>OY728120.1:1870769424-1873269424 GCA_963277665.1 Viscum album | reverse complement strand
TCATTCTTTAATATAAAATGAGTGTCATTTTAAGGAATGTGTATCCTAAGTAGTAATATATTTTATATTGTATATTGTGAGGTTTATAATACCATTATTTAATCATTTATAAATAATATTTTTTGTTATTGTCAGTCTTTACACATAGTTAGTCTATTTTACCCCATTATACATTTATTGTGGAAACTCATTTTTCTGTTCGTATCTAATTTTCATGAATTAAATATAATTTCAACATACTACATAATTTGTAAATATTTATTCAAAACGTGAAATATTTTTTTTATAATTATAAAAGTTATATTAATAATTTTTAAATAGTAATTCAAAATATTTAAAAATAATATTTCGAAAAAAATTTGTTCATGTAGGAAAATGAATTTATTCATATTCCATAAAAATAAAATATATAATTATATTTCATTAATATAAATTCCCACATCTGGAAATAAAATATTCATTGAAAATTATTTCTATCATTATTAAATTATATTAATTACCTCCCTTTATTATTTTGTAATTATAACAATTAAATTTTACTAATTAATGGGAATTTTATTCTCTATATAAACTTTATAAACACTTAAAATAATTTTAATATAAAAATAACAATATTTAACAAAGGAGAATACATATTTTTATATCAATAAATTTTAATTTATTATTGTCTTTTTATTTCATTCAATAACAATTTATTATGTTTGAATTGAATTATTTAAAATGTTATAAAAAAATTAAACATATTTAATGTATTTATTGAATCAACGTATTTTATGTGACTATAATTCCATTAATCATATATAAAATAACCATTTTAACAAAAAAATTTAATATAATATACAAATATATAAATCCTTACATATATATCTAAAATCAATCAGCTTATTCATTTACATAAATATAAATATTAGTATAGAAAATTGAGTCCCTGGTATATCAAATCTTTCGTAATTCTAGAATTAATTTGGGGTTTCACTTACCGTTTGGAAATGCCGCCAAGTCTCTCCAAAGTTCACGATGTGTTCCACGTATCACTGTTGGGGAAATACATGCCTGACCCAATGCATGTAGTAACCTATGAGAATTTAGAACTGGAACCCAATCTGTCTTATTGTGAATAGTCTGTCATGATTCTTGACACAAGATAACAAGTACTAAAAAACTGGACGACATGTCTGGTAAAAGTTCTATGGAGATACCATAAGATGGAAGAGGCAATGTGGGAACCCGTGAAACTTATGATAAGAACCACCCAAGCCTTTTCATGAATTATTATTCTATAAATTTTTACGATAAAATTTTTTTAAGAAGGGGAGAATGTAACACCCCAAGCTTCCACGGTACGCTTCTCTTTGAATAATGCAATAGCGTGTGTTGTACACAACTTCGAGTTCTAACACACCATAACCAATCAAACTAGCCGTTATGAAAAGTAATACCCACTTTTTAAAATTTTATAAATGTTATCTTTCAAAATGGACTTCATTTTTGTATTTGAAATATTGAAATTAGATAAGAATGAATTTTTGGTATTTCTCTGAAAATATTTAGTTTTTGATGTATAATGAAAAATACCAAATTTTAATTAAAAACAACTTTTTGAATAAAAATAATTTATAGTGCTAAATTATACTATTGATCGTCTTTAATGTATAATTGAATTATATTTTTACCATTTAATCCCATGTTGGTCATTGGACATAATTTAAAATTTAAACTTGACATAAGAATGTGTCAATATTTCGATGGTTATTATTTCTTAAAAACACGCTTTTTGTTTTGACAACATGAATTAATTTAAAATTAATTTATGCCAATTATATGTTTAGAATTTAGAAAAATGGATTCCATATTTTGAATTAGGAGTTCCAAATTTTTTAAATAGGTAACTTTTATTTTTAGACATTTTGAATAATTACATCAGTAATTATTTTATTTACAATGGGTAAAGTGTAAATCCGGAAAATAAGTGTAAAAAATAATATTACAATAATACTAAACTAAATTACCCTAACACGTGTCCTAACCCTCTTTAATGATACATTTATTACCATGTGAATATTTGGGTCGATTTTGTGAATCCATGGAGCCAATTGTAATTGATAATGACACCTTATATTAATTAAGTTAATGTAAATAAAAAAATTGACATAATCATATATCTTCTAGTAAAACAATTTTTACATGGGGTTATACATGTTATCATTTAGACTATAAATATTCACTAGAATTATAAAAATATTTCCTACATAATTTTATTTTATTTAAAATTTTTAGACATTGAATAATTAAATTTATTTATGACACAGTGATGATGCAGTATTTTCCTTATTAATGAAAGAATATAATAAATGGTATTATAAATGTTAAAATAAATTTAATTTGAATGTTTTGATGACATAAACGAATTTTATAGGTTAATATTAAATTTTTTATTGATTATATGAATTTATTTTGAATTAATTATTTTTTTAGGACTTTAACAATATTCAATTATTAAATAGTGTCAAAATTGAAAAAAAAGAGTTTTTAAAACAAATATTATGTTTTTAATTTACATTCTATTCTAAAAGTAAAACGTTCTCCCAAATGACTTATAAAATGATAGGGGTATAATTAATTAACCACATAATGTTCTCTTGGAATTATATTGTATATTTATTAACCATATAATATAAAAATACAAAGAGACATGGTAAATGTCAAACTATTTAACTAAGAGTTAAATCTAAAATATATTATTAATATAGTGACCCTAACATGTCTAAAACATATAGGGTGGGTGATTTTTGACCCATTCCCACCTTAGTCTTTAAATAATCCATTTTTATGACATTATAAACCGAAAATGATTTTATTATAAAATAATATTTCATGCTTTTCCTAAGGTGCCCCTCACCCCCTCTTATAAAAGGGCACTACCCCTTTTCTCTAATTCAAACATTCAAATCCATATGGATCGGCCAAAATATGAAAAAATAACATATAAAATATCCTACATTCATCTTGGAGGCCTTCCTTTAGTCATAATTCCACCTTATGGAAACCTTTAGATAAAATCAAAAGGAAGAACCCGAAGAAGAGGTAAATATTTCATCATCTATTTCAAGATCCTTTCTTCTACAACTTCCTTTTTAATTGTTTTTTAGATTATAAAATTATAACTCCTACATCTTCTATATAATTTAATGTTATTATAAATATGGTACAACAAAATTCATTATTCTATCCATCCTTTTAAAAAAAATAATCGAACGTGCGTGCGTACAACTTACTGTCTCCACATCGTGGTGTAATTGTTATTCAATACATTATTATTTGGATGGGTATAATAATGAATTTTAATTGTTGTAAATAATAAATATAACATGATAAGTATTATATATATATATATGATATACCATCCAATTATATATTATTTTAGTATCAAAGGAATGATATTGTCACTCGTGCTTACGTACGGATTACAGTCTCCACATAGCGATGAGATTCATTCACCATCATATCCATTCAAGACTAATTTTCATATGATGATTAAAAATGATGTCTAAATACTTGTTATAATTTTGTATATGAATAATATACATACCATATATAAAAATTATGACCCACATAACAAATATTATACTGGAAAACGAATCCTTTAACACCTAAAAAGACGTTAATACTAAGATATTATTAACAAAGAAATGATAAAAGATCATATATGATATCATATTAATGTATATGATTATATTATAATTTAATACCAATTATTTTGCCATTATAAAGGATTTTATTCTACCTCGACCAAGGAAATGTACAAGGTAAGGGTTAATTCTACAATCTCTTCATTATTCGAGGTTCTTTATATGTAATTATCTATTAGGGCCTCTTTATCATCCACATCCTTCTTTCTTAAAAATTTATTTCAAAACATTATTAATATTTTATAGACTATGGATTGAAGCCAAATATAAAACTGTTTGAATTTTTATAACATGTTTATAATGTAATATTTCGGTCATTTTCCAAACAAGTTACTTTTTAACATTTTCGACAAAATTAAGGTAAGAATGTATTTTTAACTTATACGGCGGGTATGGCTATTTTCCGCCATTATAAAATCGTCGAAGCATCACTTACAAGCTTATAAAGATATTTTCAAAGTAAATTTTTTATTTTATAATTATGTGATTTTTAAATGATTCCCAAAAAAGAGATATTTCTCTCAAATAGGTTTGTTTTCATCATGGTCAACATCCTTTGATGGATTTTAATTTTATTTGAAGTTGATTTATTATGATACAAAACTTATATATAGTATTTATGGTTTTGTGATATGTTTGGAAGTGGATGTGTTATTTTTATAACATTCATGTTTTATGGACAATGTATTGACATTTAGAATTATAGTTTTAGTACGAATGTTTATGTGATGTTTAAACCTATTCATATGAGGAATTCAATGGACTTAGAAAGTGACGGTTGGAGCCCACTCTAGCTCCTCGATGCATCGGTAGGTCTCATGAGACAATCTAGTGTCTTGGAACAAGGCCTTGACAAAATCTTATTTTTAGTCTTGGCACAAGGTCTTGACTATGTCGTTATAATTGGAATTATGCATTCCATCTTTATGAATGTGGTTATTGATATTTCATGTGATTATTCGTCTAGTAGAATATCCATGTAAATAAGTAAATGGAATTATTTCATGTTAATTTTGGAATATTATGTTGAAGTTCATGTTTAAATGGCTTCTGTTTTAGTTATACACTGCCTTAAATGTTTATGATTATTGATGAATGTTTCCGCTATATTATTATCCTTACTGAGCATCTGAGCTCACCCATTTCTATGTTTTATTTTTTCCAAGATGTGTAGAAGTATTTTGTGAATCACCTGCAGGGATAGTCAGAGGTGATTTGAGTGTGGACTATGGAGACTATTTTGTTGTACTTTTTCACTTTAACATGTAATGTACGAATTATGAATGTATCTATTGTTTCCAAGGTTAATAAACAAATTGGCCTTTCGAGAATTCATCTTTTGTGATCATCCGAATTTTATGTAATAATGCATCGACTCTAGGTAACTAGGGTCAGGGTGTTACACATAATGAAAAATATAATAATATATTAATAAAATGGGATCATCATGAAATTAAAACATATTCCATTGGATAATAATGTTGAAACATGTGAAAATAATCATGATCCATGAGGCTTAACATAAGCATGTAGAATAAACATAAGCATAAAAATAATTACATAATTTAATGTTAACCACCCAAATCATCATAAAATAGTATATTTGAAATCATTATTTTCATCCCATTATAGAGTGGGATAATCATAACTATATACATCCCAATGAAGTTTGGGAGTCACTATTCATGTCCCATAATAATATCATGAGATATAAAACCTTACCCAATTAATTAGTGGCATATATCATAACATCCCATTACATAATGATTAAATAAATAGATTTTTTCCACATGAATTAGATCACCCATATTTTTCATGAAAATTCCCCATTATAAGAATACATATTATAAAAAATTAAGGTATCTTATATAATACAACATTTAAAGGGTTCTGCAGATAATAAAAATATAATCACCCAAAATTGTTATATCATAAGAAAAATTATTGGTTGCTTCATGAAACATTACCACATAGAATACATATATATCTTATATCATGATTATAATTGTATTTATATCATCATAAATTTTTAAATATCACATTATATGATTGTTGTTAAAAGGTAATGTTACATGTCACTTTCAAAAATTTATTAAAAAAAGGTGAGAAGGTTATTTTTTTTAAAAAAATTTTAAAGAACCATCAATAATATAGCCACATTGTTAAAAAAAATGATTATGTAATTAAAATTTTAGTGAATGATAAAAAATATATTAAAGTGGAATGAAATTCCTTTCAATATTTTTGGATGTTTTAAAGAGAATCCATATCAAAGAAAGAGATATCAAACTGATTTTATAAATATATTAAAAGGAATATTACATTATTTTATTTATAATTCATATTTCCATTTCTCTATAAGAAAATAAAAATAAATTTTTAATAAATAATATAGACATATAATAGAATAGGGTAATATAATGAATGAAATTTCTTCAAAACAACAACACATTTTAATAAATAAAGAAACCCATCGAAGAAGAATGTTTTTGTAAGAAAATGTAATTTCGAAATGTATAAAGATAAATAAATAAATTATATAAATTTAATAATATAACAATCATAAAATAAAATATTCACAGATTATAGATTCTAAACCAATTAAATGTTAATTGATTTATAAAAATTATTACCTTCTATTTCTACTTTGCCAATCACACATTACCCCCTAATATAGAAAATTTAAAGTATTATTATTCTAAGTAGATGAGTTATATATAATTATTTTAATTTATAAAATTCATTAAATTTTTTTCCATGTACTAATAATTTTTTATAGAAATTAAAATAGATGTGTTAATTTTATTATTTCTTCCATGTTGGATACGATAAATAAATTTTGGTCAATGAACATTTATATGGTTCTAATCATCTCTAAAATATACAAGTATGTTTCATAAACATTTTAAATATGTTTATAATTTCCAATGATCATTTAATGCATGTAATGGAGGTAGTTGCTAATAAGTTATTAAAATCGTCTTTTTTGAAAACATTAATTCTTTAAAATGAGTTGATTTTATTAATGAATGAAGATACTAATATTTACATAAAAATTATTAAAAAATTAAAAATTAAAAATCATTAAATTTTATTAATATTATTTAGGTTTTCATATCCATTAATGATAAAAACATTATAAAATCATTCATGAATGTGGTGAAACTAACTCAGACATGAACACATTGTAACATATAAATGAATGAGAACATCTGATTGTATAGAAATAATATCACCATAATATAATAATTATGGTTTCAAAATAAATATATTATTATTATAAATAATTTTAAATAAGTTTTGTATGAATGAAGATAATGAATATAAGTTGAGTGATAACAACACTTATTATTATGACTTTATTCGTTTCGTAGGGAAACTATTGGAAATGAAGGATATGCGACTCCATGTAATTAATATTGGTTACCAAATGTGGGCTATGATCATTAGGGATATAATTTATCTTGGTATCCAACATAAAACTATTGTAAAGGTATATGTTGAGATGATGAAATTTTATATGAGAAAACAAGTGATTTTTTTGTAAATATTCATTCTTTAATATATATGGAATGTCATTTACAAGTCAACTTGGACCAATGTGATCAAACAAATCATATATGGTAAGGGCTGGAGAAGAATTCACTTGTACATACATTTAATGATATTTTTTATTTTAGGTATTTATGTAACATCCCAAGTAAGTAACGAATTATGGATTTTCATATCTATGTCTATTTATGAATTAAATAGTGTTTTAGAGGCTTAATATGAGAATAAATCCAATCTTAAGCATAGAATAATCTAATAATTTTTAAAAGATGGTTTTACCGTCTTTTGAGGGAAAAACATTTTTAACTCAAATATTTGACAATTTTATAAGCCCTATTTGTCATAATAGACTTATTATTTAGGATTGGGAAATTTAAATTTAATTTGGATAAATTTTTGGGATTTTTCTGACAATGTTCATTTTTGTAATGAATAGTGATAAATAATGCATTTTACTTCCAAACTTCTTTTTCATCATATTTAATTATATAGGTATATTGTCTTTTTAATTGGTTTTAATGTTTAATTAGAAAATATTTTTACCATCCAATAGAATTTTGGTCATTTTAATTAATTTTACTTTGGAATTGGGCATAAACAAGTGTCAATCTTCTGATTGGTATTGTTTCTAAAAACTCGCTATTTGTTTTGACAACGGGAATTAATTTTAAATTAATTACAACAATTTCTGAGTTTGAAATCTGTTAAAATGGATTCCATATTTGGAATCATAATGTCAAAATTATTTAATTAATACTCTTTTGTTTTTGGACATTATGAATAGTAATGACGGTAATTATCTTTAATTATCGTGATTAATTAGTAATCGGGTAGTTAAGGATAATAAAATAATATCATAATAATATAAAATGACCCCAAAATGTTTCCAAATGCTTTTTATTGTGTCATGGCCGACCATGGGATTCCTTGTGACATCTTTTGGACCCCATGGAATAACTTTAGTGTGATAGTGACCTTTTATTATATTATTTTTTTAATGGAAAGTATAACCAATGTATGTATCACCCAAGTAAAACAATTATAGTTTGGTCTATTTAAATGATATATTATACTATAAATAGTCATTGGAATTATAAAAATATTTCCTACATTATAGAATTTTTTTAATAATTTTTAGATTTTAAATAAATAAATTTATGTATGACACCATGATGATGCAGTGATTACCTCATTAATGAACGATTTAAATAAAATGAAAATATAACGTAATATCTAATACATAAAATTGTCAAAAACCTATTGGATTTGTGTATTTAGAACCCATATCACCTTATACTCGAAATATATCATTGTGGGTCTTTTAAAATACAAAAATCATTCTACAATAAAGTAACATATCAAGAATTTCCAAGAGTGCCCCTACTCCTTCGTATAAAAGGCCCCCACCTCTACCCCCATACCCACACCTCTAAAGCCATTGGCTCGGCCAAACTCTACTAATTTTATCTCTCCAAATCCCTCTAGTCATCCTAGAAGCCTTAGCGTAGGTAGAAATATCTTCAAGAAACCATTTTGGTTCAAACCGAGGGGAGTTGCCTGATTTAAAGGTAATGTCTTCTCTAATGTTTTTTTGTTTTATTTTGATTATCCAACCCCCTAAACCCTTTTTAATCCATCATTTTGTAACAAAACCAGTATCTTAAATATACTAGGATTTGTTTTATGAGATTTACTTGATTTACACCTACACACACCTCCGTCTATTGGATAAAGAACATACTGTTTTTTTTATGGCGAATTACTGCCTCAAGAAAAAATGATTGTTCAATATTCTTTTAACACCTTTCATGGTGGCCATTAAGATTTCAATATATTTATATATGATATATATTATGATTATTTTTTCTTTACGATTCTTTATTTCTCATTTATGGCATACCTTTATGGTTTCCATTGTGGGTAAACGCGATAATCTCATTTTAGGATGTGCGGACTACCACCCCCTCAAAGTGATTTGATTCGTTAATTCCATATGTGGGACGTATAAAGGATTTAGTTAATGATATTATATATTATATTATACTATAATTATAATATACCATTACATAGTTATGATTTCATTCCATTAAATACGAAACAGAAATGAAATTAGTGTTCATGCGTACGTATGACTTACCGTCACCATGAACAGTGTCTTTAATTTCTTCCCTCTAAATGTTATATAATATTATAAATGCCTATAAATAATGGATATATATGATATATATGATATCTACCTCATGAATATAATTCTGGATATAATGGATATTTTTACCACATGAACAACTTTTAATTATAATATGTTTATTTTTGGCTCAAGTACCAAAGATCAAAAAAACGACCGTTATTAACTTAAATAATTACATAATGTTCATAACATGGTAATAAGTGATATAAAAAGATTTATGAACAAGAAAAATGTTCTTAATCAAGTATAAATTAACTATAGTTTATTATTTAGGAGATTAAAGAACGATCAAGTAAAGTCGGAAAAGAGGTAACGGACTTCATCTCAATCTCCTTTCATTGAGAAATATTTAGTTTTATACACAAATTTATTTTATACGATGTATAATCCCCTTTTACTTTTACTTTTATTCAAAATGAATCTTTTTATATGATGCATTTTACTAGATGACAAAAGAAATGTTGTGTCTTACGTATGAGACGACAATGACTTCTCCACCACCGTGACCATTTTTTGAGTTTAGGCGTCCTCTAAAAGCCATAACATATTTTTGAATGAAAAATAAATTCCATGTTTTACTTTTATTTTATTTTGGTATTGAAAATTGTTTTTATAATGTTTTTATTATATTAATGTGTTTTATTGATATCTTGTGATTGAAATGTGGAAATGATATGCTTCCTTTATGCATGTTTTATGTGATACGATTGTGTTATGGTTCTTGGGCATTGTTTATGAAGACAGGTGGTTCCATGATAAAATAAGGGTCGGTGAGCCCGATATAGATCTCCAATGCATTGTGTAACACGATGGGGTTAAATGCAAAGGTTTCTCTGAAGATATTTAGGAAATATACTATGATGGGTATTTCAAACGTAACCATGAGTGTTACTCCCTACGTAACAATTTTATGAATGCCTAAAGTTACCTTTATGTCTTATTTTTTCTATGAGTTATTCATAAATCTTATGATTTCATGAGGTATGTTAATGTGATTATGTTTATTGAGTAAAGTATGATTTCATTGATTCTTATGTATACATGGACTAATTTTTTCATTCCATATTTTTTATATCCCTTACTGAGCTTTTTATGCTCATCCCAAGTTTTTGAAATGTTTTCATATGTCAAGGGAAAAGTACATGATGTGATGTTAGTTTCAAGGATGTGTCAAGAAAGAATCCATGTTTTATTTTAAATATGTCTCCTTTTTTGGCAAAAATGAATGTTGTCTTTTGTGTAACCAACTTGTTGAAATGTGGAATGTAATGCATGATTTATGATCTAATTCTCTAAAACTATAAACCTGAAATGATCATCAATGTGTATTCTGGAAATAACTCAATATTAAGAAATGTTTAAGGCTGGGGCCTTATAGTTGGTATCATAGGGATGTTTAGATAACTTTAGGAGTTATAATTCTATTAATTGATTATCCAAATATATTTTTTTCAAATTTAAAATGACATAGCATTTGAAGATTAACAAGTTCCTTCATCTAATACATGCTTGTTCAGAATGGTTTTCCGCAGAGGAAATAGGGAAGCAGTGCTTGGAAGGCATACAAATGGAAATGACCATCCAAATCAGCATCCTAAGGTTGTTGGAATTGGAACTGAACAGTTTTTTTCAGTAATGGCGCAGTTGACTCAAGCAATAAATGGTGGTGTTATCCATGCACGAGGTCAGCCAGATCAACCACAGAGGAACATTTCAGTGGTTCAACATTTCATGAGGCAACATCCCCCATCATTAAGTAGATCATCTAACCATGTGCTAGATAAAAAGTGGATTAAAGAACTAGAGAAGATTTTTGATGTCATGAGATGTTTAGAAAATCAAAAGGTCAGTATTGATGTTTACCATTTGGAGGGTGAAGGAGATCAGTGGTGGTCGATTGTTAAAAATATCATGGACTCTGATGATATTGATGCTCTTGACTAGGAAAAATTCAAATCTATTTTTCTTGAGAAATATTTTCCTAAGGTTTTTCGACTTTGGATAGAAAAACAATTCTTGTAATTGAGGCAAGAGGACAACTCAGTGGCTGCTTATGAAGAAAAGTTCACTCGATTGGCAAGGTATGCTCCAAATTATATCTGAGACCTTGATAGTAAAATCAATTGTTTTTACTCAGGATTAAATAGAAAATATAGAAGGGAATTAGCATCTTGTGAGTTCAAAAGTTTTGAAAAGCTTGTTAGATGTGCTAAGAAGGTGGAAATTGAGTTTTCCGATGAACAAGTGTTCTATAACAACCAACAAAAGAAGATATTGATGTGGCAGGATAAAGGTAAGAATCCTTTAAAAGGTCTGATGGTAAGAAAACTATGTTTCCAGTTACTGATAAATGTGGTAAAAAGCAAGCTGGGGAATCTCTTATGTATTTTGGAAAGTTCTAACAATATGTTAAGATGGGACATAAGGATTGTGATTTCACTGGAAATGATCCAGGTGATGGTAATAACAAATTTGATTTACAGTTAGTGAAATGTTTCAAGTGAAATGAGATGGGTCATTATGCAAAAGAGTGTTCTACAAAGAGCTCGAATGATGGGAAGTAGTCAGACTACAAGAAAAAAGGTGTGGTGAAATGCTTTGCAACTACTTCAGCAAATGTTGGGCCATCAAATTAAGTGTTATCAGGTACTTTGTTTTTTTAGATTATACCAGTGTGTTTTTTGATTCAGGGTCTACACATTCTTTCATCTCTGAATAATTTTCTATTAAATTGGGAATACAATATCATGAAATGACTCCTGATCTTTTGGTAAAAACACATGGGGGAAATTTTGTGCCAAAAATAAGTTATAAGAATATTCTTATACTTATCTGTGGAAATAATCTGCATGAAAACCTTAATTTTTTACCTCTAGTAGTGTTTGATGTTATCCGAGGTATGGATTGGCTCTCTATTTACCATGATAAGATTGATTGTATATCTAAATAAGTTTATTTTCAGAAAGACATTCAGTTTGTGTACAATAATGAACCCCTACTTTTGATAACATGTCAAGAGGCTGAGAAACTTGTAAAAGATGGAAATGAATGTTACCCTTCACATATTGTTGAAAAAAATAACCATTCAGATTAATTATGTGCTAGTGGTAAATGAGTATCGTGATATTTTTCCTGATGAGTTTCCTAGAATAATACAAGATCGGGATGTTGAATGTACTATTGAATTTGTTCCTGATGATAAGCCAATTTCAAAACCCCCTTATCAAATGGCTCAAATTGAACTTTTAGAGTTGAAGGAGCAATTGCATGATTTCTTAGAGGAAGGTTTCATCCGACCTAGAACATCACCATGGGGTTCCCCTGTCTTATTTATTAAAAAGAAAGATGGTTCAATGAGACATTGCATTGATTATAGAGCCTTTAATAACATCACTATTAAGAACAAATATCCTTTTCCTCATATCATTGATTTGTTTGGTCAGCTTCAGGGAGCTCTGTATTTTTCAAAGATTGACCTGAGATCAGGGTACCATCAGTTGAAGGTAAAGGAATCATATATTCCAAAGACCTTGTTTTGTACAAGATAGGACCATTATGAATTTGTATTAATGCCTTTTGGGTTAACCAATGCACCTACTATATTAATGGACCTTAGGAATAGAATTTTCCATGATTTCATGGATATGTTTGTGGTTGTGTTCATTGATGATATTATGGTGTTTTGTAAAAGTAAATAGGAGAATGAATGTAATTTAGAGGTTATTTTTCAAACCTTATAAGAAAATAAATTATATAGGTAATTCAGAAAGTGTGAGTTTTGGTTGCAACAAATTGTTTTCCTTGGTAACATTGTTTCTAAAGATGGAATAACTATTGATCTTACAAAAAAAGGTTGTTGAAGAATGGCCAATGCCAACAAATGTAACAAAGATTCATAGATTTCTTTGTTTGGCAGACTATTAGCAAAGGATTGCTAAATAAATTTCACGGCTATCTAGTCCAATGAATAAGATAAATTAGAAGGGTGTTATGTTTATCTAGAAAAAAGAACGTGATGATTGTTTTCCGGAATTGAAAAGACGATTGGTGAATGCTCTATTATTGGAACTACCTTCCAGGAATGGAGAGTTTGTTATCTACATTGATTCTTCATTAAAAGGACTCGGTTGTGTCCTAATGCAGAATGATCAGGTAATTTCTTATGCTTCACATCAGTGGAAAAATCATGAGATAAATTTCCCTCTACATGATTTGGAATTATCTACTGTTGTTTTCACTTTAAAAATTTGGAGGCATCATTTGAATGGAGTAAAGTGTGAAATATATATCGATCACAAATGATTAAAGTATATATTAACATAGAATGAATTGAACATGAGACAGAGGATATGGCTAGAATTAATCACGTATTATGATAGTACAATTAATTATCAACTGGGAAAAGAAAATAAAGTTGTTGATGCTTTGAGTTGAAATAGTAATTCTTCATTAACCATGTTACATTTGGAACGTGATCCTTTGGTTAAGGATTTGATGAAATTTGGTGAAGAAGTTGATGGTATAAGATGTTCTTCTATTTTGTTTCAAGTAACAGTGAAATCATATCTATCAGAAAAAATTAAGAAAGCATAGAAGTAAGAAAATGAGTTACAGAAAAAGGTAGAACTGGTTCAAAAGGTTATGTTTCCAGAATTGAACATTGATAATGATTGTGTTTTGAGATTTTGGAAGATATTTTGTGTGGCTTGTGATTTACAGTTGAAGAGAGAGATGTTATGTGAAGCTCATAGTTCCCCGTTTTCAGTTCATCCTAGCATTAGTAAGATGTATAGAGATCTCTGGGAGTATAACTGGTGGGACGGAATTAAAAGAAACATTGTTGATTTTACTGTGAAGTGTTTGACTTGTCAACGGGTTAAAAAAGAGCAGCAGTTACTGAAAGAGATGCTTCATCCTTTACCAGTTCTAGAGTGGAAATGAGAGAATATATCCATGGACTTCGTTGTGGTATTGCCAAAGATACCTCAAGGTAATAATGCAATCTGGGTTATTGTTGATCGCTTGACTAAATCTGCTCATTTCCTTTCTATACGAGATATATTTTAGCTAGATAAACATTCTCATTTGTATCTTAAAGAGATAGTCAGATTACACAGAGTTCCTCTCTATATTGTATCTGACCGTGATCCTAGATTTACTTCTAACTTTTGGAAAGGCCTTCAAAAGTAGTTGGGTACTGAATTAAATTTTTGTACATGTTTTCATCCTCAATCAGATCAGCAGTCAGAACGAACAATTCATACATTGGAGGATATGCTACGTGCTTGTTCGATTTATTATCAGGGAAGTTGGGACTGACATCTTTCATTGGTTGAGATTTATTATAATAACAGTTTTCATTCCAGTATACAGATGGCACCATTTGAGGCATTATATGTGAATCGGTGTCGAACACTTGATTTTTGGGATGAAGTGGGTGAATGGAAGTTGATGGTACCAGAATTGGTAGAAAGTTGGTGGAAAAAGATCAGCTGATACAAAAACATATGAGAACAACTCAGATTAGGTAGAAAAGTTATACTAACAACAGGAGTAAGGATCTATATTATAAGGTAGATGATCATGTCATCTTCAAGGTTTCACCATGGAAAAGTGTGATGCGATTTGGTAAGAAAGGAAACCTGAGTTCAAGGTTCATTGGACCATATGAAATTATGGAGATTGTTGGATCAATTGCATAACAAGTGGATTTACCTATGATTTTATCGTAGATACACAATTTTTTTCATGGTTCAATGTTGAAGAAGTTCATGCCAGATCCATCTCATGTTTTGAGTCCAGTGGTAGTTCAGCTAAAAGATAATCTATCTTATGAGGAACTACCAATCCATATTCTTTACCACATGGAGAAAGTATAGCGGAATAAGGTGATTCATAAAGTAAATTTTTTCTAGAAAAACCAAATGATTGAAGAGGCATCATGGAAATCTGAAAACGCAATGAGCGATAAATACCCCCACTAATTTGATAAGAAAATAAATTGAAGGGATATAATTTTCTAAAGGGGGGAAGGATGAAACATCCCAATTAAGTAAAGAATTATGGATTTTCATATCTATTTATATTTATGAATTAGATAGTTTTTAGAGGCATAAAATGATAACAAATCCAATGTTAAGCATAGAATACTCTAATATTTTTTAAATGATCATTTTACCGCCTTTTGATGGAAAACCAATCTTAAATAAAACTTTTGAAATTTATATAATCTCTACTTGTCAAAATAAGCTTATTATTTAGTATTGGGACATTGTAATTTACTTTGGATTAATTTTTGGTATTTTTCTGACAATGATCATTTATTTAATGAATAGTGAAAAATATTGCATTTTACTTCAAAAATGCTTTTTCATAAAATTTAATTATAGGGAAAGATTTTCCTTTTAATTGGTATTAAAGTTTAATTAGAATATTTTTTACCATTTAATTTAATCTTGGTCATTTTTATTAATTTCACTTTGGAATTGGGTATAAAAAAGTGTCAAACTTTTGATAGATATTGATTCTAAAAACCCCGTTATTTGTTTTGACAACGAGAATTATTTTTAAATTAATTACTACAATTTCTGTGTGTGGAATTTGGTAAAATGGATTCAATATTTGGAATCAGTAGTTCCAAATTATTTAATTAAGACTCTTTTGTTTTTGGACAATATGAAAAGTAATGACCGTAATTATCTTTAATTATCGTGATTAATTATTAATCAGTTGGTTAAAGGTAATAAATAAATATCATAATAATATAAAATGACCCCAAAATGTGTCCTAATGCTATTTTTTATGTCATGGCCGACCATGGGATACCTTGTGCCTTGTTTGGGACCCCATTGAATCACTTTAGTGTGATAGTGACCTTTTATTATAATTTTTTTTAAGGAAAGTATAACCAAAGTAATTATCACCCAAGGAAAACAATTTTAGTTTTGTCTGTGAAGACGATCTCTTAGACTATAAATAGTAATTGGAAATCTAAGAATATTTACTACATCATAGTATTTTTTATAATTTTTAGACATTAAATTAATAAATTTATTTACGACACCATGATGATGTGGTGATTATCTCATTAATGAATGATTTAAATAAAATGAAAATATAATGTAAAATGTAAGACATACAATAGTTGAAAACCTATTGTGTGTGTGGATATCGAACCCTTATAACCTTATCCTAAAAATATATCATTGTGGGACATTAAAATCCGAAAATAATTTTATAATAATGTAACATTTCAAAAATTTCCAACAGTGCACCTCATCCCTCTTATAAAAGGCCACCACCTCTACCCCCTTACCCACACAACCCAATACATTGGATCGGCCAAACTCTGGTCATTTTATCTCTCCACATCCCTCTCTTCATCCTAGATGCCTTACCTTAGGCAGAAATCTCTTCAAGAAACCCTTTTGGTTCAAACCAAGGGATGTTACCCGTTTCAAAGGTTATGTCTTCTCTAATGTTCTTTTGTTTTATTTTTCTTCTCCAACCCCCTAAACCCTTTTTATTCCATTATAGTGTTAAAAAATTAGAATATTAAATATACTAGGATGTTTTTATGATAATTATTTTATTTACACCAACACACACCTCCGTCTAATGGTTAAGAAACATACTGTTTCTGTGGGTGGCGAATTACTGCCTCACGGAACGATGATTGTTCAATATTCTTTTCACAACATTCATGGTAGCCATTAAAAAGTCACTATATTTTTATATGATATATATTATGTTTATGTTATTTTTAGATTCTATATTTTTCATTTATGGAATACTTTTATGGTTTCCAAAATGGGTAAACGTGATAATTTCATTTTAGGAAATGCGGACTACCGCCCCCTCAAAGTGATTTGATTCGTTAATGCCATATGTGGGACGTATAAAGGATGGAGTTAATGATATTATATATGATATTATACTGGAATTATAATGTACCTTTATATCATTATGATTTCATTCCATTAATTATGATATATAAATGAATGTAATGTTCATGTGTACGTACGTCTTACCATCTCCATGAATGGTGCCATTCATTTCTTACATCTAAATGTTATGTATTATTATAAATGAATGTATATACTGGAGATATATTATATATATGATATCTACCTCATGAATATACTTCAGGATATAATGGATATTTTACCACATGAATGTAAAGACCCGTAAATTTCAAGGAAATTTTTTTCTTAATTTTCTTTGGAATTTTACAAGAACGCAGTTTCTGACGGTGCCTGATTCCGAGGCCCGGTGTGCCCGGAATCATTTTCTGAAGTTTGGCTCAGGTACGTTCAGTGAACGGACGAGCGGGTTTTTCTAACTTTTGAACTGGTGCCCGGAATCGAATTCTGAGGGCACCGATGAAATCGCAGCGCCGGTATTCGCTTAGAAACGCCTCTTCCGGAGTTGCGTTTGCTCGGGTGTGGTTTTTAATTTTCGGGCTTAAAGTTAAGAATAAAAATAATTTTGCGACAGCTTTATTTTATTTCACTTAAGCCACTTGGAAGCCACTTGAAGCCACTTAAAGGAGGCTTGAACTGAGTTGAACTGGATAGGAAGCTATCCAGAAATATCCTACCCCCTTGGTAGGATATTTGTGAGGTGGGGCCCGCACGAGCCCCGCCGTTTCTTTCCGCTAAGAAACGCACCCGTGAAAACCCGTCTTAATGAAAGTCAACCGACGCGTTTTCTAAATTCTTAACAGACCATTTAATTGGGCTGTTTCTCTCGTGAATTGAATGGGCTGTTTCTTTCGTGAATTTAATGGCCTGTTTGTTTCGTTGAATTAATTCAACGAATTAATTCAATCGTTTCTTAACCTGTTTCGTGTGTTGGCATATTAATAAAATAAGACCAACCCAAATCTTTGGAGAAGGTTTGAGAGGATTCTTGTTCTTCTTCTCCCTCGCGAAGAACACGAAGAACCCGAAGAACGCGAAGAACGCGAAGAACGCCAAACCCGGAAATCGACGACGCTTCCGTCCGTGACGTTCTTCCACGCTCCGATCTCCGATCACCGACCGTTCAAGGTGAGTGCTTTCGGATTTCCTCTCAAGTTCTTTTCTTTGGTTTTAAACGAAACATAGATTTAAATATTAATAATTTAAATCTGTTGTTCTTGATTCGTTGAGCTCGCCGACTCAACGCCGGAATCCGCGATGACGCGACGCCTCCCCGCGACGACGCGACGATCGATCTCTTCCGCGACGGTCTCTTCCGCGAAGAACGCCCGCGCATGACGATCATCAAGGTAGGGATTCATTTTGGAAAATTACCCATTTTTAATTTTCTCATGAACGTTCTTGAAAATTAAAAATCCGGTTTTCAATGAACAATTTTATTTTAATTAAAATTGTTGGATCATGTGTTGATCGTTTTTCTTCCGGTTGTTTATCTCTAACGCGGAGGGTGCGGGCCGAACGAACACGGCCCGACGAACCTCCGCCGTTCTTCGTTTTGTGTGGATTTGACGGTCGACGAAGGAACGTGCCGTAGCGGACGGTTGACGATCCCGCAGTAAAGAACGGATCCCGAGAGGAGCAACGGCGCAGACGGGAAGGAAAACGGGCCACCGGAGAGACGCCGGCGGCCCACGGAAGATGCCGGCGGCGCGGGTCACCGGCGCGGCGGCGCCGGCGGCCGGAGGTGGCGGCGCCCCGGCGCGCCGCCGGACGAAATCTGCCGCGGCTGGAGCTGCGGCGGCGGCGGCGAAACGGACCCGCGGTGCGCGGGTTCGGTTCATCCGGGCGGACGCGGCTCAGCGCGTCCGCGGCTCGCCAGCGCGGCCCGCACGCGGGCCGCGGTCCTTCCTCAAGCCGCGGGTCAGCGGCCGCGGCTTCCACCCGCGCGGCTCGGCCAGGCCGAGCCGGCCGAGCCGGGCCGGGCCAGCCGGGTCGGACCCGGGTCGGGCGACCGGTTCGGGCCGACCCAGGGGGGGTCGGGCCGGGTCGGCCCGGGCCCGTACCCCCCATCTTCGGACATTTTCGTTCAAACGCCCGTATCTTGAGCTTCGTGCCTCCAAACGACTCGCCGTCAGTGGCAACGCGATCCTTGGATCGAGACGGTCGTTTCGGCATATCGCACTCAAGGTTTCGGAATAGTTTGAGTTCGGCCGGGTTGGTTCGTACACGAGACCAACCGGGCCCTCGGAGCGGAAACGCTCATATCTTGAGCTACGGACGTCCGATTGACGTGCCGTCAGCTTTGTTGAATTCCTCTAAGTGAGACGGATCTTTTTGCATACTCCGCCCGAGGTTTGGACGCAGGTGGAGTGCGGTCGGGTTGGTTTTCCCTTAAAAACCAACCGGGCCCCTGGGACGAAAATGCCAATATCTCTCAGACCGGGCGTCCGATTGACGCGCCGTCTGCGACGTTGAGTTCCTGTTGACGATATGGAAATTTTGGATACATCAACTTCGCACTTCGTGTCAGTTGATGTATCAGCCTCTCGGCTCGTGGAGCGGACCTTCCCGAACGAGCTTGCTGTGTGCGGGAACCCTAGTGCTGGCTGCGACTGCTACTTCGACAGCGACGACCGTGCAGAGATCCTCAGTGGACTGCGGCGACGACTGTGCAGAGATCCTCCGTGGACTCCGACGACGACCGTCCAGAGATCCTCAGTGGACTACGGCGACGACTGTGCAGAGATCCTCAGCGGACTGCGACGACTACTGCACTCAGCGATCCTACGTGGATCAATGCTGCCGGTCCTGTGTGGGCCCGATCCTGTGTGGGTCCGATCCTGTGTGGGTCAGCGCTCAGCGGTTCTGTGTGAGCCAGCGCCTACAGGTCCTGCGTGGGCCCGGTCCTGTGTGGGCCCGATCCTGTGTGGGTCATCTCTCAGCGGTTCTGTGTGAGCCAACTTCTACAGGTCCTGCGTGGGCCCGATCCTGTGTGGGTCACTGCAAGGTTAGTACCTATCGATCCTTCGTGGGTCCGACGACTTAGATGGTTCAATGATCATCTTTATCATCATCCGAAGAAGTATACCTGTGTGAGATGAATCTTGTGTTACTCTCCTTTGTGGATTGTGTTGAGCTATCCTGTGTAGATTTACTGTTTACTCTCCTTTGTGGATTGTGTTGCTCTATCCTGCGTGGGTATACGTTTTTCTTTCCTGTGTGGACTGGGTTGTGCTTGGGCTCAGACGTTGGATCCGAACGGGAATTGAAGACTTAGGTATATGTATGGGCATATACCTAAGCCGTGTCAGATGTTACTTCGTGATTGTATCTTTTCTTTGTGGATTATCCTTTGTGGATTTCGGGAGACCTTCGGGGGTCTCGGGGTCCCTACTGAGTAGCTTATACTCACCCCTGCACGGGCTATGCCCGCACTCCGTGGTGTTGGCTGCAGACGACGGACAACGCTGATCGTGGAGGAGGCGTGCGGAGCAGGACAGTACCTGGAGGTGGACCACTGGGCGGGACGTACTCGGAGCGGTTAGGTGGACCTGAGGAGCAGTGGAGGCTATCTGTACCCACCCTTCAGGTGGGACTTCCGGAGGACGGCTCGACACTGCAGTTTTCCCTTTTCAGTTGCTGTTTTTCCTTTCAGTTGTACTTTACAGTTGGGCTTGTATTTCCGGCCCCTTTTTACTTTCAGCACAGCTTGTACAGTTTTACTTAGTGTTTACTTTTCTGCTTGCTTGCTCTGTGGTGCTTGTTTACTTTTCAAAGGCAATGCCTTCCCTTTTTGTTGGGATTTACGCCTTGGTGCTAGTCGCCAGCCCCTGGCCTATGGAAGGCGGGCTTGGGGTAGTCACGACATGGGCCCGAGGACGGGTCGTGACAATGAACATATTGTAATTATAAGAAGTTTATTTTTGGCTCAAGTACCAAAGAACAAAAAACGGTCGTTATTTACTTAAATAATTAAATAATGTTCATGACAAGGTAATAAGTTATATAAAAGGAATAATGAACATTAAAAAGTTTCTTCATCAAGTAGAAATTAAATCCAGTTTATTATTATGGAGATTAAAAAATGATCGATTCATGTCGGACACAAGGTAAGGGACTTCGTCTCAATCTTCTTTCATTGAGGCATATTTTATTTTATGCACAACTTTCTTTTATATGGTGTATAAAACCCTTTTACTTTTACTTTTATTCAAAAGAAATATTTTTATATGAATCGTTTTACTAATCGATAGAAGGAATGTTTTGCCTTACGTATGTGGCGACAACGACTTCTCCATCGCTGTGACCATTATTTGAGTTTCTGCTTACTCTAAAATCCATGACATTTTTTAAATGAAATATAAATACCATGTTTGAAATTTATTTTATTTTGGTTTTGAAAATGGTTTTGATAATGTTTTTTATAATATAAATATGTTGTATTGAAATCTTGTGATTGAAATGTGGAAATGTTATGTTTCCTTTATGCATGTTTTATGTGATATGATTAGGTTATGGTTCTCTGGAATTGTTGATAACGATGGATGGATCCATGATAAAGTAATTGAGGGTGAGCCCGATATAGCTCTCCAATGTATTGGGTAACGCAAAGGGGTTCAATGCAAAGGTTTCTCCAATGATATTTATGGAATATACTATGATTGGTATTCCTAACGTAACCATGAGAGTTTCTCCCTACGTACGAATGTTATGAATGCCTCAAGTTACCATTATGTATAATGTTTTTTATGAGTTATTCATAAATATTATGATTTCATGATGTATGTTAAAGTTATTATGTTTTATGAGTAAAGTATGATTTCATTGATTATTTTGTATACATTTACTAATGTTTTCATTCCTTGTTTTTTATATCCCTTACTAAGCTTTTTATGCTCATCTAATGTTTTTGAAATATTTTCACATGTCAAGGAGGAAGTACATGATGTGATGATATTTTAAAGGAAGTGTCAAGAAAGAATCCTTGTTTTATTTCAAATATGTCTTCTTTGATGGGAAAAATGAATATTGTCTTTTTTGTAACCACCTTGTTGAAATGTGGAATGTAATGCATGATTTATGATCTAATTCTATAAAACTCTAAACCTGAAAAGATCTTCAATGTTTATTCATGAAATAACTCATGATTAAGCAATGTTTAAGGCTGGGGCCTTTTACATTACCCCATGGTTGAGCTATTTTATATCATTTCCCCATTAACATTATAACTCGCTTGTCCCCTCAATAACTTATTTTTATACAAAAAATTGAAATTAACAATATGAGATTATTCGAAAAATAATAATTCCAAATATAATACATATTTTATTTCATTAAATTTACAATATTTTTTGAATTTAGATTTTAATATAATAATGCATAACACCTAAGAAATTCTGTAAAAAATTTATTTTTCATTTTAAATGCAATTTTTATTATCACATAACTTGTGTTTAATAGTATATTATTATTAAATTGTTGGAATGTTTCTATAAACAATTTATTTCATTTAAATCATTCTTCAAAAGTGATAATTAAAATTTATTAATAATGAATACCCATGATAATCAAAAAACTTCTATGAAGAATGGGACTTTTAACATTAATGGATTTAGATACCCTCCCATTAATTTGTTATCTAATAAAAATTAAAATTTATCTATTAATTTCAGTTGTAATAATACATTGAATATTAAAAACAAAAAAAAATAAATAATGATAATATGTATCAAAATAAAATACATATTTTATCAACAAGGTATTTTAATGAATTAACATTATTTAATTGTTATTCTAAAAGTATTTAATTTATGCGAATTAAAATATTTTTAAATTTTGACTGACAATTACTCAAAATCCATGAATCTATTTAATTTAAATATATCCAATGACCATATTTCTAATGACCATTTGTACAATAACTATATATATAAATAGTATACAATGCTTCTATAAATTGCGTTAAATACATCTCTTAATTCATTCAATATATTCATTAACATTAATATCAAAATATCTAATATATTTCTAATATTATCTCGTTAATATTTAATTATAATCATTGGTTTATTCTTTAAAGGAAACCATGATGATGAGGTTTCTTGTATATGGTATTTTCATTTATGTGGGTTTCGGTTCCTCTTGTATATTTTACAACGATGTTTTGTATTTCAGTATCATAATTTAATATTTTTGATATTTAGTTATATTATTTTATATCTATGAAATTTATTTTGGATCATTTTAATTTTTTTGGATAGTAAGATATAATATATTCAAAAAATTATTTTTATTAAATGTGTGTTGTTACAAAGATATTTCCTTATGTTCTATAACTCATATATTATAATCTTGATAACATAGAGAATGGTTTCAATATTCCCAATGATGTGAAAACCAATATATTATTAGAAAATAATAATATTTATATCGATATGAGAGCACACAATGCATTGCATAAATCCTTATCTGAAAAAGAGTTTACGTAAGTAATATGGAGAAGAACAGGGAATGCAATATGGAGGGAAATCAAAAATTTCCAATAGATATACAAAAAATGTGAAGGAGTAACTTATATAATCACTCTAGTATATATATATATATATATTAAAATGATATAAAATGAAATGATTGATTATTTTATCATTTGGGGGAATATAGTTGTATGCTTAATTCATTTCTTCGTACATGTTCTTAAATACACCACCATAGTAAAAAAGAGATGGATAATCCTCATTGAAAAAATTTATTTAAATACTTATTCCCTATAGGATAAATAATTTTATTAGTGGACAATCAAAAAACTAAATAATTTCATTATTTATTATGAGATAATTGTGTATTATCATCATTTTGATATGGAAAATAAAAAAACGAGTCATTGTTTGATGCCTAAAAACACATTAAATATCATGAGTCAGGGAAATCTCATAATGAGGAAACCAATTCATAAAATGAATCCATGGATTTAAATTGAAATATATCTCTATTTCTAAATGGAATGTAGTAGGGAAAAGTTATATATTTGTTTAATAATAGATTGTAGTGTTTAAATTTTTTATCAATTTGATATATTTTTGAATAAAACCATAAGAAAGATCATGATGATGAAGACGATGAACAATCTCAAGGCTCATCATGAATAAATAATGTGAAAAGTAGTCGAACAGAGAGAATATTATTGAATTGAAATTATAATTATAATAAAATTAAAATTATTGTACTACTATCAAGTCATGAAGGTATATTATATGATGAATAAATTGAATTAGATAAATGGGAATCCGATAATGACAGATTAAGGACATTAATGTAAACATCAAATCATTCCAATGATCCATAAAGTAACAAATAGAAATACTATGGGAAAAAATAATGAAATAACCAGTAAGGAAACACCAAAATTGATCTAATTATGAATGTATATTTTGTTCGGTTTGGAGGAAAAAACAAACCATTAATGTGAAAAAATAATAATTGATATATGGGAATGATTAATTGTGAAAACATCTTAATGAGTTAATAGCTAAAACAATTAATGAGATGCAAGTGTAATTCACTTGATAGGTGGTAAATTGAAATTGAATAATTGAATCTTGGAATAATACTATTGATATTACAAAATTGAATTTCCATTCCTGTGAATAAAGATCCAAAATATATTGAGGTGAATTTGGATGGGTATGATTATTACCTAAGAATCAATCACAATTTATTTATAAAATATGTAAATGATTTAGTTTAAATCCATATGGAAATATGGAATTTATTAATTGTACCAATAATTGATGATATTGTTTTTAGTAACAAAACCGCTTTTTTTGTAAATTTGGGAATAAAATAAATATTCTAGAAAAATTGATAAATTATAGAGGGAAGTTGTTGTATCAAAAAATAATGATAAAATACCTTGGTTCTAAATAAATAGTTATTGTAAAAATTCCAAAAGAA
The DNA here is from genome assembly GCA_963277665.1 of Viscum album. Classification (NCBI taxonomy): domain Eukaryota; kingdom Viridiplantae; phylum Streptophyta; class Magnoliopsida; order Santalales; family Viscaceae; genus Viscum; species Viscum album. The sequence goes on along the minus strand of OY728120.1, from coordinate 1,873,244,123 downwards.
ATATGGTGTGGGATAAGAATAATATTGTTTCTGTGCTAAATTTCTAGGTTATGGTTTCTGATAAACCTAATAATAATGATAATATTGAGATGAGGTTGTATATTATGAATTTTAAAAAAATATATATTTACTTTTTGTAAAATTTCACTACTATGTTATGATATTTTAATAATAAGGAATGATTTATTGTTCAAATGTATATGGAATAAATATTACTTGTATATGTAAAATTTTTCACTTAATTAATCATTGATTGAATTTTAATTGATAGGAATTATTCGAATGTTTCTAGAGGTTATCTTATATAACATCCAAAAGAGAAGGTACAATTATACAATACATAGGATTATAATGAAGAATCATGTTAGAGGAGTGATCTACATTGAAACCCCACTAAAAATTATATCACAATTCTAGAAAATCATATAAATAAAAATAGAAATTATAAATATACTAATATAGGGAATAAGTAGGATCACGAAATAGTGGATGAGGATACATACAAAGTTATAAAAGGTGATATTTCATGGATACAAAATATAAGATTCCGATCACACATAAATTGAAATAAAAAACTAATGATATAAATAAAATTGTATTGGAGTATTTTAAAATTCTATAATGAATGATCAATCAGTGTAAAAAGAGTTATATTTACAAATATTAGTAAACAATCTAATAAATTTACCATTATTTAATACCATTAGAAATTTTTTCGTGTTTCTCGGATTTTTCATAATTGTTTTATGTGATATTTTTGAAGATGAATGTGTCATAAGGGGGATTAATTATTAATGAATCCTGATGAATGTATAGTGAAAAAGTAATAATCTATTTCAAAATTCACTGAAAGACTAACTTGATGTATGAGCTTGATAATGAAAAATCAATTATCGAATATGATCTTGTCCATTTCGGGAGAAATAACATGTCTATGCTCTAAAACCAAGATTCTATAAGAAATATAATAATGATACATCATGAAATGAGAGAAAAATATGACACATTTAACAATGTATAAATTGTTAATATGATCCAACAAACAATAGAGATCAAGACAAAAATCCTCTTGAGTTAGACAACATTTGTCTGTGTAATCCAATGAGCTTAATTTCAATGAGTGGGGATCAATGATTTATGGATTTTTGATTATTTCACCAGTATAATGTATTTATATTATATATCTAGTAAATCACAAGAACATTTGACATTTAAATAATTTTAGGGAATTATTGATATTCAGTTCGGACGTGATATAAAAATATATCTATATGAAAATGGATCTAAATACAAAAAAAAATTTGAACTATAATGAGATATATATAATATAATTCAAGATTGTTGTTCTTTATACAAAAACCAAAAAAATGGTGTATTTGGGAATAATAACCACATATTGGTGGACATAGGTATAATAATATTATTGAAGCACAGAACATTGAAATTATTTTAAATGGAAGCTATAACTATGAAATAATATATTCTTAATTAGTGCCAAATTAGAATGGATTTCATCAATAATAATTATTAGTAATGGTTTTGAAATAATAAATTATTGATAATTTGGTATGTATGTAGTAGTAATATTTTATTAATACTAAATGTAGATAATTGAAAACGTTAGTGAGTGATCCAAAAAATTAATATTTTATGAAAATCCACCAACTTTGTGAAGTTGGAAATGTTACAACTAGAATCTATGGAATAAATTTGATAGATTTTATATAATTAATTTTTTAAATTAATTTTATTCAAAATCATCACATCACATTAATTATTATATTAAGGTTCATAGTTTACAAAATATTGGAAAACATGTAGATATTATAGCTAAATAATAATATTTTAAAGCTTTTTATCATTGTACCAAAACATAGAGTGACGAGAATGGATTGGGGAAAGTAGCAACCAAGGTCTCATGCCCTGTAAAATATGTATATTCTATGAATATTATTGGTTGAAAAAATCAATAGAGTCATATCTATGAATATAATGATAAATTTATATCACACTATATTTTTTTTCCAGTTACACTGAAGAACATTGAAAAATCTATACAAAATAATGATTTTATATATGTAGTGGAATAATATATTAACCTAATAGTAAAGAATAACATTTTGGAATTGGCGTTACAATATAAATACAATAATTTGATTATGAAAATGTGTTTTTCTGGGAAATAACTCATGATATATGAAAAGTGGTATAAAAAAAACCAATTCATTTGTGGAAGGGATAATCAAAAATTTAGGGTATCAAGTTTTAGGTGATTTTTTCACAAATAATATGGCATTAAATATAAGGTTGCAGCCTTAATCCTTACTTAATCTTGATTTATTACAAGATTATACGTTGAGGATCTTTTTAGGTTTAGAGTTTTAGAGAATTATATCATAAAACTTGCATTACATTCCACATTTAAACAAAGTGGTTACATAAAAGATAGTATTCATTTTTTCCCATCAAGGGAAACATATTTAAAAATAAATCATGGATTCTTTCTTGACACTTCCTTGACACTATCATCATATCATGTACCTTTCCCTTGACCTTTGAAAAACATTTCAAAAAACTTGGGATGAGCATAAAAAGCTCAATAAGGGATATAAAAATATGGAAAGGAAACATGAGTACATGTTTACATAAGAATGAAATCATACTTTACCCATAAAACATAAGCACTTTAACATACCTCATAAAATCAAAAATAAATCATAAAAATCATAAGACAGAAAGGTAACTTGAGGCATTCATAAAATTCTTACATAGGGAGTAACCCTCTTGGTTACGTTTGGAATAACCACAACAGTATATTCCCTAAATCTCTTCGGAGAAACCATAACATTTCACTCCTTCGCGTTACCCAATGCATTGGAGAGCTATATCGGGCTCACCCGACCTTAGTTTAACACGGAACCACCCGTATTCATAAAAAATGTCCAAGAACCATAACATAATCATAGAACATATCCTAGGCACAAAAAAAAGATAACTTTCCCACATTTTAATAACAATATAACATTTTAAGATATTGAAAAAAATGAATCCATTCTAAAAACCATTTTCCAAACCATATAAAACATTTAATAAAGAGATTTTTGAATCAAAGTTTACCATACCACTTTGAAGCTTTTAACATTTTAAACCATTTATATCCATATAAATAAATCCTTAAAACCATTTTGAAAACATGGAAATTAATGATAAATATTTATAACAATAAATAATTAAAACATTTAAAATGATATTTTAGTTAAAGTGTTTTTAACAAAATGAGAGACACTTGAATACAATAATTGAGGAATAAAATTATATTAGAACTTTATAATATTAGGAGAATAGATGGATTCATGATATAATATTCCAAAGGATAGTATATACACCCTATAAAAGTGAACTGGTGCATAAAAACAATGTAGTCTCAATAGAAATGTAAAATGAGATGAAATCCATAATAAAGAAGGTATCCTTAAATCAAGGATAAATCAATCTCATAATTATGTGTGACAAATATAAATACACCCAATATAAGTGGATATTTAGTGTAAAACAATCAAGGGTCATTCACACATATTCAAAGGATGACATATTCAACAACTACATGTTGAACCCAAAGAAACCGAAATTGGGTTAAGAAGTTCCCTTGGTAAAATTCGACAACCTAACGGCGTCACATAAAATTTTAGAAAAAGAGTTGATGAGAGAGATAAAGGGTATCTCCTCACTTGGAAATAAAATTTACATCAATAAGGATATAGATGAACATATCCCAATATTACAATATGTAAATTAAACGACCCAACAAAAGAAGTCTTTTAAAAAGAGGAGGGTGAAAGGTTCCCTTACCGACTTGGGTATCTTTCGAAACATACACCCCATGAAATAAGGACAATACAACATTGATGTAAATACTCATAAACGAAACTATATTACACAAAGAGTAGAATAATGGGAAGTACATATACCACTCAAAGGAAATGGTGGAAAATGTAGCACAAATCTCACTGGAATAAAAGTGAGATGAAAAATACCTTATGAAAACTCGGTAGCCTATCGGCGCCACATAAAACTTCCAAAAATGGATTGATGAGATCAAATAGGGTATCTCATCATATTACAATAAAATGTACAGCAAGAGGAATATAAAATTATATCCCCCAACATAACAAATAGGAGCTTAAAAGAAGTGACATAAAGGAGAGTACTTAAAAAGAAAGAGAGAGGTTAGATCCCTTACGAAAATTCAGCAGCCTAACGGCACCACTCAAAACATCCAAAATGGATTGATGAGAGAAAATAGGGTATCTAATCATATGAACATAAGATGTAAAGTAGGATTAATATAAAATAACATCCCATTCATAAGAAAGATTAGCTTAAAAGGAATGACATAAAAGAGTGTACTTAAAAAGAAAGAGAGGAGTAGGATCTCTTACCACGGGTCCGACTTGACTCGATCGTTCTTTAATCTCCTGAATTATAAACTTGAGTTAATTTATACTTCTATTAGAACCTTTTTCAAGTTCATTATTCCTTTTATATCACTTATTGACTTGTTATAAACATTATGTAATCATTTATGTTAATAATGTTTGTTTTGTCTATATTTGGTTCTTAAGTCGAAAGTGGACTTCTTATAATTACATGTTGTTCATGGGGTCAATGGTTCATTATATATAGAATGATATTCATTATTTGGATATCATATATATCATATATATCAATAATATACATGTATTTATAATATTACATAAAATTTAGAGTTAAGAAATGAAATGCACCATTCATGGAGACGGTAAGTCGTACGTACGTATGAACGCTACTTCCATTTCTATTTCATATTTAATGGAATTAAAACATAATGATACATAATAGTATTTTAATTAAATTATGGTATAATATATAATATCATTAATTATATCCTTTATACGTACCACATATGGTATTAACGAATCAAGTCATTTTGAGGGGGTGATAGTCCGCACTTCCTAAAAATGAAATTATCGTGTTTACCTGTAACACCCCGAGATTTTATGAAAAATATTATTTTTAATTTCATTAATGTCTTGTGTTATACGCTACACCAAAAGGAGATTTCACAACACACATCTCTGACCTGTCTTGAATTACACGCAATCGCGACCTTCCACGATAGCGTGTGTTGTACGCAACACCAAGTTTCGCTAAACAACGATATGATATTAAAATATTATTAAAACTAGCCGTTATGAATAGTAATAACCACTTTTTGAAATTTTTTAAATTTTATGGACTTCATTTTTGGATTTGGAATATCAAAATTAGCTTAGGGTGAAATTTTGGTGATTTTCGGATAACTTTCATATTTTGATGAATAGTGAAAATTACTAAATTTTAATTAAAAACAACTTTTTCAATCGAAATAATTAATAGTGATAAATTATTAATTTGAGTGGTTTTAAAGTATATTTAGAATATATTTTTACAATTCTATACAATGTTGGTCATTGGATGTAATTTCACATTTAAACCAGTTATAAACAAGTGTCAATCTTTTGATAGTTATTATCTCTTAAAAACACCCCTTTTGATTAGACGACGGGAATTAATTTTTAAATTAATTAATGCAACTGTTATGTTATGAATTTGGTAAAATAGAAATTATTTTTGAGTTCATAATATCGAATATATTATAGGCCTAATTTTTGGTATTTTTCTGAAAACATTCAATTTTTGATGAATAGTGAAACCACTAAGTGGTAGTTAAAAAACTGAACTTTTCATAAAACGTAATTTTACCGCTTCTGTGAGTGGAATTTTGAAAATCCGAGAGACATGGTTAATATCAAGGACTAAAATGTGGATCAATTAGATGAAAATAATTTTTGGTGAATAGTAACTTTTTACTTTTTTTTACCACGGTTAAAAGTAAATAGGGTAATTAAGGGTAAAAATAATATTATTATTACCCTAACACATGTACTAATTTCATTGGACAAGTGTAATTAGACCAAAAACAACCTTAGGAATAATATATGACCATTTAGGCCCACTTGGATTAGATTAGGACATTTATTATTATTTAATTCAAAGAAGAGTTAAAAGAGTTAAAATCAAAGTTTATTTACTAAAACATGTATAATATAGGGTTATACATGAGATAAATTCTATTGTAAATATTCATTAGAAATATAATAGGATTTCATACATAATGATATTTTATTTATAATTTTTAGACATTAAATAATTTAATTTATTTATGACACAATGATGATGCAGTAATTACCATAATAGTGAAAAAATAGAATAATTGATATTATAAATACCCAAATAAATATAATTTGAGACTTTTTATGAATTAAAATAATTTTATAGGTTAATATTACATGTTAGTATAGATTTAATTAACTTTTTTCGAACTAATCATTCTGTTATGATTTTCACAAAAATCAATTACTAAATAGTGTCAAAATTGATATAAAATAGTTTTTAAAACAAATATTATATTATTAATTGTTATTTTATTCCTAAAAATCTAAGGTTCGGCCAAAGGACATATATAAGGTTATATATATTAATAATAAACAACTTGGGGTTCGTTAGGCTTGATATAGTAAGTTTATTAACCTTATAGTATAAGAACACAAGAAGACACGGTAAAAGTAAAATTATTTAACTTAATGTTAAATATAAATGATAAGGTTAAAATAGGAACCTAAACTTTTCTAAATTCTATTGGATGTGAGGATTTCGACCCATCCATACCTTATACTATAAATAAATCAATTTGGACCTATTTAAAACCGAACATGACTTTATAATAAAATAATATTTTTAGTTATTCGAAAGGTGCCCCTCTCCTCCCTTATAAAAGGGCACCTCCTCCCTCTCTTCCTCACACAACTTTGAGCCTTCAAGCTCGGCCAACCCCTACCAAAATCTCTTCTACACATCCCTAGAAACATCCTAGAGGTTCTGTTCTTCCTCAAAGACCAATTTTAGTTCCCTAAGAGGAGGTCTCAAAGAGGCGCTTCAAAGAAGCGGTAATTACCGTTACCAATTCTTTCACCTTTATTTCTTCTTCCACTTCTTCTTCTTAGGTTGTTTCATTATGAAGTAATAACATCAGTATCAATCATATACTGATATGTTATTATAAGTATGAAACAATCCTAATTCACCATCTATCCATCCTACGGAAAACGAAATCACCGTGCGTGCGTACGTACGGAATACCGTCTCCACGCCGTGGTGTAATCTATTTTTCCACCAACACCTTACATGGATGGGTATTATGGTGTAAAGAATAACTATACATAGTTATTATAACATCATAATGATTATGATATATTTTATCATCCACTCCAATTCAATTTAATAATTATGGAAATTATATCATCGCTCGTGCGTACGTACGGACTACCGTCTCCACGACGCGATGAGATTCATTGTCCATGTTAACCATTTAAGAATGATTATAAAGTATATATAAGCAATAATAATGAAATATATGACATTATAAAGCTACTGGATTTATGTGTCTATATATGTATGTCATCTACTTAATTCCGTTCAACTCAATAAGGAAACGAAACCAGCGTTCATGCGTACGTACGGCCTACCGTCTCCATGAACGGTGTATTTCTTTCCATTTACTGATTTATTATATATATGTATATTCTGAATATATATATATATATATCAAGTTTTATATTCTGGAATTAAGTAATCATAATCTATGTAATCATATGAATAATTACAAGTCAAAACACGGATGACAGATGAAACAATTTTACCCAAAACGCTCTTTAATATGGAATTTACAAAAGAACGGGTAATATAAAGTCATAAGTGAACCATATATGATATCATAACAATGAATATGATTCTGTAATAAGTCAATGATATTATTTAAATAATTATACAGGAGGTTCGGACACTTACGAAGCAAATCGGACCTAAGGTAAGAGAAATGTCACAATCTCATTTTTATCCGAGATTGTTTATACTTTAGAATTTACTGGGGTGTATTTTATCATCCACATCCATGTTTACTCAATATGTAATATTATTTCCGTTCACCTACAATTGTTTAAATTCTATTTTACCCTTTGGTGAGTTTTTAGTAAAAGATATGAAAGGAATCTTTTGTCATTTTTCGTACGAGGTACTTTTTTGACTTTTCCGACAAAATTACGAAGAATGTTTTTTTAACATATACGGCATGAATGTATTTTTAAAAAAATTATTTCCAAGAATATTCCTTTACATGTTTTCAAGTTTATTTTTAATCAACTTCTTTTAGTTTAAAATTTTATGACATGTTAAGAAAGGAAAAGTGTTTTTGAAGTAGAAAGGATATTTTCCTCAAGAATGGAGTTCAAGTGTTTTATCAAAATTATTTTCCATCTAAGATAATAAAGGGTTCGGTTTCTATCCCTATTATTACATTAATTTGATTATGTTGTGATGGAATTAATTTTATTAATTACTTTATCTTATATGAATTGTTTTATGATGTCATGTTATTTAAGAATCCCATTTTTATTACGTGGGTTATGCTATGATGTATGGTTTATGATTATGTGGCACACATAAGAAAGGATTCATTATAAGATGGGTGGGACCTATATCTCCCTACAATGCATTGGGTAAAGATTTTATATCTCATGATATAGACATGGCTGGAACGGTAGGTTATACCGGTTCAGTGAAACAGGGCTAAAACAAGGGTGACTCGGTTCAGAAAGGGACTTTGTCCACTAAGATAGTCTTGGCAATGAGTCTTGACTAACAAGAAATGATTCACTATTATTATGTGTGTATGCCACAAAGTTTTATGTTTTATGTTATTATTATTGTGATTACATTTCACTGCCATGATTTATACCATGTTATAGGTTTATGATCTCTTTTGCAGGTTAAGATTTCCAAAAGTTATGTGCTTGTGCATACGATGAGATTTATATTTCTTTTTTTTACCCTTACTGAGCATTTGAGGTCACCCTTTTATGTTTTCTTTTCCCGAGGATATAAAGAAAGGTTTTAGGTAAAAAAGGGAAGATCTTTATGGGAGATATTGGAGATCTTTCACCACGACAAGAAGATTACGTTCTGATTTTCTAAAGACACTAAACTATTACGATCCTCGTGTGTGTATTTTTTGTTATGTACTAAATATTCCTCAAAAGTAATGTAATGTTCATGTACGTTAGGCTTTGTGTCTCTACAGTTGGTATCATAGGAATGGTTTAGTCAACCTTTGGAAACTAGGATGCGAGAACTTTAGTGAGATCCCTAGAGATATTTATAAGGTTTGTCTAGGGATGTCCCTAAGGATAAGTATACGTATAGGATACAGTCCTATAACTACGGTAACGATCATAGAATTTAACCTAAGAAGTTAGATATTGAGGATACTCCCCCTTTACAATGTTGTTTTCCCAAGCGTGATTTTTTCCTCTCACACTATTCTTTTTGGGTTTTAGACGATGGCTGGAACCCGAAGGAACCGTGTTGATCAATGCAATAGACAATGCAATGATTGTCCTCCTGAACAAACAAATGTTATGGGAGATGGAGTGCAAAATATTATTTCTATACTTACACAAGCTATGAATCATTATGGACTTCCAAATGATCAGAGAAGGGAACAATTTTCTATTGAGTCCTTCATGAGGCAACATCCACCTTCTTTTAGTGGGTCTTCCGATCCACTTGTTGCTGAACAATGGATCAGTACCACTGAAAAGATATTGTCAGTTCTTCAATGTTCTGAACATGATAAAGTCATCTTAGCAGTATATCGTTTGGAAGATGAAGCTGATCAATGGTAGAATCTTATCAAGAATGTGAGGCCAAGAGATGAAATTGAGTCCATGGAATGGGACGAGTTCAAGAACTTGTTTTTCAGTATGTACTTCCCTCGTATTCTTTAATCAAAGATGGAAAAGGAGTTTCTTGAGCTGAAGTAGAAGGATGATGAATCTGTTGGTATATACGAAGCGAATTTTACAAGACTTGCAAGGTACGCATCTGGAATTATCATCCAACCTGAGAGTAAAGTTGATCAATTTTTCAGTGGCTTAAAACCAAGTCTTCGAAGGGAATTAGCTATAAGATACTTCAGTAGCTATGAAGAAATTGTGCGTTGTGCTATCAAGGTAGAAATGGAAGTTGGTGTTACATATCCATCTCATGGTTTTGATAAGAAACGAAAGATGGAGTTCAAGGAGAAATCTCAGAATAATGGTGAAAAGAAGATGAATGTTTCCTTATTCACAAAGTGTGGAAAGAAGCATGGTGGAGATTATCTTAAAGGGACTAGAAAATGTTTTAAGTGTGGAAAAGAAGGTCATCGAGCAGCTAAGTGTCGAAGTAATGGAAAAAGGGTTTCTAATTATGTGAATAAAGAAAACACTGCAGAGAACGCACCACCAACACTTCAATTCTTCAAGTGAAAGGAAATGGGGCACTATGCTAATAAATATCCTAATCCAAGGGTTAGTGATGATCAACATGAGCAACCACTTAAGGCAAAGGAAAAATGAAAGTCACATGCGATCACTATTGGCGATGTTGAATATGACAACAATGTGATGGAATAATTAAGTGTTTATGTAATGGGATTCCAAAATAATGTTGTATATAGTATCGTGGAATATTGGAATATTTTTGTATTGGTCTAATGTGGTATTCAAAGTGATTGAGATATTTTTGGAAATAAGATGATATGAGCATAATGAAGGGAAAACAAGAAAATGAAATGTTTAAAAGTATTCATGAGCTCATGATTGATATAAGGACTAAGTGATATCATGGTTTGAGTATATAGAATTTTGAGGATTTTGGTATGTGAAAAGTGTTAACTTTTAACTGCATTCATGTTTTCAGTATGGTTCAATGGGTATTCAAGAGAATACATGATTAAGGCCTTTGAATGTTTTGAATGTGACCAACAAGACATATCTTATGATATATGGGGATCAACGATGGTATTAAATTTATGGTAATCGTTTTCACTATATTATGAGAGTGGACTAATGTTTTATGGATAAGCCTAAAGAATAGAATGGATTATGTTGGACATAAGTTAGTATTGTTTAAGGATAGAAGTTTTTTTCTCGATATTATTGATGGGATGTTATAGTAATATAGTTTTAGAAAAAGGATAACCTGCAGGACGGGCGACAACCCATCACGTCGGACAAGGCTGTGGGAATCGAACCCACAACCGAAGTGCGAATGGCCTTTATCACCTACCACTGGCCTACAGGAAGTCCCTGTTTAGTAGAAACTAGTTTTATTGTATTAAGAAGTATGATATATGAATTATAAGTCCATTTTAGGAACCATATATGATTAATCTCACTAAAGAATGACTTATGTATATTTAATAACTTTTTCTAACCTTTTGTTTGAGACAGATGGAATGACCTGTCATTCTATCACATGATCTGCTAACACTTCACGAATAACAAATTCAACTTCATTTATTTAAGAGATGAAGTGGAAATTGTTCAAGGCACGAACAACAGTGAGATTGTACCAAAATAAAGTTAGTATTTATTTTAATTCAAATTCTTCAACTTTAGGGAAACGATCTTGAAAACCAAAAATGTTGTCCTAGTGCTCTTATATCTGATTAATCAAATGGTACCTTAGATCATCACAAATTTATGGATTTGTGATTGTTGGCTTTTCTATATCCATGTTCTCTACCACTCTCCATCAGAACATGATGGTTATATTTTTCTTCCATATCCATATTTTCACCTATGTGGAAACCTAGTGATTAGTTTATTTGGGTAACCGTTACATTTCTTACTTTCTTTTTTAAAGATTGGTTTTGGTATTCCTTTTTACGATGTGGGTTTCGATTAAAGAAACTTTTGAATAGTAAACCATTTATAAACCCGACGAATTTTGAGGGCGAAATTCATTTTAAGGGGGGTAGAATGTAACACCCCGAGATTTTACGAAAAATATTCTTTTTAATTTCATTAATGTCTTGTGTTATACGCTACAGCAAAAGGAGCTTTCACAACACACATCTCTGACCTGGCTTGAATTATATGCAATCGCGACCTTCCACGATAGCGTGTGTTGTACGCAACACCAAGTTTCGCTGAACAACGATATGCTTTTAAAATATTATTAAAACTAGCCGTTATGAATAGTAATAACCACTTTGTGAAATTTTGTAAATTTTATGGACTTCATTTTTGGATTCGGAAAATCGAAATTAGCTTATGGTGAAATTTTGGTGATTTTCGGATAACTTTCATATTTTGATGAATAGTGAAAATTACTAAATTTTAATTAAAAACAACTTTTTCAATCGAAATAATTAATAGTGATAAATTATTAATTTGAGTGGTTTTAAAGTATATTTAGAATATATTTTTACAATTCAATACAATGTTGGTCATTGGATGTAATTTCACATTTAAACCAGTTATAAACAAGTGTCAATCTTTTGATAGTTATTATCTCTTAAAAACACGCCTTTTGTTTAGACGGCAGGAATTAATTTTTAAATTAATTAATGCAACTGATATGTTTTTAATTTGGTAAAATAGAAATCATTTTTGAGTTCAAAATATCAAATATAGCTTAGGCCTAATTTTTGGTATTTTTCTGAAAACTTTCAATTTTTGATGAATACTGAAACCACTAAGTGGTAGTTAAAAAAACTGAATTTTTCATAAAACCTAATTTTACCGCTTCTGTGAGTGGAATTTCGAAAATCCGAGAGACACGGTTAATATCAAGGACTAAAATGTGGTTCAATGAGATGAAAACAATTTTTGATGAATAGTAACTTTTTACTTTTTTTACCATGGTAAAAATTAAATAGGGTAATTAAGGGTAAAAATAATAATAATATTACCCTAAAACATGTCCTAATTCTATTGGACAAGTGTAATTCGACCAAAAACAACCTTATGAATACAATATGACCATTTAGGCCCACTTGGATTAGATTAGGACATTTATTATTATTTAATTCAAAGAAGAGTTAAAAGAGTTAAAATCAAAGTTTATTTACTAAAACATTTATAATATAGGGTTATACATGAGATAAATTCTATTGTAAATATTCATTAGAAATATAATAAAATTTCCTACATAATGATATTTTATTTATAATTTTTAGACATTAAATAATTTAATTTATTTATGACACAATGATGATGCAGTAATTACCATAATAGTGAAATATTAGAATAATTGATATTATAAATACCCAAATAAATATAATTTGAGACTTTTTATGAATTACAATAATTTTATAGGTTAATATGAAATGTTATTATAGATTTAATTAACTTTTTTCGAACTAATCATTATGTTATGATTTTCACAAAAATCAATTACTAAATAGTGTCAAAATTGATATAAAATAGTTTTTAAAACAAATATTATATTATTAATTGTTATTTTATTCCTAAAAATCTAAGGTTCGGCCAAAGGACATAGATAAGGTTATATATATTACTAATAAACAACTTGGGGTTCGTTAGGCTTGATATAGTAAGTTTATTAACCTTATAGTATAAGAACACAAGAAGACACGGTAAAAGTAAAATTATTTAACTTAATGTTAAATATAAATGATAAGGTTAAAATAGGAACCTAAACTTTTCTAAATTCTATTGGATGTGAGGATTTCGACCAATCCATACCTTATACTATAAATAAATCAATTTGGACCTATTTAAAACCGAACATGACTTTATAATAAAATAATATTTTTAGTTATTCGAAAGGTGCCCCTCTCCTCCCTTATAAAAGGGCACCTCCTCCCTCTCTTCCTCACACAACTTTGAGCCTTCAAGCTCGGCCAACCCCTGCCAAAATCTCTTCTACACATCCCTAGAAACATCCTAGAGGTTCTGGTCTTCCTCAAAGACCAATTTTAGTTCCCTAAGAGGAGGTCTCAAAGAGGCGCTTCAAAGAAGAGGTAATTACCGTTACCAATTCTTTCACCTTTATTTCTTCTTCCACTTCTTCTTCTTAGGTTTTTTCATTATGAAGTAATAACATCAGTATCAATCATATACTGATATGTTATTATAAGTATGAAACAATCCTAATTCACCATCTATCCATCCTACGGAAAACGAAATCACCGTGCGTGCGTACGTACGGAATACCGTCTCCACGCCGTGGTGTAATCTATTTTTCCACCAACACCTTACATGGATGGGTATTATGGTGTAAAGAATAACTATACATAGTTATTATAACATCATAATGATTCTGATATATTTTATCATCCACTCCAATTCAATTTAATAATTATGGAAATTATATCATCGCTCGTGCGTACGTACGGACTACCGTCTCCACGACGCGATGAGATTCATTGTCCATGTTAACCATTTAAGAATGATTATAAAGTATATATAAGCAATAATAATGAAATATATGACATTATAAAGCTACTGGATTTATGTGTATATATATGTATGTCATCTACTTAATTCCGTTCAACTCAATAAGGAAACGAAACCAGCGTTCATGCGTACGTACGGCCTACCGTCTCCATGAACGGTGTATTTCATTCCATTTACTGATTTATTATATATATGTATATTCTGAATATATATATATATAAATCATGTTTTATATTCTGGAATTATGTAATCAAGATCTATGTAATCATATGAATAATTACAAGTCAAAACACGGATGACAGATGAAACAATTTTACCCAAAACGCTCTTTAACATGGAATTTACAAAAGAACGGGTAATATAAAGTCATAAGTGAACCATATATGATATCATAACAATGAATATGATTCTGTAATAAGTCAATGACATTATTTAAATCATTATACAGGAGGTTCGGACACTTACGAAGCAAATCGGACCTAAGGTAAGAGAAATGTCACAATCTCATTTTTATCCGAGATTGTTTATACTTTAGAATTTACTGGGGTGTATTTTATCTTCCACATCCATGTTTACTCAATATGTAATATTATTTCCGTTCACCTACAATAGTTTAAATTCTATTTTACACTTCGGTGAGTTTTTAGTAAAAGATATGAAAGGAATCTTTTGTCGTTTTCATACGAGGTACTTTTTTGACTTTTCCGTCAAAAGTACTAAGAATGTTTTTTTAACATATACGGCATGAATTTATTTTTAAAAAAATTATTTCCAAGAAGATTCCTTTACATGTTTTCAAGTTTATTTTTAATCAACTTCTTTTAGTTTAAAATTTTATGACATGTTAAGAAAGGAAAAGTGTTTTTGAAGTAGAAAAGATATTTTCCTCAAGAATGGAGTTCAAGTGTTTTATCAAAATTATTTTCCATCTAAGATAATAAAGGGTTCTGTTTCTATCCATATTATTACATTGATTTGATTATGTTGTGATGGAATTAATTTAATGAATTCTTTTATATTATATGAATTGTTTTATGATGTCATGTTGTTTAAGAATCCCATTTTTATTACGTGGGTTACGCTATGATGTATGGTTTATGATTATGTGTCACAAATAAGAAAGGATTAATTATAAGATGGGTGGGACCTATATCTCCCTCCAATGCATTTGGTAAAGATTTTATATCTCATGAGATAGACATGGCTAGAACGGTAGGTTATACCGATTCAGTGAAACAGGACTGAAACGAGGGTGACTCGGTTCAGAAAGGGACTTTGTCCACTAAGATAGTCTTGGCAATGAGTCTTGACTAACAAGAAATGATTCTCTATGATTATGTGTGTATGCCACAAAGTTTTATGTTTTAAGTTATGATTATTGTGATTACATTTCACTGCCATGATTTATCCCATGTTATGAAATTATGATCTCTTTTGCAGGTTAAGATTTCCAAAAGTTATGTGCTTGTGTATACGATGAGATTTATATTTCTTTTGTTTACCCTTACTGAGAATTTGAGCTCACCCTTTTATGTTTTCTTTTCCCCAGGATATAAAGAAAGGTTTTAGGTAAAAAAACGGAAGATCTTTATGGGAGATATTGGAGATCTTTCACCACGATTAGAAGATTACGTTCTGAGTTTCCAAAGACACTAAACTATTACGATCCTTGTATGTGTATTTTTTGTTATGTACTAAGTATTCCGCAAAAGTAATGTAATGTTCATGTACGTCAGGCTTTGGGTCTTTACATTACCCACAATGGAAACCATAAAGGTATGCCACAATGGAAAATACATAAGCTTATGTAAAACATAAAAATATTATATATCATATATAAATATAGTGTCATCTTAATGGCCACCATTGAAGGTGTTAAAAGAATGTTGAACAATCATCGTTTCGGGAGGCAGAAATTTGCCATCGACGGAAACAGTATGTTCTTTAACCCTTAGATGTAGGCGTGTGTAAGTGTTGCTCGAATAATTCTTATAAAAACATCCTAGTATATTGAAGATACTGGTGTTGTTACAAATGAAATGAAAAAAAAGAGTTAAGGGGGATGGAGAAGCAAAATAAAACAAAAGGACTCAAGTAAAGACATTACCGTAAAATCGGATAACTCCCTTTGGTTTGAGCTCAAAGGATTCCTTGGGAAGACTTTTTCCCAAAGTGAGGCTTCAAGGAGTAAGATAGGGATTTGTAGAGAAAAAATGGGCAGGGGTTTGCCGAGCCAAAGGCTTTGGAAGTGTGGTTAAGAGGTAGAGGTGGGGGCCTTTCATAAGAGGAGAGGAGGGGCACTCTTGGAATGTAAAGAAAAGTAACTTTATTTTAGAATGGTTTTCCTACTTTATTGGTCCCACATTGATTTGTTTCAAGGGTAAGGTGATAAGGGTTCGAAATACACCCATCCAATAGGTTTTGGACATGTCTAGGTCTTAGATGTTACATTATCTTTCCATTTTATTTAAATCCTTAAATAATGAGGTCATCGCTGCATCACCATGATGTCATAAATAATTTAATTTATTTATTGTCTAAAAATTATAGAACAAAATATCATGATGTAGGAAATCTTTTTAGCTTTCTAATCAATATTTATAATCAAATATATGACTTGTATAACCCCATGTAAAAATTGTTTTAGTAAAACATGTCATGTTTGTGTTATTTTTACTTTAACATTAAATAAAAAGTTATTTATGTCATTTCCCAACCAAAGTGGCTCTATGGAGTCCCCAAGTTGACCCATGGATTTTTATGGTCGTCCATGACTCATTCAATGACGGTAGGACATGTGTCTAGGTCATTTCATTTTATTAAAAGATTTATTCTTACCTTAAACTACACTATTTACCTCTAATCGCGATTAAAAACATAATAAGCTACTATTCACCAAAAAATTATTTTAATCCCATTGAACCAGATTTTACTTATTAATGAAAACCATGTATGTCAGATTTTTGAAAATCAAATCACAGAAGTGGAAAAGTTTCATTTAAATGAAAAATTAGTTTCTTTATCTACCACTTAGTGGTTTCACTATTCATCAAAAAATGAAGTTTTTATAAAAATACCAAAAATTTACCCTAATCTATATTTGATATTCTGAATTCAAAAATGATTTCTATTATAAAAAATTCAAAACGTATAAGTTGAATTAATTAATTTAATAATTAATTCCCGCTGTCAAAACAAATAGCGTTTTTTTAAGAAACAATATCTATTAAAAGATTGATACTAGTTTAAGTCCAATTTCAAAGTGAAATTAATTCCAATGACCACCATTGGATTTTATGGTAAAAATATATTATAATTTCACTTTAAAACCAATTCAAAAGATAATCTAATCATTTAAATAAATTAGATTCAAAAGAGGTTTTGAATTAAAATACAACAGTTTTCACTATTCATTAAAAATTGAAATTTTTTCAGCAAAATACCAAAAATTTACACAAAGTACATATTGATGTCCCGATTCTAAATAAGAATTTTATTTAGTCAAATATAACACATAAAATTGTCAAAAAGTGGATTTAAAAGAGGTTCTCCATCAAAAGGCGGTTAATCGACCTTCTAAAGAGTATTAGAATGTTTATGCTTAAAACTAAATTCATTCACATTTTTAATCCTCTAACATTTATTGTAAAAAGTAAAAATATTTGACAAACATATATAATAATTTTGTAGTTAGTTCTGTTCATTCCCTCCAATACAACGGCTAGTCGTTAACTACCATTTAAAATAATATTATTATAGTGCAACGTATGATTTCAAAGGAACTCGTTGTCTCGTATTGGGTACGCCATCAAGCATAGAGTTCCCTTTAAAGTAATATTAATATTTTATTCAAAAATACGGATAAATATAAAAATGTCATATTCTTTATTTACCTGGGGTGTTATATCCTTCCCCCCTTTTGGGAATTGTGTCCTCACAGTTTCAAAATTGGGCTTGAAAACTCCATTGAAAGTCCTACATCGGAAAAGGAGTAATTTAAACTATCACTTTAAAAGAAAGAAATGGAAGTACAAAGGTCACCCGAGTTAACCCATACTAGGATTCCATGTATGAAAATATGGACATGGAGGAAAAAACAAAGGGTCATGTTCTGATGGAGTGTGATAGTAAACATATCTAGGAGAAAGTTAACCATAAGAAAATCACAAACTTGTGATGGGTTAAACGATATTTGATTCCCTAGTAGGAAAACTTAACATACAACATTTTTGTCTTAAGTTACTTTTCATTGAGGAATTTATCTTTGAGCTTAACTAAATCATAATGAAACATACTTACTTGTCTTGTAGACTTTCAACTTTTACTAGATTCCTCAATCAAACTCACATTTTCTCCAAAAGACGAGTATTTAGGAAGACATGTTCACATTAAGAGTACTATAATCAACTTCTAGAGAATCACGTAATCCACAAAAGATAACTATATACTTCCCATGTCTTTATACATTAACCAAAACCAAAACCAAACATGTTAGTACATGATCAGATAATCCAGAAAAGGATAACCCTTTATAAAAAGAAAATCTATTCTTAATCTCTAGAATTTGTCCAACAAAACCCAAAGATCAACGAGGACCATTCGATAAACAATTTGTCCATAAAATTCTTCAAATTAAACAAAACTAGGATGGAAACCCAAATATTTGAAGGATTTAGTCACATAGTCTTCCAAGTTAAATCGTAACATTTATCTCCAAACAACATCAGCTGCTCTTAATGTCTCGTATTGAAATGTAATAAACTTAATCACATATCCTCCATGATAGGTTAGTAAATTTCCATAGATAACCCAAAATCAACTTACTCTTAATTCATAAAATCATCTAACTAAAAAGAGTCAGTCAAACTAACCAGGGACTTCACGTAGTCCAGTGGTAGGCAATAAATACCAGTCGCACATTGGTTGTGGGTTCGATTCCCGCAGCTTTGTCAAACGTGACGTGTTGTCACACGGTCTGCGTGTTGTCCTTTTTCCCAAACTATATAATTCATAAAAAATTCTCCAAAATGAGATAAAAGCTTCAAAAATAATCATAAAATATTTTAACCTCATGATTATATCATGCCTTTCATTTTCCATCATAACATATAATAACTTATAATTACCACAAAAGTAAGGATCATATAAACCCTAATGGTTACCCTTATAATTATTACATGAAATTCCACATCGATTGGTCATCTCATACATGATGCATTACAGAACATACCAAGGTACAAGTGGTGGATCATGACTCCTGGATAGTTGGTTTAGAACAACCATGAGTTTCCTCATTGAATCCCCCATTTCATCCAGTCTCTTAATCAGAGAACCACCACAGTTTCCTTCAAACCTATTATCACTTTGGTGCCGCTAGATCCATCCATTCACTAAAAACAGAAATGTCTGTGTGAGTGTATCAACAAAACCATCATGTACTAATGAGGAAGGTAAACAATAAGATATACTTATTCATTCACTTTATCTAAAACTAGGACTCTTTCTGAAATCCTAACCATTACGGCAATGTCACTTATGCTTCGAGAATACCATAACCTCTAAAGTTATCAAAACCGACCTTTGATACCAACTATAACACCTCAGCCTTAAACCTTACTTAATCTTGAGTTATTACAAGATTATACGTTGATGATCTTTTTAGGTTTAGAGTTTTAGAGAATTAGATCATAAAACTTTCATTACATTACACATTTAAAAAAAGTGGTTAAATAAAAGATAGTATTCATTTTTTCCCATCAACAGAAACATATTTAAAAATAAAGCATGGATTCTTTCTTGACACTTCCTTGACACGATCATCATATCATTTACCTTTCCCTTGACCTATGAAAAATTTTTCAAAAAACGTGAGATGAGCATAAAAATCTCAGTAAGGGATATAAAAATATGGAAAGGAAACATGAGTATATGTTTACATAAGAATGAAGTCATACTTTACCCATAAAACATAAGCACTATAACATACCTCATAAAATCATGAATAAATCATAAAAATCATAAGACATAAATGTAACTTGAGGAATTCATAACATTATTACATAGGGAGTAACCCTCTTGGTTACGTTTGGAAAAACCACCACATTATATTCCCTAAATCTATTCAGAGAAACCTTAACGTTTCACTCCTTCGTGTTACCCAATGCATTGGAGAGCTATATCGGTCTCACCCGCCCTTAGTTTATCATGAAACCACCCGTATTCATAAAAAATGCCCAAGAACCATAACATAATCATATAACATAACCTACGCACAAAAAAAGATAACATTACCACATTTTAATAACAGTATAACATTTTAAGATATTGAAAAAAATGAATCCATTCTAAAAAACCATTTTCCAAACCATATAAAAAATTTAATAAAGAGATTTTTGAATCAAAGTGTCCCATACCACTTTGAATCTTTTAACATTTTAAACCATTAATATCCATATAAATAAATCTTTAAAACCTTTTTGAAAACAAATATATTAATGATAAATATTTATAACAATAAATCATTAAAACATTTCAAATGATATTTTAGTTAAAGTGTTTTTAACAAAATGAGAGACACTTGAATAAAATAATTGAGGAATAACATTTAATTAGAACTTTATAATATAATGAGAATAGAGGTATTCATGATATAATATTCCAAAGGACAATATATACACCATATAAGAGTGAACTGGTGCATAAAAACAATGATGTCTCAATAAAAATGTAAAATGAGATGAAATCCATAATAAAGAAGGTGTCCTTAAATCAAGGATAAATAAATCTCATAATTATGTGTGAAAAATATAAATACACCCAATATGAGTGGACATTGAGTGTAAAACAATCAAGGGTCATTCACACATATTCAAAGGATGACATATTCAATAACTACATGTTGAACCCAAAGAAATCTAATTTGGGTTATGAAGTTCCCTTGGTAAAATTCGAAAGCCTAACGGCGTCACATAAAATTTTAGAAAAAGAGTTGATGAGAGAGATAAAGGGTATCTCATCACTTGGACATAAAATTTACATCAATAAGGATATATAAGAACATATCCAAACATTACAATATGTAAATTAAAAGACCCAACAAAATATGTCTTTTAAAAAGAGGAGGGTGAAAGGTTCCCTTACCGACTTGGGTATCTTTCGAAACATACACCCCATGAAATAAGGACAATACAACATTTATGTAAATACAAATAAACGAAAGTATATAACACAAATAGTAGAATAATTGGCAGTACATATAGCACTCATAGGAAATGGTGGCAAATGTATCACAAATCTCACGGGAATAAAAGTGAGATGAAAAATCCCTTACGAAAACTCGGCAGCCTATCGGCGCCACTTAAAACATCCAAAAATGGATTGGTGAGACCAAATAGGGTCTCTAATCAAATTAAAATTATATTTACAGCAAGATTAATATAAAAGAACATCCCCCAACATAACAAAGGGGAGATTAAAAGAAGTGACATAAAGGAGAGTACTTAAAAAGAAAGAGAGAGGTTAGATCTCTTACGAAAATTCAGCAGCCTAACGGCGCCACTCAAAACATCCAAAATGGATTGATGAGAGAAAATAGGGTCTATAATCATATTAACATAAGATGTAAAGTAGGATTAATAAAAAATAACATCCCAATCATAAGAAATATGAGCTTAAAAGGAATGACATAAAAGAGTGTACTAATAAAGAAAGAGAGGAGTATGATCCCTTACCTCGGGTCTGACTTGACTCGATCGTTCTTTAATCTCCTGAATTATAAACTTGAGTTAACTTATAATTCCTTGAGAAAATTTTTCAAGTTCATTATTCCTTTTATATCACTTATTTCCATGTTATAAACATTATGTAATCATTTAAGTTAATAATGTTTGTTTTGTCGATATTTGGTTCTTAAGTCGAAAGTGGACTTCTTATAATTACATGTTGTTCATGGGGTCAAAGGTTCATTATATACAGATTGATATTTATGATTTTGATATCATATATATCATACATATCCAGAATATACATGTATTTATAATATTACATAACATTTAGAGTTAAGAAATGAAATGCACCGTTCATGGAGATGGTAAGCCGTACGTACGCATGAACGCTACTTCCATTTCTATTTCATATTTAATGGAATTAAAACATAATGATACATAATAGAACTTTAATTCCATTATGGTATCATATATAATATAATTAATTATATCCTTTATACGTACCACATATGGTATTAACGAATCAAATCACTTTGAGGGGGCGGTAGTCAGCACTTCCTAAAAATGAAATTATCGTGTTTACCCACAATGGAAACCATAAAGGTATGCCACAAAGTAAAATACATAAGATTAAGTAAAACATAAACATATTATATATAATATATAAATATAGTGTCATCTTAATGGCCACCTTTGATGGAGTTAAAAGAATGTTGAACAATCATCATTTCGGGAGGCAGAAATTCTTCAACCACGGAAACAATATGTTCTTTAACCATTAGATGTAGGTGTGTGTAATTGTAGCTAGAATAATTCTTATACAAACATCCTAGTATATTGAAGATACTGGAGTTTTTACAAAAGAAATTAATAAAAAGAGTTTAGGGGGATGGAGAAGCAAAATAAAACAAAAGGACTCAAGTGAAAACATTACCATAAAATCGGGTAACTCCCTTTGGTTTGAGCTCAAAGGCTTCCTTGGGAAGACTTCTTCCCAAAGTGTGGCTTCAATTAGTAAGAGAGGGATGTGGAGAGACAAAATGGGTAGGGGTTGGCTGAGCCAAAGGCTTTGGATGTGTGGGTAAAGAGGTAGAGTTTGGGGCCTTTTATAAGAGGAGAGGAGGGGCACTCTTGGAATGTAAAGAAAAGTAACTTTATTTTAGAATGAGTTTCGGATTTTAGTGGTCCCACATTGATGTGTTTAGTGGATAAGGTGATAAGGGTTTGAAATATACCCATCCAATAGGTTTTGGACATGTTTAGGTCTTAGATTTTACATTATCATTTTATTTTATTTAAATCTTTAAATATTGAGGTCATCGTTGCATCATCATGATGTCATAAATAATCTAATTTATTTAATGTCATAAAATTATAAAAAAAATATCATGATTTAGGAAATCTTTTTATATTTCTAATGAATATTTATAGTCAAAAATATTACTTTTATAACCCCATTTAAAATTGTTTTAGTAAAACATGTCATGTTTGTGTTATTTTTACTTTAACATTAAATAAAAACTTATTTATGTCATTTCCCAACCAAAGTGGCTCCATGGGGTCCCCAAGTTGACCCATGGATTGTATTGTTCGGCCATGACTCATCCAATGAGGGTAGGACATGTTTCTCGGTCATTTCATTTTATTAAAACATTATTCTTACCTTAAACTACACTAATTACCTCTAATCGCGATTAAAAACATAATAAGTTACTATTCACAAACAAAATATTTTAATCCCATTGAACCAAATTTTACTTCTTAATGACAACCATGTATGTAATATTTTTGAAAATCAAATAACAGAAGTGGAAAAGCTTCATTTAAACGAAAAATCGGTTTCTTTAACTACCACTCAGTGGTTTCACTATTCATCAAAAATTGATGTTTTTCGGAAAAATACCAAAAATTCACCCAAAGCTATATTTGATATTACGAATTCAAAATTGATGTCCATTTTAAAAAATTCAAAACATATAAGTTGCATTAATTAATTTAATAATTAATTACCGCTGTCAATACAAATAGCGTGTTTTTAAGAAACAATATCTATTAAAAGATTGATACTAGTTTAAGTCCAATTTCAAAGTGAAATTAATTCCAATGACCACCATTGGATTTAATGGTAAAAATATATTCTAATTTCACTTTAAAACCAATTCAAAAGATAATATAATCATATAAATATATTAGATTAAAAAGAGGTTTTGAATTAAAATACAACATTTTTCACTATTCATTAAAAAATGAACTTTTTCATAAAAATACCAAAAATTAACACAAAGTAAATATTGATGTCCCGATTCTAAAGGAGAATTTTATTTAGTCAAATATAACACATAAAAGTTTCAAAATGTGGATTTAAAAGAGGTTCGCCATCAAAAGGCGGTTAATCGACTTTCTAAAGAGTATTAGAATGTTTACGCTTAAAACTGAATTCATTCACATTTTTAATCCTCTAACATTTATTGTAAAAAGTAAAAATATTTAACAAACATATATAATAATTTTGTAGTTAGTTCTGTTCATTCCCTCCAATACAACGGCTAGGCGTTAACTAACATTTAAAATAATATTATTATAGTGCAACGTAAGATTTCAAAGGAACTCGTTGTCGCGTATTGGGTACGCCATCGAGCATAGAGTTCCTTTTAAAGTAATATTAATATTTTATTCACAAATATGGATAAATATAAAAATGTCATATTCTTTATTTACCTGGGGTGTTACGTTAAATTATTAAAAAAATTACAATGATACATACTAAATGATATTATAAATCATTCTAATTTGATATGGAATTTTTTTTTGAAAATTAAGAACTTGAAGAAGTGGTTTACTTTAAATAATTAAATTCATTAATCCTTGAAGAAGATGGATCTCAACTACAAAATTTTAAAAATGTGTTATATGGGATTAAAAATGTTCCTCAATCATGATTATACATGTTTAAAGAAATCAAAATTATCATTAAATTTAAGAATGGGATGGTGGAATATGATCATTATTTTAATTGATTTTATAAAAATTCCCTTATTGGGAATGTGTATGTCAGTAAATAAATTATTTTCAGAAAATCTATGACGTCTGTTATAATTTTTATTCCCAATTAAAGGGAAACATTGTGATTTACCTGATGGGATGGATGAATATTATTATGAGTTTTCAAGTGAAAAAATATAACATATATTTTTAGTCTCTCATAAGATATGAATGTTC
Source organism: Viscum album (assembly GCA_963277665.1). Taxonomy (NCBI): domain Eukaryota; kingdom Viridiplantae; phylum Streptophyta; class Magnoliopsida; order Santalales; family Viscaceae; genus Viscum; species Viscum album. The sequence goes on along the minus strand of OY728120.1, from coordinate 1,873,218,796 downwards.
ATGAGTTCTTGACTAAAATTTGATGGGATCAATCAAGAGTGGTTCCCACTCCTATATCACATAATAAAAGGATTTAAATAGATGCATAAAAATGAGAATATATCACATGGAGCTCTTTATTATTATTTGTAGCCATCATTACATTAAAATTTCTAGACCCAACATTAAACATTTTTTTAAACTTTTTTAACTATTCAAAATCAATCGAAAAGTGTTTCATATTTCATGGATGAAATAGTTAATTTAATATATAAAAGGTTCAATTTTATTTCAGTTTATGGTATAAAAATGAAAAATTAATTCACGAAAATAGTTATTCTGATGTTTTTTTGTCAAACGTTTGTGAGATCAATATTCTAATTATGTACTTTAATTCATTATTGGGGAAATATTAGATTTATGATACTCTAAGATGAAAAATTCTATTAAATTAATCATAATGGAAGATAAATAGTTTCTCAAAACTAATGAAATGACACATATTATGTTAATGAATTCAATAATTGAACACATTGTTTTGTATATATATTAGAAATTCGTGATTACATATAAAAAGAAAAGTTAAATAAACTTGTGAAAGAATGTTCTGTAAAATTAAAGGACAAAGAATATTTATATCAAGTACCACATTTACATTGAGAAAGGGGATCATGGTGATATTTTATTGGATTATTTTTCAAATAATGGCCACATCATTGATTTTTTATGATTCCTCCAAAAAGGAATTCCTTTAAATAGATCAATGTGTTGTTGGGAGTGGTTTCTCCCACAAAATATATATAATGTTGCGTGGTGTTTTCCCTATTCCAAACCATTAAAAATATTGACAATATTGGAGAACAAAAAATAAGACATTCTTGTAAATGTGAAGGGAATCATTTTTTTGTATGGTTTCATCGTGGGATAAATGATAGGTATTCGTTGCTTTATGTAATTCTTGATAAAGAGATATTGAATTAAAATTTAATGTTTCTAAACAATATAATGGGGAATATTAAAGATACATTAAGAAGATGAAACATCCCTTATGAATATGATATTTATATGAGTTTAGATAATTCCCTCTTGAATTGAATTATCAAACGGGGTATGAGATTATTCTAATTGAGAAATGGTCAATATGAAATTTTTTTAAGACAAGAAGAAAGGGTACTCTTAGAATAACTATTCTATCCTATGTGTTTGTGTGTAGAAAACTAATACATTAGAGTATTTTTATGTCTACATTATTGAATAAATTTTTTCAATACTTATGCATCTTTTTCAGGCTTAATACACTATCAACATTTTCTTGGATGATTTGGAAGCTATTTGATGTAGTGTAGTGATAAAAATGAATGAATAATTTTGAAAATGGGCTATAATGGTCTATGTTATTTAATGAAAAAATAATATTGATCTATGTGAAAAACCTAATTTGAATGTTTTAATGTAATCCATTTATTTTATTTTTTATTTTTCATGTTTCTTTAGTTGTGAACCATATAGAGGCAAAATATGGCGGTTTTCTTTTTTGTGGACTACCTTTAAAATTTCCATGGTAAAATAGTCATGATAACTATGTTTTCATCCTAGATTCCAAAATATGAATATACGATCTTCCATAAGGATTATAAGAAAAAATAGACATGAAATATCCAATTTTCTAAAATAACAAATTATGATTGAAATGGATTGGTAGAAAATGGGCATAAAAATTAATCATTACAATTTAGATCGGACTGGAACACATCATTTTTCATGAGAGTTAATGTAATAACAGACAATGTTGAAAAATTTCAAATATTTTGTGTATTCTTAATTTAGAGTTATATATGATATTTTAAACCTCATGAGATATTGATTGTGGGACATATATCCATATATATCAGATTTGGTTTATAAGAAAATATAAATAAACATAGATTCGTGTTGTTTTGACTCCCTACTGATAGATAAGTCCTGAGTTTTTCTTTATGATGTATGAGTGGTTGTGATAAAACAGAGGATTATCCAACCATTAATTATAATGACAGTGTCTATAATATAATGGTTGAGATTTTAAGAGGCAAAGAGGTGTGAAGAGAAGATCCAAATCATTGAGTCACCTACAACTAGAGGATTTAATGTTTATCATCATACAATAACTAATAATTCTATCTTATACATGGTAATTTATGGACATATAAATACAATTTTCCATGTTCTTATCAATAGAGAAAAAGGAACATGGGTAGAGATATTAAAACTATGTCACATAGTGGATTATCCTCTTAATAATAATAGTTGGTGAAATTTATATTCACCTTTGAGTTGTGTGTCATTTTTCTTTATTTATCTCTCATAATTATCCAACCATCATTATGATATTGTTCACACTAACTAGCATCAAAAACTAATCACAGAGTTGATATTTTTGTTAAACCATTAATATCCCCTCTCATTGGTTTTATATTCACACATCTGCAATTAAAATTTTACATTTGGTTCTCATTTTAATTAATATACAATTTTTTTAAAAAAATCAGTACATTGTATAACTAATTTTATATTTGAATTTTATGGGTTTCCCATTCATCAAAATAGATATGTTTTCTAATATATTAGTATGATTTTTTGGGTATTTTCTGATATCCAATGTTTTGATACTCACAAAATCCATTTTTTTTGTTACAAAATATTAAATTTTAAATTCATGAAATGATATTGATGATGAATTTAAAGTGTTTCCAAATGATATTTATTCAATAACAAAATGATATTACAATAATGAAGTATTTTTGTAGATTGTATATTTTTTGAAGGAATGAGTTATTCTTTTAAGATGAAATCATGCTGGGTATAGAACATTACAAATTCTAGAATTAATCTAATGAAGGAAGTGGAAATAAAAAATCATTCATACTGAATTAATATACAGAGTATAAAATTTTACATATTTAAATATTATTTATATGTGATATTTTAATATTATATTCATTATTACATGATTAGTTTTTCTATAAAGTATAACATCTTATTCAGTAATTAATTTTAATAGTTTAGTATTGCATGGAGAACTATTTATTTTTATATTTGACCGAGATCAAATAATTCATATATAGACTTAACAAATTTTTTTTATTTTTATATCAGTATAATCTTTTAAAAAAATGATTTTAATTTTTAATTTCTACGATATCTTCTAGGAATATTCCACTAAATTATTTATGAGAAATTATTTTCCTAACATTAATTTGGTTCATTATAAAAGGTATGCATAATTTTTAATCCTAGATGAATTGTTATTAATGAAAATTATAATGAATATTGTAGATATTCCAATGGGTAAAATGGACACCTAATTTTTGGGATATAATCACGGAGGATTTTTAAGAAAAATCAATAAATTTGGGTTAATGTTAAATCATTGTATTCTAAAATTTGTCAAAAAATCCTATATTAAAGAGAGGTGATCTCTTGTCCAAATATAATATTGAAATTCTTAATGTTATTCTACTATTGTTATTTTTATATACATTAATGAGGTGAATAAACATAAATATATGTTGAATATTGGTATATTTTATTATATATATATATAAGAAACATCATACATGCTTGGATATTTTTCAAAACAAATAAAACTATGATGTTTTTTTCTGGAGGAGATAAAAAATTTAAATTATTGTTAAAAAAAAATTTATACATCCTACAAAAATATAAATATTGTTCATTTTATTTGATATTTTTTAACATATAATGTATTAAGATTGTTTTTTAGATTTATATAAGAAATTATTGTAATGAAACTAGTATTAAGTTATTTATTTTGTAAAACACTAAGTGTTATATACTCTTACTCAATTATAATGATCCACAAAAAATGAAAATAATAAAATTACAAATCATTCAATGGGTGTTGGTTGAGAGGATTACAGGTTTTTCAAATATGAACCAATGTCACTATAAAAGTTTTAATTCTCTATGTATTCTATTTCATATTTTAACTTTCAAATTTATCTTATAATTTTATAAATTAATGGGAAAAATTAGATGTTGGAAAATTATAATTTTTAAAAGGTGAAATTCAACAACATAACTCACCACCTCTGGAGCCATTATGATATATAAAACTGGGAAAATAATCTATGAATTTTTTTTGTTAAATTGAAAATACCAAAATCATTATCCATTCTGGTCTTTTACATGAAAATCATTTCAAAATTTGAATTTTTTAAATCATGATTAAGAATAATCATCCTAAACTTTCTCAAAATAGAAATGATTTAAATGATTAGATATTAAATTAATTTTCTAATAAACAATATATAAAATTAATTTACATAGGATTTTGAATTATTAGAAAACCATTTTAAGAAAACATGTGCTTTCGAAAAAAATACTCTTTTAATTTTGAATGTATACGGTCCACTTTATGATTAAATTGAATCGAACCTATAAATTGTTTTTTGAATTCCTTATGTCTATACAAAAATATTCCTCTCAAAAAATATTTTTCTCACAAAACACTTCCACCCAAAACCCATTTGTCTATGGTGGTTGAACAAGTATATTTAAACAACACAATATATTTCAACCTCTCATATCGGTATTAACATACTCACCCGTAAAAATATATTTTAAAATCATCAAATGGATTATTTGTTACATTCAATTAATAATGTCCCATACTAATTTATTAATTCAAATAATACCTCTTATAGGTTCCTCTACCATCCCCAATAACTACTCCCATAATCACAAAAAATTAATCAAATTAGTTCTCATCTGAGGTCTATAATTATTAAAAATCCCTTTCATGATAATAATTCTCGAATTAATTCCTCTATAAATATAGAGTATATAATCTCAACATAGGACACTCACTTGAAACATTGGTTAGATTCTTATACATGTTGAAATTACATGATCATTTTTTATGTCACAAGTATTTATATCACATCTCAACATCCAATTATCAACATCACAAACCAATATACTCTAAATTTCTTTATTTCCTTATTCTGAGTGGCCTAAATGGTTATTTAATTAGACAACAAGTAAACCATAGTCATTCAATGATTTATAGTTGAAGTTATCAACTAGTGTTAGAGAACTAACAAAAATGTGGATGGACTCGTCCCTCAAATGAAACACATAAGGGATGATCACACAGAGATACACACACAGATATATATAATTAATCATGACCCATTTAAATATCGAACATACCCAAAAACAATATATATATATACATATATATATATATATAATGATAATCCTATAGGTAATCTCAAAATAAAATATAAAAAATAATGTTTTCCAAATAAGGAAAAATTCAAACAATAAGGCTACCATCCAAACATATAAATTATATGAATTAATAATAAATCGACCAAATTTGGACCCTTAGATGAAACATATGTAGTAAAAAATTTATTACATAAATTATAACAATAATATACCCTATCCAATATAGTTATATGATAATATACCATCCTCCATGATGCATCTTAAACCAAGAAAAAAGGTATCACTATGTTAATATATATACCTACAATAAAAAAAAGTTAAACACCCATAAAATAAAACCTAAAAGATTTACAGGGGTATGGGTGATTCAAACAACCAAGTAGGATTTCCCCACTCAAAATTAATCATTTAGTGTTAGTGATCATGTTGATAATGTTAATGTATGTGGAATGTTATCTCAACCAACCTGAAAACATAACCCATTTATGATCACAAAAATGCATAAATGTTTTCTGTTATGGTGAAGAATACGTATGCACCACAAAAAATCATGTAATTTTCCCGAATTTAGAAAATGTTCTACATGTTCATTACTAATAACTCATATACCCTCATTCCCCAATGATGAAACTATTCAACCACACATTTCATATTAGACTATGTAACTAAAATGTAATATCATGTATCCATATATTCTAGCTCAAAGGATTACCACCATACCTTCTAAGCATCTCACTATGAATTAAAAAAAAATTATGGTAAATATCGATCAGATTAAAATATCATAAAGATGGAAAATAATATATGGAACCTAAAAAAAATAATTTGAAAATAATAATAATAATTTTTGGAAAATAAGGCCTAAAAACAATATCACCATACAAATTATTTTGAAGGGATTCATATGTTTTAAATGACCTTGAATTATTCTATTGGTGTAGTAAACCAATAATTATATTTTTTTTCTAATTAAATAATGGGTCATTGATGTAATTAAAATATTATAATATTTTTTTTCATTTTTTTATTCTTGTTTTATAAATTTTTAAATATGTATGCATACATTAAATGATGTGTCGGGTCAGTATTATGCATGTTAGAACTATATATCATGGAAATGAGAATCTGGTTAATTAATGGATATTTATTTTCAATGAATAATGTGATATCTTATTTCAAAAAGTGGGGATTTTATATATTTAACTTTGTCTTAATTCTTTTAGAACCATTTTCCAAAAAAAATAAATAATGGATATCATTATTTGAGTTATCAATGTACTAATAATGTACTAGTTTGAATAATAAGAAATAATTATCTAGATTTGAGCCCCATTTATTTGTTATTATCATGACCTTATATGGTCATGTGTAGTACATTATTCCATTTAGATAATATTTCTGATTGAAAGAATGTGTTTTAGTAATGAAGTGATTAAGGTGATATGACAGGTATCATTATATGTAATTTAAATTTATGAGATTTAATTTTTGATTTATATTTCATACCTCTATTTAGTGATTCATGGGAACCTCAGTTACATCATAAGGGTCCTAGTAAAGGTGTATCTAGGAATTTATTCTACTCCCACTAGTGATGGATCATGAAACTAAAAACGAAATTATACTAAAAAATGGAAGATATTGTTATGGTATCATCAATTCAGGTTTCACCATAATTATTGGCCTTGAAATAGATCTCCCATTCATCCTAAACAAATATGGTTATGATTTGTTTCATATAAGTAAGTACAAGCATCTTATTTCACCTAGAGTTTAGTTCCCCAATGTAACACCCATTATTTTTGGTTGTTATTCCACTACTTGAGTTAATGTCGTTGCTATTAATATTTTGTAATATTTCAATTATTTTAGTTGAATCTAGTACAAATTATATTTGGTTATATATCATTTTATTGAGTGGATTATATTTATGGTTATATTTATTTTCATTGTTTGATATATTCATGTGTTATTTTAACATATATCTTAGCTATGGTATCTTTATTGTGTGAACATTATATTTTTATTTAAATTCATCTTATCATCAACTTAAAAACTATTTTTACAATAATTTAATAAGTTAATTGGATAATATATCATTTCAATTAAATCACTATTATATCATTTTTTCAAATAAATTCGTATATTTTCTTTTAAAATTATTTTTATGTTAATTTATAGGAACACTTTGACGTTTTTATATAATGACATTTCATTTAAAAAACGATTATTGGAAATTATATATGTGGATTATTTTACATAAAATTATAAATGGATGTTTAATTATATAATGTATTTAAATCTATTATTCATGGATTAGATTGTGAAAATAAACACATTGAATATTTTATTGGTGATATCCTTCTAGGAATCATATATCACACCAGATTTATATAACTCAATGTAGGTAGATTAAGTATTTTTTTTCATGTTTATGTTTAAGTTTTATAGAAGATTCTGTTTTTTTAATCATCACATTTGTTTAATGTGGTATGGGTTTTGGTGAAATTACTTGATGGTGACCTCGGGATGAGGGGAGATTGTTTGTTTTATATATTGGCATTTCATATTTATAATTTATCATTCATATACTATCCATTTTTTCTTCTATTATATATTGTGTTATATATAGTCTTTATGTATCTCTTTTTGAGTTTTATGCAAAAATATTAGTTATTTTATTTTGAGTAAATTTTTTTCAGGGTTTTTTTATATTATAAATCTATTTATTCTATTGTGCATGAATGATTAACTTATAGATGCACCATGATGTGTTTTTGTTAAGAGTTAATATATGTGTTTATTTTCATTTATTGTGGTATATTTTTACAATAATTGGTTCCTTGATTTATAGATAATATTTTCAACCCATGGGAATCAATTATTCACTTGGGTCCATTCTAGGGGTTGGAATTGGTAAAAACTATGAATAGATTGGGTTGATTTGGGAAACAATTATATGTGAGATCAGTCATATTGTTAAATGAGGAGTGTTAGATGAGTGGATATAGGAATTTCAGAACATGAGATCATGGAGCGGGTTAGTATATCAAACACTTTATTGGGATTATCCTTGAGTAACCATGGGTATTTGATTTTTGATTCTTGAATTTTAAATGCGATATTTATTTATGTTTTATTTTTTAATAATTCAGGATGATTAAAATATATATCACTGTTATATGGTTTATTTCATGTTATTTTATTTTTATGGTAAAATTTGGAGTCAAAATAGAGGTATAAAGTTAGATAAAATGGTCTAGTATCCCATGAAAATCCTGTGAATGATGAATTATTTAGTAATGATGATAAGTTTCACAGGTCGTGCATAGTCCCCCAAACCACAAATCCAACCAATGAATAACCACCATCTCATTTTAATCAAAATTTCCACCATCATATAGTTTTTAATTACAATAATTTATGATTATTTTCTATTTCGAGTGAATTAATGATTGTTTTATAATGTGATAATAGAACTTGGTTGGATTCTAGTAATGTTTTCTGTTGTTAATCTTTATTAATGTGATAATGGATAACATTAAAAATTAATAAAAAATAATTCCAAGACGGATTAAATTAATTTAAAATGTCTTATTTATAAAATATTTTGAATTATGGATCTTTGAAAATGAGAAATAATTTTTTTTGGGTATTTATGAATTTCTAAATATATATCTTATTTAGAAAATCATTTTGAAGGAGTTTTATATGATATAAAGTTTTATTAGAAGATTCATGGTGAAGAATCAATCATGTGTTGTGAATTTGATTGGTTTATATGAATTTTGGTGGTTAGATTATTTAATAATACTAGAAGAATAATTCAAAATATTTTTGGATTTTTGGGTCATAGAATGTTCCCTATACTTTGGTCTCTAATGATTTAGGTTGATCTTCTCATTATTTTATCATTACTGTTACGAAGAATATATATTTTATATGCTTCAAATACAATCCACATGGTAATTTTCAGACATCATTCAAAAAAAATATAAGTATTTTCCTCATTTTGATCAACTACATAATCTCTAACAATTTGGTTGATTGATGTATTAAAGACTATAACGAGATAAAAGTATATAAAATAATGTTTTTTAATATTATCTTATTTTTGATTATCTTTTTAACTTTTTATTATTACTCCTCCAATCAATGTGGTACATTTATATGTTCTACCTAATTTTTATATATTTTGGATTTCATATTCTTAAAAGGATTTTGGATATGTTTTCACTGAAAAAAAAGTGTTGGTTGGATGGTTGCATTTTGTTTTCTATTTGATTGTATATTAGTGTTTTGGGTGATTTCCCATGTATGGATGAGTTTCATTAGACAAACTATTTTATTATATTAATTAAATGGGTTTGAAACCTATTTTAAGTCTCAAAATTTTATTATCATTTTGGATATATGTATTTATCTATGAATTTTATTATGGCTTCAAATATTTGGTTTTCTTTTATGGATTTGGACAAGAGTTTTAATGTGATGATTCCCCTAAATCTAGAATAGTTTGGGAAGAATTTTCCTCAATCGGTTTCTTTTACTTATTAATATAACCATATATTCTATGTTTTGATGGTAGATTCATTCCTTTAAATCATAAGTGGATATTTGGGTTTAGAAAGTGTTATAGTGAGGAGTACTATCACCCATCCACCAATATTTTCATTTTTAATTTATTTATTATATATTTATATAATTATTTCATGTTTACTTGATGAGTATTGTATTGATTGTGTTGTTTTTGTATATTTTTAATTATTTGGATGTGACTTTTCTGTTCATGGGTGTCCTTTGATTTGGGATATTTAAATGTTATGTCACCGCATAAAAGCTTGATTGAATAGTGAGTTTTCTTTTAAAGGATTGATTTAGGGTTGGAATTAATTAATTCAATGTGATTGTGTATTCATTGTAGGATGGGATATAACGAAATCATTTTTTATATGTAATTTACAATCATCATGTTCCAATAGGTCACCATGAATGATGGGAATCATGGATTGTAAGATTGGGGTTAATTCCCTTGCATTAGGGTATTTTCCCTCTTTACATAAGAGTGTCAATTTTTATTAATTCAATTCATATGTTAAATCACACCATTATTAGGTATTTTAGGATTTTATTATGACTCTTATGTGTTTTTATCATTCCTAAAAATTGTGGTAGGACATGGAATGAAGTTTCACGTTGTGGGACCAACTCTTACAAATTGAACCACTTAAGTTCTATTCTAAAATTTCATGAGAGGAGTAAGTAACATCCTAATAGTTTAAGTAATGTCATGATTGGGGTGTTATGGGTGAGATTTATACCATTAGAAACTATTTGACTGTATTCACTACAACATAATGGGAACAGTCACACCCTGAAAAAATCATGGAAGAATATCCCTAATTCATCATAAATTCCGGGAAAAATATTAAATTATAAAGGAATTATATATTATATAATGTTTAGGGTCTTAGGATTCGTGTATTAGATGAGGGGAGTATCACTTTTACATGTCTAGTATGGTCATGATGTGATTGAAGTCCAAAAAGGGGGTGACGATGTGCGGTACAAATACCAGATTTTAATTTTTTTGATTTATCCAATTTAATCTGGATAATTTAAGACCCTTTTGATTCCCCACACCCACTTTCATGGGACATGGAATGAGGTGTGATCCATTCATATTTATAATACCTTCTAAATATATATTTATATGTTTTTTGATTTTAATCATTTCCTATCTAGGATATATGTTCATTTCTCTATGTTTTTTTCTGTTCTCATACATTCCTTTAATATTTTCATATACAAATAATTTTGTGTATATAATAGATGAATCCAATGATTATAATTCTCCTAAATTTGTCGTTATTATTTTCATGGGAATTAATTCACTTATTTATTTGTCCCCATCACTCCATTTTTGAGGGATTAATATGATCCACACGTTTCTGAGTTAAGTGTTACTCTATGATTCTATTTCATAAACATTATGATTGTGATGGAAATTTCTGAACAACATCATTAAATAATAACTATTTAATTAATCCATTTATGTATAAAAATATAATTTTTTCCTCTTATATATTTTTTATGTATTTTATAAATGGTTTCTCAATGGTGTAAAATGAGAACCAGTTTTCAATGCATGAAATGTGTTGATTTAACTTCCCTAGAGTCCTTTTTAAGAGAAATAATTTTTTAAAGGGGTATTCAATTTAAAAAATGAGGATTAAATGTTTTCAATAATTAATAACATGTGAATTATACTTTCTGACAAATTAAATGAATAGATATGGAATTTAATGAATATACATTATATTTTTTTATTGTTTTATGAATCATTCCAACTAATTTTATTTTTTAATATTTAAGTATAACATAAATGATATTTGGGTTACAAATTATTTTTGTTTGACATGTTTTTACGGACTTCAGTTTCATTTGGGTTTACACAATAGTTTTTTCTATGAATTTATAGATATTCTGTTTCAAAATATGTGTTTTATGTTTTGAGATTTTAGTTAAAGATTCAAGGACGATTCAAAAATTTTATTCGAAAAATTATTATATTAGTTTGGTTATAAATGAAGTTTTAACAGTCTAGAAATAACATTAAGAAAGAGTTTTTTGGATTAAAGATTTGTTTCTATATATTTATCATTAAATTTGATAGTCATGTGTGTTTTTTTCAATATTTAATATGTTATGTTTGAGTAATTGATTTCTTCAGTGAGGGGGGGGGGGTTAAAGGTATGATGATAGTTGATTTATTAGTTCATCAATATTTCATATGATAGACTATACGATTTTAACTTCTCACCGCTCTTTTCTAAAACATTTGAACATAGGTTACTTAGGTAAAAACCCTTGAATATTATAGGTAGGAAATTATTATTCAATCCCATTTCTTGGATTATGACACTAAATAAGTAAAATTTTACTAATAAATGCATAGTATAGTTTTTGTGTCACTGGTATTGGTGTCACTATGCAATAGAGAATTGATTTAGCTCTCCGTAGGGGCATGTGTGAATTTGATAATGATTGGTTTTACACATAATTAGGGTGATAATATTAGTGTATATTGAATAGTGTTCTCAATGGTTACTCTCATGACATAAGGATAAAATTCAACTATTTGAGTTGATTTTATTAATGTTTATATTTAATTATCATTACATTATTTTAGTAGATGAAATTATTGTAAATATATGGTTATATTTCTTTTATTATGATAGATGTTATTGGTTTTAACATTGCTTTTCTATTGGTATTTATTTTTAGGTGGTGGGGTCTATATATTTGTTTTATATGAGATTAATATGGGATTACATTTCATATTTTGAGTCTCATTACTACTATTATCCATCTAAAAACTAGTTTTCAAATGTTTCCAAAAGTTAATTGTAAAATAATGGGTTTGAACTAAATCATTAATCTCATGTTGTTTCAATAGATTTATCATAAGTTCATTTAATATATATTTTAAGTGAATTTCCTAAAACACAAATATTTTTTTCTTCTAATAATGATTTTTGGTATTTAAAAAATAATTTTGGAATTTACTTATGTGGATTAGTTTACATAATATTCTAATATGGAATTTGATTCAGAAAACGTAAATAAAAATTGGAATATGATGAATGTAGAGCCCCAAATATTGACGTACATGGACATTAAATTACTTTTTCAGAATACCTAATACATAAAAAAACCAACACACACGGACAGTAATATTTTACTGTCATTGGAAACTCGTAACATAATCTTCTAATCATGGTGAAAGATATTCAACATCTCCCATAAAGAACTTCATCTTTTGTTTTCTTACCTAAAACCATTATTTATATCCTGGGGAAAAGAAAACCTATAATGGGTGATCTCAAATGCTCAGTAAGGGTATACATGGAGAAAATAAAACAAACCATAACATTTGATCTTCAAAACATAATCATAATATTTAAACATCAAAATCTTGAGCAATGACATAAAACATGGCAGTACATAGGGAATATATCTTAATGCATCATCAATCATGATAAAATAGAATGGGAAAAAACATGTAATTGCGGAAAACCGTTAAGAACATGATATGATTTCCATAGTAGACAAGGCATTGCTTCCAATAGCATCATTGTGTACAATGTCCCTTTCTGAATCAAGTTCACTCATCATTCCAGTCCTGTAACACTGAACCAAATTAACTTATAATTCCATCCATGTCTATATAATGAGATTTTAATCATTAAATAATGCATTGGATGGATATATAGGTCCCACCCATCTCATAATGAAATAATTCTTACTTTTTCAACAAAATAAACATAAATCATTTTATTATTACCCAAAGAATAAAATGGGTTTCATAATAATCATCCCATATTAATGTAATACATATTAAACAAATGGTTATCATTTCATCAGTAGAGGAATGAAAACATGTAAATAATAGAGACATTATACATGAAACATAATGATACTAAATAATGTCTTCTTAGATGGAACAATGTTTTGAAAAAACAATTGAAATGAATTCTTGAGGAAAATATCCTTGATTTTCAAAATCATTTTCTTTTAAGAAAATGCAATGTAATTTTAAATTAAAAGGACTGTTGTTGAAAATAATCATGAAATTTTTTAAAGGAAGCTTTTTTAAAATTATGCGTTATGAAACCGTAAAAATCAAGTCACGCCGTATATGTTAAAAAAACATTATCCTCGTACTTTTGCCGGAAATTTCCAAAAGTTCCTCTTATGGTAAAAAAAAGAACGATTCCTTCCATAACACAATGTAAAATTCAAAGAGGGGTAAACATGACTTTAAGAATACACAGAATAATATTAATAACCTTATGAAAAACATTTTTATGGACATGGATGAAATTTATAACCCCAGTAAATACTAATGTATAAGCAATCTCATACAAAAACGAGATTGGAAAAGTTATCCCTTACATTAGGTCCGATATGCTTCGTACGTATCTGAAACACCTGTATAATGATTTAAATAATGTAATTTACTTATTATAGAATCATATTCATTTTTATTATTTCATATATGGTTCATTTATGACTTTATATAACCAGTTATTTTTTAAATTCCATGTTAAAGCAGCATTTTGCGTAAAATCGTCTCATTTATCCTACGTGTTTCGACATGTAGTTCATTATATTATTAATTATTTCCAGATTTACATAATTACAGAATGTAAAAAATGATTTATATATAATATATAATCAGAATATAAATATATATGATAGATCGATAAATGGAAGGAAATACACCGTTCATGGAGACAGTAGGCCGTATGTACGCAAGAACGCTGTTTTTGTTTACATATTGAATTAAATGGAATTATGTAAATGAAACATATATGTAAATAAATCCAGTATCATTATTATGTAATATATTTCATGATTTTTTATTATATATACTTTATAATCATACTTGAATGGTTAATAATGGAAAATTAATCTCATCGCGTTCGTGGAGACGGTAGTTCGTACGTACGTACGAGCGATGATATCATTCCCATGATCGTGGAATTGTATTTAATTGTATGTATCATATTTCAGAATCAATATTATGTTACAATAATCATATATAGTTATTTATTTACACCATTAAACCCATCCATGTATGGTGGTGGTGGAAACAAATTACACCACGGCGTGGAGACAGGATTCCGTACGCACTCACGCGCGGTGATTTCATTTTCCATAGGATGGATTGAAGATGAAATAGGGTTGTATCATATTTATAATAACATATCAATAAATTAGTGATACTGATGTTATTAATTTAGGATGAAAAAAATAAAGAAGAAGAAATATAAGGATAAATAAATTGGAACGAATCGGTAAAGGATATTACCTCTTCTTTGACACGCCTCTTCTTAACCTCATGTTTAGGCACTAGAGTTGGTCTTTTGAGGAGAACAGAACGTCTATAATGTTTCTAGGGAAGTTTATAAGGTAAATGGTAAGGTTTTGGTTGATCGTGAAGGTTCAAAATGGTGTTAAGAGAAGAGTGAGGAGGTTCCCTTTTATAACGGAGGATAGGGGCACCTTTGGAAACCTCAAAAATATTAATTTATAATAAATAAAAACCGCACTTAAAAACTTCCAAAATGACTCAAATCCGAACTTATATGATATATGTTTGTAATCTCATCATCCAAGTAAATTTATACATGTTTGTAATTTATTTTAAACATTATCAACTATATTTATCCTTATTTAATATATTTAATTTTTTTGTGGTTATAAGATTTTAAATTTTAAATTGTTATATATAATTACTTATCTATTGTGAATTTTACATAATTGGATTATTTATGACATTGTAGACATTATAAATTTAAATTTATAATTGTTAAGTATTTTTGTGATTTTTAATCAATTTTATATTATGTAATTTTTATAAAATAACAATAGTGTCAATTATGAAACAATTCATTTATTTGAATTTAAATAACATCCACATAGATGATATGTTAGAAATAAAAGATTTAATAGATTCATAACATGTCATATTTATATAGAAAATTAGTGGTTATCATTAAATAGTTCATATAATATTTATTTTAATATTTTTAAAACCATTTATTTGATATTTTAATAAATAAAACAATTTCAACATCACTATTGTGTCACCTTTAATGATAATTATATAATCCCTAAAATTTGTAAATAAATTCACATGATGTATATAATTTTATTAAAATTTTGTATACTATTCATGTTCAATGTTTCATGAAGATTATCAGTAAATTAAAATTATTATACTTATAAGATTTAAGAGAGTGACAAGTTGTCATTTTATTTGGTTTTTATAATAATTAATTTATTTTCATGGTCAAAAGTCCATAAAATGAATATATTCAGACCCATGGGTGATATGGGTCTACCTTTAGTCATCCAATAGAATTTTGGCATGTTTTAGGGTAATTTTATAATCTTAATTTTACCCTTAATTACCTGATTTATCATTAATGACAGTAAATAAAAATTACCGTAGTTAATATTCATAATATCAAAAAAATAAAAGTAACCTATTAACATAATTTGGACTCCCTGAATTGAAATATGGAATCCATTTTTTAAATTTAAAAACACAGAAGATGCAGTTATTAACTTAAAATTAATCCTGTTGTTAAAAAACGGGATTTAAAAGTTAAAACATTGCCAAAGATTGGAATGTTTTTACCTACGAATTCAATGTAAAATTAATGGAAATGAAATAAATTATTTTAAATTGTAAAAATATATTCTATTTACACTTTAAAACCATTCAATGTTATAATTTATCCATATAAATTATTGTGATGAAAAAAATATTTTTCAATTAAAATATAGCGTGTTTTTACTATTCATTAAAATATGAAAGTTATCAGAATAATATGAAAAATTTATCCAAAGTAATTTATTATATCCTGATTCCAAATAATAATATTATTTTGTCAAATTGAACTTAAAACCTATCAAAAATTATATTTAATGTGGGTGCGCCATCAAAAGGCGGTAAAACTGCATTTTTTTAAAAATACTTATTTTACCCGAAAATTTTATTTTGTTCTCATAAGATGTTTTAGAAAATGTGTAAGATTAAAAATAATGTTATAAAATTCAAAATTTAGTTAATAATATTCATAACGACTTGTCCATAATAATGGTATAACAATATATCGTTGCTTAGTGAAACTCTTTATTGCTTACTAGACACGCTTTCGAGGAAGGTCGTGATTGCGTGTAACGCAAGCCAAGTATAATGTTTACATATAATATAAGATAATACAGTGTTTCGTATAGCAAAATATAATTTTTTTGAAATGTACAATAGAAGACATCAATGAAATTAAAATAATATTTTTCATAAAATCGTGGGGTGTTACATTCTACCCCCCTTAAAATGAATTCCACCCTCGAAACTCGTCGGGGTTATAAATGGTTTACTACTTGAAAGTTTCTTTAAATTAACCCCACATTGTAAAAAGGATAGCCAAAACTGATCTTTGAAAACTAAATTATGAAATGTAATGGTTACCCAAATTTTCTAATCACTGGGATTCCACATAGGAGAACATATGTGAAAATATGGATATGGAAGAGAAATCTAACCATCTAGTTCGGATGGAGAGTGGTAGAGAACATGGATATGAAAATACCAACAATCATAAAGACATAAATTTGTGATGATCTAAGGTACCATCTGATTCATTGGATATGAGGACATTAACACAACCTTTTTAGTTTTCATGATCATTTCCCTAAAGTTGAAGAATAATTAAAATAAATACTTACATGATTTTGTTATAATCTCACAGTTGTTTGTGCCTTGAACAATTTCTACATTATCTCTTAAGGAAATGAAGTTAAATTTGTATTCCATGAAGTGTTAGTAGATCATTTGATAGAACGATGGTTCATTCCATCTATCTCAAACAAAAGGGTAGAAAAAGATATATGTCCATCTATGGTGACGTTAATCATATATGATTCCAAAATGGACTTATACTTCATCTATCATACCGCTTAATATAAAAAAACTATTTTCTACTAACCAGGGACTTCATGTAGGCCTGTGGTAGGTGATAAAGGCGTATCGCACTTCGGTTGTGGGTTCGATTCCCACAGCCTGGTCCGACGAGACGGGTTTGTCGCCCGTCCTACGGGTTTTCCTTTTTCTAGAACAATACTATTATAACATTCCAAAAATAATATCAAAAAGTTATAGCCTTAAAAAATACTATCTTTTGTCAAACATAATCTATTCCAATATTTAGGATTACCCAAACTCACAGTATAAGGAAAAACACTGATATAGAGTTCATATACCAAGCATGTAAATTCCATCATTTATCCTCATATATAATAGGATATGTCTTGTTGGTCACATTCCACACATTGGAATTCCTTAACCATGTATTCTTTTGAAAAATGAATACCCATTGAACCTTAGTGGAAACATAAATGAGGTCAAAAGTTATCTCTTTCGACGTACCAAAATCCAAATATTCTATATACTCAAACCATGATATAACTTTTTCCTTATATCAGTCATGATCTCATTAATACAATCAAACATTTAATTTTCTCCTTATCCGTTCATTATGCACATATCATCTGCTTTCCAAAATATTTGTTTTACTTTTCATGGTTAATGTTACCATAAAATTATTGAACA
The DNA here is from genome assembly GCA_963277665.1 of Viscum album. Taxonomy (NCBI): domain Eukaryota; kingdom Viridiplantae; phylum Streptophyta; class Magnoliopsida; order Santalales; family Viscaceae; genus Viscum; species Viscum album. Next base: position 1,873,200,393 of record OY728120.1, on the reverse strand, counting down.
CCACAATAGACTAATACGTAAATATTCCAATATTACATGATACTATATACAACATTATTTTTGAATCCCATTACATAAACACTTAATCATTCCACCACATTGTTGTCATATTCGACATCACCTATAGTGATAGCATGTTACTTCGCTTTGTCCTTTTCCTTAAGTGGTTTCTCATGTCGATCATCATTAACCATTGGATTAGGGAATTGATTAGCATAATGCCCCATTTCCTTGCACTTGATGCATTGATGTGTTGGTGGAGTGTTCTCTGTAGACTTTTCTCTATTCACATCATTAGCTACCTTTTTCCCATCAATTCGACACTCAACAGCTCGATGACCTTATTTTCAACACTTAAAACATATTCTAGTACCTTTGAGGGAATCTCTACCATTCTTCTTTCCACACTTTTATCTTAATGAAACATTCATTTTCATTTCACCATAGTCCTGTGATTTGTCCTTGAAATACATCTTTCCTTTCTTGTCAAAACCATGATATGGATAGGTAACACAAAAATAAATTTATTCCTTGATAGAACAACACACAATTTATTCATAGCAACTGAAGTCCCTTATATCTAATGCCCTTTGAAAACTTTTTTTTTAAGCCACTAAAGAATCGATCAACTTTACTTTCAGGTTGCATGATAAAGTCAGATTCATACCTTGAAAGCCTTGTTAAATTCGCTTTGTATATACCTACAAATTCATCATCCTTTTTCTTTTTGTCAAGGAACTTCTTCCCCATATTTGTTCGAAGAATATGAGGGAAGTACTTTTTGAAAACCATGTTATTTAACTCTTTCCATTCCATGGATTCAATTTCACCTTAGGGCCTTGTATTCTTAATTAGATTCCCCCACTGGTCTGCTTCACCTTCTAAATGGTAAACAGCTAAAATGACTTTTTAACATTCTGAACTACGAAGTATGGAAAATTACTTTTCAATGGTACTGATCTATTGTTCAGAAAAAGTGGATCAGAAGACCCATTAAAAGAAGGTGGATGTTTCCTCATGAAGGACTCAATAGAATATTCTTCATTTCTCTGTACATTCGGTAGTCCATAATGATTCACAACATGTGTATGTATAGCAATATGATTTTTCACTCCATCTCCCATAACATTGGTTTGTTCAGGAGGAAAATCACTACATTTCCCATTACATTGATCATCATGGTTCCTTCGGGTTCTATCCATCCTTTAAAACCCAAAAAGAATAGTGTAAGAGGAAAAAATAATTCCAAGAAAAAACATAATAAAGGGGGAGCACTTCCAATATATAACATCTTAGGTTTACATCTATGATCGTTACCGTAATACTAGTATTATAACTTATACTTATAATTAACCTTAGAGGCATCCTTAGACATACCATAGAAATATCTCTAGGAATCTCACTAAAGTTATTTCATCCTAGTTTCCAAAGGTTGACTAAACCTATCCTCTGATACCGACTATAGAGGCCCAAAGCATGACGTACATGGAGATTACATTACTTTTTTGGAAAAATTAATACATAACAAAAAATAAATCACAAGGACCGTAATAGTTTTGTGTCATTGGAAACATGGAACATAATATTATACTCATGGTGAAAGATTTTCAACATCTCGAATAAAGATCTTCCCCTTTTGTTTTCTTAACTAAAACCTTTCTTTATATCCAGGAGAACAGAAAACATATAAAGGGTGAGCTCAAATTCTCATTAAGGGTAAGAATGGAGAAAATAAAACAAACCATGTTCATTTGATCTTCAAAACATGAACATAATATTTGAACATCAAAATATTTATCAATGACATAAAACATGGAAGTACATAGAAAATAGATGATAATGTATCATCAAACATGATAATTTATCATGGGAACAAAACATATAATTGTTGAAAACCATTAAGCACATGATATGATTTCCATAGTAGTGAAGGCATTGCTACCAAGACCATCTTAGTGGTCAAAGTCCCTTTCTGAATCGAGTTCACTCCTCATTCCAGTCCTGTAACACTGAACCAGATTAACATACCATTCCAGCCATGTCTATATCAGGAGATATAAATAATTACCTAATGAATTGAATGGATATATAGGTCCCACCGATCTCATAAGGAAATCATTCTTACTTGTGCCACAAAATAAACATAAATCATTGATCATAACCCAAAAAATAAAATGGTTTTAATAAACATCATCCCATCTTAACATAATCCATATAAAACAAATGGATATAATTTCATCATAAGAATAATAAAAACATGTAAATAATAGATAAATTATACATGAAACATAATCATACTAAATAATTTCATCTTATATGGAACATAGTTTTGAAAAAACACTAGAAATGAATTCTTGAGGAAAATATCATTTCTTTTCAAAATCATTTTCTTTTAACAAAATTCCATCTAATTTTAAAAGAAATGGAATTTTTTTGAAAATAATAATGAAATATTGTAAAGTAATATTTATGAAAATTAGTTTTTATGAAACCGTAAAAATCAGTTCACACTATATAAGTTAAAAAAACATTCTCCTCGTACTTTTTCCAGAAAAGTCAAAAAGTTACTCTTATGTTAATCAAAAGGAAGACTCCTTCCATAACACAATGTAAAAGGAAAAGAGGGGTAATAATGACATTATATATACATGGAAGAATATTATAAACATTAAGAAAAACATTTTTATGGACCTGGACGAAATGTATACCCCCAGTAAATATTTACGTATAAGCAATCTCGAATAAAAATGAGATTGGAAAAGTAATCCCTTGCCTTAGGTCTGATATGCTTCATACGTATCTGAAACTCCTATATAATGATTTAAATAATGTCATTGACTTATTAAAGAATAATATTCATTTTTATGACATCATATATGGTTCACGTATGACTTTATATTACCCGTTCTTTTGTAAATTCCATGTTAAAGCAGTGTTTTGGGTAAAATCGTTTCATTTATCATACGTGTTTTGACAAGTTATTCATGATATTATTGATTATATCCAGATTTACATAATTCCAGAATGTAAAAAATGATTTATATATAATATATATTCAGCATATAAATATATATTATAGACCGATAAATGGAATGAAATACAGCGTTCATGGAGATATTAGGTCGTAAGTACACATAAACACTGTTTTCGTTTGCTTATTGAATTAAATGGAATTATGTAAATGAAACATATATGTAAATAAATCCAGAATCATTATTATGTAATTAATTTCATGATTATTTATTATATATACATTATAATAATACTTTAATGGTTAATCAGGAAATATAAACCTCATCGCGTTCGTGGAGACGGTAGTCCGTACATACGCACAAGCGATTATATCATTCACATGATTGTCGAATTGTATTAAAGTGTATGTATAATATTTCAGAATCAATATAACATTAAAATAATTAAATATAGTTATTTATTTACACCATTATACCCATCCAAGTAAGGTGGTGGTGGAAAAAAGATTACACCACAGCGTGGCGACTATATTCTGTACGTACGCATGCACGGTGATTTCGTTTTCTATAGGATGGATAGAAGATGAAATAGGTTTGTTTCATATTTATAATAACATATCAGTATATGAGTGATTCTGATGTTAATAATTTATGACGAAAAAATAACAAAGAAGAAGTAGAAGAAGAAATAAATAGGACGAAATCGGTAAATAATATTCCATCTTCTTTGACGTGCCCCTTCTTAACCTCCTCTTAAGGAACTGGAGTTAGTATTTTGAGGATAACAGAACCTCAATAATGTTTATAGAGATGTTTATATGGGAAGTGTTTAGGGTTTCACCGATCTTGAAGGCTCAAAATTTTGTAAAGGGAAGAGGGAGGAGGTTCCCTTTTATAAGAGACAAAAGGGGAAACTTTGGAAACATAAAAAATATTAATTAATAATAAATTACAACCCCTCTTAAAAAAATCCAAAATGACTCAAATCCAAAGGTAAATGTGATATGTTTGTAATCTCATAAACCAATAATATTTAGACATGTGAGTAATTTGTTTTAAACATTATCAACTTCATTTATCCTTATTTAATCTATTTAATTTTATATCTGGTAATAAGATTCTAAATTTTAAAGTGTTATTAATAATTACTTATGTGTTTTGAATTGTAAATAATTGTATTATTTATGACATTTTAGACCATATAAATTTTATTTTATAATTGTTAAATATTTTTTTGATTTTTAAACAATTTTATATTATGTTATTTTTATAAAATAACAATACTGTCAATTTTGACAGTATTCATTTATTTGAATTTGTATAAAATCCACACAAAAGATATGTTCAAAAGAAAATATTTAATATATTCATATCATGTCATATTTATCTATAAAATTATTGGATCACATTAAATAGTTCATAAAATATTTATTTTAATATTTTTAAAACCATTTATTTTATATTTAAATCAAAAAAATTATTTCAACATCACTATTGTGTCACCTTTAATGATAATTATAAAATCCATAAAAATTATAAATAAACTCTCATGATGTTGATAATTTTATTAGATTTCTGGATACTATTTATGTGTGAAGTTCCATGAAGTTTATCACTAAATTAAAATTATTATACTTATAAGACTTAATAGAGTGACAAGTTATCACTTTCTTTGGTATTAATAATAATTAAATTATTGTCATGGTCAAAAGTCCATAAAATTAATCTATTCCTACCCTTAGGTGATATGGGTATACTTTTATTCATCAAATAGAATTTTTCCCGTTGTTATGGTAATTTTATAATCTTATTTTTACCCTTAATTACCTGATTTACCTTTATCGACAGTAAATAATGATTACCGTAGTTACTATTCAAAATATCAAAAAATTAAAAGTATCCAATTAACATAATTTGGACCCACTGAATTCAAATATGGAATCCATTTTTCAAAATTTAAAACACAGAAGTTACAATAATTAATAAAAAATTAATCTCATTGTTAAGAAAAATTCTTTTAAATGTTAAATCACTACCAAAGATTAAAATGTTTTTTAATATGAATTAAATGTAAACCTAATGGTAATGACATAAATTATATTAAATGGTAAAAATATATTCTATTTATACTTTAAAACAATTCAATATTATAATTTAACCATATAAATTATTACGATAAAAAATGTTGTTTATAATTAAAATATAATGTGTTTTACTATTCATTAAAATATAAAAGTTATCAGAATAATATGAAAAATTTATCCAAAGAAATTTTTAAAAAATTTATTCCAAATAAGAATTTTATTTACTCATATTGAACTTATAAACCTCTAAAAACTAGATTTAATGTGGGTGCCCCATCAAAAGGTGGTAAAACTGCATTTTTTAAAAAATATTTATTTTACTCGAATAATTTATTTTGTTCATATCCCCTTGTTTTAGAAAATGTGTAAGAATAATAATAATCTTATATAATTCAAAATTTAGTTAATATTATTCATAACGTATTGTCCCTAATAATATTATAACAATATATCATTGTTTAGTGAAACCTTGTATTACTTACTACACAGGCTATCGAGGAAGGTCGTGATTGCGTGTAACGCAAGACAAGAATAGTGTTTGTATAAAATATAAGCTAATACGGTGTTGCGTATAACACAAGATAATTTTTTTGTAACATACAACAGATGACAACAATGAAATTAAAAGAATATTTTTCAAAAAATCTCAGGGTGTTACAATAAAGTGTCTTAAAAAATAATTAAGGGGATACTTTTATTGGTGAAATAGTACTACGAAACATTGGTCACACCGTAATAATACATATTTTTAATAATATGCATTATGTATTCTTATAGGATAAGGTTTTTAGTTTCATGTATAGTCCACTATTTGACATTTTCCACTAGATTATCTTGGAGTTGATTTTGATGATGTTATTGGATGGTCACATTGGATCATAAGAATATTTTCAATTATTTGTTTTGGGATTTCAGTTTTATTCTATAAAATTTTTTATAATCCATTTCGACATCTATTGTATCGTGGGGTTTTATAATGTTTTGTTTCAACACATTCAATGTTATATGGTATGTGATTAAGAGTTTAATTTTTAGTTATCAATTTCATTGGTTTATTTCATACTATAAAAATATTTATTCTATTATTAATGGAATTAAAAATTATGGATTCACTATGATATATTTCTTATAATAGTGTTATTTTATTTTAATTTTCTTTAATTGTGAGAAGTTATTTTAAATTGTGTTTCATTGATGACCATACACATGTTTCAATCCGATGGGGATCGATAACACTATTTAAGACTTACCATGGAATGGCTCTAGTGTTGTGTCTTTATATTAAATCTTGGTTTGTCACATGAAACCCTCAAGTGGGGATCATTATAATAAAAAAGAAAAATTAACACTATTATAATTTTTAAAAAAGTTTATTTGGGTAGTTATATGTTCATTAACTCTCATTTTACTTATGTTCTGTGCATTTAGATTTTAATACACACCATTGCGCTACTGATGGTGTGGGTGTTCGTGCTTCATGGACCAAAACTATATTGGTTTTCCACTAGATACCTGGTGGGATTAAATTATATCATGCAGTTGTATTTTCCATCATAATCCATTACATTTCTAGTTTTTATTTTTGCAGTGTTCAGGGGAGGTTCCTGGATTTTTAAGGGAAGCTGGTGGTGCAAAAAAAATCAACATGAATTTAATGTTTTGTATTTCAATTATGTGATTTGAAATTTTCTTCTATAGTTTTTCCAATGATGGTCATAAAATATTTATTTTTAGTGATATATAATCAAACATAATTTGTTTTTAGGTGGAACCTATAATACCGAGATTACAAGGTATGAATGGGGATTACACATCATGTAATTCCCCAATATTGTATTGTATTAAGGGTTTTATCCACTTGGGTTATCTCTAAAACCATACTAAAACATCTCTCCTCTCATTACATTCATATTAACACCTTCTCCTTTAGTGTTTTTTATTTCCTTTTATGAGGATTGATACTTTGATACACTTCATTGATATGTGATGAGTTATCTTCTCTTTCCTACCATTTCGCTTCCATTATTCTTTGTTATTCCTATACAATGATTTTTCATTGGTTGGGGGTGATTTTTGTTTTATTATGATGGATCCTTAGTTATTTATAGATTAATATGTGGTACATATGGTGAAATTGTTGTTCATCGGTGTTCTCCTTCACATTGTAGTGTGCATTGTGTTGGAAAATCATCATTGATGTAGGATTTCCCCCTTTCTTCTTATTTTGTGTCATTCAATAAATGATTTATTTTTTACTAATGGTTTATGGTGAGATATAAAATTTAAAGGTAAACAATTATATATTTGAAATTAAAAGGGATGAATGGGGTTTTATTGTCATGATTTTTAATCATTCGATATTATATTGTCTTATTATGGATTGTATGGGCCTGATTCCTTGCTAAAAATTGTCGTCATTAAGGGATTCGTTTTCCCCAGATAAATGTATTTTTTATGTTTTGATTTTTGTTATTGTTATGATTTTTGTGATAACATCCTAAAATGAAATTTTTTAACAACATATTTTTTTCTAATAAAATGGTAGCACAAGGATTTTTACTTATTTGATAATGTCCATAAATTAATGTGGAATGAGAAAATAAATATGCATTGAAAATATGTAATAGAATATTGATGTGTTGTAATTTTTGGTTGTTTTATGTGGGGATGATTGTTTCTGGGTCGTGTTTTTGGGTTATTGAGGTGCTAGTTTATTGGTTGTGCTTTTGGGGTGGTGAGGTGATAGTTTGTGGGACATCATTTTGGTGAAGAATGGCGAGGTTGGTCGGGATATCAAGTTTCCTTTAATATGTGGTTATGTAGTGAAAGATTCTCATGTGGTGAAGAAATATATGAATATTTAATAATTTATAAAATGGAATGGGTTCTCTTTGTAAATGGGATGGAACATTTTCAAAGGAAAATTAATGATGGGTTGTGTGGTTAAATGTAGTTGATGCTAAATTATAACATGAATGTGTGTCAAACATAGAGGAACTGTGAAGCCTCATTAGATTATCAGGGCTCCTCACCTTCTATAAAGACTCTTGGAGATATTCATAAAAACATTTAGAGTTTGCAGAAAAGGTGACAATGTTGTGAGCTGGTTTTTTTGTCTTAGAATCCATATGATGGTCATGACTATTTGGCTCTATATATATACTTGTATTCTCATCGTGATATCTACACACATCCCACCAATGTTTACCACTAGGTGTTGAACACCTACATTGTCACATTCAGGTGTCTTTATCCATAAGATGGTGGGTGGATGGATGGCTACCCACCCACTCATCCCTACTCTTCTAGGTGATGACAACCAACGCTTCTTAGATAATAATTTGATGATTTTTGGTATCACATTTGTCTTCCAGATGAGTTGCGATGTGGTTTCCTAGGGGTATTCTACATGAGTTTTGATTGGATTTCCTATGTGACTTTTGAATGATATGTTATGTGTTATGAGGCCAGTGTTTGTGGGGGAGGGATGCGGTTTTAGGCCATGGTGTGTGCAGGAAGGATGTGTTTTGAGGCCAAGGGGCATGTAGGTTTCATTTTACGTGTAATATTATATTGAGGTGGAAATTCCCAGATATTTTCAACTTGGGATTTAAAGAAGCTATGTTTTGCTAAACTAGTGTGGGGAACACTACAATCAATCTGATAAATAATAAATTACATTACCTTTCATTTGTTACTGGGTTATCCCGATTTTGTGTGGTTGGGTAGGTTAGTATGCTTGTTAAGTGCTGTTTAGTTTTGTAGTTTTCTCATAGGTTCATTAGTATGCTTCTTTCACATGTGCATGTGAGAATTTGGATTTCCAACTAGGTTTAATTGTATTCTCATCCTACATATATAAATCATTTTTTAGTTTTCCGGAATTATTTCATGGACCATTGTATTCCTTGCTATCATGAATCATGGATCACTGTTGTTTCTCTACATTAGCATTAATATTGTGTATTTTCATTGTAGAATTTAATATGTACCTATTATATTATAAATGAATATGGTATGGATTGTGATTCTATTTTATTTTACGTCATGTTGTTTTTTGGATGATTCATTCTATCTCTCAATATTGCACTCAAATAATGGGTAATTCCACCAAACATGAGAGATTTGTAATACCATTGTGCTAGTCTCCATCCTGGGGCCTACTTGAGGTAGTAACTGTGGGTGATTATCTCTATACCATGATTGTGATAACATTATAGTGAGGCATCCTGATAGAGTGTTATTAGTGGTGATAGTTGTGTGATATGATGTATTTTGTATTTATGTAGTATGAGAATTACCTATCATGGTATAGAAAAAATGCCATTTGAACATGATATGTGACTTGGACCTAAGAGACGAGCTGGGAAACAGGATTTTATGGCCCCCATTGATCCATATCGTAGACATTGCGTTTATTTAATGACTTTGTGTGTTAGATAGTATTGTAGGGTAGAGATGTTGTAGTGGTACATGCATTATAATGGACTATGTTCCAATAATAATTGGGTTGTTTTTGGATGGATAAAATGTATGAAATAAAAAAATGAATTAAACTTTTACATAATAAATATACACAAGATCAAGCATATGAAATATTTTTTTTCCTTTCACATGTGTATCATGTTCATCAGGCGTGTGTGTCTCATGTGATGGTGTTTCAGTAGTCAGGTCCCGGTGATCTCTATAGGGTTTATCCAACTGAGGAAGATAATTAATGGAAGATGGTGATTCCTGATTTCCAGCAAAATTCTTGGGGTATGTACAAGGGTAGTGTTTCAAATGTGGAAACAGAGAGGTGACCAGAGGATCTTGTCATCACTTTCTCTTTGATCTGGGACCAAACAATGTAATGGGTCCCTTTGGCAGACAATCAATATAGTGAACCTATAGTTTTAAATATAAAATTAAATGATTTTAAGAATATTTATACATTATAGTAGAAGCCAAGGATTTTTGATTCTACAATATTTGAAGACTAAGTACTTAATACCTAAAAATGGGAAAAAACACATCTTTATTTACTCTCCATAAAAAGATCCTCACATCCATTTACCCCTTAGATCATTATTGGATACCATAGGGATAACATGAACCATGTAATGATAAAAAAACTCAGTATTGGAATAATTGTAAGGAAAAAGAATTAGCACATGGGATAGAAGGCATGAAATGAGGATATAAAAATGCATGTAACATATAGAATCATAACATATAAACATTAGATCAATTAAACAAGGAATAATTGTAATGTGTTAGAAACATAAATCCTGTATTTAGTATGAGTCTAGGCTATCCGCCAATCCTGTTTTCTTAATTTGAATTGGTCAAGGCTAATCGCCAATCCCGTTTCTCATAGTAGCATGAGCCAAGGCTAACTACCATGGACATTGCAAATAGCATCCCAAGAGACATAACATTTCCCAATGGATTTGTGCATTATCTGGGAGAACCCATCATATATTTTATGAATATTTTTTCCACATAAATAATCATACATAATCGATCTTACACAGAAATAGGGGTAATTGATGGAAGTAATTTGGTACCATAATCATTTCATAAAGAATAACCAATGGGAATATCAAGAAATTTTCCCTGAAAAAAGGATTTGGAACAGAAATTGATGATCATAAGTTAAAATTGGAAGATATAATGGAATGTGATTTCAAAAAAAAGTGAAAACATGTAACAAATATATTTGAGAAATTTTAGAATTAAAACAATTTTGTGCGGTTTTAAGGGAAATACTAAAGTCTTTTATAATTCAAAAGGGATCAATATTTTATATATAACCAGATGTGAACCAATAACGTTTAGATAATAGAAATACTGATTTTATAAAGACAATAGTGTCTTAAAATAGAGTATAGGTTTCAATTGAAATTTGGTCAAAATTTTGGAAATTACATTGAAATGAGTTTTCTTATTGGGAAGTATCAAGGATGGATTCACTTAAAAGAATGTATATCCTCGAAAGAGATTGAGGGATGAAGGATGAATCATTTGTTTGATTAATATAAATGGATTTTAATGTTTGTATATAATAAGTAAATAAAATTCATTTTGGTAAAAAGGAAGAAAGGGAAACATGAAGGAATAAAGGCAGTTTGGGTAGAATTCCATACGGATATTCGGCATGGTATTAGGATTTCTTAAGATGGGTTCATGAGAGGGGATGAGGTTTCTCATCACTAATAAATCATGAGGATAGTATGGGGGTGGTACATAGTCATCCCCCATCATTAGGGACTACTCATAAAATGGAAAATCATAGAGGACATTCTTGAATTATTGTGAAATAAAGAGGATCCCATAACTTTAGTATGTTTGTGTTCTCTAGTCGTTTTTAATTACCTATTAAGTTTACATTCTTTGATATCATTTTAAGGGGTGATGATTTAATATTTTGAAGATACTAGGGTATTTTGGTTGTGGGGATGGAGCATTAAGTGAGATTTGGGCAGAATTTTGGCAGGGCACATGGCTTGAGAGGAGCAATGAATAGAGGTAAGGATGGGTGGTATTTATAGTGGAAAGGAAGAGGGTTTTGAAAATATTATAATAATTAATTTATTATCTTCACATAATACAAGTTATAGTGATGATTCCAAGTCCATGAATATTAATAGATGCACATGATTTCAAGATTTGAGTGCTTACATCACTAAGGATGTCCTGAATTGTGGATTTAATTTAAAATGTATTATACGATAAATTAATGAATTTTACTATTTAAGAAAAAAATTATATATTTTGAAAAAATCAAAAAAAATCAACCAAACCATTTATTGACATGTATAATCCAAAAATGAACAGTCCTTTTCAAAAATATTTTCTAAATATGTTTAATTTAATTTTTAATTAAAATCAAAATTTATTAAAAAACTCTTTTTAAAACATTTATTTACTTACTCTCAATTATTAGTACATCATACATTCACATGAATAATATTTATTTACTACCATAAATATGGTTATTATTAATTAGTCTATGAAAATATTCATAAGGGCAACATTACTATTCATTTGGGTTTGTTACTCTTCACTAAAAATAATGTTGGTCATAATAGACTCCCAATAACATACTGATTTCATACATGTATGTCCGATTTTTGAAATTTAAATCACATAATTAATAAACATAACATCAATGGTCAAATAACAATTATTAGTTCATTTTTTTGTGATTTCATGTGATTATATGGAATATTTATAATAATGAAATTTCTATTGATAAAACAAAGTGTCATTATATTCTTCTCCCATTTAAAGATATCTTCCTTGAAATTTTGTTTTACATTATATGCCAAGAGGGTGCTTTTAAATCATTGCCTCATCTAGTTCCCATGATGGATCTTCGTACATAGGGTTCCACCATAGTACCATGAATAGGTGAGTAGTCTAGTTATGAAAACAATATCCCTACAATCCAAGATATTCACTGTCTACTCCTAATAAGAATGATCATCCTCCAACTATACTATCTCTTAAGGGAGTGCATGTGAAGGGTCTGGTATGTACTTTTTTATGGTGGATACATTAATGACATCGTTTACTTTTCCATGGTAGGTGGAAGTGAATGTCAATTACCCACATCATCGACATGATCGTGATTCTCGAAGTGGATGATGAACCTAGGACATAACATCTCATTCTATCGAAACCTCATGACCTTCTTCTATGAAGATATATGTAGAAAAACCATGAATCCCAGTTTGAACTAAAGATCTCATCCACGAAAATATTCATAACACTTCTCTCAAATTTGGTATGCCTTGATATGTTGCGGAATGGTTTTCACCTTCATCACCATTTCATCAACCATTTATGTTCCTAGAAGGTTACGCTCACCGACTCTATTGCAACACTACAGTGTTCTACACCTTTTCCCATAAAGGTATTCATATGGTTCCATTCAGATGGTCAAGTGTAAACCTTTGTTGTAGTATAATTCCATCTATGGAATATGTTGGTCCCATCCTCCTTTAATGTCCATTGAAATTTTTATCAACATATCTTCCACTGTCTGAATCCATTGCTCAGATTGGCCATCAGTTTGAGGATGATTGGACATAATAATGTTCAGATCAGTGCCTAGAGCATATTGGAGACTATTCCATAACTTTTAGGTTAATCTATAATCTCAATTAGATACAAATATATTTTGGCACTACATGAATCCTTAAAACATCTTTGAGGTAAATCCCTGCCTGTTGATGCAATGAGAATTCCTCTAGAATCGCTATAAACTGATGTTTCGTTGTAAGATGAACAACAATGTCCCAAATAGAAATAATTCCTTTGGATGTCCATGGAAGTCCATTAAAAATGCTCATTGTGATATTCTCCACTTCCATGTTGGTTTGGGTAGTTGTTTCATCATCCCATTCAAATTTTTCCTTCCATTCTACACTTGATGACATATGAGGCACATTTATTTATATTCAGTAGTATACTTTTTCATATTATCACACCAAACATTTTCTCAGAGATGTCAATATGTCCTTGGGCTCCCTAGGTGAATAGAGAAGATCAATCTATGTGTGACATTCAGAATCTCCATCTTTATCTCTGGATTGGATGGTACACATAATCATGATCCAAACTATACAACTCCTTTATCATCAATCATTAACTCTGACGAGTTCCCATTTCTTATATTTTCAACCCATTTCAGAATTTCCATATCTTTTCATTGAGAATCCTTTATTTTATCCATGACGGATGCTTGAGAAATCATTTGAGAATGGAATAATGATGTTCCACCCTTAATGATTCCCTTTTCCATCCTCTACAAATATATAAAGATCAAATCCATTTCAATTATCATCATTTATAAAGATAAATGGTCATTTATACTTGGAGAATCATCCACCGTGTTTTCCTTATTACTATGGTAGTGGATTGAGAAATAATAATCTTTGAGGAGATATTTGAATCTTAATTGGTTCATATTAAGGTATTTATATTTTAATATATATTTGAGACTCTTATGACCAGTATATATCTCACACTTCTCCCCAAAGAGACAATGTCGCCAGATTTTCAACGCAAGGATCATAGCCACCAACTCCTGATCATGTGCGGGATAGTGTTTCTCATGGATTTTTATCTTCCTATAGACATAGTCTATTACTTTACCATTTTTCGTTAACACATATCCAAATCCTTTCATTGAATCGTAATTACACACCAAAAAGGGTATCCACTTGTAGGGAGTGTGAGTACCAGTGTACTGATTATCCTCTTTTTAAACACCTGAAAATAATCTTCATATTCTTGAGTGTAGAAAAAAATTACACAAAACCATTTTAGATTGGTCAATTAGTTTTAATATCATGAAAATATCATCACAAATCATCTATAACACCATGTGAGACCCAGAAAACTGCATATCTCCATTACAGTTGTTGGCCTGGGCCACACATTGATTGGATTTTTCTTGGAAGGGTCCACAGATATCCCTTTATAGGTGATAACATACCCATAGAATGATACTTTCTCCATCCAGAACTCACATTTATTATGATTTTCATACAACCTATCCCTTCGTAATGTTTTTAATATAGTATGAAAATGCTCCTCATATAACTCCTTGCTCTTATATTATATTAGATTATCAACAAAAATTACTACCAAAAATTTGTCGATGTAGTTTCTAAAGACTCTAAACCTTACATAAAAAAATTGATGCAGCATTACTGAGTTCGAAGAGCATCACTATGAACTCATAGTTTCCATAGTTTGTTCGAAAGTCATTCTTGACAATATCTTCCTTACCCAACATTAATTCGAGATATCTTAACCAAATCTCCACCTTTGAAAAATAATGGGTCCCATGAAGCTGATCGAAAAATTCATCAATCCGATGAAGGGGATACTTGTTCTTTATTGTGATTTTAATGATCTCACAATAATCAATGCAAAGGTGCATTGATCGAACCTTTTTCTCTATAAAGTGGACTGACACACCTCATGTTGAAGCACACGGTCATATAAAACCCTTCTCGAAATTCACTTATAACTGCTTCATAATATCTTCTAACTCTATGTTGGCCATTATAAAAGCTGTATTAGATGATGGTAGTGTTCCATGAAAATCATCAATTGAAAACTCAACCTCCCCATCCGGATGAAGACTTCAAAACTCATGAAGGAATACATCAGTGTAATTTCTTGCGATGGGAATGTCTTCAACAATGAATCTCTAATTTTTCACTATCATTTTATATAAACATGATTTCAAAGAAATAATTTAAAATCAACACATGAGACAATGATTCTAAAGGATATTCAACATTCTCCTAACACTTGTAAAGAATCAGATGATGCATTGGGATGTGAAGGGTGATTTCTCTTTCTCGATAGTTGATGTTGGAATTTTATAAAGATAGAAAATCCATGTAGATGATATCACTGAACTCCACTAATTGATTTATGACAAGCTTTTCATGGAGGTTCTGTCCACAAATGATAATAGGGAAGGTGTTATAAACCATAAACACAATAATATCTCCATTCACTGTTCTCATAGATAACTTATCTTCCAAATTTTGAGGTGGCCTTTGAATAGTTCTTCTAAACATGAATATTTTGAAAGAATTCATAGAACCAAACTCAAAGAGTACATTCACTATTCATTAATTAAGAACTATCATAACAGTTACCACATCATTGTACAGATTCACCTTATTTGTAGTGCTATTAAAGTTGTTACATGGTGCCTTGGAAGTTGTTATTGGTTTCCTCTGCAAACCCTTGGATTAGGGAATTTTATTTTCATAATGCACATGCTTCTTATAGTTGTACACTATACTACATGTTGAGTGTTTATCTTAAGCTTCATTTCTTATTCAAAATTAAATAGAATTTTTATTATCCCCTCTTCACTTCGTTTCTACTTGTATCAGAATTAGGCATTTAAACCAATTATAGGATCCCATTAGATATTACCAATATTCTTTTTCCCACAAATTGTAGAAGTGGAATATTAATAATTATTTCCAACCTGGGATTTGTTTTTGATTAACCACCCATGGTGTTCTACATTTTCTTCTTCTTGTAACCCATCCCACAAGACCACTGGGAGTTTCTAATATCCATTTCAACCATTATGGTAGAATAGAAAATCTCCTCATTACTGTCGAAGTCTCAAATAACCAACACATTTCATTGGAGTGGATTTATTCTTCAAAATAAGTGATGCACCTTAAATTTGGTGTTCACGACTATGCATAAGGGATACATTTCAATCCTTGTAATGTTTTGTTCATACCCACTAATGGACTCATCTTCATTCAGGTAGAGTCCATGAAACTCTCATTCCATCTTGAGATGGAGGGTTAGAGGAAAATATTTATTGAAAAAAATCCTCTTGAATTCATCCAATTCAATAGAATCAATTTCCACTTATGGATTTTAATTATTTATCAATGTCTACCACTGATCAGCTTTCCCATCAAGATGATAGACCACCAGTACGAATTTTTCTTCTTCCAAGAATTGGAAAATGGAGAATATCTTTTTAATGGATTTAATCCATATCTTCATGAGGATTGAATCAGATGATCTTCTAAACATGGGAGGCCTTTTCCGCAAGAATAATTCTATTAGAACATTATCATTCCATGAAGGAGGAGGGGGATTCACATTATTTGTGTTATTATTCATAACTTGTGCTACATGAGCAAGTTCTAACCGGATGTTTTGAGAACCAATTCTCATAATATCAGGAATATCATTAGGGAAATCATCACATTCCCTTTCACATTGATTATTGGAATGTATTTTTCAAATTACTAACATTATCTAATAAAAATGACATACAATTAGCGGGCTTCAATAATTTGTTACTAAACATAAAATGAAATCTTTTGAACGTAAAATGATATACCTGTAGAGGAGAAGTATATCCTCGCATTTGATTCTTTAGGTTTAAATATAGTATATCCTCAATCAATTTCGTAAACTTTATTCTTATGGGATTTTTCCTTAAAAATGGTTGTACTATGGTCATGAATTTACCGAAGCATATACTATATGATTTCCAAACCTCGAGTGTAGCAAGGCCCATTGTCATGTACCAGGATACCTCGTGTCTCGCTCAAAACGCCCTTTTAATGTATTCACTCATAGGTATATATGTTATAGAGTCACCTATACCTATTTTTATACCTATATTGATTAATTTTATTGATAAACTACTTACTCTATACTTAAAAAACCTACTGTTCTTCGTCTTATACTCTGTCTCATCCTTATGTTTCCCACAAAGGTGCTATATTCCAAATCAAAAAAATAACTATAGCTTCCCTAGATACCAACTAAGTTGGCCCTATCCTTTTACAAAAAACATGAAATTATTTTTAATATAATTATATATTAGAGTACGAGTGAACGATCAATATGTCTAGTGTCTTGGAAGACTAGGTAAATAATACATAATCATTGGACAAAAACCCTATTTATTTAATCACTATAAAGAGCTCCTAACTTCCATTGAGCCCTAACATCTGCATAGGATACCCTAGGGAAAACAAGAACAATGGGATGACCTAAAATCCAACTTAGGGAATAACCATAAGATCAATGATTTAGCACATGGGATAAAAGGCATGACATGATTATATAAATTTCCATCTAACGTATGAAATCATATCATATAAACATTGGATCATTTAAACATGGAATCATATAATTGTGGAAGAAACATAAAAAATGTCTTTAGTAAGATTCAAGGCTAACAGTTAATCCCATTTCCCATAGTAGTACGGGTAAAAGCAAACCGCCAATACCATTTCCTATAGTAGCACAATCCTAGGCCAACTGCCATGATCGTTGCACATAACCTCTCATGAGACATAACATTACCCATTTCATTGGATTATTATTAAGGTGAACCCATATTACATTTCATGAATATTTTTTTCACCTAATTAATCGTACAAAATCAATCATACTCAAACATAATGGTTTCCCATTGAAGGAATCAAGTACCTCAATCATGACATAAATAATAACCAATGGAAATTTCAAGAAAAATCTCATTGAATAAATGTCTTATAACATACATGGATGTTAATATGATAAAATAAGTATATCTCGTAGTAAGTGATGTCAAACTGAAGTAAAAACAGGGATGAAATGTATTTGAGAAATTTTAGCAATACAAAATTTATGTGCTGTTTTATGGAAAATACTAAATATATTTTAAAATAGAAATGGGAAGAATATTTTATATAATATCAGAAGTGAACAAAAAAGGATTTCATAATAAAAATAATGATTTTATAAATACAATGGTGTCTTAGAATATTGTTTTGAGTTCACATGAAATTGGATAAAAAATTCGGATGTTCCTTTACAAATATTTTTCTTATTGAGATGTATATGGGAGGGATTCACTTAAAAGCATGTAAATCCCCAAATGAGAATGAGGGATGGATCCTTAAACAAGATTTTGGAGAATATAAACAGAATGTAGAAGTTTTATATAAAAATAAATGACTGCTTATATGGTTAAATAGAAAGATAAGGAAACCCGAAAGAATAATGGGGGTTCAGATATAATTCCTTACAGATTATCATCATGGTATTAGGTGTACATAAGGGTGGTTCAGGAGATAGAACGAGGATTCTCATCACTTTTATATCATGAGGGATGTATGGGTGAGGTTCATGATCATTCTGCCTCATTATGTACGACACGTACAATAATAGAGCATAGTGTAAATTCGTGAATAAAAGAAAATTGGAGCGGATACCTTAACATAAGTCCATTAGTGTTCTCCAATTGTTGTTAATGTAGTCTTTAGTTCACCTCCATTGATAGTCTCTTAAGGGGAGAGGATTTTTTATTTTTAAGAGACTATGGGTAGTTGGATGTTGACAAGGAGCATGAGGAGATATTTGGGCAGAATATTATTAAGGAACAAGTCTTGAGAGGATTAAAGAGAGGATGTAAGGATTGGTGGTATTTATAATGAAGGGAAGGAAGGTTTTCATAATATTTTAATCTGTATTTTATTATTTTCTGATAATACAAGTAATAGTGAGATTCCAAGAACAATAATCGTAATAAAGTGACGTGATTTACAGATTTGGGTGTTTACATAACAAATGATGTCACAAATAGTGGATTGAAATTAATTTGTATTTATACAGTAACTTAATGTATTTTACTATTCACAAAAAAATTATAGTATTTCAGAATAATTCCAAATATTCACCCTAACCTTTTTTCGATGTGTAGAATACAAAAAAGTACTCCATTTTTCATAAATTATACATTAAATATTTTTTATTTAACAATTAATGAATGTCCTAATTTATATAAAAACCAGTTTTAAAACATTTATTATATTATTCCAAAATATAGGTACATCATAAATTCACTTTAATTATATTTATTTACTATAATATGTATGGTTACTATTTATTAGTATGTTTCACAATTAAAAAGGGTTAAATTATTACTTATATGATTGTGTTATTATTCACTAATAAATAGTTGGGTCATATTAGACTCCAAATAACATACTGATTTCAACCATGTATGTCAGATTTTTGAAATTCAAATCACAAAAGTGAAAATATTAGGTTTAAAGGGAACATAACACTTATTAGTTCATTGTGTTTTTATTTTATGTGATTATATGATATATTTATAATAATTAATTTTCCATTTATAAAACATTGGGTCATTACAGTCAATTCTAGGAGATGGGAATCTATGGTGGACGTTGGTTTTATGAGAGTAGATGTTGGAATATGCTTTGCTGGTATATTTCTAGAATGATTTCCTGGAAGATTTCCTTTCATCAACCATGATGGAATCATAGATTAATACACTTCTTCCTCCTAATCAATGGATAATGTTATTATGGGATTTGGGAATCAGTTTCAAGGATAATATTAATTTTTCCCCTGAAATTTTTCCAGATGTGTAGTCTCACTTGAGACGTCATAAAGAGGAACTCAATCTTTCTATCTAGTACACAGTAACTCTTTATTCATTTCCATTGTACCAGGTGGATTTGATGAAGGCATTCACATGCAAAGAGCATTTCCATGGGAATGGAACATGAAGGATCCATTTTGGGGTAGTGTTTTCAGTGGTATCTCTCAACCACCATGAACATTGAGGTTTTGACCAGCTTAGTATTGACCTCAGTAACTTCCCTTTAAACTTTAGGTCATTCATTCATTTATGATGAGATTTAGAAAGATGTGTTTTTTATATAGCATTAATGACTATCTTCAGGACTAGTGCTTAGTGTATACTCATGATCGATTTCTCTAGGGTGGATCGATTCAACATCAGTGCCAATATCAGTTACCAGTTTGTTCATTTAAATAGAAGGGGAAGTATTCTAATGCTCCACTAAGGAGTGATGGAGTTGGTAGTGCCCGACCAGAAGATGATCCTCATGTTTCGGGAATATTTCTAGATAAAGGACATGGATTTTTCCAAAAAATATAGTGGAAAAGGAGTTGGATGTAGTAAGTTTCATGCTATGGAGATAAAAGTTCTAGATGGGTCATAGATCATCGTAGTTACGATTAGTTTGATTAGTAATCATTTTTGGTCTTTTATTGACATGAGATCTCAACTCTCCATGGTATCACCCTCTGAACCCAAGGATATGGGACTATATGTAGGGAGTAATCCAATAACCCTAATTTGACTATGCCAGTCTGAGGTCAGACTCGTATGTTTGTTGCTTGTTGGGGGAGTATAATGATGGTGAGTCCAAATCAGTCCCATGGGGTTATTTTCATGCAATAGATATAGCCTTACGAAGTCATCCTCATTATGGACTAGTTGAAATCCATATTTTCTATTACCTCCTTCTTCGATAGGATAGTCAAGTTCTCAAAAGTGGATGGATGGCTTATGGTTTTTGTTGGTGAGTGGAATCATTGGAAACTAGGAAAGTCTATGTCCCTATGGTCGTTGGGGATTTTTGGGTTGTTTTTTCCCTAGTGGTTGTGATGCTACCCCCTTAATGTGATGTTGATTTCATGATAGAAATACCACCCATTTCTTCCCCAATTTTGATGGATCCTAACTAGATGGAACGTTATGTGATGAGGGACTTGATGATTCAGATAGATGATCTAATGTATATGGGTTTTACCCAGTATAGTGAGTCTCCATGGACTCCTCTAGTGTTATTCACAAACAATCCAGGTAGTGGTATGAAGTTGTGCATAGTCTTCATGAATTATAATCTAGTAAAGATCATGAACCTTTACACTATTCCATTTAAAGAAAATATTTAAAACTTGTTGAGAGGTGAGAGTTGGTTTTATTTGATCGATCTTGAGTTTGGATATCAGCAATAGAATGTGAAGTGGGTGATATGTTGAATAATGTGTTCGGATGAAGGTATGAGAAATGTGAGTATGTTGTCATGCCATTCGGTGGTATGAACATAGTAGTCATGTTTATGGAGACTATGAACTCCATGTTCCATGACATCCTATATCAGTTCATCATCATATTCATCGATGATATCATAATCTACTTGAATTCAAAGGAGGACCATCTGGGGAATCTCGAACTGACTTTCATTTTCTTCAATACCACCATCTTTATTTATTTTTTCCCATGCTAATGATTTTGAAATGAGACTTCCATTTCCTAATGATAATTCTATCTCATATGGGTGTAGTTGTTTCCCCATAAATGCTTTAAGTAGTTGTTTCCTTGGATGAACCCATGAACAAGGTGAAGGATGACAGTTTACATGGTGTTGTGGGATAATATCAAAGGTTTTTTTCCCATATTTCACACCATTTGCGTCACCATTTATAGATTATACTGTGAAAGACCATTAATTTATGTGGATCGATCAGTTCCATATCGCATTTGTTTAACTATAGGGTATGTTAGTCAATGCTCTAGCACATAGGCTATCATTGGAGGGTGAGTAGTTTGAGGTATTGTGTTATAATTCTTATCTAGGTATGGGATCTGTGTTGATGTAGTAGTGGCATGTGATCTATTATGGGTCTAGAATGTAACCTCCCCTTAAGAGTAACTATTCCACCCACAATTTAATCTAGAAGTGGTTCTGTTTCCCCTGATGTTATGGTGAAATTATGCCATGGGGAAGTATGTTTTAGTCTTCATAGATTACAAGATTTTGAGTTATGTCTTATCCTAGTGTGATCTAAAATTGAGACATTGAAGGAGGATTAATTTTTCTGAGGATTATTATATTCACAACTCCTACACCTTAGGAATGGGGATTGTTTTGGCTAATGCCTTGAGCAAGAATTCATGGATGGTTTTTTTTCGGGAGCCTGAGGACACTTAGATTATTTTTCATGTAGGAAAAGGCATATCATTTTCTTCCAAGGGATTAAATATTTGTTCATTTTGTCATAAGGATGCCTAGATCCCAGGAAGGTTTTCATGTTATTTGGTTGATAGTGGATTAGATGATGAAATTTTCCCACTTCATATAAATCAAAGACCCAATCATGGGGGATGCATTGGATAATGGTACATGGATGAATTGGTATGGTATCATGATTTTTTGAGGTTCATTGTCTTGGATCAGTACACAAACTATACCTCATGAGTTTGGAGGGGATTGTAGCATGATTTGGAACTCAGTTACGTCTCAAAAATACATTCTATCCATAGATAGATAGGAAGATATAATGGACAATCCAGATACTATAGGATATATCAGGAACATGAAACATAGACTTCAGTGGATCATATAGGAGAAACACATGCCTTTGGTAGAGTCTTCGTATAATAATATATATCACCCATTCATTAGCATTACTCCATTTGAAGCATTGAATGTGAAACAGTTTGCTTATTTATTGATCTAGATAGAGGTCACGGAGAGAGTTGTTCATCGTCTCGATGTTGTAGAGAGAACGACATAGAATGTTCATCTAATTCATGGAAGAATTTATTAAGTGTAGGACCACCTGATGACTTTTGATGATTTTAGGAGAACTCCCATGGATTTCGAGGTTAGGGACCACATTTTATAGAAGTTCTCCCCATGATGCGGGATGTGTAGGTTTGGAAGAGGTGTTAAAATTTATACCATGTTTTATGGCCCCTTTGATATGTTGGGGCTTGTTGGTGAGACGACATATCGATTGTTATTACCTCCGTAATTGGAATGAATCCATGATGTCTTCCAGGTCTATTATTTTTTTAGAATCATCAAGATGAATCCCATGTCCTTGAGGAGGGATAGTTGGATATCAAAGGTAATTCAACTATCATGGAGCATTTGGTGGATATCCAACACAATCTAGTGAATGTATTGTGAGTACAGACCATTCACATGAATCATTTGTTATGAAGGAATGGTGTCCAAGAGGAGAGTACTTAGGAGAGGGAGATGCTAATTCATGACTATTTCATAGATTTGTTTTTAGTTTCTTTTCTCTGTATTTTTTTTTTGATGTGATTTCATTACATTGTTTCATGAGACAATATTTTTTTCATGGTTTTTGATGTGTGTAGTGTGATTTATGATAAATTAATAACATATAAAAAGGTGAGGACCTAATTACTAATTGATACATCTTAACTATGATGAGATTAAACCTCTGGGGGAAATGGAGTTATTCACAGAGTATATAGAATGTTAACATGGATGATGTAATTCCCTAATTTGAGAGATTGGGACATTGTGGTTTCATGTTTGTAGTAGTTGTTGGATTGGGATTTGTTGAGGTTGAGATGTTCTTCCAGTGGTTGTGTGATAGTGTGGGTGTGCAAGAGTTGGTGTCTTGTGGTTGGGGAGTGTGTTTTGTAGCCATTTTTGTTGTTGTGTTTATCTGATGGTATCATTTGTGGAATGAAAAAAATCATTTAGAGGTATCTGATGGGTATATCAGATCCATTTAAATCATGGTATGGTTTGGATTCTAAAGGGAGATAATCATTTTAGAGGTATTTGATGTAATAATCTGTTCTTTATAGTTCATTTACATTTCCATTTTTAAATGTTGGAGGTGTTATATGGAGTTTTATGGAGTCTTTGGTGGTAGTTGAAGGAGAAGTAGAAATTCTGTTGGAAATAAATTTTGTGTAAGTGTATTACACGACATACAGTTTTGTTTAATAACAATTTCAATGTTGTTCACGACATGTAGATTTTTATGGATGAACAAATAATGGTGATGTGTTTTTTGGTGGAACCAGGAATGTTGGGATTTCACATCAATAAGAGGGATTATAAATCATTCAATTCTCTAATGTTTTATAGTTTAAATGGTTTCAGCCACTCAGTTTATTTCTAAAACCCAACAGTACAGGCTCTCCTCTCATTTGAATCATAAAAAGACATTCTACATTAGAATTTGAATATTTGTTTTGATGGGATTGATCATTGGTATCCCATCATTCATCCATGGAGAGTACTCCTATCATTCTCATAATTTTCTGTCGATTATTCATTGGGGTTCCACTATAGTGTAATTACTTTTTTGGGTAGTTGTTTTAGTCTTTGTGTTGATTCATCGTTGGAGTGGGATAGGTTGATATGCGATTCTCATGGTGTGGTTTTAGTTTTCTAATATTCTTCTTCATCCTGCAGTGTGCAGAAATTTGGAGAGCTTCGTTTAGAATGGAATTTCATCATTTATCATTTTTGTGTATCATGTGGGCGGGGTTAGATTTTTTTACCTATGAATTATTGTTCATCTATCTTAATTAATGATAATGAAACGACTAATTAAATTGAAAATGGGTGAATGGGGTTTGATTCGTATGCTTCTAGAGATTTTATATTATATTGAGAAATTTGGGATCATACAACCATGATGCCCATGGAAAATTGTGACCATTTTAGTCTTTATTTGTGTGGGTTATATTTATTGTGAATAGTGTGACTATTGGGACTGTTGTCATGATTTTGATATCACTGCTAATGAATATTGATTAATTAAATATATTTCTGTAATTAAATAGTTTACATAATATTTAGGATAATTTGATAATGTCTCTAAAATAAAGTGGAATGTGATAAAGTCCACTGATTATATCTATAATAGAATATTGAATTGTTGTGATTTGTGGTTGGGGCATGTGGGGATGATAGTTGGGGGGCTATAATTTTGGGGAGGCTAGGTGATTGTTTGTGGGATGTACTTTTTTGGAGACTACTTGATAGTTTTTGGGTGATCTTTTGGGGATGAATGGTGAGGTTCTATGGATGAAAAGTTTCTTTTGATGTATGGTTATGTTGTGCTGGGTCCTGGGTGGTGATTTGAAAAATTAAATTTTATATATCATTAAAATAGAATGTGTATGATTTTCTAATGGGATGAAAGGGTTTTAAAGGGAAATTAAAGGATTGGTTGTGTGTTTAAATGTGGATAATGATAAATAATAAAATAAATTGGTGTTAGACATGGACTAAATGTGAATGTTCATTAGATTATCTAGGATTTTCACCTTCTAAAATAATATTTTTAGATTCTAAAAAAATCATTTAGAGGTTGCACAAAAGTTGATTTTATAATGAGTTGGTTAGATTATTTAGAACACATAGGTGTGGATTTTGGGTGTGATGTTATATATATACTTTAATTTTCTTTATGATTTCAATATTAACCCCACCAATGTGGAGAACTATTATTTGAACAGCCATATAGTCACTCATGGGGTGACTTTCCCTATATCCATGTTTTTTCATGGATGGATGGCCATTATCTCTTCCCAGCTCCCTCTTTTAGAAAATGATATCCAATGATTCTTCATGAAGGATGTGACGGGATGTGGTATCCCATGAGTCTTTAGGATGATTGGTGATGTGGTGTCCTAGGATTCATTAAGATGAGTTGTGATGTTATTTCTCAGTTGTATTTGGTATGAGATGTATTGGGTTTTTAATCGCTAGTGTGTGTGTGTATGATGTGTTGTGGGGATCCTATGTGTTTCAAAAGATTTTTTATGAGTCCTGGGAGTGTTTGGGTGGAATTTTTTGTGGTATATTCATATGAGGATGGAGTTCCAAGACGTTTTCCATTAGGGTGTGAGAGTAGCTAATTAGTGGGAATGTGGAGCGAGGTACACTATCATCAATGTTAATTGATTTTTATTAAATTTCATGATGGGTATTTCTTGGTGAACATGACATAGCGTGGTTGGGATGGTTAGTATGCCTATTTAATCTCTATATGGTTATATTGATTTCTCATAGATGCATTAGTACGCTTCATTCACATGTTCATGAGAGACGTTGGTTTTCCTAATGAATACACTTGTATTCTCATCCTGCATTTGAAAAAATATTTTCATGTATCCATTATGATTTTTGGGACCATGATGTACCATACTATCTTAGTTCCATCACATCTA
The DNA here is from genome assembly GCA_963277665.1 of Viscum album. Taxonomy (NCBI): domain Eukaryota; kingdom Viridiplantae; phylum Streptophyta; class Magnoliopsida; order Santalales; family Viscaceae; genus Viscum; species Viscum album. The sequence continues at coordinate 1,873,173,985 of OY728120.1, read as the reverse complement.
CTGTGTTTCTTAAATATCTTTAATTTTGGGTATCTACATTGGATACTTGTATCTGTATCTATTCTCTTTATACATTCATGTTGGATGGTTTGGGTTTTCGTTTATTTTATCCCATGGTGTTGTTGTGTATGACTCATTAAATCTCCCATTCTTGTTTTCTTATAAATTGTAATGCCTCCCATATCATGATATTTTTACACCATTGGTGCTATTTTACCACAAGGGGCCAATTGGAGGTGGGTCTTTGGGGTCATCATCTTTCTCCCCTCATTATGATATCTTTGGATGGAGGGGGTTATGAAATAGCCCAATAAGCATGGATACTTTCACATTAATTTAATCCCTCCACCAAAATATCATGTATAACCCACTGGTTCCAATACTAGCTTTATTTAAAATAAAATTAATCATAATATATTCCCGCAAAATCCATTTCAATCAATTTTAATTCACAATAATTGTTGGTCCAATATAGTCATACTAATCTCTGGATTTATGAACATATTATATTGTGTGTCATTATATTTTATTAGTTTATGTTTGTCATTATTTCAATAAAATTTATCTATATATCATATGTTGTATTATTATTGAAATATTTCCTAATGAAATCTATAATAACCTTCATAAAAACATAATTATCAATTGATTTGTAATTATTAATAAACTCAAATAGGATAAAAGTAAAAATTGTTGTGTTTGTGATTTCAAAAACCCATCCTCTATGTACCTGATATAGTCAATCCAGTCCTCTCACGATCATGCTACAAACAATGAGAATATAGATTCCATAAATAAACCCCATTAAAACCTATTTTCAATTATAGTGGAATAAAAAAGAAATAGATGGCTTGATAAATCACGTTTAATGAACTATGGTCATATTTTACCACAACACAACCTCCCAAATAGGAATCCAAATATTAAAATTTTCATATGCCTAATGTAGCGCTTCCCATCAATTTTTTGTTCACCATACTATGGAATACCATATATAGAATAATAAATAAATACAAAATTAATGAAATTTAGCTTGTTTGATTAAAACCCTTTGAGGAGAATGGGATTGGATTTCTATATAATTTATTGTTTCTTTAAAACCATGTTAACCAATTATTTAATAATAATTCACAACATTATTTGTTTATTCAAGGATAATTAGTAATCATCTTATGATGACTGTTGATAATGGGAAATAAAACTCGAATAATGATACTAAATGGTAATACTCATTAATTTTGGAAATGGATACTGTAATGGTGTATACTCCACGATCACCCCATATGTAGAGTACATTATAAAACCTATAAATACTACATTCCACATGAAGTATTAAAAAAATTCAGAAACAGAGAAAAAATATCGATACATGGGATTTTGTTAAATTCATTTAGATATTTTTGTCATTAGATTTATATTGGTTAAAATTGTTATATTATTGGTTTTGAATTGGAATTTGGATCATGTTGTTGGAATCAAAATATTATTATTACCATTTTTAGTTTTTTGGAAATTTTTAATGGTGTTTATAATTTTAAAATATTCTAGTATTTTATGGAAATAATTAATTTAATTATATTTTTGAAAAAAAACAATTAAATATACTAATTTATTTGAATAATTTATCATAGATATACGGTTATGATGAAAGGGAAATATTTTTACTATTGAATGATGTATATTTTATAAGTAAATGACATGATGAGTTATCTAATTTCTATCATTATTTGGAATTTTTAATGGGAAAGTAACCACATGTTTTATAATGCTTTAATGGATGGTTATGTTATTATTTTGATTTTAATGGATCTTTGAATCCCATCATTAAACTACCTTTTCACAAGAAGCATTTTTATATCTCCTCTATATTATCAAAATAGCGAATCTCTTGAAATTGTTGCATTATGGTCGATTTAATAGATATATTAATGTTGATGTGGGATATAAAAATAATCTATATTGATTATGTATTGAAGGTCATCATGTAACTGAGGAATGTGTCTCAAATTTCTCATATTATTTAATTCATATGAATTTATTATGCTTTTATTCATTTTTAATGGGAAAATATTTCATTCTAATTTGAGATAAATATTATATGGAAAAATAAATAATTAAAATAAAAAGTAATTTTGTTGATATGAATATTTTAAATATTTAATAATTTATAAATTGGGGAATAATGGTCCAAATTGGAAAATATTGGAAAGGAATATGAGAATATTGGGAATCTGTATTATATATATTTATAAATTTTATATAGTTTAATTATAGTTGATTGATGTTACATTTTTATATCATGTTTATGAATTATGAAAACACATGAGGGTAAATTATTTTTATATGATTATAATATTTTAAACTTGTGGTGAATTTTTGATATGATATATATATATAGGAATATTTTTCTATTTTTTAGATATAAAAATGTTTATAAATTGATGATATGTTATAAAAAAATACTTTAGGTGGTGAGATCATCAATTTTATGATATTAAGTCTAGACTACAACATATAACCTCACCGTTTTTCATACATTCTATAAATTTTTTTGTATGTTTTGATGGAATAATAGTTGACATGGAAATCAATATTGGGGGACTATGTTGTATTATGATGTGGAGGGGATTTTGTACTGGTGAGGTTTAGGAGGGTGATTTATCTTCCATATGTGAAATAACATACTAGTGTAGGCCAATGCTATATTACTACAGGGGTCTACATGCTTTATGAATTATAGAATATATATTATATGATGGGATAGTGGAGTGTATAGTAGGTTGTGACCAATGGATAGACTATCAATGTTCCAGATTCTTATTTGTACATGGATAGTGAAGAAGACATGGAAGATTTTTATACCAAATATATGATGAATGTTATAGACATGGAAATTAACTAATGAGGATATTGATTATAGTAGACCATTGTGTGGGTAATGTTTTTCCAACTGTTGTGAATTTACTCTCCATGACCATTATATTTTTTCATTGATTAGGAAAGAGAAAAAATTATGTTTGGGGTTTGAGTCCATTTGTGATTCTTAATGACGATTATGATGTTTTTAAGGATTTTATATAATTAGTGTTGGTGTTATGAATCCATTTATTATTCTTTATGATGATTATTTTGATGACAAGGCTATTTATGCAATGTATTCATATGATATGTATTAGATATTTGTGATATATTGTGCTAATTATTCAGAAATACATGAAATGATAACTTGTTGGTGAACATTTATAATGAATTAGTGTAGCTCAATGTGAATAGATTAGAAAATATTATATTCCATAGAGATGGTTTCGTATAAACAATGTCTATATTAGTGTTAATCTGGGGACATCAAGAGTCTCTATAGGTAATTGATGTAATTTTTTAGATAAATTGGTACTAGGTGGGTATAATATAGGTGTTTTGAAACCAAATAACCATTAGGGTCCCTATATTTAGTTAAATATAAAATCATTATAATAATTAGTGTGCTCTATATAAGAGGGAAAATAGATTGATTGAGTTGAAATTATAGATTTGTGGGATTGATATGGTGTGCGCTATGTAATGCAGTGTTATTGGAAGAGTATTAATTAAGAGTTATGAGATAAATATCTATTATTGGTTTAGTAATTTTGAATTACTATTTATTTATATTGTTTTATTTCAGTCATTCTAGAATTCATTCATCTCCAATATTCATATGATCAGAAGATACTTTCATTGAGAAACCTACTCAATAAATTCCAATACAAAACCCTATATTGTATAATATTTTTGACATCCATTATAAATTTTACGGTGGTGTTTAGATAATATATTTCTGGGAATAAGATACATATTGGTAGTTGAGTTATGAATTATTCCATTCTAGAGAAATAGTGGATTTTGATTATTTTAGGTTTATTTTTGGTGTTTATCTTGGATTTAAATGACATTGAATACTGTTAATAAAAAATATTCGCGTACTTATAGTTTTTAAATGAATTCATAGTTTTAATTTATATATATATATATATATTTAATCGAAAATGTTAATTACTTATATATATATATATAATGAAACTCGATTGTTGTTAGTCACCATCTAATGGATTAATGAAGGAACACCAATACAGTTATGATCAATATTATTATTGGTTTAGGAGGGTTTCTAGGATGATCATGTCTGGTATAATGTTATATAAGAGAGTTCTTCGGGATGTAGTTTTGATTAAGAACTAGTGAGGATTTAATGGGTGGAACTGTAACAAAATTACATGAACCTATTATGTCTAGTAGATCTATGAAATCTACTTGACCTTGAGGGGACTTTTTGATATATATAAGGAATTATTAATTTATAGATCAATAAAAACATAATAGCATAGACACTGAATGGTATCATTATAAGTGTGTATTTATGAATCATTTAGTTTCAAGATATAAAATAGAATGTGAATTAATCGATAATGATGTTTCATAACCAATATCACTCAATAACAGAAGTTAATCGAGGGTTAACAGTCTCAAGGGCACCTCCCAATATTCTAATGGAAAACAACTTGAAGCAATGGTTAATTATGGTATGGTGGGGGTATTATAACCACTTGATTAGAGTGTAGCATAATGGTATGGATTATTTTTATATAGTAGAAACAATATAATAATGAAAAAATGAAGCATAAATATCCCAAAAATTAAGAAAAAACAAACTCAATATCATATACAAAATGATGATTATTTCATGATGCTATGCAAAAAAAGGAATATATGAGTATAGAAGTATCCAAAATTAATATTCAATTAAATATTAAATAATACCATACTCTTTATCCAATGTCACAATATCATGTTCCAAGTCCTTTTCAATCATACTCCATCATTAGTTGACAAACAACCATCCATAGCCAGACACATCAAATTAACCCTACATATATCCATATGATCATTTCAGAACTATCTAGTGGGCCAAACTGGGTGTGAGATATATTCAGTATGCCGCCAGAGATTTTGTCTAGCATAATCCATCTAGAGCATATAAATTATGTAGTTTTCATCTATAATTAAAATTATATATTATACATGAAAATTGTAATGAGTTGTATGGGGATCCTAATGGACGCCAGGATGACACTACCTACTTAGACCTATGTAATGATATCTTTTCGTGTGAAACTGTATACGTATAGATAACACTGATCAATCATTCTGACTAGCATATAGTTCATCATACAAACCATAGTTAAATGCATTCGTATGATAGAATCTAGTCTATAAATATTACTGAATTTAGTTTATCGGCATGAATGAATCTGGTCTATCAGATTGAAAATATCTAGTCCATCGTTATGATTGACTCAAGTCTATTTGTATAACATACGTTTTCTTATAGGTATGACTGCATATATTCCATTGAATAACATGTTTTATTCCATCATAATATTGGAGTTTTTAATTTGACTCATAATTATTTGTATTGGACGGAATATATTTTTGCAGCTATATAACGATGCTACCTAAATGACATTGGATTGAGATGATTTTATTGATCTATCAAACATGAGCTCATCTTAGACCATTTTAACAAAAGTGGAAATTATTCATTATAGTTTTCCACATAATTTTTTATATTTAATTATATTTTTTATATTAAATTAATTTATATTGTTTAATATTAGACAACTGATTTCATTTTTGTATTAAATTATTTAATCCCTGATCATATGTGAAAATATTTTTGTTATTGTGTATATTAGTTATTTTTTATTAATTTAAAGTTAAATTATTAATATTCCATTCACTTCTATTTTTTATTCTTATTTTATTTAAATTAATGATTCTAATTCCATTTTATAATTATTTCATCCATCTTTTCTATTTTTTGTTCTTCAAAATAATTATTTCAACCATATAATATTCCACCTTTATTTTTTTAATTATTTTTTAATTAATTATTTAATTATTTATATCATTTTCCCCTAAATAAATAAGTCTCTAGTATTTTAATTAATATATTAAATTAGCTGACTAATTTATCCTCATTGATTATGTAATTAATTTAAATCTTATTATGTTTATATAATTTTAATTTAATTCAAAAAATTAATTAATTCAATTATTTTAATTTAAAAATTAATAAGAATAACATGTTTTTTTAATTATATATTATTTCACATTAAATTATAATATATTATTTTTCAGGCAGAGGATTCAACATTATAGATCTGGTACCGCCAGCCACCACAATTGTGTTTCCATCAAAACATGGCATCTATGGGTGGTCTTCTCTGATAAAATCAAAATTAAATCCACAGAAAGATTAATCTACCAGTACACATAAATCCCCCGCCATGCTACAACAATCCTCCACCAGTATCATTCTACAGCAAGCCCCTATACCCCCCACCAAACTTTCTAATCCGCACAAAGTCATCCACATCAAACGTTAGTGAAACTAACAATGGAAGATCATCAACTACCAGTTCCTTGATCAGCAACCTACACCCCTCTCAACAAAAAAAAACATTATAAATCCACCATTCTACCACCCATAACCATAGTTTCCATGATTAGATATAAATATTTCTTTCCCCTTTCACTAATTCACTACTTCAGACCTTATCCACTCTACTGTCATGATAAATCAATCCACTATCGATGAACTTGCACCAAAACAACAAAACACATTGAGGATAAATCTAGAAATCAACAACAACCACAATCGAAGAAAAAATATTTGAATTTTACAAATTTAAAATCAAGAAACCACTAAACTCATAATACCTCAAACATACCTTCACAACTACAATTAATACCCCTTTTCGAGTTCAGATGTATGCCTATGGAAAAATAATGTCACCATCGCCATGCATTCATACAAAAGAGGAAATATCATTGTTCGAAGTGAAGATATTTCTGGTTGAATCTGAATGACATGTCGAGTATTTCTAAATAAGATCCTTTTTCTATGATGGATGATTTTGAAGATCCCAAACATGTGGTTTCCAGATGATGCCAACAAGATTCATTGTGTATATTCAGCCTTCTGCAGCCACACAAAGGATGATTCCCCCTCCCCCATCGATGAAAAAAACCCCATTTAATTTTATATATTTATCTAATAATGATGATAATAATAATAATTTATGTAAATAATTATAATTATAGTATATATATATTTATTAATAAAGATACAAATTTAAATAATAATGTAATGCCACATTGAAGTTTGGGGGAAACAGTTATGAGTGGTGACAATGAGCGCACATGTGAGGGGCATAGAGTGTTTATGTTATGAGTAACCCAGGCATGATACCAGATGTAAATAAAATATCTATCTGAATGGATCCATCAATCCTTTCAAGAACCATCTGAGAGGATCCATATCATAGAGGTAGAGTAGTCATCGAGCCATGGACCCATTCCATAACAACCCAGGGATGATAAATCTGATCATTCAAGCATTAAAACAAACAATAATAGAAAATAAGTGAAAACAGAGATGGGATTAGGATTTGGAGTTTGAGCATAAGGGAGAAAAAAGTCTCTGTTGAGATTTTTCTTCATCTACTTTCTCTCCCTTTTTGTAATTCTGTTTTCGTGAATAAATAAATCACATAGTCGATTTGGGATATGATAAATCCCTTTCCTTTATCCATTTTGTTTTTATTCAATTACTGATTTGATGAATTTTATAGTCAATGCACTTGTATTATTTATTATTAGTATAATTTATCACTGCCCAATAACAAATAGCAAAGGGTATTTATTTTCTTTTCCCACATATTATTGAACAAAGTTCCAAAAATTGGAAACCCTCAATGCATCACATTTCCATAACGATTGAATTATTTCATGGTTTATGATCAAAATATCAATTCTCAAGAAAGTTCATCAAGTTTGGATGTTCACCGAAACAATATCTCAATGAATCTCATACATTTATCATCCACTGAATATTTGATTTAAAATGATTAGAATATGATAATATCTTTACATCCTATTAAAAATAACATTAGTACCCTAATTCTTACATTTTGTCAACTCTCTATTTTGACAAAAATTATAACTGGATCCATTGCACCCTCATTTTAACCATTTCGCTACTTACCATTTTTTTTTCTTTTTAGTTTTTTGGTAGTTCTTAATTTTTTTTTGGACACTTGTATACACTATTTTCCTTCCCTACGGAATAATCAACCATCTCACCAACATAATAGTAGTAAGTAGGGTCTTTCAAATTTTAATTTTTACCATTCCAATAATAGAACTATAACATTTTTTAATTTTTGTCAAGGCGTGCATGTTTTAACTATTAAAAAACACAAAATAAGTATAACATAAATATAAATAATAAAAAGTGGTATTTTTAAAAAATAATTAAATAAAATTATAAATTTTTTCAAAGAAATATCAAATCAATTGGGGTAAAAAAATGTATCCACATACTATCATCTATATATGAAATTGATACTCAATTATCTGAAATCATAAAACATTGTAATTCCATAGAAAAACAAAATTAGAAATAGAAAATCTAGAAGATATAGATAATAATAAAAATATGACTGTTATATATCCCTTAGTTCTTTTCTTTGAGAGACATAGACATTGGGACTTCCAAATTTCACTAGTAATAAGAAACACATCTTGCATTAGGATTTCCCCAAGTTCTAGAAAGTATGGGACAAACAATTCTCATATCATTAAACATTCTACAGTAAATTGTCTTCTAATAGAAGATTCATTAGAGTCTATAACAAAAATTATGGTTTTTTCTTGTTATTTATTCATTATTATATAGTGAGGAGGAGTTAAGGTTGAAGGTGTTTCCATTATTTCGTAATGGGATGGTTATAACATGGTTCAATAACATAGATAAAAAACATTTATAACTGTGGATGAGGATATCAATGCATTTTTAGCCAAATTCTACCCCAAAATACCCCCAGAGATGTGAGTAAAAGGATCATTAGTGAAAGAAACCATTTTTTTCCTCAACTTATAGTTCTTCATACTTTTCGTATAATTAATTATTTTTCGATTCTGAGTTCATAATAAGGTAATAGATGTTTTGGGAGTCTCTGCATCTCGTTTGGAGCCCAACGATTCGGTTTTTGGAAGTGTAATATTGGCCACATTGATTATAGATTTCTTTCTGGTTTGGTCACATAGTTACAACTAATAGTATGTTTTGTTTCAGGTAGTAAAAGATTCTAGCACGGTTTCCCCTAACTGTGGGACCCAGGTTGCATGCCGATGAAGGAGATCTATAATTTTTTGTAAATTCAAAACTCTTATTGTGAGCATGATTTCTCAAATCATATGCATAAATCGTACATGGTCCCACTCTCGATTGGAATGAGTGCATGATTGGTGCACGGTTTGCACAACCATGTGGAAAAACTGTGAGACATATCAATTTGGGATAAAATTTACTTATCACACTAAAAAAATTTCAAACCAAAAATCCATTAATATTTCCTCCTTAAGTGGACAATATGTCTTATTCTCTTCCTTTTAGATCTGATTCAATCCATTGATGTAGGAATTATTGTTATTTCTCAATCCAAGTACTGATTTGAGATCCAATTGTTTCAATGTATTCCTCTCATTATGTGATTATATAATTTGGATGATTTTTTTTCACTATTCTTTTAATAGATGGATTTATTTTGGTGTATAATAATATTCTCTATTTTTTGGGTATTCACTAGTACTTCCAATTTCTTCTAATCGTAGTTATGTTAGGATTTCATTTTAGAGGAATGTTCTTCCACAGACATAAGGTAGTTGGTATATAATGTTTCATTAAAAATATATTTGTTTTATACCTTGTTCCATTTGTTCCACTTGATGGACTTTTGGATGATTCTACTAAATTAATCAAATGCCATGATTAAAATTATTGGATCCATCATAGGATTAAAACATAGCTCAATGATATGGTTGGATTTTTTTAACCTCAACTTGGACAACATTTGAGGTGTATTTATGTATCTTCCCCATGTTATACAACCCCATTGGGTGTGTCTATACTCTCCATAATAATGGGAGCATTAATGAATTAATTGAGATATTTGGAGAGGGGTTATACCTCGATTAACATGTCATTAAATGCGATTGAAATGGTTAAATGGGTTGAATAAAATATGATTAATGAGATGGATGAACTCATGGATTTATTATGCTTATGATATGATAAATAATTTGGATTCAATAGACATTTCTACTCCTTGGATCTAGTTTGCTGTGATTCCATATATATTTAATCTTCAACGATCTAGATTACATTGGATTCCATGGAAATTTCTTATAACCAGATCCATATTAAATTAGATAACAAGGAATTTTCTACTCCTTGGATTCTAATTTCATAGACTTACTTAGATATTGTCCTTGGGCACTAATATTTTTAAACATTTTCTATATTGAGATTCTTCACAGACTCGATGAGTGTTCCTTGTTCATTTTAGACCATAGATCCAACCCTAGTAGGTCTCACAATGGATTACACAACATAGTTATCAGTGGATGATTTTCCATAACATGTAGATGGCCCTTGTGTATGATTTCACATTTTTAGTGATCCTTCTTTGTCTAATCAGAATCATATCAACATGTATCATTTCATTCATATTATATGTTGCAAACTTCATCGATTTATATACACAAACTAGTCTTTTGATAGACACTGACGATGCTGACCTACATAGTGTTATTTCACTCCCTATTTGGGACACTGTTGGGTTCCCAAAGAGACTTCATAGAATTAGATATTTTCCGAATAAATAAATTTCTTCATGTTGTTAAATTATTTACTTTATAATAGTAGGGGAGCTATAGACCCATATATTAATTTTGATTCTTCGTAGATGTAGTTATTTTTGGAATTTTTTTATTTTGATACATGTTTATTTTTGGGATTCCTATTTCCATGCATTTCCAACCATTTTATTAGAGAATTTAATATTCATAATTTATATTATATTACCCTGGTATTTGTTTATTTCTCATAATTTGTTGATGTTTATTTACTACTATAACTTATATAAATTGTGCTTCTAATTTTTCAATTATCTATTTCACCGATGTGAAACCCTGATCAAGATGGTGTAGTATCCCCACATAACCACCTTAGAACCTCATTAATAATAATTAGATATTGGAAATGGGTATGCACATATGAGACCATGCGACTCAACGGATTAGGGAACCGTATTGTGGAACATATTTTGGGATGTTAAAATTTGGTATCAGAGAATATTATTTTGTATCATTACAATATTGATAAAACCAATAAGACATTACAAACATATTGGAAGATAGAAATAGGTTGTTCAATGGAGTAGTTATCCCATTTTCGGGGGAATTTTCTATGATTCATATAATGGGAAATTGTTGTTTTATATTTTTTCTATTACAGCTGATTTGATTTCAGTAATTTTTGATGAAAATTTTATACAATATTATTCTTGATATGATTAAGTAATTTCATTCTATACAGGTCATGATATGTATATTAATCACTACTCAAGTATAATTTTAGGTTCTTCATAGTAATAATATGTTATTCATAATGACATTCCATAGGGGAAGCATTTTTTGACATTATGAAATTTATTATTTGTGACTTGGGTTATATAATTTTTATCAACTAGCATATATTATAGGATATTGAGATACATACTTTTTACATATATTTACTATATTAACCTAACATTTTTTTCCTTTATAGGCTACAACAGACAGCACAAGAAGTCTGCAATAGTATGTTGATCAATGGTTTATGGGTCCCATGAGCATGAACTTTTTATAGTCAGGATTAAATGGATTCCACATTTCAAATTAATATGTGTATAGGAAATTATAAATTTGATTATATGGTATATACAATTCAACCTATTACAAGATTATTTATATAAATGAAAATAAACTTAAATGATTTTTATACATTGATGGAAAGATCATCATTATGTGGATTTTACTAATAGAATTTAAAGGGTGTGTAAATTGTAAATAGCCATTAACACTCCATATACCGGAACCCATTTTGTGAAATTATGAGCTTTAACCAGACATGACATTAGTGGTGGCAAGCAGCAAGTGTCTCTGGAATTCATTGAAATAGTTCTTGTTACCATGTATTGGATTTAGGAGCAGGAAGAGGTGTCTGTTCTATTTTTATGAAGGCATTCACTTATCCCATGATAATATCTAGGAAGTGGTTGTTAATTTTTTTTTGGAGTACTGTTCTTGGAATTTTTAGAGACATGTCATCATAATGGACACCCATCATATGCTAGTAAGGCGTTATAATCCATGCAATGGGTTTCGAGGGCCCGAAGCTGCTAGTATAACCTCTAGTAGATCCTCATCTGACCCAACCCATTATTCCTGATATGGGTATTGATGTCATTTTTTAAGATGGTTTCATATAATTTATGAAGACTATTCATGGAGTAGTTTTTCTTGCATTATCTATGGGATTGTTGAATAATGTTTTCCCTTATAAGATTCCCCAATCTTTTTCAGGGAACATTGGTCTAGAGGATGTTCAGTTATGTGTTGATTCTATCATGAATATCATTATGAACATGGAAAGTTCCCCAAGGTGGAGAGTATTGATCACAATTTATATGATTCATCGACCCTCTATGATATGGTGGGATATTCTAAACCATGCTGATAGGATTTGAGGTATGGTTTGACTAGATTTTCATACTAAATTTTATGACTATTTATTTCTTATGTCTTTTACATACAAAAATTACAATTATTTAATTCACATGGAGAATGATGTGATGACCAATATAGAGTATTCATATTTCATAATATAGCTTCCCCACTTGGTTCTTATTTAACTTGCTGATGATCCATCTTGGGAGAGATGATTTGAGGAAGGTATCATGCACGCATTTTGATCACAAGTGAATGTGTTTTCATATTACTGGACATTACATGAGGGAAGCTCAGGGCCCAATGTAGGGTAGTTCAACATCATGATATAGTAATTTACTGTTAGGTTGTAGGATGTGAGGTTTTCTGACTTCTCATGATGGGAAGACTCTCTGTAGTGTCAGATCTAATAATTCTATCTTTTATCAATGGTGTGAGAGGATGTGACACATGATGATCCATTTTGATATAGACCCATTCATGTGTTTATGTTGTGGAATGATGGGCCATATATATTGGTTATGTGGGAACATTAATCTATAGTTCATTGAGAGGGGGTTTACACCGCCTCTTGGATTAAGATAGGGATTCAATTATCTTCATTAGGGTGGGGGATGGAGTACAAACTATTGTTCAGGTTCTGTAGTTGGTCGTGGTTGATTGATACAAACACTCATTTCACCTTGATAGAAATGTGGCCCAGATCATTGTAGTTAGGCTAATTCTCCAGGACACGGGTCTGGATATATATATTATATAGAGAATATAATAGAAGAGTAGTGTGTTCCATCATATATAGTGATATGTATGATATTAGAAGCTTCTACGTGAGTACACTAGTACAAAAACCATTTTTTACGTCAGTTTTTTTTTCTTTTTAACATCAGTTTTTTAGCGACGTTATGGCAAGAGATGTTAAAAATATGATTTTTTACGTCGGTTATTTAATAACCGACTTCAAAAATCAGTTTTTATGGTTTTTCAGGTCTGATTTTAAAAAACCGATGTGAAATACATTCTGGAAATGCCGTTTAGGAGCCATTTTTTACGTCGGTTTTTGAAAAAAAAAGATGTTAAAAGTCATTTTTTACATCGGTTATTTAATATCCGATGTTAAAAGTTATTTTTAACGTCTTTTATTAAATAATAGACGTAAAAAATGTTTACCATCTTTTAGAAAATTTCATTAGCTTTCATTTGACAGGTCATAGAGCTCAAACAGAGTTACGGATCAAAAGTTATGACCATAAGAATTTTGATATTTTTTTCGAGGAAAGATTGAATGAGCCAATCGTAGCTTCATATTAGAAGAAAATTTTGAATCCATTGGGGGATTTGTAGTTTTACCATGAAATAAAGAATCACCAATCATTATAATAAATTCATAATCATTAAATGGTATATTAATTATGAAAATTACTCATCGAAAATATAAATCATGGGAAAATAATTACAAATACCTTGATGTGGTCACAAAAATAAGAAATCGTCGATTCACATTGAAGATCAAACAAGTTGATTCGGTGGAACAATGATGGTTGAATGAAATGATTTTAAAATGGTATATCAATTAAAAAACAAATCATAAAAACCCAAAATCGTGGATATAAGATTAAATATACCTTGACGAGATTACGGAAAGATGAAATAATTTATTCATGATGAAGATCAAAAGAGTCAATTTGGGGGAACGATAATGGTTAAAATAAATGATCTTCAAATTAGGATGTGTGTATAAGGGAAACATAAAATTGAGATTCTAAGAGAAAAGGAGGTATTAAAATTTTTAGGTGGAAATTAAAAATTTCGATGTCGCGATGTAAAAAATTGAAATTTCGCGTTCGCGGGATATGAAAAATATATTTCACATCGGTTTTACGATAACCGACATGAGATGATATTAAAATTTTCAATTATTTATCACATCTGTTATTATAAAACCGACATGAAAAATCAATCTTCATCACCTTTACACGTCGGTTATTAAATAGCCAACCTGAAAAATCAATTTTCCTGACTTTTTCACGTCGGTTATTTAATAACAGACGTGAAAAAAGATTACAAAAATTTAGTTCATTCCACAATTTTTTATTTGACAGGTCACGGAGCTCAAATGAAGTTATGAATTAAATGTTATCGACTTCAGAAGTTGGACATCCCTAAGACACCATTTAGAGATTATCAACTTCTGAAATCCATACCATTTAATCCCTAACTCCGTTTGAGCTCTGTGACCTTTAAAATTAAAGCTTGGGAAATGAAATACATTTTTGTAATCTTTTTTCATGTCGTTTATTAAATAACAGACGTGAAAGGTCATGAAAATTGATTTTTCACGTCGGTTATTTAATAACCTACTAGAAAAAAGTTTAAAAAAATGTAGTTCATTTTCCAAGCACTAATTTGATTGGTTACAGATCTCAAAAGGAGTTACGGATTCAATGTTATGGCCTTTAGAAATTGGACATCCCTAAGACATCATTTAGAGATGATCAACTTCTGAAATCCATAACTTTTAATCCGTAACTCCATTTGAGCTCTGTGACCCGTCAAATTAAATCTTGGGAAATGATATACATTTTTGTAAACGTTTTTGTGTCGGTTATTAGATAACCATTGTGAAAAATCCCTTTTAACGTTGGTTATTAAATAACAGATGTGAAAAATAAGTGAAAATTTTAATATATTTTCCTGTAAATTGTTTATTCACGTCGGTTATTTAATAACCGACGTGGAAAAGTGATGCAAATTGATTTTTCACGTCTGTTATCTAATAACCGATGTGACAAATCAGATAAAATGCATTTTTCACATCAGTTATATAATAACCGTCGTGAAAAATGGATTTTCAGATATTTTCACATTAGTTATTATATAACCTACGTGAAAAAGGGTGACATCAAAAAAGGATTTTGTACTAGTGGTATTTACCATTTTTTACTCAGGTTTGTCTCATTATTTTTTCTATATACCTATTGAGGAGAGACTTGGGCTCCTTATTCAGTTTCCTAATGATCATGTGACACATGATACTCTGTTAGGGATTTGATGAAAGAATATATTGCAATGAAGGGAATTCCCCCTTGAGATAAGTGGGTATCACAACTTATATAATCACATAATTCTCAACATGATGGGAATTGGTGTAATATTTTGTAGGGATTGGTTAGTTCCTTATCCTAACTTTGTCGATTTTAATCACCGGAGTGTATCCTTCACATCCCTATAGGGGAGTGAGTTTTTCCACAAGGTTAAGTGGGATGTCCATGCATGTAAAGTTGGTCTAGTGCATCGTGAACTGTGTGGCATGATTGCCCACTTTTCTAGCCTTTATTTGGATGATCAAAGAATATGACATGATCAGTTCTCATCAATATTAGATCACTAGAGGGATGACTTATTAGATTCATTTTCTAGTTTACCTCTTGTGAAATTTATGCAAACAACAATTGATCTAATAGATGTGTAGCACTACTATCTATTTTTAATTATAGTGTGCATTCTATGGAGTTACAAGTGTTCAATAGGCAACTAGAGGACTTGGGCATGAAGGGGTATATATGACCCAATACTTCATTATGGGGTATACCGGTCCATTTCAGGAAGAACATGGATAGAACCCTATGGTTATGTATGAAATAATAGAAATTGAGCAAATTGATAATTAAGAATAAATATCATTTTCCCATTTTTGAAGACCACTTTGACCAACTCTGAGGATCTCTAGTTTTCTCAAATAATAATTTCTCCTCGTGCTATCACCAGGAATATGTTAGGAAAATAGACATACCATGTATAGAATTCTATTGTAGGTATGAAATTTATGAGAAGTCGGTCATGCCATTACGTCTTATGGGCATGCCAAAAAATTCATTGTCTTGATGAATCGGGTTTTCCACCCATATTTGGATTCATTAATGGTAGTTGTCTTGGTTAACATCTTGTTTTATTCTAAAAATCATAATGATAAATCCAAAAATTCTTACATTGTTCTTAATACAAGGATAAGCAATAGTTTGTCTTACAAGATCCACTACTATTATAGAGGCCACAATCAACAAGGGAATTTATTAGTGGTAGCCAAAATTGATGATAAATTATTCTTTTATTAGTGTTAAAATAAACACAAAAATACTGTTACCATTATCATTTCATTCTTTAACGCCAGATAAAAGGTACTGTTTATCTGTGCTTTCTTTTAGCACTAATAAATTGTGACTATTATGAGAGATTTATTTTTAGCCTTGATATAGGGCATCCTTAGTCAATGCTTTATTTTTTGTGTTGATAACATTTATCTTGAATCAGGGAACTTTTAGAACAATTAAAGGTCAATAATAAAATTAAATAATTAAACAATTACAAAATTACATACAATTTTTTTAAGTAAATCATTATAATTAAAAATGGATTAATTGAATATATATATATATATAAAAATTATAAAAATTAATAAAGAACTTATATTAAATATATGTATTTGTAAAATGATAAAATGAATTAACAAAACAAAAAAATTAAACATGTGTAAATTTAGAAAAATATTTATGATTTTTTTATTTATATAATTAATGATAAAAATAAATAACTTTAATATACACATATAACAATTATATATATTAATAAATTGTATATATTTAATATAGATATATATATTGAATGAATTGTAATAACTAATAAAAATGAATAAACTACAAAATTAAATACAAAATTTATAAATAAACAAATATTAATAAAAATTTATGTATATTGTATATATATTTATTATAAATAAAAATCATTAATATAATTTAAATATAAATTTATTGAGAATGACTAAAATGTAATATTAAAAAACATATTAATTTCTAATATATTTTAATGCTTTTTTATTTTTCAATTTTACATATATCAAACAACTTATGATACATTGATTTCACATACATATATGTAATTAATTCATTTTTTATATATAACACACACACAACTATTTACACAATTAATGAAATCTTATATAGAAACACATACAACTAATATTTAAGTAAAATATTTAAATTTTAGTATATTTTATCATTTAAGTATAACATTGTACATTTAATTTATTACTTTTTTAATCATTAATTTTTATTGAATTATTTTAAATATTATTATAGTTACATATTATAAATTCATTTCTAATATTTTTTTATTTTTTATATTTTTATTAAATTTTTGAATTGGACCATTTTCCATTATATATACATATACAATGTTTAAGTATTATTAATATATATTCATTTTTCACTTCAATATATATGTCCATTCTTTTAATAATTTTTATTTACAAAATAAAACCTATCCATTTTTTAATATTTTTAAAGAGTACTCATATTGAATTATTTAGTATCAGTCATATTTAAAATTAATGTAATTTAGATTATATATCACTTTATAAGGTCAAAAATATATTTTATTGTGAATTATCATTATATAATCATATTTATAAATGTATATTTAATATATTTATAAACTATTATACTATTAATTTTTAAAATAAATATATATTAATTTTCAAATATATTTATATAATTATAAAGAAATAATTATATATTTTCTAATAATTATAATATTATAATAAATATATTTAAATCATGTACTCGATGATAATTGAATTCGAGACGTCACCGAGACCGACGTGGTCAGCTTCTACTGATATCTGACCTAGGGAAGATATATATATATATATAATTATATGAACATCTTAATAAAAAAATACTATTTTTTAAATATTATTTTTACAAATTTTAAAAAATTAATATATATTTACATAATAAAAAAATTATAATAAATATATTTAAATAATGAATATTTTTATATTTATATATATTTATTAAATATTTTATGTATATATATTTATATAAATATGTGTAATGATATAAATATTTGTATAATTATAAAATTACAATATATATATTTAAATAGTGAAAATATTTACTATATATATATATATTTTTTATATATAGATATATAATTATATATAATGATATAAATATATTTATAATTATAAATAAATAATTACAAATTTACATATTATTGTATATTTTCTTATATTTGATATTTATATACTTATAATAATAAATAATATAATCTATATTTTTTAGAAAAGTATTAATGTCATTATAAAGAAATAATTATATATTAATACAATTATAAAATTAATAAATCCAATATATAATTACACAGATTCTTTAACAATTTTGTTAATTTATATCTATGATTATAAATCATTTATCAGCACAACAGTTTTGGGGATGAAAATGGTTAATTTTATCATCACTTTCTTAGAATAGTTGAATATCAAGCTTTATGGGTTCTTTTTTTGGAGTACAAAACATTCCTTTTATCAACTGTTACCATTTTAGCAATGATAAAAGGGCACATTATCAGCACCTTTCTTAAATCACTGATAAAAAGTGTGCCAGATCTATATAATAGAACCTAAACCATGCCTCATTTAGTTTCAATTCTCTAGACCCCATGAAACAGCCCGGCTACAGGCATTACTCCTATACATTAACATTGAATAATCAAGGCTAGAATTATAATGTATATTATTTTAAACCATTCCTCTCTTGTTGTGTGTTTTTTTGGGTTCAACAAATTTTTATTTTTATGTGGTTCATATACATAATGAACCCTAAATGTCATATATATCTCTCTCATTTACCTATACATACATAATGTCATCCCTACTTTGTAAACTCATTCCAGCTTCATATGAGACCAATGTAAACTGCATCTCCTTTCGTAGATAAAATTGATGGAGATTTTTTTGGTTTTTTTCTTTTAGTATTTATTATTTCTTATTATATAGTGTTGTTTTTCATTGTTTGAAACTTTTATACACATTATGACATGTAGATGAAGATGAAATAATGGATAAAATTACATTGGACATGTAGGAACCAGATTCTTTCCCATGAGGTATGAATCCAGACATTTCAATTTGTAATTAAGGAGATTGATGCAAAATAAACATTCATGCCATGTATTTGCAACTACTTGTTGTGTATGTAGGGTTACACGTCGTCTTATCCCAGTACATGACCATGTAATAGTCTTCCCAGGACACATATTGATGCATCATTATATATCAATGTACACACCATTTACATGTAATGAATTTTATAAATCTATTTGTAGCCTCATGTTTCATCAGATGGATATAGGACTCGCCCCATTCAATGAACAACAGCACCAAGAGGTCATTTTGCATCCCGATTTTTCCGTGAAAACTCTATTTCATACACTGTCAGATGTGTTGGAACCCAATTAGTATGCTATCAATTCATCTTGAGTGTCGCATACCCATTTTTAGAGTTTCTCTTGATTTAGAATTTATCTATATCGCTTCCTATTCTTGTTTAGGTAATCAAATATGTGTTTTTTATATATGAATTTGGTTTTTTTAAAATGATTAAGGGCCGCCCCATGGGTGAAATTCCCTTTGAATGGATATTTATGTCCATTTGGACCATGATTCCTATAAATCATGCCTTATTTCACTTATTGGGATTTCATGTATGAATTAATTTTTTAATGGAGTTTAAATTATGATAAATTGCGATTGAATCGATTAAGGGGTTGTGATTTGTGATTTCCCCTTTGTCCCATGTTATGCCTATGCTTTTTAATCATGTTGGAATTGTTTTAATCCAACTGTGAACATACCCACGTCAGTTCTGTTATGCTACGAATTTATAATGGTTTATATTAACCAATAGAATTCTTATCTAAATTTTACCCATGTGAGTTATTTATGATTAAGGCAATGTGATAGTTTAATTCACATGAGTTTCTAATTATATGATATGTTCCCACATGAGTTAATATGATTAAATAAATGTAATAGTTTAATTTACATGTGGATGGATGTATGAAATGGTTATAAAGGGGTAATTTGTAATGGGAAATCCCGAGTCTTTGTTAAAAGACATTGTCGATATCGTGTGACTAATTTCACCATATATTCAATGGGAGAACCATTGTCTCAGTTAAAAGATAATGGACATGCTGAAGAGGTTAATTTTGTATAGGTCATGGTGGAGCCACATATATAGTTGTTGGGATTGTAGATTCTACTTTAAAATTTCGGGCGAACCTCAGATCGATTGTGTGTTACCCTGGCCGGGCACTATTGAAAAATGACTAAAGGAGCATTATGTCACGAGTTGAGGGTAATGTTTATATGGGGGTCTTAATTCCAGGTCCAGAGATCGAGACTTTTAAATAATCCAATGTATTTGAATAATGAAATAGAATTACTAAGGATGTGTATGACATGCCAAATCACATGTTTGGATTCTGTCATCACCTATATCGGATTACATTGTCTTCTAAGACAACTATTGTGGTTACTTTTGAGTACCTACCATTAACTTCTTTCACTATGCTAAACTATCTATAATATATAATCAATGACATATTGGCACAAACCATGGGTGGTTGCCGACTTGAATTTAGTCTCACACCTTGTTTGGGTCTTGCTGTTGGGCCCAAACAAATTATATGACTGCAGGTGATGATCTCGATAATCCCCCTACTAAAAGTATGTAATGTGATTCTTAGGAGTCTGATAGCATGTGATTCAGATGAGGCAAATGATTACTCATAGTTTCTTCCTATTTCTTTTGAGATTTTGTGACATATATTCTATATTAATGTAGTGTACATGGGTTGATCCATTACTTGAAAAATTGACATGTTGCATCATCTTTTTTATGGAATGATGGTTGATTATTTATCTTATCAGTATTTAGTAGTTTATTTTAGTGGTATCCTATTTAATACAACAAATATTTTATATTATTATACCTTTACGTTACACTCTACCAATGAAGGAATTGTTTCTCCACAATCATACCCTAGGACCGCACTACTTCTCTGTAGCCTCTGGAATTGGTGGAAATGCACTAGAGTACTTATGGCCAACCAAGTATGCAACACCAGTTGATTGGTACTAAGATTTGGGACGTTACGAAGTTGTATCATGGGAGTTTTCATTATTATTTCATCATATTATTTGAAAAAATTAGAGAGGTATAGGAATGAAATGGAGTTTTGTTATTTGTTGTTCCCATGTGTAGCTACCCTGTTTACATGGAAAAGAAAAATTACTTCAAATTGAGTGGTGATATTTGGATTTTGAGCTATTATAATTGATTTTATTTCACAATTAGTTGATGTAATTGTTTTAATCTATTATTATTGATATCATTGTGGTTATATTTCTCTAAAACCAATGAGATGTGGGCATTCCATCTCATGGATCATATAGGAAATTTTTTGAAATCACATTCCATATATTCTTTCCATTCCATTTAGAGAGCATTACAGATTTCATGCTATTGTGATATATGCAATGAAATATATCCATGTTGTTCTGATAGGTATGATGATAGATATGACTACTGTTGAGATAGTGGTATTGGTATGTGTTATTGTTGAATTGCATGGACTCCCAACATCAATCCTTGAGGTGTATGGTCCCTGTTGGATCCAAAATTGGTATATCATGTTTTCTCCATGGCATATAGATAATGTTGTAATGAACTATATGTGGATTCCATGATTTGATCTGCGGGGAGTATGGGCCCCAATAGATTGGAATTTGGAACATCATTGTTTTATTTTAAAAAAAAAGTTTTTTCGGAGAAATATCTGAGGATTATTGTCTAGAAACCCAGACAATCAGGCATGTTGTGCTATGCACACATGCCATGGCTTCTTCTGTTTAGGATGAGAGAAATTTTCATAAATACATGTTGTGTACTGGGAGTACACACATTGTGGTAATTGACCATCTGTCTGGCCATGCGAGAGATGACATTTTTTTGGTGGTTTTGGTTTAGTGCATGTTGTGTACAGTAGAAACACACCATGTAGTTTTATTTAGGCAAACCCAGTGTGAATCGGCCCATGTAGAATTAAATGGCCTAGAGGGAGAAAATGTGTACACAGTGTGTGTTAGGATGACATGCCTTGTTCCTGGGAAATTTATACACCTCGGCCGGTTGTAGTACATGATTATGTATGAGCTTTGGGGTACACACTATGTGTGGTTTCTACATGCCATGTAATTCATTTTTAGTGCCCTATAATACTCTTTTCTTATTTTATCCCACTTTATTGAATTTTGGACTTCATATTATTTCTTTCTGAGTAGTTTTAGTTTTAGATCATAATGGTGAAACCTAAAAAACTTTTTAGGACATCTAATGTGTGTTTTGGTGATTCTTTATAAATGGATTGGTTCTTCACCCAGTTAACATTTTATTTTGTCTAGTAAGAGTTAACATGGCATGGATGATCAGTTGGGTTTTCAGACCAACCTTGTTGGGACCATTTATCTGAGGTGAGATGTGAGACATCTCCCATGTCCTATAATTTTGAGGATGATTCTCATGTGAGACGTTCCCTTCTGATCATTTAGGTCGTGTGACCTGTTACGTTCAAGGATCCCCTGATAGATTCCTTTGCTTAGATGTTGTTCTTGGGAGTCCCTTATTGGATCTCTCTTTTGCAAATCATTTTTGAGGATCCCTATGGTGGGATTTCTTTGTTTTCTATCATTCAAGGATTTGTATAGGATTCTTCACATACATTTTTAGCTAACAATCCAATGTAGGAAGCATTAGCTCGTGTTAACTAGAGGATCCCATGTTGGATCCTCTTAGTGTTATGAAACTTATTGTTCATAAATGGCTAGCGTGTTGTAGATATTTCAAATGTTCATAACTCCCTTGTGTCATTTTCTCTAGTACGATGTACGAGTATTTAAAGTGGACACCCTTGTTCGAAAGGGTGATCATGGAATCCTGAACCTTAATATGGGAATGTGAATTGGTAAATGATCTGTTCAGTTGGTTATAAATGCTTTGTTCATGGTCAGCTGCTTTAGAGGTCATCTGAACCTATCTTTATTTATGTGATAGGCAACATGATATGTCATCAACCATGTAAATGGATGTGTTGATGAGGTTCCATCGAGCCAATTTTTTCATGAGTTGTCTTGTACAAGGATGGGTAGGTTGGAAAATCTAGGAACTGTACCCATAATGCCCCATTCTTTTCACTTCAACTCAGGGTATTATATGTTGACATACACAGTACTCGTCAAGTGTCAAATGATAAAAATAAGCAATTGTGGTTGGTAAAAGCGTGTATTTTTGAGCAGGTGTGTTGGTTCATGGTTATCTCTAGAGTTTTGTGACTTGAATGTTTTGAAACCAAGATCATTTCCTTACTTGGGAGAACTTCATGGGACATGGGTTTTTTTTGACAATCCATTCGGATTAATTTGGTATTTCCTTCCATGTGATATGACGTGTAGTTCGTTGTTGCTTTAATGAAACCTATGCGTTTATGTTGGTTCTAAACACATTTTTTGAGAGCAATTTTTCCATATTATGGGTGTTTAAGACACTAATTGGTGGGGACTATCATGCTATTTTTGGAAAAATATGTTTTCCTAGGTAAAATGATCATAATCATGAACAATTTACAGATAGTCACATCTACATGAATTTATTGGAGACTTGTGAGTCATATTTAATGTTTTTTCGTGCTTGGAAGAATGACGTTTCTACCATTGGAACTGCACACATCCCCTATGAGAAAAAAATGATCATGGATGGAACTTGGTGGTTAATCATTATCTATCATATAAATTCCTTTTTATAAAGTCATTTTGATCTGTCGAATGGTGTTCTGTCAGTAGGGGAAGCCAGGTTTTTCATTAGGAGTTTGATCAATAGTTGTTCGGTAGCCCTTTATTGGTGATCCTTAAAATCATTTTAGTCTGCTATTTCATAATAAATGATCATGTCCCCTATCTTGGAATCATCCAAGTTTCACTTTGAGATTTTTTGTTATATGTCACCCTATAGTTGAATGTTTTCAGGCTAGTTCGTGATATCAATCAGTGTTGTCATATCAATTAGTAGTTTTAAAATAGTCTTGGATAATTGTTAGTAATAACTGGGTTTCGACGTAGTCATTTTATAGATGAAATCAGGGGCTCCTACCATTTTCTACGACGTGACATCTTGGAAAAGGCTGCTCTGTGTTCAATAGGTGTTCTTATGTCAATTTTTGGCCCTGTAGAAAAGTATCACATGTAATGTGGAGTATGGAACACCGTTTTGTGTTCCTTGGACTCTGATTTGATGAACCATAGGTTATATTAGACATATAGTCAGGCTCAGATATGATTCTATGAAAAGGTGTATTGGTTCAAGTGGGATGGATCTAGAATAAGGTTTTTTCTCAAGTTGTGGAATAAAATTTTAACTGTTCCTAGGATGGATTGGAAACGGAAAGACATTAATAGGAATGTACGAGCTTCATTGAGTGGGATTGTTATGGGTGTATGCTACCTGTGGAGAAGGCATTGTTTTCTGTTTTAATACATTATCCTTATAAGCCATGCATTATGAGATAAGTCATCAAGTGATGGTTTGGCTAGTTATCCTTCTTTTCTTCATGTTTGGATTCAGTGGAACAGTTTAAACAGTCATCTAGTTTAAGGTAGGCATGGTGTAAAAGTTTACAACGAATTTTGAGGAAAATTGTGTGACTAACATTGAAGAGGTCTATTGGGGATCGGCCATTATTTAATGTATGGATTCTGTTAGGACCCCATTTATGTTCGTGTTTCCGCAGTTAAACAAATCATGCCAGAAGTGTCTCTAGAATGCTCATGGGGTGTTCTTGGTGGATTTTTCCAATGGTGGAAGATTCATGACAACTATTCTGGGTCATTTATTCTTCACTAGATCACAATGGTTTCACTTTTCATTCCAATCAAGGAAACAATAGGGTTGATGAGCATCAATGGTGGTACAAACATGAGGATGTATGACTGCATGGGGTCCCATAATCTATCCGTTCATATAGGGATTCCCGGTTTACATCTCAATTCTGGAAAGGTCTATAAAGGGATTTGAATAAATAAGAGGTTTTGAGAAAGACATTCCTCCCCCAGTTAGATGGCCTATTAGACCCCACGATTCAGGTACTTTAGGACATGATTCGAGCATGAATCCAGGATCTCATGGGTTTTTGAGAGAGACACATACCCCTATTTGATTTCCCTTAAAGTAATAGCTTTCAGGATATTTTTTGGATGGCTCTATTTAAGGCATTGTAGAGTAGGACATGCTGATCACCCATGTGTTTGATAGTGGTAGGAGAGGTTTTCTATGCTAGGACATTATCAATTCTAGGAGGCCATTGAATAGGTTCATTTTATTTGGATGTGGTTATCTACTATGAAATCTTGTCACAATTCATACGTCGATCATCATAGATTACCTATAGTTTTGAGGTTGGGGATCTTGTTTTCTTATGTCTTACCCCATGTTTGGGATAGAAATGGATCATGAGAGAGGGTATGATTTATCCATGATACATCGAGCTATTCAATATTTTTCATTGTGTCGAACTGGATACCTTTTGGAAGCAATTACATCAGAGAACCTGATTCAGGTACATTAGGACAAGCTTCGAGCATGCATCCAGGACATGAAAGGTTCTTGGGAGACACACGTAACATTGGTTGAGTTCCCTTATAATAATAGCATTCACTATATTTTTTTAATGGATCTATATGAGGAATTGTATGGTAGGTCATGTCGATCACCCATTTTTTGTATATATTTAGGAGAGTTAGCTATTCTTAGACCATATCATGACTAGGAGAACATAAAACAAGTTCAGGATATTCATATGTGGTTATCTAAAATGAAATATTGCCAGAAATCTTATGTCTATAGTCATAGATGACTAATTGGTTTGAGGTCGGGGATCTTGTTTTCCTATGTCTTACCAAATTTTTTAGGCAGAAAAGGATGATAAGGCAAGGTAATATTTCTCCGAGATATATCAGGCCATTAAAAATTTGGGATAGTTTCAGGGTGGATGCCTTTTGGATATAGTTACCTCAGAGGAACAAGTATATGCACAATATATTTTACTCTTCTTAGTGGAAATGTTACAATTAATAACTATCACTTTATTTTCAATCTGAGGTGTTTGAGTTCCAAGTAGATTGTTCCATTGAGGATCATCCGTTATTTTTTTTGGATCATTGCAAGAATATTCATCATGACCAGTCTATTCCATTAGTATAAGTGCTATGTCCACCTGATCGAGTATGGGGTGAGGCCTGGGAGAGGGAGACTGATGTACGATAATGTTCACCAAAGTTGTTCTCAAATACATTTCATCCCCAGACATTCAAACAAAAATTTGGGGATGAATTTCTTTTAGGGGTGATTATTGTAAGAAAATAGTTCTTTCCCTTGAGGTATGGATCATCACTTTTCAATTTTTACATAATGAGATGGAGGAAAAAAACATACACACCTTGTATTTTTAAATTCATGTCGTGTTAGGATGCTTACAAGCCATATGATCCCAGTACATGACCATATAATTGTTTACCGATGACATTTATGGATACAACCTTTATTTTAAACTACATACCATTTAATTTTCAAAAATATTTTTAATTGGTAGTTGCCTCATGTTTCATCAGATGAATAGAGGGCTCCCCCCTTTTGATAAAAAACCATGAAAAGAGGTCATTTTGCCTCCCTATTTCCTAAATAAATTCAGTCGAGATCGCCATCAGATGCATTGGTACCTAAATTGAATGATATTGATTCCCTTGAGACGTTTGTTATGATTTACTCACTCAATCGTGTTATAAAAGGATAATAATTTATTATATTTTTTAGAACTACTCCATTCTAGGTCAAATAAAATTTCAACATTGGACGAGGAGTGTCCTATGAATACGAGGTAGCTGGTCAGGTGCCTTAAACAAACTTTCATGATGTTTTTATATAATATAGTTTGGTCTTCGTATTTTTTTAGGGGTATCATGATTTATAAATTACACTTATTTTTTTCTATTGGTGTTTATGTAATTTAATATGTGTTTTAACAAATGATTTGGGTTGTTTACATTGATTAAGGACCACCTCGTTTGCGTGATTCTCTTGGTAGGATCATTTATGGCCATTTTGACATCGATTCATATGAGGAGTGCCTGGTTTCCATTATTGGTTTGTCCGGTATAAATTAATTTTATAATTGAATTTCTATTGGGATAAATTATTAAATAATTGATTAAGGGTTTGGGGTTAATTATTTCACCTTTTCCACATGTTATAAATATGATTGTTTAATCATGTTTTGCATGTTTTTCTACAACTCTGAACCTGAACATATTAGTTACGTTATGCTATGGCCGTATAATGGTTTAGATTAAATAATAGTCTAGTTGTGCAAATTATGCCCATGTTAATGATTTATGTTTAAGACCATGTGATAATTTAATTCACATGTATTTCTTGTTATATGTTATGTTCCAATGTGAGTTAACATGATTAAATACATGTATTTGATTAATTTACATGGGTCTTAATACATTAAGTGGTTAATATGGGGAAATTATCAATGGGAGATACATAGTAAATGTTCAAAAACATGTTTGGGCTCATGGGACTGACTTCACCTTATATACCTTAGGTGAACCATTGTCTTGGTTAAAAGACAATGGAAAGGGCCCAAGAGGTATATTATGTAAAGGTTTTTAGTGAGTGAAAAATATGGTGTATGGGATCATATAGTATTCTGTAATATGATGGGAGAACCTAGGATCCATTGAGGGATACACTGGAATGGCTCTATTAGAAAATGTCAAAATGATTATAATGGCATAAGATAACAGTAACGTTTATACTGAGATTTGTTGGCCTGGGCCAGACCTCGAGAATTTTTTATAGTCCAATTAAGTTGAATAATTAAATATAATTACTAATTAAGTGTATTATAAGAAAACACACAAGGATGGATTCGATCATAACCTATACTTGATTACATTGTCTTCTAAGATATCTCTTGTGCTTACTTTTGAGTACTAACTGTTTACTTCTTTCAATAATGTACACTGCCATTTATATATATTAAATGATATATTTGAACATACCATGGTTGGTTTCCTATTGGGATTTAGTCTCATTTCCTATTTGGGTCATGTTTTTGGGACCTAACAGATTATATGATTAAAGTTGTTGAGAATGGAAAGAGCCCCATTATAGGAACATG
The DNA here is from genome assembly GCA_963277665.1 of Viscum album. Taxonomy (NCBI): domain Eukaryota; kingdom Viridiplantae; phylum Streptophyta; class Magnoliopsida; order Santalales; family Viscaceae; genus Viscum; species Viscum album. Next base: position 1,873,145,197 of record OY728120.1, on the reverse strand, counting down.
ATGTGTTTTTTATGATTCGAAGAGCATGGGACGGAGCCGAGGATTGATATTCTTCCAAATCTATTTTTCTTTATTTCTGGATTCTATGAAATATATTCTATATTACTAAATTGTAAATGTTTGGATGCATTCCTACATAATGTGACATGATGCATCATCATTTGTATGGAATGATGCTTGGTTATTTATCATATAAATCATTTTCAGTTTATTATTGTTGTGTGTTGATTAGAGCTTCTTCTATTGTATATTATTATACCAATATGTTACAATCCACCAATGAGTGCATCATTTCCCCATTATGACACCCTTGGCCCTCACTGCTAGTCAAAATCCACAATATGTTGGAGAAATGCACTTGATGGATGGTGAAAAACCGTTTATGGGGAACCCATTGAGTGGTACCTGGATCCAGGACATTACCTGAGATATTTTAGAGGGAATGTTATTTTATATGAATAAAATAATGTGGGTAACTAAAAATATTTATTTAATGTGAGTGGGATAATATAATTATGTGTACTAATGTTTAAATTTTTTAGTTGATATTTGTTTACATTCCCAATATTTTAATTAGACTAAATTTAATAAGAAACAATATATTAAATTTTTTATTGAAATAAATAAATTCATACTTTCTTTGTTTTTTATTTTATCTGAACTCAAATGTTGTCATTTATTTTCAATTATAGTTCTGTTTAAAACTTAATTATAGGATCCTTATATTAATACATTTTCTAAAAAATATATACACTAAAACATTCTATTTGTGAGAGAATATGAAATTCAATTGTTTAAATAGATCATTAAAAAAAAGATAATATTTATTTCCACTATCAAATAATGGTTTCCAAAAATTTCTATGATCATTTAGATTTATAATTAGTTAAAATAATATTTTATTTTCTTAATTAATAGAAAATAGTTTTTCTGTATTTACATTATTTTACATTTAGAAATGAAAACTTGTCATACAACAACACACTAGATCAAATTCCAGTAGAAGATTCTACATATGCAGTGTCATCTAGAAGGATTTTATATATGTGTTTAATTTTCTTTAAAATTTATTTAAATATATATTCATCACCCAGAATGATGTTATTATTGATGAAGATACCTAATTGAAGTTAATTTATTTTCACTTTTTTTGTCTGTGTGTGTGTTATCATGACAATTAATTTCACTTCTATAAAATTTTTATATCACAATATTGTCAAAATACATATATCCTAAACTATGATGAATCCAAAGATCACTCAACCCTTAGATCCATCAACATGCTTCCAAAGGATTGATAATAAATATTTATCATTAAACATGAATAATGAAAATTTCATTAAAAACCAACTAACATGACAAGTGAATCTATGTATAATATTTCCCAATATAATCCCATGATTATAAATTCATATAGTCATAATACAATAATAATTCGATAAATCGTAAGTAAAAAAATAAACCCCTATATGAATAACCATCCTACCATTATTGAAAAATATTCCAATATTCTCCACTATCTATCATTTTATATTCAATACCTTCTAATAAATAACCAATCCTTTCAACCATCTATATAAGGCCCCAGCCTTAAACCTTACTTAATCATGAGTTATTACAAGATTACACATTGAGGATCGTTTCAGGTTTAGAGTTTTAGAGAATTAGATCATAAAACTTACATTACATTCCACATTTAATCAAAGTGGTTACATAAAAGATAGTATTCATTTTTTTCTCATCAATTGAAACATATTTAAAATAAAACATGGATTCTTTCTTGACACTTCCTTGACACTATCATCATATCATGTACCTTTCCCTTGACCTGTGAAACAAATTTCAAAAAAACTTGGGATGAGCATAAAAATATCAGTAAGGGTTATAAAAATATCGAAAGGAAAGATGAGTTCATATATACATAAGAATGAAATCATACATTACCCATAAAACATAGGCACTCTAACATACCTCATAAAATCATGAATAAATCATAGAAATCATAAAGACATAAAGGTAACTTGAGGCATTCATAACATTATTACGTAGGGAGTAACCCTCTTGGTTATGTTTGGAATACCCACCACAGTATATTCCCTAAATCTCTTCAGAGAAACCTTAACGTTTCACTCCTTCGCGTTACCCAATGCATTTGAGAGCTATATCGGGCTCACCCGCCCTTAGTTTATCACGGAACCACCCGTTTTCATAACAATGCCCAAGAACCATGACATAAATGTATCACATAAAACATGCATAAAGCAAACATAACATTTTCACATTTCAATCACAATATAACATTTTAGTATATTGAAATAATAAATCCATTCAAAAAGAAGCCATTTCCAAAACGATTTAAAACATTTAATAAAGAGATTTTTGAATAAAAGTGTCCCATACCACCTTGAAGCTTTTAAAATTTTAAACCATTAATATCCATATAAATAAATCCTTAAAAACATTTTTAAAACATGTATATTAATAAGAACAAATAATTAAAACATTTAAAGTGATATTTTGGTTAAAGGGGTTTTACCAAAATTAGAGACACTTGAATACAATAATTGATGAATAACATTTAGTTATAACTTTATAATATCATGATAATAAATGTACTCATGATATAATATTCAAAAGGATAGTATATAGACCTTATAATATTTAATTGGTGCATAACAACAATTAAGTCTCAATAGAAATGTCAAATGTGATGAAATCCCTTATAAAGAAGGTATCCTTAAATTAAGGACAAATCAATCTCAAAATTATGTGTGTCAAATATAAATACACCCAATATAAGTGGATATTAAGTGTAAAACAAAAAAAGGACATTCACACATATTCAAAGGATGACATATTCAATAACTACATGTTGAACCCAGAGAAATCGAAATTGGGTTAAAAAGTTCCCATGGTAAAAATTCGACAGCCTAACGACGTCACTTCAAAATTCAGAAAAAGAGTTGATGAGAGATAAAAACTGCATCTCATCACTTGGACATAAAATTTACATCAATAATTATATAAAATAACATATCCCAACATAATAGTATATGAATTAAAAGACATAAGAAAAGAAGTCTTTTAAAAAGTGGAGGGTGAAAGGTTCCCTTACTGACATAGGTATCATTCAAAACATACGCCCTGTGAAAGAAGGAAAATTCAACATTGATGTAAATAATCATAAATTAAATTATATTACACAATTAGTAAAATAATGGGCATTACATACACCACTCAAATGAAATTGTGGCAAATGTAGCATAAATCTCACGGGAATAAAAGTGAGATGAAAAATCTCTTACGAAAACTCAGCAGCCTAACCGCGCCACTTAATACTTCCAAAATGGATTGATGAGAGGAAATAGGGTCTCTCATCATATCAACATAATTTTTACAGAAAGATTAATATAAAAGAATACCCCCAACATAACAAAGAGGATCTTAAAAGAAGTGACACAATGGAGAGTACTTAAAAAGAAAGAGAGAGGTTGGATCTCTTACGAAAATTCGGCAGCCTAACGGCGCCACTCAAAACTTCCAAAACGGATTGATAAGATAGAATAGGTTCTCTCATAATATGAACATAAAAATTACAGTAATAATAATATAAAATAACATCCCAATAATAAGAAATATGAGCTTAAAAGGAATGACATAAAAGAGTGTACTTAAAAAGAAAGAGAGGAGTAGGATCCCTTACCTCGGGTCCGACATGACTCGATCGTTCTTTAATATCCTGAATAATAAACTTTGTTCAATTTATAATTGCATAAGTACCTCCTTTAAATATTATTATTCAGTTCATATCACATATTATAATGTTATAATAATTGTTTAATAATGTTAGTTCATATCAGGCGTTTTTGTCGATGTTTTGTACATGAGTCCAAAATGAACTTGTTTGAAAAATGATTGTCCATGTTGTTATAAGTAAATAATTTCCACAATAGTATTAATGATTAAAATATCATATATTTCCAGTACATATTAATTTCATACTATTCCATATCATTTGGAGATAAAAACGAAAAGCACCGTTCATGGAGACGATAGGCTGTACGTACGCATGAACGCTACTTTCATTTTTTCTTTGTCATATTAACGGAATTTAAAATAAATGATATATATATATTATAATTACAGTATAATATATATGTTATATAGGTCACATATGTTAATTAATTTCATTCTTTATACATTCCATGTATTGCATGTACGAGTCACATCACTTGAGGGGGGCGGTAGTCCACACTTCCTCATATGAAATTATCACATTTACACAACATGAAAAGAATAAAGGTATGGTTTAAATATAAAATAACGAAGCATATAGTAAACATAAATACCATATATATCATATATAAAATACAGTGACATCATAATGACCACATTTAAAGGTGTTAAAACAATATTGAACAATTATCATTTCGTGAGGCAGAAAATCACCAACCACAGAAACAGTATGTTCTTTAACCATTAGACGAAGGTGTGTGTAAGTGTAGCTCGAATACATATTATAACAACATCATAGTAAATGTAATATACTGTAGTTGTTACAAAAGAAATGAATAAAAAGAGTTTAGGGGGTTTGGAGAAGCAAAATAAAACAAAAGGACTCAAGTGAAGACATTACCTTAAAAGCGGGCAACTCCCTTTGGTTTGAGCTCAAAGGCTTACTTGGGTAGACTTCTGCCCAAAGTGAGGCTTCAAGGAGTTAGATAGGGATGTGGAGAGATGAAATTGGTAGGGGTGGACGAGACAAAGGATTTGGAAGTGTCTGTAAATAGGTAGATGTGGGGGCCTTTTATAAGAGGAGAGGAGGGGCACTATTGGAAAGATATAAAATGTAACTTTATTTTCAAATTAGTTTCGGATTTAAATGGTCCCACATTGATGTTTTTTGTGGATATGGTGATAAGGGTTCTAAATCCACCCATACAATAGGTTTTGGACGTGTTTAGGTCTTAGAGTTTACATTATCTTTCCATTTTATTTAAATCGTTAAATAATGAGGTCATCGCTGCATCATCATGATGTCAAAATAATTTAATATATTTATTGTCTAAAAATTATAAAAAAAATACAATGATGTAGGAAATCTTTTTAACTTTCCAATGACTATTTATAGTCAAAACTCTGACTTGTATAACCCCATGTAAAAATTGTTTTAGTAAAACATCTCATGTTTGTGTCATTTTTACTTTAACATTAAATAAAAAGGTATTTAAGTCATTTTCAAACCAAAGTGGCTCCATGGGGTCCCCAAGTTGAACCATGGATTCTCTTGGTCGTCCATGACTCATCCAATCAGGATAGGACATGTGTCTAGGTCATTTCATATTATTAAAACATTATTTTTACCTTAAACTACACTAATTACCTCTAATTGCGATTAAAAACATAATAAGTTACTATTCACCAAAAAATTATTTTAATCCCATTGAACCACATTTAACATCTTAATGACAACCATGTATGTCGGATTTTTGAAATTCAAAACACATATATGGAAAAATTTCATTTAAATGGAAAATCAGTTTTTATAAGTACCACTTAGTGGTTTCACTATTCATCAAAAATTGATGTTTTTCAGAAAATTACCAAAAATTCACCCTAAGCTATATTTGATATTCCGAATTCAAAAATGATGTCTCTTTTACAAAATTCAAAACATATATGTTGCATTAATTAATTTAATAATTAATTCCCGATGTCAAAACAAATAGCGTGTTTTTATAAAACAATAAGTATCAAAAGATTGACACTATTGGATTAAATGGTAAAAATATATTCTAATTACAATTTAAAACAAATTAACAAGATAATATGGCCATATAATTAAATTATATGAAAAATTAGTTTTAATGTAAAATGCAGTATTTTTCATTATTAATTAAAAAATGAACATTGTCAGAAAAATACCAAAAATTAACCAAAGGTAAATTTCAATGTCCCAATCATAAATAATATGTTTATTTTGAAAAATAGATATTATAAAATTTTCAAAAAGTGGATTTAAAAGATGTTCTCCATAAAAAGGCGGTTAATCTACCTTTTAAAGAATATTAGAATGTTTACACTTAAAAACTGGATTCATTTTCATTTTTAGACCTCTAAAATTTATTGTAAAGAGTAAAAATATTTGACAAACATATATAATCATTTAATAGTTAGTTCTATTCATTCCCACCATTACAACGGCTAGGCGTTAACTACCATTTAAAATAATATTATTTTATTATTAGAGTGCAACGTAAGATTCCCAAGAAACTCGTTGTTGCGTATTGGGTACGCGATCGAGCATAGCGTCCCCTTTAAATTTATATTAATATTTTATTAAAAAATATGGATAAATATAAAAATGTCATATTCTTTATTTACATGGGGTGTTACATCTTTCCCCCCTTTTGGGAATTTCATCCTCGCAATTTTAAAATTGCGCTTGGAAACATCCTTGAAAGTCCCTAATCGGAACAAGAGTCGGTAAAGAAATCACTTTAAAATAAAGAAAGGTAAGTACAGAGGTCACCCGAGTTAACCCATACTAGGATTCCATGTAGGAAAACATGGACATGGAGGAGAAAACATAGGGTCATGTTCTGATGGAGAGTGATAGTAAACATGTATTGGAGAAAGTTAACCAAAAGAAAATCACAAACTTGTGATGGGTTAAACGGTATTCAATTCCCTATTAAGAAACGTTAACAGACAAAATTTTTGTTTTAAGTTACTTTTTATTGAGGAATTTATTCATAAGGAAACATAATTACATATCATGTTGACTTTCAACTTTTATTAGATTTCTTACACCAACTCATATTTTCTCCAAAATACGAGTATTTACGAAGACTTGTTCGCATTAAGAGTACTATAATCAACTTCTAGAGAATCACCTAATCCACAAAAGAGAACTATATACTTCCCATGTATTTAGACTTTAACCAAAACCAAAACCAAAAAGGTTATTACAAGATCAGATAATCCATGAAAGGATAACCCTTTATAAAAAGAAAATCTATTCTTAATCTCCAAAATTTGTCCAAAAAAACCCAAAGTTCAACGAGGACCATTCAATAAACTATTTGTCCATAAAATTATTCAAAGTAAACCAAGATAATATTGAAACCCAAATATTTGAAGGATTTAGTCACATAGTCTTCCAAGTTAAATCGTAACATTTATCTCCAAACAACATCAGTTTCTCTTAAAGTCTCATATTGAAAATTAATTAACATAATCACATATCCTCTATGATAGGATAATAAATTTACATAGATAACACAAAATCAACTTACTCTTAATTCATAAAATCATCTAACTAAAAAGAATCAGTCAAACAAACCAGGGACTTCACGTAGTCCAGTGGTAGGCGATAAATACCAGTCACACTTTGGTTGTGGGTTCGATTCCCGCAGCTTTGTCCGACGCGACGGGTTGTCACACGGTCTGCGTGTTGTCCTTTTTCCAAAACTATATAATTCTTAAAAAATTCCCCAAAATGGGATAAATTCTTCAAAAATGATCATAACATATTTTAACCTCAATTTTATCTCATGCCTTTCATTTTACATCATTACATATAATAACCCATAATTACCTCAAAAGTAAGGATCATATAAACTCTAATGGTTGCCAATATAATTATTACCTGAACATCCACATCCATTGGTCATCTCGTACATGATGCATTAAAAAACCTACCAAGGTTCATTTGGTTGATCATGACTCCTTGATAGTTGGTTTAGAACAACCATGAGTTTCCTCATTGAATCCCCCATTTTATCTAGTATCTTAAACAGAGAACCACTACAGTTTCCTTCAAACCTGTTGTCTCATTGGTGCCTGCTAGATCCATCCATTTACTAAAAACAGAAAGGTCAGTGTGATTATATCAACAAAACCATCATGTACTAATGAGGAAGATAAACACTATTATATACTTACACATTAAATTTATCTAAAACTAGGACTCTTTCTGAAATCATAACCATTATGGTAATGTCACTTATGCTTAAAGAATACCCTAACCTCTAAAGTTATCTAAACCTACCTTTGATACCAACTATAAGGCCCCAGCCTTAAACCTTACTTAATCTTGAGTTATTACAAGATTACGCATTGAGGATCTTTTCAGGTTTAGAGTTTTAGAGAATTAGATCATAAAACTTACATTACATTCCACATTTAATCAAAGTGGTTACATAAAATACAGTATTCATTTTTTTCTCATCAATGGAAACATATTTAAAATAAAACATGGATTCTTTCTTGACACTTCCTTTACACTATCATCATATCTTGTACCTTTCCCTTGACCTGTGAAAAACATTTCAAAAAAACATGGGATGAGCATAAAAAGATCAGTAAGGGTTATAAAAATATGGAAAGGAAACATGAGTTCATATATACATAATAATGAAATCATACTTTACCCATAAAACATAGGCACTCTAACATAACTCATAAAATCATGAATAAATCATAGAAATCATAAAGACATAAAGGTAACTTGAGGAATTCATAACTTTCTTACATAGGGAATAACCCTCTTGGTTACGTTTTTAATACCCACCACAGTATATTCCTTAAATATCTTTGGAGAAACCTTAACGTTTCACTCCTTCGCGTTACCCGATGCATTGGAGAGCTATATCGGGCTCACCCGCCCTTAGTTTATCACGGAACCAAACGTTTTCATAACAATGCCCAAGAAACATAACATAAACGTATAACATAATACATGCATAAAGGAAACATAACATTTTCACATTTCAATCACAATATAACATTTTAGTATATTGAAATAATGAATCCATTCAAAAAGAAACCATTTCCAAAACCATTTAAAACATTTAATAAAGAGATTTTTGAATCAAAGTGTCCCATACCACCTTGAAGCTTTTAAAATTTTAAACCATTAATATCTATATAAATAAATCCTTAAAACCATTTTGAAAACATGGATATTAATAAGAACAAAAAATTAAATCATTTAAAGTGATATTTTGGTTAAAGGGGTCATACCAAAATTAGAGACACTTGAGTACAATAATTGAGGAATTACATTTAGTCAAAACTTTATAATATCATGAGAATAAATTGTTTCATGATATAATATTCCAAAATACAGCATATACACCTTATAAGAGTGAATTTGTGCATAACAACAATGAAGTCTCAATAGAAATGTCAAATGAGATGAAATCCCTTATGAAGAAGGTACCCTTAAATTAAAGATAAATCAATCTCAAAATAATGTGTGACAAATATAAATACACCCAATATAAGTGGATATTAAGTGTAAAACAATAAAAGGTCATTCACACATATTCAAAGGATGACATATTCAATTACTACATGTTAAACCCAAAGAAATCGAAATTGGGTTAAAAAGTTCCCTTGGTAAAAATTCGACAGCCTAACGGCGTCAATTAAAAATTCATAAAAAGAGTTGATGAGAGATAAAAAGGGAATATCATCACTTTCACATAAAATTTACATCAATATGTATATAAAAGAACATATCCCAACATAATATTATGTGAATTAAAAGACATAACAAAATAAGTCTTTTTAAAAGTGGAGGGTGAAAGGTTCCCTTACCGACATGGGTATCTTTTGAAACATACACCCCGTGAAAGAAGGACAATACAACATTGATGTAAATACTCATAAATGAAAGTATATTACACAATGAGTAAAATAATGGGCAGTACATACACCACTCAAAGGAAATTGTGGCAAATGTAGCATAAATCTCACGGGAATAAAAGTGAGATGAAAAATCTATTACGAAAACTACGCAGCCTAACGACGCCACTTAATAATTCCAAAATGGATTGATGAGAGGAAATAGGGTCTCTCATCATATCAACATAAATTTTACAGAATGAGGAATATAAAAGAACATCCCCTAACATAACAAAGAGGAGCTTAAAAGAAGTGACATAAAGGAGAGTACTTAAAAAGAAAGAGAGAGGTTAGATCTCTTACGAAAATTCGGCAGCCTAACGGTGCCACTCAAAACATCCAAAATGGATTGATGAGATAGAATATGGTCTCTCATAATATGAACATTAAAATTTTAGTAACAGTAATATAAAAGAAAATCCCAATAACAAGAAATATGAGCTTAAAAGGAATGACATAAAATAGTGTACTTAAAAAGAAAGAGAGGAGTAGGATCCCTTACCTCTGCTCTGACTTGACTCAATCGTTCATTAATATCCTGAATAATAAACTTTGGTCAATATATAATTTCCTAAGAACCTCCTTTAAATGTTATTATTCAGTTCATATCACATATTATAATGTTATAATTTTGATTAATAATGTTAATTCATATCAGGCGTTTTTGCTGATGTTTGGTACATGAGTCAAAAATGAACTTGTTTGAAAAATGATTGTCCATGTAGTTATAGGTAAATTATTTTCAGAATAGTACTAATGATTAAAATATCATATATATCCAGTAAATATTCATTTTATACTATTCCATATCATTTGGAGATAAAAACGAAAAGCACCGTTCATGGAGACGGTAGGTCGTACGTATGCATGAACGCTACTTTCATTTTTCCTTTTTCATATTAACGGAATTAAAAATAAATGATATATATATATATATTATAATTCCAGTATAATATATATGTTATATAGATCACATATGTTCATTAATTTCATTCTTTATATGTTCCATGTATTGCATGTACGAGTCACATCACTTGAGGGGGCGGTAGTCCACACTTCCTCATATGAAATTATCGCATTTACACAACATGAAAAGAATAAATATATGGTTTAAATATAAAATACCAAAGCATATAGTAAACATAAATACCATATATATCATATATAAAATACATTGACATCATAATGGCCACCTTTAAAGGTGTTAAAAGAATATTGAACAATCATCGTTTCGTGAGGCAGAAAATCGCCAACCACAGAAACAGTATGTTCTTTAACCATTAGACGATGGTGTCTGTAAGTGTAGCTCGAATACTTCTTATAAAAACCTCATAGTATATGGAATATACTTATGTTGTTACAAAAGAAATTAATAAAAAGAGTTTAGGGGGTTGGAGAAGCAAAATAAAACAAAAGGACTCAAGTGAAGACATTACCTTAAAATCGGGAAACTCCCTTTGGTTTGAGCTCAAAGGCTTCCTTGAGAAGACTTCTTCCCAAAGGGAGACTTCAAGGAGTTATAGAGGGATGTGGAGAGAGGAAATGGGCAGGGTTTGGCCGAGCCAAAGGCTTTGGATGTGTGTGTAAATAGGTAGAGGTGGGGGCCTTTTATAAGAGGAGAGGAGGGGCACTCTTGGAAAGGTATAAAATGTAACTTTATTTTCAAATGCGTTTCGGATTTTAATGGTCCCACATTGATGTTTTTTGGGGATAAGGTGATAAGGGTTGGAAATACCCCAATCCAATAGGTTTTGGACATGTGTAGGTCTTATATTTTACATTATCTTTCCATTTAATTTAAATCGTTAAATAATGAGGTCATCGGTGCATCATCATGATGTCATAAATAATTTAATTTATTTAATGTATAAAACTTACTAAAAAAATACTATTATGTAGGAAATCATTTTATCTTTCCAATGACTATTTATAGTCAAGCCTATGACTTGTATAACCCCATGTAAAAATTGTTTTAGTAAAACATCTCATTTTTGTGTCATTTTTACTTTAACATTAAATAAAAAGGTATTTATGTCATTTTCCAAACAAAGTGGCTCCATGGGGTCCCCAAGTTGACCCATGGATTGTCTTGGTCGGACATGACTCATCCAATGAGGTTAGGACATGTGTCTAAGTCATTTCATATTATTAAAACTTTATTTTTACCTTAAACTACACTAATTACCTCTAATCGCGATTAAAAACATAATAAGTTACTATTCACAAAAAAATTATTTTAATCCCATTGAACCACATTTTACTTTTTAATTACAACCATGTATGTTGGATTTTTGAAATTCAAAACACAAAGATGGAAAAATTTCATTTAAACGGAAAATCAGTTTTTATAAGTACCACTTAGTGGTTTCACTATTCATCAAAAATTGAAGTTTTTCAGAAAATTACAAAAAATTCACCCTAAGCTATATTTGATATTCTGAATTCAAAAATGATGTCTATCTTACAAAATTCAAAAAATATATGTTTCATTAATTAATTTAATAATTAATTCCCGCTATCAAAACAAATAGCGTGTTTTTATGAAACAATAAGTATCAAAAGATTAACACTAGTTTACGTCCGATTTCAAAGTGAAATTAATTCCAATGACCACTATTGGATTAAATGGTAAAAATATATTCTAATTACAATTTAAAACAAATTAAAAATATAATATAACCATATAATTTAATTATATGAAAAAGTAGTTTTAATGTAAAATGCAGTATTTTTCACTATTCATTAAAAAATGAACATTGTTTGAAAAATACCAAAAATTAACCCAAGGTAAATTTCAATGTCCCAATCATAAATAATATGTTTATTTTAAAAAATAGAGCTTATAAAATTTTCAAAAAGTGGATTTAAAAGGGGTTCTCCATCAAAAGGCGGTTAATCGACCTTTTAAAGAATATTAGAATGTATACGCTTAAAAACTGGTTTCATTTGCATTTTTAGTCCTCTAACATCTATTGTAAAGAGTAAAAATATTTGACAAACATATATAATCGTTTTGTAGTTAGTTCTGTTCATTCCTGCCATTACAACGGCTAGGCGTTAACTACCATTTAAAATAATATTATTATATTATTAGAGTGCAACATAAGATTCCCAAGAAACTCGTAGTTGCGTATTGGGTACGTCATCGAGAATAGCGTCCCCTATAAAGTTATATTAATATTTTATTCACAAATATGGATAAATATAAAAATGAAATATTCTTTATTTACCTAGGGTGTTACAATCTACCCCTGAAAATATCCTCTATATGTGCACCATGATGCACATTACGTGGTAATTTAATGTTGATACAAAGGTTTTCTTTGAGGAATATCAATTCCCCTCATAAACATGGAAGCCATGTATCTCATTTTTGATTTATGAAAATATTCATAATGTATAATATTTCAATAAAGCATACAACACATTATAGTTGTAACCATCATAAATAAGTTTTCATAAAAAGGTACAATGAGTTTCAATAATATGGTTGGGTATATAGTGATTAATTTTGTCACGATATATATACAATACAATGCACATCATGCATAAAATTACACATGTGCTTGCATAATGAATGAAATTTGTTACTTTATTTAATAGGGATATAATAATTTATTATTCGAGTACAACTACCCATAAATACTTTTATTTAACATGACATTTTACACTTGATTTCTTTTTATATGTTGATGAATTATTGGAATCCCTTTGTAAAACATGACATCCTCCCATTACGCGGTTCCAAATTTCCATGATGTCATACCTCCCACATAGATTGTATTATGTAATTACCATCAAAGCCACTTCCATGGACTTAAATATTTCATCTCCCAACATAATATTAAACTATTTTATCAATTCAACCTACCCATTTACTTCTTCTTTATAAAACAGAAAATGGAACCTAAAAATTAAGGAAAACATAATGAATGAATTTGATTGTTTTCATGATATTCATTTTCTTATATCACTCACATGGATAAAATAAAATGGTTCCAATCTGACCCCCAATGGTCATCCTTATAAAATGATCAAAGCGATCTGGACCTACGTTCAGATTAATATTATAGATATATTCTCCTTTCATCTTAGATATATGGTCGGCTTTCAAGCATTCCCATCTCCCCAACAACAATTCCATCAAAATTCTCTATCTCTTCTAATCCCTAAAAAAGAAACATTTCAGTGGAAGTAGAAAAGAGTAAATGTTCAAGAGATGAAGTAATTTAAAATGATTGGAAATAATGTGGATATGAATATTCATTCCAATATTTTTGAAATTTAATATGTCAGAAAACCAATTTAGAATTTAATTTATATAATTTTTTAACCATAGTGGATATAGAGGAATTATATTTGTGATTCATGTGAGGGATAAAGACTAATTATATATGATTGAGTGGGTACTTCTTGCTGGGGATGTGTTGATATTATCATGTTATTTTTAGGTACCTATTTTCTCTCGATCAATTATTATTTACTTTTCATTCATGATACTCATTACCCATCTATTATATAACTTGTTAACTACTCTTCGTACTAGTCTTCCAATATGATCACTAGTACATGATATTGGATGGATTTTGGATATATTATATTAAACAACATTAGATAATTTCCAAAAAAATGGGGGATGAATATCAAAAAATAAAATGCAATAATAACTTTTTGTGAGGTATCTCATCAAGGGGATTTGGAAAAAAAATGTTGGGATGAAGGATATTTTGAAATATAGAGCCCAATCCATTTTAATTAGATGGATGGAGATCATGTGTCTAAGGGAAAATTACATAAACATTTTTGTGGTTTGTGGTACTAGTGTATTGATGTATTATATCTCTACTAAAAATAATAAAAATGATCATTCAAAAATCTTGAAAATGACGAATTTTATTTATACAGTGTATTATATTGTTATTATAGAATTAAAAATAAATGTTTCACTACTCATAAACAAAATGACTTCTACACATGATGATGTTACCAATATTGAGTAAGAACGTGATTTTGATGATGAAACAATAGAATTATTATGGGATCAAAAACATGTTGATAAAAAACAATAATGCAACATTATAGTGGTGAATAAAATTATCATGGTAACAAGTCCGGGTGTAAAATTTCAGGTTTTTTGGAATCAACACGTCCAGTCTATTGATCCCAAAAATTCAACGTTAATTAGTTAACATAGGGACACAATGAGGCTGAATATACCAATTTATATTAATTGAATTTGCCACATCCAACCTGTATCAATGGAAATCTTCTAGGAAGATATAATGGTAATGATATAATACACCTTCTCAATTTAAATAATAAAACATATTGTGAAATTATGATTTAATTTTAATTTTTATATAGAAAGTTCATTTATTTTAGAATATATTCTTATGAAGTTTGTATTAATGTCCATTGGAATGTACAATATAGGTTTCTAGAGTTTTCTTATGAATTTTCATCTTAATTATGTTTAGGGGAAAGTAAATCACCCCCACTAGTTTGTTATTAACTTATTATAATGTAGTAATCATTGAATGAATTCACGAATCTTCTTGAGGTGAAAGATATTCCACACCTACTAGGTAGTTATATACACATTATCTAAAGGAATGGTGTATGTTTAATAAGAGAAGAAATTGGTCCATGTTTAAATCAACCAAAACATTTTAATTATGTGATATAAAAAATCATATGTTCAATTTTTTTATTTGAAAACTCATGAATAAATATATGAAGACATTTCCATCCCATGTCATGTGTTATTGAAGGGGGTCCTATAAATGAGAAGGGTAAATTAGTTGACAAAAACACAAAAATTTTACTTGAAACATGAATAAGTATGAAATATTTAAAAATCATTATTAATTAGAAATATATTAAATAAAAAAACCAATTTATGTTTATATTTTTTAAAACGTACTAGATAAAATATTATGTAATGAAAAATAAAAATAAGATACTTTTAGTATCAGTGATCTGGCCAGAAAAATATTTCCATATTAAAGGATTGTGTTTTAGTGTCTATCCTATAACATATTTTGAGAATATAATACAAATGATGATATATATGATATTCTAAGAAGATTATATACACAAATAGACAACTGCAAAATAATCTAGTTTGGTTTGGTTTAGATGAAAAATATATGAGAATGGATCAAAAATAATTGGAAGTGGAGTAATGATCTGCATAAGAACCAAAATATCCCATAACTGTTGTTACTAGTCATTCACCAAAAATATATACCATACCTATGGTAATCATTATTTCTATTACTCATTATCTTAAATGTGAACAAAAAAAACATATGATAACTTTATATTACAAAATTTCTACTGGGTATAGTTATATGTGATTTGTATCTATCATCACCCAGAGTCCATCAGGATGAAAAGTCTACATTGTATTATTTCCCAATAGATAAGATAGACCATCACCACCAACCAAAATATCACATTAGAGTGGGGATTTATATAGCTCATGAGCCAACTGATGAGTTGCATGTTCTACTGGATAGTCTAGATATTACAACGGTTAATGATTATATAAGATAATTCATATCATGAACATCTAATCTTATATATATTAATGAATATTTAATTATAATTTTTTCATATGAAAAACATTACCATTTGATGATAAATGTTTTTAATTGATGCGTGATATTATAACTGGATATTTCTGAAAGAAAGTGGAAGGACGAATGAGGAAAATCTATTGAATTGACAAGGAAAAAATGACCTACCATGTGTAACTTCTCCATTCCAGTTCCAGAGCTACATTAATTATAATTATAACATCATAGACAAACCCCATTTATCTATAAAAATATTTCAGAAAATTAATATATAGCTGATATATATGCAAATACAATTAATAATAGAAATTTTTCTTGAGACTTTAAATGTTATTTCAAATCATGAATCCTTGGGCATCAAAATTTTAAATACATACATAAAGTAAATTTTAATAATATATATTTCGAAATATTGAGGAAATAAGTCTATTAAATTTAATAAATTTTTATATTATCAATATTAGTTTATATTACAACAATATAATGTTTAGATCGTTCATAGAATGATTTAGATTCATTATTCCACTTGTTATTTTTATATAAAAACTAACATTAGAAGATGAAAAAATTACGGAGAAAACGTATGAGTTACTCAAAGACTTGAATTAAAATTTCATACTACAAACACTTTTATATCACATTAATTCTAATTCAAAACACTATAATATAATCACATAAAATATATTTTTTACATTATTAATAACATAATTATTTATTTAGCAGTCATTAGATGTTGATCAATGTTAATATGGACACATTGAATATTTATTTTTTGGATCGCATGCATCGATATCCAACAGATCGATATCACATGATATGTGTGGTGAAATTTTAATATGCTAAAATAAACATTTTATAAATTTAAATTAAATTATATATTTCATTTTTTTAAAAAATAATTTTTTTGATTGGGAAGTCACTATATTACGAATAAATCATTATATGAATTTATTGTCTGAAATGATACAGTGAATGTATTACTAGAAATGGAAATAAAATAAGTTATATATTGAAATATTTAATTCCAAAAACATTTCAAAATAATTTAATTATTTGGGAAACTGATTATGTAGTGACTGAAATAATTTAATGAAATTGATAATGGATATTATGTTTGATATTTTTGGAGAGAGATCATAATGCATAAAAATACATGCATTCCCCAACATGTAATTTTAGAAGATAATTATAATTTATTTTAATATATTCCATAATAATTATTTTTTCAATATTATCTATGAACTATCGATAATTTTTCATCCTATATATTCAAATTAATAAGAAATTTATATGAGGTTAGTGGCTTGTGTACTTTTTGTCAGAATGTATACTGAAAAAAAATTAGTTTATTACCTACCATGTTTGTGATCTAGTATGAGTTATTAACATTGAATTTTATGTGGGTGTGATGAATTTGTGCTATAATTATTATATATTATTTTTGATCTATATTCCAAGGAAAATTATAATATAGGAAATTAATATTGTTAGAAGTGCTGACCTAAAAAAAATAAATTTGTTTCGAAATATTGAAGGTGGAGGAGGAGAATGAGGCAGAGGTAGATACAGAGTAGGAGACTTATGAGGATAAGGATGCATATGTAGATACGGATAAAAAGTGGTATATGAAGCAGTACATGGAAAATAAAAAAATTATTGGGGAATAAAGTGGAAGGAGGATCATAAGAAAACTGTGAAGGAGAAAAAAATTTTAAAAGCACACACAACACTTATCACATAATATAAGAGCCATTGTAGAAGTTTTTTTGTTTTCATATTGAAATAATGTTTCTCACCAGATTTTTATTTGAATTTATACATTTAGTAATACATATATAAGATCATTCAATGTTGGAAGATTCAATTTCTCCACTATTTATAAAAATCTGATTCATTAAACAGGTATATAATCAATCTTATATTTTTTAATAAATATGTGACTAATCCACCACTGAAGTAAGTAGGTTTATATGATAAATATTTAAGGAAATCCAATATTCCTATATCATGGTCTTCGAGGAGAGTTGTTGTCAAAGTGTATGTAATCATTTTAAAAATTAAATTTTAATAAAAAAAAGTGTCGCTCTCTAAAAACCATGAAAATGAACTCATATTGATGTGAAAATAATGTAATACAATTCATAATTAATTTGTGATATTTATTATCCAGTATCATGTTATTCCCAAACACGATGTCACTAGTATGACTCAATCACCAAGATACCGGTTTAAAAAAAATAGGTTAGTAAAAATTCTAGTTTTATACTAAAAAATAAGAATACGATTGGGAATGTTTTGGTTCTTTATTCAATCAATTACGAAGTCATTATTTACATTTATGAATAAACCTTACCTCAATATGACTCATGGTGTGATCTATAATCCTCCAAGTGCATCTTTTAATTCAAAATTGACAATAATTTTTGGTAAAAAATAACACACTCAAAATTGGGAAAATGAATTAATATTGATTTGGTTATTTAATAAAATGTTTTATAACTAATATTTAGATGTGCAAGAATAAGTCTCACCTAAATCTGACAAACGATGTGACTGTTATGACTAAAATTGTTCGTTAACAATTTAAAATTGACAATTTTAATAAAAAAGTGCCACTCACTAATAACCATGATAATATTCTCATATTGTTTTGAAATATCATAGAATTATTTACAGTGCATTTTTGACATGTAGGAATCAGTTTCATGTCAAACCTAGACACGATGAAGACTGTATGAAAAAAACATGATGATTTGATGTTTAAAATTATATTTTAGTAATCATAACATGTGGCAAACTTAAATCTATGAAAAATATAATTCTATTGTTTCTATACCTTATAAAAACAATCCATAATCCATTACAGAAATGTAATAATTAGACACACCACAATCTAATACACGATGTGATTGTTATGACTTCATGTGTGTTTTTTATTCATATTTGACATTAATTTTGTTGTAAAAAAATTACGTCCTCAAACTAATGAAAAACGTATGGATTGTTTTGGCGAATTAGTATAATTTCCCTAAATTAAATTTTTAATTGGAGTATGTCGTACACAAATAAGACTCACAATGTGACCAAAATGACTCAAATTGTACATTATCAGTTTAAAATTCACATTTTAATACAAAAAGGTTTTTCTCAATGAAATATAAGAAAACAAGCTTCTATTGTCTTGATAGTTTATAAGAAAAATTCATAATAAATTTTGGAATTACAGTAATTAGTCTCATGTGAAACCCACACACAATGTATCATCTGTGACTCAATGTGAATTTTATCCAATTAAAATTTAATTTTATTAAAAAAACATAAGTGGAATAATCAGTACCATGGAAATTCATTTTGATTGTTTTCATAGTTAATAAAAATGGACAACACATTATTTTATACATGTTTGATTCAGTAGAACCCCAATCCATTGCACAGTGTGACCATTATGACACCAAGTGCATATTTTTAATCAAAAGTGACATTATTTTTAGTGAAATAAACTTCTTACACACACAAAAAACAAACACATTAATTTTGTTTTTTACAATAAGAAAACGATCCATAATTCATTTGTGATCTGTAGAAATCATTATCAAAATAGTACAACTCATCGTGTGACCGTTACGAATCTAATAGGTAGTTATTAGATAAAAAATGACATTTTAATACATAAAAATTGTCACTTGTGAAAAACAATGAAAAATCAATTTTTTTATAATTTAGTAAAATGATTCATTATTAAATTGTGATGAATAATAATCAGTCTCATTTCAAACCCACACATTATGAAACCTATTTGACTAAATGTTCATGATTCTAGTTTGAAATTTCATTTTAGAAATAAACACATGTGGCATACTCAAAACCACATAAAAACATTCATATTGATTGGATACATTAGAAAAACGATCCATGTGTCATTTTAGGCATGTTGGATTCAGCCTCACATCAATATGATCCATGGTGTGATTGGTGTGACTCTAATTTTGACTAGTTATTCAATATTCACCAAAATTAAACTGAAAAAAATGCTAACATACTACAAACTAAAAAACACATTCAGATTGCTTTATTACATTATAAAAATATTTCATAAATTATTTATGACCTGACAGAATCATTCACACATCAATCCAACTCATGGTGTGACATTTTTGACTCCAATTGTGCCTTTTTATTCAAAGTTGGCATTATATTTAGTGACAAAACAACTAAAAAAATATATAATAGACTTTTATTATTTTATTTTTGTTGAAAAATTTATTTCATTCTGATTCATTTTTTGTATCTAATTTTTCAAATTTATTCTTATAATTTATTGTAATCTTTTGGGGATTTAGTGTGTTTTTATAGAACCCTACAAGACCTCTTTCTAGTGCAACAATGTCTTGTACCATCACAACATAGTATTTCCCATTATAATCACTACTAAATGTTCTGATAAATAATTTATTAATCTATAAAATTAGATTAATTAATAAATGTGGTCATTTATCAGTTATTAAAAGTGATGATAAGTGTTTTATTTTCAGATTTTTTTAACCGATAAAGAACCCCTTTATCAGTTCTTTTCTTGAATTGATAAAATCCATGGACTTTTAACCATTTTAAGGTCTTTAGTGCTTTTTTAATACTGATAAATAACTATTCTATCATTGTCAAATTTTTGTTTTGTAATAGTGATAATAAAATTTCATTGGTAGATATATAAAATACACTTCATGGGACACATCAAATCAGAGATATGGGTATCTATGGACACACAGAAAATGTGTTTTATGGTTTCTAGGGATCATCCAAAGAATTTTATTCATATATAGAGTTTTGTGGGATGGGATGGTTATTATAGTTGAATTATCTAAGACTTTTCATTCATAGTTACACCACAAATGTTCTTGACCATGAAAGGTTAAATTTTGTTTTTGTTCGAAGTCTGTGAAAAGTTTTTTATGTTGAAAAATGAAATGTTTACATTATTGTTGATACTGATTCTTCCTGATCCATGATGAAGTTACATGGTTGACTATAATGCATTGGGCATTGCGATGGGGGTTTTCCTAATATAGGGTGGCCGAGTCATGTCATATGAGTATCACCATTTGGTTCCTTGTGAATTGAATTAATTGATGCACGATCTTGTGTACGATGAAGTGGAAAATGAATTGATTTTTTAGAGGAATTATTTTTTAGTAGTGTATTTTTTAGATCACACATACCAAAAAGTCTCAAATACATATTTACATATTGTGACTAGAACCATAGTCCTAGAATGTTGGTTTTGTATCAGCAGCCTTTCGATATTTAGATGACCAATATGCCTAGTAAATGAAATACAATAGCTGATTTGCTAAGACAAATGACATAGATATATTAGTTTTCAATTAGCTATTGTTAATGGATGTATAAGAACGTATATTAATAAATTCACTTGGATATGTAGAATTGTCACTGTTATAATTTTATCACACATGGGGGAGTGAGTTCCATTATTCTATATACCGTTAGGATGAGATTGTCGCAAAATTACAAGGTCTTAGTTATTCAAGAAATCAAGGTAGGTTAATACCTACCATATGGTATTAATATTGTAATGGATGTAATTATTTGCATACATTGGTGTTTATGGGCTCCAACGGACCTTCAAGAAGAGTTAACATGGTAATTTCATGTGATTCCTTGGGCAGTATATCCTTGTATCCCCAAGATCATTCGAGGTTTCACATTTAATATTGTACTAGAATGAAATGTAAAATATGATTCTTTGTCACTATGTTCATTACCAATCAGTTGTTTAAGGACTAACACAATTGAAAAGATGGGCACTATCAACATTAACACATTCCTGAGTGGAAATTCATAGATGTTGCGATGTATTTAGTGACTGAGTTACCATGTTCTCTATGAATTATTGATTATGATTGGATTTTTTTGAACAGTATTATTATGGACTCCCATTTTCAATCATTCAAGGAGTCCTTCTTATAATATTAGCTTCATGGAAATTAAATTTTTGAAATTATGCAGATTCATGGGGTTCCTCATATCACAATGTTAGAAACGAATGTTCGGTTTACATTTCATTTTTTGAATGTATTATAGAATTAATTGGGTACAAAGGCTCATTTGAAAAAAATAATTCCACCCTCAAACTAATGTCCATTCTAATGGAATTATGAAGGTTCTATAGGACAAGCTTAGAGAAAACATCCTCTATTTTGGGGGCTCTTGTAAGAGGCATGTTCCCCTAGATTAATTTTCCATCCGCAATCAATATTTGGTGAATTTATATATTTAAAAATGTGAATATATTTAAATTATTCAATTTTTATCACCAATATTCTGGTTATAGGTAGGAGAGGTAGTGCTACATAGAATGTGTCTCATGGGGGAGACTTTGTAGAAGGTCAATTAGATCAGAAAGTGGATTGATATAACACCGTCTAGACGTAAATCCTATAATAATCACAATCAAAGTCATATAGATTAATGGTTGGAGATCTGAAATTTCTATTTATCTCACTGATGATGGAAAATAGATGAATTTGGAGATATGGTATTATTTTTCCGTTATATATCAGTCCATTTGAGATTCTAGATAGATTCAGGTTGGTATAATATTTTTTTCTATTACCTCAGAGGTACCATGACTTGCATGAAATAATCAATATATCTCAACAAAAACCTAAAAATATAGACCCATTAAATAATCTTTAGCATGATGAGGATGAGTTATAGGTAGTTGTTTACTTCTAGGATCATCCTCTACGTATCATTTATCAGTGTACAATATCTCTCTAGGGATGGTCAGTTCCTATTGTTCATATTCTAGGCTATCACGTTTGTTAATAAGATGATACATAGGATATTGGGGAATATATATTTTCTTAGTGCTTGAAACACTTGTTAGACACTTCACCACTATTTTAAGAGAAATTCATGGATGTTTTTTCATAATAGGGGGATATTATAAGAAAATTGATTTTTCCAGGAGGTAATGATATTATAAATTTTAAACCAATTAAATTTTTCCTGTTATTACATCCTAATGATTACATATATATTTTGTGTGTGTTTGAGTATTTTTTATATCTCAAATGATAGAATTTTTAGAAGAATTAGTTGGCTCACACAGTTAGTTGAATCCATGTTGCTCAGCTCGCTCTATTACTAAAAATTGTGTGGGTTGTTTTAAGAGGTAGAAGGGGGTTGCACAGTTTTCCCTAACCATGAAACCAAGTTAGCATGCCCATTTAAGGTATCTATAATTTTTATTATAGAAAAAACGATTTTTTCCACTTTTTTGGAAACCACACACATGTACAATGGGATGTCCTTAAATGGATAGTGATGGGAACATGGTTGGTGCATTGTTTGGCCAGTTTTGTGGACAAACATGTGTGACCAATATATTTTGTGAAAAAATATCATTCCACCCTTTAAATAATAATATCATAACTATCCTTTATAATTTCACCCACTATAAGAAACTTGTTCTTCTTCTTGATCATTGAGAGCTTCATTGATGCTTTGTGGTTGGTTTTGGTTTTGTTTCACCATTAGACCTCATATTCAGTATCTGATTTTCTCGATGGGTTCCTCTTAGTAAATGATTAAATACTTAAACTCATTTTCCAATCATCTACCTATTAATTATACTATTTTAGTGTAATATACTATTTTTTATTATCATGGGGTTTGTACATTCATCTATTTTATTCTGATCGGATTCTTGTAAGGAGTTTATTCTAGATGAGTGTTCTGTAATAGTCATATGGTTCGATGTCTATTTATTTTCCCTAGAGTTTAGTTTTTTTACCATGTTTCCTTTGTGTTTAATAGTTTACATTTTTTTTGTTTCTCCTTAATTAATTGAATTCTTTGATTAATATTATTATAACCTTCATTGGTTTCCCACATAACCCTATGATATGGTTGGATGTTTTCAACCTCATAATGGACCAAACATGAGGTCTGTATATATAACATTCCCATGATATACCACCCCATTTGTTGTGTGTGATCCCACAATCTTGGGGGGGATGGGGTTAATGAATTTAATGTGATATTAGGATAGTGTATATTCTTATATTTCCATGAAACTACATGTCATTAAAATTATTAAATTTGTTTAATAGAAAATGTGGAATGAGATTGATGACCTTATGGCTTGGGTATGATTATGAGATGTTAAAAAATTGTGATTCCCATGACTTTTATACTCCTTGGATATGGTTGAATGTGATTCAATCGAAATTTCTACTCCATGGATTCATATTACATTGGATCCCATAATCATTTATACACAATGGATCCATTTTAATTTGGATGTTATGGACATTTATACTTATTAATATGACTTTATTGGAGCACCATGGACATGATCCTTGGGATCCACACAAATATTTACCATGTTTACTTTGTAAAGGATCCGTAGACTCAAAGAGTATGACATGTTCATTTATTCTGTAGATCCAACCCATGTTTTCCTGATAATAATTTATATACCATATAACCAAGTTTGGTGTTTACCATTCATTATAGATGGACCTTATTTATGGAATCTTATTTATAGTTATCCATAGAAGTCTAAATGATATCACAGTTACATGTATCATTTTATTCCTACTATATACTTCACTCTTCACCACCTTATAAACCCAAAATTGAATTTTAATAGATAATTATGGTTGTTTCCTAGTGAGTGGTCTCTCATTCCATTATCAAGATATAGTTGGGTATGGAAATAGACTTCATTGATGTAGGTGTAGACTAGAGGAATCACCCATTTATGATGCTTGATTTCTCATTTCAAAGGATAAGGAGAAAAGATAATTGAGCTATGGATCATGTTGACATTTAGATAGAGTTATTTTTTTGTTACATTTTTTTGTTGGATTATTGATCCCATTTATTTCATACCATTTTCTATAAATACCTGACATCTTCATATGATATATGATATTATCACCATCTTTGTTGATTACTCATGTTGTCTAGATGTTAATTAAATAGAAATATTGAATTATATTGTTCTTACACCTTTTTGTATAGCTATGTTACCGCTACATTTCACTGATTAAGTGGTCACAGTATCCCCATTGTACCACCTTATAACCTCAATTCTAGTTAGAATCCAATAGAGTTTGGGGAGGCGTGATTGAGGCCATATGACCCACCAGATCAGGGCACACATTAGTGTCTCTCAATCCGGATGATACAATTGGCATTTTCCATGATGAGGGAGATTCATTTTATGTGGAATGCGATATGTGTATAATTATTGTATAAAAATGTATCTATCATCAGTTTCCTCTCCACATACTTATGTTTAATTTTTAAAATTATCTCAATTTTTTTTAACAAGAACATAGTTAACCAATATAGTGGGGCTGACATCAGTGATTCTAATATTTCACAAACTGCATTCTTTAAAATGAGGAATGAGACGACAATGTCAATTTGTTTCCTTACTCAGTATGAGGAGAAAAAATGACACCTGATTCCCACCATCAGTATGCCCCGAAGAGGAGACTAGCACCAAAGGTATAAAATAACACTTAATAGAAAAATAATTAATCTTTTAACTGAACAATATCAGAAGATAAGTTGGTAAATACCAAGCATCTCTGAGTTCTGAAACATGAAGTAATGAGAAAATTCATCCCCACATGCTAGTTTAATTATAATGATGATGAAAATAGAAAAAAAACTACAAACTAATGTCCCAAACAAATTAGACTCATAATAAACAAAAACTATTCCCAAAACCTGAGCTGTTACAGTATTAAATAGTCCTCAAAGTACACCTAGAAACCATAAAACAATTATATATATTAAGAGTGATCGTACAATTTTATATAGTAGGGAAACTAAATATTCATATGCACATGTGGGGGAACATACTAATGTCCTTGTCAGAAAAGAGTAGAACCTCAAAGCACCAACAATGTGTTACTAACCATCCTAGGATCAACTGAGAAAACTCAATAAAAAACGCAAGTCACATAATTTAGTAGTATAATCACAATAATATTTGGGTGCCCCAAACCACATTCCCACAGTTTAACTGCTCATCCCTAAATTCAATGATCATGACACTACCCCTCGCCCCATATACAGTCCCACTTCCACAACCTATTCAATCAAACCTAGGCCTCAAACAACAAAAAATACCACCCATAGATATCCAGGACATAAAAACCATGTCTCTCTTCTGAAGACACCTTTCCATCATCCTGATGATACATGGGAGAAAAATCTTGACCCACAAACACCATGGCCTCTTATCTACAAAAAACATGCTCTGTGAATCTAAGACTATGATAAGACTCAAGCCATTACAAACATCTTAGATACTCTTGAGAGATATGAACCTAGAAGATGGTACAAGGGTGAAATCCATTAACTAGACATCCATCCTCCCACCTGGATGTTGGGAAATAAAACCTCCCCCATGAAATGGTGGCATTTGGTACATAATCATCAACAATAGTGGGGAGAGTATATAAATAAAAAGGATAATATATATATATATACACACACACATATTGGAAAACACTCATCCCAACCTATGGGATTCTGAACAAACAATCATCCCAATTAGAGCCACCTTCTCTACAACCCATGCATGAGAAACCACACATATGAAAACCATTTTCATTTAACCACATGTCATTTATTTATATAAGGGATTCACTATAATTTTTTATAACACTACTGGGATGATACCAACCACAACCACACAAAAAAAACTTGAAAAACCAAACTCATGTCCCACTTCACAACAACTCAAAACTATATTTAAAGTCCACTACACCACCCCGTATAATCCTAGTCACATTTTCATTCATTGTCGAAAATCATTCTTCAAAATTTTACAGCACAATCTATCTCTCAAAACAACTCTATGCATCCCTGATTGCTAACAATTCCCATATTTTTTCCCATTTAATACAAGTTCATAACCACGCTAAAGGCCAATTTCCCAATGACGTTCGATGGAAACAACCAAAAAAAGGACAGCTCACAAAAGGGAAATTCCATCAATTCCACAATCCAAAAGTTTCCCAAATTGGGATACCATCACACCCACAGTACTACCCCAAACACAATTAACTCAATAACAAAAATTTACCCAAAACATGTTGTTAAAATATTCCACACCCTTGTCATTTAATGAACACTACTTTCCAACCTTTTACCCACTTCTGTTATCCAATAGTAGCACAACACAACACACTCAAGTTCACAAAACTCAACTGAACACTGCAGTAAGATACCCCACTCAATAGGATGCGTATGAATATTTATATTTAACATGAAGATGTTCATTAATTCTACTAAATTATGAATAAGGTGATCACTAAATAGGTTTGATCCAAGGGAATCCATTTATTTAACCGTGATTAAGATGATTAAAACCATTCTATGTTACACATGTTTATCATTGAATTGCAAAAATTCAAAAGATCACTAGTGATCAGGAATAGAACATCAAAAATCATGATATTCATGAGGCATACAATCAAAAATATCGATTGAATAATCAATGATAACAAATAAAATCGGCAATCAACATCAAAACATCTAACCACTCCCTACCCATTATTTTTGGTACACCTGTTATCTTTGGATAATATTTACTTATTGTTTATTTCTCATTATAAGAGAATTATTATGCCTTTCCTCACAATGTTTATTTTTTAAAACCACCACCCATGATTTGGAAATATAGAGAGGCAATAGATATACCTACCAAATGCTAAAAGTATCGATGTTCCTCCTTGCACCACAAATAGGGGATCACACGAGCAGTAGGGAACATCTCCATGACAATTGTGCAGGGGGGGATCTTACAAAGGAACACCAATAATCTATAGAAGAAGGATCTAGGTGCACCAAGGGGAAATAGAAAACACAATAGAAAGGGAAGATCCTGACATTGAAGATCCAGATCCTATTTTAAGGGAAGAACGGTTTCCAAAAGACATTAACATGGGACCATGGTCAAGATCATACAGTTTAGTTATCTCAAAAACCCTAATATGTTATGATATTTTATGATATAATTAATAACCTTTGAAACACAATTTACAATTCCTGAATAAGATTATCTAAAATTATATATAAGAGGGATAAAACTAGAAAACTTGGTAATTTGTAGATGTGTTACCAATGGTTAAGTACTCGATGGGTGAGTCACTAACGGAGAGCCACCAACATAACGACCTACCGACACTGAGCCACTGATGCGGAGTGACTGATGTAATTCCCTACAGACACAATGACCTTTTGACGCCCAAACCTACCGACATAGACACCCTTGACTCACCGACACCAACGCTCCTAACTCACTGATGCTGATGCTCTTGACATGTTGATGTTGTAATATAATGATACACTAACATGTCAACACACTGACATGACCATTCACTAACTGGTGTATGCACATATATAATGATACACTGACATGCCGATGCACTGACATGCTGACACAGATGACATGAGTTACCAATTGAAATACTTGAAAATACAGTAAATTTGTTCAACACTTAAAATATCCTTCCATTACCTCTTATAGAACCCTAAAAATAGGTTTTTTCACAATGGAATGAAATGGGTAAATCTGGGAAATTACATCAGATTCCTCACAAATCTCTATCTTCCTTGAGAATTCAAAACTAGCCCTAAAGGAGTGGGTCGGAACAACCACACCTTATGAAACCTCTTAGGAGAATACCACCATGTGTTATTTTAATAATGGAGTGAAAGCCTCCACATCTAAGGATAGCTCCATGAAAAATATCTCAAGAACAATTGTGAAAACACTACGGACCAACAACCCCAAATAACCACAGAAACAACAAAGAACATTTTACCTAGACATGTCGATTAGGGATCTTTTTCCTTAATGTTGAGATATTATATGCTTCGGGTGGCACTTACTTTATTATAATTGTTAAATAACACCCCATTAATGTCTCTTTATTAGGGATTTGGTTCTCCCCTACCCATATTAATGAATTTTTACACATAATTATATAATAGAGAAATGACATATCATACGACAATCAAGGTAAATCAATACATCATAAGTAAGGTACAAAGAAAAACATAGGGGAGAAATCCTAACAGCTCTGGGAACTGGGAACAAATCTATTATTCTCTATCCCATTTACTCTCCTCAAGGCCACCAATTCTCCATAACAACCCAACTAATGTATTGGTCTATCCATGAGGATCCTTCCCCTTAGGATCATCAATTCTGACTAGTCATTCAATGAACATCGCTTCACCCTCTACATAGAACTCTCCGTAGTATTATATGTGGGGGTCATCATTTAGATAGCGACATAGATGAGATACATAAATGAAATTTTGGATTCTCTCTAATCATGCTTGAAATGACAGTGAATAATCCACCTCTCCATCTTGTATCAATCCCTCAAAAGTTCTGATGATCCTAGGAGAAATATGGCTTCCTCTTCTAAACATGTATAGTCCATGTCAAGGGTAAATCTTTTAGAACACATGGTCCCAAACCTTGATCTCTAAGGGCCCCATCCTATGATCGACATATGACTTTTTCTGGTCATGTGGTTCCTTCATCCCCACATGCCCATGATGAACCTTCTCTACCATGATCTGCACTACCTGTGATCAATGAATGTCTAATTCCCACACATCTATCCAACAAATGGGTGAGCCAAACGGTCTTACATAAAAGGCCTCGAACGGTTCCATGCTATTAGTAGACTGATTTCTATTAATTTAGGAAAACTATACTAGATGAATTTTTCATTCCCACAATTTTAAAATTTATAGAAAACACACTAATACTATATCTACCAATGTGTAGATGGTACTCTCTATCTTCACATCCACCTAAGGGAGGGAAGGTTTGATGAGGGATGGTAGTGTGGTAATGGCATGTAGAAATCCACTCCAAACTCGCAACATAAAACTTGTATCTCGATCCAAGATAGTTGATCTTCGAACTCCATGCAGTCATAAAAAATCATCCACATACCTCCTTTCCATAGAATAGACAGTGATAAACTACATGATTTTCAGGTATTGATCTGATTTCAACAATCGATCCACTACTACCCAAAGTCCATCACATCAAACATAATTCAGGGGTAATCTTATGATGAATTCCATCGATATGTCATCCCACTTCCACTCGAGAACATCTAAGGGCAACAACAGACCCCCTGGCAACATGGCTCGCATATTTCACCTCATAACACAATAAAAATATTGACACAAACTCTACCACATCACTCTTCATCTCGGGACACTATAATGGTTCCATCATTCCTTGGTACTACATAAATATTGTTGGATGCAAAGCTAGGGGTGATCTATGGAACACACAACGTAATCCCTCATGCATTTCCATTGGGACATCCAACTTCCCACATATCAACATCTGATTCGGGATATTCTCCATCCATAACTCTAGTACATCATGCTGGACAACACAATCACATATTTCATTAGCCTCTGGGTCTCCCCATTGTGACTTCTATACCTTTCACACCAATGAAGACTACACAATTATTTGAAATAGATATCCTCTTATAAGGTTTTCTCTAGAATCCTAGCGCAAAGTGGACACCTCTTCTGTTGTCTTCCATGAATTCGTGGATTTCCAAACAACCACATTCTGAGATTTCCTACTCAACGTATCAGGAAATATGTTCCCCATCATGGGGTTATCAGGGATTTTGATGTTGTAAACCTAGAGGAACTACATCCACATTCAATGCTTCATGTTCAGGTCCCACTGATAAATTACATATCTCTTGGTCTTGTGATATGTGAAGACCACAATGAACTCCAATTTGAATTAATCATGTCAGAACATCTATACGAACCCCACCGCTACATGATCTAGATCATCGGTGTCTCAATTACGTTTATGAGGAAATAAATACATAGACCTATAAGAGATTATAGTTTTCTTCTTCATTATAAAACATCACAGGCCTAGGCTAGAAGCATCATAGAACACCACAAACATAACCCCTTCCTCTAGAATCATAAGAATTGTGGAACAAACCAGATTCCCTTTAGATAGATGAATGCTGGGTGACAGTGATCAATCCACATAAAGGCCTGGTATTTTCTGGTCTATGTTGTCAATGGAGCTTAAAATTGAGAGAATTTGGGCATCAATCTCTAGCAATTTGATTCCAGACCCAGGAAGCTATGATCCTCGGGCACATTCATCAGTGCTTCCCAAGAATCAATTGCTTTGATAGTTGATGGTTCTAATGATGTCCCTTGTTGATACATCATGTGCCTGAGGAAGTTCACTTCTCGTGTCCAGAACAAGATCTTGCACAACATTACATAGAGATGGTGGGGACAAATGGCCTCAAAGGCAGTCCTCAGATGCCAGATATTCATCACTTCTGACCATGAGTAGTCTAGGATGTCATCAATGAATAAATTGACAAACTGGTCCAAGAACAAACAGAAAACAGATTTTATGAGCCCCATGAATATAGAAAAAGATTTTGTGACACCTATGGAAATGACATTGAACTCAAAGTTCCCATACATGCACCCGAATGAAATATTCAAAATGTAACCCTCTTTTACACTATACTAGTGATATGTAGACCATAGGTTGATCTTGGGAACAAAATTCCCCTTTAGCTGGTCAAAAACATCATTGATCCATTGAAGGGGGTAATGGTTCTTTACCGACACCAGAGTCAGTCTTTGGTAGTCTATGTACATTATTAGATCACTATCCACCATATTCATAAAATAGACTAGGACACCGCATAGAAACTGATTGGATAGATAAAACCCTTCATCATTAGGTCACCGACCAAAATATGAAATTCCCCCAACTCAGAAGGATCCATCTTATATGCATCCATCAAAATAATAAGGGAACCGAGATACAATCCTATTTTGAATTCAATGTTACATCGAGGGGGTAGAGTCATGACCACTTCAGGGAAGACATCCAATAAATCACTAACAATCCTGTGAAATTCCACAATCTCTGTATCTGCGGTTCTAGTGACAACATGAAAAAAAAGAAACATCAGGTTTCAGACGCTGAATTCCCTCCTGAAAACTCTGCTTGACAAAGAAAGATATGTTCTGGAAATCTATATCTAAAAACAAGAATCTCTTACAAAAAAAATCGATAACAGAATGCATAGAAAATAACCATTTGATACCAATTATGACATCATATAGTTTCATTTGTAGCAAAAGAAGATCCCCGCTGGACTGATGTGGCCACATCATTTGTCTACATCCCAGTCAAACACTACGAAAACTAGTATTACTTACAACTGGTGTACTCCACACAAGGGGAATGAAAATTCCTTCTACATCTAGACCCAGATCATAGTCTTGACTAGGTACAACAAAGAATTTCAAAGCTCCTAAATAAATAAAATCATAATAAATAGTAATAAACAAATTGATCATACCGATAAAATATAATGCCCCTGCTGTAACTACTACCCATGTGTTTTGGAGATAGAGACAACAATATCACCTTCACCTGGGGCTATCTACCACTTCCCTGACCACACATTGGTCGATATCTCTATGTAGATCCCAAAGGCCAACCTCCTCTTCCACTGTCTACACTTATCAGAGTGAGATCTTGCTTCCCCAGCTACTGGATGGGCCTGAAAGAGAACAACATCTTATCAGGTGGGTGATGTAACTACCCACACTGGCTATACATTGATCTATCTAAGAACTTATTCTGATGATATCCATGGAATCCACATACAATGCTCCTTGGTACTAGGCCCATTAAAAAGGGTGAGGACAAAGAGATTAGAATTGGAACTGTTGAGGCCAATACACCACTGTCCTAAACGTAGAAGACCCTAAAAATTTAGGCATGCTAGTGACGACTTTCCCCATCGATGAGCTCGATTGGCTTCCCTCTTGAAACACTCCTCCCATTGAGTTCTTCCATTCCACTACCCCATCCTTCTTCTAAACGTCTATGTGTGTCGTTAGAGTGAAAGGGGTAACCGAATATTGGATTAAAGGTTTGAGTGCCTCCATTGAGTGTCTTTCTCGGGACTCCTCATCTAGAATTAGATCCAGTGAAAAATTCTAGATATCATGGAACTTGAATCCCAATTACCTTACTGACATAATCCCTTCATAGAGAGAGAGAGATGGTCTAATCTCTTTTCATCCTTCATCCTGGAAAAATGGAATTCTTCCCCGAACTCCTTCTCAAAGTCATCCCTTCCAACCTTAGTTTCTTTCTTATAGATGGGGTAACACATCCACCACAAATTCACTACACCTCTCATATAGATCACATATAGAGGAACCCAATACACTATCGGGATTCCTTTCATGGTGAAAGCAATCACTAGGTCCTCATTCCAACTCTCCAATTAAATTTATGAGAGGCTTCACTAATACTTCCTCAGAGTCTTCCAATGGACGGCATGAAGCATCTTCATCCACTGGTCATCTTTCTCCTCCTTATCGGGCCTCATCTGATCATCCTAATCAACCTTTTGGTCCTGTAATTATCATACTACACGTGGGCGACATCCTTGTGGCATAGATGAAAAAGTAAACAAGGAACCCCTAAGCCTGAGTAGTGTGGAAATTTTCATTTAAATTTGTTATAAATCATTGTTTATTTTTTATTCCCACAACACCATAGAAATACTAGAAAACATTCCATTATTAAGCATTTACCATTTCTTGTGTCCCTACCTTGTAATCAGTGTTACCACACATGGACATTTAGTAGGTCTATATTCCTTGTTTTAGATCATCTTGGGCTCTAAAATCATCTGTCCTAGATGATATTCCCTATCAAATTTCAAGAACCAAGATTACCTAAAACTTTTTTCCTATCATCCCATGTATTACTCAATTTTCCTAACTCCACAGTCCATCCTAACATTACCTTTGATAATAATGTTACATGATCAACCTTCTTCAGAATTAGGTAAGGGATAGAAGCTTGCCCCGCCCTACCTTCCTCAAGATGAATGAGAGATAATGACCAATGAGTCCAACCATCAGTCAGCCCTGAAGTGGTGACTAGGACCAGGGGTGTGTAATATAACATAATAATGAAAGAATTATCCTTTTTATAGATCATGATTAGGAGGTAAGA
Organism: Viscum album; assembly: GCA_963277665.1. Lineage (NCBI taxonomy): Eukaryota > Viridiplantae > Streptophyta > Magnoliopsida > Santalales > Viscaceae > Viscum > Viscum album. Next base: position 1,873,110,778 of record OY728120.1, on the reverse strand, counting down.
TGGTAAATCCAAAGAAACTCCAAATTAAAAAAGTAGAAGTAAATCCAAAATACATTCCTACATTCATGTTAAAACGTAATGATGAAACAAAGTAAAATAAAACTCAAATTTATCGTACCAAAAGTACTGAGACTTGACAGAAACAAAAACTAATCCTAATTCTTGAGCAGGTAATGTCCAACAAAATCCTCAATGTCACATTGGAAACCAAAAAATAGTATTATATACATAGTGTGATAATACGATCTACTCTAAAGGGAAAACAATGATACTCGTGCACATGTGAGGACACACTAATGTCCCTGTGAAAAAAAGTAGAACATCAATTCACCGACCAAGGAATACTAATCCACCCCACATCCCCATGGCACACTCACAAAATAACACAATTCAAGGTATGTATTATTATATGCACATCAATATTTGGGTACCCCTCACCACATTCTGACCGGTAAGCTACTCATCTCTAATGACTAATGTCTTGAGGATACCACTCTTCCCATATGAAGTCCCGCTACCAAAACATGCATGTACTCACATGGGAATCAAACCACACACAATCCGTCCAGCAGACGCATAGACATTTAAAACCATGTCTCTCACCAGAAAACACATGGGCCTCATCACGATGATACATGGGAAAGTAATTGTTTCTTGCAAACACTTAGGCCTTTTATCTACAACAAAAATACCTGAATAATATGAGATTATGGTAAGACCCAATCCATTACAGAGTACCTGAATATGCTTGAGTGAAAGGAACTCAGAAGAGGGTGAGGCAATGAAAATTTTTACCATCCATCCATCCTCCCATGGGGGCATTGGGAAAGGCAGCCTCCCCAATGAAATTGAGGAATTTGACACATTATTCCCAAAAATTGTGGGGTGTATATAGAAATCACACGTAAATTCAACATATATATATATATATGAAAACACTCATCTCATATTATGGGTTTCTAAACAAAAAACCAGCCCCAACATAACTATATTCACTACTACCACTACATTCATAACTAGACATGCCAAACCCATTTTACATTAATTTCAATCCATTTATTTATTAAGGGGATTCATTTTAATTTATTACAACACTAATGGAAAAATATATTCAATATCCCAAAAAAACACAAGAAAAAACAAACTACAGTCCCATGACACAATAACACGAATCCAAATTTATAGTGCACTGCACAAACCCCAGTCTTCGTAGACACATCTTCATCTATTGCTGAAAATCATTCTTCAAAATTGTACCACCCAATCCTTCTATCACATCCTAGCCTCACAGTCCCACTGCATAACAATTCCAAGATGTAGTTCCACAACATACATGTTCATAACCACAATGCATTTCAACTTCCCAATGTCGTTCAATGGCCGTGATGTAAAGAAGTATAGTTCTTCAACTTACAAGTCCGTCCATTCCTCAATCATTCTCTCTATCAATATTGGATACCAACACACCCCATGTTCTACCCCAAACATAAATACCACCCAAAATACAATTAACCCACAACCCCACTATGCAGTCATACCACACCCTTCTCACGAAACCAACTCCTCTGGCCAACCTTGTTCACTGAATCGTGCTTCCAACTATAACACCACAAAACTTAGACAAGTACACAAAACTCTATAGAACACATAACTTAGCTACACCTATCAAAATGATTTGTACAAATATTCATATGTAACCAAAAAATGTCCTTTAATTATTCGTATTTATAAATATGGTGATCACATAATAGGTTTTATCATTCTTCATCCATTTATCTAAGTATGTATTTGTGGTTTAAGAGGTTTTCATGTAACAACCATTTATCAAAGAATTAATAAACTATAGAAAATCAAAAGTGCACAAGTATAGACCACCAATAATCATGATATTCAAGAGTCATATAGTCACAACAATACATAGAAGAATCATAGATGACAAATAAAACAAGTGATCCACATCAAAACGTCAATCTACTCCCTGCCTATTTTGTTAATTACGCCTGTTATCCTTGGATCATATTTAAATCTGGTTTTTTCTCATTATAATAGAATTATTCAGTTCTTCATCATAATGAATCATTATTACACCCACCCTTCATGATGAAAAATTAAATATAGACATAATAAATCATTTACAGATGATCAATGGATTGATTTTCTTCCTTGGGAAAAGAACATGGGATCGCATGTGCAGCAGGGAAGAACTCCTACAAAACTGAGCTAGAGGGGCTCTAACACAAGAGCATTAATCATTTAAGGAGGAAGGATCTAGGTGCACCATGGGAAAACAAAGGAAAAAGTAGGAAGGGATGATCATGACTTAAAAAATCCATATCATAATTTAAAGATAGAAGTGTTTCCAAAAGATATTAAAATGGGTTCGTCGTCATGATCAAGTGGTTTGAAAATCTCAAATTTGTTGGGATGTTTTGTTATTTAAATATATAATAAATACCCTATGAAATTCCCATTAAAATACATAAATAAAGATTTAAACTTTGTTTATGTCAAATAAGATGAAAGAGAGGTCAAATTGGAAAAATGGAAAAACTGAAAATGAGTCAAATATGGGTGATTCACTAACATGAAGCCGCCAATGAAAGAACCTACTAACACATAACTACTAATGAAATGGCCTACAAATGCATTGACCAACAGTTTCCATGACCTTCCATTATTTCTTCCCTCAAATAAATGATACTGATGCTGTAGACTCACACCAATGCTGACACTCATGACATACCGACACAGTAATATGTCGATGCACTGAAATGCTGACATTGAATCCTTGAGTTACCAATAAAAAAACTAGAAAAAATAGAAATTTGGAAAACTCTTGAAATATTCTATTGATTCCTAGTAGAATATCCTAAAAATTGGTTTTTCATAATGGTATTACCTATGGATATCTCAGATATTAATTAACGTTGATGAGATTAAGAAACAGTTTGATACATTGGATAAAAATTTCAAACACATGTTCACTACGAAAGGAACAATTCATAGGGATAAAACTAAAAAAATAGATGTATTTGTTAATGGAGAAATTCATTGGGATCAGTGATGTCACAGTGGGATTTTTAGTGAAACTCATAAATGGTTTTCCCAACATTGATATTGAAGTTCAATATAATGAAATTGACCTATCTATGGATTATTGAGATCAAAATAAAGGTTTACAATATACCTTCCCTATTAAATTTAATTTTCGATGCAAAAAAATTCCATACACATATTGGATATATCAAGGAGTTGTCAAATAGTAAATTACCCAAAATTAACAATCACATCTAAGAACATATAATTAAAATCAATATTACGGAAAATCATCAAATTATAAAGGGGGACATAAGGGAATAATGAAGTTGGTTATGGGTTTAATTATCTCTCTGAAAAATGATTCAAATCATATTATTCATTGCCAAGAAATTCCAAAAGTCCCAACGGACAGTGAAATGGGAGGATTTGAAAAAGGAAAACTTCCCAGCACAACTGATTCAAACCCAAGAGAGAACATTACAGAAGAAACAACCCGATTTTATCTAAATATCCAATTTCCAATTAGGTAAAATAATTGAAATCTGAAATTTATGATCATTCTAAAATCAGAAATAATAATTTAGAAAATCACCATTCTGTAAATCTATATATATTTGAGAATGATAAGAAAAATTATAATCCTTCAAATGATAAAGACCATGAATAAAGGAAAATAATATAAAAATTTAAAAAAGAGGGAAATAAGAATGTGAGGATTTTATATGGGGAGAATAACCCTGCTATTTTGAAGAATTACCCCATCCCAAACTTTTTCCATGAAGGATAACCAATAATAACAAACATTATTTCCCCATGTTACATTAGTTGTTTAGGGGATTTAATGATAGTATTCACTCGGAAAAATCCTTGAACAAAATTTCATTGAAATTTTAATATAGGAAGAGGTTCTTAGATAATAAATGGTAATGATGTTATATATTTTCATTTAATTCAAATTAGTAGTGCAGTTCCATTGTGCAATAGAACATCCCCCAAACTGAATGTCCCTAGAAAATCTACCATATATTATAAAATTGGTCGAAGTGAGGGGATTCAGTTCTTATATCCTTTCTTATATAGAATCATTCTTGTCTACTACTCCTTATTCTAAATTCTTGGCCATATTGAGTTAAAAACATCTTCAGTGACACTACATCAAGTTGATTGGTCATTTTTATACCCTTATGGGATGATGGATGATTTTCTAGTTAATTTAGGGAAACTATATCTACCATAATACATCTACATTATACACATTGAGTGTGAGAATAATTATCCAACAATTTTAGTTTGTCCATTATTAGGCATTTCTGGGGCTATCATCGATGTCTCAATGGGTAGGCACACTCTCCCAGCTGGTGAGGATCAAGAGGAATTTCATGAATACAAGGATGCTACACTTGAGAATAGATATAAATTGATTGATTTTTTAGATGAAGTGTTTAGATAATGCATTATAAAATAAAATCATCATCACATTGATAGTTTAAAAAATTTTCATATCAATGATGATTTTGAAGAAAATTTAGACGAATCACTGTTTAGATAAACTAGATCAAATAGGTGGAATTGAGAGTCAAATTAGTAAAAATAATTCATGAAATAATTATGTTATTCTCTAAATACCTTGTTAACATGCTATAGTTGTTATCAAAGTTCTAATAGCCAAATATCCTCTTATTTTCCCAATGATGGGACATCTTCATGTTCAAAAAAATCAGGGGAAGTAATTATGGCCCTAGTGTTTCTATTTCTATGAATAATTCAATCTATGATGAGGTTTTATGTGAGTCATTTCTATTTAACATGTTGATTAAGGTGAATTTTTTGATATACAAGTTTAATGTAGATGATATTATAGGTAATTTTATTGATGTAGATTGAAGTTATTCCCCATCTTATTTTCACTACATAGATGTGGAAATTTGTGTCCATGAGATTTATAGATTCTTAGAAGAAATTGATTATTTTTCCACTGCCCCTAATGAGGATTCACTTAAGAATCATCGTTATATTCATATTATGGTACACATTTTCACTAAAACTATAATTTCTGAAAATCTAAATTTCACAATTTTAGGGGAATGTTAGAGTGAGGAATTAAAATTTAAGGCAAGTCATTCTAATATTGATGATAAATTGTATTAATATTTTTATGTCATCATGATGGTAAATATAGACTATGATCATGTTGATTTAATTGGGTTTATTCCTAAAGTGTCTTCATTATATATTAGACATCATCATGTTGCAGATTTTGATCATGTTTTGTGTGAAATTTCTAAAATTTGAATTGGAAGTACTAAAGGATTTGGTACTGGTGAATCATACCCACTTAATGACCATGGTTAAATAACTATAAATTATAGAGTCGTGATGGGGAATCTTAAACTAGATCTACATAGAAGAAAACTCCCATTTTTCATGTTTTTAATCTTTGAAATTATTTTTGAATTAATTATCCTTTTCCTAGATTTTTTCTCCATGAATCAATAACCCAAAGAAAATTTAGTTTGGTAAGTATGCCTTTTATCCTGTACGATGGATTTTGGTTTCATAATGTTTGTTTTCATTGATAATGAGGTGTAATTTGTATGTGTAATGTGAAACTATATTTAATGTGGTCTTTAAATTGGTTATATGACCATATTTAAATGATGAATTTTGGTGTTAGAGTCTATTTTAACTTTAGTACCATAAGGAGATTCATATGGAGAATATTGGATAAAACATCTCTCACATCAAACATTGTTCAATTTAAAAATTTGTATTAAATTATAATATATAATGTCAATTTGTTCATCTTGTAAGAGATTCTATTTGTCAAACAGATGACTATTTCATTGGTTTTAAGGTAGGTTACAATTTTCCCATACAATATTTCATTAATATTATTCAAATCTACCAAGTAATTATTGCACTTAATTAAATTTTTACAGTGATTCATGTTTTATCATCTAATTCACTATTTTCAAATCATTATTGATAATTTTTTTCATGTTGCATATTTGAATTTTTGACTAGTCATTGTGCAATTATTTGTTAAAAATATTGTGCTGCTTTTAAAATCATTCTTGAACTCACATAATCATTCATGATTTTGAAAATCATTTTCTACGATGTATAAATAATAAGTTAGTAGAATAATATTTTTTGAAATCTATTTGTGTATGATATTTTTGTGAAAAAAATATTTTTGAGCATTAAAATCACAATTCAAAATAGAATATAATAACTGACAGACCTTTGAATATTTTAGACTAAAAACTATTTAACCATTTCTACAACATTTAGATACAATAATTGGTACAATACTATGTTTTACGTGTCGGGGTGGGAACTTCATTAAGCATAAATTCTTTTCAGTGTCACACATAAAAACTCTATTTTATCAATTTTCTCCCGATCTTTTATTAAATATTTTTTGTTTTTGAAAATATAATAAAAAAGCTTCAATAATATTAAAATAATTGAACCATTGTTCTTAACCTTGTGATATTTAACACTTAATTTAGTGGTTTAAATGAGTTTAAAATAGATAGAATTTCGTGATTGATGGGTGTTTTTACACAATTATGTATATGGATGTTCACTTTAGATATTAGGAATGGCAGTGACATGAGAGTTATATTTATGGATTTCTTATCTTTAATTGAGAAAACTATAAAATTTAACATAAACCAGGGAAACTCTATTTTTAATCAACACCTTAGGGATCCAATTCTACTGTTAATCATATAATTTTATATAATATGGAGTAAAACATTAAAATGGGATCTCACATTCTGTGTATGAGATAAGGGATCCAAGTGGATTTCTATATTTGAATTAAATCATTTTTCAAATTTAATAAGTTCTTTTCATAGTTCTATGCACATGATATTTATTTGTGTTATATTTAAAAAATGACCCCTATCAAAAATGAGATCTATTAGCTGAGGGTAATTTAGAAATATAAAAATAACGGGAAAATTATCTTATTTAACAATTATTTGTGATGAACCTATGAAGTGAAAAAAGTGAACTTCAATTTGTGCAACCTAATGGTGGCTAATTAATTTTGGTGTATCATATTACAAATTGAGTTCCACATTTTTATAACCTATATATCTTCATGATCAAGATCCCGTTTATAACTGAAATAATATTTTAAGTAACATTTATCATGAGGAATTATTTTTCAAGAACTAGAATTTTTTAATCTCCATTGATTTTGGGATATTATAGAACATAGACAGAATGACCTTTTATTTTTAATTATATTTATAAACAAATAAAATAAATTTAATTTTCTAGAAGTGAAATTTATTAGGTTTCCCGGAGTTTGATATGGAAATTATACATTATTTATTTCCAAATCAGTTTTATATTTAATTTTATTTAGAATATTAATATAATGTAATTTTTAGTAATTAAAATTTCTTGACATTTCAATATTAAATTATATAAACATTTATCATCTTTTAAAATATGTATTTTATTTTTTATATTAGTTGTTTTTGAATAATTTACTGTTAAATGAATAATTATAAAATCGCATCAATTTCTAGTTTTTTGTTTAAATTATATATTATCCGTATATTTTGTTAAAAATAATTATTTAATTATTCCATTTTTTAGGTTTCAAACTACAAATATTTTGAACATATAATAATATTATTTAACACGTTTAATTATTTATTTAACTCTATTTCATATTAATAACTAATTTTTTTTAATTAATGTTTTTCATTAACAACATTATTTATTTTCACAATAATTGTAACTAAATTACTTCCACACATATGATAAATTATATTAATTTGAGTGAATAAAAGCTTCATATATTTTGAAACATTTTATAATTTCCTGATTGGTGACAGGATTGAAAGAGGGGATCATGGGGAAATTAACGTGATCATGGTCTCAAAACATCATGATTAGTGTTGTTTGTATAAATATAGATGATGAGTCACCAAATGATCACAATATATAGTAATGGAATACCATATGGAAGTCGGGGAGAAGACATCATGAGTGGTGACCATGATCACACTAGAAAGGCTCATAGTGTTTTTATGTTAATAGAAACCCATTATCGAGACATGGATCCATGTTTAAGCCATCATAATGGATCCACCAAACCATTTATGAAACATAGTAGTTATCTCAATTTGATATGAAGTGGGTAAATCAACAAATCCAACCATTCTAGAACCGTCGACATGTTGATAAATTCAATCATTAAACCATTCAAACCAGAGAAAATGGATTCCGAAGAAGAAAAAAGAGATGGGGAAAGGATCTGGAGCTAGATCATGAGGAAGGAAATAGTCCCACAAGAGATATATATCCACCTATATTTTCTAACATTATATTATTTATGATTACATGTGTAAATAAGTCACTGTGTTGAATTAATATGTGATGATTTATTTATATCTATCCATTCTATTTTTATTAGATCAATCATTTTAGAAATTTTATGTATTCTTTTCTTTTTTGATTTATTTTGATGATAATTTAGCACTACCGAATAGCAGATAGGTTAGGGTAGTGATTTCTTTTATCATTGGAGCATTGACCAAAGTGGAGAAAATTGTCAAATGATAATGAATCTCTTCTATATAATTAACAAATAAATCCATGGTTAATGATGGAAGGATTAGGGATCAAGAAGGATCCAAATATAACATGAGGACCCTAATACATCTATTTTTAACCTCTTTATTGATACCAAATTCTACAACTTCCATTTCACCATCATTTTAACAATTTCACTATTTCCTTATAGATTTATTATTTTATCTAGTTAAAATATTCCACATACTTGTGGAATCAACACCCCGATCACAACCATACTAGTAGTATGTTGGGTTTTATAAATATTAATTTACCCAAGGCCTGTGTACTCGTTGATAGAAATCAATACCGAGAATCATGATAATATAAATATTGGAGGTGTACTTGAAAATAAAGGATCATTTGTGGAACAAGGAGTTGATGCTCTTTTAAACTCAACCATTCTGAATATAAATTTGATTTAACTTCACATTACATTTTAATTTTTAATATTTTAGAGGGATATTATTCTAATGATTCCATGTGGGTATTTTAAAATCCTTAGAATAGTTTTTCATTTATATTCTGCCTCGGATATCGGTTTAAGATCTGGGTATTCCATGTATTGGAAGATAGTTGGATCTGATCAGGATAATCAAGGGCTTCTAGGGATAGAAATACATAGCTAATTATGATCACAGTGATCAATGTATATATATTAATTACATGAGTACCAAACTGTTAGGTTTAAAGTAATAATAATTTATTTCAATTTTATTAACATCAGTTATGGTGGTGGTTATTGTTTACTCATTCCTTTTATAATGTTTTTTTAAATTACATGTAATCTTTTTAAATTTTCATTTTTCTTGTTACTATAATTTATATTTTTCATCTAAAATATTCTTAAGAATTCTTATTTTATTAATATTTTCCTTAATATAATTTACCAGATGCACTCTATGTCTGAGACATGTAAATCTTGTCATAGAATGCAATATCAGTCTGATACCTATAATAATTATGATTTTTTGTATTTATTAAGAAATTTTTTTAATGAAAATTCATTTCCTCATGTATTAATTATAACTCCTAAAATATAATAATATAGGTACTCTATATCTAGGACTATAAATTTAATAATATCCATAGATATAGAAGAATGATAATATCCAATGTAATATAAATTAGAAACAAAAGTAGAATATTCTATAATAGTACCTCAAACTATAGAAGGATCAAGACTCTTCTCCTAATAGGTAGGCTGAACTGTATAAATATATCCCGATATATGGCCCTATGATACATCCTGACATCACTGGGCTATTATTCTAGGGTGTATCTATATAAATTGATCATGAAGACATCATCCATGATCACCACCTTGGAATGATTAGCCAAAAGTACTCTAGCTACCTGCTTGGTGAGGTTCTACAGATCTTGATCTTGAAGGTGGTGAAAATATGGATCCTCTTACATTATTAAATGATGGTATAGTCCTACAAAAGAACTTAATATTCCCCAACCTAATACAACAATGAAATTCAATGGGATCCCATGGAATTTATGGCTTCAAATTACCTAGCTTATAGAATTTTTGAAACACCATGTAACTATTAGTAGCTTGCATCTAACTACTGCTTCCCCTAAATGCTATCTCAAAGAGACACTTCATGATCCTAAAAAACCTTTATTATCTCACCATGAAACTAGCCACGAACCTACATTAATCTTCCCATAGTTTCCACACTATTATAGGGTCATAATTTAATTTATTAAAAGTTGTGAAAAATAGAACATCATTCAATCGAAATAAATGGTATACACAATCCTATCCTCCAACTCACTCACTATAATTAACTCAACACCATAATGTGTTGGTATTTAACACTAATATTTGGTTAATTGAGATGAAGTATCTACCATAGAAAAACCACCATGTTGTAGGCACAAAAATTTACTATTATTTCCCACTCAAAATGTCTTCGGAAAGAAGTAATCATAGAATTAAATCCAGAAGCCTACCAAAACCATACCATGATGATGACTAGCTTACTTAATCACATCCCAAAAATGTTTTCCTGAATCCCATAGTATATAAGTTTTCTGTTTGACCCTCTTCTCTGGAGGATCATGTAGAACCTAAAAAACATAGCTTGTGTCACGAACCATCCCAGGTATACTGGTATCCTGATAACCGAGTAGACCATGACATAGCCCGAAGGGTGTTCCTGATCCCCGTGGGTCGGTGACAAGCACCTGACATCATACAACATGAATGTGGGAACGATTTTTGCCACAAGAATGCGTAAGAAAAAGAAACAAGGCAGTGTACTAGAAAAAAAACTCCACTAGGAGTAATGTACCAGAATATACAGTGGCATAAAAATTCCAAAGTACTACATCCCAAGTACTAAAAATGAAAAAACAGCCTCAAGGTCCCTAAGGACACAACTCACCATGACCAAAGATCAATAGATGGATCCACCTCCAACAGGTCCCTTCCCTTTCGATCCTGGAATAAGAAAGTCTACAAACTCCCGCAGGTAAAATTAGGGTGTGAGCCTAACCCCAGTAGGATACCACCAAAGATTCTATAATAGATTCCAAATATATATTATCCAAAGAAATGATTTCTATTTTCAAATAAATAGGTTTGGAATTTCAAAAAAATATTTTAAAAAAACATGATATACATTTCCAAATGATGGAAAAATCAATATATGAAAAGGTTTTACAATGATGGAATATTTATAAAATAATGGATTATGAAAAAAATTAATATGAAACAGTTTATATAATTTTAGTAGGCATGTAAGGAATTTAAAAAGCATTGTCATAAATTTCTATCTCACAGATAAATAATCAAGTGAGCAACATGGTCATCTGTGAAAAAAGGTACGATATTATTAACCAGTTATAGGCTTCCTCACTCTCTATGTGAACTCTAAAAAATGTGTATACCCACATCCCTATGAAAATCCCCAAAGGAGACTCGTCACCAACCTATCTGGTATGTGACCCACCACAAATATGTTTTCAGACGTTGTTGTATCATAGAGTGTATCCAAATAACTCCCTAACTTCCTAAGGCGTGCATGAGCTCTTACATGATGGGTAAACTATTTTAAGACTACATAAAAATTAAATCAATCCCATTATTCCATTTCAAAAGTGTCAATTTATTTCCATTTAAAACCAAATAGTTTTTATTCAAAAACATAACTTTTTTATATGATAAAACCACAGGGTTTCTATAAAAACATTTTTATCCTTTTTAACAAGTTTGAAATTAAATAAAAACCAATTCCATATGTACACAATTTATTTTCACAATTAAATTAAACAATTTAATTGAAATAATTTCCATCAAATACACAATTTAAATTAAACAACATAAATCATCCAATTCCCATAAACACACCCAATTCAATTGAATCAGGGTGTTTTACAAATTTCCATGCCAAAACAATTTCAAATATCTCGATTCATTGGATTCGGTTTTTTATCAATTTCATTGAAAGAAAATTTGCACAATTTATTTTAAATAAACAATTGAATTAAATCAAGCAATACAAGGATAATCAATTTGGCTAATCAGAATGGAACCACATGCCTCAAAGGTTTTGACCCAAACCACAACGATCGAAAACACTACAAAAAACTGGGTTTCTTTTCAAGAACCCACCTTATATCTCTTCTCCTAGTAAGATCAAGACCAAATCTCATCATTTTTGGTACCACACACATAGATCTAACCATTACGAGAGATGATATAAGAAACCCAGAGAAGGGGAGAAGTAGAACTAAGTAGATTTAAGAAACTGACCAAGAATGATAAAGAAAGATCACATACCTCAAGAATACGGCTTTGATTCCGCAAGAAGGGCCTTCAGATCACCTCTGGAATTATAGGAGAACCTTCTCTGACCTTAGGAGAGGATAAATCCCGAGTTAGGGCCACTTATGAGGAAAAACAAGGCACTTAGAGGCAAAACCGAGTGAGATCCACAATTTAAGGATCTCATTTAAGTGATTGCATGGTTAGTTCGCACGTTTTGACAAATCGTGTGCTTGTTGTTGATTAGCTACTTTTTCAGCCACCATTATCGCATGGTTTGACCACAATGTTTAACAAACTGTGTGCTGCTTGTGCGGAAGTTACTATCTCCCAGAGAAACTATGCACAGTTTGGCCGCACGGTTTAGACAACTCGTGCGCCGCCTGTGAGACTTCCCCTTTTCCTAAAAACATCATTTAACGTTCTCCTAACTCTACCAAGTCACTACTCCAAAACATAGGTACTTAGAAACATCAAAAGTACCTGAAAACGTAATGTGATGTTACAACCACCCCACCATAAGATCATTCTGTCCACAGAAAGCCTATGAAAAAACCTCCACATCAAAAAAGATGAGGCCACTGCTCTCTCATTAGTGACTCCCTTTCCCAAGTCTCATGAGAATCAGAACCAGGCTTCCATAGTAAACATGCCAGAGGTATCATTCACCCATGAAGTACCTTGGTCTCAGAATCTACAATCCGGACTGGTCGTTCAGTAACAGACAAATCTGGTTCAATCTCTAGATCACTCCAGCTCACAACATGAGATATGTCCGAGAAATACATTCTTAGCTACGATACATGGAACATGTTATGTACCGAAACCAAATATGGTGGTAGAGCTAGATGGTAAGATACTTTTTCTACAAGACCAACAACCTCAAATAGTCCCACAAAATGATGATCAAGAATCCCTTACCTCCCATGTTATCGATGACCTAATCGGGGTGAATCTTTTAAGAACAGATAGTCACCAACTGAGAATCTTAAGTTTTACGGCGAAGATCAACATAATACATGTACTGACTTTCTACTATCAACATTCTCTGAATAATCAACTAGATCATAGCTGTCATCTCTTTACCCAAACTCGTTCATACCCAAGAACTTACACCAATCTCCTACCAACATAAAGGATATTTACATGGATGACCACACAAAGCCTCAAAAGGATCCGTTTTGATAGAAGACTAATAACTATTGTTATAAGAAAACAAAACTAGCCCCAGATGATCATCGCAAGACCCACCAAAGTCGAGAACACATCCGCGGATCATATCCTCAAGGATATGAATATCTATCTCTGTCTGGCCATCTTACTATGGATGGTAGGCTATGCTCAAACGAGCCTAATATCTTAGTTCTTCTTGAAGGCCTCTGGAAAAGTGAGATGTAATCCGAGGATCCCTATCATAGAATATAGCAAATGGAACTCCGTGCAAACAAACAACTTCTTTCACATAGATATTTCCTGACTCTTCAACTTTTGTTGTATCTCGAATAGGTATAATGTGAGCCGAAATGGTCAGCCTATCGATCACAAACCATATTGCTTTCTTCTTCATCTGGGTTTGTGGTAACCCAACCACGAAGTCCATAGAGATTTCATCCCACTTCCATGTAGGGACTGGAAGTGGTTGTAGCAAACCCAAGGGTTTCTGGTGCTCTCATTTCACCAGCTGGCATGTACAGCAATGAGATACAAGCTAAGAAATGTCCAGTCTCATACCTAGCCACCAAAATTGTCACTGAATTTCATAGAACATATTCGTGGTTCCTGGGTGTACATCCCACTGAGAGTTATGGAAACCCCCCATCACATTCTTCATTATCGCTAACGGCACAATGTAACGGTTTCAATAACACATAACACACTATTTGGATAACGACCATAGAGTGTTGGTCTCCAAACCATTGAGAGAGTCCTTAATGCTATGGAATTCATCATCATGTTGTTGTTCCAGAAGAATTAACTCGAGGAGAGTAGAAGTCAACTGAACACTAGATAAAGAAACTGCAATCCCCTTCCACTGAACTCCAATATGAAATTGGGAAAAAGAGCCATCAAACTCCACTCTTATAAAGATTCATTCACAGCCTGTGATTGATGTTTCTTGTTTAATGTATATGCAACTACATTCTCTTTCCCAAGGGTATAGGAAATGTCAATGTCGAAATATTGCAGGTACTCCACCCACCGCCTTTGGTGGAGATTCAAATATTTTTTACAGAAGATATAACTCAAGATCTTGTGGTCTGAACAAATAGTAAACCATTCTCCATAAAGGTAATGTCTCCAACACATAAGTGCATGCATTACAACTGCATGTTCAAGGTCATGGGTAGGAATGTTCTTCTCATGAGACTTATGCTGATGATATCCATACGCAATAACCTGATTACCTAGCATAAGGAAACATCCCAAACCTGAACTCGATGAATCACAGAAGACCACACAACCTATCCCAGCCTTAGGAAGATTTAACACCAGAAAATTAGTTAAGGGACACTTTATCTCAACAAAAGCACTCTGACATTTATCATTCTAGGAAAACGTCACATCGTTTCGAGTCAGAGTAGTCATCAGTGAATATGACTTTTAGAATTATTTAACAAACATGCGATAATATCCTGCTAATCCGAAGAAGCTCAGAATGTCAAAAACATTTCGTGGTTGTTCTCAAGTCATTACATCATTCACCTTCTTAGGATAAACTGATATTCCCTGTTCTGACACGACATGTCCAAATAATTTCACTTCCCTAATCTAGAAATCCCAATTTAAAATAATGGAATAATGTCGGTGATTCCTTAGAAGACTCAGAACAGTTCTTAGATGATGCACATGATCCTACTCATACATGGAGTATACAATAATGTCATCAACAAAGACTACCACTAATGTATCTAGATAATCACGGAAAACCAGGTTCATCATTGCAATTAAAACTGCAAGAGCATTTTTTAGGCCGAAGGGCATAACAAGGTACTCATAATGGCCATAACTACTCCGAAAAGTGGTCTTATGAACGTCAGATTCTATTATCCTCAACTAATGGAAAACAGATCGAAGATAAATTTTTGAAAACCACTATGCCCTATTCAATTGATCAAACAATCATCAATTCATGGTAACCGATATTTGTTCATTATTTTACCTTGATTGAGCTTTCGATAATCAACACTTAAGCGAAGAGAACAATCAGCCTTCTTGATGAAGAGAACAGGTGATACCCATGGTGTCACACTCGTGAATATAAGACCTTTCTCAAGAAGATCATCTAACTGAGACTTTAGTTCTTTTAGTTCATCTGGAGAAACTCAGTAAGAGGTAATATAAATTGGTTGAGTACCTGGAATTAAGTCAATAGAGAAATAAACCTCCCTTAATTGTGGAAAACTAGAGAATTCAGAAGGAAACACGTCAGAAAACGCAGCGACGACTGAAGGAGGACCACCACACATTGAATCTCTCTCTAGATAAAAAAGAAAAAACTGATATAACATTCTCCATCATTGTATAAGAGGGTCCACCTATACATGACCTTGGGTCTCATTCTCCTTGAAAAACAAGAGGCACACCACTAGGTGTAGTAAGGTAAACCAGTCGAAGATAAAAATCGATCAGGGCTTTATTGGCAATGAGACAATCCTTCCCAAATATGACGTCAAAATATTTCATTTCGAGAACTATGAAACATCAAGCATGATCAACATCTGATAGAGAGAAAACAGAAGACGGACTATGGAGACCCTTCAATATCATTGTACCAAGGGGTGTAGTTATACCAATCGCACAAGACAAAATAGGTTGATTAATAAGATTATCAATATGTGTTGAAATAAACGAGTGAGATGCACCAGTACTAAAAAGAGTTGTGACAAAAGATTAAACTATAGTAATGGTGCCTCTCACAGTTGCAGGACCAGTATCAGCTACCTCTGGTGACTCTTCCACTAGTTGAATAAGCTTCGTTTTCACGACCCGTCCTCGGGGCCCGTGCCGTGACTACCCCAAGCCTACCTTCCATAGGGCAGGGGCTGGCGACTAGCACCAAAGGCATAAATCCCAATAAAAAGGGAAGGCATTGACTTTATAAAAGTAAACAACACAACAGAGTACAAGATGAAGCTAACACTAAGTATAGCAGTAAAGAAGTGTGCTAGAAATACAAAGGGGTCAGAAATACATGCCCAACTGAAAGGTACAACTGCAACTGAAAGTAAATCACAACTCAAAGGACAACAACTAAAAGGTGACAAGCAGCTCCTAGATCATCCACCATGGATCCTACCTGAAGGGTAGGTACAGATGTTCTCCACAGCTCTCCACATTCGACCATCCATCCGTCCATCTCCTCCGGGTACCTACTCGTCGTGAGATCCACCTCCAGGTACTGTCCAGCTCAATATTCCTCAACTACAATCAGTGATGTCCGTTGCCTGAAACCAAAACAAAGTGGTGCGGGTGTAGCCCATGCAGGGGTGAGTACAATGATACTCAGTAGGGACCCTGAGACCCTCATGGTCTCACTAAAATCCAACAAGGATAAACCACAAATAACGATCTCAACGGATAACATTTACATAGGTGTATTCCCTTACACACACCTATGTTATCAAGTAACCCATCTCAATCATGAGGAAACACAAAGGTTATGAAATCAACGGATAACCACTACATAGGTATACTACCATACATATACCTAAGTTATCAAGTGACCCATCCCAATCATGAGGTAGACACAAAAGACATTGACTCAGCTCAAACCATGATTTAAACATGATGTCGAAAGCACAACTGCTGGAGAACTACTCCTTTGTCAAGCACAATAGTCCTGTCATGACTCCAAGGTGCTACTCACTAACCTTAGACTGCTGAAGTACTCCACATGTCGAGTACTGTGGCCCTAATACTACAACCATATGCTTCCCACCATGGGTCTGTCGCTATAACCAAGCGCACCCCCTCATAGCCTACAGAGGTACTCCTTCTGTCGAGTACCACGGGTCTGCCGCTACAACCAAGCTCTCCTCTGTCGTGGTTCTACTGCTAAAACCAAGCGCACCCCAATGGGATATCCGAATCACTCTGAGATGATCGATTATCAGTCGTCAAGTCTCAGACAGCTACTAGGTCTCTGCACTCTGCTAGCTCGTCACAGGGAGGGTCCGCTCCACGAGCTACTGGTCGATACGCCAAGTATCACAAGTTTCCACTAAGAAGTACCCCAAAGGTTTGCCATGTCTTAAGAAACTCAACAAAATAGACTGTGCGTCAATCGGACACTCGACCAGTGTGTTATTAGCCTTTTCGTCCCGGGGGACTGGTTGGATTTCGGGTACAATCCAACCCGGCCCTACTCCAACTGCGTCCGAAACTCAGGTGAAGTATGCCAAAAGAATTGTCTCATCAGGAGGAATCTGAAAAAGTCGACGACACGTCAATCAGACATCTGGTCCTTATGTTATAAGTGTTTCCCCTCTGAGGGCCCGGTTGGTTTCAAGTTCGAACCAACCCGGTCGTACAACAAATGACACATGTTAACCAAACCGGTCACACAATTGTGATCCATATCGAAAAACACAA
Organism: Viscum album; assembly: GCA_963277665.1. Lineage (NCBI taxonomy): Eukaryota > Viridiplantae > Streptophyta > Magnoliopsida > Santalales > Viscaceae > Viscum > Viscum album. The sequence goes on along the minus strand of OY728120.1, from coordinate 1,873,092,765 downwards.
GAGATCGACTACCCATTGGTCCAAAACAGATAGCTAGTAAAAAAGTTGCATTTCACCGCAACATGCGCGAATCAGGCATCATGGGGCCCGCGCCTCGACCTCGATGTAAATATCCAATATTTGTCTTCAAACATCCGTCTTAATTCCGGGGTTGCAACCTCGTAGACGGTTCGACATTACGACACTGTATGAGAGAGATATTTCTGATACAAGATCCTGTAATAATAATAATATTTTTATTATTCGGTGTTTCGTGGGCCTGAGCCACGAACCATAATTTAGTATTCAACATTAGATTTGAATCGACCATATTGATGTCAGGATTACATCGCCACTGACGGCAAGCCAATCGGATGTCACAAGCATGAGTTATGGCGGGTCAAAGATTTAATAATAATATTAAATCTATTATTTTCCATGCGCTTCAAGTACCCGGTCCAAAAACCCGATAAATACATCCAATATTGGGCTCATAAATTCCGTCTCGAAGTCAGGGTCACACTGCCGCAGACGGTTCGTGAAACCGAGGTCGCACGAAGAAGATAGAGTCAAAACAATGTTTTATCAACAAAATTATTAAGAACAATATTTTATTTTTATTATTAATTATTTACTTATTTATCTTTCTAACTCCAAAATCAATGACCATTTTGGACTCCTTGTGTCCTGGAATTCATCCCCAAAACCCCCATTTATCATTTATTTCACTTTTGATTTTATCCCCACTATTATCTAATAAATCATCTCTTTCTCCAATCTCATTTACTCTTCCACGATTATGTTCTCCCAATTAGCTCCCCAATCACCTAGCCTCCTTACACACAGCCAGAACCGCCACCACCTTCACCGTCCCTCCTCGCCGCCGCACCATCCCCGACTACTTGCGCCGGCGCGCCCCAAACCAGCCGCATCGCCTGGCCCCCTGTCCGCTCGTCGTGCCAACTGCGTCCCAGTCACAACACAGCCCCCCCCCCCCCCCGCCTTAACATGGTCGTCGGGTCCTAGCCCACCAGGTACCACCAGTTGACCCATAAACACGGGGGGCCCACACCAGGATCCACCCACGTGCACGAATGGGTCATCAGACTAATGACAGTCCCCACAGTCCAACACATGTCTTTTCCAGTGTGTTTTGTCCTCACTCACACACACCCTGAGAAACTTCCCAGAAGGTCACTCATCCTGATCAGTACTCCACACGGCCAGAACCGCCACCACCTTCGCCTGCCCGCCGCGCCGCCACACCGCCCCCGACTACTTATTATTAATTATTTACTTATTTATCTTTCTAACTCCAAAATCAATGACCATTTTGGACTCCTTGTGTCCTGGAATTCATCCCCAAAACCCCCATTTATCATTTATTTCACTTTTGATTTTATCCCCACTATTATCTAATAAATCATCTCTTTCTCCAATCTCATTTACTCTTCCACGATTATGTTCTCCCAATTAGCTCCCCAATCACCTAGCCTCCTTACACACGGCCAGAACCGCCACCACCTTCACCGTCCCTCCTCGCCGCCGCACCATCCCCGGCTACTTGCGCCGGCGCGCCCCAAACCAGCCGCATCGCCTGGCCCCCTGTCCGCTCGTCGTGCCAACTGCGTCCCAGTCACAACACAGCCCCCACCCCCCCCCCCCCCCGCCTTAACATGGTCGTCGGGTCCTAGCCCACCAGGTACCACCAGTTGACCCATAAACACGGGGGGCCCACACCAGGATCCACCCACGTGCACGAATGGGTCATCAGACTAATGACAGTCCCCACAGTCCAACACATGTCTTTTCCAGTGTGTTTTGTCCTCACTCACACACACCCTGAGAAACTTCCCAGAAGGTCACTCATCCTGATCAGTACTCCACACGGCCAGAACCGCCACCACCTTCGCCTGCCCGCCGCGCCGCCACACCGCCCCCGACTACTTACACGGCGCGCCTCAAACCAGCCGCATCGCCTGTCCCCATGTCCGCTCGTCGTGCCAACTGGGTCCCAGTCAAAGCACAACAACCCACCCATAACATGGTCGTCGGGTCCTGGCCCACCAGGTACCACTAGTTGCCCCGAAAACACGTGGGGCCCACCCTAGGATCCACCCACATGCCCGAATGGGTCATCAGACTAATGAAAGTCCCCAGAGTCCAAGACATATTCGTTCCAGTGTGCTTTGTCCTCACTCACACACACCCTGAGAAACATCTCAGAAGGTCACCCATCCTGATCACTACTCCAGGGCAAGCACGCTTAACTGTGGAGCTCTAATCAGACAGGCTTCCGAAAAGGAAGGTGCACCTTGTTGACATTAGTCACATCATATAGTTATTTAACCCTTTATCATTTTCGAGTGTTACAATCACCCCCCCTTTAGAGCACAACGCCGTCGTTGTGAGCCCAACAACTCAACCCAGGCAGTGCACCGCGCACTTAAGGCTGGGTTCCTCCTCTGATACCAAATGTGACAACTGGGTCCCAGTCACAACACAGCCACCCCGCCTTAACATGTCCTTCGGGTCCGGGCCCACCACGTACCACCAGTTGCACCGAAAACACCTGGGGCCCACAACAGGATCCACCGACATGCCCGAATGGGTCATCAGACTAATAACAGTCCCTACAGCTCAACACATGTCTTTTCCAGTGTGTTTTGTCCTCACTCACACACACCCTGAGAAACATCCCATAAGGTCACCCATCCTGATCACTACTCCACACTGCCAAAACCACCACCACCTTCGCCTGCCCGCCGCGCCACCCCCGGTTACTTGTGTCGGCGCGCCTCAAACCAGCCGCATCGCCTGGCCCCCTGTCCGCTCGTCGTGCCAACTGGGTCCCAGTCAAAGCACAACCACCCCGCCTTAACAAGGTCGTCGGGTCCTGGCCCACAAGGTACCACCAGTTACCCTGCAAACATGTGGGGCCCACCCAAGGATCCACCCACATGCCCGAATGGGTCATCAGACTAATGACAGTCCCCATAGGCCAACACGTGTCCGTTCCAGCGTGCTTTGTCCTCACTCACACACACCCTGAGAAAATTCCCAGAAGGTCACCCATCCTGATCACTACTCCAGGCCAAGCACGCTTAACTGTGGAGTTCTAATCAAACAGGCTCCCGAAAAGGAAGGTGCACCATGTTGACATGATTAATATCATTTAGTCATTTAACCCTTTATCATTTTGGGGTGTTACAATCACCCCCCCCCCCCTTTAGAGCACAACGCCCTCATTGCAGGCCATGCATCTCAACCCAGGCAGTGCACCGCGCACTTAAGGATGTGTTCCTCCTCTGATACCAAATGTGACAACTGGGTCCCAGTCACAGCACAACCACCCCGCCTTCACATGGTCGTCGGGTCCTGGCCCACCAGGTACCACCAGTTGCTCCGCAAACACATGGGGCACACCCCAGGATCCACCCACATGCCCGAATGGGTCATCAGACTAATGACATTACCCACATGCCAACACATGTCCTTTCCAGTGTGCTTTTTCCTCACTCACACACACCCTGAGAAACTTTCCAGAAGGTCACCCATCCTGATCACTACTCCAGGCCAAACATGCTTAACTGTGGAATTCTAATCAGACATGCTCCTTAAAAGGAAGGAGCACCTTGTTGACATGAGTCATATCATTTAGTCATTTAAACCTTTATCATTTGGGGGTGTTACAATCACCCCCCCCCCTTTAGAGCACAGCACCCTCGTTGTGGTCCCTACATATCAACCCAGGCAGTGCACCGCGCACATAAGGCTGGGTTCTTCCTCTGATACCAAATGTCACAATTGGGTCCCAGTCACAGAACATCCACCCCGCCTTAACATGGCTGTCGGGTCCTAGCCCACCAGGTACCACCAGTTGCCCCACAAACACGTGGGGCCCACCCCAGGATCCACCCATGTGGCCGAATTGGTCATCAGACTAATTACAGTCCCCGCAGGCCAACACATGTTATTTCCAGTGTGTTTTGTCCTCACTCACACACACCCTGAGAAAAAATTTCCAGAAGGTCACCCATCCTAATCACTACTCTAGGCCAAACATGCTTAACTTTGGAGTTCTAATCAGTCAGGCTCCCGAAAAAGGAGGGTGCACCATGTTGACATGAGTCATATCATTTAGTCATTTAACCCTTTATCATTTGGGGGTGTTACAATCACCCCTACTTTAGAGCACAACGCCCTTGTTGTGGGACCTACATCTCAACCCAGGCAGTGCACCGTGCACTTAAGGCTAGGTTCCTCCTCTGATACCAAATATAAAAACTAGGTCCCAGTCACAGCACTGCCACCCCGCCGTAACATGGCCGTCGGGTCCTGGCCCTCCAGGTACCACTAGTTGCCCCGCAAACACATGGGGCCAACCCCAGGATCCACCCACGTGCTCGAATGGGTAATCAGACTAATGACAGTCCCCACAGGCCAACACATGTCCTTTCCAGTGTTCTTTGTCCTCAATCACACACATCCTCAGAAACATCCAGAATGTCACCCATCCTGATCACTACTCCAGGCCAAGCACGCATAACTGTGGAGTTCTAACCAGACATGCTCCCAAAAAGGAATGTGCACCTTGTTGACATGAGTCATATCATTTAGTCATTTAACCCTTTATCATTTGGTGGTGTTACATTCGTTCTGGATGCATGTGGCTAAAACCATTTTGTACATGAAGAATTTGATTGCCCCACAGTTTTGGGTGGTGCAGATGATCATATTCAACTACATGGATTAGAGATTTGATAGTATAATCTCTGTATGTTCCCTAAATGTCCACAGAAGCAGCAGTTCTTTGGTGCCTCATTGAAACCCCTCTTATAATGTCCTGGTTTCTCACACTGATAGCAAGTCAAATAAGCCCCTCATAGTGCTACCAGAGGTCTCGGATGACTCTGATGTTGAGAAATACCATGAAAAAAGTCACTTTTCTGTTTTCCTTTAAAGGAACCCACACTGGAACTAGAAGGAAAAAGAACCTCCTTCGACCCTGAATTTCTTGCCGAGTCCATCTCATCCATCATCACCATATACAACATATCATCATAAGTGGGTAGCTTCAGTAGGAAATCCTGAGAACGGATATCTGATCGATGTCCCAACTCGAATTGTCGAGCCATTATCCTCTCATTAGATAATATATTAGGAGCAGAATGTACCATCTCAAGAAAACAGATTTGAGTACTCAATCATGGTTTTTTTGGCCTGGTCAAGCTTGAAAAACTCCACAGCCTTCGCCAACACAATTGATTTTGGATAGAACTGGTAAGTGAAAAGAACCCTATAGTCTTTCCACTCCAAACCCTCATGTTTCCCTTCCTTCACCATCATGTCCCACCATCTCCTACTCGGTCCCTCCAGTACGAAGGTGGAACACTTCACCTTGATCTCATCAAGTGTCTCCATGAACCCAAACATGCGTTCAATCTTACTAAACCATTCCTTATCATGTTGAGGTTCAGTGGAGCCTTTGAAAAATGGTGGCTTATGGCGAAGGAACTCTTGAGAATGGCTTCAAAGAATATCACTACGAGGATCTAAATCTAGATCCTGAACATGAAATAATGGTGGTGCTTGTCCTGGAGCTTGGACAGTGCGAACAATCAACTCAGCCAGATGTGGATCCACACTAGGACTCTCTTGCTGAGGTTCAACAGCAGCCTCTTTTTCGATCTATGCTTCACGTCATCTTGGAGGAATGATGGTAAACATCCTAAAAAAACATAGATTATCACCCAAACCAAGTACAATGAATACTATTCGTAAAAGAGAGGATAACAAGATTGGGATTCCACTATATCCAAATCAAAATAGGTAAAATACTAGAACTAATCCACAAGTAGTTTTCCCTAACCAAACCTAGCGACTTAAGGTTCATTGTGGTGAGAGCTGGCCAGACACTCAATCACATCTTCCTCCCAAGTCCCGACAAGAATACTCAAATTCATACTGTCGTCATGTCAAGATGCTTAACCTGACCTCTGATATAACTTTGTCATGAACCAGCCCGACTACCCTGGTAACCCGATAACCGAGATGGAATTGACAAGCCCAAAGGGCATTCTAGATCCCCATGAGTTGGTGACAAGCAGCTGACATCACACAGACTTGCAAGTGGGAACGATTTTTTCTACAAGAATGTGGAAGCAAAAGAAACAAGACAATATGCCAAAAAAAGAAACTCCACTGGGAGTAATGTACCAGAATATAAAGTGGAATAAAAATCCCAAAGTACTATAACCCAAGTACTAAAAATGGGAAATAACCTGTGGTCCCTAAGGACTAAACTCACCAAGACAAAAGATCAATAACTAGATCCACCTCCAAGAGGTCCCTTCCCTTTTGATCCCTGAAGAAAAAAGTCTTCAAAATCCTGAAGGCAAAAGTAGTGTGTGATCCTAAGCCCAGTAGGATACCTCCAAAGATTCCGTAAATGATTCCAAATATAGATTATAAAAAGAATAGCTTTCCATTAACAAATAAATAGGTTTTAAATTTCAAAAGAATATTTGAACAAAACATGCTATACATTTCCAAATTATGGAAAAATCAATTTAACGAAAGGTTTTACAAAGATGGAATATTTCTAAAAAAATGGCCTATGAAAAAAATTTATATAAAATAGTTTATATAAATTCAGTAGGCATGTAAGGTAGTTCAAAAGAATTAGCATACATTTATTTCTCACATATAAATATACAACGAGCGACATAGTCATCTGCCAAAAAGGTACGATAGTATTAACCAGTTATAGGATTCCACACACACTTTGTGAACTCAGAAAAATGTGTATACACATGTCCCAATGACACTCTCCAAAGGAGACTCGTCACCACCCCATCGAGTACGTGACCCGCCGCAAGTATGTTTTAGAACATTTTCATAGTGTAGAGTGTATCCAAATAACTAACTAACTAACTAAGGATTGCATGCGCTCTTACATGATGGGTGAAATATTTTAAGAATGATTAAAAATACCACCAATCACATTTATCCATTTCAAAATTTTCAATATATTTCCATTTAAAACCAAACATGTTTTATTCAAAAACATTCCTTTTCACGTGATAAAACCATAGGGTTTCTATGAAAACATTTTTAAACCATTTTAACAAGTTTTAAATCCATTCAAAACCAATTCAATATTTACACAATTTATTTTCACAATTAAATTAAAAAATATTATTGAAATCATTTCCATCAAATCCACAATTTAAATTAAACAATTTAAATCAGCCAATTTCTATAAACACACCAAATTCAATGGAATCAGGGGTTTTCTAAATTTTCATGCCAAAACCATTTCAAATATCTCGATTCATTGGAATTAGTTTTTTATCAATTTAATTGAAAAATAAATTGAGCAATTGAATTTAAATCAACAATTGAAATAAATCAAGCAATATAAGGATAGTCAATTTGGATAATCATAATGGAACCACCTACCTCAAAGGTTTTGACCAAAACCACAACGGTCGAAAACGCTCAAGAAAACCGGGTTTCTTATTAAAGAACCCACCTTAGATCTCTTCTCCTAGTAAGATCAAGACCAAATATCATCATATTTGGTACCACACACTTAGATATACCCATAACGGGAGTAGATCTAAGAAACCGACAGAACAGAAGAAGTATATCTAAGTAGATCTATGAAACCGATAAAGAACGATAATGAATGATCACATACCACAACATTCTGGATTCAATTCACCCAGAGAGGCCTTCAGATCACTTCCAGAATGATGGGTAAGCTTCTCGGACCTTTGGAGAAGAAAAATCCAGAGTTAGGGCCTCTTAGGAGGAAAAACAAGGAACTTAGAGGCAAAACCAAATGAGATGCACAATTTTAGGATCTCATTTAAGTGACCACATGTTTGGTTTACACGGTTTGACAAACCGTGTGCTAGCTGTGCATTAGATACTGCCTCAGCCAACCTTCTCACATGGTTCGGATGCACGGTTAGACAAACTGTGAGATGATCGTGTGTAATTTACTATCCCCAAGACCAACTACTCACGGTTTGGCCGCACAGTTTAGACAACCCGTGCACTGCCCGTGCGACATCCCCTTAGCCTCAAAACATCATCTAATGTTCTCCCGACTCTCCCAAGTCACTACACCAAAATAGAGGTAATTAGAAACATCAAAAGTACCTGAAAATGTAACGTGGCATTACAACATGGTCACTATCCATGAATCAACATATTCGTTGCCAACATCCCTGATGAAAATAGTTTGGTGTTGCTATAAGAATTATCATGGATAATAATCCATTAAGGGGAAGGTTGAAGAGCTCCATGCATTGATTTTATAATCAATAGGATGCTATGTTAGAACTACAAATTGATTACCTGGTGATGAATAATATGGCATACCTATGGTGTCATATCAATAGGAAATATTGATGGCTCATGGCCAACTACCATTGTACCATGGTAGTCACCAGATTCTAGGAACACGACTCCTGGATGTATTGTTGTCATATATCTACAATTTCATAAAATATACCTTAGATAATGTCTGATAGTATATATTGTAATAGATAATATAATGGGATAGGTAAAAGAATCTTATGCAAATGTCTCACCACTCCATATGATCCAATGTCCATGCCTAGGTGATATGTAAAATCATAATGGATCAATAGAGAGACTACCTAATTCCCACTACTAAATATTAGTTAGGGTCATGGTCTCACATACAATTATAGAGGTCCTAGTAAATTGATTTAAATTACAATGTCTTGTAGAAAACAATAATTATGTTTCAATTGGAATCCCTATTAAACGCAATTATTTTATTTGAACATTAATATATATAAATGTTTGTATCCACATATATTTATAAATATATATATTTCAATGTCCAGTGACAAGGGTCACCATTCCTGTGTTATAAAGTCATAATATTTATATGCTTCCATTGGATGTTCTATATCTATGACCAAACATTTACATATTATATCTAGATATAATAGGTCATAAAAATTTATTTTATTACATGAATCTTCAACTCTAATTTATATAAGTACTTTCTTTATAAATTACTAATGCAGTTCCTATAATCAAATCATCTAACATAACTTCTAAAATGACACATGGTCTATGAATAAATCATACAATAATAAAGTTTTTATGCTGTCAACCAAATGATATATGGAAAAAACCTTTTAATTTGATTTTGACACATTAATTATTCCAATTATTTTATCCCTATAAAAACATTAGTATATATCTAAATAAAACATTCAAGGCAACATTACAATTAAATAGTAAATATATATAGTAATTTTAGTATTGCATGGAATATGATAGAAAAGAGTATCAAATGGTGACTATAAGATTGATGATCAATTAACCCTTTCATTACCAGACCAAGGGAAAAAATAATACATTATTTGTAAAAATGAAAATAAATTCACAAATCATGTGTGTCACTCAAATGGGGAATAAATAAAATTGACACAAGAAAAAACCAAAATGGAAATAACCCATCATATGTAATTTATATTTTCTTTAATAATAAGATAGATCCTCCCATGAATAATAACATTAGAAAATACCAAAGTGTTCCTATATCCTATATACCAACCATAAAAAACAGAAAATAATGAAAGAAATATGCTTTGATGAAACTTTTTAATGTCATGAAATATCTCACATGGTAACAATATCTAAAATTTTGCATCACATGGAATCATGTACACCTCCATTTATGTTAGAGTCTACCTTCTAGTAGTAAGGGTCCATAATGGTTTGGTGAGGTGACTATACAGTCATAATTTAGGGTATGACAATGATTTACAATAACAATAAGCATTGAAAACAATATAATATTGTACTAAATACCATAAAAAACAAGATAAAATAACATGAAAAAATTGAATAAATATCATATATGAAAAAATTATCATGCCACGATGCTATAAAAAATTTGACTACATTAATAGACCAACATTCATATAAAAACATGATATACAAAATTAGAAAAAAACCAACAACTATCCCAAATTGAACCATGAGAAAATTCATAGTCCTCGATAATAATACTCCAATACTCTATTCTATGAAGAATAAAAATGAATCCATTATTGGATACCCCCATTTTTCCCTACTTGAAACCATGAGATGTATTATGGTACCAAGTGGTGGCCCCAAAAGGGTGTGAGATATACTCAACATGACATCACCAATGATTTCTAGAATAATCAAATTTGTGCCGAAAATGTGAGGAGATTAAATATAGAATAAAATTATGAAGAAAACATGTACATTGTAATGAGTCGTATATGTTTTATAATGGACACCCGGCTGACACTAACTGCTTCGACCAAATACGACATATATCTAAGAATATGATGATATATGTACTGATATATCGGTATATATATATATGGTCTATATACATCATGTCATATATCTCCATATATATTGATAATAATACTATATAGGACCCGATGTTTAACTCAAACATCCACGGATAATCATTAATGTCTCTTGGAGTGTTAAAAGATTCCATGCTCTTGTACCATGAATCATATGGGTCTCCATGCCCATGTATGACTAGTTTATGGAATTCCATTCTTTATTATCATATGAATATAGGACTATATTCCAGATTATGACAATTATATGGGATTCCATGCCTAGGAACTGCATGTTTATGGGATTCCATGCTAATGTATCACATGTCTATAGGACACCATGCACAAGTATCACTTGTATATGGGATGACATGTACGAGTATCACATGGGTATGGGACTCCTTGCATTAGTACCACATGTTTAGGTCACTATAATCCAAAATACTGCAATTATATAGAATTCCATCCGTGTTTATCATGAATAATTGTGTTTTCCATACCCCAATATAATATGTATAAAGGATTCAATGCCCGATTATCACCAGTACATGGGATTACATTATCGTGTATATATGCATGACACCATTCCCGAGTTATACAATAATGTGGGATTTCATTTCCATGTATCACATTTTACTAAAAAGTACCAATTATTAATTAATAATATTTTAGTGGTGGTTATTAAAAAATTTACATTCTATTTGATCAGAGGAATAAACTTTTTTCATATTGAAGGAAAATAGAAGGGGCTTACCACTCACCTTCAATTTGATTTTTTGTAGTCATACCATTAAAGAGCCAATCCAATATCACATTGAATTTGGTTTGGACATTTAATAATTAAATAATTCAAGTGGTATAACATGTGAATGCATCATGAGGTGGACCTAGTCAGAGGGTTCCTCATTGATCAAGGTCAACTGTGTGTAAGGGAATTCCTAACATAGAAGAATAAATCATATTAAGGAAGATTATAGTACAAAGGCATTTTATAGAATTTTTGGAGTTTCTCATGACTATTAAAAATATAAAACAAATCCTAATTAAGGGAAATTTATAAACCACTAAAAATATCATATTGGTTATGACCACATCCATTTTATGAATTTAAATTTGGCTGACACAAGAAAAATCAATAGAGTAGTAATGTACTGTAAAAATACTGAACATTATCTCACATATAAATAAAATATTATATGGAAATGTGATGGATGTAATCAAAAAAGCGGAATTAAAGTATTTCTGGTAGTTATCAAACACAAATGAATTTTAATGTCACATACACTAGATGATGGAGGTAACTGAAATCCTTCATTGGATTAATAGTGAATGCTCTATGTGGATGAGGAGATGATCCATGTGAAATGGGAGGAGAAAACCAGGATGTGGGATTTAATGAAGGAATGTAAAATATTCATTTCATTCAGTTTTCATTGGTACATGGTTTGGAAGAGTGGATCACTAAACCATATTCCTAAACCATGAATCATCATTATCTAAATTGAACTATGCATGCATCCATGGACAAACACATTGGTCAATATGTGGGTCCAACATCATTACACTATATCACACCACAAAAAAATGTGTCCTAAGATACAATGTTAAAATAAATCATGTGCCCCTCTATAGTTATCTACAACATCCCCTATGGTTGAGTTTCAATGTTAAAACTAACTATGCGCTAAACATGTGGCTGAGTATGCCTTTAAACATTCCAATTCTCCGGGGTGTTAATGAGCCTTGAATGCTCCTTAACCACTCCTTGAAATATTCATCACATCCACAGGAGGAAAAAAATATTTATTGGAATTTAATAGGTTCATACCTCATTTGAAAATCTAGAATAATATAGATTCTATAAATAATCATTCAATCAAATTTTATCCATGGGATGAGGTAAGTCTATCTATTAAAAGCTATGAAATTAGAGTCATTCCATCATATGGATTAACATTATGAGGATCATGAAAGATCTAAAGTAACACATTAATAGTAAAACATAGAGGTTATTCAGGAATAGAAATTAAATTTAATGAGCTTAAAACAATATTTAACCAACGTATTTGGTATTTTTTAGTAGTCATGGGATTGATTATCTGGTGGAAAAAATGATATTGGTTTATAGACAACCATTATGGAAAACAAAAACAATATTTATGTACTAGTGATTTTTTTGTGATATTATTAATTTTAGTGGTGGATTTTATGTATGCGCGTTTTGGATGTGTCTACAATCAGATAACATTAGTCTTAGAATCCATTTATAAAACATTTTTTATCTATAAAACTATAACTAAAGAGATACCAAACATTTTCATGGATTCAATTATAGTGTTATTTAATTTGGTAGTCTACTTCTAGGATTAGGGTTTTTTGTGTTACTCTTGATTTTATACCAAGAAATGAGTTGATAGATCATAATTTTCATATATATTTGAGGCATGGGATCTAAGGGATGTTCCAGTTTTTTTTATTGAGTTATCTGGTAGAGGTATTATAGAATATAGATATGGATGAGAATATATTCGCATCGAATATATATTTATTGGATTTCTCACAAGGTAAAATCTTTTAGTAGAGTGAGGGTTTAGATTTCTTCATTTTCAAAGAAATAAATTGTTAGATGCAATCATGGGAATCAGCAACCAAAAAGAGCTCATATCTTCAAAGTGGGTAGTTTATAGCAATTTGATTATTAATTACAAACTTTATATTTATTTTGGGGATCTATGGGACACCAATATTGTATGTTATATTTTTTTATAAATTCTAGTAGAGTTATAAGTATATTATTAATGTCTATGGATTACACATTAGTTTTTTCAGCTGTATCAACAATAATTTCAAAATAACTAGTATGATAGACGGATATTTGGAGAATAAACACATATTGATGATGTGAGAGAGAATAATGGAGGATACAAATATCCTTAAGAATATATATCCATATAATGATGTGGTACAGGTATGCAATAAGGATGAATAGGTGTAGGATTTAACAAAAGGAATATTTGGGCTAAAAAAGTTCAATGGTAGTGGTACTAGAGTTTGTTTGATGTAATATAAAAATATCTTATAATATTTCTTATGTTTTAATTTATACTAGTGATCATATTTATTTTTCATCCCTTACCTAGTTTATGTATTTGAAATTTCACCGGATAAGCTTCAAAGGGAATTGAAATTTAGTACTATAGTGTTGGGTCTAATGATGTTGTATCAGGTCTGTTGTTATGAAAATAACATTGAATGAGATTTTTTCTCCTGTATTCTAGTTTTATTATAGATTCCAAAAAATTATAGTATAATTATGATTGATTATTTGTGATTGGTAGAAGAATTTGTTGACGTCTCATTGTAGAGGGTCATTTTGTCCTACATGGATGGTGCATATGAAGTGTGTGGTGGAAAAATAAATTTCTATTTGGGACAGAATCAAATTTACCCACTATGTATTACATATAAATTAGTGAATTTAATTAATATTCACATATAATTCATAGAAAAGGGATATTCTAAGAGATTTGACTGATTATAATGATGTTTCCCCAAATGAATTTATTTTTTTTCCACTAAGGTGAGATTCTAATAATGGGATACTTCTATATCTATGTGGTTAACCTTTTTCAATGGAGTAATATATTAGAATTTTTTTTCATTTTAACGATTTGAGGATTAAATTTATGATCTATTATGGTGATGTTTTATTATTCATATTGTATTTCCATGTGTTTCTATAGTATATTTTATAAATAAGATAAATATACGTTTTAGTTTTTTTAGATTCTAGTTGTAGACAAACTAAGAGATTATGAAGAATCTATATCCACATTTAATAATATATGGTCTTTAGATCTTTTAATGTTGTTGATATTTATTTATATAATTAATTTATGATTTGAATATCACTAAATGGTAGTTAATAACGAGGAAAACCATATAATATTTTTTATGATATTTTGTGAATTTTATTTTTTAGTAATTATTTTATATTTAGGAATTTACTAAATGTGTTTTTGGGGATAATAAATAATTAATTTAAAAATACAATTTATTGTTTTTGAAATATTACTTTAATAATTTATTTTGATAAATGTGTGAATCATGTAGAGAATCATAAGATGTTTTAAGTATTACGCAGGGAAAATTAGTTATATGGGATTATTTCTATTTATTTATTTAAGGAACATGTGGTTCATTTGTTGGGTGATATAATATAATTTCTCGGTGTAGAAATAGATGCAATAACATTCAAGGTTGTTATTTCGTTGAATCCACCAAATAATATATCTAAATATTATAGTTTCTTATGTTTGGGTCGTAATTATTGTAGGTCTATACTCATATTTTCACCATTTACATACATATAAATTGAATTTTCTTTGTCCTTAATTTTAGGATGAATTTTTCTGCTACTAAATGTAAAATAGTAATGTTACTACTATAAAAATTAAAATTTTATCCCTGTATATGATTCCTCACATAGTCCATTGGGTAGTATTTTTGATTTTTTTGATGTGGTTATAGTTCTTTCTCACATTGTGTGATAGTGTAATTTATTTAAATAATTATTTACATAAGTAAATAATTTTACTATATATTAACCTATAATTCAATGGAAAACTCCTAGATGGTGTAAATGGTCATTTTCATCCACTATCCTTCATAAGGAGGGGGGGGGGTTCAATGGGTTCTCCTATGGATCGTTGAGTAACCTTATATCTATTGACAACTATGTCATATCTTATGTACTATACCCACTTTGATATTCATGCAAATGGTCAGTCACAAAATTCTGATATTCAATTGATTCTCCCTTCTAACATGTAATTCAATGAGGTATCGAATTTTAATGGATTTTTCCTAATAGATCATGTTAGGTAGAAATTCCCATTAGTCGATGCTTCGGAATAGTTCATCAATATGTCTTTGTATTTAAATTAACACATAATATTTTATTTTATGGAGCCACGTCAATTTTTTATTATTTTTTCGAATAAATATTACATAGCGCTAGCGTGGCCCAATATTCAATATATTATAGGTGCATTCTTTATTTCACTACTCAAATGGGGCAATGTATTCCATTTAAACCATTATCTTCCATCAATGGAGATTTATTTTTATTCTATATTTTTCCCCTCCCTTTTCGAACAATATCAAATTTTGAAATATAAGTTTAAAATTGAATAATTTTAATGATTTGCTAATGAATTGATTCCATATAAGTTATATTTTGATGGATCTTATCATGGTTTTTATATTTATTGATATAGGAGAGATAAGTCTTTTAGTATGACACCTGTCAATTATTTCATCATGAATTTAATTATAATTTTCCTTATTTTTTGGATGATGTTATTTTTTAAACAAAATTATAGGATGCATTGTTTTCATGGAGAATAATTTATAATTTATACATATCATAAGTGAATGATATATATATTACTATTAAAATATTTTAAATTGTGGTGGTGAATGTTTTTATAATTTATCTATGATTAAAACGTTGACTTCGCATATACTCCAAGAATGTGTAATGTGGTGGTTGATGCATTTGGATAAAAAAATAATGGTGAGGATCCTCATTGAACAAATTAAAAATGTGAAGTGAAGGAGTTGTAATCATATCATTAATTTTGTTATTAGAAGATCAGTAAGATAACAATGATTTCTTCTTTTATGCGGTGGGTAAATAAATTTCATGCATGAGATCCCAAGGTGGAGTAATCGAGCAAGCATATTTTGAATTGTGACACTATTAAGGATGGCAAGACTATGAGGAAACTCATGTTTTTATTAGAGGGTGTTTATTTATTTCATAGTGTATACTATAATTTTTAAAATGTGTGTTTATATAGTTCATCCTTGGAAATGTATAGAGGTTTTATAATAATTTATCATTCATTAAAGATATAGTTTTTATATTATAGGATAAAGAAGGTGGTATATGTGTTTTTTTTCTGGATATCCTTTGTTTTAGTAGTTGAATTCTTTGAATCATGTTCTGATAGAGTTATTCTATCTAATGGACATTATATAAAAGAAGAGGGAGGAAATTTTTTTTGAATTTATTTTGATATTTTGTTATACCTATAATTGATTTGATTACATAGTGGTTATCCCGAATCAAATAATGAAATACCATCATTAATTACCAACTATTGAATCATGATTAGTGGATATTTTGTTAAGTATTTATGTGATTGAGGTGGTAAAGAATCGTGTATTTCAAAGGAGGATTGTATCTTATCATTATAGTAAATTAATATAAAAGAGGAAAATTTCATTAGATATTTTATTAGTGGGTAGTGTGTCCTTTAGTTATTATCTTTAGTGTGTGCGATGATGTTTTGGTATGGGACAATATTTTACACCAACATTTATTGGACATATTACGGTGTTGGAGTGGTTTTAAGAGGTATTTTATCTATTGTAAATGCATCGATGAATTAAAAGACTTCATTATATGATATGACTATTAAGGATTTAGAAACATTTGGATGACCCTACCAATGTGAGTGATTTTATTGAATAAAACATCAAATATGATATTACCATTATTGAATATATAGCTGAAATATATGATTTTTGAGAGAAACACATTTTGGGAAAAATTTTTCCCATTGTGTCATAACATTAAAAGAATAATAGTTTAGATGAATGAATATGGGAACTGAAATTTTATATGTATACACAATATCCTGTATACATTCGAGTTATTATAATTTAATTCTGGTACATAATTTTTTATGATGATAAATTTTGTTTCATAGTGTTTATGAAGTTATTAAATTTTAAAAATTAAGATTTATATTTATATTGATAAAAATATTCATAGATTTGTGTTACATAGAGACCGATAAATTTTTCATTTGGAGATTAAGGGAAATTTTCATATCATATTAGGATAATATGTGATAAATAATAGTTTTCCCATCAAATAATGAAAATATTGTTACACTATTTGACTTGATATATGATATTTACTGTTGGTTGATATTTTGGTAGTTTTTTGAGGTGTTTTTTATTTTATTTTAATGATAGTTGATGGTGAAATTTAATTAATTAATGATTTATTTATGTTAATTAATTAATGGATAATTAATATAATATAAATTATTTATTAATATAACATAATTTATATGGTGGAAAAAATATGGAATATTAGAGGAAGTGGGATGTAAATTTTGATAAATTATTTCCTAAATATACTATATAAATAAATATAGGATTTCAATGGAAAAAATGATTAAAATTCAAGAGGATAGTCAACAGAATTTAATAAAATAAATTTACGGGGAAAATTAATGAATTTTGTTTCTAATGACATAAATTTCATCATTGTGAAAATTTGAATATTTTATAAATTCACTCAATTATGAATTCCTCATGGATTATCTTGTCATGGTGGATTGAAGAAAGATGATGAATGAGAACTGAATATTGATGAATGACCATAAAAATAACTAAATATTATATATATTTCATTAGGTAATTAATGTGAATGATATTAAACTATCATATTCAAAATTAAACTACATGAATCTATTGTGATTAAAATTTTCCATATTCGGAAAATAATTGGTAAGAATCCAAAATAATGATTATAGTAGTAAGTGGAATCATATAATTATTAAAGATGAAATGACTGATATAGAGTGTTAAAAAATTAAGGTTTATTTGAATATGAAATGGATAGAATAAATATTATATTGGAAATTTTTTAATTATTAATGAGTTAGTAAATTATTAATTGGAATTGAAAATGTATGAATATATTTATGGATCATTTTTTGAATATAATTATATGATATTAGAAATAGATATTTAAAAATTAATGTTGATTTATTGTTGGATTAATGTCATGATATATATTTTCAATGATATTAGATAGGGGAAAATATCATGATATGTGATTTTTATTATATGGTTATATATTTTTATCTTTTATTACAGTTTATTGTTTATCTTATATTTATTGAAAAAATTGGTGTTTATAAATTTAAATAAATAATTGAAAACAAATCTTTTGTCCCCAAAAACAATTTTGAGCTTAAAATGAGACAATAATTTAGATAATATATAAATTACTGGACGAGATGATTTTGTGGATTTTGGAATATAAAATTCCAATATATAATATTGGATATAGAAATATATAAATACTATTAAAAATGTTTTGGGGATAGTGTGATTCAAATTGTTAGCCAGTAACGTGTGGCAGGTTTCACAAAGGAATTAGGTTAGGCCCTGGCCTAGTATTGAGTGACTTTTTGGTAGTGAGTTATATTTGGATAGTATGAATTTTACATTGGACATTCAACCTTATCAAAGATTCATGTCGTATATAGAACAATTGAATCATCACAATCCATCATTCATATTTTCTTATAGTAACTAGGGAAGCTCAGGGGATGAGCTAATAATGGTGGTGGTACTCAAATATTTTATGAATCCAATTATAAACCATTATTGTGTAAACACATTGAGGCTAAATAGTGAGAAGTTTTGTTAGATATTTAATATTATTTAAAATGTGTAAATTTTTATGTGGTGTTTAATAATGTATATTTATTCATGATTGTGATAGGATAAAAAAATTGTTTCTGATATGGTGAATTATTCAATATGATCTATTTATGGTTGATCACGGTGGTGTGAGTTATATATATGTGTCGAATGGTTATATATCCAGTGAAAAATTTATGTGTGGTCAAATAGGTGGGAGAAAAAATGGATTTTGGGGGTCTGAATTCATATGAAATATATTATAAGGATTTGTATATTAAGATTAGTTAGGTTTTGTTGGGTTGTGATATGTGATAATGTTGATAATTATGATGGTGATGATAATGTGGTGTATGAAACTATCTTGAGTATATACAATGGTGGATGATGATGATATAGGATGAGGAAGGATGTGAACTTACGGGTGGACAATCTGTAATATAGAATGGTTCTAGGGGTATTGAAAATATACCCAACCAACGTAGGTTTAAGTGGGGAAATTTGTATCGGTAGACTCATAGAAATCCAATTAATTTCTATAAGGATTTAATGTGTACTAAATATTAGATGAAATTTTTTAGAGTCCCTACATGTTGTTAAATACATTGAAAAATAGAAGCATGGTACCTTTCAATGGTATAAAACATTAGAATGATGTGGCAACATCCTTGATGATCGAAAATTGTTGGAATTATTTATATTTGGGTCCTGATGAGTAGATATTGATCAATTATTGTATATGGATATTCTTTATAATTTTAATACAAGTATAAATGTTATGTGGTTTGATGTATAATGTTTAAGGTATTATTGGGGATATGGATAATATTGAGAGTTGGTGAATCTATGTTGTGGACTTTTTTAACCGACCGATACATTTTATCACATTAATTTTAAGACCCGCAAGGATCACGGATATCTTATTATATTTTAATTATTATGATAAGATATATGAATTATTTTAAATCATTAAAAATGATATTTTTACAAGGCACAATACTCATTTTGAGTAGCAAGTCCTTATTATTTATATTGATAAGCATTTCATGGATTTTCTATAAAAATGTGATACCATATATAGCAGTTGATCATGAAAATGAATAATTATATAATGCGTGGTTCCATTAAAATAATGAATGTGGATAAGAAAAAAATCATTAATCACTATACAACTTAATTACTCATCAAACTACATCTGCCTTTCGATATTTGTACCGCTGGTATAGATATTCAACAACTTCCTCATGTTATTTCTAACACTAAGAAAGTATTATGCCATTGTTATTTTTTTAGGATGTTATCTAAATAATTTATTATACTTCCACTATTTTTACATACATATTAGTGTGAAATAAAAAATCTTTTTTATTGTATTGTATGCAATGTGACCCACAGAATATTCTTTCTTTTCACATATAAAACATGAAAACAATTATTATTACAGTAGTTAAAATACTTCTTCTTCAATTATTCAACTTCTTCTTCTTCATTTTTTATTCTTTATTGAAACCATGTTTATCTAGTATAGGTACGAGTAATACATCATTATCTATAGTTTCTCAATAATGTACCTATTAATATGGAAATATTAATCATATCCTTTCTACAATATCAATTTTTTTCATCGGATAGTACTTGTTCATATAAAACAATCTTTTTTGGTACCATCAGTTTTTTCTTCTTATATAATATATTGAACACCACTTCATTATCTAATTACAGATTTTATTGTAACTCTCTATCTGTGAAATTGACCCCCTATTGAATTTAAATTAGGATTCATTCTCTAAACAACCTAGGAGTACATCACTTCTTCAATAATAATATCATCAACAATATAATTAGAAAAACATAAGTTCAATCCATATTTTATCAAAAATCTATTACCAATTTATATAAAAATTGTTCCTATAAAAACATGGTATGATGAAAAAAACAAATTTGAATTTTCCACTTCTAAATTTGAATATCCTAGTCAATAATTCTTGTTTTCAGAACATTAAAAATTAATAAAAGGTAGGATTAAATTATTTCAATGGTAATAGCATTAGATATTGACATCAACTATCTTCTTACAATTTCCAAAAATATCATCTAGAATCATGGTTCTTTCCATCATGTTTATTGAATCATTTTACATCAGTCTGAGTTTCTCTAAAATTTATGACATTACAGAATACTTTGTAAAGTTCTTCAAACATTTTTTGGTACATATTAATAGAAACTTCTATATATGATATATATTCTTCTAGTAATACTCCATCATGTATTCCATCATTACAATATTCATTATATAAAACTTATTTACCTTAAAATTATTTTTTAAGTAACATAGAAATTCTATGTGACATGTTTTTGTATCAATCTTCCATAGTCTAATGCATTCCCATTTGTTTTGTTATTTTCCTTCGTCTATTGAGCCAATAGATTTATACTCTACTACTTCTATCCAATGAATTTATACAACCCAATCCAGTGCATTTATCATATATTTTCTAATGTATTCCTGATATTTTATCTGGTGGCATCATCATCCACTGTGTAATTATTTGATAACTATAGTTTAAATACCTTAATATTGATTGTATGATGACTTCATTTGGATACCACTGTCTGATGTATTCATGACCATTCATATATATGTCACGTATATAGAAATTCATTTAGACTTATTTTTATTATTTTTACTTAAAACTAATTCCTTTGATTTACTATATCTTTAAAAATATTTTAATAAATATTCTATCTTATGCCACTTTGATAAATTATCCTCATTCGATGAAAATTATATGTTTTTATGTGAGATTAATTTTACAAGAAATCTCTTCTAAATCATATGAAATATTCATAACTTAACATATTTTTCATTAAACATTTTTTTATGATATAAATACAAAAAATTATTTTACAACAGTATTCATTACTTCACATTTTTTAGGAACTATAGTTCCACGGATTTCCATCAACTTCATCATCTAACTTTCATTATATAGGATCATGAATTCATAAGAATAGTCAATATGAATTATACATTAAGGAGAATAAATTAATCTAATTATTTATTTCACTTACACAATGGATTTTGTATTCATCCAAACAGTATCATCAAGTCACATCAACAATGAATTTTGATTGTTGTTCAATGAGGAAAACATTACTACGAATATTCTAATATATATTTCTGAGCATTCTCAATCGATTGTAACTCTGAATAAATGAATTAATTTTTTTTCCACTCAATGTTCTTTATTATTTATCTATTTAATTTTTTCTTATGACATTAGATATTTTTCATTTTTCAAATCTGACTGATCCACTAAACGTTTTTTATCCTTTTGGAATACCACAATCTAGAATCTTCATTATAATAATCTTCATAATTATGATACCAAACACGAATCTTCAAATATCATGGAACATTTTATAGAAATAAATATCTTCTTTCTTTTAAACATCAATGGTAAACTAAAATTATACATAATAATTATTCAACTATAACTAGTCATGTATATCCTCAATCTTCCAAATAAAAGAGAACCATTGTTCATAATTCATGATAAAAAGACTTGAGAACTTCATCTATTATTTATTCATTCATCCATGATTCATATAATTCACTACCATGATTTTGTAAATTATCCAAATTTTCTAAAAAAATTTTATTTAAATATTATTTAACATATTAACATCAATGTATTACTTATATTTAATTGGAAACTAATTATAACAATTTAAATAATTAATCATACACAAAGTGGGTTCATCAATCTCCCCTTATTATTTTTTTTCAATACCTTAAAAGTCTCTTAAAAATTAATATTTCAATATTTGAATCATTATATTTTTTCTCTACAATTATATTCATTCATTGGTATCACATTGTATCCCTATTATAGAAATTACATAAAAATGTACCTTGGGAGATGGGAATTAGTTCTTCTTTAGAAATGATCTGTCAATAATTACCCTATTTTTATTTGTGATCAATTATCAATTTAGAAAAGAAGAGTTTATTATTTATAGAAAAAGGTTTCCATTTACCTATTAAAATTAACACCTGATGAAAGGAAATCTCAAATTATTTTTTAAGGATTTCCCACTAATATTTATGGACGTTGATAGTGATTTATATATATATATTTTTTGTATAATAAATCAACATTAAACTCTTACATTTAAATAAAAAAATATTGTAAAAACAATCATGTAAAAAAGTCGGATAAGAAAACCAAGTGCTCATTATTTATCATACATTTGATTAGTCATTGATTTACTCAATTACAATCAATTTGTGTTATGATTTTATTTTCGTAACCAAGGATGAGAGATTATGAAATAAATAACTTTTCAATTACTCTCCTTTAATAATATTGTATAATAATCAGATTTATGTATTGTATTGATTATGGAAATACATTGTTATTCTCCAATTATCCACCACCCCTGGATTACTTTCTCATAATATTAATGATGATGAGTCTCTTCAATATATAATCATTAAAAATTTATTATTATGAATGTACAATTTATATATTCCTTTTGTGGTTATATATTATTTTTAAAATTTGCACCACTTCACCATTGATGGCATTTATTCAATAAATTCCTTTGTAATTTCAAAAGCATGGTCAAACTAAGATGTGACAATATTAAATTTTATATGATGTCTTTATAGAAACAAAATCAAAATCATCAATGAATAAAATGTTATAATATTTTTATAGTGTAAATTAATATAGAAATTTATATGATGGATATTTATTCATGGAATGTTTACCAACATTGTTAGTCTGTCCAATATCTATGCTTCTGCCATTATGATTTTTCTACTATATCAATTCCATATAATGATAGTAAAAATGTGAAATACAATGATTGTGGGAATAAGGTATATTTCATTACTTATTAATGAGTAAATTGTTGTTTAAATGATTTTCTCAATCGTATTTATTCATTTCTTCGATTATTCATGTCCGAAAAAATCAACATCATGTATCATTTTAGGTAGAATGAATCATATAATTTCTTCTTCAAAATTATGTTGGTGACTTTTTCCTCAATATAATTTCATGAAAATACATACTTAATAATCATAAGGTCATTATATTTTTCCTAAATAATATTTAGAAATCATATTTTCATTATGTTAAAATTCTTTACCTATCATTATTATATGTTTTACAATAGAAGGATTATATTTTATAGATAACTTCTTATGTAGTTCAACATCATAAGGTGGAATATTTTCGTTTCCGTTTTTATATAATTTTTATTATGCCTTGTCAATTTTTATATCTATATCAAAATATTCTAGCCATATTACAAAAATATAATTGGTTGTGTTGGTGGAATGTTTGAGTGGTCGATATGGATTCTTATGAGTTACTTTGCATTTATAATTTCATTTCTATTATGATCATTTATAAAACATATTTTATTTCAAATTAATGATATTATAATTTATATTTATTGATATATTCTTAAAAAATTTATTGTTTATAACAGTATACATCCTATTTCCTAGGTTTCTTCTAATTTCTTCGATAAATATTGCCATCTTTTTTTTATAATATTTTGACCCAAGTTGAG
Source organism: Viscum album (assembly GCA_963277665.1). Classification (NCBI taxonomy): domain Eukaryota; kingdom Viridiplantae; phylum Streptophyta; class Magnoliopsida; order Santalales; family Viscaceae; genus Viscum; species Viscum album. The sequence continues at coordinate 1,873,068,301 of OY728120.1, read as the reverse complement.
ATGATATTGTTCTATTATTTTGACCACAATTATTTTATACATCATTGATATTTATAATATTTAGAAATATGTTTGCAGTACATATAATTTTATTAATATATAGGTGATTTTTATTCATCAATATCATTCACCCACTTATTAAAAACATTCATTATGCTTTATCATTAGTAGATTATACAAATAATCATATAAAATATTCCATAATATATTGTAGAACCAAAATTTATCCATAAACCTTATTCTTATTATATCTTCTATTAGTAATTTTGATCAATTCTATTTTTGGATTTCGTTAAAACATGTTGAGATTTTTGATGAGAATTAATTTAAATACTCATTTTCTAATACACCCTAGTCATGGTGGTGGGATTCTGATCAATTTTCTTCATCCATACTTGTTCATATTTTATTTTTTATTCTAAAATGTTCATTAAACTAGAATTAGATATAACAACAAAAGAATATATGGATAATAAATATTTATTCACAAACAATTGAGATAGAAAATTTAATGTATTTATTATCATGTTTAAATATGTTAGAGGTACTTTGACATTATAATCATCCATTGAGCATTATATTCCAACATAAAATTTAACCATTGTTTATGAAGATGAAATATATATATTCTAATGGTTAAAAAACAAGATTTCTTATGTCACGACCCATCCTCGGGGCCCATGTCGTGACTACCCAAAGCCCACCTTCCATAGGCCAGGGGATGGTGACTAGCACCAAAGGCATAAATCCCGATAACTGGGAAGGAATTGCCTTTATAAAAGTAAACAAAACACCACAGAGTACAAGCAGGATTTTCATTATCGAAACCATAACTGCTGAAGAGCTCCGTCTCTGAAGTGTGCAGTGGTCCTGTCACGACTCTGAGGTACTGCTCACTAATCCAAGTCTGCTGAGGTACTTCTCCTGTCCAGTACTGCAAGTTTGCGGCCAAATACGAGGCGCTCCGTCTGCTGTGGGTCTGCCGCCAAATACTGGGTGCTCCCCCTAATAGCCTACAGAGGTACTCCTCTGGTCGAGAACCGCAGGTCTGCTGCCAACTACCAGGCACTCCGTTCGTCGTCGGTCTGCCGCCAAATACCGGGCGCTCCGTCCACTGGGCTAGTCGACTCACTCCATGTCGAGTCGGCCAAGCAGTCGTCAGGTCTCAGTCGTCTACACGGTCTCCGTACTCCGCATGCTCGTCTCTGGGAGGGTCTGCTCCACGATCTATAGGTCGATACTCCAAGTATATCAAAGTCCCATGAAGAAGTATCTCAAAGGACCGCCTCATCATAGGGGTCTCAACGCAACAGACGGCGCGTCAATCGGACGCCCGGTCTGTGAGTTATTAGGCTTTTTGTCCCAGGGGCCTGGTTGGTTTTGTAAGCGAACCAACCCGACCGTATCTCAACTATACGCCGAACTCTCATAGGGTATACTCATAGGGACCGTTTCTCCACCCAATCACCAACACCGCTGACGGTTCGTCAAACGGACGTCCAGATTGAAAGATAACAACTTTTCCGTTCCAGGGGCCCGGTTGGATTTCTGGTACAATCCAACCCGGCCACTATCCAACTGCATCCAAAACTCGGGGGAAGTATTCCAAAAGTTCTGTCTCATCAATAGGAAATCAACGAGAAAGACAGTGCATCAATCGGATGCCCGGTCTGTGAGTTATTGGCTTTTTCGTTCAAGGGGCCCGGTTGGTTTCGTGAGCGAACCAACCCGACCGCACTCTGACAACATCCAAACCTCGAGCGGAGTAAGCCAAATGATCCGTCTCACGTAGAGGAATCCAACAAAGTCGATGACACGTCATTCGGACGTCCGGAGCTCAAGATATAAGCGTTTTTACTCCGAGGCCCCGGTTTGTTTCGTATCCGAACCAACCCGGACGAACCCAATGTATTCCAAAACCTTTAGTTCGATATAGCGAAACGACCATCTCGTTCCATGGATCGCTACGCAACTGACAGTGTGTCGATCGGAGGTCCATAGCTCATGATATGGGCTAAAGACCGTGAGGGGTCTGAAAACGGGGGGTCCGGGCCCGGCTCGACCCCCCCTGGGTCGGCCCGGCCCGACGCCCCCTGGGTCGCCCCGGCCCGACCCCCCTGGGTCGGCCCGAACCGGGTCAACCCGACCCGGCTGGGCCCGGCCCGGCCGGCTCGGTCCGGCCCGACCGGCCAGCCGCGGCTCGGCCAGTGCGGCCGAGCGGAAGCCGCGAGCGGGGTGCGCGGCTCCCCCTCCCTTGCCTCTAATTGAGGCCGGCGGTAACCGCTGCCGCCAGCCCTCCGGCGGCGCGCCGCCGCCGCCTTCCGCGGACCACCGGACGCGCTCCAGTGGTCCGTTTCTACTACCGTCATCGCCAATGGTCCTCCCAGGACCCGACCTTCACTATGAATGGATTCAAACGCCATTGCAGCCTGCTTCGTTGTCGTCCGTTGATCCGCACATCGATAAACAAGCTACACAGGGTTGTCGGGCCATGTTTGTTCATCCCGCGTCCTCCGTGTTAGGTATTTTCAATTGGAAAATAATAAACACATGGTTTTAATCATTTTCAACGGTATAATTTATCCAAAATAAATTATATGAAAACCTTGCAATAAAAAACCCATGCACGAGAGTTTAAAACTTGAATGCGCGGCATGACGATGTCACGCATACTTGCTGCTCGATCCCGGGCGGCGTGACAATGTCGCACATCCTTGCCGCTCGATCCCGCGTGGCGTGACGATGTCGCGTGAATTTCTTTCGATCCACAACAACAAGAAAAACAAAAGGTAGGGGGACGGCCATGTTTGTGTGGTCCGGCCTCCTCCCGTTAACTGATATCATGCGGTCCAAATAGACGCGGATAAAAGACGGAAGAGAATCACGTATAGAAAACACGTAATCCCCCTACCTTGATAAAAGAGATGATGAACGTCGGCGTCGCGAAGCGAGGATTCAAAGACATTGATGGAGATTTCGTCGCGGAAAACCGTCCTGGAAGACACGTCGCAGAAGAAGAACGTCGTGGAAGAAGACGTCGCGTCGCGAGTCGATGTTGCGGAAGACGGTCTCCGAGGGCTCGGCGCTCCATGTCGGAGATCGTTCGTTCTTCGCGTTCTTCATCAAAGGGAATGAAGAACTCAAGACATCCATAGATTTTCCTCCAAAAGCTCTCAAATATCTAAACACCAACCCAAGTAAAATAATTTCTCAACTTATTTTATTAACACAACAAGGCTTTTGAAATTCAAGAGTTTGAATTTCAAAAAATTACATTTAACTCACCACATTAACCCCATCAGTTATTAAACTTAAGTTAACAAAATTTAAATGGGAGTTGAGGGGGTTTAGAGGATATGAAGGGGTGGGGTTCGTGTGGGCCCCACCACCCTCATAACCTCCCAAGGGAGGTTGGGTAGTTACCCAACATCCTTCCAAAGGATTAAAAACTTAGAGGAAAAAATAAAAATTGTAGAATAATTATAAAATAAACTTCCACAATTTTTATCATTAACTCTCTTGAAAACAAAACTACGGAACATGTGTTCCTAAGAAATTACTGGCATTGTGGTTCCATCGGTGCCCTCAGAATTCGATTCCGAGCACCGTTTCAAAAGATAGGAATTCCCGCTCGTTCGTTCACTGAACGTACCCGAGCTAAACTTCGAAAAATGATTCTGGGCACACCGTGCCTCAGAATCAGCCGCCGTCAGAAACTGCGTTCTTGTAAAATTCCAAAGAAAATTATGAAAAAAATTTCCTTGAAATTTCCAGGTCTTTACATTACTCCCACCTCAGGGCTTTACGTCCCTGTAAAGCTTCATCACAAACTAGGGTTACAAAAGCGGTATTGAGCACGCACCAGAGCCTTCCGCTCCCATGTGCTCACCTGGAGGTTCCCGTACTGCCAGAGAAAGTGCACCTGAGGAATTGATCTTCCTCGTAGGATCTGCTCCTGTCGATCCTCGATCCCCACTAGAACCTCCGTGAAAGACACCCCATAGCCATCGTCCAGCTCCTCATGGTCGATGATATGCGAATGGTCGAGCATGTATCTCCTCAGTTCAGATACGTGGAAGTCGTCGTGCACCTGGTGCAACTGCGGTGGATGGGTCAAGCAGTAAACCACCTCGCCTACCCATCTGAGGACCTAGAAAGGTCCGTTGAACCTCGGAGATTACATGCCGCCTTGGCCACATCTCCGTAAACCTCGTCGAGGTGAGACCCGTATAAGGACATGATCGTCATCCTCGAACTCTAGAGGCCTCCAAGTCCAGTTAGCATAAGGCTTCTGTCGGCCATGTGCTGTCCTCATCTGCTCTTGGATGACCAGGACCTTCTCTAGTCTCACAACAGCTGCTATGATTTCTTCTTTTCCGATAAGATAAATCTGGTCTCATCCCCTGGATGAACCACATTCATTTCCTAATACACTAAATCCTGACATGAATGATGCATTCATGCCATGGATTACTTCGTAAGGCCTCGACGTAACTACCAAGCGATCCAACTGTCACTCTCACCTCCAAGGGTCGAGTCACACTGTCGGCATCAGTGTGAGGTCAGTAGGTCTCCCCCAGTAGAAATCTCAAAAGTGAGAGTCAAGTCAATAGTTTTAACCGGGACCACTCAGTATCAACCAAAAAAAAGGACAGGAAAGAAAACATCACAATGATAAGTGTCTTTTTATTATTGTAGCTCATAGTACAAAGACACGAAGCAACTACAAACAAAAATAAACAAAACTAGAAGCAACATGATCAATAGCCTCTAGGTATGGAGCTATTCCCGCTCCTGTCCATCTGATTCAGGAGATCCATGACCATAGGCCTCAGCTGCATAAAGTTGAGCTCTCCCATGTCCTCCTGTCCCCTGTGGTCTGCCCAGATCGAACCTCTGCATCTGGTTGGGAGGTTCTTCATTTAACTGCTGGTCATCTGCATGGCAGGTCGGACAGTCAAGTGCCATGTGACCAATTCCACAACAGGAGTAACGCTGTCCACTCTAGGCACGTCTGGCTCTGACGCCACCCCGGTTTCCCCGCACAAGTGAACCTGAGTCATGCAGTCGGCCACCGGCAGGTCTGGTCCTCTTGGACCTCTGCGTCATCTGTCTACTGCCTACTGTAGAAGTGTCTACCGCATGCCGCCTAGTAGTGGGTCCTGTTGTTGGAGACTTCTCAGAAAAGAAACACCCCCCTAAGAGGGCTCTCTCCAACACCCCTGTCTGCGTCGGAATTTTGTGAGAAACAACAGAAGCTCTAATCTCTCGCCTGAGCCCCTGATCGAAGCTTCGGGCCCTGAGGAACGGGTCCCATACCATATCTATGGAGTAGAGCGAGAGGTCTGTGAACCTCGCTGAATATTGTGCCACTGTCATGCTTCCATGCCGCAGCTGAAGTAGGTCCTATATACGCAATGATCGAAGGGTGGCTGGTACAAACTCTTCCTGGAACAGGCTCTCGAAATCTGCCCAAAGAAGTGTCGCCTCATCATAAATTTGGAGAATCAGGCTCCACCATCTTCTTGCTGCTGCCTAAAGAAGGCTGGCAGCAACGATCACCATGAATTCTGCCGGTGTCCCCACTAGCCTGAAGACTCTCACCACAACCTCCAGCCAATCCTCAGCCGCCTGCGGGTCCGTCTCTTCCTGGAACCTGGGTGGCCTCTGGTGCTGGAACTCGTGCAATGCGCTCAATCGACGTGCACCCTCTTCTGCTGGGGCTGGTGGCATCGGTGGGCAAACGGGTAGTAGTACCGATGGTGCCTCTGCTGGTGCCTCAACAGGAATAGAGCCATGTTCTGAGGCCACGTCACTCGTTGGACTTTCAGTACGAACAACTCTCGGGGCTCTAGCTGGTCGTCCATGTGGAGGCATCCTGAAAGAAACAACGTGACACGGTCAAATGATTATACCTGGTGAGATGACCTGGTTTGAGCTGCTATTTAAATAAAACTTCTGAAAACACACATGCAATCGGTGTTTTCGTGCACAATGTCGAAATTCTGTTGTCAGGGTCCTGGTGTATGGATACGTCGGCCGCCCGCACCAACACTGGAATCCATGAACTGAAGACCACACTCGGTACCCTTAGCACTATATCTTCACAGAGAGATAATATCAGTGTTTTAAGCTCTGGGGTATAAACGACTCCTCTGATTACAATATTTCACGACCTGTCCTCGGGGCCCGTGCCGTGACTACCCCAAGCCCGGCTTCCATAGGACAGGGGCTGGCGACTAGCACCAAAGGCGTAAATCCCGATAACTAGGAAGGAATTTCCTTTATAAAAGTAAACAAAACACCACAGAGTACAAGCGTAAGAAAAAAAAAACAATTTACAAAGAGAAGTGTTGAATGGTAAATGGGCCAGAATATAAACCCAAATGAATGTACAACTACAACTGAACAAGGTACAATAGCTGGAAGAACGGAACAGCTCATGGGTCGTCCTCCTCAGATCCTACCTGAAGGGTAGGTACAGATGGCGCAGCTCCTGGATCGTACACCACGGATCCTACCCGAATGGTAGGTACAGATTGCCTCCACAACACTCTCTCCCATCAACCTCCTCCGAGTGTCGTCTCGTTGTGAAGTCCACCTAAATGTACTGACTCGTCGTGTAGTCCACCTTCGGGTACCGTCCAGCCCTCGAACACTCGGCCTCCATCAGCACTGTCTGTCGTCTGCAACCAACACAATGAGGTGTGGTCATAGCCCGTGCAGGACTGAGTATAACGATACTCAGTAGGGACCCCGAGACCCTCATGTTCTCACTAAAACCAACAAGGATAACCACAAATAATATCTCAACATATAACCTCTACTTAGGTATATGCCCATACATATACCTATGTAATCAAGTAACCCATCTCAATCATGAGGAAACACAGGGATTATGAAATCAATGGATAACCACTACCCAGGTATATGCCCATACATATACCTAATTTATCAAGTAACCCATCTCAATCATGAGGAAACAGAAAGTTCATAGACTCAGCTCAAACCAGGATTTTCATTATCGAAACCGTAACTACTGAAGAGCTCCGTCTCTGAATTGTGCAGTGGACCTGTCACGACTCTGAGGAACTGCTCACTAATCCAAGTCTGCTGAGGTACTCCTCCTGTCGAGTACTGCGGGTCTGCTGCCAAATACTGGGCCCTCCGTCCACTGTGGGTCTGCCGCCAAATATCGGGCGCTCCCCCTAATAGCCTACAGAGGTACTCCTCTGGTCGAGTACCGCGGGTCTGCTGCCAACTACCAGGCACTCCTTCATTCGTGGGTCTGCCACCAAATACCGGGCGCTCCGTCCACTGGGCTAGACGACTCACTCCAAGTCGAGTCGGTCAAGCAGTCGTCAGGTCTCAGTCATCTACACGATCTCTGTACTCAACACGCTCATCTCTAGGAGGGTCCACTCAACGAGCTACAGGTCGATACTCCAAGTATCTCAAATTCCCACGAAGAAGTATCTCAATGGACCACCTCATCATAGGGGTCTCAATGCAACAGACAGCATGTCAATCGGACACCCGGTCTGTGAGTTATTAGCCTTTTCGTCCCAGGGGTCCGATTGGTTTTGTGAGCGAACCAACCCGATCGTATCTCAACTGTACCCTGAACTCTCATAGTGTATACTCATAGGGACCGTTTCTCCACGCGATCAACAACACCGCTGACGGTTCGTCAAACAGACGTCCAGATTGAAAGATAACATCTTTTCCGTTCCAGGGGCCCAGTTGGATTTCGAGTACAATCCAACCCGACCACTATCCAACTGCATCCAAAACTCGGTCGAAGTATGCCAAACGTTCCTTCTCATCAATAGGAAATCAACGAGATATACGGAGCGTCAATCGGACAGCCGGTCTGTGAGTTATTGGCTTTTTCGTTCCAGGGGCCCGGTTGGTTTCGTGAGAGAACAAACCTGACTGTACTCCGACGGCATCCAAACCTCGATCGGAGTAAGCCAAATGATCCGTCTCACTTAGAGGAATCCAAAAAAGTCGACGGCACGTCATTCGGATGCCCGGAGCTCGAGATATAAGTGTTTCCACTCCGAGGGCCCATTTGGTTTCGTATCCGAACCAACCCGGCCGAACCCAATGTATTTTGAAACCTTGAGTGTGATATAACAAAACGACTATCTCGTTCCAAGGATCACTACGCAACTGACGGTGTGTCGATCCGAGGTCTGTAGCTCACGATATGGGTGAAAGACCGTGAGGGGTCCGAAAACGGGGGGTCCGGGCCCGGCCCGACCCCCCTGGTTCGTCCCGAACCGGGTCGACCCGACCCGCCTGGGCCCGACACGGCCCGGACGGCGCGGCCCGGCCCGACCGGCCAGCCGCGGCTCGGCCAGCGCAGCCGAGCGGAAGCCATGGGCGGGGTGCGCGACTCCCCCACCCTCGCCGCTAATTGAGGATGGAGGCAACCGTCGCCGCGCCGGCGTGGCGCGCCGCCACCGCCTTCCGCGGACCACCGGACGCTCTCCGGTGGTCCGTTTCACCTGTCGTCTTCGCCAACGGTCCTCCCGGGACCCGACCTTCACTGCGAAGGGATTCAAATGCCATTGCGGCCTGCATCATCATCGTCTGTTGATCCGCACATCGATAAACAAGTGGCGGAGGGTTGTCGGGCCGTGTTTGTTCGGCCCGCGTCCTCTGCGTTAGGTATTTTCAATTGGAAAATAATAAACACATGATTTTAATCATTGTCAAGGGTATAATTTATCCAAAATAAATTATACGAACACCTTGCAATCAAAAACCCACACATGAGAGTTTAAAACTTGAATGCATGGCGTGACGATGTCGCGAATACTTGCCGCTCGATCCCGCGCGGCGTGACGATGTCGCGCATCCTTGCCTCTCGATCCCGCGCGGCGTGACGATGTCGCGTCAATTTCTTTCGATCCGCAACAACCAGAAATACAAAAGGGAGGGGGAAGACCATGTTTTTGCGGTCCGGCCTCCTCCCATTAACTGATATCATGCGGTCCAAATAGACGCGGATAAAAGACGGAAGAGAATCACGTATAGAAAACACGTAAACCCCCTACCTTGATAAAAGAGATGACGAACGTCAGCGTCGCGAAGCGAGGATTTGAAGATGTTGACGAAGATTTTGTCACGGAAAACCGTCGAAGAAGAGACATCGCAGAAGAAGAACTTCGTGGAAGAAGACGCCGCGTCATGGGTCGGTGTTGCGGAAGACGGTCTCTGAGGGCTCGGCGCTCCACCTCGGAGATCGTTCGTTCTTCGCGTTCTTCGTCAAAGGGAATGAAGAACTCAACACTTCCTTAGCTTTTCCTCCAAAAGCTCTCCAACAACTAAACACCGACCCAAGTAAAATAAGTTCTCAACTTATTTTATTCACACAACAAGGCTTTTGAAATTCAAGAGTTTGAATTTTAAAAACTTACATTTAACTCACCACATTAACTCCATAAGTTATTAAAGTTAAGTTAACAAAATTTAAAAGGGAGTTGAGGGGGTTTAGAGGATATAAAGGGGTGGGGTTCGTGTGGGCCCCACCACCCTCATAACCTCCCAAGGGAGGTTGGGTAGTTACCCAAATTCCTTCCAAAGGATTAAACACTTAGAGTAAAATAAGAATTTTAGAATAATTATAAAATAAACATCCACAATTTTTATCATCAACTCTAGTGAAAACACAACTCTGGAACAGGTGTTCCTAAGAAATTACCGGCGCTACGGTTCCATCGGTACCCTCAGAATTTGATTCCTAGCGTCGGTTCAAAAGATAGGAATTCCCGCTCGTTCGTTCACTGAACGTACCCGAGCTAATCTTCGGAAAATGATTCCGGGCACACCGGGCCTTGAAATCAGGCGCCGTCAGAAACTGCATTCTTTTAAGATTCCAAAGAAAATTAAGAAAAAAATTTCCTTGAAATTTCCGGGTCATTACATCTTACACAGGTGATATCCTATTTAGATTGTTCTTATGTTCATTAATCAATACCACCTTCAATTTTCCAAACCTTCTTTATTTTTACGATCTATTCATCATGTTATTAATAAAGTTTTATAACAACAAGTCATGTTCCTTAAAAATCTTAAATTTTACTTCCAATTGTTAATCCCTGATGTCAATGTTTTTTTTAAACATTTATTCATGTGAATGTATCTTCCCTTAATGAACCTTCTTGACCTTATATTTAACTTAAACTTATTTAAGGAACTTAATTTCAAAATATTAGGAACATATTTATAAACCCACATTTATTATATCAAACAATTAATCATATTTATATAGATTTATCTATTATATATACTTTTATTTCAAATAATTCTCTATATTTGTCATTTCTTATTCAAGATAGGTTATTTCATTCTAGAGACATTCAAAGATAATGAAAACAAGATATCCAATTAATATGGAAATTAAATATGTAATATCGTTCAATCATAATAAATTATATATCATAATAATGTATAGATAGATCATAACCACTTGTGCTATGTTATTTTTTGTGAGGAAAATTTGTATAATAATTTTCACATATCTCATTACCACATAGAATTCTTTATTAACATGAGATATGAATTTTTTCTATATCCTTGACATTAATCTTAACCAAAAATTATTTACTTTACTATAATGTTTAATATTCATTGTTATAATGGAATAGACATAATAGGTATCCTTATTCTACAGGGTTTAATATGGATATCATCTTCTTCATTATTTTCTCCTTATGTATCATATTTTTTATTGTCATGGTATGAATGGAATCAATTTATGATATAGATTAATAATCACAAAACCCATTCATTTTTAATATGGTAATGAATATAAAATATTTTAATGAGAGTAACATTAAATTGGATAATCCAATAGGGGTGATCCTAATATCTGATACCAATTATGAGAACTACATAAGGATATTCAATATAATGAGAGGGGATTAAATCACTATTAGGGGCATTTTAAATCATCCAATAATATTAGTACCTTTACTATTTAGTCCTATTAGGATATTGATTCACTTAATATCTATTAGTTATCATTTTTATTCATATAAAATGAACTAAAATACATAAAATTATGTTTTTAAAGGGTTCACTACTCAATAAGAATATATTGTTGTTTATGTGTGTGGTGTTGAGAAATATAAATAATCTCCAATGTTATTTGATACCATGTACAATGGTTTGGCCAAAAAATAATCCTTAACCAAAGTGTAGGTATATAAAAATTTGTAGTTGGAAAGGAAAACAATCATTAATTCCACTCCCAACTATATGTAATTTCAAGATACATATACATCATGTGTATGTATTATTACAATTATTCGTGTTCTTTGCAACACATATAAAGTATTCCTCAAATGAAACTTCTATAGGATGTCAAAATTCTACATGAATCCACTTACACTCTTTTTAATTAAATAGAAGCATGAAGGAAACTCTTTTTTTCTATGGTATGGAAAATGTTGCACAAAAACATCATTCATTCAATATCAACTACTTCAATTCCACTATTATTACAATGGTATCGAGGATACATATTCACCTATTATCCATCCCTTTCATGTTCCATTATTCATTATTTGAACATTTTATGTTTGATAAATTTATGTCCCATACTTCTTCATCCAGAGTTTCTCCATCTATAATCTATTCATTCAATACAATTAATATGACGCCTTCTTCATTATTTGGTGCTCGTTCATCTAATAAATATTCTCTATCTGATTTTTTTTACAAGTAAAAAATATTATTCTGATTCCACAAGCTCATCTGGAACTCCATTTCTACATTAGGTACCTATTTTTCTAGTACCTCTATATCTGATAAATTGACCCATAGGATAATTTATCTCATGATTCATGGTTATAAATTCATATAGAAAATTAAATTCTTCAATAATAATCTCATCTCTAATAACTAGATAAGTAAAATAGCCCTGTAATACTTTTGTCATTGCACCTTCACCCTTTTTTATTGGAATTGTTTCGGTAACACCCCAGGATTTCATAGTATGTTATGAATTGAATGTATTTCAATTACATGAGCTTCACGCAACCCAGAGTTTGAGCACACCACGACATACCAAACAAGCCATTCAAAAAGTGGTTATGAATAGAATTTACCACTTTTTAAATTTTATATATCCTATATATTTTTAAAATTCATTTTTGTGTTAGTTAGATATAATTTAAGAAATATCCAAATTTTAAGATAAAAGGGGTATTTCAAAAAAATCAGTTTTCCGCCTTTTAATGGCGAACCCTTTTTAAATCCAATATTTTACACTTTTATATATTTAATTTAGTGAAATTTGATTCTTATTTATATGAGGGAAATAAAAATATAATTTGGATAAATTTTTGGTACTTTTTGATAACTTTCATGTTTTGATAAATAGTGAAAAATGCTATGTTTAAATTAAAAACTACTTTTTTAATCGAAATAATATATTGTGTCAAATAATGAATTTTAATGGGTTTTAAGTATAATTGTACCAACCCCAGATTTTAATAGAATTATTCTTTTTAATTTCTTTGATATATTTTGTTTTACGCTTCACCAAGATTAGCTAGTACTATACGCAACACTGTATTAGCTTGCAATATACACAACACTATTCCTGGCTCGTGTTACACACAATTTCAAGTTATTTTTGAAGAAATTATTCTACGCAACATTAATTATAGATTTGGTTTAATGTATAAATGAAATAATTTTTGATTATGTTATTGGAAACACCAAAGGGATCATGCACTACACACAATACTGACTTGTCTTGCATTACACGTAATCGCAACCTTCCTCGTTAGCGTGTGTAGTACACAATACCAGGTATCACTAAACAACGGTATATTGTTATAATATTTTTATGAACTAGCCGTTATGAATTGTATTAACTTAATTTTAATTTTATAACATTATTATTCATCAAACTCATTTTCTAGAACAATTTATGAGATCAAAATAATTTTTTTGGGTAAAATATGAATTTTTTAAAAAATGCAGTTTTGCCGCCTTTTAATGGTGCACACACATTAAATTTAGTTTTTGACATGTTTATAAGATCAGTTTGACAAAATAAAATTATTCTTTGGAATCAGGATATAAAAATTTGCTTTGGATAATTTTTTCATATTATTATGATAACTTTAATATTTTAATGAATGCTAAAAACACGGTATATTTTAATTACAAATATGTTTTTTCATCATATTGATTTATATGGTTAAATTAAATTTTTTAAGGGCTCCAAAGTATAAATATAATATATTTTTACCATTTAATATATTTTCTTTCATCATAATTGGATTAAAATTGAATTCATAGATAAAATCATTTAAATGATTATCAATGTTTTTACTTTTAAAACTCGTTTTTTACAACGAGATTAATTTTTAATTAATTTCTGCAACTTCTGTGATATGAATTTAGAAAAATGGATTCCATATTGGGAATCAGTAGGTCCAAATTACATTAATAGGCTACTTTCTACTTTTGGGAACTATGAATAGTAACAACGGTAAATTTTATTTACCATCACTAAAGGTATATCAGGTAATTAATGGTAAATATAATTTTATAAAATTACCCTAAAATTATTTTAATATAATTGGATGAATATATTTCGTCCTAAGGAATATTTGGGTCGAAATGTATTCTATTAGAACCCTCTTTTATGTGATTAAGACCTTTAATTTAATTTTTTTTTTAAGAAAGTCAAATATGTCTCACTAAAAATTTAATAATTAATATATTTTTAATATAAGATTATACCGAATATAAATTCGATTATAAATACCCATTTGAAAAATAAAATGTTTTTACTTGTTATGGTAATTTATTTATAATTTTTAAGAGATATTTATTTACCATAATAGCTTATACATTAATGATGCCGAAATTATTAATTTAGTGAAAAATCAGTAATATAGGTTTTATTAAAATAATAATACCCATTAAAAGGACCAAAAAACTGACCAAAACATATTGGTCGTATATATCTAAACCATAAACATCCAATGGTCGATTTTTTGACCATTTTGAGCTTTATAAAAGCAATTATGACACTTATATTATTTTATTTTAAATGAGTCCAAGTTTTCACCTTCATAATTTAATAAATATAACAATTTACATGTTGTGAATTTAAGATGATAAATTCGATTAAAAGTATTATTTTGAATGATATTAGATTTATAATAATCATAGTATTTTAGTTTTAATTTTTATGAAATTATAAGTATGTTAAATGATTATACAAAAATGTTGTAGTAATTTTTTTATTAAGAGTAATATCAAATAAATGGGATTATAAATATTAAAATAAATATTATATTAACTAATTAATGTTCTCCACAAATTTTCTAGATTCATATGACTTGTTAAGAATCAATTAAATATTTTGGTTCGAAAATATCCTCTTTCTGGATTTTATTTAAATTCAAATAAATGAATGGTATCAAAATTAACACTACTATTATTTTATAAAAATAACATATTAATTTTTTTTAAAATCAAAATTTTTTTTAATAAGGATAAATTATGTTGATTGGGTTTAAAATAAATTCCCAACATGTCTAATTTTTATTGGATGATAAGATTACCACCCTATCTCATCTCATATTCAAATTGAGTGATTTTTGGAGGTTTTTATGTGGGGTTTGAATTTATATTAAATTAATATTTTTGAGGTTTCCAAAGGTGCCCCTCTCCTCCCTTATAAAAGGGCACCTCCTCTCTCTCCACATAATACAAATTTGAGCCTTCATTCTCGGCTAAACCCTACCCATTTCACTTCTCCACTTCCATAGAAACCTACTAGAGGTCCTGGTCTTCTTTAAAGACCAAATTTAGTACCCTAAGAGGAGGTTAAGAGGAGGCACATCAAAGAAGAGGTAATCTCTTCAACCGAATCTTTCAAGTTCCTTTATTCTTATACACACTCTTCTTCAGTTGTTTCATTATAAAGTAATTACATAAGTATTACTAATATACTGATATGTTATTATAAATATAAAACAACCTCATTCACCTTCTATCCATCCTACGGAAAATTAAATCAGCACACATGCGTATGTACGGAATACCGTCTCCACGTCGTGGTGAAATTTTTTTTCCACAACCACCTTTCTTGAATGGGTATAATGGTGTAAAGAATAACTATATTGGGTTATTATAACATCATACTAATTATGAGATATTATATCATCCACTAAAATTCCATTAAATAATTATGGGAATTATATCATCACTCGTGCGTACGTACAGATTACCGTCCCCACGACGCGATGCGATTCATTCTTCATGTTAACCATTCAAAAATTATTATAATGTATATATAATGAATAAAAATGATATATATTACATAAAAATGCTACTGTATTTATGTATATATATATTTCATCTACTTACTTCCATTCAAGTCAATAAGTAAATGAAAACAGAGTTCATGCGTACGTACGGTCAACCATCTCCAAAAATGGTGTATTTCATTTCATTTATCTATCTATTATATAAATATATATACTGATTATATATGATATATAATTCATGTTTTTCATTCTGGAAGTAAGTATATCATGATATAATTAATAATAAAATCACAACCAACAAATCCAAACACATACGATAACTGATATGATTTTTCCCAAACCACTGCTTTAACGTGGAATTGTCAAATACACGGGTAATATAAAGTCATAATTGAATCATATATGATATCATAAATATTATTAAGGTTCTGCTAAAAGTTAATAATATGGTTAAACCCACTATACCGAATTCTCGAAATCATATCGATGAAATTGTACATAAGGAAGGGATAATTATTCCAATCTCATTCTTATATGAGATTGTTTATTTATAAGTACGTACTGGGGTAATGTTTATAATCCATGCCCATGTTCTCTAAAAATGTTTTCAAATTTTTTTTAATATTTTTCCATGTATGTTTAAAGTCATTTTTACCCATTGTTGACTTTTAGCACATTGTATTGAAGGAATCTTTACCTTTTTTACCATATAAGGTACTTTTTGACTTTTCTTGAAAAAGTACGGGAAGAATGTTTTTTTTACTTATACGGCGTGAATAGATTTTTATGGTTTTATAATGCCTTATTTCCATGAATCTTCCTTTACAATATTTCATGATTATTTTAAAAAAAATTCATTACTTTTGAAATATCACGACATTTTGAGAAAAGAAAATGATTTTGAAAAAGAAAGGATATTTTCCTCAAGAATTCATTTAATGTTTTTATTCAAAAATATTTCCCATATAATGTTACATTATTTAGTATGATTATGTTTCAAGTAAAATGTCTCTATTATTTGCATGGTTTTAGTTTTATTATGATGAAATGTTTCCATTTGTTTTATATAGATTATGTTAAGATGGGATGATGTTTATGAAACCCATTTTATTCATTGGGTTACGATGCTTGATTTATGATTATGTTGTGGCACACTTTAGAATGATTTAAATATGAGATGGGTGGGACACATATCTCCCTCCAATTCATTGGTTAGAGATTTATATCTCATGAGATATACATTTATGGAATAGCAAGTAAATCTGGTTATGTAATACTGGGATGGAATGGAATGTAAACCCAGTTCAGTAATGGAATTTTTCCACTATGATGGTCTTGGCTGCAATTCCTTGGCTACTATGGAAACAATATCACGTGAATAATGGATTACACTATTAAATGTTTTATTACCATCCTATTTTATCATGATTAATGTTCCTTTATGATATATTCCTTACTGCCATGATTTATTTCACAACTCATGATTTTGATGTTTAAACATTATGTTCATTTTTATAAGTTAAAATGTATATGATTTGTTTTATTTTTCTCCATGCTTACCCGTACTATGCATTTGAGCTCACCCTTTATATGTTTTATTTTCCATAGTATTAAATGAATTTCTATAGGCAAGAAAACAAAATGGGAAGATCATAATGAGAGATGTTGAAGATCTTTCACCATGATTAGATGATTATGTTCCAATTTTCCAAAGACAGTAAACTAATATGGTCCATGGGAGTTTTTTTGTTAAGTATTATGTACTCTGTAAAAGTAATGTAATGACCATGTATGCCATGCTTTGGGTCTCTATAGTTGTTATCATAGGGAGGTTTAGTTATCCATTGGGAACTAGGATGTGAAAACATTTGTTAGATCCCATGAGATATTTCTAAGGTATGTCTAGGGATATCCCTAAGGATTAGTATAACAATAGGTTATAGTACTATAATTATGTTGATGATCATGAATAATATAGGGTGAACCAATGTGGTCAAGGATTAAAGAATTTGTGATATGTTATACATCCCATAATTGACTTTTTATGATTATGTGTTTCCTCGTTATTTTAACGGTTTGTTACACCAAGGTTTTGGATTTTAGTCAATGGAGGGAACCAGAAGGAATGGGTCAACATTGAATCCAATGGAATATTTAATGTCTCGTATTTTCCATACTATATTCTTAAAAATATGTGGGAATTACTTCAAGACCAGTTTTTGAGACGACGTGCTGTTCCGAGTCCCGGTGAGCACGAAATAGATGTTTGAATTTAATTAAATAATTAAATTATGCGTGCATGGGATTTTCCTGAAAAAACGGGATAACACCCGAATGGGTGCTTGGATTAGAAATATGAGGGCACCGTTATGTTCAGAACATCGATTTTGCCTTAGGCGAGGCCAAACATCAGATGACACAGGTTGGTTGTAAAATCTAGTATTTGGATGTAAGAGTATTGAAATATTTAATAAAAATATTTTATTCTGCAGCGAAATCATTTTAAATCTGTTGCAACAGATTTCTTTTATTTTTTTTAAATAAAGGCTTGCGCAGGGGTCCACGGTTACAAACCTCATATCCCTGAAACCCTTGGCTGCTCTGGAGGCTCTAAAGATAACCTCCCAATGCGGTGACGAAGATCTTGACGATTTTCATCGGCGACGATGATGCAGCGACCAGATCATCACCAACAAATGTTGCGGATCTAGGTAGGATGTTTTATTTGAATTTCCTTTCCCTGTTCTAGGATCCTATGATCAACACAAACTAATCTGTGAACAAGTAAGCCCACGGATCAATCGTTTTGCGGGCGTGTGTGATTTTGGGTTTTATCGGGGGATCCAATACTCGAGATTATAAGCTATTGATAATTTCGGGTTTGATCTAACGGCGACAAACCAGGATTTTCATGAACAATGATCAAGGTTTGACCGTCTTTTTTGATTCTTTTTATTTTTCTCCCACACGTTCTTCATCGCGGTCGACACGTTCTTGGAGGAAATCGTTCATTGCTCATTCAGTTGTTGGCACAACGATCCGAGATTGTAGATCCAACCCCGGAGAGATGTCACGGAGGTGCGACGACGGTTTCGACAGAACATTTGGAGCGGATCGAGAGATATGAGTTTTTGGGCATTTTTTCGGATGGATCATTCGAGGTTTATGATACTATTTAAGGACTAAAAACAATCGTTTTAGAGTTCGTATGATGAAACGATCCAAACCCTGGTGTATCGGGATGAACGGATGAGAAATCGTGGATCCGAAGGATCAGCCACGACGCGAGGAGGAAGGCAGAATTTCTGGAAAAAATCCTAACCACACTGCGTGTAGTATGGACTAAACGACGTGTGTTCGTCGGTGGATCACTTTTCGTTTACTCCGGGAGTACATAGACGGGGGATGGGTACACAGCCAAGGACACGACGTGTATAACCCTCCCCGGACAGACCCGGACAGATACACGGGATACCCTGTGTGTTGGTACACGGGCAGGTGAAACGGAAAAAGACCGTGTAGGTGTACATGTCCAGCGTACACATAGCATGCCCCAGGTGCTTAGACACGGCGTGTGATTCTTCTACACACCGTGTAGTTACATTGTACACCAATGAGCCAAATGACATGGGTCGATTACACATGCAGTACCTAGAGTCAAGTAACATGGCCTGTGATTCTTCTACAGCCTGTGTAGTTCTATTTTACTCATCATGAACAGATGACACGGGTCGTTTACACGAGCATTACCCGGGGTCAAGGAACACGATGTGTAACCATACTGCACGCCGTGTAAAAAATTTTACATGGCTTGACCCAATTCCTTCTCTGACTTGGGCTAGTTTCCTTAGGGATAGTCCCCTTGGTCTTTCTAATGAAGGTTCTCGGTATCATTTCCTATATGCGGGAGTATGATCCCTTCAGCTGGACTTCCTAAATAGAGTTGTTAGAATCCCCACTGTGAGACTTAGATCCAGATCATCTATTCATTTTGGGATCCCTAGGTAGTGTTCTTGGTATTGACGTGACCAAATTTACCCGGGTGCCAATCCTCTTCTTAGCGGATTAGCTCAGACTGAGTTGTCGGAATCACCCCATGACTTGGGGGTGATCCTCATCTAAGCATCATGTTATCAAAGTATTTGTGGAGTTTGTTCTCCCGGAACGAGTACTTCGTATCTCTCTCTTCAGACCTAGGCGTGTGTGTTATCTCGATTGTATGCTTAGGGGATATCTTCAAGCTGGATCATAGTGGTGGTTTCAAAATGGTCATTTTCGTATGAGTATATTTGGATATTCTTGTTATATGTTCTGTAGACATATGATCTTTAGAGCTGGCTATATCTTTTTTTGTCGTATTTCCCTTGTTGCATTCCTTTGTGGTTTTGGGGTGTCCTAGTGGGTACTGTTTTACTCACCCCTGCACGGGCTTTTCCCGCACGTGTCGTGTCTTGTGCAGATGAGCGAGCCTTTGACGAGATTCTAGGCGGACCAGGACCGGACGTTTCTCAGTGAGAATAGACAGGCCGAGGTGGGTTACTACGGCTGCATATTGCAGTCCCAGCTCATTTCATTACAGGTTGGACTTTGTTACGGACTCACTTTGGGTGGGCATGTACTTTTGGCCCTGGGATTTACATTACTGTACATTACCATTCAGTCGTACTCTGTTGGTTGGGTTTTTAGAATATGCATGCATATTTTTCCATTTAGAAGTTTTTTCCTTTCACATATGTGGGCTTGGAGATGTGTTTTCATGTGTATAGGTTTACATGAAATGCCTCCAATGTTAGTATCATGCCTACTCGGTGCTAGTCCCCAGCCCCTGGCCTATTGGAGGCGGGCTTGTGGAGTTGTGGCTCGAGCCCCACTAGGACGGGTCGTGACAGAAAAATTGGTGATTATGAGCAACGAAAATGCATAATGCCTAGAAAAAGAGATATTGTTATTATCCTGAATCAGTCATCGTGATATATGATTTACAATGTAAACATTAGTGGTATTCCTAATTCATCAAATGAGGGGAAGATGGACATTTATGGATGTTTTCATGGTGAGGAGCATAGAGAAAGGAATATTGATATTTAAATAGAAGGGAAGAATAATCTTGATGAATACATTAAATCGAGGGGAAGATGATATATGTGTGGTGAGAAGGGTCATGGAGTGACAGAGTGTTATGGAGTTCAATGTCTTATCTATGGAGAACATGGGCATTACCCAAATCAATTCCCTGACCTAAGAGGATAGATCTAAATTGAGGAAGGTCCAATTCCATGCCAATCATTGAAGAGGATGGAATTTATGGATTATGTATTGGAATTCAAGAATAATGTTGTTGAGGTACTTTTATGGTATATTTAAAAATCTATGTATTGGTCCATTGTGGTTTTCCATAAGAATAAGGTACCGGTAACCATGAAAAGTTATTGAAATATTTCTGGAAAGCACCTAATATGTACATAATGAAGGGATAAGGAGATAATTAAATGATTGATAGTATTAATGAGATCATGATTGATATAAGGACAAAGTGATATCATGGTTTGCGTATAATGAATTTTTGGGGTTTTGGTATGTGGAAAGAATTAACTTTTGAAAGAATTCATGTTTCCACTAGGGTTCTATGGTTACTCATGTTTCAAGAGAATACATGATTTTGGAATTCACATTTTTGAAATGTGACCAACATGATATATCTTATGATATACAGGGGATAGATGATGCTATTCATATGGTTCGTAGATGACATCTCTAGTAATCACTTTCTTTATACTATTAGATTGGATAGAAGTATTTTGGATAACCCTAAAGTATGGAATGGATTAAGTTGGGAATTAGAGAGTATTGTTTAAGGCTAAAACATATTTTTCTAGAATGTTATAATAGTATAATTTTTTAAAAAGGACAACATTTAGGACAGACGACAACCAATCACGTCTGACAAGGTTGTGGGAATCGAACCCACAACCGAAGTGTGACATGCCTTTGTCGCCTACCACTGGCCTAGAGGAAGACCCTGGTTAGTAGAAACTAGTTTTAATTTATTACGTTGTATAATAGATGATGTATATATCCATTTTTGAAACCATATAAAATCAATCTCACCATATATGGATTTATGTATATTATTTAAATTTTGATATCCTTATGTTTGCGACATATGGAATGACCTATCATTTTATTGCATGATCTTCTAATACGTGAAGAATGAAAAATTCTACTTCATTTCATTAAATAAGATATAAAGTGGAAATTGTTCTTTTAATGACCAATGATGATATTACAATAATATGAAGAAAGTATTTATACTAATGTAAAAATTCATCAATTTTTGGGAAATTATCAGGAAAACCAAAAATGTTGTCCTAGTACTCTCATATGCGATGAATCAGATGGTACCTTAGATCATCATAAATTTTTGGCTTTGTGATTTTTGGATTTTTCATAGCCATGTTCTTTAACACTCTCTAGCAGAAATTGATGGTTAGATTTCTATTCCATGTCCATATATTCACCTATGTTATCCTATGTGGAAACCCAATGATGAGTTAATTTAGGTAACTATTACGTTTCCTAATTTAGTTATTAAAATTAATTTTTAGTATTATATTTTACAATGTGTGTTTCTATGAATGAAACATTCTTGTAGTAAACTACTTATAAACCAGATGAATTTAAAAGGCGTAATTCATTTTAAGGTGGGTAGAATGTAACACCCTGAGATTTTATGAGAATTATTATTATTAATTTCTTTGATTTATTTTGTTGTACGCTTTACCAAGATTATCTTGTACTATACGCAACACCGTATTAGACTACAGTACATGCAACACTATTCTTGGCTCGTGCTACACAAAATTTCAAGTTCATTTTTTAGAAATTATTCTACAAAACATTAAGTATATATTTTGATTAATTTATAAATGAAATATTTTTTGATTATGTTATACACAACACAAAAGGGAGATTTCACTACACAGATCTCTTACATGGATTGCATTACCTGCAATCACGACCTTCCTCGATAGCGTGTGTAGTATGCAATGCCGGGTTTCACTAAACAACGATATATTGTTATAATATTATTATGTACTAGACATTATGAATAGTATTAACTAAATTTTGAATTTTATAAGATTATTATTCTTATTACACATTTTCTAGAACATGCTATTAGAACAAAATAATTTTTTCGGGTAAAATAAGTATTTTTAAAAAAATGCAGTTTTTCTACCTTTTGATGGTTCAACCAGATTAAATATTATTTTGACAAGTATATATGTTCAATTTGAAAAAATAAAATTATTTTTTTGAATCATGATATAATAATTTACTTTTTACACTTTTTTCATTTTATTATGATAACTTTCATATTTTAATTTATAGTAAAAACACGCTTTATATTAATTAAAAAAAATTCATCGTAATATTTTATATGGATAAATTATTATATTAAATGGTTTTAAAGTATAAATTGAATATATTTTTACCATTTAATATAATTTATGTCATCATAATTGATTTTACATTGAAATCATAGGTAAAATATTTTCAATCTTTTGAAATGTTTTAACTTTTAAAAGTCATTTTCTTAACAAGGGGATTAATTTTAAATTAATTTGTTCAACTTCATTGATTTTAATTGTCAAAAATGGATTCCATATTTGGAATCAGTAGATCCAAATTATTTTAATAGGATACTTTTTAATTTTAGGCACTATGAATATTAATTACGTTAAATTTAATTTACCATAGTTAAAGGTAAATAGGGTAATTAATGGTAAATATAATATTATAAAATTACCCCAACACCTGTAATAATATAATTGGATGATTATATTTGGTCCTAAGGAATATTTGTTTCTAAATTTAATCCATTGTAATTCACTTGGATGTGATTAAGTCTATAAAATTATTTTATTTTAAAGGATGTGAAATAAGTCTTATTAACCATTAATAATTAATGTATTTTTAATATAAGTTTATACTGAATATAAATTCGATTATAAATACTCATTTTAAATCTAATATGTTATTATTTGTGATGGTAATTTATTTGTAATTTTTATGAGATATTTATTTACCATAATAGCTTATTGATTAATGATATAGAAATATTTTACTTAGTGAAAAATCAGTAATATAGTTTTTATTATAATAACAATACCCATTAAAAGGCCCAAAATACTGACCCAAACTTATTTATCATATATATCTAAACTATAAAAATCGAACGGTTGAATTTTTGTCCATTTGGAGATTTGTAAAAATGATTACGACAATTATATTATTTTATTTTAAATGATAGAAAAGTTGTCACCTTCATTATTTTATAAATATAACAATTTACTAGTTGTGATATAAGATGATAAATTCGAGTAAAAGTATTATTTTGAAATATATTAAATTTGTCTTAATCATAGTATTTTCTTTTTAATTTTTATGCAACGAATTTGTATATTAAATTATTATACAAAAATGATGCAGTAATTGTATAATTTAATGAAATATCAAATAAATGTTTTTATAAATATTAAAATAAATATTATATGAACTAATTAATGTTCTCCACAAATTTTCTATATGAATATTACATGTTATAAAAGTATTAATCAATTTTTTTTAATATAACCTTTGTGTGGATTTTATTTAAATTCAAAGAAATAAATAGTGTCAATATTAACACTATTGTTATTTTATAAAATTAACATATTATTAAATTGTTTAAAAATGACAAAAATATTTAAAAATTATAAATTGTAATTTATATGTTCTATAATGTCATAAAGTACCCAATTATATATAATTCACATCATATAAGTAATTATTTAAAAAAATTTAATATTTAGAATATTAATACCACAAATAAAATTAAATAGACTAAATAAGGATAATTATAGTTGATATGGTTTAATGTAAAATCCCAAAGTGTCTACATATTATTTTTTTCATAATATTAAAAACCTATCTCATATAATCTTCGAATTGTGTCATTTTCGAATGTTTTTATGGGGGGTTCCAATTTATACAAAATTAATATTTTTGAGGTTTCCAAAGGTGCCCCTCTCCTCCCTTATAAAAGGGCACCTCCTCCCTCTCCTCTTCACACAACATTGAGCCTTCTAGTTCGGCCAACCCCTTCCCATTTTATTTCTACTCTTCCATAGAATCCTAAAATAGGTCCTGGTCTTCTTCAAATACCATCTTTAGTTCACTACGAGGAGGTTAATAGGAGACGTGTCGAAGAAGAGGTAATCTCTTCTACCGATTCTTTAAAATTTCATTAAACTTCTACTTCCTCTTTAGTAGTTGATTCATTATAAAGTAATTTCATCAGTATAAATAATAAACTTTTATGTTATTATAAATATTAACCAACACCATTTCACCTTCTATCCATCCTATGGAAAACAAAATCACCGCGCGTGCGTACGTAAGGAATACCGTCTCCATGCCGTGGAGTAATCTGTTTTTCCACCTATACCTTAATTGGATGGGTATAATGGTGTAATGAATAACTATAAATGGTTATTATAAAATCATACTGATTCTGATATATTATATCATCCACTAAAATTCCATTCATTAATTAGGGGAACAATATCATCACCCGTGCATATGTACAAATTACCGTCTCCACGACGCGATGAGATTCATTCTTCATGTTAACCATTCAAGAATGATAATAATGTATATATAATGAATAATAATGATATATATTACATAATAATTATACTGGATTTATTTATATATATATATTTCATCTACTTACTTCCATTTAAGTCAATAGTGAAATGAAAACAACATTCATGCGTACGTACAGTCTACTGTATCCATGAACGGTGTATTTCATTTCATTTATCTATCTATTATATACCTATATATATACTGAATATATATTATATATAAATAATTTTTCAAATTATGGATGTAATTATATCATGATATAATTAATTATAAATCACTAACAACAAGTCTAAACACATACAATAACAGATACGATTTTACCCAAACCACTTCTTTATCGTGGAATTGTCAAATGCACTAGTAATATAAATTCATAAGTGAATCATATATGATTTCGTAAATATTACTGGGGTTCTATTTTAAGTTAATAATATGTTTATACACATTATAAGGGATTCTCGGAAACATATGAAAAAAATTGGACATAAGGTAAGAGAAAATTATTCCAATCTCGTTCATATACGAGATTGTTTATTCGTAAGTATTTACTAGGGTTATGTTTATAATCCATGTCCATGTTTTCTAAAAATGTTTTAATAAAATGTTTAAAATTATTTCATGTATGTTTAAAGTCATTTTTACACTTTTTTACTTTTACGACATTGTATTGAAATAATCTTTCCTTTTTTACCATATAAGGTACATTTTGACTTTTCTGGAAAAAGTACGAGAAACATAATTTTTTAAATTATACAGCGTTAATAGATTTTTACAGTTTCATAATGCATTATTTCCATGAATCATACTTTACAATATTTCATGATTATTTCAACAAAATTATTTTTTTTAAATCATAATGCATTTTGAGAAAAGAAAATGATTTTGTAGAAGAATGGATATTTTCCTCAAGAATTCATTTCAAGTGTTTATTAAACACTATTTACCAAATAAGGTGACATTATTTAGTATGATTATGTTTCAAATATAATGTCTCTGTTATTTACATGGATTTATTCTTATTTTGATGAAATGTATCCATTTTTTTATATGGATTATGTCAATATGGGATGATGTTTATGAAACCCTGTTTATTGTTTGGGTTATGATACATGATTTATGATTGTGTTGTGGCACACGTAAGAATGATTTCAATTAGAGATAGGTGGGACCTATATCTCTCTCCAAGGCATTGGGTAGAGATTTATATCTCATGAGATAGACATTTCTGTAATGACAAGTAAATCTGGTTCAGTAATATAGGGCCTAAACAGCAAGTAAACCCGCTTCAGTAATGGACTTTGTCCACTATGATTGGCTTGGCAGCAATGCCTTGGATACTATAGAAATCATAGCATGTGATTAATGGTTTCCACTATTACATGATTTATTCCCAGTCTACATTATCATGATTAATGTTCCATTATGATCTATTCCTTATGTACTGCCATGATTTATTTAATAACTCATGAATTTGATGATTAAACATTATTATCATGTTTTTTTAAGTTCAAATGTATATGGTTTGATTTATTTTCTCCATGATTAACCTTACTGAGTATTTCAGCTCACATTTTACATGTTTTATTTCCCCATGATTTAATGAATAGTTTTAGGTAAGAAAAAAAATTGGAAGATCTTTATGGGAGGTGTTGGATATCTTTCACTACGATTACAAGATTTTGTTCCATGATTCCAAAGACATTAAACTAATACGGTCCTTGGGCATTTTTTTCGTTATGTATTATGTATTCCGAAAAAGTAATTCAATGTCCATGTATATCAAGCTTTGGGTCTCTATAATAATTAGATTATGTTTTTATCATTTAATTCAATTTAGGTCATTTTATGTAATTTCACATTTAAATTTGACATAAAAACTAGTTGGTCTTTTGATATTTTTTACTTTTTTAAAAAACCCTCTTTTTGGTTTTGACAATAGAAATTAATTTTAAATTATTAAATGCAATATCTGTGTTTATAATATGGTTATATGGAATTCATTTTTAAATTCAAAATACCTAAATTTGATTTGGGTTAATATTTGTTATTTTTCTGAAAATATTCTGCTTTTGATGAATTGTTAAAAACAATGCGTTATTATTTAAAACAGACTTATTATTTAAATATATATTTATTTTATTTAATTTATTTTAAGTAAAAATAGATATATAATACCTATATATTTTCAATGTAATTTATTGGAGTAATTTAAAAATAAGTTTATATTTTTAATCTTTTATTGAAATTTTTAACGTCTTTTACCCACCTTCTTGGAGCATTTGAAAATTTGTATAAAACATAATTTTACCACTCCAATGAGTTGAATTTCAAAATTCTGAGAGACTTGGTTAATATTATTATGTCATATGTGGTTCAATATAATAAAAATAATTTTGGTTGAATAGTAACTTCTGAATTTTTTACCGCGATTAAAAGTAAATAGGGTAATTATGGGTACAAATGATATTATAATTATCCTAACACATTACCTAATTCTATTAGATAAGTTTAATTCGACTGAAAACAACTTTAGGAAAAACATATTTTCCTCTTTGGTCCAAATTTATTAGATTAGGACATTTATTATTATAATTTTTAAAGAATATTTAAAAGTGTTAAATTCAATGTTTAATAACTAAAATGATATTATATAGGGTTACCCATAATATAAATTCCACTATAAATATTAATTAGACAGATAAAATTATTTCCTAAATAATTTTATTTTATTTATTATTTTTTGAAATTATATAATTTAATTTATTTATGACACAATGATGTTGTAGTAATTACCTCACTAATGAAATATTAAAATTGTTTATATTATAAATATCCAAATAAAAATAAATTGATACTTTGGATTAATTACCCAAATTTTATAGGTTAATATGAAATTTTATGGATTATTATATAATTTTATTTGATGTGATATTTTTTTATGACTATCACAAAAAACAAAATACCAAATCGTGTCAAAATTGACATAAATTATTTTTTAAAACAAATACTATATTATTGGTTGATATAATATTCCTAAATAACTAATGTTCAGATAAAGGTCTTCAATAATATTATATATTTCATTAATTAACCACTTGGGTTTATCTTGGATTTTTAGAGTATGTTTATTAACCATATAGTGCAAGAATACAAGAAGACATGATAAAAGTTATACTATTTAACTAAGAGTTAATTCTAAATGACAATGTTAAAATGATATGCAAAACATTTCTAAAACATATTGGATGATAGGATTTCGACCCATATCATCCTAAATCTTGAAATAAATTCATTTGAAGAAATTATAAACCGAATATGATTGTATACTAAATTAATATTTTAATCTTCTCCTAAAGTGACCCTCACCCCTCTTATAAAATGGTACTTTTCCTTATCTCAAAATCTCAGCTCCAAATCCATTTGGCTCGGCCAAACGCAGCCCAAATATCCTCCCAAGATCCCTCACATCAACCTGGAGTCATTAATTTCATCATAAATCCATCACATGGAGCCTTTTTGATCAACTCAAAAGGAAACACCAGAAGAAGAGATTATAATTTCATCACCCTCTCTCCAGTTCTTTTCATCATCATCATCCACTTTATTTGGGATTTCCATACCAAAATAATAAATATAGAACCTCCCACAAAATATTATGTTATTATAAATATGGATCAACCATATTCATTATTTTATCCATCCTATAAATGACAAAGTCACCATACGTGCGTACGTACGTCTTATTATCTCAAAGTCGTTGTGTTCTTTTTTATCCAAACACTTAATTATTTTGATTGGTATAATAATGAGTATGATTGTTGTAAATAATAAATATAACATGTTAATGATTCTCTATATATGAAATACCATCTAATAAAATATGATTTCACCATTAATATAATGATATCATCGCTCATGCGTACGTACGGAGTGAAAGATGAGTTTGTGGTAATTTTTAGTTGAACGACGAAACTCTACGTGCCATGTATATATATATATATTTCAACTTATTCTATGAAGAAATTCATTCTTAAAAATTGGAGAAGAAATTTTGAAACCAAATATGTGTTACCCTAATACAATAATTTTTGTTGAACTGATGATATTTTACATCATATTAGATTGATGGCTTTGAGGCACATAATTTTACAGTTGTTTGTGATTGATGACCTCAATCACTGCCTATAAATATTTATGTTTTCCCTCCATTTATGTGTTGCTAATTTCAACCAATTTTCACCTATTGGACATCAAAATTTTGTGGTGAATATTTCATTTCCTTATCTCTTTTATTAATACTAAATTTTGTTAACCCAATTTCCGATTTGTGTTTTCCACAAAGGTATTTTTCTATTTTGATGTTATATTAAAAAAAAAGTTCAAATTACAAGGAATAAATTTATTGATTGAGGTTATAATGTAACACCAAATTATTTCATAGTATGTAATCTCTTCAATGCATTTCAATAACTTGTGCTACACACAACACTGAGTTCGAGCGCACCACGACACACCAAACAAGCTGTTCAAGAAGATGGTTATGAATAGTATTAACCAAATTTTAAATTTTATGTATCCTATATAATTTTAACACTCATCTTTTGTGTTTCTTTGATATAATATAAGAAAAATTCAAATTTTAAGATAAATGAGGTATTTTGCAAAAAATGCAGTTTTTCCGCATTTTAATGGAGAACCCTTTTTAAATCCAATATTTGACACTTTAATATATTAAATATAGTGAAATTAAATTACTCTATAGAATAGGGACATAAAAAATTAGTTTGGATAAATTTTTGGTAATTTTCTGATTACATCAATGTTTTGATGTTTTGTAAAAAAATAATATATTTTATTTGAAAACAACCATTTCAATCAATATAATTTATACTGTAAAATTATGAATTTTAAATATTTAGAGTATAATTAGATAATATTTTTATCTTTCAATACAATTTATGTCATTATAAGTAATTTTACATTTATATATGATAGAAACACACTTCAATCTTTTTAAAGATTCTACATTTTTTATAAACCCACATTGTTTTTGAAAACAGGAATTAATTATCATTTAATAAATGATTATTCTTTGTTTTTTTGTAAAAATGAATTAACTTTGGATTTTAGAATATCAAAATTATATTAGGGTAAATATTTTTTATTTTCCAAAAACCTTCAATTTTGGATGAAAACTTAAAAACACTGTGTTATTATTTAAAACAGATTTTTTATTTAAATAAATATTTATTTTATTTAAATTTATATTAAATAAATAGATATATAATACCTGTATAAGTTCAATTTAAATAATTGGAGTCATTTAATAATATTTTTAGATATATTAAATTTTATTGAACTTTTTACTGTCTTTTACCCACCTTCTAGGAGCATTTGAAAATTTTCATAAAACATAATTTTACCACTTCCGTGAGATGATTTTCAAAAATCAGAGAGAGATGATTAATATATGTAAGTATAATGTCGTTCAATAAGATGAAAATAATTTTTGTTGAATAGTAACTTTGGACTTGTTTTTCGCCGCTGTTAAAAGTAAATAGGGTAATTAAGGGTAAAAATGATATTATAATTAACCTAAAACATGCCATAATTATATTGAATAAGTGTAATTCGACTAGAAACAAAATTAGAAATAAAATATGATCCTCTTTGGTCAAATTGTATTAGATTACAACATTTATTATTATATTATTTAAAGAAGAGTTAAAATTTCTAAATTAAATGTTAAATAACTAAACCATTTTTATAAAGGGTTACACAGAATATAAATCAGTATATAAAAATTCATTAGAATGATAAAATTATTTCTTACATAATGGTACTTTATTTATAGTTTTTATATATTAACTAATTTAATTTATTTAGGGCACAATGATTATGTTGTAATTGCCTTATTAATGAAATAATAAAATAATTGATATTATAATTATCCAAATAAATGTAAATATAGATTTATGATAAATTCAAAAAAAATTATAGGTTAATATGACATCTTAGGGTTGATTATATAATTTTTTTGAATTTATTAGGTTAATATGACTTTCACAAAAAAATACCAAATAGTGTCAAACTTGACATAAAATAGTTTTTAAAACTAATACAATATTATTGGTTGATATTATATTCCTAAAAATCTAAAGTTCGTCCAACAGTCTTAAATAATAGTATATATGTCATTAATGAACCACTTGAGGTTATCATGGATGCTCAATGTATGTTTATTAACCATATAGTGTAAGAATACAAGAAGAGACGGTAAAAGATAAAGTATTTAACTATGAGTTAAATATAAATGATAAGGTTAAAATGGTAACTTAAACTTCTCTAAAACAAATTGGAAGAAATTATTTTGATCCATAAATACCTTATGATAGAAATATTTTGATTTGGGGCCGTTATATAAAAAATAATATTGTATCATAAATTAATATTTAAATCTTTTCCTAAAGTAACCCTCACCCCTCTTATAAAAAGAAACATTCCATTCTCTCAAAATCACACCTCCAAATCAATTTAGCTCGGACAAACCCTGACCAAATATCCTAAAAAATTCCCTCAAATCAGCTTAGAGTCCTTAAAGTTATCCTAAACCTATCATTAGAATCCCTTTTGATCAAATCAAATAAAAACATCCAAAGAAGAGGTAATAATTTCGCCACCCTCTTCCATGTTCTTTTCATCTTCCACTCCATCTTTCATTATTGTTTCCATTCCAAAAAAATAGCGCTAGTACCTCCTACATACATTGATATAATTATAAATATGGTACAACCATATTAATTAGTCTATACATCCGCTAAATGACAATGTCACCATTCGTGGGTACGTACGGCTTACCATCTACACATCATGCTGTAGTTTGTTATTAAAACACTTCATTATTTGGATGGATATAATAATGAGTATAACTGATGTAAATAAAAAATATAAATTATTAATTATTATTTATATACTATATAACATCCAATTACATACAATTACACCACCAATATAATGATATTTTCTCTCGTGCATACGTACAGATTACCATCTCCACGATATGATGAGATTCATTCCCACATTCACCATTCAAAGATGATTATAAAAATATATATTATTTATAT
The DNA here is from genome assembly GCA_963277665.1 of Viscum album. Lineage (NCBI taxonomy): Eukaryota > Viridiplantae > Streptophyta > Magnoliopsida > Santalales > Viscaceae > Viscum > Viscum album. The sequence goes on along the minus strand of OY728120.1, from coordinate 1,873,036,176 downwards.
GTATGTAATATATGAAATAATAATTATATGGTATATATATATTTATGAATGTATTTATTTATATTTATCTTATTCACTTACATACGATCAATGTGACATGAAAATAGAAACAACGTTTATGCGTACATACGACCTACCGTACCCATAAATAGTGCCTTCCATTTCATATATCTATCTATTATAAATATTTATATTCTAAATATATTTGATATTTAAATCATGTTTTATATTCTTGAGGTATTTAAATCATGATCTAAATGATATGATCATGAGTAACATGTTAAAACACCTATGTTAAAGAAAGAAACTGTTACCGAAATTGTTAATTTAACATTGAAATCATTATTAAATGGGTAGTATAATGTCAAAAATGAATCATGTATGATATAATAAATATGAATTTGGTTCTGGTATAATTAAATAACATAATATGGTCATTATACAGGTGGTTAAATGTACCCTCAACCAAAGGAAAGTGCAAGGTAAGGGTTAATTTCACATTCACATTATTAAATGTCGTTGTTTTTACGTAAGTACCTACTGGGGAATATATATTATCAATTTCCATGTTTAATAAATGAGTATTCAAAGTGATTATTTTTATGGGACTTTTTTTACTAAAACATCATTTGAAATGTTTTAATGATATATTCTTCTAATTATTTAACAAAAAAGATCCATGTTTTCAAAATTATTTTAAGGACTTATTTATATGAAAATGAATGTTTACAAATGTTAATTCATATCAAAATATTCAAAGAGGTAATCGATATTTTGATTCAAAAATATCTTACAAATCTCCCTTTCTAAATTGTGTTACTTTTTAATGATTTAATTCAAAAGTGATATTTCTCTCAATGAGTTTTACAAATCATTTTCATCTATGTCAATACCCATTGATGGATTTTAAACATGTTTGATGTTGATTTATTATGATAAAAATCTTCCATATTGTATTGATGGTTTTGGGGTATGTTTGACTGTTGATATGTTATTTTTATACCATTCATGGTTTACGGATAATGTATTGATATCTTGTATGATATTTTTAATAAAAATGTTTATGTTATGTTTCAACCTTCTCAAACGAGGAATGTATTGTACTTAGTAGGTGACTAGAGGAGCCTAATTTAGCCCCACGATGCATCATTAGGTCACATTAGACAATTATACATTGAATTTCTTGAGGCCTTTCCCAAGTTGATATATTGTTTTGGTCTAGGCCTAAATCATTTTTAGACATCTTGGATGAGACCTTGACAAGAAAATTCAGAATGTCCAGCATTATACATTCCCACATTTTGAAAATAAAATTGATTGTTCATGTTGTTATTCGACTAGTTGAATACCCCTGAAAATGTTTTATTATGGCAGTATTTACTCAGTTCATATTTCATCCGTCAAGTGATTATGTTTATTATTTGTAAATTCATGTGTTTTCAATTATTCACTATGCCTATAGTTTATGTTATCTTCTGCTAAATTGATTACCCTTATAGAGCATCTAATCTTACCCCTTTCTTTTGTTTTATTTTACCAGGATTTCCATGAAGTGTATTATGAATGATATGTGTGTTTATGGTAAATGGGAATAATTGCGTTATCAAGTACCATGTAAGCAGTATTTTATGTTTGAAATTGTAATGTGATGTTGATGTATGTAATCTATTTCCAAGACTGCTAAAATGATCGGTGTTTTGGGAAATTATTTCCTTGTATGATGCAAAAGCATTGTAGTAATGCACCAACTCTGGGTAACTGGGGTTGGGGAATAATAGTTTCATTGAATTCATACCAAGAAGCATGACCTCAAGTCAGAATTTACCACTGATATATTCGAATATCCTACTCAAATAATTTGTTTTTTGACTTTGTTCATACTTACTAAAATATAGTAGTTATGGATATTTATAGTAAGTCTCCTTAAATCTACGTTTTAGTTATCATATTCACCCATCCAAAAATCTCAACATGTATAACAATTCATTCATTCATTATTATTCTATCGTTTAATTTATATCTCCACATTTCCACAATTAATAACGTTATAAAATTATTTGTAGTGTAAATTAATCCTTTACTTGGTACTTTTTCATATTAACATATCTATATAATAATTCTCCATACATTATAACTCTATAAGAAATTACATATTTATAATCTTCTTTATCATTTACATATTTTTCTAATAAATCTATTAAACTTAGCCTCAAAAGATTGTTTTGAAGCATTATTATAGTTTTTCCACCATCCAATGGGTTCCCAAATGATTTTTTTTATTTAAAGAATATGAAACAATTGTTTTATACTCTTATCATTCTATTTCATGACTTCATATAAATTGGTGTAATGAATTATAAATACTATATCATATATATTCGTAACATATTTATTTATGAAATTGGAAACCAATATCTTATCATTCAATAAATAAATATTAATTTATTTAAAATCTCTTGAGCGTTGAATTCGTTCATAAAAAACATTATGATGACTTCATTACCATTATACTATTTTATGATTTTTTAAAAGTTCATCCAAATTTGTTTGTCCAATTCTTATTCAAAAAATAAAAATTTTGTGGACTCTATCCTGATCAACATTGGCTGTACAATTTTATCTCAAGCAACAACTCAGAGACACCCTCATTATAATAACAATACATTTTCCACTCTCTGTTGAATTTTCTTTGAAAACCCTACCAAATCATTCAAAATATTACTCATATCACATCCCTATCATTAAATATTTCCATTTTATATACTTTATAAAACTATTTATACATCATCAATTTGAACATCATAATGTTCATGAATGATAGTTCCACCAAGATCCATCAATTTCATCATTCAGACAACATTATAAAAAATCATTAATTCAGTAGATTTTTCATGATTATTGAAATATTATGTATAGTCCACACATCATTTAACAATTATCGCTTTCATAGAGGTTGTTCTTTTATCATAATCATCATCATTGAATCAATATCAGAAGGAATTGTGATGCTCATTTAATGATGAAAAATTTAACATGAATCTTTATATATATTTTTATGATCATTATAATTCAATTTTAACTATGAATAATGTCATAAGATTCGGTTCCACAAAAATTTAATACATCTCTATCTATTAGACTCGGTTTTATAACCATAATTTATAGGCCTTAATTAGACAACCTCGATCATCGAAATACTTATTTATCTATCAGTAATACTCTAATATGGAAACATATATCGGAGGAAACATTAAAATGGTTATAACAAAAATAGTCACAATACATAAAGTCACATGTTACATATACTCAGAACAACTCATAAATAATAAAAATAAACTCAATGACTACAATTAATTAATCTCGATCACATAATTCGGTATTTTCCAGATCATCCAGAGAAAATAACATCATTCTTCTACATCTATGATGCCAAGACTTGAAAATTTATACTATTATACATATATTAATCCATGTTACATCGTCTTTATTAATTGGGTTGGATACATTAACTGAACATTATAGAAATAGCTCAGTGTAGAACTCATGAAGATTTTCTTAATAAAATAGATTGTAATTTAACAACTAATCATGATATCTCATGAAATGAGAACACATAATTCAATCATAAATTGTTTAACAATTGAATTTTAGGGCGTTGTTACAAATTCTGATATAAAAATATTTTTTAATAAATCAAACATAAACTTCATCAATTAATAAATCAAATAGGCAAAAAACATTCAAGTATAAATAATTGGATATGATACTTTGGTAAAATATCATTATTAATCATTTCATAAGTCACTGGTTGATTCTTTTTATCCCCCTTTTGGGGGAAGAATTTATTTTAGAATCCAATGAAAGTATATTAATAAATACTTACCTTTTCATGAAATCTCCATCATGAAATTTCTAGAATAATTTCATTTAACTGTCATAATGATTCTGGAAGCAACTTGATCATTATCTATATACCTCCTCCCCAAGAATTCTATTCATAGGATCATTAGTATAATGAATAATTTCAATAGATATAAATATTTAAATTTATGTTAACAATGTTGAAAAATGGATTCTTATTATTGGATTGTTTATAATTTTTATAATTGACACATATACACCATGGATGATCTTTCTTCATTATATTCCTTTGGATTTCTGAATGTAAAATCAAACCAATATGGGATTTCCATTAAGTATCTATCATTTTTCGGTAGAAAATTCATCCGATTAATTATGGATATTCACATTATAATATGATTCCAATATAAAAACATAGGAAACATTCTAGGATGGAAAATTAGTAATGGAATTTCCTCCAGCATAGATATTCCATCCACAACCACAGGTTCTCCTCCTAAGATTATGCTTCACCATCAATTCCCAGAAATGAATCTAAAAAATAAAAAAAATGATAAAATAAATATGGTGGATATTCCTTGATTAATAAATTAAAAACATGGTTTATATGATTTCATCACCCATGTTTCTAAATTTCCTCAATTCTTTATTCTTGCACATCTAATCATCAATTCTGATTGAGGAGGAATGGATATGATTATTTTTCTTCATGTTTTTGTGGAGAAATTTTTTCTCAATTGAAATTCTCGATAATGAATTGTTAATTAATTGAAGCACTACCTATATTTCATGAAGAATATTAATATTTTTTATTCATTAGGTCAATTTAAATTACATCTGTCACACAAATCATTATCAAAAGGTGGTTTTTTCTGAAAACATCTTATATAATTCTATTAATTCATGTGCAATTATTTATTTTTCCTTTTCAATTTCAATATATCATTCCTATTCCATTTTTATTTATCTTTCCAAATCTTCCAACCATATAACTACAATAGCATCAGTTATATTTGAAAAAAATTTGGGTTTTAGACATGGATTCTTTTGAGTGCCTTTTCTTAATACTTCATTTCGATTATTCACTTTTCCTCAATATAATATATTTTTTATCCTTGTTATTCTCATCCATATTTCATGATATAATATTTGGTGATTATTTGTATATAAAATTAATCTACTTACATCACCAGGTTATTTCTTATTTATTCACCCAACATTGTGGTCATCATTTAATATTAAAGTTCGATACTTGTCAGGATGAGAATGTACAAATTTTTTGACCACCATTATTACATACACAACAAATATTTACCATATATTCACATTAGTCTAAATTGTATAGTTTTTTTTCTAAAAATGTGGATGTAGTTTATTACTCTATTTCTTACCCCCCCTATGTATGAAATTATGTTTTATATTATCATTTAATTGATTGAACCAAAAATACAATTTGTAATTAAAGAACCTATTAAATCACAAAAAATGATCCAAAATCCTTGATATTATTATATATACAATATTCAACCAAGATTCAATTTTTTTGAAATGATACTCAAATTTTTTTCTATTTTTCATAGAGAATCAATTCACATATGCTTGATTCAATCCACCATAGTCATGGTGGAGGGATTGATATCACTTTTATTTATCCATAACTTTTTCCAATACTATATTTAATTCTTCACAATTCATGAATTATGATTTAGATAAAACAATATAGGAAGGTATATATGGTACCTATTCCATTGTAACTACTTCAGATAGATCATTATGTTATTTCGTGATATTCATATCACATGACAAACATATTTTAAAATGATAATCATACATAGAAAAATTATTAGATGTAATATCATTATACATATTTTGATATGATTAAATATGTTTCTTCCCAAGAAAAGAAATTGGATATCTAATTATAGACATATCATATTGAATGTATTCCACTGATCTCCAATAAAAACCACATTCAATTCCGAAAACTTCTTCATCTTTAAAATTTATTCATTATACATATTAACATTCTTTTATAACAATGAACAATTTTCCTTGATCATCAATAATTTTATTTCCAATTGTAAAACATTGACATCAATGTCGTTAATAAATTATTCTAATTGTGCATGGATTTTCTCTTCATTGTCCTTTTGGTATATATCATTCTCTTCAACCTCAATGAGAAAATTACAATAATATTTTAGGGAATATTTTTAAATCTATACATTTTTTATCTCAATGGTTTTGTCAATATTTTTTAGAAATATTCATTATAGAACATTTTCTTACAAATTCGTATTTATATTTTTTCATTATTCTTCCATCTAGGTGATTTCTTCATGTATTCTTTCTAACACTCCACTGAAAATAGATTTTTTATTTTTGAATTAAATTCAAAATAAATTTAAACATACTAACCGATATATCTAGAGAAGTTGTTGATAGATCAACATAACCATTTATAACCATTTATTTTTTTAGGAGAATTTGTAAATTAATTTTCATATTACCCAAGATCACATAATATTCTCAATTCAAATGAGATAGGAATACTATTCTTTTCACTGAGTGTAATTTGGGAAAACTATTATTCACTTTCAAATCCATTTATATCATCTTTTATATCATGGAATTGAGATAATAAATTTTTTTATTCCTCTTGGTTTAATATTTATATATTATTTAATTTAATTTCTATTTCCATATCATGATTATTATTGTCATTGTAAGAATAGAATAATGCCCTGAGATAACTATATCATTTTCAAATATGAATTTCATTTCAAATACTGAAAGAAATTAAAATCCTAAAATGTGAAAAAAAATTAAATTATGTAATCCTAAATAGTTTAACCTTTAATCTAATCACAATTTTAAGGTATTTTAGGGATATGTAGAAAACTATGATTGGGGGTAAATCTGTGTCAGTATCTTTTTTAAAAAGACATATTATTTATCACTTTAACCACTAATAATATTAAAATCTTTATTAATCTATTATAATTTCATTATGTTATGTCAACATATTTATGTATGTAATGAATGGAACAATATTTTTTTAAATGGATCACTACTCAATAATAATTTCTTTTCTTTGTTGTGTATAGTATTGACTGGTAAATAGATTCTTGATTGTAATGTGATTTAAATTACAACGGTTTGACTTGAATAGTACACTTAGACCAATAGTGGCTTCTTAAATATTAGTATGGTGGATAATAGAACAATCTATAATCCCAATATTGATGAATTACCAATCCAACTGAATCTCAATACATGATCTTTATAGTTCATATGCATACAATTTTCATATTCATCATGCTCTTCTTAATACCATGAAAATCATCAAACAATTTGAATCTAATTATATTCCATTTTGTTGATTTGTTCTTACTCCTCTCTTATTAATGATATTGAAACATGAAAACAACACTTATTCTTCATAATGTGTATTCAAATTGATTCTGACAGACTTATTTCATTTCCCAGAAGTAAGATAAATGCTATTATTATTGCACTGGTTTCAAGGCAACTACATATATTCTTCGTCATCTTCATCATTCTTTATTCTTTATTCAATCTGTTTCCATTAGTTATGTCATGGTACCTTTCCATCTTGAGTTTTTACATCCATTAAATTTTCATATAGTATTCATCATTAAGTCCCATATTCTTTATCCTGTGATAATGTTTTTGATACTTCGTGTTCATCTGGAACAATTTGTTCTTCTTATACCAATATACCATATGATTCCAACAAATCATATATAACTCAAATTCTTAATTTAGTACCATTTATACAGGTTCCTATAAATCTAATACATTAACACAATGGACAACAACTATCATGATTCATGGATGACACATCTTAGTGTCACTTCAATTCATCAACAATAATATCATCCATAATAATTTTTTAAAAATTTACCTTAATTAATATCTTGACGTTGTAGATTATCCCTTTTAAAAATGAATAATTTCTAACAATGATCAACGAGAAGCTTTAACTCAAATTAGAATTTCCCACTAAAAAATTTAATATCTCACCCATATAATCCTTCCTTTTGAAACTATAAAACATCCTAAAATAAAATAGTTAATGAGTTTCATAGAAACATTGAATAGATATAAGATTCAACAATTTTATTTAGGAATCCATAATTATTGTATTTAATCATGATTTATTACATCATGATTATTGAATTAATCTACATCCAAATAAATATTTCCATAACTAACAACATTAGAAAATACATTGTAAATATCTTCCATCCTTTACCTAGAACTTATTCATTATAGCATCACTTTCTAAAATTGCTCCATTTGATAATATTAAAATTAGAATTCCATCATCTGAAAGCTATTTTGTTGAGGAATATGATTGATTTATCAACAAAAAAATATTTAAAATACTTTAATAAGGATTTTCCACCATCTGATGGGTTACCATATATTTTCCCTTTTTTCTAATTTTGATGAACTCTAAATGTTTAAATCTAATTATATAAGATAATATCATAGACCTCAGATTAAATATGATATAATAATAAGTTTTATGTCTTAATAACATTCAATTATATGATATTACAATCATATATATGATCCATGGAAATATTCAATTCGATTCATGGAAAAACACTTTTCTGATGACATTATTCGAAAACAACTATTTAATGACTTCATAACAATTATTAAATCTGACAATATTATAAAAGATCATCAGGGTAATATTTACCAATTATTATTTACACAATATCAAATTATCATGGTCTATTTAGAAATGAATTTTCTAGAAACATTTATCTAATTCCGCAGTGTGAAATCCTCTTCATTCGATAAAATTCACATGTTTTATTCTTCTGAATAATTTTTTTAGGATACTTCTTCTTTACCATTATAAATATTATTCATATAACATATTAATCTTTTTACAAGTCTATCATATAGACATTTTATATCAATTCATAGAACATGAATCCATACTCCATAATGTTAGGGAACCATAGTTCCACTGATTTCCATCAACTTATTCATTTGAAAAAAAATAACCAGAATTAATTATTCTATAGAATATTATTGATTTTTATCACTTTAAGGATCATATATGTATCACCGAATTTTGATTTTCATTGTATAATATTTTATATTAGTATAATATTTATCATTAAATCAAACCTACAAGGCATTTTGGTGCTCATTCAAAAAGGAATACATCACTAAGAATCATATGAAATGTTTTTCTGATAATTATCATTCTATTTTAACTATTAATATGAAAGGTCAAATTATTTTCCACCCTCTTTTAATTCATCATTGTCTCTAAGACTCATTATGATGAAAATTTTCTATTTCTATTTGTCTGATCACCTCAATCTACTGTATTATTATTCGTTTTTTTTGGAATGGTAACTTTTGGAAACAACATCACAAGGAAACATGATAACATTGATAAAAAAACTTCTTTTCCACTAATGAAGTAATATTTTATAAATATTATGATAATCTCACCAACAATCATCAAATATATACTCCAAGTCTTCAAATAATATGATTCCTTTATTTAATCTAATATATCACAAAAATTACAAAGGAATGAACACAATTATTCTTATTCCATGATAAAAACACATGATCACTTCTTCTCTTCATTATCCATTCATCAAATCTACATCAAAAAAATTTTGAAGCTTGGATACATCAAATGAACATTATGAAAAAAATCATCATCATAATGTCATCAATATATTTGAATTATTGAATTTTTTTTATTTGTGTGTAACCATTAGAATAAAAAATAACCAAAAATAATAAATATATCTCCCACAAAATGTGGTCTCTTCAAAATGAGATGTGACTTAAAATATGTGATGGTAATGGGGCATGATTTAGAATTAGTTTATAAGATGTGTTTAAATTAATAGATTATTGATTATTTAATTATATATGTTCCAAACACATTTTAATTAGTAACATTTATTCATATAGAACATAAGGAATATTATAATGATAATGCTGAGTATGTTTTTATGAAAATACTATCACTATATATATATTATATAATTTATATATATATAGTGGTGGTATTGAATAAACATAAAATATAGAAATTAGAGACTCTCCAAATGTGGAATATTTCATTATTTATTCCATGAGGTACATAGGGGAATATAGTCACTTTTCTGTATTAATATTTATATACAAGTATGTCTTTAAAAAATGTGATTTCTTATACTTTATATTGAGTTATTTTCCTAAAATGGATACTTCTAGTACTATTTTATATATGAATACATTCTATTTATTTTTCATAAACATTTTAGTATTTGTACATGGGTTTTTTTGGAAAATCTGACTTTTAATTCACAAATACAGTTCATCGTATTATAATACATGCATGTTCAATTATTTTATAGAGACAACATAATTACAATGAATAGAAGTTATTGATTTTTAAATATTTATGACTAAACATGAAGATTATTTATTTTTCCAATTAGATTTTATTATGAAAAAACACATATAAATAAAAATTGAGGCGCTAAAGATCAATAAATGGTTACAAAATTAAAAAGATTCTTCCATGTTTTATAATTTATCAAGGTGTTAGAGATCATTTATTTTTTTTATTTTTAGGATTCTGAAAGATATGCTTTGTTTTATGTTTTTTTATTATAATGACTATATGTGATTCAATTGTTAGCATTTTCACCTAACTTATAATGAATTGATATATTTTATGTATTTGAATATGTTTTCTTCTGAACATCTATCTTGATGAACCTTGGGGATGGAATTTATACTATCCATGTTGAGTTAATAAAAACTTGAAAAATGTGTTTTTTCTACCAGCATCTAACGATGAATATTGAGTTTAGATGTTTTTCATCCATCCAGTTAAAGAGAAATAATTTATAGGATTCAAAAACTATGTTCCTTGTATTTAGAAATAGTTCCTCCTACTACATTGGATTGAAATAAAAGTGTTACTTTGAATGGAATTGTTAATATCAATTATAAAATTTTTAAAAAAAGTATAAATACTATAATATTAAACATTTTTTCATTGTTTTTATTAATTATTGTACTTATTATAATTAGTTTTCTATCTTGGTTATTATATAAATTCATTATGATTTAATTTCAAATGAATTTATTGTTTTATGATATAATTATTATTTTATAGATTATACCATTGTAACTACTTAAAATATTGTGTGGGAGAAAAATTAGAAGTTCATTTTAGATTTAATTCACCCCTATTTATGCTTCTGTATATATGAAAACATTTTGTACCATATCAGATATCTATTTTAGATAATTTATCTTAAATTTTGGTTGTTTATAATGTGGATTTTTCATAAATCATACATAATGTAGATGGAGGGGTTTTTAATGATGGTTTTTTCGGGAAGAAATTTAGAGAAAAAGAATTCATATCATCAACCTATTTTTAATTCTGTTTATTTTGAATAATTTGAGATTGGATGAAATTAGTTGCGATTCAAACTATTGTAGACAATTATCACATAATGATCATAAATTATTACATTTAATTGAAGGAAATTCAAAACATGAATTATGAAGGAGTTGGGGACTACAAGGATGAAAATATATGACACAAAACGTTATACCAATATATGTATTTACGACCTTATTAATACATTTATGAAATACATTAATAGGATAAAGAGATACATTGAGAAAGTGAAATAGATGAATGGTGGTGTTTCATTAACTTATTCTTATTTTAGAGTTTCCAATTATATATTGAGTACATCAAATAGAACTTATTACCATTATTTAGAAGTAGTTATATCATAAACTATATTATGATATTTTACTCTATATGCAAGGATTATTGTAACGTCCTGGATCTGGGTGCCACTCAACAGGTGCCCTGGACCCAGTTTGTCACATGACCTCAAGCGCATTTCCCCAAAAACCAGAGGCTGCCCACTTGATGCAAGGGCCCAGGTCTGATAATGTGGACACTATGCCCTCATTTCTCAATGTATAGCGCAACAAAATTACAATATAAAACATAAAACAACAGTGGAAGAAATAAACCATACCTATTTAAAATAAACAACTGCAGTAAAATATAACCAACCTATTATATTGATTATGATGCAACATGCCTCAAGTTCTATGAAAACATCCAGAACATGATACACAACAATACAGTACAATACAATAGAATGTAAAGGTACAACAGAAAAAAACAAAAACACCCACCAAAATCATGATCCTAAACTCATTCCTATGCTCCCCTACTCCTCAGCAATAATCATTTACCTGTATTGGGACCATTCCCTTATCAAATCCTGTAGAAACGTAAACTATTTGGGCCAAATACATGACCCAAACATGGTGTGAGAAATAAATCTCAGTAGGCACCCACAAAAGGCATGTGCCCAACTGTTTGAAAATATTCACCAATAGTGTGCAGTAGTAATAATTCAACAAACTAAGAAGTACTCAAAAGTAACTAACTTTACTAGTTATATTTCCATTTTATCATTCAGTTAATCATTCAATATAAGGAGACCACCACAGTGAATTTTCTATGTAAACAGTAACTGTACTCAAACACCCAAACCCTTACCCTCAGGTAATTAGAATCATAACACACAGGTAATTTCCCACATGAATAATAGATATTTCCCTCAGCTGTACAAAGTGTCACCCTTAGGCACATAGTCTATTGCCCACAAGCACAAAAGAAGTTGCCTCAGGAAAAAATAACCAGTACCCTCATGATAAAGGAAATACTACCCTCAGGCTATGAAAAGTACTTCCCTCAGGCTAATCAAAAAACTGGTCCATTACCAAAATATAAATGAGAAAAACACATCAAATTTGTCTCAAATCAATTCTATAATCATTAATACAAACTCATACCCTCGGGTATCCGGTCCAAATGGCTAAACACAGTAACACACACCCGGGGGTGGTACTGGATCCAAGAAACGATCCCAAACAACAGTTTATTATCACATTTAATTACCTCTACAATTCTAGTTATCCATAATGTCCAAGGCCTCAACCACAAGACACCCCAACAAGGATTCATGGAACAATGGTACACAAAATGCACAACAGTTGGAAATTAAACACCAAACCACCTACCTTAAATGCCACTGATCGATATATGCGAACGACGATCCTCGAATCATCATAGAACGATGTAGATATGAGGTAAAATAAAACATCGTTCAAACTCAAATAACATTCCCTCATGAAACAATTGTTAATAACTATGCTAGGAGGAGGAAGAACTCACCCACATTGTTCCAGGAAGATCGACGTTGTTGAAAACGGATTCCCGGTACTCGATCGGGGGATCTCCAATGTTGCGGCCATCCCTCCCGAGTCCTCCTCCGGTTCTAACCCTTCCATGTGAACATGGGAGGCTACTGCCAATTCTAAGCCTAAAAAACATACTACACGGCTTGTACTATTGGGTAAAGGATGTGTAGTTTTCATTTTTTTTAACTGTTCTTTCAGTAGCTTCTCGCCAGTGTGGCACTGTTCATTTGTAGACATGAGTACACAGCATGTGGAATATGAGTACATGGCGTGTACTATCGCACAGCTGGCCACTACTTTAATATTTTCCTTCATACTAACAACACAACATATAAATACCAACTACACGGTGTGTAGTCGGTTTTTTTACTCCCCTTCTCGTCGACATGGATACACACCCTGTGTACTCATCCCACATGGCCAAAGTATACAACATGTGGAAAAGTACACGGTGTGTAGTCACAAATTATAGGATTTTTCCACATTTTCCGTATTTTCTAAAAAACACATAAGGAAAAGATAAAAAGAAAAAACCCGTACATCAAGAATAAGAACTGGGTTCTTACAAACATCCCCCATTAAAGTAATTCATCTTTGAATTTCCCTTCCAAGGGTAGAGAATATAATGCTCACAACAGCTCTGGCCACTGAGCATGTACTTCGGTCTCCCACTCCCAGGTTTCTTCCTGCACTCGGCCATGCTGCCATAGCGCCCATACGAGAGGAACTATTCGGCCTCAAAGAACCTTCGTGCTCCGATCCACGATACGAATCAGATGCTCTTCAAAGGCTGCATCGATCTGAAGATCATCCTCCCTGGGCTGAAAGATATGAGAAGTTTCTGAATGATAATGACGCAACTGAGATAAATGTAATACGTAGTGCTTGGCTCAGTACCTATGTGGTAACTGCAACTGATATGCAACCAGCCCGACTCTCTCCAGAATCTCAAATGGCCCCACATACCTCAGTGAAAGTTTACCTTGGAGAAACACGCAAGAAAACCTGATCCCTAACCACAAACTCCAAGGGTCATCTACAGCGATCAACGTAAGATTTCGGTCGAGAAGGCATGGTATCCATCCACATCTGAATCAACTAGACCTGCTCAGAAGTCTCTTGCACAAGACGTGGTCCTAGTAAATCTGCCTGACTTGTCTCTAACAATCACAAGGGTGATGGCATGACATTCCATATAAAGTGTCATAAGGTTCATTCTCAATAGTTTCCTGAAAACTATTGTTACATGCAAACTCTACCAGGGGTATGTGCTTCTCCCAGGATCCCCCAAAGTCCAAGATGCATGCACGTAGCATGTCCTCTAGCAACTTTATTGTACACTCTGACTAGCCATCGGTCTAAGGGTGGTAAGCTATGCTCAGAAGAACCTGTGTACCCGGTTCCCTATGAAAAAACATCCATAAAAGAGATGTAAAATAGGCTTACCTATCAGAAATGATATAACGAGGGAACCCATTAAGATGTACGACCTCTCGGATATACAACTTCATGAGGTCGTCAACACTGAAGTTCTCCTTGATTGGAAAAAGTGAGCTACAATTTTGAGTCTGTCAACAACCACCCACATGGCATCAGTGCCTCGAGGTGACCACACCAACCCATTCACGAAGTCCATCATGATATCATCCCATTTCCACTCCGAGATGGGTAACTGCTATAATAGTATGGTCAGCCTTTGATGCTCCGCCTTAACCGACTGATAGGAGTAGCACCTCATAACAAAACCACCAACTTCTTTCTTCAAACCTGGCCACTAATAATGATTTCTCAAGTCTCGGTACATCTTGGTAACCCCGGGATGAAATTTCCAAGCTGAAGCATGAAAATTCCGCATCAGCTCCTCTCGTAAATCCCCTATATCCCACACTCATCCATGGAAACAACGAATTTCATCATTTTCTATATTCCATCCAGGAAGAGGGTCCTCACTTGCCACCGAATCCCCTAGAACTAGTCCTTTTGAATCATATAGTTGCCTCATCCTCACTCTATCCATGAGGGTAGATGTAATAGTGAAATAAGAAATATATGTCTTCCCCTGACTGTCGTGAACCTCCAAATGCATCTCAGAGAACAGGGCCATGAGCTGCCACTCACCACTGGCCTCCTGCAATGCCTGTATCTGAGTCCTCTTGCTCAGTGCATCAGCAACCACATTACCATTACCAGGTGTATATGCAAGATCAAATTTGAAGGACTGAAGGTATTTGACCCACCTTCCTTGTCTCAGGTTCAAGTCATGCTGAGTAAAGATGTATTTGAGACGTTTTTGTTCATTGTACACCACAAAATGGTCTCCCAAGAGATAATGCCTCCAACAGGACAACACAAGAACAACTGTAGCCAACTTGTGATCATGCGTCATGTAATTTCTCTCATGTGGACTCAATTTACGAGAACCGTGTGCAACAACTCGACCGCCCTACATCAACACTGCTCCCAACTAAATACCTGATGAATCATAGTAAACTATATAGATCTTCCCTTGTTCTGGAAGTATCAGGACTAGTGCTGATGTCAACCTTCCTTTCAGGTCCTCAAAGGTTGTCTTGCAAGAATCCGGCCAAACGAACTCCACACCATTCTTAGTCAAACCCGTCAACGGCGCTGCTAAGTGGGAGCAGTCCTAGACGAAGCATCTGTAGTAACCAACTAGCCCTAAAAAACTATGTATTTAAAACAGGATCTTAGGCTGCTCCCAGGAAACTACTTCTATCACCTTCTCTAGGTCCACGAAAACTCCTTCCTCTGAGATGATATGACCCCGGAAGTGAATCGGGTCCATCCAGAAGTGGCACTTTGAGAGCTTAGCATATAGCTGATGCTCTCTCAGTGTACTCAATACAATCTCAAGATGGGTGGCATCATCGAGTCAAGTGTGAGAGTACAATAAGATGTCTTCCACGAATACTACCACAAAAGAATCCAAGTATGGATGGAACACACGATTAATCAAATCCATGAAAACTGCTGGCATGTTCGTGTGTCCAAACCGCTTAACCATGTACTCGTACAAACCATATCATCTCTGAAGAGCTGTAAGCAGTATATTAGATGGTCTCACATGCAGCTGATGATATATAGATCTCAAGTTAATCTTAGATAACACTCATTGTCCATGAAGTTGAGCAAAAATATCATCAATCCTTGGAAAGGGATATCGGTTCTTGACCATCAATTTGTTAATCTTCCGATAATCCACACAGAGTTAGAGTGTATCATCTTCCTTATTCACAAAAAGGACCAGAGAAACCCAAGGAGATGTACTGGGTCAGATAAAACCCTTTTCCTGTAACTCCTCTAACTGCCTCTTGAGCTCCTGCAGCTCAGGTGTAGCCATCCTATAATGAGGAATGGACACCGGTGCTTCCCTTGGCACAAGAATAATTGAGAAATCCACCTCTCGCTCTATAGGTATACCTGAAATGTCATCCAGGAAGACATCCCTGAAACATTCAACCACTGGAGAGAAATCCATCTAACAAGTCCCCTGATCATCCAGATATAAACTCGCAATCTGGGCTGTGACTCCACCTCGTCACGATGCTCTGGTCCAGCTCGACTCGCCGGGACATCCCATTATCCCTTATATAGAAACTCTCTCCCCATTGGTGGCGTGAAACATACCCTACGATGATAGAAATATACAAATGATCCGATGGGAAGTAACCAGTCCATCCGGAAAATGACGTCATATGTTGTCATCTCTAAGACATAAAGGTCCCAAAGAAAGTGACATCCTTCATCCTCAATGGGGAACTCCTTGAACTGGCTCACACATGTCATTCTAGTTCCCAACGGAGTGTCTAGCGTCATAAAAGCATAAGAAGAAGAAGAAACACATAGCCCAAGGCTCTCCGCAATGGGCATAGATATGAAACTATGTGTAGCACCCGTATCAAAAATTACTGACGATAAGACAGAAGATACTAGAATAGTACCTCTGACTGTAGAAGGTCTGAGATCCTACTCATGTAGGTTGTATTCCACTTAATATGAATACTCAGTGTCATAGACCTGCGACATAGCCTGGCAACCCTGAGTTGTTCTGCCCTGTTGCCTACGAGATCATAGTGTCTGGCTACTACGGCCACGACCACCATCTCTGCCTGCACGCCCTGACGTATTTCACTTTCCCGACTGGTAAGAATCCCCTATTCCTACTCCTACATACGGTGACAACACAAAACCCCTCTCACTAGCTACTAGTGGAAACGCCCTACAAAAGTGCCATAGATGACCCATCATGCCGCATTCTCAGCACTCCACTGGATCATATGGACACTGTGTTATCTTGTGCCCCTATTTACCACACTGGTTTCACCTCCCATGACCACCTGACACATCCTTATAGCTGGTACTTCCACCGTGGGATAAGTCCATCTATCTCTTCCTCTTACCGGCAGAAATAGTACAAAAAATTGGTGCCGAACTGCCCTGGACTGCACCACTAGCTTCCCAAATGTTCCTCTCTGTAATAAATGCCTATTTCACAATAGTATGTACTGAAGGATACCTGAAAACATTCAGTAGTGCTCGGATGTCATATCCAAGACCATACTCAGAGTGTCTGGACCTCAACGTCTCAACACCATCCAGAATGGGTGAAAAACGCTGAAGCTTGGTGAAATGAGGAGAATAATCAATCACCGACATAGAGCCCTGCTGCAGATTCATGAACACTCGAGCTATGTCTGATCTCAGCGTCTCTGGGACGAATAAATCATATAAAGCTGTCTAAAAATCTCCCCATGCTAAGTCTCTGTGATTCACCGAGTGAGTGGTAACATCCCAACACCACTTGGAAGAATCATACAGCATATAAGTCACGAGCTTGACCCTCCATCCTGGAGGCATCTCATGATGTTTGAAAATAGTCTGTATAGAACCTATCCAAGACTCCACAACCTATGGTCCACCATCCCCTGAAAATTTAGGCGGATGCTGGTGCTAGAAGATACGAGTTAGCTCAGCCATAGATGTGGCAGCCGGTGGTGCTCCCTGAAAGGTGTGCATGAACCACATAAAGCCTTCACGAACTGTGCATCTGCGCCTCTGTCCGGTATAACAGATGTCGCCGCATCCGGATCTACTAGAGGATCTACTAGAATCCCATGGCCCACCATCTCTGGAGTATAATCATCGCCACTCTCCTGGAGAAAAACGCATGTTTGTCTCTATGGCATGATCCTACAAGGTCAAATGAACACCTTAGATCATGATTAACAAAGAGTGGAAATGAAGGGACCAAAAGGGGAACAAGAGGAATAAGGCATTCAAGATTTGCAAAACAAAACTACACACAGTGTATACTGACTACATGGAATGTACCTGACTTCTCTTTCCCTGCCCGGGTCCTTCTACATGGCTAAGCCACATGACTCCCATTGAACAAAACTAAACGGCGTGAATATAATCTACAAGGTGTGTATTGTGTAATTTTCAAAATGCCCGTGTCATTTGTAACATGGCTGACTACTCGGATTGATACTACATTTCGTGTGACACCCGCACACGGCGTGTGACACCCGCACAGGGCGTGTACACCACCCCATTTCCCCTGCCACATGGTCAGGTTCACATGGTCTGCCACCGATCACGTCTACATGTCGTGTCCCACAGGCACACGATGTCTACAAGAAGAGCTTCGCTGATCCGTGTTGTTAGTTAAATGGCCAGATACATGGGATCACACTACACGGCGTGTTCTATATACACACGGCCTGTACACGAAAGGATTACACTGACCCGTGTTGTTAGTTACACGGTCGGGTCCCCATGCCAGACTACACATCGTGTTCTATAGTGGACACTAAGTGTATGTCTTAAGGTCTCCTCTATCTATGTTGTTAGTTACACGGCCAGGACTCCATGTCCAAAATTACATGGAAAGTACATATACATGGTGTGTTGACCCCAAAAAGTTCCCATCCGCATGTTCTTTCCCACACAGTCTATGACATGGGAAGAGACTACACGGCGTGTAATAAGAGTACATGGTGTGTTCTCAAAATGATTTCTTTTCATCCTGAACAGAAGAACACACTGCGTGTGTCCAAGGAACATCACTGCATGTATCCTGGTTGTTCCAGACAGTAAGGCTCGGATACTACATTGGAACCCAGAAAATACTAAAAAACAACACCTAAGTTCCAAATTCTGATATGTGACGGCCCATACTCCCTGCGAATAAATGTTTCTCATCTTATCTGTGTTATACAATGACACACAGTCAATGATCCACCAAATTCCAGTCAATGAGGGCCCATAATCTCCAAAAAACCAATGTTTGGAGTCCATTCTATCAACAAAAGCACACAAAAATACCCTATCACATAGCAGGTATTTATCAAAGCATCTATCCAAACAGCATGAATTTCTAGCACAATAACATTCAATTTCTAATGCACCTATGTGGCATGGAACTATGCATGGCATGTGATTTCTAGCATGTGCCTAAATGATGCATGAGATGGCATACCTTCATCTCATTGGGATGAAAATAAATAGAACTCATGGATAAAATATAAACAACATAATCACAAGTGCGTCACCCAACGGTGAAAATCAAATCAACTGTAAAATTTTCGAAAATCTGAAAAATTGAAAAAATATGAGGTAGACTGGCTTTTCCCTGTACACGGGTTAGCTACGCCCAGGCACAACGTATTACCAAATACTGTTCCCGTTATATCCCTTACTAAGTCTCAAAAGCATATGTCAAAGAAAATAATACCTCTGATACCACATTGTAACGTCCCGGATCCGGGTGCCCACTCAATGGGTTCCCCGGACCCGGTTGGTCACAAGACCTCAAGCGCATTTCCCCAAACACTAGAGGCTACCAACTAGCAGCGAGGGCCCATGTCAGATAGTGGGGAAAACTATGCCCTCATTGGTCAAAGTGTATCATAGTGGAATTACTAAATAAAATATACAAAAACAACGAAAGCAATAAACCATACATATTTAAAATAAACTACTGCAGTAAAAGATTACCAACCAGTTATATTGATAATGATGAAACATGCCTCATGTTTTATGAAAACTGCCAGAACATGTTACACAACAATACAATACAATACAATAGAATGTACAGGTACAACAGATCAAAAAAAATCCAGCAGCATCGCGAGCCTAATCTCGGTTCCATTCTCCCATACTCCTCAACAACAATCATTTACATGTATAGGGACCCTTTACCCTTTTCCACACCTATAGAAACATAATCTGTTTGGGCCAAATACATGACCCAAATAAGGTGTGAGAAATAAATCCCAGTAGTCACCCACCAATGGCTCATGCCCAACTCTGTAAAAATATGCAAAAACAATGTACAATAGTAAAAATGCAATAAACTAAACAGTAATCAAACTTAACTAACTTTACTAGTTATATTTCCATTTTATTATTCAGTTAATCATTCAATATAAGGAAAACACCACAATGAATTTTCTATGTAAATAGTCAGTGTCTTCGGACATGAAAACTCTTACCCTCCGGTAATCAAAATCATAACCCGCAGGTAATTTCCCAATAGCATAACAGATATTTCCTTCATGCAAACAAAGTGTCGCCCTCAGGCAGAGAGTCTATTGCCCACATGCATGGAAGAAGTTTTCCCTCGGGCTAAAATAACCATTGCCCTTAGGCTAAAGGAATTGCTGCCCTCAGTATATGTACATTACTGCAAATGTTATATAATAATGCTCCGACTCTGGGTAACTGGGGTCGGGGCATTACATCAATTTTATTTTAATATGTTTATGCACGTTTTTTAGATACAAATTTTTAGGATATTTATTCTTTATGGGACTTAAGATACATTAAAATATTATTTTTGTTCTATATTCATAATTTTTAATTTATAGAAATTCATTCCATAGGGTAATTGATTTATTAGAATATTCTGAAAGAACAATCCCTGAATGAAATTTTTTTTATAAAAATTTATCATGAATCACTCAATGTTATGATAGTGATACAAAAAAAATCATCATAATACAATAAATTATGATGAAACAATGTTTTCTAGAATCCTCAAATTTTTATGAATTTGATTCTCTTAACATTCTATTGATCCCTCTAATAATTATGATTGATTACCTCAATCACTACATATAAATATTTACGTATTTCCTATTTTCCTAATATTCAAACACAATCCATTTTCTCATATGGAGAAAACCAATTATATGATACTTTGGGTAACAGATAGAATTCCAAATTTCCATTTTAAGGGATGTTTAATATCCATTTTTATTATGTGGGGTTCTTTGAATGAATTATTTAGGTATATTCTTTTTGATAACCTCATACAAATTTTGAGGGTGAAATTCATTTTATGTGGGGTAGAATTTAACGCCCTGATATTTTGAGAATTAATTTTTTTGATTTTTTTAAACCATTTAATATTTTTCATTTCCACGTGACACTAGAAAATGTTGTTTATATGTGTATATATATTAAAACACTATGTCAATCATTCCTTTCACAGGAAATACCATCATGGCATCTGCTACAATAAACACTGACTTGGCATACATTGCATGCAACACTCAGTTTATACGTAAAATCTATTTTTTTATTGACTTTGTTAAAAAATATAATTATAACATAGAATTTAAATAGAGTAATTTATAATTTACAATTATTTATCTGTTATATAATTAAAACATATGAACAATGAAAGATAATATTTTTGGTAATGCCATTTTTTTGTATAAAAATCATTTTCTTGAATAACCACTTTTTAATAATGAAGGTAAATTTAGACACATTTAGAAATTTAATTTGAAATAATAAAAAATAATTTTTAATTCGTAATTTTTGAATTAGCTTAGGGGTAATTTTTTAGCATTTTTCTGAGATACTTCATTTTTTTGATAAATAGTTAAAAATACTAATATTTAATGAAAGGCAGCATTTTTGTATAATTATTTATTATTATTAAATAAAATAAAAAATATATTTTAAGTTCTCCATAGATGAATATGTAATATATTAATAATATTTAATTCCTTAGAATAAATTTCTCTTCGAAACTGAATATAAAATCATAATAATTTTTTGAACCCTTTCTATATTTACCACCCTTTATTTCGTCAAATCTACGGGATTAGAGATAATAATAATTTTACCTTTTATGTTATTGGAATTTCAAAACTCAAACATACACCATTTTAATGAATATAATGTTTATATTCTATTAAGACCTTGTTAATTTTTGTCCAAAATGATTTTCAAAAGTGATTAAAATTAATCAAAGTTTTTAAAGAAAAATTAAGCCTAAATAGGGACTAAAAAAGAATATGAAGGTCACAAATGACCTAGGAACTTGTCCAAACCCCATTTTACATTCATATTTTGGCCTTAATCATTCAATTATTTAGATTTATTGGTTTTTAATTGTAACATCTTGGATCTGGGATCCTCCATAGGGTGCCCCATACTTGGATGAACACATGGACACAAGTACATTTCCCAAAACACCATATGATGATTACTATAAGTGAGGGAAATGCTATGCTAGTGGGAAATAATTCCCTCAATGGAAGGACTAAGCACCCCAAAAGTAATTAATATCAATAAATGAACCAGTAATACCAACCAAAGTAAATTGTGGATGTCTGAGAGTAATAAGACAACTAGTGAATATATATATATATATATTAATGATGCAAGGTATAGGTATATAATAAAAAATACAAACAAGACCCATTTTAAAAATGAGATACATAATCTAATGTACCATATAAACAAATATACTCAAACAGAATCACAAGCCTCAACTTGGTGCCACGCTCTCTATCTCCAATAGCAATAAAGTACTTGATGAGGATGGGCACCTACCCTGATCTATACCTCCAACCATATAATCTATTTGAGACCAAAACATCACCTAACAACGGTATGAAACATATTCCCAGTAGGAATACACCAATAGATTAGTGCCAAGAAATCATAGAATATATATATATAATATAATAAGAAAAATGATGCAATAAACTAGAAAGTATTCAAAATTAAACAATCCTATGGTTTTAAATTTGATTCATTTACATTTATCATTCATCATTTGAATAGTGAAATATCAGGGTCGAGCCAAATCTCTATATCCCCTATGAATGAAAACAAAACAGATGTCTTATAAGACTATTTAATCAAAACAAGTACAATCGAGTCCAAATATTTTCTATGGCTTGGTAGACTTATCACAATCATTCAATTATTCAATAAGAATCCTTTGGGAAGGTTCTCATAGTCCAATCCCCCTGGACTAATGTGACGACATTTAATTTTACAAATAACCTCTAGGAATATCTTATGGTATAGCCTCTTTGGACTAACATAGCACTGATCATATAAAAATTAACACTTGGGTAGCTCCACACGGTATAAACCCCTCAGGTTGATGGCCAACTGAATGCTCTCAAGGTCAATAAATGTGTGTCAAAATAACAGTAAAACATACATAAATGACACTAACTTAGGATTATATCATAGTCAAACTCCGCATTCTCAAACATTCAGAATGAATATCACATGTATCACACATAATCAAGAACTTCAGCCTAATAAAAGAATTCCTGAAAACAATGAATTCCTAAAAATCATCCTAGACCTAATAATCATAACAAATCAATCATGGAAAACGCATCCACGTTTTCCCATGAATAGAGTACATTAACTTATGCATAGGCAATTACCCATTATAAATGAATTATTCCACATTAGGTAATTATCATGGTTAACATACAAAATGCACAATACAAAAAATGTGGTCATGTGGTTGTTCTAGGACATATAGACCATATATGTGCAACAAATCGCACAAACCACCTACCATGATGTCTCATGATCAATATCCTCGAACACCGGCCCTCTGAATGAAACTAATTCAGCAAAGATCTACAAAATGGGAAAAAAATCCCAAACATGAAAAAACAATGATAGAAGATGATTCATGATCAAACGCTCTTGGGATTTTTAGATCACACCAGTGGCATTCCAACGCACTAAACAACACCTAAATCAGAGCTCAGATGGAGATACTATGGTTTGATCTTTGTTTTTCATTCCCAACCCCTCCTGTATAAAACACGAGAAGAAGAATGAGGTTATTGAATGAGACACATCATGGATCTGATATATCATATAAAAATAAAAACACATTGTGTTTTCATCAACTATACACGATATGTACTAGCCTTTACCAGCCTCTTCCTTAATTGATCTTCCAGGTCAAGACATGACCATGTACTCAGTCATTACATGGATCGTAAGCAGCTCTACACAGCAACAAGTTACACATTGTTTACTCATAAGTACACAACAAGTACATTGAAAATCCCCTTTTTATATTTTTTGCTAAAAAACCCAAAATCAAGACCCATTCCTATTATTATGATCTGTGTTCTTACATTCTTCCCATCTAAAGAAATTCATCCCTGGATTTCCCTTCCTAGGGTGTTGAAGAAGAATTTGTGCACAACTCCGGCCACATTGATCATACGTTGGCCTGCCTCGCCCATGTCTCATCTTATACTCTCCCATGTTGTAATTGATCTAGTACCAAAGGAATAGATCGAACATAGAGATCCTTCATGCTAAAATCCACAATTCGAGTTGTGTCCTTCTCAAATGATGCATCCATATCTAACTCAACCACCTCTTATTTAAGAGCATTATATGAGTCTAAAAATTTATATCGTTTTAGAGAAACATGAAATATTTTATGCATTTCCCAATACCTCTGAGAGAACTACAAATGATAGGCATCCATCTTGACTCACTCAAGAACATCAAACAACCTGATGTATCTTGGACAAGGACTCCAATGTATCATAATCCTCCAACTTCCCAACCTCGTTCTGACATTTATTTAAACATTATATCCAACCTTGAACTCTGAAGGATATCTCTGTTGATATGCTTAAGATTCATGGAATTATTGTGTTGTAGACATCCACTTTGATTCAATTCCAAATTCACATTGGTCCCACAGACAAGACAATGTCCCAACATAGCTGCATATCCTGCCTCCAACCAAACATAGTGTTTTTCAGCATGGGATTCCATTAAAATCCTCATACGGTTCCATCTAAGTAGTTTGCTAAAAATGAATATTGTAGGAAAACTCTAAAAGAGGTACGTGTCTCTAAAATGATCCCTCGAAATCCAGGATGCAAGGTCGTCGCATTTCCTCCCAAACCAGAATCGTGCACTCGGATTGGCCATCTATCTGGGGATGGTATGTTGTACTCAGATGTACCTATGTACCAAAATCCCATTATAGTTCTTACTAGATACCAGATGTAAACAATGCATCCCTGTCTAAAATGATAGAGTGTCGAACACCGTGAAAATTTACAATCTCTCTAATGTACATCTTTCGAAGCTCATCTACAATGATGGAATCCTTGTTCATCATTAACTGGTCAAATTTATTGAGCTTTTCAATAAAAACCCATATAAAATCATTTCATCTGGTCAAACATGATAAATCATTCAAGAAATCCATCGCTATATCATTCCATTTCCAATCTATAATGGGAATCTCCTATAAACTCCATGCTTGATGTTGATACTCTACCTTGACCTGCTAAAAGGTGGAAGAACACAAAACCAAACCAGCAACATCCCCCTTCACGCTGAGACACAAATGCTAATGAGATAGATCTTGATACATCATAGAGAAATTAGGATGAACTACCCATACAGTGGCATGAAAATCCCATAAAAACTCCTCACGCATGTCTGCTGACACCCTTACATATCCAAGAAAATTAAAACCCGCAACCTTTCTTATAGTCAAACATGGAGTAGGGTCCATTTCTAACATACTCTCTTGAAGTAAAATTCCATCATAATATTATAGATTCCTTATTTAAACACGATCAAGTATTGTAGAGGTAATAGGTATAAAAGAAAGAAATTTTTTCCCCCGTTTGTTGTTCACCTCTAAATGCATATCATATAACATAGCCATAAGTTATATCTAACTGTTTTCCTTCTGAACTACATGTATCATATTTTTTCTTGATCAATGCATCAGCCACCACATTTCCTTTCCTAGGTGTATTGGCAAGCTCAAAGTCAAAATACTGAAGGTACACAACCCACATTTGTTCTCTCAAATTTAGAACATGCTGAGTAAAGATATAGATGTGGACTTTGTGGTCAGTTCATACCAAAAAATGTTCTCCCAAAACATTTTTTATCCAAAAAAACAAAGCATGAACAACTACCTCATACTCAATATCATGCATTGGATAAATCCTATCATGTGGCCTCAAGTAATGTGACCCATACACAATGGCTCATTTCCCCTGCATGTGAAATTCTCCCAACCCAATACATAGTGCATCATACTAAACTATGTTACTCTTGGAGGGATATAGAAAAATCATTATTAGTGATTACATCAATCTCCCTTTCAGATCAAGAAATGTATAATCACATGTATATATCAACAATTACATCATAACATTCTTAGTTAGGTGCATTAGTGGCACTAATATTGGTGAAATGTTATGAATGAAGCATCTATAAAAACCATCCATCCCCAGAAAACTATATAACACAAAGACATTATTCGGTGATCCCAGGAATCTACTTATCTCACTATCTATGGGTCTAATAATACTCATTTATCAATAATATCATTACCCATGAAATGAATATCTTCCATCCAAAAGTGGAATTTTTAGAAATTAGAATGTAACTGATTCTCTCTCAGAGTACACAATACGATCTCAAGATGGATAGATGTTTCCTATTGAGTGTGATAATACACAATGATATCATCCATGAAAACTACCACAAATTAATCCAAATTGGTGTGGATCACTCGGTTCTTCTGTAAAATAAATACTAATGGTGTGTTCGTCAGACCGAACAGTATAACCAGGTACTCATATAGACCATACCCACTCTGAATGTCTGTAAGAGGAATATCTAAAGGTCTAACATGAAACTGATGATAACTAGATCTCAGGAAAATCATCGAGAACACCCGGGATCCTCTAATCATATCAAAGAGAACACCAATCATCAACAAGGTATATTGATTCTTGATCATCAACTAGAACAGCTTACAATAATCCAGACAATGTCCGAGCGTGTCATCCACCATCATTGCAAAAATGACAGTTGAACCACGAGGTGATGGTCAGGTCAGATGAAACCCTTTCCAACAAATCCTCTAGCTGGTTCATGAGCACCAATAACTCTAGTTTAGCTATCCTATAAGGAGGAATGGACATCAGTGCCACTCCTGGCATTAGCTCAATATGAAAATCTACATCTCACTGGAGGTAAACCTATTATTATTTTTAGTAATACATATCTGGAATGATACACCAATAGAGGAAAGTCAATATATGAAATACTTTGGTCATCCAAATATAAACACGAAATATGGGTTTTAATTCATCCTATCCCAAGATGCTCAGGTCAAGCTTTACTCTCCATGACATCCCATTTTCCCATGTGTAGAATATATCCTCCCTCTGGTTATGTGAAACATAACATGAGGGGATAACAGTAAAAAAATACATGAAAAGAGACTAAACAGCCCATTCTAAGAATGAAATTAAATCCAGTAATATATATGACATAGAGGACGCATAAGATGTGATACACATCAACTTCAATAGGGAACTCCATTCCCTAACATACAATAGTTTTCCTAATCCCCAACAGAGTGTCCTAAATTAGAACATCATTATACCTAATGATATAGATCCCAATGCTCTCCACATTGGGACAAGTTATATGACTCTCAGAATCCCATGTATCAAAGAGAAAATAAGATAAAAATGAATTAAATAGAAAAGTACTTCTTGCCATAGTGGGTTTGGGATCCTAGTTTTGATGGGTTTATTCCACCAAAAAAACTATCCTATACAACGACCCTATCAACTTTCCTGGCTACCTTGAGATGTTTTAACCTGCTATCGCTGAGAAGAAATTGTCTAGCTACCACAACTACGACCACCTCATTGGCATGAATGGCATGATAATCTTGAATTCTATTTCATATAAGAATCTGGTGGTCCTTCTCTTAAAATTGGACTCATAACTAATCTATTATCACTTTCTATAGGCGAGAACATCCAGGAAAAATGTTTAATGTGGACCATCTGGCCGTAATATCAGCACTCAACTGGGTCTCTCAGGAAATGTGGAATAGTATTCCCAATCCTTCCACACATATAGCACCCTACATGGATACCTAAAAAACAACACATGAGTTCTCTGAGCAGTGATTCCTACAATTGGTTGAATGTGTAACAAAACTCTATGTTGAGCCGCAATGGCTCATTGCTTCTAACACCCTCAGATTATTCTTGGTAATGAGAACATGATTTACTATATTAGTCACTGAAGTCATCTTGAAAACCTTCACCTATGATCAAATGTTATACATGAGACCATCCTCAAATCACTATGCCAGTGAAAACTCTTCAACCAAAAGAATAAGTACAAATATTTGAAGCTCTGTAAAGAGATAACAGTAATACAACACTGAAATGGAACCCAAATAAATATTCATTTACTCTAGGGATTGATTTGATCTCAAAATTTAGGGTTAGAAATATTCATAGAAGTTCCTATTTAACTCTTCCCAATCTATATTCTGATGACATCCCACCTGTGAGATAACATCCGACCATCTCTTGGTGGAATCACAAAGAATGAAATTCCAAAGTTTCACCCCCTCTCAAAAGGTGTATCCAATCGTTAAATGATAGAAATCATGGCATATAACCATGATAATACAACATGTGGTCCTCCATCCCCTTCATAATTGGGAGAATTCTACTACTGGAAGTCCTATGTCAACTCTGCCACCGTAGGGGAAGGATGTGGTGCTCTCTAAAAAGTATATGTCATACTAAAAAATCCCTCACAGAACTGTGCATCAGCACCTATGTCCTATATAATATCTAGTTCCAAGGATTTCTTGGTGGGTGTTTATGTTGGAAGTCCCTAATCTATAATTTCTAATATATGATCATTTCCCTTCTCATAGAGTACAAACAGTGGACATCTAATTGGCATGAATCTGCATGCCCAAGCGCACACCTTGGTCTGTGATTACCTTGGAAATCATCAAATAAGTGTGTGAATAGAATAGTAGAAAGACAACATTCATGATTTACAAAATAATTTTACATGTAGTGTTCCCTTATGATTTTACATGGGAATGTGCTTCTTCCAACCTGGTCGTGTAACACCCCATACACACCACATGTTCCGCCTAAGACATGATTTGTACATTAACATTCCCTCCTTCCCATGTACTGCTACATGTATAGAATTACATGGTCTCTCATGGTGTAACTCTACATGGTGTGAAAACTCTAGACACAGTGTGCACCAAAAATATTATATCCACCAATGTCATTAGTCAAACTATAGGATACACATACTGTTACTGGATGGCATGTACTATTAGTACACTACTTGTTCTATTATGGTTTTACAAACCCCACGTATCCTCTATCACTTAGTCAGTGAAAAAGTTAATAACAACATGGTGTGTATATACAGTACACGATGTGTACTAAAGAGAAGTATTTTTATTATAGAATAGAAGAACAAATATAATTTGTTCATAACATTGCATGTCGTGTTTTCTGGTTTTCCCCGAATGTAAGCCTCTCAAACCTCTCTGGAACCCCCATATCATAATTTTTTTCTAAGGAATGCTATATTCCGATTTGTAAGATCCCATAATCTCCAAGAATAAATGATTCACATCATTGTTCATATCATTTTAATATAATTAATTTAACTTCAAAACATGATCCACCAAACTCTGATCCAAGGGGGACAATAACAACACATGGACTAATAAATTTGGTTCATCCAAATGAAACATATCATTTACCTATAGCCTATCAAAATAGAATGTATTTCTATCCTGGAATATATCACAACAGAATGAATATCTAGAACAATTTATATCAAAACAATATGAAATCAATAATGCACCCTAAATTTCATTACAAGAATGAATAACATGTGGTCTCTTGAAAGTTCATATTTTATTCATGAGATTGAATTCCCTCATCTCATCATGATTCAATTTAAATAAGACCAAAATTATTTCAATCATAATAACAAAATACTAGTCCATCACCAAATGGTGAAATCAAATCAACTGTAACAATTTTAAAACAAAAAAAATCGAATATTCGAGGTAACATACCTTTTCCCGAAACATGAGTTAGCTACTCTTAAGAACAACTTATTACAGAATGCCTAATTTTTTTCCTATCCCTACCTATAGGACCCAAAAATTAAAGTGAATGAAAAAATAAAACCTCCTCTGATACCACTTTGTATCATCCATGATTCGGGTGTTGCACAAGGGTACACCGTAACCTTTTGGCCACCTAGACACGAGCACATTTCCCCAAATACCTGAGGCTTATGACTAGTAGCGACGACATTGGGTGTGATAGTGGGGACAAGATTCCATCATTTATAAAGTATGCACAATAAAAACACGTAGTATCTAAAACTGAAGTAGTAATACCAACCAATGTAAACATAAGAAGGATGTGGGAAATAAAAAAACTAGAGAATTTATATATATATATATTATTCATGAAATAGGTATCTAATAAAATAGAACATCTAGTCACAATGCTGGACTGAAATACAAAAACCAATGTTCAAAAGAAACATTTAAACTCTAACAGAATCACAAGCCTCATCTTGGTCACATTCTCTCTAGCTGCAACAAAAATCATGTACCTAATGATGAAGAGTGATTTATCTTATCTATTCATTCATTCTTATATTTTTCTAGTGTCCAAAATATGACCCCAATAGGGTGTGAGAGGAATCCCAATAGGAAACCAACAAAATATATGTTCTTAACTACCAATGAATATATATATATATATTGTAGGCAATATGATAAATGAATAAATTAAGTTGGAAGTACTAAAAATTAATAAATCCTAATGTTTTCAATTACAATCATTTACATATAGTATTATTCCATGGAATCATTAAATACCAGGATCTAGACTAATATTTATATCACCTATGAATGTAAATGAAATATGACTTGGAAGATCATATATACAAAACAGGTACGATTGAATCCAAAATTATGCTTTTTATTGATAGAAACATCACAATATTTCAATTATTCAATTTCAACTATAAGGAAATGACCTTATAACATTACATAATCATGAATTAAATGAATTATTTATGTTGTGGATATTTTCAGGTTTAGTGTTTTAGAGAATTATTCCATAAGTATTACATCTCAAATGATTAGAATGTAGAAACTTCTACTCAGTTTACATTTTTTTCACAAAATAAATACTCTTAAAAAGAAACATGTCCAGTTCCATGTTTTAGATAGCATGTCTTTCCATGATCCCATCCTTCACCCTTTTCATCTTTATGACCTGTGGAAAACATTTCAAAAACACGGGATGAGCATAAATAGCTCATTAAGGGAAACAAAAAGAAGTAAAACTATTAGTTTCTAAAAAACAACTAAATAATGAATACTTCATCATAAGTAATACTTTTAACCTTTATGAAGTAGTAAATACTCATTACTAAATAAAATATCATTGATTACCCTTTTATAACCAAAATTTCTCCATAAAACCCATATAAAGAACACATAACATATAAAGGTAAATTGGGACATAAACATACATAAATGGAATAACCATATGGTCGAATTCCACACTTGTCACTAAATGGAATAGCCATATGGTCGTCTTCTATACCCAATGAATTGGAGGTTATAATGTAACCACCCGTCCTGGTTTATCACCACACCACCCGTCATTTGGTTTATCACGTAACCACCCATCAAATATCCGTATACCATTATAAAATCATAACACATACAGCAAATATAAAGGAAAGAATTTTTTTTACATTTCAATAAAAAATATATTGACATAACAAATCCATTATCAAAACCGTTTTCAATACCAAAATACATTAAATAGTATATGGTATTTATTTTCCATTTATAAACATTACAGCTTGTTAATCCAAAGATCAAATAATACACGCGGTGGTAAAAAGGTCATTGTCACCACGTATATTAAAAAGAAACATAATTTTTTTGTTTATTAAAACTATTCTTAGAGAAAATATTCCTTTTGAATATAATTAAATGTCAAATGGGTTTATACACCATATAAAATTAACTTGTGTATAAAACAACATTTTCCTCCATGAAAGAAGATTGAGACGAAGTCCTTTTCAAAGATGGTATCTTTGGATTAAGGATAAATTTATGACATAATTTTGTGTGACATATATAAATACACACAATAGAAGTAGATATTAAGTGTAAAAAAATCATATTTCGTTCACACATATTCATAGCACGGCATAATCAATAAGTAGATGTTTAACACAATGAATTGAAATTGGGTAAATATATTCCCTTACAGAAATTCGACAGTCTAACGACGTCACATTAAAATTCAGAAATGAGTTTATGAGAGATAAAAAGGGTATCTCATAACTTGGACATAAAATTTACATCAATAGGTATATATAAGAACATATCCCAACATATTATTATGTGAATTATAAGGCATAAAAAATGAAGCCTTTTAAAAAAGAGGGGGGTGAAAGGTTCCCTTACCGATTTGGTAACTTATGAAACATACACCCTATGAAAGAAAGACCATAAAAAGTTGATGTAAATACCCATAAATGATATTATATTACACCAAGAGTGGATCAATGGGAATTACATACCCCAATACATGTTGGTAGTGATAAATATATCATGAATCTCAGGGGAATAAAAAGTGAGATAAACACCCCTTATCGCGTTGTAATAAATTGAGTCATGTGACCAAAGGATAATAAGCAACAAATTAATCCCATAATACCGTAAATATAAATTTAATAATGATAATATATATCAAATTTCTTTACAAAATAAACTACATGTAATAAATAAGTTGAGATCAATGGAAATCTCACGGAATTAAAAGTGAGATAAGAAATCCCTTACCACATGTCAGAATTGACTCGCTCGTATGTTCCTTGTTCTTACTGAATGATAAACGTAAGTTACTTTATAATTTATTAAGGAAATTTTTCAAGTTTATTATTTCTTTTATATCACTTATTACCATGTTATTTACATTATGTAATCATTTATGTTAATAACGGTCGTCTTGTCGATATTTGGTACATGAGTCAAAAGTGAACTTCTTATACTTACATGTGGTTCATGTAGTAAAAATATCCATTATCTCCAAACTGATATTCATGATGTAGATATAATATATATCATATATATCCAGAATATTTATCTATTTATACCAGTACAAAACATTTGAATGTATGAAATGAAATGCACTTTTCCTGGAGATGGTAAGCCGTATGTACGCATGAATGCTACTTTCATTTATATTTCGCATTTAATGGAATGAAAAAATTATGATATAAAGTTATATTACAATTCCAGTATAATATCATATATAATATCATTAATTGCATCCTTTATACATCCCACATATGGAATTAACGATTCAAATCACATTGAGGGGGCGGTAGTCCGCACTTCCTAAAATAAAATTATCGCGTTTACCCATTATGGCACCATACAGGTATGGAATAAATGAAAAATAAAAAATCATAAGGAAAACATAAACATAATATATATCATATATAAATACACTGAAATCTAAATTTCCACCATGAGAGGCGTTAGGAGATAATTGAACAATCATCATTTCGTGAGGCAATAGTTCACCATCCACAGAAACAATATGTTCTTCACCCATTAGATGGAGGTGTGTGTAAGTGTAGCTCTAATAATTCCCATAAAAACAACCTTGTATATTTAATATACTTCTTTTGTTTTAAAATAAAGGAATAAAAAGAGTTTATGGGGTTGGTAAAATAAAATAAAACAAAAGAACATTAGAGAAGACATTCCCTTTAAATTGGGTAACTCTCCTTGGTTTGATCCAAAAGGGTTTCATTAAGTCTTGCATGCCTAAGGAATGGTTTCTAAGATGAATAGATACTTCATGGGAGCTTATTTTAGTAGAGTTTGGGCGAGCCAATGGGCTTGAGATGTGTGAAAAATGGGTAGGATTTGGGGTCTTTTTATACGGGAGAGGAGGGGCTCTTTTGGAAAGCTTGAAAATAATATTTTATTATATAATGATTTTCAATTTCTAAAGGTCCAAAAAACATTAAAGTCTAATATAATGTGTCCCGTATTAGAAATAAAATCATCCAATTATAATTGGACAAGTTTTGGATATTATTTTAATCATTATCCTTGTATTTATTTAAATCATTCATTAAGGACTTAAACCCTACATCATCATTATGTCAAAAATAAGTTTTTTTATATGATTTCTAAAATTATAAAAAAATTACCATAATATAGGAAATAATTTTATATTTTTACTGAATAATTTTAGTCAAAATTATAACTTATATATGCCCATGTAATAATTGTTTTTGTAAAACAATATATGTTTTTGATAATTTTAATTTTACATTAAAGAAAAATTTATTAATGTCATTATCATACCCAAGTGGCTCCATGGGGCCCCCAAATTGACCCATGGATTGTATTGGACGAAAACGACTCATCCGATAATGTTAGGACATGTGTCAAGGTATTTTTATATTTTTATAATATTATTTTTACATTAAATTACCCTAATTACATTTAATCACGGTTAATAAAACTCAAAAGTTACTATTCACCAAAAATTATTTTCATTCTATTGAACCACATTTTTCTTTGTAATGACAACCATGTATGTCTGATTTTTGAAATTTAAATCACAGAAGATGTAAAATTTCATTTAATCGAAAAATACAATTTTTAACAACTACTTAGTGGTTTCACTATTCATAAAAAATTTACGTTTTTCAGAAAAATACAAAAAATTCACCCTAATATATACTTGATATTGCAGATTAAAAAATGATGTCCATTTTACCTAATTCAAAAAATATTAGTTGCATAAATTAATTTTATAATTAATTCCCTTTGTCAAAACAAATAATGTGTTTTTAGGAAACAATATCTTTCAAAAGGTTAACACTAGTTTATGTCCAATTTCAAAGTGGAATTAATTCCAATGACCAGCATTGAATTAAATGGTAAAAATATATTCTAATTAGACTTTAAAACCCATTATAGAGATAATATAACCATATAAATAAGTTATATTAAAAGGAGGTTTTGAATTATAATACAAAATTTTCAATATTCATTAAAAATTGAACTTTATCGGAAAAATAACATAAATTTACACAATGTAAATTTTGATGTCTTGAATCTAAAGAAGGATTTTATTTTGTCAAATATAACATATAAAATCGAAAAATATTATATTTAAAAAATGTTTTCCATCAAAAGACAGTTAATCGACATTTTAAAGAATATTAGAATATTTATTCTTAAATTTGGATTGATTTGAATTTTAATCCTCTATCATTAATTGAGTATTTGTTAATAAATTTAACAAACATATATAATCATTTTTTAGATAGTTCTATTCATTGCTGCCATTACAACGACTAGGCGTTAACTACCATTTAAAATAATAATATTATATTATTATTGTGCAACGTAAGATTTCAATGAAACTCGTTGTTTCGTATTGGGTACTCCATCAAACATAGCATTCCATTTAATGTAATATTAACATTTTATTCACAAATATTAATAAATATGAAAATTTCATATTCTTTATTTACCTAGGATGTAACATCATTCCCCCCTTTTGGGAATTACGTCCACGAAATTGTAATATTGGTCTCGGAAACATCATTGAATTCCCTATATCAAAAGATAATTAAATTAAACTATCACTTTAAAAGAATGAAATAAAAGTACAAAAGTCACCAAAGACAAAATATAATAGGATTACTTGAAAACATGGATATGGAGGAGAAAACAAACCATTATGTTCTAATGGAGAGTGATAGAAAACATGTCTAGTAGAAAGTTAACCACTAGATAATCCCTAACTTGTGATGGGTTTAATGGTATTTGATTCCCTAGTAGAAAACGTTAACAGAAAACATTTTTGTTTTATGTTACTTTTCATTGAGGAATTTGTTATTGAGCTTAACTCATTCATAAGGAATCAAACTAACTTATCATGTAGACATTCATCTCTTACAAGATTTCTTACACAAACTCATATTTTCTCTAAAAGATGAGTATTTAGGATGACTTGTTCGCATTAAGAGCGCTATAATCATCTTCTTTAGAATCAGATAATCAATAAAATATGAAATATATATTTTCTTTGTATTTAAACCGTAACCAAAAAAAAGTGTTAGTACAAGATCAGATAATCCCCAAAAGGATAATCCTTTATAAAAAGAAATACTACTCTAAATCTCAGAAATTCAAAAAAGATCCCAAGGTTCAAGAAAGACCATAAAATAAATAGCTATCCTTAAAATTCATCAATGTAATCCAAACTAAGATTTAAACAGAAAACTCCAAAGGATTTAGTCACATAGTCATCCAAGATAAATCATAACATTTATCTCCAAATAACATCAATTACTCTTGAAGTATCATAATGAAAAGTAATTAACCTAATAAAAAATCTGCCATGATAGGTTATTCATTTCCATAGATAACCCAAATTCAACCTATTCCTTATTCATAATATCATATAACTAAAAATAACTAGTCACTCTAACCATGGACTTAACGTAGTCCAGTGGTAGGTGATAAATACCAGTCACACTTTGGTTGTGAGTTTGATTCCTACAGCTTCATCCGACGTGACGGGTTGTCACATGGTCTGTGTGATTTCCCTTTTAAAAAACTATATAATTTGATAAAATTCACCAAAAAGAGATAAATTCATCAAAACTAACCATAACAACTTTTAACCTCAAAGGTTATAGAATAACATTCATTTTGCATCTCAAAATGTATTAACTGGTAATTGCCTCAAATTCAAGGATCATATTACTCAAATGGTTCTTTATAACTATATCGATAAAAGAAATGATAATTATTCATTGAATACAATTTTCATATATCAATCATCAGGGTTACACAAACTATAAAAATCCTTCTAATGTAATCCCATCATCGAAAGAGCCTTAATAATTTTATGAATTTCACTATCCTAAAATATAACATAACTCATGAATCCATTATATGTTGACTTCTTAATCATTTAACTTTCTTCATGATCAACTAACCATTCCTTTCCAACTTATCTAGAAATTCATCTTTAATAAAAACAATATCAGGAATCATATCCATAGATTTCAATAATAGGAAAACATTTGTTATGAAATAATCCAGACCTTCACTGGTCTTTGTCAGTTTCTTCATCCTCAATCTGAACAACATTAGGTTTTTGTAAACAAATATATCTATGATCCTGGTGATCCCATTCCCGAAACTTTTTCATAGAAAATGTGTCCGCATAATGACCATGCACACCAAATTTAAAACATTAAACTGATCCTTTAGAAAGAACTTCTTTCCCTTTAATAGAGTCAACTGGATGCTTCCTTTTTCCATGGCTGGTTCTTTCTTTATGACATTCATGTCCACATCTATAGATTCTTTTTGTCCCTTTGAAACATTTTCCAATGTGTTTCTTTCCATATATTTGGCACATAGGTTTTTGAACAATCTTACATTATTATTATTACCTGAACTTCCGTATGGATTTGTTTCCCGCATATATGTATCCTTATAAAAATCACTACGGTTTAGGTGGTCAATCATGACTTCCGATATTTGGTTGAAAATAACCACAAGAGTTCTCATTTCAGCTCCCATATCATTCAGTTTCTCATTCGGAAAACCGTCATAGTTTTCTTCACATCCACTTTTACATTGGTGCCTGCTAGATCCAGACATTTACTAAAACCAAAAAGGTCAGTGTGAGTATATCAGTAAAATCACCACATAATACTAAGATATAATTATTCATGTTATCTAAAATACATTCACTTTATCTAAAAAACTATGACTATTTCTGAAATCCTAACAATTATGGTAAAGTCACTTAAGCATAAAGAATACCATAACCTCTAATGTTACCTAAACCGAAATTTTATACCAAATATAAGGACCCGACCTTATAACATTACATAATCATAAATTAAATGAATAATTTAAATTGAGGATCATTTCAGGTTTAGAGTTATATGGAATTAGGTCATAACTATTACATCTCAAAAGATTACAAAGTAGAAACTTCTACCCAGTTCCCATTTTTTTCATAAAATAAAAACACGTAAAAAGAAAATTGTCCAATTCCATGATTTAGATAGCATGTCCTTCCATGATCCAATCCTTGATATTATTGAACTTTATGTCATGTGGAAAACAGTTCAAAAACATTGGATGCGTATAAAAAGATCAGTAAGGGATACAAAAATAAGGGAAAATATTAGTTTCTCAAAACAACAGGTAAATCATGAATACTTCATCATAAGTAATACTTTTCACCTTTATTAATTAGTAAATACATTTAACTGAATAAAAGATCATTTCTTACCCTTTTGTAACCAAAAGATCACCATAAAACCCATATAAATAACAAATACCATATAAAGTTAACTTGGGACATAATCATACTTAAATGGAATAACCATACGGTCTACTTACAAACATGTCACTAAATGGAATAGCCATACGGCCGACTTCCATACCCAATTCAATGGAGGTAATAACGTAACCACCCATCCTGGTTTATCACGGCACCAACCGTCATTTGGATTATCAAGTAACCACTCGTCAAATGTCCATGTACCATTATAAAATCATAACACATACAATAAATATAATGGAAAGAAAACATTTCCACATTTCAATCACAATATATTAACATAACATATCCATTATCAAAACCATTTACATAACCAAATACATAAAAGTGAATATGGTATTTATTTTCCTTTAAAAAAAATTTGGCTTGTAAAGTAAACCAAAGATCAAATAATACTCACTACGGCGGAAATGTCATTGTCACCGCCTACGTTAAAAAGAAACATAATTTTTGTCGTTTAATAAAACTATTCTTAGAGAAAAGATAATTATTGCATAAAAGTAAATTTTAAAGGGATTTATACACCGTATAAAAGAAACTTGTGAATAAAACAAAATATTCCTCAATGAAAGGAGATTGAGACGATGTCCCTTACAAAGACGGTATCCTATGATTAATGGTAAATCAATGACATAATTATGTGTGAAATATATAAATACACAAAATATAAGAGGATATTAAGTGTAAAAAAATCATAGGTCATTCACACATATTCATAACATGACATAATCATGATGTATAGGTTTAACCAATATAATTGAAATTGGGAAAAGTTCCCTTACAGAAATTTGACACCCTAACGACATCACTTTAATATTCAGGAAATGAGTTAATGAGAGATAAAAAGGGTATCTCATAACATGGACATAAAACATACAGAAATAGGGATATAGAAGAACATATCCCAATAGAAGAATATGTGAATTAAAAGACATAACAAAATGAAGCCTTTTAAAAAAGAGGAGGGTGAAAGGATCCCTTACCGATTTGGTAACTTACGAAACATACACCCATGAAAGAATGTAAACAAATGTTGATGTAAATAACCATAAATTGATGTATATTACACAAAGAGTATAATAATGGGAAAAACATAAACCACTCAAAGGAGATAAAGACAAATATATCATGAATCTCATGGGAATAAAAAGTGATATAAAAACCCCTTACCTCATTGTAATAAATCGAGTCGTTTGACCAAAGGATAATAAGAACCAATTGAATCATAGAATACCATTAATATAAATAGAATAATGATAATATATATCAAATGGAAGTACACAATACACCACATTCAATAAATAATTGGAGAACAATGGAAATCTCACTGAATTAAATGTGAGATAAGAAATCCCTTACCACGTGTCCAACTTGAATCGCGTGTATGATCCTTGTTCTTCCTGAATGATTAACTTACGTTAATTTATACTTGATTAAGAACCATTTTAAACTTTATTATTTCTTTTATATCACTTATTGACATGTTATAAACATTTTTTAATCATTTAAGTTAATAACGGTCATTTGGTCGATATTTGGTACATGAGTCAAAAGTGAACTTGTTATATTTACAAGTTGTTCATATAGTAAAATATCCATTATATCCAAAATATATTAATGATTTAGATATCCTATATATCATATATATACAGTATATATTTGTATTTATACCAGTACATAACATTTTAATGTAGGAAATGAAATGCACTGTTCATGGAGACGGTAAGACGTACGTACCCATTAAAGCTAGTTTCATTTATATTTCACATTTAATG
The DNA here is from genome assembly GCA_963277665.1 of Viscum album. NCBI lineage: Eukaryota > Viridiplantae > Streptophyta > Magnoliopsida > Santalales > Viscaceae > Viscum > Viscum album. The sequence goes on along the minus strand of OY728120.1, from coordinate 1,872,995,612 downwards.
GAATGAAAACATTATGATATAAAGGTATATTATAATTCCAGAATAATATAATATATAATATCATTAACTACATCCTTTATACATCACACATATGGCATTAATGATTCAAATCACATTGAGGGGGTGGTAGTCCACACTTCCTAAAATGAAATTATCGCATTTACCGATTATGGAAACCGTAATGGTTTGGCATAAATGAAAAATACAGAATCATAAGGATGAAATAAACAAAATATATATCATATATAAATATAGTGACGTCATAATGTCCCCCATGAGAGGTGGTAGACGATAATTGAAAAATTGTCATTTCGTGAGGTTGTAGTTCGTCATTCCCAGAAACAATATGTTCTTCACCCATTAGATGGAGGTGTGTGTAAGTGTTGCTTGAATCATACTCATAAAAACATAATGGTATATTGAAGATACTGGTGTTTGTACAATAAAAAGGAATAAAAATATTTTAATGGGTTGGAGAAGCAAAATAACACAAAAGAACATAAGATAAGACATTACCATTAAATCGGGTAACTCCCATTGGTTTGAACCAAAAGGGTTTCTTGAAGTTCTTTCATCCTAAGGTAAGGAATCTAGGATAAAGAGAGTGTTCGTAGGAGATTATTTGAGTAGATATTGGGAAAGCCAAAGAGGTTGATAAGTGTGAGAAAGTGGTAGGAGGAGGGGTCTTTTTATAAGGGAGAGGAGGGGCTCTTTTGGAAAGTTTGAAAATATTATTTTATTATATAATGATTTTCGGTTTCTAAAGGTCCAAAAAAACATCAAAGTTGAAGATAAAGAGTCCCATTTTTGAAATAAAATCATAAAATAAAAATTGGGAATGTTTTGGATATTATTTTAAACTTTATCATCATATTTATTTAAATTATTCATTAATGATGTAAACACTGCCCCATCATTGTGTCATAAATAATTTTATTTATTTGATGTCTAAAAATTATAAAAAAATTACCATTTTGTGGAAAATATTTTTATATTTATAATGAATATTTTTATTCAGAAACATAACTTATATAACCCCTTGTAAAAATTGTTTTAGTAAAACAATATATGTCTGTGGCATTTTCATTTTCACTTTAGATTAAAAGTTATTAATGTAATTATCATACCCATCTGGCTCCATGGGGCCACCAAATTGAACCATGGATTGTTTTGGTCGGCCATTACTCATCCAATAAGGTTATTACAAGTGTCAAGGTATTTTTATATTTTTATAATATTATTTTTACCTTACATTACCCTAATTAACTTTAATCGGAGTTAATAAAACTCAAAAGTTACTATTCACCAAAAATTAGTTTCTTCCCATTGTAACAAATTTTACTTACTAATGACAACCATGTTTGTAATATTTTTGAAATTAAAATAATAGTAGCAGTAATATTTCATTTAAACAAAAAATTCTGTTTTTAACAACTACTTAGTGTTTTCACTATTCATCAAAATTGATGTTTTTCAGAAAAATACACAAAATTCACCCTAAGATATATTTGATATTCCAGATACAAAAATGATGTCCATTTTACCAAATTCAAAACATAGATGTTTCATTAATTAATTTTATAATTAATTCTCGCTGTCAAAACAAATAATGTGTATTTAAGAAACCAAATGAGGCTTTGCACCCAACCTTTAAAAAAATATTTATCAATTGATTGACACTTCGTTATGTCCAATTTCAAAGAAAAATTAATTCCAATGAACACCATAGAAATAAATGGTAAAAAAATATTCTAATTAAACTTTAAAAAAAATTAAAAAGATAATCTAACAATATAAATTAATTATATTAAAAGGATGTTTTGAATTAAAATACAACATTTTAACTATTCATTAAAAAATGAACATTATCCAAAAAATAAAAAAAATTTAAACAAAGTAAATTTTCATGTCCCAATTCTAAAGAAGGATTTTATTTTGTCAAATATAACATATAAAATTGGAAAAAAGTAGATTTAGAAAAGGTTCTCCATCGAAAGGCGTTTAATCGTCCTATTAAAGAATATTAGAATATTTATGCTTAAAATTGGATTCATTGGCATTTTTTCCTCTATCATTTATTGGGTAATTGATAAAATATTTAACAAACATATATAATCATTTTGTAGTTAATTTTGTTCATTCCCACCATTACAGTGGCTAGGCGTTAACTACTATTTAAAATAATATTATTATTTTATTAGTGTGCAATGTAAGATTTCAAAGAAACTCGTTAATGCGTATTGGGTACGCCATCGAACATAGAATTAACTTTAAAGTAATTTTATCATTTTATTCACAAATATTAATAAATATGAAAATGTCATATTCTATATTTACCTGGGATGTTACATCAACCCTTCGGAATTGTGCTCATATTATAATCGCCCTATTAAAATATATACAAAATTCATTTAAGAATGGCCCTCTAGGAAGCTCTATAGTCTAACCTCATTGATCTATCATAGAACCAATCATTTACAAAGGACATCCAGAGATGCTCTCACAGTCAAAAACCCTTGTACAACATATCATCAATAAATTTTTAATGTCAACCTGGGCATCTCTCACGGTCTAAACACCCAAGTCGATGTAAACATGGAAGCTCTCACAGTCAATACCCTTGGGTAAGCATGATAGATAAACATACACAAATGACCCTACCTAGGGAAGCTCTCACAACCAATTTCCCCTTTGAAAATTTCCTCAATTCCAAACACACAAATATCACATACTCAATAACTCCATCATAACTAAACAAGGTATGTAAAATATGGATTCCCAAACCAGAATCCTAGAAAAAACATCAATTACAAGTTAATAATGGATACACATCCTTGGTTTTCCCATAAAGAGGTTACATTACTATATGCATAAGAAATTTGCCTTTATCAATCAGTTAAACCATAAAAGGTAATAAACAAGGGAAAATTCCAAAACACGCAATACCCAAAACAATGGTATGTTGTACATTTAGCAAATAAAATCTATATATTTACAATTAAAGGCACAAACCACCTGCATTGATGTCTCGTGATCGATATCCACAAACATTGGCTGTTGAATTGGCCTAGTTCTATGTAGTTCTACAAAAACTCAAAAAACACCCAACCGTGAATAACACCTGATAGGGGGATAATCATGAAGAAAGGTTCTATGGGTTTTGAGAAATTGTCAGTTGGATACCATCACACCCGACGATTTCTTAATCAGATATCAGATATAGTAACTAATGATTGATATTTGTTGATTGTTCTGGAGCACTCCTATACAAAACATTTGAAGAAGAAGTCAGTTCTGTATATGAGATGTGACCCCGCTCCTATGTGTCATATTAAAATAATACAACATAGTGTATTCATTAAATGTTTCAACCATGTAGTAGCCTTAGTTGTCCCTCTTCATATGTGGTCTCCCAATTCACCACACATCTATTTACTCGGCCCTTACATGACTAGTAAGCCGCAGTATGTGGCAACAATGTACATGGTGTGTACTCATAAGTACAAGGTGTGCACATAGGAAATCCCCATTTCACCATTTTTCCTAAAAAATCACAAAATCAAGATATATACCTGAAATGAATATCATTGTTATTACAATAATGACTATTTTAGGTATGAACAGGTGGAACCTAATTGTTTTTCTAAAAATTCCATATGAGTCAGTTTCCTTCGTGATAAAAAGCCACTACCACAACCCATTCCATATACCTCCCACGAATCATATGTTTTTACATGACCTTACCAAATTACATCTTAACAATCCCCCATTCGAATTTCAATCCATTCATTTTGACAAAACCCTCCCATGGAACCCTTTTGTCACAAACCAAAAGGAGTTACCAGATTAAGAAGAAACATATTCTCTCAAACTCATTTTCTATAATTTCATTCTACACCAATTCCAAAATCTATATAAAACTATTATATGAAAACAAAAACTTCATCTATATACTATTATTTTTTTATGTAAAGGCTCCTACATAAACATACACACACCTCCAACTAATGGATTTTGATCAAACCATTCCATTGTATGGCGAATTATTGGCTCACGAAATGATCATTGTTCATTTTTCCATTACCACAAATCACATTGGACATTATCATGAACTAAATTTATATATAGGTAATATATAATATTAAATGTGAATTTAATACTATTTATTCCATTTAATATTAACATCATTTAACATTGCATTTTGTGTTAATAAGATTATCTCGTTTGAGGATGTGTGGGTTACTGCCCACTAAAAGGAATGTAATTCTTTCTCAAACCAGATAAAATGTATTAAAGATAGGTTTAATGAAAATATATGACAAAAAATGATATGGTTATTGTAATTTAAGAATTATATATATAACAATACATATATATATATATATTTCATTTTCATATCTTCTATTAATACGATAATAAAAATAGAAAAAAATGGTCATGCGTCTGTATGGATTTCCATATCCATGAATGGTCTATTATATTAAGTAAATTATTATGTTATAGATTATTATAATATAAATATACATGATATGACTAAGACTAATATAATTTTCTATAATTCTAAATCAAGATATTAGTACAAGGATCAAAATTATAATAAATTAAGACACATGTGAAAAAAAAATAGAATATTACATGAACTGAAACCTTAAATTAAGATCATAAATAAGTGTGTAATATATAATTTTAATAAATACATATACGGAAATTTATATAAGAATATTATTTTCTAAAATATTTATAATATACATATATTTATTATACACGAGTCTTTTATGAGTACAAATAGAGTCAAGTCACATGCAAAGGGAATTACAAGTCATATTTAATTTCGGTGAGATAGTAGCTATGTTAAACACTCATTCCTTTTGTGAGGTGTATGTAGATAAAATTATTGTATCATATATATCTTCTAATTAAATTTAAATTTACTCACATGCCCATTTTATTATCTTTAATTAATTTGGTTTATGTTTCAAATGTTACCAAATCAGTCAAAATGTTTTGTCTCAATATGCCTTTGTTGAGACTCATGTTTTGGTATGCACCAAAAATATATTTCATGGTGAATATAAATCCATTTTACAAGAAATATCACGAATCTATATCATTTAATGCTATTATATTCTTCATGAAATTTCATTTCCTTACCTAGAGAGAATTATCCCAATATACAATGTTATCAGAGTTTATTGAGGCAATCTTATTGCTTTTGTAGATTGTTTTTGTTTATGCTTCTGTTGATGAAATCTTATTATCCACATCATAAGAATATTAATGTGTTTCCATATCCACAATTATTTAATGATATAACCATGTATTTGTACCACATTCAACTCTTTGTAATATATTTTATTTAAGGCTATTTTTCTAGTAATACCTGACATTACCCACCGTTTGGTCAGAAATAAATGTTTTCTAAAAAGACATCCCAATAATATTATACAATTAACATATAATATAAAGATGAAATGTTGAACATTTTTTACCAATATTTTCAATGTAATCTTATTTTTACCTTCTGAACAAGTCACTTTTCTATCCTTTTTACCATGCAAAAGGAATGTTTTTTTGATCACTTACAACATGTAAATATTTACCCATCAATGAATTGTTAGAATTCCATATGAATTATTAAAAATGAATATATTTATGAAAATGTTCTATAAATGTAATTTTTATGGAAAATGGTTTTAAAAATTGGTTCAATCATCTTTTATACGTTTTTATGGAAACTGTATAACAAATGTTGTCAATATTATTTACATGTTTTCCAATTTCATTCAATGAATTTTTTTTCAAAAAGATTTCAAGAATATATATAAGTTTTCAAGAAAAATGATATTCAAAACATTTAAAATATTTTATTATATGTTTTAAATGTATTTACAATGAAATTATTTTAAAAAAATATTCATGCTTTCATTAAAAGATTTCATGTGTTTTTAAGGAATGATTTTAAAAACTTTTGATGCTTATTTTAATAGTATTCAAGGAAAACAGTTTTTAAAATTATTTCATGCCTTGTTCTAATGTTTCAATTGTATTTTATATGAAAAATTTTCAAAAATAATTTTATGATTTATAAATAGATTTTCAATAAAAATGTATATTTTCCTCTGGAAACATTTTTAGAGGATATTTCAAAAACAAATACCATATAAGATGAAATATATTGATTAACTAATGCCTTTCAAGAAAATGATCTAATGGATCAATTTATATCTATTAAATAAATGATTTGGGATTAATTTCATGGTCTTTATGAAACCCATTTTTCTTTCATGGGTAATAGGTTTATGAAACCTATTCTCCTTCAAGGGTTAAATGATTTTGAAATCCATTTCTTTTCATGGGTTAGGATTATGATGAAAAGATTAGGAAATCTATCTCTTTCAATAGGTAATGATTTATTTACATGTTTATGATATCAAATTAAACTCATGGGTTATGATATGTTATTTATGATCATGTTGAACATGTTTGTATGATTTTATTATGTGATGGGTGGGAGCTATATCTCCCAGAAATTAATTGTGTAATGATTTATATCTCTTGAGATGGACATGGATTGAATGTGTGGTTTATATAGTTCATTGATATTGGGACTGAACGAGTGTTTACTAGGTTTAATAAAACACAAATAGAACATTGGATTAGTCAGTTTTGTAAAATAGGGCTGGAGTGAGGTTTTACTCAGGTTAGTAATACAGGACTCGAATGAGGGATTACTTAGTTCATTAATACCAGTCAAGAACATATGATTACCATGTCCCATAATGAAAATTTCAAACAAATTTTATATTAGATTAAATGTATTAAATTATATAGAAATAATTATATGCTTTTGTGTTTCAACAATTCCATTTCTTACACCTATGTTATTATTTCATGGATTATTTCATTTAATTTATTTTGATTCATGTCTTATGAACTACCATGATTTATACCATGATTCATGATTAAGATGTTTTACATGTTGGGTATGGTGTTCTATTTTTCGTAACATGTTCTCATAACATTATGCCCATGTTTATGCAAACATGTATCCCTTATTTACCCTTACTGAGCATTCGAGCTGACCACGTTATATGTTTCTTTACACATATTTATTATGTTTGATGTGTCTAATAAGTGTGATTGATTGGATCAACCTACTGGGAGATAATATTAATCTCTTACATACATGTGTTTATGTTTCCTTGTTTCAAAATAATTATACAAACTATAGTCATCAGGTGTCCGTTTGTATACTGTTAATGTATTCCACAATTGTTATGTAATGATTATGTTTTATAATGTGAGGGATGCTACCATTGGAATCAGAGAAAAGGGATAATTTTCCATTGGAATATAGGATGAGAAATCCTTAGTGATATCCCTAGGTTTATTTCTAACGATATGTCTAGGTATTTCTAAAACGATAAGTATAAGGATTAGTTGACATTGACATAAATATCATTGAATTTTGGTAAAGGATAGGGTATATTGTATCCAAGAAATAAATCACATTTAAAATTCATAAAGTTGTTGTGTCCCTATAAAGGATTTAACCCATTGTAATACCATTGAAAATATGTTCATAGATTGACTTAGTGTAATTTGGTTCCTAATAATGTTCCATGTTGCACACCTGGTAGGAAACTCTCAGGGGATATGCTTTTGTAAATCAAAAACAATTCATGATCCATGATGAATTATTTAGATATATGTTATATATATATATATCCTAGGATAATCTATAGTTTTCATATATTATGGAAGGATACATGATTTAGAATTCCTATATGTAAAACTTTTTCTTAGTATGCAGATTTATTCTATGATCAGTGTTGCTCAAATTATTCAACTAGAATTATTTAAATGCATGATACATATAGAAGGAACTTTATTAATGTTGAAAGTGAAGGAATATTTTTTTATAATATGTCAAATGGGATTATCTGTGGAGAAAAATATATCGTGATTATGCTGAATCACCTAACATGGTATATTTTTAAAAATATCATCATTGATAATTTTACTAATAAGTCGAATAAGTGAAAGATGTACTTTAATAGTAAGTAATTTAGGGGAAGAAAGTTTCATCTTCCTTCAGGTCATGAAAATATGATGATGAAATTTGAGGAATATTTTATTTGTAGGGAATGATATTATTTTTGTGGGAAAAGTGGTCATAGTGAGATGAGTTGTCATAGAGTTCAATGTGTTATCTATTGAGAACATGGGCATTACTCCACAAAATTCGCCGAGCTATGGATATAATTCTAAACCATCTGTAGAACCCATTCATTCTAATAATTAATGTTGATATATTGAAGTATTTATGATACTGTATTCAAAAATTATGATGGGTGACATATGTATGAATTTTTCACTTTATGTATTTTCTAATGATTTAGATGAATATATTGATTATTCACTGGGGACTATAAAAGTGATTTCATTGATAGGAGATATTTTTATTAAGTGAAGGTGATCATTATTTAATTAAAGACATAAATATAATGATATTAGGATAATGTTATTATATATGAATAAATAAATTTGATGGAATTTATTTCCTTGGAATTGATATTTTAAAAAATGATCTACGTTATCAAGGATGATGTATACAACTTCTTGGATTTAGTTGATGTGTCCAGTAATCATTGGAATATTTAAGAATACATGTTTTACAAAATTACTTATGGTAATTTAAGATATTGACATGTTTTAAGAGAATATATGAGGACGTTATTCACATTTTTGTAAAGTGAAAACCAATATCTACATTTTTATATACAAGGGAATCAATGTTAAGCTGATTTCATGACCCTATTTCAAATGATTGGGAATTTCACCTTTGAGAAGGGTTATAATGTTAACGAATCATGAAAATTTTATGTTATGCATTGAAGGAAGTATATTGTCATTATGTTTGTGTTTAAAACATTTGTCAAAGGGCTAATAAGTGATTATCCTTATTTCAAATATGTGTATCATTTATTTCATTTTTAGTAAAAGGACATTAGGAATATTGGGTGAAAATCAATCATGTATGATATGGTTGGGGGTCATGAACCCATGATAGAAGGATGATAAGGGTTTTATGAAAACTAATGTACTACAAAATTTCATGGTTAATATCTATTTATTTTAAGTGAATAAATATTTACAATGAACTATTAAAGTTACTATTAATTTATATAGGTTAATGAATATTGTTTTATTAGAGACAAATATTTAGATATTTTATTCATTATGGTCCTTATGATCCATTAAATAAATATTTTATAATGTTCGTCAACAATGTTAATTTCAAAATATTCATTACATGAGGTAATTGATGTATTATTAATGGACCAAATAACATCCCAAGAATGAATTTTTTATTGAAATATATTAAGAATTACTCAACATTATGAATGTGATACATTAGAATGTTTTCCAAATACTGTAAATTCTATTGAACCAATGGACTCTGGAATATAAAGGGATTTGTGATTTTGAGGCCCCTAACATTAAATTGATCAATAAAATTATTATTATTGAAGACATGAATTACATATTATAAATATTTTGGGTTTTCACCATTTTCCAATCTTTACACCCAATCTATATTCTCCAATGTGGAAACCCAGATATAAGTTACTTAGGGTAAATATTATGGTTCCAAAAATCACTCTTTAAGAGAAGTTTTAGAATCAATTTTTCGGATTTTGGTTTCTAGGAATGAATCTTTCAATTATCAAGTCATTGATAAACTAGAAAAAATTTTACGATGAAATTGATTTTAACGGTGGTAGAATATAACACTCCGAGATTTTGTGAATTATTTTTTTAGAATTAATTTAAATATAATTTTTTTCTATTATATTACAATAGATTTAGTTCACAACATATATATATATATATATATTAAAAAACACTGTGTGAAATATGTTTAATATCCAATACCAACATGTCTTGTGCAACCTTCAATACCAACTTGATTTGTGCTACAAGAAACATCAACATGGCATATAATGAACGCAACACTGAGTTTCTTCGAAACATATATTTTTTCTATATTAATTATTTAAATAAGATAATTAAAACATGTAAATTTGATATTATTGTAACTAATTTTCAATTAATGTTTTTTATATAAATAAAACATATTAATTACTATGATAATATTTTTAGTAAATTTCATTATATGATAAAAAACATCATTTTCTCGAATAAACTGCTTTAAATAATGAATTTAATTATATCAAAATTTAGGAATTTATTATATAAAAATACTCATCATTTTTTAATTCAAAACACCCAAATAAGCATACAGTAATTTTTTTGGATTTTTCTAAGAAACTTCATTTCTTGGTGATCAGTGAAAAATACATTTTTTAGTTAATAACTGCATTTTTTTTAATAATTATTAAGTATAAATGTTAAAATAAATAATTTAATTGTAATGTTATATGAATATTACATATATTTGTACAATTAAATCCATTTGATTATATTTTACTTTGAAACTAAATATAAACTCAATACAAACTTTTAATCATTTCTTACTTTAATGCATGTTGATTTTGCGTCGTCTACAGATTAGAACTAATAAAAAAAATTCTGCTTATATGATTGTAATTTCACATATATTGCATACACCATTGTATTCTATATAATATTTGGTGTCTAATAATACCATGTTAATTTTTAACCAAAAGTTTTAGTAAATGTGATTAAAATTAATCACATCTGTTAAGGCGAAATTATGCTAAATTAGGGACTGGACCTTAAAATTAAGAGTCCAAAACCCAGGGAATTGTAAAAAACAAATTTTATGTCAATATTTCGGCCATAAAACTTCAATTATGGAGTTTGGTTGGTTTGGTATGAGTTTTTCATGGTATCAACATATGCACAACTAATTTGTTTCGAAAGAGTTCAATGTGAGTCTGTTTCCATCCCTGTAAAAGGCCACCACCTATACCCATTCCTCAAACCCCTCAATCCACATAAGCTAGTCCAAGAACATCAAAAATTACCTCCCCACAATCCTAACATAGAAATTTAATCCTACATTTTGTCTGAAACCCTATCAATGAATTATTTTGGCACAAACCAAAAGGAGTTACCACGTGGGAGGTAACGTCTTCTCTCAAGATCCTTTCCTTCATTTTATTTCTCCACCCGTACACACAATTTATTATCTTCTTGTATGAAAACAAAAAAATCATCAATAAAATAATATGTTTTTATGAAATGGGTCTACCTACCGTTACAAAAAACTCAATCTAAGGGATTTTTAACATTGTATTTCTATGTACAGTGAACTACTGCATCATTAAAAAATGATTTTACATTTCTTTTTTACCACCTACCATGGTGGCCATAAATATGTAAAATATATTTATATATGTAATATATTATATTTTTTATTAATTTATGCTTCATTTTTCCTTTTAAAAAAACAACCATTTACATTCCATTTTTTTTAATATGACAATCTCATTAGAAGAAGTGTGGACTACTACCCCTCAAAGCGATGTGATTCATTCACACACAACATTAAATAAATTAAAGATGGGATTAATTAAATTATATTATATAAATGATATAATAATGTAAATTATATTCTTATATATATATAAATATATATATATTTAATTAAAATAATATTTTTCAATACAAAAATAAATACAGAAAACAACATTAATGCGTACGTACGGCCTACCGTCCCCATGAACTATGTATTACATTAAATACATAATTACCCTATATACTATTATAATATCACATTAATATATTTAGGTTATATTTATATCATTTTATAAATTGTGAATTCCTGATATATGTAAAAGGGTCAACGGTAAAACTAATTAAGACACATGTGATGTACAATGAAAATATCACACGACGTGAAAGGTTAACGTTGAATCATTAAAAAGTGGAAATATAATGTTGTTATAAAAAATATATTTTAATATATATAATATTATTATAATGTAAATTATGTATGATAAACTCATCTTTATTATACAGGAGGATTGTATGAGTATGGATATAGTCAAGTCATAAGGTAAGGGGATATAATGTCAATTTAAATTACTATGAGATACAAAATATTTTTGACACTCGTCCTTTTGTGTTTTTTATTTCATGAATGTCATTTTTTTCTATTTATAATGTAAATAAATTTATAGGTAGTTTCATTACCATTTTAATATATGTCATTCATTTTGTTTATGTTTCTAATGTTACCAAATCGGTAAAATTATTATGTCTCAATTTGCCTTCATTGAGACTAATTTTTTTGTGCCCCTAAACTCTTTTTTGATGTTAATATACATCAATTATATCTTAAATATCATGGATATAATCATTTTCAAGACCTTATATGCTTCATGTAATTATAGTTTCCTACATAGAGAGGATGAACCCAATATAAAAATTTATAGGAATTTATTGTGGCAATCTCCTTTTATTTCAAGATTGTTTAAGTGTAAACATCCATTGATGAAATATTATGTTTCATATCTCAAGAATAATCATGGTTATTCATTTCTTATATTATTTTATTATATAATCATTATTGTTAATATTTAATAATCTTTTGTACAAATTGTTAATTATGGATGTGTTTTTTGGATAACCTGACATTTCCCTCTCTTCGGTTAGAAATATGTGATTCTTAAAAGTGTTCACAAAAATATTATAACATTAATATAAAATATATAATAAAATTTATTCCTTTTTTATTTTAACAGTATCATTAAGTTAATTTTCTAGAAATTTTCAGAAAATGTGACTTTTCAAGCTTATTTACCACACAAATTGAATGTTTTTTATCATCATACGACATGCATGGATTTACGTGATTCCATTACATAAAATCACCTACTAAATTGATAATATGGATAATGAAAATGAAAATGTATTGAAAATATAATTTTAAAAGAAATTAAATTTTAATATGGTTTTAAAATTATTCAACTTGTTTTAATGGATAACTATATGGAAAATTTTTTCAAGACTTATTTAGAAGTTTTCAATGTGCTTTCAACGTAATTATTTTAGACATGTTTTCAAACATATTTATATGTTTTCAGGATTTATTTTTATGATTTGAATGTATTTTCTATGAAATATTTTTTAAAATATTTTCATGCTTTTTTAAAAAAAATCACGAGTATTCAGAGAAAAATTATTTTTAATATGTTTTGAAGATTATTTTAAAATATTTCAATTAAAAAGGTTTTCAAAATGATTTCATGTGTCCCTTATAATTTTTTCATTATATTATTTATGAAAATAATTTTAAAATATGTTTTTTATTAAATATAATTATAGGAACAAGAAAATATATTTTCATGAATAATATTTTTAGAGGATATTTCAAAATTATTTTCAATATTTGATGAAATATGTTGATGTTACTCTTTTAATTATAGGAAATGATCAAGAGGACCCATTCATATTCTTCAAATTAATGTGTTGTGATTAATTACACTGTCTATATGAAATCCATTTCTCTTTCTTGGGTAATATGAGTATGAAACCTATTCTTCGTCACGAGTTATATGCTTTCGAATCCCACTTTTTCACTTGTTTTATTTATGATGAACTGATTATGAAACCTATCTCTTTAAAATGGTTATGATATGTTTACATGTTTTGTATTCCCACTTCATTTCATGGGTTATGATATGTAATTGAATATCATGTTGCGCATTTATGTATGATATCATTATATTATATATGAGACCTCTATATCCCTATAATGAATTGGGAAATTATTTATAAATAATGAGATAGATAGGGATAAAACAAGGGACAACTCAGTTCAGTATTATGGGGATAGAACGATGTACTACTCAGTTCAATAATACTAGGATGGAATGAGTGTTTACTCGATATAGTATTATATGTATGAAATGAGGGATTAATCTGTTCAATAATACATAGATGGAATGAGGGATTACTCAGTTCAGTAATACAGGGATATAAATCCTTATAAGATTATCGGAGATATTTTTTCTAACTGGTCGAATAAGAGAAAGATAAAATTTCATGATAAGTAACATAGAGAAACGAGGATTTAGCTTCCTGCATCTCATGATCAAGGGATGAAGAAACATGTGGTATACTTCAACTGGAGGGGAAAAGTTAATTTGAGTTTGAAAATGTGTCCCAGAGTAAAGATTTGTGATGGTGTTAAATGTATTATCTATAGAGAACATGGAAATTAACCAAAACAATGCCCCAATATAAGGATTTACTTGTAATCCTAGTAAGGACCTATTTCATAATAAAACATTAATGTTTAAGAAATCAATTGCTTATATTTTTTGATTATAAAATTTATAATGGTGATTTATGTATGGATTTTTCAGTTTATGTTTTTTTTAATGATTTACATGAATATGTCGAATGGTCACGAGGGACTAGTAAGGTTTTTTCTTGGTATGGTTTTATTTTGAATAACCGAAGGAAATCCCCTTTTAATGCATAATTACAAGATAATGATGTCTGGATAATGATATATTAGATATGAGTAAATAAATTGGATGTTAGAGATTTCCCTTGAACTGAGTTTTTACAAAATGTTCAATATTATTAAGGATGAAGTTTACAACATCTTTGATTTAAGGGATATATCTAGTAATCATTGATATATGGAAGCATGACTGATTTCCACAAAGATGTTTTTTAATTGATGTCATTACCATGTTTTATGAGAATATATGATTAGGTTATTAACGTGTTTGGAATGATACAAACATTTTATACATTGTGATAGAATAGAAACTCAATGTTATGATAATTTCATGACTCTCATTCTAATGTTTTGGATTTTCTCCTTTGAGAAGTGTTATATGGTTAACCCTTCATGAACTGAATATTTTAGGCATTGATTGGAGTATTTGTAAAATAATTTTGTCTTGAAAACACTGGTCAAAAGGGTAATATGTGATTAAACATATTTCATGGATTTTTATATTGTATTTACTTTTTTCAAAATGGACATAATGTATTTTGGGTGACAACAAATCATGCTCGAAAAGGTCAAGTCTTTTGGCCCCCTGACGGAAGGACGACAAGTGTTGCATGCCTACCACTAGCCTACACGATTTCGGAGTTAATTTATATTTATTAACAATTTAAAAATATTTATGATAAACTATTAGTGTTACTTTTTATTTTTATAGATAAATCCTTGTCATTTTTACTATAGACAAACTGTTAATCTTTTTATTCTTTATGGGATATAAGATCCTTTAAAATCGTATTTTATTGATTTATTCATCAATCATAATTTCTTTAAATTAGTTTAATAAGGTAATGGGTGTATTAGAAATTGTTCTAATAAAAATAAAATAACGATATTTTTCTTATAGAAATTTAACAACAATTACTCAATTTTCTGAAAGTTAAAAGAATGTTGATGTAATACCTTAAATATTGTTGACCCACTAGCTTATATAATCATCAAATATTTATGAATTGGAGGCCCACATTATTCTATTTGTCATTCAATTTTTTACTGTTGATTAATTTAATCACTCCCTATAAATACTTAAATTTTTACTCATTGTCAAATCATTACACCCAACCCATGTTATCCTTTGTGGAATTCCAGTTATATGTGGGTTTGGATAATTGATATTGTTCCAAATCACCCTTTTAAGGGATGTTTTTGTATAAATTTTTACAATGTGGGTCTATAATAATGAAATATTCATGTATTACACGTTTGATATCCCGAATGAATTTTGAGGGTGAAATTCATTTTATGGGGGGTGGGGGGAGAATGTAACACCCAATTATTTTTAGAATTTTTTTTTTCAAATTAAATTATATTTTTAATATATTTAATTCTACATGAAATTAGAAAGAGTTAATGATATATATATATTTTAACACTATGTAAATAATACCTTTAACATGAAATACTGACTTGTATTGTGATACATGCATTACCAACTATTCATAATCTATAGGAAACACCAACAAGGAAAATTATACATGCCACACTCAGTTTCTAGGAAACATATATATTTACTATTTTTGTTTTATATGTAATATAATAATAAGCTATCTATTACAAATAGCAACAAATACATTTTAATTATTATTTTTATATGTATAAAACAAATTGATAATAAAAGATAATATTTTTGGTCAAATTCTGTTTATGTTTAAGAACATCAATTTTTCAAATGAACAGATTCTGATAATAATTTTAATTTTAGAATCATATTGAATTTTATTTTTATAAAATAAACATCATTTTTTGATTCATAATGTCTAAATTAGCATTAGGTTAATTTTGGGGATTTTTCTGACAAGCTTAAATTACATTGATGGATACTGAAAAATATTCATTTTTAGTTAAAAACAGCCTTTTGTATAAATAATTATTAACGATAAATGATTTAAAAAATAAATTTTAATATTAAAATAATGAAAATTGAATATATTAAAAAAAACTCATTATAACATATTTAACTTTTAAACTTAATATAAACTATTAACAATCTTTTGATGATTTTCCTACATTAAAACCGAGTAATTTCATCCTATCAGTAGGATTACATGTAATCATAATATTTCTACTACAATGATTGGAATTTAATAAAAAATACTAAATACACAATTTTATTAAATATAATTTTTAGATTCTATTAATACCATTTTAATTATTTAACAAAACGATTTGTAAAAATGATTAAAATTAATCCAAACGATTAAGGCCAAATAAATCATAATTAGTGACTACAATATAATATCAAGTCCCCAAATGAACTATAAAAATGAGAAAAATCCATTTTATGTCCATATATCATATGTATATCATCAATTATATATTTTTGAATGTTTATTATGATATTTGATATGTAGGAACAATTTCACACATAATTTGTTTCGAAAAAATGAATGTGAGACCATTCCCTTCCCATTAAAAGGAAAGCATCTCTACCCTTCCCTCACACATCTCAATCCTCTTAATTTAAAACATTATATGAAAAAATATCCTCCCAAGAAAACATCCCATTTAGTTTTTGGACACCATCAGGTCAGAAACCCCCAAATGTAAACCATTAGGAACAAACAAAGAGGAGTAAACCGATTAAGAGGGTACATCTTCTCTCAAGCTACTTTCATTTATTTTCCTTATCCACCCCCACCAATATCATTATTCAATTATTCTGTTAAAAAAAGTATCATACCTACGATATTTTGTTTATACAAATGGTCTTAACTACACTTAGACACACATACGTATAATGTTTGATGAACATACTATTTTTGTTTATGTGAACTTCTACCTCACGAGTCTATGATTGTTCTAATCACCATTTCCACCAATCATAAGGGGAAATTATGATGGAAACTAAATTTTTTTAAATATATTATATTTATTATTTATTTATGATTATTTTTTCATTTTAATAAAAAACTAATTTTACCTTTAAATTGGTGTTAACAAGAAAATCTCGTTTGAGGAAATGTGGACTACTACCCCCTCAAAGCGATATGATTCGTTCAAACAACATATTGAATGTATTAAGGATGTATTTAAGGAATATATCTGATACATATGATAACATAGTGAATATTTTCTTATTATATATATACATAGAGACAAATATATACATAGGTCATTTAAATAAATTCTTTAAAAATGATAATATAAATAGAAAACGACGTTCAAGTATACGTACAACTTATCGTCTCTCTAAATGGGGTATTCCAGTACATACATCATTACTGTATATTTTATAATAATATATTTATAATATATATAACTATTATTTATATAATTTTATAATGCATTGAATCAATATATAAGTACAAGGATAATCAATATAAAATATTAAGACACATGCGAGTAACATAGAGAATATTACACATAGTGAAAATATAATGATAGATTATTAACAAGAGGGTAATGTAAGGATATATTAAAATCATACATATTAATATAAATATAAATAATATTCATTAATATATATATAATAAATGTATATATATTATATAGTAATCTTTTACGAGTACATATAGAGTTAAGAAATATGGAATGTTGGTTTCTTCTCAATTTTAACTTCAATGAGATAGAAGCTCTGTTCACCACTCTTTATTTTTGGGTTGTATATGTAACACTTGATATTGAATTATATCTATTGTTTTGATAAATTTATTTTTATTCACATTCCCATTATTTGATCCTTATTTCATAGGGTTTATGTTTCAAATGCTACCATATCGGAAAAATATTTTTTCATGAATTATCCATCTTTGAGAATCATGATATTTTATGCACCTAAAATTTTTTTTGAGGGGCATATAAAAGAATTTTACATTCCATATCATGAATATAAATATTTTCATGATATTATATATTTTATTTCATTTAATTTTGTTTCATGGAGATCATGATCGATTGATACCATGTTATTAGAGTTTATTGAGGCAATCTCACTGCTTTTCAATATTGTTTATATTTAAGCTTCCTTTGATGAAAAATTATGATCTGAATGTCAAAAATATAAATTAGTTTCCTTATTATATATTATTTAATGATATAATCATGTATTAGTTCCATTTTATACTATTTTGTACATATGTTGTCTAAAAATGGGGATTTAGGAAATCCCAACTTTACCCTCTCTTCGGTTAGAAATCATTGTTTTCAAAAAATAATTCTGAATGATATTATAACATTACACTATAATATCTAAAATACATATTAACCATTTTTAATTTTACCATTCTATTCAAGGGAATATTTATGTCACTATCCAAACTAGACACCAGTCTATCCATTTTACCATTCCAATGGAATGTTCTTCTGAAATTGTACAAAATGTATAGATTTACCCATTGTAATTTTTTCGATGCTCCCTTTGAATTGTTAAAAAGTATATTATTCAAGAAATTGTTTTTAGAAATAAATTTTCAAGTAAAATATTTTTACAGACATATTCAATATTATTTTATATTTTTAATGGAAAACTAATTTTTAAATGTTTTCAAGTCTTATTTGCATGTTCTCAATGTGATTTAAAATAAATGATTTCTTACATGATGTAAAGCTTCATTATAAGTTTTCAATATAAATTATTTTCAATAAGTTTCAATGAATTAATTATTTTAATTAAAAATATTATAAATGATATGGGTTTAAAAGAAATAAAGATCTCATTACATGTTTTCATGAGTATTAAAAATTTGTTTTTTACTGTTTTGAAGAATTTATTAAATGACTTGAAGGAAAATTATTTTGAACATGATTTCATGACTTCTTTAATTTTTTCAGGGTATTTTATTTTGGAATGGTTTTAAAATGGTTTGATGTATAAAAAATAATTTTTCAAATAAGTAAGTATATTTTCATCCATAAATGTTTTTAGAAGATATTTCTAAATTAGTTTCCATTTAAGACAAAATATACGAATGTTATTCATTACATTCTATGAAATGTTCTATAGATTCCATTCATATAATTTCAGCGAAAGTCATACGAATAGTGACATGGTCTATATGAAACCAATCTACCATTCATGGGAAATATTTTTATTAATTTCATTTTCTTTTATGGGTTATAAGGTTTGGAAACCCACTTATTTTATCGGGATATGTTTTTTATGAAATGATTATAAAACCAGACAATTTCCATAATTTATTATATTTTTAAAAGTTTTTATACCTGTTTCATTTCATGTGTTATGATATGTTATTTAAGACCTTGTGGGACATGTATGTACGATTTCATTGTGTGATGGGTTTAAACTATATCTCAATTCTATAAATTTGGTAAATATTTATATCTCATGATAAAGACAGGGATGGAAGGAGGGTTTACTCTATTCAGTAATACAGGGATGGATTAATTGTTTAAAGGGATTAGTAAAAAATTGATGGAATGAGGGTGTATACAATTCAATAACACAGGTCTGGAATGATGGATTACTCAGTTCTATAATATTTGGATGGAATAGGGGTTCACATTGTTCAATAAATGACTTTTTGACTAATATGGCATTGGAACTGACACAGATACTATGGAAATAATTATATGATTATGTGTTTCCAAAATTCGTTTTCATACTCTTCTGTTATGATTTCTTGGATTATGTATTTTAATTTTTTATTCATATCATACAAACTACCGCACTTTATGTCAAGATTAATGTATAAAATTTTCTATATGTATAGAATGATCTTTTATTTTCATGATCATGTTCTCATAACATTATGCTCATGTTTATTCTAATATTTATCCATTTTTTACCCTTACTGATAATTTTAGATCACATGATTTTTTGTTTCATTCCCCAGGTTATGAAGATATATATTATTCTTGATAAGTGTAAGAAGGGTGCTAGTTATGAAGAACCTTTTTAGAGATAATATATCTCTATTATGTTCTAGTGTTTATGATAACATGTATCCAAAGGAGCTATACAAAATATGGTCTTTGGTCTTAAGTTTGTATAATATTTATGTATTTTTTAAATGTTATGTATTGTTTATGTTTTGTAAAGAGAAGGTCATTATAGATGGTATCACAAAAAATGTAATGAAAAACATTAGAATCTATGTTGGGAATACCTTAATTATATTCCTAGGATTATTTCTATGGATATGTAAAAGGATGTATCTTACGATAAGTATTAGGATGAGTTATAATTTCGGAAAATGTCCTGGAATTTTGGTAACAGATAGAGTGAGTGGTTTCCATGAATTAAATCTCTGTATGGAAACTAAAATTTGGTGTGGAACTATCATATATGTACATTGGGGTATACATTTCGACAATATGTTCCTGGCTTTACTTAGGGTGATCTAGTACAAGACAATGATCCTTGCTACACACCTTGTTTGAAATTCCAAAGGGATAAGATTTTGGAATTCACAAACTCTTCATGAACCATCATAAATGATTTATATATATGTTAGTAATGAATATCCATGATATAACTAATGGGTTATATATTTTGGAAGGTTTCATTATTTAGACATCCTATATTTAATTCTATTTTCGACTATGTGGTTTTCTGCTATGATAAGTGTTGTTCAGATTATTCACGTGGTTTTAGTCAATGGAAAGAACAAGAAGGAACTAGATTACTGTTGAATGTGATGGAAATATTTTTGTTGATTTGTCAAACATGATGATCAATAGAGAAAAAAATATTGTGATTATGCTGATTCAACTATCAGAGTTTATGATTAACTATGTTATCATTGAGAATTTTTTTAACAAGTTTAATAAGAGAAAGATATAGTTTCATAGTAAGGAACAGAGGGGATATAATATTCAGCCTCCTACATTTTAAGAATAAGGGATGATGAAAATTTATTAATTCATACAATGGAGGGGAAGATGTTACTTATGCGGTAAAAAGGATCATTGTATGATGATTTGTTAGGAATTCATTTTCATATCTACGGAGAACATGGGAATTCCAAAACATAGTTCTCGAAGATAAGGATTTTAATCTATACCCTCTAAATTACACTTTTATTCGAACCATTAATTTTTAATGATTTGATTTTTTGTGAATTTGGATTCCATAATTAATAATGCTGAATTATGTATGAATAGTTTAGTTTAGTTTTTTCCTATGGATATATAAGAATGTGTAGAATAGTCATGAGGGACTAGAAAAGTGATTTCATGTAAAGGATATATTTTGTTTAGAATAATGTAATCCTTAAATAATTCCTAACAATTCGATAATGAAGTTTGGATAAGGATATACTAGTTTTGAATATGTAAATTGGATGGTAAATATTTCCCTGGAACTAATTTTTTTAAAAATGTTCTATGTCATCTAGGATAATGTTTAAAACTTCCTAGAATTAACAAATGAATCTAGTAATTACGTGAATAAATAATAATGGATTTTTTCCAACAGAAAATATGGTTACTTACATTATTACCATATTTGATGAAAATATACGATGAGGATTTTCAACTTTTTCTAATGGGACAACCATGAGATACAATGTGAAATATAAGGGAATCAATGTTAAGATGATTCTTTTACTCTATAATATTTTTGATTTTCACCTTTGTGAATGGTTATAAGGTTAATTGTTCATGAATAATTTATGTTATGCATCAGTGGATGAATTTGTACACTAAGGTTGTGTTGTAAAACTTGATTTAGAGGATAATAATTGATTATAAACATTTAAAATACTTCCATCTTTTATATTTTAACGAATAAGACATCATGTATCTAGGGTGACAACCTATCATTTATGGAAATGCAGTGTGTCTTAAACCAACGACCAATGGACGATAAAGGATTTACACATACTACTGACCATCGTGATGTCTTAGTTAATGTGTATTTATTTTTAATTAATTTTTTAATGTTTTATTAGTGATTATTTTTTTATTTTTAAATATTAATTCATGTTGTTTTTAAAGACAAATAGTTTTAATTTTTATTTGTTATGGGCCATAATATCGATTAAAAGAATATTTTAGTTAATTATTCATCGATGTTAATTTAAAGACATTGACTCAATTAGATAATGGATATATTAACAAATTTTCAAATAACAACCAAAGAATGAATTTTTTTTGTATAAATTTGTCAATAATTACTCAACATTCAGAATGAGATAAAATTTGTTTTCATAATACATGATATTCTATTGAAATGTTGGCATCTGGAATCAGTATAGGATTATGAATTTGAGTCCCTCAACATTCCTTTGATAATTTACTTTTTTTAATAATGAAATAAATTACTCCATATTAATATTTATGGTCTTCCTCCTTGTCCAATCCCCACACCCAACCCATTTTAATCAATGAGGAAACCTAGTACATGTTACATTGGGTAACCTTTATGGTTCAAATTTCCCTATTTATGGGATTTTTAGAATCAATTTTTATGATGTGGGTTTATATGATTGAAACACTAATGTATTAAACCATTGATATCTATAATGAATTTCAAGAGAGAAATTCATTTTATGGGGAGTATAATTTAACACCCTGATATTTTGAGAATAGTTTTTTCTTCAAAATAATTTGGAAATTAAATATATTAATTTCACATGACATAGGAAATAGATCATTATATATATATATATATTAAAACAATAAATAAAAACTTCTGTTCAAATTAAATACCAATATGGATTGTGCTACATGAAATACCATCTTGGCTTGCGAAACATGAAACACCGACTTGGAGTGTGATGCACACAACACTGAGTTTCTACGAAACATCACTTTTTATATTTTTTATTTTTTATATTAGATAATATAACATATATGATAAACATTATAATTGAAACTTTTCAAATATTCTTATTTTATATAAATAAATATAATTTATAACGAATGATAACATTTTAGGTAAAAGCCTTTATATTTTTTATAACATCATTTTATATACTGAAATGATTCTAATAATTAATATAATTTTAGAAAATTTAGAAATATAACTGAATAAAATATCAATTTTAAATTCATAATGTTAAAATTAAATTAGTGTTTATTTTTTTGTATTATTTTGAGGAACATCGTTTTTTTCACGATTAGTGAAAATATATCTTTTTAGTGGAAAAATGCCTTTTGGTCAAATTAATTAGTAATGGTAATAGATATTATAAATTCATTTTGAGGTCACATTCGAATAATATTACTGATATTAATAAAATAAAATCTATTGGAATAAATTTCACTTCTAATCTGTATATGAAATATTTACATGCTTTTGAAAATATTCTTACATTAAAACTGCTTTATTTCATCCCATCAGCAAGATTATCACTATACTAATTTTCTTTTGTGATGGGAATTTAAACAATAAACCATACACCATTGTAATATTTATATTTTTAGAGTCTAATAAAAACAATTTCATTTTTTAAAAACATTATTAATAAAACTGATTAAAATTAATCATGAAATTTAAGGCCAAATTAAGGTCAATTGGGGAGTAATACATAAAAATAATGACCCCAATGACCTATACATATCCCCTAAACCCATTTTATGTCCATATTTAGTCCCTAAACCTTCAATTACTGTGTACTTTTATTTTTTTTTGTCATTTTTAGGTAATAACATATTCCCAACTAATTTGTTTCTAAAAATTCAAGGTGATTCCTTTTACTTCCCAATAAAGGGCCATCACTTCTACTCATTCCTCACACCTCTCAAGACACATAAGATCAGAAATGACCACCCAAAATTGATTCCCAAAAATCCTAACATAGAAATTGAACTTTCCCTTTTGGTTGAAATCCCCTCATTGAATCCTTTTGGTAGAAACAAAAAATGAGTTACCTGATCAAGAGGTAATGTCTTCTCTCATTCTCATTTCCTTTATTTTCATTTTCCACCACATAAACTCACTTTATTAAAACTATTTTTGAAAAAAATTAGTATTATCCATATTATTAGTTTATTTATGAAATATTTCTTACCTAAACATACACACTCCTCCATCTAATTGATGTTGAATATAATGTTTTTTATACGGTGAACTACCGCCTCACGAAATGATAATTGTTCATTTCTCCATTACCACCAATCACGGTGGATATTATGATGGAAACACTAATTATATATAATATATCCTATTTATTATTTTCTTATTATTATGTATTCTTTTTACAAAAAACATATTCTTACCATCCATTTGGTGTTAATACGATAATCTTGTTTGAGGAAGTGTGGACTACTGCCCCCACAAAGCAATGTGATTCGTTCACACACAACATAGAATGTATTAAGGATAGGTTTAAAGAAATTATATGATATATATAATATATTAATTATACTTTATTATTGATAGATATAAATATTTATATAAATATTTAAATATTTATATTTATTTCATTTACATAATTTTATAATACTGAAATATAAATGGAAAATTGTGTTTATGCGTACGTATGGTATGCATTCCCCATGAATGGCTTCTTCCATTACATACTTATTAAAACATATGTTATTATAATATAATTATAAAAGATATACATAAAAATTATAACATTTTATACTTTCTAGAATCATGATATATGTACAAGGTTCATTGGTATAAAAAACTAAGACACATGTGAAGAACAAAGAGAATTTTACATGATGTTAAACATTAACATAGGTTCATTATCAATCATGTAATATATGGTTATAATAATAAATTATTTTGTAACATAAATAAGAATATACTTCAATAAATGATTTATAATAATATTATATTATTAATATAGTATGCTTGTACATGTACGGAGAGATTCAATACACAGGGTAAGGGGATTTCAACTCACTTTTAATTTCTGTGAGATACAAGCTATGTTAGTTAATATTTATTATTTTTTGGTGTATGTAAAACCCATGATTTAATTATATGAATCATTTAAATAAATTTATGGTCATTCACATGATGATTTTATTATATTTCTTTTTTGGGGTTTATATACCATTGTTACCAAATCAGTAAAAAAAATTGTCTCAATTTACCATCTTTGAGTCTCATCTTTTGTTATGCACCTGAACACTGTTTTGGGGAGCATATAAATCAATTTTAAATTCCATATCATGAATATATATCAATTCATTATATATTATTTTTCATGTAATTTTCATTCCAATAATGATTATAATGATCACCTTAACCAAGTTATAAGAGTTTATTGAGTTAATCTCATTGCTTTTCTAGATTATTTTTGTTTTTTACTTCATTTTATGAAATATTATGATCCAAATATCATGAATATTGGTGTGTTTCATTCTCATATTTTATTTAATGATATAATCTTGTATTTGTGCCACTTTTTACACTTTGGTACAATGTTAATTAAAAATGTGTTTCTAGGAAAACATATCATTACCTATCATTATTCCAAAATCGATGTTTTTTAAAAAGCGTCACCAAGAATTTTATACCATTAAACATTAATATCTTAAATTAATTTTTAAAATTTTGAATTTTTCAAATCCCTTCATGGTAATCATCTTTTCAGTTTCCAAACAATGCATTGTTCTATCGTTTTTACTATGAAAAAGGAATGTTATTTTTACCTCATTTGACAAGTACGAATTTACCCACAATCATTTCTTTGTCTCTCCATTTTAATTGTTACGAATGTTAATATTTATTAATTTTTTTAAGAATAATAATATTCATGTATAATTGTATTAAAAATGGTTTCCAACTTCTTTTAAATGTTTTCATGTAAATCAATTTTGTTGTAAAAATGTTTCAAATTTTGTTCACGTATTATTCACATGATGTCAATGTTTTTTTTAAAATATATGGCTGTTAAAACGTTTTCAACCATCATTATTTGTATTCAATAAAAATAATTTTTTATATTATTCAATATTTCATTATATTATTTAAATTAATTTTCAATGATATGGTTTTCAAAACATTTTCATGATTTCTTTAAAAGTATTCAAGTGTTTTCAATGAAAATTATTTTTACATTGTTTTGAAGCTAATTTTAAATGTTTTCAATGTAAAATATTTTCAAAATGATTTCTTATCTACAATATAAGTTTTCAAGGTATTCCATAATAAAAGTACTTTCAAAGGGTTTTATTTATTAAAAATATATTATCAAACAGGAAAATATATTTCCCTCAATAAGTGTTTTTATATGATATTTCAAAATTAGATTCCATATAAGATGAAATATATTAATGTTAATGAGGCCTTTCTGGGAATTGATATAATGTTTCCATTAATACTGTTTCAATGAATGAGGTAGGTTTAATTTCATGGTCCACATTATTCCAATTTCCCCTTTATTGGTAATAATCTTATGGAACATGTTTTTATGGGTTATATGCTTTTTAAACCCGCTACATTTCATGGATTATGTTTATGATGAAATGATTATGAATCTTCCCTCTTTCTAAAGGTTATGATATGTTTACATTTTTATGATACCCACATAATTTATATGGTTATGATATTTTATTTATAATCATGTCTTACATGTATGCTTGACTTTATTACATGATGGGTGGGGCCTATATCTCCCTTCAATGCATTGTGTAATGATTTATATCTCTTGAGATAGATAGAGAAACAATTGTGTATTACTCAATTAAGAAATATAGGAATGGAATGCGGTTTTACATTTTCCTGTGGTACTTGGATGGATGTAGGGTTTACTAAATTCATTAATATATGGATGGGATAATGATTTACATGGTTCAGTAATACAAGGATGGAATGCAGGATTACTCGGTTATGTAATATAGGGTTGGGACGTGGGTTGAACAGGTTCAAGAAAGTATTTTTTTCCACTAATATGGTCTTAGAATTGATTCATTTGCTACTATATAAATCATTATAATATTATGTGTCACCATTACTCTTTTTCTTACTCCAATGTTATTATTTCAAGTGTTATGTCTATTACTATTGATTCATGTCTTTCAAACAGCAAGGATTTTTTCCATGATTCACATATAGGGAATTTAATATATTCTGTATTATCTTCTATTTTCAGGATCATGATCTTATACCAATATTCTCATATTTATGACTGCATTTCTCCCTTGATTACCATTACATATAATTTTATCTCACCCCTTTTTATATTTACTTACCAATGTTAATATGATATGTATTATGTTGGTTGTGTCTTAGATCAGGGGTAGTCATGAGGAATCTAGTAGGAGATAATGCAACTTCCTTATATACCCTTTTTTTATCATTCCCTTTTTCCAGAGGCTCTAAACCAAATATTTTCTTTTGGAATCTATTTTTATAATGTTTATGTATTTTGAAAATGTTTTTTAATGATTATGTTTTGAAGAGAAACAGTCAGTAGAGTGAGCTAGTGGTAGTTGTTGAAAGAGTGTCGAGGGACATAGTGAGATATCCTTGAAATTTATTAAATATTGTGTCCTTTTCCAAGAGTTACTATGTTTGAACATTTTTAATCAACAACTAGGGAAAATTAGTGGAATTTTGTATGACTAACACACTCTCAGCGTATGCTCCATGTACTATTAATTAATTGTTAACCATGTAAAACAATTGTGTTTCCTCTTTCATTGTGAATCATTTTTTACTACATCATTCCAACTGATATGTTCTAATGCGTTCCTACCAACAGAAAAACAATATCACTCTCTTCCTAAGAATAACTCGACATCCTGATTCACCCCTCTCCTCTCAGGGTGCTCTGGGGTCCTACAGTGTACACTGAAAGATATATTATTTATGAATTTATCAAAAATAATGTTAAACATAATTATATATTTAATAAATATCTAAATTATAAGATATTTAAAATCATAAAATAGAATATGGGTATGATCTATTTAATGGGATCATTTTCTTCTTCTTTTATACATTTTACCACCAAGTATTAACTCCGTAAAAGGGGCATACCATTTATTATGAAAATTGTGGTAGCTCTATGTGAATCTTCATCATATATTGTAGATGAAATTTTAATAAATGTGATAATATGTATCAAAAGTATCTTTAAAAAATACACCTAACGAAAATTATTTTTGTTCAATGTACTTATCAGTAGTAATCTTTTACGATTGTTTTTTTGATTATCCCAATAGATGGAAATAATGTATATTTTTATTTATTGATTAAGTAGTAGGATAAAATGATAAATTATAATAAGGGTTTTAGGATAGAAATTATACAAATGTAAAGATGATTAAATCAAGAGGAAATTTTTTTTCTTAAAATTGTTTAATGTCTCAAAAGAGGAGAATGTTTTGTAGAATTACATGGTGTTTTCTACACTACAATAGGACATTTGAGTTCTCATATTTTACAATTTTTCATTTATTTTTGAATATCAAAAAGGGGGAAACTATTGATTCATTTTCCTTAAAAGAAAACTTAAAAAAAACGTTTCAGTACATTTATTTTTTTAAATTCAAATACATTAATGTCTTTTTATTTAATTTTTTGTAGAATTATCATCTAATTCAAAATTTCATGTCAGGTAATTCTGAAGCATGTATGTCCCAGAACATTTTAGGGAAAATTAAATTTTATATAATGAAAATTTGAGCTGAAGATACTTATTTTATTATAATAGAGCATGAATATATCTAATTTTAACATTAAATGATTGAGTAGTGGTTTTTTGTAAATAGATATTTAGGATTACAATAAAAGAATAAGATGACAAGCTGAAATTATTCATTTGTGTGATAAACATTATATTGATAATAAATATATTTAATTTGTATTTTTCATATACATCATCATGGATCATGTATATGTGAGGTGATTATAATGTAAAATATAATGTTCATTGAGTTTTAATCATTTTTTAGGATCCCTGAATAATGATATATTATAGTTAAGAATATGGTTGCTTCATAACATCATGTTAAATGATAATTTAGGAATAACATTTCACCAATCCAGTTGATGAAAGGGGGTATTATGGATTGATTTGATTTTTTTGAACTATAATCCAAATGTATGGGTTTTTTTATATTTGATCAATTATATCACTGCTATTATAGGGGGAATAACATGAAATCCATGGATATGGGTGATGATCCTTTAACATCTTTTTAGTAATATTTATCTATTAAATTGACTAGAACTAGTAATATCCTTTAACTATCTTCTAGATGAATTTATACATTGTTACCCAAATATTTGTTTTCATTTTTTATTTGTAATTATTCTCATTGTAAATGGTTTTATATCTAGGATGTTTGTAACATCTAGGTAATTTAGTTTTTCTTTTTTTTGGTTACATATATTTGTTCATAGATTATTACCTATGAAAAAAATACTATCTTGAGTGGGAGAATTTTTTTAATTTATTTTCAACCTCAATTCACCCCACTCTTAAGACTTCTATTTCTGGGACACAACATTATTTATGGAATAATGTTTGTAAATAAATTTATATTATGCATTTTCTTACATTATTTTTTCAATAACGTGTAATATCCTATAAATATGCATGACTATATACCATTGGTTCTAGTAATAGACAAATTTATTATTAAATGTTGTCGTTAGTGGTCACACCCAAACTAATTACATCATTGATGCAGGCCCAATAATGGTGGGTTTTGATACATGTATTATGACTGCATTAAAATATTTTAATAATAAATTTTATGATTTCTCTTACATTAAGGAAGTACATGGAACAGAATCTCTTACAGGATATGTTTAGGAGTTATCCACTTCATCAATTACATGAAAAGTATGTTATTTATGTTTAATGTTTTGATACATATCATTTGTGGTTAGGATTAATATTTATGTAATAGAGGGTATTCCATACAAATAGGTATTGAAAATAATGTACTCATGAATATAACTATGTTAATAATGACTCAATGCCTGTGGTGGTGGTGTTTGTGTTTAATTTTTATTGCAATTATTTTATTATTGAATGTTATATTGTTATTATAAATCATGTTCTTCTCAGATATATCATTTTTTAGAATAGCATAAATTTATTTTACTGAACATGGGAGAGATTTATCAAGATTTTTACTTTTCAAACAAAAATATATTATCAAACTATAATTTGGTACTATATTCTTTATGTCAGAAGTCATATTCTGACGTTACTATACTATAAAGTGACGAATGAAATGGATGAAGCTATTTTAATTTCTAAATAACAATTTAGTTGATATTGGTAATGGAGTGTGTCTATATATGATATCACATACATCTTCATTGGAATAACATGGGGTGTGGTGTTATTTTGGGGACGTTGATGTTAATTATTGGATATATTAGATTATGAATTCTGATTTTCATGAGGAAAAAACAAGTACGAGGAACACAAGGTTTTCCTCTATTGGACGTTTAATATTCTTTATATTATATAAGAAGTGATTTTTTTTGAGTTTCATAGTTTCATTTTTGTGGTACATCTGGAATCAACAATGATATACCAACATTTAAAAAGATATTTCTAGTGAAATTATATGAATAAATCAGTGGATAATTTTTTTGATATCCTATTTGATATTTGGTGAAATAAAATCATTTGGTTCTTGATGAATTACTACATTCATTGCAAATTATTTGATGGAATTAGAAGAACATATTCATGGTTTTTTTATAAGATTACCCCATGATCTCTAATGTTTTGATTCTATTATCATTATCATCGATTAATTGATATCGCTAACTAATTTTATTCTAAATAAATAACTATTAAAATGTATTGTTTGGAAAAAAATGTTATGTGTGTAGGGAAGTGTCATGTTGTTCTAAGGATGATAATTTTTAGTCACGATGCTTTATTTTCATAATAAATATTAAAGGGATTATATGAATCGTTTTGTTCTTTGTTATTCTATTACACTTCATTTTAACCCTAAAATAATGTCAAAATAAAATTTATTACTAAAACATAACTTGATATTTTTTGAGAATTTATATGATAATTTAGAGGATTTTGTTGTGATAATTGAACAATTTTTTATTTTTTATTTGACAAATAAATTGATTCTTGCATAGGTATGACTCCTTTTGGGGATTTTTATAGGTGACCTTATTTTTCAATGAAATGTTATGATGAGTTTTGAAATACATCTATATTTTGGATAAAAATGTTTCATGATATTACATAATAGGTGTAATGGCCCGGACCTCTCCGGTCCATTACTTTGTGAAAATTTGATGTGGTTAAACACGACGCGTGTTATAATAATAATTTTTGATAATAATAATTGATAATGGTGGCGTGAAAATATTTGGGGTTAATAAGATTAAATGTTTTTAATTTAATCATTTTGAAATAAAAAAATTAAAATTGAATGTATTTAATTCAATGAGGGGAGGTTCATAGTTTCTTTTTTATTTATTAAATTTTTTAATAAATAATAAATTATGTGGGTAAATGGCATATAATAAATGAGGTGCATGTAATAAATTTATAAAGGAATAAAATGCATGGGGTTCATGGGCGTGACCTCGTACAGAAATCATTGCGTGGTTCTCCAAAATTAATGTGGGAATTGTGTAAATAACATTAAAATATTATTATTATATAATAATTTGATAAATGAATAATAACATGAAGAGACGCATGGAAGGGGTTCCCAACCCATGTGTGAATATCATGTGATGGGAGAGAGGGAGTAATTATACTATATTAATGGGCGTCAATACTAATAATTATTATTAATGACATTGATGGCCACCTGGTGATGAAATTGAAAGAGGATTTATTACTAATATATTAAATAATAATGGTAATGGTGGCTTTTAGTGGGTGATTAATTAAATAGAATGGTTTTAGATTAATATGAGAATAATTATTCTAATATAATTTAATGGGATTAAATTAGAACATTAATAATGGATTTTATTAATATTAATTTTTTTTATAATGACATTGAAGTGATAATTGAGGTTTGGGGCATTCCACATGGTGGAAAGGAAAGGGGAGGTGCCACTTTTGGTGGAGTGGGAGTGAATCCTAGAAGAAAGAGTTAGATTGGAGAGAGTGTGTGAGAATTAAATGGGGGAGTAATAAAAGAAAATAATTCGTAATAAATTAAGGTGAAAGGGAGTGAGGCGCACCAAATTGGATAGAGGGTGGTGCGTGGCTTTGGGTATTTTGAAATAAATCAATTAAAAATAATATGATAATAATCATGTTATTGTTATTATCGATAAAACACTTTCTCGATCGTAACTTTTTTGTGCTACCGTGGTTTTACGCACTGTCAGCGACAGTGAGACCCTGAATTCGAGACGGAAATTATGAGTCCAATATTGGATGTATTTTTTGGGTATTCGGATCGAGTTCCTGAAACTCTCGTGAATTAATAGACTTAATATTATTATTAAATCTTCAACCCGCCATAACTACCATGTGCGACATCCGATTGACTTCTTATCATTGGCGATGTGATCCTCTCATTAATATAGTTGATTCATGTCTAATGTTGGATATTAAATTATGGTTCGTGGCTTGGGTCGACGAGACACCCAATAATAATAATATCATTATTATTACGGTATCTTGTATCCAATGTATCTCCCTCATACTGTATCGGATCGGCAAACCATCTGGGACGTTGCAACCCTTAAATTATGACGGTCATTTTAAGACAAATAATGTATACCTTTTTATGACTCATGTATCAGGTCAATAAAAAAAATTATTAATTGAAGTTATTTTTATTATTAAAACGCGTGGAAATCACGGGAAGTGCCCTGTGTTGACCCGTCATGTAGTATAACAATTTTAAGGTCACACCGTGTATTCACTAATACACGATGCATACTGTTTTACCTTTTTGTTGCTTATATAAGAGAGGGACATGTGTTATTTATGGACCCCTCTTCTTCTCCGCATGGTGACACTCCCGGATGACCCAGAGGCCTTCCTCTAATCTTCTTCATCTGGACTGTGATTGTCGATCTGTAAGTGAATGTAGGATCATGTCAGCGAGGAGTACATCGTATAGCCTATTTCGTTCCCTCTTCTTCGACTTCCCCTCCGTAGTTTCCAACCGAGGAGACTACTAATAATTTATGGGAACAACGGTCTTTGACGAATGACTCTAAAATGGTATGTAAAACCTATGTTCTTGTATTCTCTTTCCGATCCTACTTCTCCCGTTTTTATTCCATGCGATGAAATGTGATATCTGTGTTGAGGGAGTTTCTTGTGTTGTTGATTCGGTGGCGTCAGAACGTCCTTGATGGGTGTAGTCATTCTGGGAGAAGCCTTGTGATCGTGGTGGTTGTGTTCGTAGATGGACATCAGAACCTGTTGTGGTAGGAATGTTACCTTCGTCTCTCTAAATTGTGCATCATGCAGGGTTGGTGTCCTCTTGTTTAAGTGAAACACATTTGAACCGGTTTAATAATGACAATAACTGGCTTATATAATGGGGATGGGAAGTTTGTGAATGCAGTTAAATTTTTTATATCCTGTGATATTATGTTGTGAATTGAATGGGCTTCTTCCTAGTGAAAATCATGGTCATGGGGGGTCTTTTCTTACACAATTAAATTTTTCCCTCACCTTCTGGATTTTATTATGGATGGAAATTTTATTGAATGTGGAAGTTGGTTAATCAAGTAAAGTTGCCAGATTAAATACCTGGAACACTTGTGTGATCACCCCGGTTGAACAAACTGAAATAATAAACATGTGGGTGCTGGTTAGGGTTTATTTATGTAAAGGGTGTGTTTTGTGGGTTGTTGGGGATCGGGTGAGCAGCGGGGCTGCGGTTGTCTTGGTTTTGGGTTGGTGTGAATGCTATGTTGGTGATGGGTAGTGGGGCTGCGATAAATGGTATCAAAGGGATGATGATGTATGGGTTTCGGTGTGATTGTGGTTATGGTGGTTGGCAGTGGGGCAGCAGGGATGGGTTTGAATGTGAACGAACTATGTGTTGTGAATAATAAATAAAAGTAGAAGAGTTAATGAATGGTGGGGCATGTTAATGGAACAAGAATAATAATCAATGGGGTTGGTTGGTTAATATGAAGGGACTTGTTTGTGTTTCTTGTGTTTTCCTAACTTGATTTGTGGATGGAAGAGATATGTTTTATGAACGCATGATCAATTTTGGTTGTTGATAGTTTCCCAGTTGTTATGAAACTGATAACTAAAACAGTTGAAACAAGAAAACATTAAATGTGCTTTTGGGATTGATAATTGTGTGCATACTCTCGAAGTAGCAGTGCCAAGGAACGTGCTAATATCTTTGTGTACAATCCTTAGGATGGGCTGATTGGTTGTTATACATATCTAAATCTGTACTTTTTATGTTTCTTTACGCACCCCACCCATGTTGAGCACTACGTGCCGAACACACGTGGTATTGGAGGGTGAGATTCTCAAACATCTAAAGGATGGATGGTTACTGTTCTTCCATGTGCTCCCTCTTCTATGTTCTATAGCCCAA
Source organism: Viscum album (assembly GCA_963277665.1). Taxonomy (NCBI): domain Eukaryota; kingdom Viridiplantae; phylum Streptophyta; class Magnoliopsida; order Santalales; family Viscaceae; genus Viscum; species Viscum album. The sequence continues at coordinate 1,872,960,742 of OY728120.1, read as the reverse complement.
GATCCTTCGGGCAGGTTAGGAGAGATTTTTCCCAAGAATCTTTGGGATGATGTGTGATTTGTTCCCCTATGTCTTCGGGTTAAAATGTGGTTATGGCTGAGGATTGTGTGTCAGCGGGTTACTATGAGCTTCGTATGGCCGGGTTGCGGCACTAGCCCGAGCCTCTTATAGCCAAATTGCTGCACTAGCTCAGGAAGAGGGGGAAGCATCAGAGCAGTAGGCGTGAGGGCTTGAGTATTATACAATGGGTAGGTGGTTCTTGGTACCCATACTTTGATAACATTACTAATATACTCTATTAACTTGTGTTACTTGGTGAGTGTGACTGGTGAGGTTGGGTGGATAGATTCCTTGCTAGGTTTTGGTTCTTCTGTTTTCTCACGGGGCATTAGGATGTATCCCCACTTGTGCACGAGACCATTAGGTTTCCCTACTGAGTATACTTGTATGCCCACCCTACGTTTGATTTCAGGTTTTTTGGAGGACTACAGGGACTGTGCGGGACCATACTAGTCAGGCAGGGGGAGTTGCAGCTAGTTGCTGTTGTTGTTTTCCTTTACTTTTTGGTATAGTACTTGGAGATTTTCTGTACTTGTATTTTTGTTTCACTATTGTATAAAGCATGCATATGGGATTGGTTTTGGGCTATTTCTATATGTGTTCCTTTTATTCTTCTTGGTGCTTGAATAATCCTATTTCCTGAACACGAATTAAAAAAAAGAGTAATGCCTCCCATATTTGTGAAAAACTCATACCCTTGGTATTAGTTACCACTCTGAGGCCTACTAGAGGCAGGACTCGGGGGACACTATCTCTCTTCCACCATTGCCAGCTCAGGAGAGGCATCTTTGGGGGGAGGGGGTCATGACAGAATGGTATCAGAGGTGATAGTTGAGAGATAGGATGGATTATGGAGTTAGGAACAGTGAGGATTGAATGGGATGGTAGAGAAACAATGTTGACTGATCTTCGTGTGTGACATAGGCTAGGGAAGACCGTCTAGGACATGAGATTTTAGGGCCCCCCGTGATCCGATGTAAGGACTATGTGCTTACCGAATGACCAAGTCAGGCTACATTGATTGCAGGGTGGAGACCCTAGTAAAGGTACATGCATCATTGTGATTTGTGTTTAACATGATTTGGGTGTTCTGGGAAAGAATTAAAAATAAAATGATAAAATGAAACCTTGAAGAAATTTCCTTGCTACCTGGGCTTATGTGTTACTTGTTTACCGAACGGCTATGGAACCTAGACGTCAATTGAAAGGAAGAGAGTGGGATGTAGACAGCTACACGCAACAGAAGCAGATTCCCTAGCAAGGCCAGAGATCGAGAGAGATGTTTTCTATTTTACTTAAATGCTCTTGTTTATGTTGTGTTTAAATTCCAGAGCATCACACTCCCTTGTTGAAACTCATTCTCTCCCATGATTGGGTCTGAACATTGTTTTCATGAGTCTATAATGCTATGTTGTTTACCTCTTTCCTTTAAGTGTGTGTGAAGGGTCCTAACATGTTGGGAGAGGAGGACATGATCCATAATCCAGACGCATTAATGTGGATGCTATTTAAATCTTTCGGGCGAGTAAGTGCCGCTCAAAGCAGATAATATCTTGACATGAAAGTTGGAATTCCCCAATCCATGTGTTGGGGCAGCGTGTTTCTTGTTTTGTGCGGTGTTTGGGTCAGTGTGTGTATGAGAAATCCTAAATTATGTGGGTGGTAGGACCTAATCCCTAATCAAGACGCATTAATGTGTATGCGATTAAACCCGTGCAAGTGAGTCAGTGCCACCTAAAGCAGATAATATCTCGATATGGGGGAAGTAATTCCCTGACTCATATAATTAGGATAGTGGTTGGATTCGTGTTATGATGTTATCCCTGAGAGGTATCTTGCGGGGTGGTTGTTCGGACCTTTACCATTTTTATGGGTTGGTTATTAATTCTCGAGGATGAGAATGTTTTGTGATGTATTTTATGTAATGACCCCGACATCTCCGGTCCATTACTTTGTGAAAATTTGATGTGGTCAAACACGACACATGTTATAATAATTATTTTTGTTAATAATAATTGATTAGGGTGGCGTGAAAATATTTGGTGTTAATTAGATTAAATGGTTTTAATTTAATCATTGAGAAATAAAAGAAATAAAATTGAATGTATTTAATTCAATGAGGTGAGGTGCATGGTTTCTTTTTGATTTATTTAAATTTTTAATAAATAATAAATTATGTGTGAAATGAGCATATAATAAATGAGGTGCATGTAATAAATTTATAACGGAATAAAATTCATGGGGCACATGGGCGTGACCTTGTACATGAATCATTGTGCGGTTCTCCAAGAATAATGTTGGAATTGTGTAAATAACATTAAAAGATTATTATTATATAATAATTTTTTAAAAGAATAATAACATGAAGAGACGCATGGAAGGGGTTCCCAACCCGTACATGAATATCATGTGATGGGAGAGAGGGAGTAATTATAATATTATAATGGGCGTCAATAATAATAATAATTATTAATGATAATGATGGCGACCCATTGATGAAATTGAAAGATGATTTATTACTAATATATTAAATAATAATGGTAACGGTGGCTTTTAGTGGGTGATTATTTAAATGGAATGGTTTTAGATTAATATGAGAATAATTATGGTAATCTAATTTAATGGAATTAAATTAGAACATTAATAATGGATGTTATTAATATTAATTTTATTAATAAAGACATTGAAGTGAGAATGGAGGTTTGGGGCGTTCCACAAGGTGTAAAGGAAAGGGGAGGCGCCACTTTTGGTGGAGTGGGAGAGAATCATGGAACAAATAGTTAGATTGGAGAGAGAGTGTGAGAATTAAATGGGGGAGTAATAAAAGAAAAGAAATGGAAATCAATTAAGGTTAAAGGGAGTGAGGCGCACCAAATTAGAGAGAGGGTGGTTCATGGCTTTGGTTATTTTGAAATAAATCAATTAAAAATAATAATATAACAATCATGTTATTGTTTTTGACGATAAAAAAAATTTCCGACCGTAACTTCTTCACGCGACATTGGTTTTATGAACCGTTAGCGGTAGTGCGACCCTGACTTCGAGATAGAAATTATGATTCCAATGTTGGATGTCTTTTTCGGGTTTTCGGACCGGGTTCCCGAAATGCTCATGAATTAATAGAATTAATATTATTATTAAATCATCGACCTGCCTTAACTCCCGTGTGCGACATCCGATTGAATTTTTGTCATTGGAGATGTGATCCTGTCATTAATATGTCCAATTCAAGTATAATTTTGTATATTAAATTATGGTTCGTGGCTTGGGTCCATGAGACAACCTATAATAGTAATATCGTTATTATTACGGGATCTTTTATCCAACTTATCTCCCTCATATGGTATCGGATCGACGAACCGTCCGGGACGTTGCAACCCTGAAATTATGGCGGTCATTTTAAGACCAATGATGAAAACCTTTTTATGACTCCTGTATCAGGTCAATAAAACACATATTATTAATTTAATTATTATTATTATTAAAACGCATGGAAATCGCGTGAAGTGTCGTGTTTTGACCAGTCATGCATCGTAACAATTGTACCGTCATCTTAACTATTCATTAATACATGGTGCGTACCGTTTTACCTTTTCATATCCTATATAAGAGAGGGTCACTTGTTATTTATGGACCCCTCTTCTTCTCTGCACGGCGACGCTCCCGGATGACCTAGAGGCCTTCCTCAAAACTTCTTCATCCAGACTCTGATCGTCAATCCATCAATGACTGTGGGATCGTGTCAGCGAGGAGAACCTCGTACACCTTGTTCTGTTCCCTCTTCTTCAAACTCCCCTTCTTAGTTTCCAACCGAGGAGAATACTGATAACTAACGGGAATGACAGTCTTTGACGAATGACTCTAAAAAGGTATGTTAATCCTCTGTTCTTGTATTCTCTTTCTGATCCTACTTCTCCCGTATTCTTTCCATGCTACGACATGTGATCGTCGTGTTGAGGGAGTTTCTTGTGTTTTTGATTCGGTGGTCCCGCGACATCCTTGGTGGGTGCAGTCATTTTGGGAGAAGCCCTGCGATTATGGTGGTCATGTTCGTAGAAGGACATCAGTACCTATTGAGGTAGGGATGTTACCTTCGTCTCTCTAAATTGTGCAACATGCAGGGTTGGTGTCCTCTTGTTTAAGTGAAATACATTTGAACCGGTTTAATAATGATAATAACTGGCTTATATAACATGGATGGGATGTTTGTGAATGAAGTTACATTTTTTTATATCCTGTGATGTTATGTTATGAATTGAATGGGCTTCTGCATACTGAAAATCATGGTCGTTGGGGGTCTTTGCTTACGCAATTAAAATTTTCCTTCTCCTTCTATATTTTCTTATGGATGGAAATTTTATTGAATGTGTAAATTGTTTAATCACGTAATGTTGGAATATTAAATACCTGGAACCCCTGTGTGATCACCACGGTTGAAAAAACTAAAATAATAAACATGTGGGTGCTGGTTAGGGTTTATTTATGTAAAGGGTGTGTTTTGTGTGTTGTTGAGGATCGGGTGAGCAGCGGGGCTGCGGTTGGCTTGGTTGTGGGTTGTTGTGAATGCTATGTTGGTGATGGCAGTAGGTATGTGATAAATGGTATCAAAGGGATGATGATGTACATGTTTCGGTGTGATTATGGTTATGGTGGTTGGCAGCGGGGCTATAGGAATGGGTTTGAATGTGAACAATCTATGTGTTGTGAATAATAAATAAACGTAGAAGATTTAATGAATGTTGGGTCATGTTAATTGAACAGGAATAATAATCAATGGGGTTGGTTGGTTAATAAGAAGGGAATTTTTTGTGTTTCATGTGTTTTCCTAACATGATTTGTGGATGGCCGAGATATGTTTTATGAACGCTTGATCCAGTTTGGTTGTTGATAGTTTCCCAGTAGTTACGAAATTGATAACTAAATCTGTTGAAACATGAAAACATTAAATGGGGTTTTGGGATTGATTGTTGTGTGAAAACTCTCGATGTAGCTGTGCCAAGGCATGCGCTCAGATATTTGTGTAGAAGTCGTAGGATGGGAAGAGTGGTTGTTATACTTATATAAATCTATAATTTTTATGTTTCTTTAAGAAACCCACCCATGTTGAGCACTACATGCCTGAAAACCCATGGGATGGGAGGGTTAGTTTCTCAAACATCTAAAGGATGGCTTGTTACTGTTCTTCACTATGCTCCCTCCTCCAGGTTATATATCCCAAGATCCTTCGGGCAGGTTACGACGGATGTTTCCGAAGAATCTTTGGGATGAGGTGTGATATGTTCCCTGGTGTATTTGGGATGAGATGTGGTTATGGCCGAGGATTGTGTGCCGGTGGGATACTATGAGATTCGTATGGCCCGGTTGCAGCACTTGCTCGTGCTTTGTATGGCCAAGTTGTGACACTAGCTCAGGAAGAGGGGGAAGCATCAGAGCGTTAGGCATGGGGGATTGAGAAGTATCCAATGGGAAGGTGGTGCGGGGTACCAATACTTTGATAACATTACTAATATACTCTATTGACTTGTGTTACTTGGTGAGTGTGACTGGTGAGGCTGGGTGGATATATTCCTTGCTAGGTTTTGGTTCTTCTGTTTTCTCACGGGGCATTAGGATGTCTCCTCACTTGTGCATGAGAGCTTTTGGTTTCCCTTCCGAGTATACTTGTATTTTAACCCTACGTTTCTTTTAGGTTTTCATGAGGACTACAGTGATTGTGCGGGACCTTACTACTCAGCCAGTGGGAGTTGTTGCTAGTTGATGTTTTTGTTTTCCTTTACTTTTTGGTATAATACTTGGAGCTTTTCTGTAGTTGTATTTTTGTTTCACTATTGTATAAAGCATGCATATGGGATTGGTTTTGGGATATTTCAATACTTGATACTTTTCTTATTCTTGGTGTTTGACTCATCCTATGTCCCGATCATAAATTAATAAAAATGGAAATGCCTCCCATATTTGTGAAAAACTCATACTCTTTGTGCTAGTCGCCACTCCTGGGCCTACTGGAGGCGGGACTCGGGGGTCATTATCTTCCTTCTACCATTGCCAGCTCAGGAGGGGCATCTTTGGTGGGAGGGGGTTGTGATAATAGGCGTATGATATTTTAGATTTCATGGGGAGTGATTATAGTATAAAAATAAATTCAATACAAAAGGAGAAGGGGTTTATTTGAGTGCATCTTTAGATATCATGAATTCTAATGAATTTCTCATAAAAACATGTAAAAAAGGTTTTACGAGTGTTGAGAATTTTTATATAGATATATTATCAAATTCCATTTGTAAAAATACATTTTATAAATTCCTTATTATTATGTGAAACCATTTTGAATAAGGATCATACCTAAGTGGTTTCATGTGTACCCAACTATGAATTATTACCATGAAACATAACATGATATTTTCATTGGTGACATTGAATATGATTTAGATATGAAATTTGATGATTATTTAGTTGAAATAATGCATCATATAGATAGGTTTCATTTTAAGTGAGCAGATCCTTTAGTACAGGTTATTTGGAATCATGATGTGGTTGAGAAAATCAAAAGTAATTTAAATCACAGATGTGAGAACAGTATTTTAAATAAAATTAGTTATTTATGATGTGTTTGATTATTAAATTATACTTATTGATATATGTTGATGTTGTAGGAATACATATTATATTATTTAATCTTTTTATTATTGTTTATGCTTTTTGAAGATGATATTTTTTTAATGTTGTGTGCAATGTAGAGACCTAAAAATTTCGAAATTAACTGCTAATGAAATTTTGAGGTCATTTTGGTCATGTTTAATATTCATAGAAAATGTTTAATAATTATAGTTTTGGAATAATATTTTGACCACAACATAAAATTTTTTATGCAATAAATTTTTATAGGTAGAATGTGGGTATTTTCTGTTTGTGGTTTGATTTTATTGCAAAATTTCAGTATTTATTGGAAATTTTTTATTGTAATATTTATTTAGATAATAAAAATATGTTTAATTATTTTATAATTAATATATTTGATATATTGATGGGGTGATGACCAAATATAGGAATTTTTTATTTCTAAAATAGATGTGGTTTCAGGGATAACTTCTTCATTCACCCATATCTAATTATGACTAGACTGATGGTAAATTTTAGAGATCCAATGAGCCACCAATAACTTTTAAAACATATCATCAATTTAGTTTAAGTAGTATTGATTAGTCACTATCAATCTATTAAATTTTTTATAGTTAGTACACAATATAAAACACCCATTGACATCTATAGTAAATAAAACTGATGTGACAAAAAAGGATACACATGGTTGAATGAATTCTATATTTTCTATATTATCCAATGACATCTTAGATACATTTAGATATAATAGTGTGGTAAAATAAGATGAAAAATTATTGTTCTTAAGACACGGGAAATATTAATTGAAATCTCTACAACTCTCCTAAGTGACAGTCTAGAGAAATCTCATAGGGAAACAGGTTTACACTAAACTAAAATCATATAAGAAAGAGGTGGGTTATTCACATCCATTGACCCAAGTACTAATCCTAAAAATAATAAGGAACATATTCAAAATCTCCAACCATCAGACCATTCTTTCTTTCCTAAAAATTCCATTATCTACTAAATCTGTGGATAATTTCATCTAGTTCCCAAAATTAACACATTATCCATATAAATTGATTATAGTTTAATATCAAATTGTATAGTGAATTCCCAAATCAAATTATATTATTTCATATAAATAACAAATTATTATCATGTGGTTTTAAAATTTACAATCATGATCATAAAATAAGTACACTTGAACCATTTTTTGTTATATAAACAAGTAGAATGTCAATCCATATTGAATATGGAATCAACTCCATTTAAATCAAAAAAAGATAGATAAAAAATGTAAAGATAAAGAAATGTGACTATAAAAATAAGTACACTTGAACCATTTTTTGTTATATTCTTCTGATGCATGGCCAATGAGAAATAGTTTCCCTTGACATGTTTTGGTTACAAAACACTCCTTTTAGTGAAATATTCCCACTATTCAACGAGTCTCTATGTTGAAGACAGAAAATTAGAAATTAAAAATTATTAATTCAGAGAATTATCACAATTCATCATTACTAATATATAAATTACATAATTTTTGGATCATTTCCAATTTCAATTTTTTTGTAATCAAGATTAATATTCAAAATATTTGATTGATTTCATCACATTGATTAAAAGTATTATAATGTTTACACTTTTGTTTGTTCATTATTTTTATGAATTTATCATATGAAATTTCAGTTTAATAAATAAATAAATTAAGGGGTAAAGAATAGATAATTTATGGTTCATCATTTCCCATGTGTAAGAGTCCATCCTGAGATTCATCATGGTACTATAGATGGTTCTAAAGAGGAAGCTGAAATTTCGGAATGGAAATCAATGTTTAAAAGTAATTCTCTAATGCATAAGAGTCATAATCACATATTTAAGAGTCTTTTTAGAAGCCAAAAATAAAAATAGATTGAGTTCCATTATTTTCATATGATTCATACGATTATACATAGAGGTCACCCTGAGTAGTCATTCAAAAATATAATAAAAGTAGCATGGAGCATAGAGTTATGTAACATTAAATAATATAACATTTAATGACCATTATTTTCATAACATAATGTTGATTCCCTATTAAAACAGAATTTTCCAAGGGTGATCATAATTTTATAAAGGTCTAACGAAATATTATAAGTGACAAAGAGCTATTCCATAAGGTTCACCCGGTCATCAGTCATTCTGTAATTGTAACATTGTATTCTCTAAGGGTGATTTCCAATATGTAGGATCATGTACATTGAAAAAATTAAATAATCTAATAGCATATTATGATTCTGATAATGAATAATTACACTATCTACTTACTGAAATTTTAATTATTATAATCTAGAAAAAATACAAAAGGATTTTGAGGTAATGTTTAAATGTTATTTCCTTTTCCCTATATGTATGATTCATAGGACATTGCAATGTGAGGTACTTCACTATGAAGATGCTCATGGAATAATGTGCATCTATTTAATGTTTTAGGACCATCAAATCATTTTACCCAGAGATAAATGACAATTATGAAATGAATAAATAATCAATATTCAGTAGATCTTCCAAAATAGATGTGGTTTTACTGTTGTGTGACCACTCACGCCTGAATGTTCTCCTACATAGATAAATATTCGTCCTACTATAGTGACTCCAATCACGAATAATCTCAACTATGGATGTAATATAATTAATCATGGATCCTATATGAAGTTAAAATAAATAAATTGGAATATATCATTTATATTTCATTTAAAAATTATGTAAAAATGGATTCAAACTCATATGTGGAACATAATCCAAACTATTAGAAGACGAAATATGATGGGATCATCAAAATTGAGAATTCACCCATACATGGGGAGGAATTATGTCCCACACATGTGCGAGATGAATATTTTCAAGAGTTCCTAAATTTCATATCAGTTTTAGGGGGTGGGAAGAATCATCCTCATTTATAAAAGATATTGAGACACACTAAAAAGTCTGTTTTGATATTTCCTCTAGTAGAGGATTATGAATTCTCAATGCTCACTTTTAGATACATTTAATCGTTATTTTATATCAAATGATTTGGTTTATAATTCATGGTGTTTTGAGAAACATTGGTTTTATTTATGTTTTGGTCTTGTGCATAATTTTCACATAGTTAGGAAAATATATTGGGGGGAATTCCAAGAAAATATATTCCTTGTTTTGGAGATACATATGAGGGAACATTATTAGTGAATTGATAGTTAAAACCATGCAGACTAGCCTTCAAACGTTATGGTTTGAGACCATGGGGGGACTAGGATGGTTGACGATTCATCAAAAAATATACCCAAACATGTAGAATCTTTTATTATCCCAGGTCGGGGTAGCCAGTTGGTGTATATTTTATATAAATGTACATCCAATCCATGCATCTATCTCATGTATCCTAGTAAGTTGTTCATTGTTATACAAACCATATACCTCAACTATGTGATTTGAATTAAATTCTATTATTTTACTAATGGAATTAGTGATACTCATTTTTAAAATTTAAAATCCAATTATATGAACTTGTTATAATACTTTGGTCCATCTCAGATCACTACTGTTGAATTTGGCTCTACCAAACATTTTTACTCATGAAGGTATGATATGGTTTGTTTGTTGGATATATATTTAATGTGTAATCTCCATTTTATCGTGGAATATCCTATTTTCATTCATGTGTGTCATTGAGAATCGTGTTTCCACTTTTTGTTGTTGGATCTATATCTTTACGTAATGAATTATTATTCTTGGAATATCATTTGAGCGTTATATACCTCAAATCTGTATTGGTGGGTCCCATTTGTGTTTTATTGATCTTGGTTGGGATTAATGGTTTTATAAATATATCTCTATCAATTAAAACCACTGATACATACGTGATTTAAATTATTTTAGTGATATATTTATAATTCTTTACTAAAGTATCTTGATAAATAAATTTAAATTGAATGGAATGAGTCATGAAACCCTTTAATAATAGAATTTTTAATTATTATTGATTTATGAAAATATGTTATTGATTGGTAAGGAATTATACTAATCATGTTTTTTATGAGATAGAAATTCAGGATATATTTGATGGTTTGAAATGAAATTATTTAAAAAAGGGCATGATATTTTTACAAAAATAATTTGATGTTGTATTTTGAAATGAAAGGCATATTTTTAAACCTAAAAATGTGTTTATTTGAAATCATTATTTGAAATTTTATTGAAATAAAAATATACCAATTTATGTTTTGTATACCATGAAACACAAGGGTTCCTATGAAGTTAGGTTGGATGAACACATTGATTGATGAAGATAAGGAAAAATAAACAATCTTGAGTTAAGTGTGTTTATTATGAAAAACGAATTAATGTTGAGATAATTTTTTTTAGGTATTATAAATATTATTTAATTATAATTTGTAATTTTATATTCATTATAAAAAGAGTGTGTGATATTTCGTACAAAATTGATATGACCCGAATCCAGAGCCACTCAACTAGTACCCCGTACCCAGTTCACCACATGACCTCAAGTTTGTTTCCCCAAACGCCATAGGGAGCCGACTAGTAGCGATGGACTTTGTGAGTCATTGTGGAAACTATGCCCTCATTTGGTAAGGTATACAACCAAAAGGAAATTGCAGTCAATAGAGGAATCAGTAAACAACATAAAATAACTAAAACTAAATAGGAGAAGAAACGTATAATATAATAATGATGAAAATGATGCAGTAGGTACAAGTATCTAAGGAAAGCATCAAACACAACAATGTTCTGGAATACAACTGAGAACAAAGTAATAAAAGTAAACAAAAACTCCAGCAGAATCGCAAGCCTAGGCTCGGTCCTATGCTCTCCAGCTCCAACCAGTAATCATGTACCTGAAGTAGAATGGAAACTATCTCTATTAACACCTACAACCGTATAACATGTTTTTGCCGAAAATCAGGACACAAATAGGGTGTGAGACTAATCCAAGTAGGCAATCACCACAAGATCTGTGTCCTACTGTCAATGAGCAATGTTGCAAATGTAAATGAAATAAATGCAGCATAGAAAAGGAGTACACTATGTAAAAAATCCTACAAACCTCCATTCACATTTTTTAGTGATTTAATTCAGTCATTTAATTATCACCCAAGTAATATTGCAAGAACTCTTTATTCCCAAATCATATCATGTAACATAACTTGTATCTCAGCAGACTACAAAAACTATAGGCAGTACAAAACACAAGCCTATTCTTTGGCTTGGTGGACTCGTCAAAACCAACCAAACATTATTCACACTGACTCTCTGGGTGGCTCATACTAACAGACCCCTATATTCTAGTAATCATACAAATGCCCAGACACTCTAGGAAGCACTCACCGTCAATTCCCTTATGGTCTTGCAACAGTAGGTATATACTCTTTAAGGAAGCACTTACATCTAATTCTACCTATAGTCTCAATACGTAACTAAAGACATTCTGAGGAAGAACAATTTAAAATTCCTATAGTTCATGTGAATGATAATAATTTATAATAGACTTTCTAGGAAAGCCCTTAATCGTCAATTCCCTCTTTAGTCTACCGCACCAGGTTCACACAGCCCTGAGTAGTCTAGTCGTGCTTAATCGACTATCAACAGCACTAAGTAAGTTCAACAACTACTTGGAAAATAGCTACAATCCATCAAAAGCATATAAACAGCAGTCAATACATGCAATCCATTATCTCAAGGTAGTAAATCAATGCAACAAGGTATGCCTCATAGGCAACCTAAGACAAACAACGGTAAAAAACCAAATTAAGGGAAACACCCATGGGGTGATCCTCAAATATGCTAACAAGCAAACATTAATCATCTAATAACCTCACGCATACAATAAATATAAGGCAAGTAATAATAAATGTTCAAAACCCTAACTTGAGATACCAGATACATTGCAATCTGACACTTTTTGCACAAAACACAAAGACATTCAATGTAGGGAAACAAACCACCTACCTCGATCCTAGGAGATCGATATACTTGAACCTTAGCCTGTGAATTGGACTAGAACGAAAAATATCTACAAAAATGTCTAAAACGTTCAACCAAAAATAACTCTCATAAGAGAAATAATCAGGAAACGTGGCCAAGGAAGAACCAACAACTCACCTCTATGATTCTATTGAAACCGACCACGTTCAATTCAGATAATTGGTGACAGATCAACGACTGAGAGAAGATTCGGCCTCCTCGGATGCTCTGGATAATAATATGTTAATTTAATAATATATATCTATCAACTCTGAAATTATATTGCACCGATGGCATTCGATTCAGATAATAATATGTTATTTTATTAATTTAATAATCTATATCAATCACCACTTCCTCAAATGGAAAACAACACCATCATCTAGGTATAGAGCGAGATATTAACAAGAAAAATTGTCATTATTTTTCCAGCATCGTCTCTCACAGATTGTTTTAATGATGAATTTAATGTATATATTATATAATTATAACATTGTTATTGATTTTAAAAGATTATATATAATATAATTTATTACCTTTCTATCCATTGGAGAATGGTCAAATCACTGATCAGTATGTGTGTTTTACCACTCCCACAAAATGATGAGATTCACTTTTCATAATGACTTCACACAGATGATATATATATATATATATATTTATAAAAATAATATCATATTTATGATATAATTATCATTTTTTAAATAAAAAATAAATCATCCATTCTTCTCATTATGTTCATGTAAAAATGAAAACACTACTCATATGTATTTATAGCCTACCTTCACCACTATTGTATCATAGTTCATTATTTATAACCATCAATCATGATTGGTTTTAAAAGTATAATTTATGTTTAAAATTCATAATTATATAATGATTATTACTCAATATATGATTGAATAGTTACATCTATGACCATAGTCAACCTACTGAATTCATTTTTGATATATGAGCCACATATCATCAAAACATCTGAGTGAACATAACTTATTATTTAATTGTATATAAAATATTATTAAATAATATAAAATAATAATGAACATGAATATGTGCCTTAGAAAAGTACAAAAAATAATATATTTTTAATATTCATGATTATAATGAATATATGTGTCGAGTTGAACTCATGGTAAATGACTTCCATTTAGAAACCATTTATTATTATCTCTCGTCCAACGTGGATTATCCCAAATCCATATTTTAAAATAGATAAATAACTTATTTATATGGAAATAATACAATTAGAAAAGAAAAGGTACTGAAACATTAAACATAATATAAAAAAATAAAAATGAAATTTTTTATTGTATGTTTTGACCTTCTTTACAAAAGTAAAAAGGAATATCTTATTTTAACATATATGTTGACCATAGCTTTTCCATCTGCCAAAAAAATGTTTGGTTATTTTATTACATTATAATGTATCATTTTTTCTCAATGATAAATCCTATTTATTATTTTCGATATTTTCTTATTAAAAATTTTATTTGAATGTAATGATCATTTTTGTAATTCCTGATGTTTTCAGGTGTGTAAAAACAATATTTTAATTAGTGTAATTTTGTAAAATTGTGGATTTTATATTATATGTTTTTTATGGTTCTTGGATATAGTTATAACGATTGGTGGTTCTATTGTAATCCATGTATCTGTGGTTTCAATATTAATTAAGGCTGAGTAGTTTCATTATAAACTATGAATATGGGGTCCAAGATAGTTATCTAAATCATTGGGAATGTAAGTAAGCTATTTTTCTTATTCAATTTGTGAGAGATATTATAAGAGTGATAAGGAAATTATTTCCCAGGATAAATATATATTATTTGTTATGACTTCTATAGAGTTTTTTTTGTTTATTTAATTATTTCACATGGAAGGAAACTATAATTATGTTTAATATAAATTATATACTAATTATTGAGGGTAAAATGTATACTTTTTTGAACATGTATTATTATTTTCATGGTTGAAAATAATTCTGTACGATTTATATTTTTCCATTAAAAATTTATTTGAAATTATTTATGAAAAATTAGGTAAGAGGGGGTGATTTTTTGTGTATGACAAGTATTGTTTTTATCACAATTCTTATTTTGAAAAAAATGAACTTTCATATATTTATTCATTGACTATGAGTTTATTTAACATATTTTATATGTTTTTTACTCATATTTTTATTTCCACAATTGTTTAAAAATTATTTTCACATAGTTTTACAGATTATTAGGTACATGGATGATGTCAATATAATAATTTAGATGATGTTTCATAGAATGAAAAATTATTATATCATAAAAAAATATTTATAAAAATCGATACTAAGTGGACGTGTCCACATTTTGTTACAATATGGATTTTATCAAGGGTAATGAAAAAATTCTCTAAAAAATAAATTTTAATGATCTACAATTTTATTGGAATGAATTCATGAATTAAAAAAAAATATTATGTAAATTTTAATGAGGGGTTTTTATATATTGTATCATGTAATGGCTTTAGATAATATTATAGTTGGTGTTAGTGAATGTAAATTCCCATAAGTGATTTTAATTTATGGTTATCATTATATATAATTTGATTTCTATCTTGTTTCATTGTCAAAAATATGTCTATTAATATTGGTTTTCTATAGATTAAATGGGAAAACTAATGGGGAAAGGAATAAAATAGACAATATCCTTCCAAATCCGCAATATGTAACTTTTTAAATTAAAACTGATCAATTTTTTAACATGGATGGATTAGTTGATTCCAGTAATACATAGTAGTGGTATCCATTTTAGATAGAATATTTATATACTCTAGAGGATATTTTGATAGAGGATCATTTTATGATGAAACAACATCTTATAATTAATGGATCACCTGACCTGGTAGTATATAAGGGATGGATTAAATTCCTATAAAAAATTTTCATGGTCATGGGTAGTTGGGATTTTCAAAAATTAACTCTTTAAATTTACCACATAGAAGGTGAAACAATCCAATGGTGGTCAATGGATAATAATATTATTGAATGGGAATAGATTGATTACTTTAGAAAATGAAGAATTTAATAATATTTTACTTGACAAATAATTATTGACGGTGTTTCAACTTATGATACAAAGGAAATAAATATAATTAATATAAAAGGATGAATATACAATGGCCATATATTATGTAAAATTAACCTAACTAGAAAAATAAATTCTAAATGTTATCATGGTTATTGAAAATAAAATTATTTGGTTTTACTCAACATTGAATCTTTGATATAGAAGATAATTGGACTCTTGTGAATTTAAATTCTATGAAGTACATGTTTGTTCTACTAATAATATGAAATTGGAGTTTTGTTGATGATCATGTATTTTATAAAAACAGCCAAAAACTAGATCTAGGTGGTCATAAAATAGGAATAATGGATTGAAGAATTATTATTTTAACAATAAAGATTTTAGATTGTGAATGTTGATATAAAATCACATCGGGAAATATTGTAAGTGCTACCAATGCAGTATATTTAGAACTACGAATTGTGAATATAATGAAAAATATCATGGATGTGGTAAGACTACATTTTATTAAAATACAATATGGTTTTATAAATTTGAATAAATGGGTCAGAATACATATTCATGTCTATATAAGAACACCAATTATGGGAAGAAACAAGTCTATAAGAGGATGGGTGTAGTAAAATCCATTTCAACTTCTTCAATAGATTTATTCCACTAAAACTATCTTGGAACATGTATATTTTTTTTTATTAAGATTATGCTAATTAATTGATTAATTATGGCTATATACATTCATTCATTTCTAAAAAAATTCTTGTAAAATTGGAAATTCCACCTAAATAAATGAATCCATATCTCGGGGTAAAACTTCGATGATATGTATTAACGAAAAAAGGAATTATAGGAATCTTCTGGTTGTTTTCTGTGGAATAACATTACCTAAAAACAATGATGGCTTTACCACAAGAGTGTTTGAATTTATTTTTTGTATTAATTTTATCATTTTTTACCATGCTAAAATATATTATAGTGCTATTGAAGTTATTATTTATTAATGATTTTTAGATTGAACATAAAAATGAATTAATAACATTGATAATGTGTCAGTATGTTGAGAAACTATAAAATGATGGTAATACATGATATATTAAAAATAATGTTGAAATAAGTGAACTATTTAGATTAATGATGATCTGGTAATGCAATAATACCAAGATATTTTTCATATTGATTTTTCTAGAATTAATCTTGATCGTGTAGTTGAGTTTGTTGGATCCAGGTGTAGTAGAAGCATGTGGAAGTATGAGATATATTAAAAAAAATTAATTAATTAATCCCAAAACTATGAGTGAGGATCTGGAAAATAATATTTATAATTCCCTTATATAATATATGAGGAAATAAATACCTGGTGTTATGCAATTTCATTGGTGATTAATGTTGATCATCCAAAAAGTCCCTTTCTGATTTCCTTCATTATGTTGTGATGTTCCAAGGATAGATTAATTTTATGGATGATCCACATTTTCTCCAATGATATATAAAAAAAATCATTTGATCTTTGTGATATATTAGAGAAAATATAATGTCATGTGTTGTTTGTTCTTGTAACACCCAAGATTCCACTGTACACTTCTCATTGAATAATACAAAAGAGTGTGATATAAGCAACACTGATATCAAGCGCACCATGACCTACTAAACTAGTCCTTTAAAAATAAATTTTGATTTTTGATAACGAAATTTTGAATTTTATATATATCCCATATAATTATAACATTAATATTTTGTGTTTTGTTGACATAATATCAAGAGAAATTCAATTTTTTAGATAAAAGAAGTATTTTTTAAAAAAATGTAGTTTTTTCTCTATTTAATAGAGAACCTTTTATAAATCCAATATTAGACACTTTGATATATTATATTTGACTAAATAAAATTCTCCTTTAGAATTGAGAGATCAAAATTTACTTTGTTAAAATGTTTTTTAATTTTTCTAATATAATTTATTTTTTATAAATAGTGAAAAATAATTTATTTTAATTCAAAAACTCAATTTATTCTAATTTACTTTTCTGGATAGATTATCTTTTTATTGTTTTTAATGTGTAATTATATTATATTTCAACCATTTAATCCATTTTAGTTTATTTAATGTAATTTTAATTTGAAATTGGACATAAACAAGTGTCAATTTTTTGATAGTTATTATTTCTTAAAAAACACGCCTTTTATTTTTGACAACATGAATAAAGATTATATTTATTGATAGAACTTCAATGTTTTAAATTTGGGAAAATATAAATCATTTTTGAATTCATAATATCAAATATATCATAGGCATAATTGTTGGTATTTTTTTAAAACATAAATTTTTGATGAATCGGGAAAACACTAAGTAGTAGTTTAAAATCGACTTCTTCAGATAAATAATATTTTACATCTTAATTGAATTTAATTTTTATAATACGACATACATGGTTGTTATTAGTAAGTAATATTTTGTTTAATAAGATGAAACTATTTTTTGGTGAATAATGTCTTTTGACTATTATTTCCCGCTATTAATGGTAAATAGGGTAATTCACGGTAAAAATAATATTATAATAATATTAAATTACACTAACATGATTCCTAATCCTTTTGGTTGATACATTTCTGACAATAGTAAACCTTGGGTAGATTTTGGGAGCCCATGGAGCGACTTAAGAGTGACAACGTCACTTTATATTAATTAATTTATTGTAATGAAAAAATGACATAAACATATATCATTTAATAAATCATTTCATAAATGGGGATATACAATTTTTCATTTCTATATTTAATATTAATGAGAAATCAATATTTATTTCCTACATCATGGTATTTTTTATAATTTATATACATCCTATAAATAAAATTATATATTACAAATTAATGATATAGTGTTTACATCTTTAATAATTGATTTAAATAAATAATAAAATAATGATTAAAAGAATATAAAAAACCTGTAAAATTCTTATTGGATGATTTTATTTCAACCAATAGTCTTCATATTATAGAATTTAGTAACATTTGGTCCATTAGAAACCAAAATCATTATATATTAAAATAATATATTCAAACATTCTTAAATACCCACTTCTCCCCTTTATAAAATCACTCATGTCTAACCCATTAATCACACCTCTCAAGCCCCTTTCCATGTCAAAAAACTGCCAAAATAAGATCTCATGATCTCTATATTTCACCTAGAATCCTTACCTTAGGCAGAAGGCACTTCAAGAAACCTTTTGGTTTAAACCAAATGGAGTTACCCAATTTAAAGGTAACATATTCCCTTAAGTTCTTTTCATTTATTTTACTTCTCCGAACCCATAAATGCATTTATTCCATTATTTTATAACAAAACCTGTAAACTATATATATAAGGTTGTTTATATGGTAGTGATTCTAACTACACTAACAGACACCTCCGTCTAATGGGAAAAGAACATTGTGTTTCTGTGGATGGAGAACTACTTCCTCATGAATCGATGATTGTTCATTCTTTTCCTACAACCACATATGGTAGCCATTAAGATGGATCTGTATTTACATGAGATATATATTATATTTTTTGGTCACTATAGTTCTGTATTTTTTATTTATTTCATACTTGTATAGTTTCCAAAATGGGTAAATATGATAATTTCATTTGAGGAAGGGCAGACTACCGCCCCAAAAAAGGGATATGAATCATTCATTCCATAACTGGAATGTATAAAAGAAGGATTCAATTTAATTAAATAACATATATATTATACTAAAATTATAATATACCTCTTAATTATTATGATTTCATTCGTTTTAAAATTAAATATAAATGAATGTAGTGTTCATGCATAAATACGACTTATAGTCTCCGTGAACGGTGTTTTTCATTTCTGAACATAAGTTGATATGGAATATTATAAATACATATAAAGTAGATATATTTGATATATATCATATCTAAATCTTGAATATCATTATGGAGATAAGGGAATTTTGACCACTTTGACAATTTGTAATCATAACATGTTTA
Organism: Viscum album; assembly: GCA_963277665.1. Classification (NCBI taxonomy): domain Eukaryota; kingdom Viridiplantae; phylum Streptophyta; class Magnoliopsida; order Santalales; family Viscaceae; genus Viscum; species Viscum album. Next base: position 1,872,941,020 of record OY728120.1, on the reverse strand, counting down.
TTTTTTAAACAAATGCTCTGAACAACGATAAAATGTCTGATATGGACTCACACAATTACTTAATTTTTATAGCAATTTAATAAGTGATATAAAATGAATAATAAAATTTAAATTTGTTATTAAGGAATTATAAATTAATTTATATTTATTATTTAGGAATAACATGGAATATACGTGTCAATTCAGACACGAGATCAGGGGTTTCTAATATCACGTTTAATTCCGTGAGATTTCCATTATATACCACTTATTTAATGCACGTGGTGTATTATATAAATCCAATTGATATATATTATTATGATTCGATTTATATTAATGGTATATTGTGATTCATTATTTGGTTTTTAACTTTTTCATATGACATGATTGATTACAACGTGGTAAGGGGTTTTCATCACAATTTTATTTCTGTGAGATTGATTCTATATTGCAAATATTAACTATTGTGCGGTGTATGTACTATCCATGATTGAATTCATTGTGAAATATAAATTAATTAATTTTTATTTAAATATTAATTTTATGATTCTTATTTCAAGGGGGGTTTGTTTTGTAAGATACCAAATCGGTAAGGGAATTTCAATTTTCAATTTCCACTCATTGGGTTTTACAGAAACATCATTGATTATTTTACTCCAATATTATTATTAAAATCACAATTTATTTAATTATGTAGTAACTTCCAATATTTTTTGTGTGGTTATACTTTTTATAAACATAATCACTCCATTGATGAATTATCATGTCATCTATATGATCTTGATAAGAGTAATTTTAACTGAATTTCTATTCATTGATTAAACATCCAAGTCATTTGTGTCGTTTTTCATAGAATATGTGTGAATGTACACTGATTGACTTACACAGAATATCCAATCATATATAGTGTTTTTATATTTTACATTCAAAAATATGTCATTGATTTATCCTTAACCTAAGTTTATAGTCTTTATAAGTGATTTCTTCTCAATTTACATTACATTGAGACTTCTTTGTAGTTTTGAGTCATTTCACTTTTATATGGTGTATATAACGTACTTTCACATAGTATACCATGAATTACTTAATTCTCAAGATATTATAAGGTTTTTATTTCTAAAATTATGTGTATTAAAGTGTCTTTCATTTTGTTAATAACTCTATCTAAAATATCATTTTAAAAGCTTTAACGATTTATTCTTCTAAACTATTCGCATTAATGTCTATGTTTAAAAAATGGTTTTAAGTATTTATTTATATGGACATGAATGTTTTAAAATTAAAATTTCTATTTATTGATTTAGGTGGTATGGGACAAATTGATTCCAAAATATATTTTTATGAACAGCATTCTAAACTGTGAGACTTTTACATATTTTCAAGAAAATGGGATATTTCTCTAAAATATTATTACTGATTATTTTCATCAATCCAACTATCCTTGATTATCTTTGTTTGAAGCTGATTTATTATAATATAATCTTCGATATTGTATTGAATGAGTTATGTTTTATTGTAGATGTGCTATTTTTATATTATTCATTGGTTGTGGTTAAAATATTGACATTTTTTATGCTTATTTTAATACGAATGTTTAGATTATGTTTCAACTATTTCATATGAGGAATGTAGTTGACATAGTAATTGGTTGATGGAGCCTGATATAACTCATTGATGCATCGGTAGGTTTCATGATATAATCTAGTGTCTAGGCATAAGGCAGTGACAAAATTGTATGTGTAGTCTTGGTAGGAGGCCTTGGATATGTGGTTATGATGTCCGACATTATGCATTCAATCATTATGAAATTTTCAATTGATGTTACATGTGATTATTTCATTGGTATAATTTCAATTTGAATATGTAAAAGGAACTATTGATTTATATATACCATATAATGATTATTCTTATTATTAAAAGCCATGTGTTTTAGTCTTATACATTTCCTTAAATGTATATGCATATTTATGATAGTTTCCCTTATATTGTTATCCTTACTGAGCATTTGATAACACCCCTTTTATTGTTTTATTTTTCCTAGAATGTGATGATATATATTATGATTCAATTTCATGGATAGGCTGATGGATATGAGTGTGTTAAATGGGGGCACATTATTGTTGTTTTTCATTTAATAATGTAATATAAAACTTTTGTATGTATATAGTACATCCAATTCTACTAAACTAATCGGTCTTTCGAGACATGATCTATTGTGATAATGCTAGTGATATGTAATAATGCACTGATTCTAGGTAACTATGATCGGGGGTTATAGTTGGATTCCGAAGAAGTCTAGTATAATTCATGGAAGCAAGATTTAGAACAACTTTGATTAGAAAAAACAACCCGATGATAGACATTGAGTATTATTATAGAATAACATACAAAAAAATTAATAATGTAAATATTATGTGGGTTTTCAACAAAATACATCCATCACTGGATACGAGCAAGTAGAGGCGGATCTGGAATAGATATACTAAGGAGTGAAAACTCAAACAAGAATTTCCAGGCATGACCTAGGGTTACCTTGTACACGACATCGGGCCATGATTCACACATGGTTACGACACTACAATGAGATATTCTTAGGATAATTCAAATTTTCATTACAAACTAATTTGATGGATTTTAATATAATATTATAATAAATAACCTGGGTTAATCCTAATTAGTTTTTGATTTAAAATAAGGTTTCATGATATTATCTAAATGATTTTATGGATCACACTATGTTTTCTTATCTTATTCAATTGTTGTATTACTAGGAAGTCATAGTAACATTTAACATGATGAAAAAGGTGGCACAATGATGTAAAGGAGAAACTAACTAATTTTTTTAGACGTAAATGATATCATGTTCATGTCGATGAAGGATTCCAAAAATCTGATCAACAATATATACATTAACCAACACACAAAGTCAATAGTGCAGACAAATATTTTTAATGATAAGAACTCCAGTAGTGGAAACTGTGGATAAATGTTATCTCAATTTCCAACATGCCAGAAATGTGGATGGAGACACCCAGGAAAGTGTCTCAATGGGAAAAAAATTATGTGTTATAGCGAAGGACATAATGTAAATAATTTTAGAGGAAAAATGAAGAGTACTATAAATGAAATTAAAAATGAACCTATGAATCCATCTACAGTCATTTGTCATAAATATAATGAAAAGTGTCATTTCTCGAGACAATGCCCTATTATATATGTAATCTCTAGGTCATGGAAGAACCTATGTGGAAATAAATGGATGGAAAAAATTTTAAAGTTATTAATGATATTTATTTATGGGATTACATTGGAATGATATTTTCTTGTATGTGTAAACATGTAGTTTATTTTGAGAAAATGTTATTTATGGAATAATTATATTTTTTGGCTATAATTACAATAAACCATTTTGGATTATATAATCCATGATTTTGAAGAAATTTTAGGTAATTAATTTTTATTATGAAATTGAGAGTTATGAGATAACATTTGTGGTTTAATTATATTATGGTTATTTTGAGTAATTTATCTCATTTTTGGGAAGTTATAAAATATATCGTTGAAAAATGAAAACAGGAAGACCATGTGACAACCCATTGCATTAGAAAAAGAAGTGATAAATGAACCCATAGCCAAAGTGTGATTTGGATTTATCACCTACCACTAGACTGTGTGAATTCCATAGATAGTGTGACTATTTCTTTTTGGTTGAAAGATTTTATTGATCAACAAAAAGTTGATTTGGGATCTTATTATTTATCAAATGGATATCCTTAGTATACGAAAATGATTTTTTATTAAGTTATTAATGTTATTTTGGATGATGTATGCTCTGTTTGGAACACTATATGATTATGGAAAATAGAATACTATGGAATTTCATTTGAGGAGTATTGGCCTATTTTTTTATTTTGGTAGAATCTATGTTTTTTTATATAGATTCAAGTTATTAACAGAATTGATTAAAATATCATAAAGAATATTTTATATGGTTAATAACACTTATATATGAGACTTTTAAAGTAGTTGATGTTATTTAGAGATAATTGCTAAAATTTATTATGAATTACTATGTGATAATAATCTACTGATTATTAGGATTCAATCTTTTTTTTATTATATTGTAGGATTTTAAGGACAATTGTTTATTGAATTTTCATTATTGAACATTACGTATTGTTTTTAATATTTTGGAAATTAAGATAAGTATTTATTTCTATAAAGGATTATCTTTTTTGGGGATCATCTGATCTTGTACAAACCATTTGGTTTCGATTAATCTCTTAAGACTCGGGAATGATATTGTTCATCCTTTGTGGATTTTGTTATTCTCTAGATGCTAATTCTAGCACTTCAGTTGTGACCTTGTCAACTTGTATACTCATCATTTTGATAAAAGATGGGATTTTTATAGAAATTATTTAATGGATGATACTATATTTAAAAAGTATGTATATCACTTTATATTCTTATTCAATCTCATAAATAAATTCCTCAACATTTTGAAAAAGAACTTCAAACAAAAAACATGGTTTGTTTACTTTTCCTACATGGAATCTAAAGACCATTTAACTCATCACAAGTTTGTGGTTTTCTTGCTGTTAACTTTTCGTGATCATGTTTTATATCACTCTCCATCCGAACATGAAACTTATTTTATCTTCTCAATCCTAGTTTTCCTACATGGAATCATAGTATGTGTTATCGTGGGTGACCTTTTTTATAATCTTTCTTTGTTTTAAATTAATAGTTTTATTGTCTCACATTCTGATGTACGAGTTCCAATGATGTTCCCATGCCCAATTTTAAAATTGTGACGACACAATTTCTAAAAGTATGGAAGAATGTTACACTGGAAACTTCGAGGTTCCAATTCTCTTTGAATAACACAATAATGTGCGATGTATGCAACAACAAGTTAAAGCGCACCATGACCTATCATAAAAGACATTTAGAAAGCAGTTATGAATAATAATAACCACATTTAGAATTTAATATATATCCCAATTTATATTAACATTCATATTTTGCGTTTCTTAGGCATATTAAAAGAAGAAATTCAATTTTTCAGATAATAGTAGTATTTTAAAAAAAATGTAGTTTTCAACCTTTTAATGTAGAACCATTTCTAAATACAATATTTGACACTTTTATATGTTTTATTTGATATAATAAAATTCTTATATATAACCATGAAATCAAAATTTACTTTGGGTAAAGTTTTGGTATTTTTATGATAAAATTAAATTTTTTATAACAATTGAAAAATGTTGTATTTTAATTCAAAACATCCTTTTAATCTAATTTAATTATATGGATAGATTGTCTTATTAATTGGTTTTAAAGTGTTATTAGATTTTTTTTACCATCCAATTCAATGTTGCTAATTTAATGCAATTTCAATTTTGAAATTGGACCAAAACAAGTGTTAATCTATTGGTAGTCATTATTTATAAAAAACACATTTTGTGTTTTGACAATCAGAATTAATTTTAAATTATTTGATGCAACTTTTGTGTTTCGAATTTGGTAAAATGGACATCATTTTTGAAGTATAAATATCAAATATATCATAGGTTATATTGTTAGTATTTTTCTAAAAAAACATTTATTTTTAGATTAATAGTAAAAACACATTGTAGAAATTATAAAATGACTTATTCATTTAAATGAAAATTTACCATTTCTATAAATTGAATTTCGAAAATCTAACATACATTTTTGTTGTTAGTAAGTAAAATTCTGTTCAATAAGATGAAAATAATTTTCGGTTAATTGTAACATTGGAGTTTTATTTACCGTGATTAATGGTTAATAGGGTGTTTCAATGTAACAATATTATTATAATAATAATAAATTAACCCATAATGTGTCCTAATACTATTGGTAGATACATTTCCAACCTTGCGACTAAATTGGTCTATTTTGGGGCCCCATGGTTCGACATAGGAGTAAAAATGACACTTTATATTATTTAATTTAATTTAATAAGAAAAATGATATAAACATATATCTTTAAGTAAATCAATTCTTACATGTGGTTATATACTTTATCACTTCGAATATATATATTAATTTGAAATCTAAAAATATTTCCTACATCATCGTATTTTTTTGTAGTTTTTAGACATCAAATAAATAAAATTATATGTGACACAATAATGATGTAGTGTTTACCTCACGAATGAATGATTTAAATAAATAACATAATATAGATTAAAGCATTATCCAAAACCCATCCAATTCTTATTGGATAATTTTATTTTGAACAAGAGTTACTTATCATAGAATTTAATATTTTTTGCACTATTAGAAACTGAAAATCAGTATATTCTAAAATAATATTTTCAAACATTCCTAAATAACCCCTCCTCCCCCTTAAAAAAACCCCACACCTATAAACCATTTCTTACACATCACAAGCCCATTTTCTCATCTAACCTCTACCCAAATAATCTTTATATATCCTTGTATTCTAACTAAAATCCTTACATTAGGGAGAAGATACTATAGGAAATCCTTTTGTTTCCAACCAAATGGAGTAACACGATCTCATGGTAACATCTTCTCTTAAGTTATTTTCTTTTATTTTACTTCTCAAACCCCCTAAACTGTTTTATTCCATTTTTTTTATAAAAAATAAATCACCAATATACTAGGATGTTTATATGAGAATTTTTTTAACTAAAATTACACACACTTCCATCTAATTGGTAATGAACAATCTGTTTCTATGGATGGAGACTACTACCTCACGATACGATGATCTATCAATCTTCTCTTACCACCTCTTATGGTGGAAATTAAATTTTAATTGTATATATTTATGATTTATAATATATTTATATTGTGTCTATATTTCATTATGTTTCATTTATATCAAACCGTTATGGTTTCCATAATGGCTAAATATGATAATTTCATTTGAGAAAGTGCGGACTACCCCCTCAATATGATATGAATCATTCATGCCATATAGGGAATGTATAAAGAACTGATTTAGTTAAATAACATAAAATTTAAATTATAATGGAATTATAATATCCTTATGTATTATTATGTTTTCATTCCTTTAAATATAAGATAGAAATGAATGCAACGTTCATGCGTACATATGACTTATCATCTCCATGAACCATGAGTTTAATTTATGAACATTAAATGATTTGGAATATTATATATAAATATACACCAGATATATTTGGTTTATTTGATATCTAAATCATTAATTCCATTCTAGAGAGAATAAAATTTTGACCACATGGACAATTTTTAATTATAAGAAGTTTATTTTTTTTAACAATGCTCTGAACATCGACTAATTGTTTGACATGAACTCAAACAATTAACTAATAGTTATAACATGTTAATGAGTGATATAAAAGGATTAATAAACATGAAAAATGTTCATAAGGAAGTAGAAATTAACTTAGTTAATTATTCATGAATTACACAGAACATATGAGTCAATTCGGACAAGAGGTAAGGGGTTTATTATCATTCATATAATTCTATGAGATTTCCATTATTCAGTACTTATTTAGTGTTTGTGGTGTATTATATATTGACATTTGATATATATTATAATTAATATCTTTATATTCATGGTAGTATGTGATTAATTTGGTGGTTATTAACTTTTGGACATATGACTCGATTGAATTAAATGTGGTAAGGGGTTTTAATCTCACTTTTATTCCTGTGAGATTAATGGTATATATTCCACAATTACCTTTTGTGTGGTGTATGTAATGAACATGATTGTATTTTTTTTTGTAATATACATTAATTTATGGGTATTTATATCATCATTTAATGATCCTTTTTTCATGAGTTTAATGTTTTGTAAGTTACCAAATCGGTAAAGTAATTTCAAATTTAAATTTCGACTCATTAGGTTTAACGAAATTTTCATTGATTATTTTACTCAATGATTATATGTGAGATCACTATTTATTTACTTATGTAGTAATTTACACTATATTTTGTATGGATGTACATTTGATACACTTAATCATCCCATTGATAAATTCTCATGTCAATGATATTAACATGATAAGAGTAATTTTAACTCAATTTATATTAATTGAGTTAAACATCCAAGTATTTTTTGTTGTTTTTGACAAGATGACATGTGAATTTAATATAATTTATTTACATATAATATCCAATCCTATTGATTGTATTTATATTTTTCACAAATAATTATGTGACTAAATTATCCTTTACCTAAGGATATAATATTTAAAAAAGATATCATCTCAATTTACAATCCTTTTAGACTTTTTTGTTATTATGCACTAATCCACAATAATATGCTATATATATTGTACTTTGTCATAGTATATCATGAATTCCATTATTCTAATTAGAATATAATAAATTTATTTACTCAATTATTTTTATTCAAGTTTCTATCAATTGGTTAGGAACTCTAAATAATATATCATTTTAATTGTTTTAAAGATTTATTCTTATCAACTGTTCTCATTAATGAACATGTTTTAAAAATCCATTAATTGATTTATTTATTTGGAAATTAGTGTTTTAAAAATAAAATTCCTTTTAAAATATTCAAAGTGTTATGTGTCACTTTGATTCAAAAATCTATTTTAAACTACTTCTTGAAAATAGTTAGACTCATAAATATTTTCATGAAAAGTGGATATTTCTCTCAAATAGTTTTTCTAATTATTTTCATTATGTCAATATCATTCATTATTTTGCATTTTTGTTTATTTATTATAATACAATATTCCATATTGTATTGAATGATTCATTTTGACTATGGATGTTCTATTTTTATACCATTCATGGTTTTTGGTTAAAATATTAACATTTCATATGCTAGTTTTAATATCAATGTTTAGAATATGTTTCAACATTTTCATATGAAGAATTAATTTAACATATTATGTGATGGATGGAGCCCTCTATAGCTCCTCGATGCATCAGCAGTTCTCATGAGACAAACGAGTGTCTTGGCAGAAGGCATTAATATGATTTTATTTTTAGTCTTGGCACGGGTCCTATCAATGTGGTTATGATGTCCAACATTATGCATTACATCATCATGAAATTAGCAATTGATATAACATTTGATTATTCGACTAGTAGAATATACATGTGAATTTGTAAAAGGAATTATTTGATTTATTATTGCCATATTATCCTGATGTTTATTTTTAAAAGGGTTGTTTTTTTGACTTATACAATGGCATAAATGTTTATGCTTATTTACAAATGTTTCAACTACATTTTTATCTTTACTAGGCATCTGAGCTCAACCCTATCTATGTTTTATTTTTCCCATGATGTGAAGAATTATATAAATATAGAACTAAAGGTATATGATAAGGGATATTCATGTCTTAAAAGATTCAATAATGTTGTTTTTTTCCATTTCATAACGTAATTTAAAACATATGTATATATCTAGAACATACAAGGCTACTCAAATAATCACTCGTTCGAGACTCGGTCTATTTTGATCATGCCAATGTTATGTAATAATGAACCAACTCTGGGTAACTATCATAAGGGAATTAAATTCTTGATTTCATGGTCTTTGGTTGTGAATAAATATATCTTAGGATTATTGTTCCTGAGAGTGGGATAGATTGTCAGGTAGGGATATATTTTGTATTTCACAAATTTTATCTATTCATAATTTTGGATGCAATACGTAATAGACATAATCATCTATTTGTAGAGTTTGTGTTCTGGATAAAATATTATTTAATTTCATTCCAACCATTTAAAATTATTTAAAATCATAAATAAAATAAATGCCACATAAAAAAAATTAGTACTCTGTGGGTTTCCAACTTGTTTAATTGATAAATAATATTTAATGGCTTGAAAATAATTATTTTATTAATGAATGCGGTCATGGTCTATTTAAACACATTTTTATATTTGGAATTCCCTAATAAATAATTTGTTCACAAATAAATGATTCATTCACATATGGGTGAATAAATAATTAATAAATATTCTATAAAATAAAAAAAATATTTTTATTGATATTATAGAGAGTAATTTTTTTATAATTTATGTGATAAATATAACTTGAATAAATTTTTTTCCTCATTTGTTACAATAATATTTACTCCACTAATTACCAAGATAAAGAATTTAATAGAGATCAATAGAAACACATAGATATAACCCTCTAGGATTATTCCCCATTAGAAATTGGGAGACTATCATAAAGTCTAGGATTTCTATCTAGGAATGTATCATGGAAGAAAAGTGAAAAAAATTAATGTCGCAATGATGAAAACCACATACAAATTATCAATGATTAATATAATTCGTTTTTCAAAATATCTCATTAAACACATTTCACGATAGGGTCATCATGATATTTTCTCGATTTAAATTCTTGGACTATATATAATAAATGTGTTGCTACACCATGGAAATGAAATTTATGTGACAATTATATTCGAATGAATGGTCCATGATATCAACTACCATGATGATTGAAGGGAGAAATCCCTTATTAAATAATCCATTAATGAAATGTCAACCATGATCCACCCATTAAACACTACTTCCCTCCATCTTATGGCATGATATATTTTTTCAAAAAATATATTTTTGAATGTCATGATATGTCGTACTGATAATATTAAATTATATAGAACATTACACATACTCAATGATAGTAATATCTGATTAAACTAAAACATGAGGAATAACTACTGGCATTTATGTTCTTATACTCGCTTTTCCTAGAGCCTACCAGGATCTAACATCATGTTATGATGACTAATCCATGTATGAGTACTCACACCAAATGTTATAAATAAAATGTGTCCCAACATTTTATGATATCCTACTACAGAGTAATATTAATAATATTTTCATATTAGTACAAGATTCTCATTACATTGGGGATTATCTATGACATTATGAATATGAAAAATAATTTTTTATATTATTATATTAAATACATATAGAACAATGATCAATATTTAATAAGTTGTATAATTAATATTAAATAAATTGAATAGAAATATAATCGTGGTATAATAACCTAGTCTAAGGACACAAAATCTAACAAACTTCTACTATAAATATAGACAACTACCAACTACATTTAGTCTGCTAGAGCTAAAATGAAAATAATGTTTCTATAATATCAGGGATTTATTCAATGGTTCCTGCACATTTTCATCCATATAAATAATTATCACTACAAACACACCTCTCTATGAATAATCACTCATGAGATTAAATATCCTAATTATATTCTTCATGTATTTGACCAGTAAATATTAAGTATCAATAGGAGGGGGAGGGGTAAATCCGTTAAATATTTTTCATTTAATTTTATTTCATTATAAAAAATATATTTTCCTCCTATTAATTATATATTTCTTTCATTAAAAAACAATCAAACAACTACAGGAACAAAAGAATTTACCAGTTACACTACTCAATAAGAGTATATATACTCTTGGTATGCTTTGGAAACATACCATTGCCAAAACAATCCACTAGAAAACAATCCTTTTATGTCTAATATAATGAGTATGAAATGACTTTACAATCAGGTAAAACTATTTTCATAAAATAGTTTGTTTTACCCTTATATCACAAATTATGTAAAATTATTTGAGTAACATGTTATGTAAATTTCACTAGGTGATTCCCAACATGTTATTGTTTTTCCTTATAAGCTTTCAGAAATATGTTATTCAAAATCATATATTCAAATTCAAACCCAGAAGAATCCAATATCTTCAACGTACCTCATCATTACACTCATTTTTAATTCTAGTATGATTTCCATATTAGATTCCAAAGACTAATTTCTCAGTACTGAAAGACACCTCTACATGAATAGAAATGAAATAAATATATACTAATTCTTGGTCACTCTTAAAGACTTAATTTGATTTCCCTATATTATGATCCATACCAATTTGATGGATATTTGTATATAATCCACTTATGACTATTCTTATTCTATCTAGTAATCCTATAGATGTAATATCTGTCCTAAAATCATATCTAAAATAATTAAGTACTCCTTAACTCATCAAGAACCTTCTTGAATATTCCCAATACATTAGGTTCCTTAATAATTTTTTTATAAAATTATATATGATTTAATTTTACGATTTCAATTTTCTCATTGTGATGAAGGAATGTGAACATTTTTATTTTCCTTGAACAAAATTAAAAATCACCAGAACTACTGATTTTCCATTATAATGATCACTGGATGATATTCAAACCATTTATATGTCATTATTATGATACAGATATCAGATTCATAATTATGTTTCTCTACACCAAATGAAGAATATAAATATCTGTAACACCCCAGGTAAATAAAGAATATGACATTTTCTTATTTATCCATATTTGTGAATAAAATATTGATATGACTTTAAAGGGGACGCTATGCTCGATGGCGTACCCAACACGCAACAACGAGTTTCTTGGGAATCTTACGTTGCACTCTAATAATAAAATAATATTATATTAAATAGTAGTTAACATGTAGCCGTTGTATTGGCGGGAATGGATAGAAATAACTAAAATATGATTATATATGTTTTTAAATGTTTTTACATTTATCCAATAAAGGATAGAGGCTTAAAATACGGAAAGAATTCAATTTTAGGCGTTTATGCCCTAGTTTTCACTAAAGGTTCACTTATCACCTTTTGATGTTGAACCATCATTAAATATAGTTTTGTTCACTCTTAAACATTATTTTCGACCAAATAATACTCTTATTATGAATCGGGACATCAAAATTTACTTTGTGTAAATTTTTGGTATCTTTCCGATAAAGTTCATTTTTTTAAAGAATAGTGTAAAATGTTGTATTTTAATTCAAAACCTCTTTTTAATCTAATTTATTTATATGATTAGATTATATTTTGAATTGGTTTTAAAGTTAAATTAGAAAATATTTTTACCATTAAATTCAATAGTGGTCGTTGGTATTAATTTCACTTTGAAATCAGACTTAAACCAGTGTCAATCTTTTGATACTTATTGTTTCATAAAAACACGCTATTTGCTCTGACAGCGGATATTAATTATTAATTTAATTAATGAAACTTATATGTTGTGAATTTTGTAAAGTGGACTTCATTTTTGAATTCGGAATATCAAATATAGCTTAGGGTGAATTTTTGGGATTTTTCTGAAAAACATCAATTTTTGATGAATAGTGAAACCACTAAGTGGTACTTATAAAAACTGATTTTTCCATTTAAATGAAATTTTGCCATCATTGTGTTTTGAATTTAAAAAATCCGACATACATGGTTGTTATTAAGAAGTAAAATGTGGTTCAATGGGATAGAAATAATTTTTTGGTGAATAGTAACTTATTAAGTTTTTAATCGCAATTAGAGGTAATTAGTGTAGTTTAAGGTAAAAATAATGTTTTAAGAATATGAAATGAACATGACACATGTCCTAACCTCATTGGATGTGTAATGTCCGACCAAGAAAATCCATGGGTCAACTTGGGGACCCCATGGATCCACTTTGGTTGGGAAATGACATTAATTACTTTTTATTTAATGTAAAAGTAAAAATGACACAAACATAATATGTTTTACAAAAATAATTTTTACATGGGGTTATAAAGATCAGATTTTTGATTATAAATAGTAATTGGAAAGATAAAAAGAGTTCCTACATCATAGTAAATTTTGTATAATTTTTAGACATTAAATAAATTAAATTATTTATGACATCATAATGATGCAGCGATGACATCATTATCTGACGATTTAATCAAAATGAGAAGATAATGTAAACTCTATGACCTACACATGTACAAAAATTATTGTATGGGTGGATTTAGAACCCTTATCACGTTATCCACGAATTATATCAATGTGGGACCTTTTAAAACTGAAACACATTTTCAAATAAAGTAATATTTCTTACTTTCCAAAAGTGCCCCTCCTTTCCTCTTATAAAAGGCCCCCACCTTTACCTCATTTCACACACTCCTCAAGCCTTTGGCTCGGCCAAAACCTGCCCATTTACTCTCTCCACATCCCTCTCCTCATCCTAGAGGATTCCCTTTGGGCAGAATCCTTTCAAAGGAATCCTTTAGGCTCAAATCAAAAGGAGTTACACTTTTAAAGGTAATTCACTCTCTCATGTTCATTTGTTTTATTTTGCTTCTACAACCCCCTAAACTCTTTTTATTTACTTATTTTGTAATAACACCAGTATCTTAAATATACCAGAATGTTGTTATAATATTTATTCGAGCTACACTCTCACAAAACTACATCAAATGGTTAAAGAACATACGGTTTCCGTGGATGGTGAAATTCTGCCTCCCGAAACGATGATTGTTCAATACTCATTTAACACCTTCAAAGGTGGCCATTATGATGTTACTATTTTTATATATGATATATAATATGTTTATTTTTTCCTTAATCTTCTGTTTTTTATCATTTTGGGCATACCTTTATGGTTTCCATTATGGTTAACGCGATATCTTCATTTAAGGAAGTGCAGACTACCGCCCCCTCAAAGTGATTTGATTCGTTAAATACCATATGTGAGACGTATAAAGGATGGAACTATGATATTATATATGATATTATACTGGAATTATAATATACCTTTATATCATTATTATTCCATTCTATAAAATACGAAATAGAAATGAAAGTAGCGTTCATGCGTACGTACGGCTTACCGTCTCCATGAACGGTGCATTTCATTTCTTACCTCTAAATGATTATGTAATGTTATAAATACATGAATGTACTGGATATATATGACATATATGATATCTACATCATGAATACAAATTTGGATATAATAAATATTTGGCCACACGAACAACATGTAATTGTATGAAGTCCACTTTCGACTTAAGAACCAAATATCTGCAAAACAAACATTATTAACTTAAATGATTACATAATGTTTATGACATGGTAATAAGTGATATAAAAGGAATAATGAACTTGAAAAAGGATCTTAAGGAAGTAGAAATTAACTCAAGTTTATTATTCAGGAGATTAAAGAACGATCGAGTCAAGTCTGACCCGAGGTAAGGGATCTTACTCCTCTCTTTCTTTTTAAGTACACTCTTTTATGTCATTCCCTCTAAAGCTCATCATCCTTGTTATTGGAATGTTATTTTATATTAAACATACTGTAATTTGTATGTTCATGTTATGAGAGACCCTATTCTCTCTCATCAATCCATTTTGGAAGTTTTGAGTGGCGTCGTTAGGCTGCCGAATTTTCGTAAGAGATCTAACCTCTCTCTTTCTTTTTAAGTACTCCCCTTTATGTCACTTATTTTAAGCTTCTATTTGTTATGATGGGGGATGTTCTTTAATATTCCTCTTTCTGTACATTTTGTTGTAATGTGTTGAGATACCCTATTTGATCTCATCAATCCATTTTGGATGTTTTGAGTGGCGCTGTTAGGCTGCCGAACTTTCGTAAGAGATTTAACCTCTCTCTTTATTTTTAATTACTCTCCTTTATGTCACTTCTTTTAAGCTCCACTTTGTAATGCTGGGGGGAAGTTATTTTATATTCCTCTTTCTATACATTTTATTGTAATGTGATGAGATACCCTATTTGATCTCATCAATCTATATTCGGAAGTTTTATGTGGCGCTGTTAGGCTGCCGAGTTTTCGTAAGGGGTTTTTCATCTCACATTTATTCCCGTGAGATTTATGCTACATTTGCCACAAATTCCATTGAGTGGTGTATGTACTGCCCATTATTCTACTCTTTTTGTAATATACTTTCATTTATGAGTATTTACATCAATTATCAATAGTCCTTCTTTCATGGGGTGTATGTTTTGAAAGATACCCAAGTCGATAAGGGAACTTATTAACCTAATTTCTATTCTTTGGGTTAATCTCCTACTTTCAAATTATGTCATGATATTATAAATTTATGACTAAATGTTATTCCTCAATTATTGTATTCAAGTGTCTCTAATTTTGGTAAAACCCCTTTAACCAAAATATCGTTTTAAATGTTTTAATTATTTGTTCTTATTAATATCCATGTTTTCAAATTGGTTTTAAGGATTTATTTATATGGATATTAATGGTTTAAAATTTTAAGCTTAAAGGTGGTATGGGACACTTTGATTCAAAAATCTCTTTATTAAATGTTTTAAATGGATTTGGAAATGGTTTCTTTTTGAATGGATTCATTATTTCAATATACTAAAATGTTATATTGTGATTGAAATGTGGAAATGTTATGTTTCCTTTATGAATTTTTTATGTGATACATTTATGTTATGTTTCTTGGGCATTGTTATGAAAACGGGTGGTTCCGTGATAAACTAAGGGCGGGTGAGCCCGATATAGCTCTCCAATGCATTGGGTAACGTGAAGGAGTGAAACGTTAAGGTTTCTCCGAAGTGATTTAGGGAATATACTGTGATGGGTATTCCAAATGTAACCAAGAGGGTTACTCCCTACGTAAGATTGTTATGAATGCCTCAAGTTACCTTTATGCCTTATGTTTTCTATGATTTATTTATGATTTGATATGCCTATGTTTTATGGGTAAAGTGTGATTTCATTCTAATGTATATATGAACTCATGTTTCCTTTCGATATTTTTATAACTCTTACTGAGCTTTTATGCTCATCCCAAGTTTTTGAAATGTTTTTCACAGGTCAAGGGAAGGGTACATGATTTGATGATAGTGTCAAGGATGTGTCAAGAAAGAATCCATGTTTTATTTTAAATATGTTTCCGTTGATGGGAAAAATGAATACTGTGTTTTATGTAACCACTATGTTTAAATGTGGAATGTAATGCATGTTTCATGTTCTAATTATCTAAAACTCTACACCTGAAAAGATCCTCAATGTGTAATCTTGTAATAACTCAAAATTAAGTAAGGTTTAAGGCTGGGGCCTTATAGTTGGTATCAAAGGTCAGTTTAGATAACTTTATAGGTTAGGGTATTCTTTAAGCATAAGTGACATTACCATAATGGTTAGGATTTCAGAAAGAGTCCGAGTTTTAGATAAAGTGAATGAGTAAGTATATCTTAGTGTTTACCTTCCTCATTAGCACATGATGGTTTTGTTGATATACTCACACTGACATTTCTGTTTTTAGTGAATGGATGGATCTCGTAGGCACCAAAGTGACTATTGGTTTGAAGGAAACTGTGGTGGTTCTCTGATTACGAGACTCGATGAAATGGGGTACTCAATGAGGAAACTTGTGGTTGTTCTAAACCAAATATCAAGGAGTCATGATCAACCACTTGAACCTTGGTATGTTCTATAATGCATCATGTGCGAGATGACCAATCGATGTGGAAGTTCAGGTAATAATAAATAAGGTAACCATTAGGGTTTATATGATCCTTACATTTTAGGTTATTTTAGGTTACTCTATGATATGATGGAAAATGAAAGGAATGAGATAAACTTGAGGTTAAAATATGTTATGATTATTCTTGAAGATTTTGTCTCTTTTTGGGGAATGTTTTACGAATTATATAGTTTTGGAAAAAGGACAACACGCAGACCGTGTGACAACCCGTTGCGTCGGACAAAGCCGCAGGAATCGAACCCACAACCAAAGTGCGACTGGTATTTATCGCCTACCACTGGACTACGTGAAGTCCCTGGTAAGTTTGACTGATTATTTCTAGTTATATGATTTTATTAATTAAGAGTAAGTTGATTTTGGGTTATTTAGGAAAATGATTAACCTATCATGGAGGATATGTGATTAGGTTAATTACTTTTCAATACGAGACTTTAAGAGCAACTGATGTTGTTTGGAGATAAATGTTACGATTTAACTTGGAAGACTATGTGACTAAAACCATCAAATATTTGGGTTTCAATATTAGTTTGGTTTACTTTGAAGGATTTTATGGACAAATTTTTTATTGAATGGTCCTCGGTGAACTTTGGGTTTTGTTGGACAAATTTTTGAGATTAAGAATAGATTTTCTTTTTATAAAGGGTTATCCTTTTCTGTATTATCTAATCTTGTACAAACCTTTTTGGTTTTGGTTTTGGTTAAAGTCTAAAGACATGGAAAGTATATAGTTCTCTTTGGTAGATTAGGTGATTCTCTAGATGTTGATTATAGTACTCTTAATGAGAACAAGTCTCCCTAAATACTCGTCTTTTGGAAAACATATGAGTTTGATTAAGGAATCTAGTAAAAGTTGAAAGTCAACATGATAAGTGATTATGTTTCCTTATGAATAAATTCCTAAATAAAAATTAACTTATAAAAATGTTGTCTATTAACTTTTCCTACTGGGGAACCCAACACCGTTTAACCCATCACAATTTTGTGATTTTCTTATTGTTAACTTTCTCCTAAACATTTTTTCTATCACTCTCCATCAGAACATGACCCTATGTTTTCTCCTCCATGTCCATGTTTTCCTACATGGAGTCCTAGTATGGGTTAACTTGGGTGACCTCTGTGCTTATATTTCTTTATTTTAAAGTGATTGTTTTACCGACTCTTGTTCCGATGTGGGACTTTCAAAGATGTTTCCAAGCTCAATTTTAAAAATTGCGAGGACGCAATTCCCAAAAGGGGGGAAGGATGTAACACCCAAGGTAAATAAAGAATATGACATTTTCTTATTTATCCATATTTGTGAATAAAATATTTATATGACTTTAAAGGGGACGCTATGCTCGATGGCGTACCCAACACACAACAACGAGTTTCTTGGGAATCTTATGTTGCACTCTAATAATAAAATAATATTATTTTAAATAGTAGTTTACATGTAGCCGTTGTATTGGCGGGAAATGGATAGAAATATCTAAAATATGATTATATATTTTTTTAAATGTTTTTACATTTATCCAATAAAGGATAGAGGCTTAAAATACGGAAAGAATTCAATTTTAGGCGTTTATGCACTAGTTTTCACTAAAGGTTCACTTATCACCTTTTGATGTTGAACCATCATTAAATATAGTTTTGTTCACTCTTAAACATTCTTCTGGACCAAATAAAACTCTCATTAATAATCAGGACATCAAAATTTACTTTGTGTAAATTTTTGGCATATTTCCAATAAAGTTCTTTTTTTTATTGAATAGTGTAAAATGTTGTATTTTAATTCAAAACCTCTTTTCAATCTAAATTATTTATCTGATTAGATTATCTTTTGAATTGGTTTTAAAGTTAAATTAGAAAATATTTTCACCATTAAATCCAATAGTGGTCATTGGAATTAATTTCACTTTGAAATCAGACTTAAACCAGTGTCAATCTTTTGATACTTATTGTTTCATAAAAACACGCTATTTTCTCTGACAGTGGATATTAATTATTAATTTATTTAATGCAACTTATATTTTGTGAATTTTGTAAAATGAACTTCATTTTTGAATTCGGAATATCAAATATATCTTAGGGTGAATTTTTGGGATTTTTCTGAAAAACATCAATTTTTGATGAATAGTGAAACCACTAAGTGGTACTTATAAAAACTGATTTTTCCATTTAAATGAAATTTTTCCATAATTGTGTTTTTAATTTCAAAAATCCGACATAAATGGTTGTTATTAAGAAGTAAAATGTGGTTCAATGGGATAAAAATAATTTTTTTTGGTGAATAGTAACTTATTAAGTTTTTAATCGCGATTAGAGGTAATTAGTGTAGTTTAAGGTAAAAATAATGTTTTAATAATATTAAATGAACTTGAAACATGTCCTAACCTCATTGGATGTGTAATGGGCGACCAAGACAAGCCATGGGTCAACTTGGGGACCCCATGGATCCACTTTGGTTGGGAAATGACATAAATTACTTTTTATTTAATGTAAAAGTAAAAATGACACAAACGTAATATGTTTTAAAAAAACAATTTTTACATGGGGTTATAAAGATCAGATTTTTGATTATAAATAGTAATTAGAAATCTAAAAAGAGTTCCTACATAATAGTAATTTTTTTATAATTTTTAGACATTTAATAAATTAAATTATTTATGACATCATAATGATGCAGCGATGACATCATTATCTGACGATTTAAATAAAATGGGAAGATAATGTAAACTCTATGACCTACACATGTACAAAACTTATTTTATTGGTGGATTTAGAACCCTTATCACCTTATCCACGAATTATATCAATCTGGGACCTTTTAAAACCGAAACACATTTTCAAATAAAGTAATATTTCTTACTTTCAAAAACTGCCCCTCCTTTCCTCTTATAAAAGGCCCCCACCTCTACCTCATTTCACAAACTCCTCAATCCTTTTGCTCGGCCAACCCCTGCCCATTTACTCTCTCCACATCCCTCTCCTAATCCTAGAGGATTCCCTTTGGGCATAATCCTTTCAATGGATGCCTTTAGGCTCAAATCAAAAGGAGTTACACTTTTAAAGGTAATTCATTCTCTCATGTTCAATTGTTTTATTTTGCTTCTCCAACCCCCAAAACTCTTTTTATTTCCTTATTTTGTAACAAAATCAGTATATTCAATATACTAGGATGTTGTTATAATATTTATTCTAGCTACACTCTCACACAACTACATCAAATGGTTAAAGAACATACGGTTTCCGTGGATGGTGAAATTCTGCCTCCCGAAATGATGATTGTTCAATACTCATTTAACACCTTCAAATGTGGCCATTATGATGTCAGTATTTTTATATATGATATATATTATGTTTAGTTTTTACTTAAGCTTCTGTTTTTTTCATTTTGGGCATACCTTTATTGTTTCCATTATGGGTAAACACGATATCTTCATTTAAGGAAGTACGGACTACCGCCCCCTCAAAGTGATTTGATTCGTTAAATACCTTATGTGGGACGTATAAAGGATGGAACTATGATATTATATATGATATTATACTGGAATTATTATATACCTTTATATCATTATTATTCCATTCTATAAAATATGAAATAGAAATCAAAGTAGCGTTCATGCGTACGTACGACTTACCGTCTCCATGAACGGTGCATTTCATTTCTAACCTATAAATGATTATGTAATGTTATAAATGCATGAATGTACTGGATATATATGACATATATGATATCTATATCATGAATACAATTTTGGATATAATAAACATTTGGCCACACGAACAACATGTAATTGTAAGAAGTCCACTTTCGACTTAAGAACCAAATATCGGAAAAACAAACATTATTAACTTAAATGATTACATAATGTTTATGACATGGTAATAAGTGATATAAAAGGAATAATGAACTTGAAAAAGGTTCTTAATGAAGTAGAAATTAACTCAAGTTTATTATTCAGGAGATTAAAGAACGATCGAGTCAAGTCTGACCCGATGTAAGGGATCTTACTCCACTCTTTCTTTTTAAGTACACTCTTTTATGTCATTCCCTCTAAAGCTCATCATCCTTGTTATTGGAATGTTATTTTATATTACACTTACTGTAATTTGTATGTTAATGTCATGAGAGACCCTATTCTCTCTCATTATTCCATTTTGGAAGTTTTGAGTGGCGCTGTTAGGCTGCCGAATTTTCGTGAGATCTAACCTCTCTCTTTCTTTTTTAGTACTCCCCTTTATGTCACTTCTTTAAAGCTCCTATTTGTTATGATGGGGGATGTTATTTAATATTCCTCTTTCTGTACATTTTGTTGTAATGTGGTGAGATACCCTATTTGATCTCATCAATCCATTTTGGAAGTTTTGAGTGGCGCTGTTAGGCTGCCGATCTTTCGTAAGAGATTTAACCTCTCTCTTTCTTTTTAAGTACTCTCCTTTATGTCACTTATTTTAAGCTCCTCTTTGTAATGTTGGGGGATGTTCTTTTATATTCCTCTTGCTGTAATTTTTATTGTAATATGATGAGATACCCTATTTGATCTCATCAATCCATATTCGGAAGTTTTATGTGGCGCTGTTAGGCTGCCGAGTTTTCGTAAGGGGTTTTTCATCTCACTTTTATTCCCGTGAGATTTATGCTACATTTGCCACAAATTCCATTTAGTGGTGTATGTACTTCCCATTATTCTACTCTTTGTGTAATATACTTTCGTTTATGAGTGTTTACATCAATTATCTATTGTCCTTCTTTCATGGGGTGTATGTTTTGAACGATACCCAAGTCGGTAAGGGAACTTATTAACCCAATTTCTATTCTTTGGGTTAATCTCCTACTTTCAAATTATGTCATGATATTACAAAGTTCTGACTAAATGTTATTCCTCAATTATTGTATTCAAGTGTCTCTAATTTTGGTAAAACCCCTTTAACCAAAATATTATTTTAAATGTTTTAATTATTTGTTCTTATTAATATCCATGTTTTCAAAATGGTTTTAAGGATTTATTTATATGGATATTAATGGTTTAAAATTTTAAGCTTCAAGGTGGTATGGGACACTTTGATTCAAAAATCTCTTTATTAAATGTTTTAAATGGATTTGGAAATGGTTTCTTTTGGAATGGATTCATTATTTCAATATACTAAAATGTTATATTGTGATTGAAATGTGGAAATGTTATGTTTCCTTTATGAATGTTTTATGTGATACATTTATGTTATGGTTCTTGGGCATTGCTATGAAAACGGGTGGTTCCGTGATAAACTAAGGGCGGGTGAGCCCGATATAGCTCTCCAATGCATTGGGTAACGCGAATGAGTGAAACGTTAAGGTTTCTCCGAAGAGATTTAGGGAATATACTGTGATGGGTATTCCAAACGTAACCAAGAGGGTTACTCCCTACGTAAGATTGTTATGAATGCCTCAAGTTACCTTTATGCCTTATGTTTTCTATGATTTATTAATGATTGGATATGCCTATGTTTTATGGGTAAAGTGTGATTTCATTCTAATTTATATATGAACTCATGTTTCCTTTCGATATTTTTATAACTCTTACTGAGCTTTTTATGCACATACCATGTTTTTGAAATGTTTTTCACAGGTCAAGGGAAGGGTACATGATGTGATGATAGTGTCAAGGATGTGTCAAGAAAGAATCCATGTTTTATTTTAAATATGTTTCAGTTGATGGGAAGAATGAATACTTTGTTTTATGTAACCACTTTGTTTAAATGTGGAATTTAATGCATGTTTCATGATCTAATTCTCTAAAACTCTAAACCTGAAAAGATCCTCAATGTGTAATCTTGTA
Source organism: Viscum album (assembly GCA_963277665.1). Lineage (NCBI taxonomy): Eukaryota > Viridiplantae > Streptophyta > Magnoliopsida > Santalales > Viscaceae > Viscum > Viscum album. The sequence continues at coordinate 1,872,917,895 of OY728120.1, read as the reverse complement.
ATAACTCAAGATTAAGTATGGTTTAAGGCTGGGGCATTATAATATCATTCTTCAAACTTCATCAACCAATTAAATCATATCAATTGACAACAGTTATACTATCTTCAAAAAAGATTATATTTATTGTTTTCTAGACGAATATTGTGGATTCTGATGAATTCATTGGTATCTGATCTAGAATGATAGTCATAACCCACTACAAACAAAAACGGTTGAAAATAAATTAGCATTATTAATTTCATTCTTAACAAACATTAAATTTAAAACAAAGTTCCCATATAAAAAATAATCAATATTTTATCACGATTGGAAATTTAAAAAATGTTTTTGATTGATATATGATTTTATTCACCACATTGGACCCACCAATATTTTATTCTTATATTATTCATTGATAACAAAAACATATAACGATAACAATTATTCCTATGATTCTATTACAAAAAACTCAAAATTTGATGATTGATTTCACTATGACTCTCATTCTCAGGGGACACCATGTCTGATGGATTAGTTCCACCATTTCAACATTTTAAACATCATTCCTTCTTAGATTATGATTCACACTTATTATTTAAATGATTATTTGTTTCTAATGGCTTGTTTGTATGATTAAATACCATCACCTTCATATTTTCACATTTTAATTAGCCTTATACACCTTCAAATATATATCTGAGCAATGTTCTCATAATGATGTACTAAGACCCAAAAGTTACAGTTTCAAAAAATTACATCTACAATGAACATAATCTAGTAATCAAGAATTTCTCATGAAATTCAATTCATTTAAGATCATCTTCAACCTCATATAACTTTTATTGGGATGTATCATAACTTCTCATACTTCTAGAATATTCTTTATTCCAAATTCGAACCCTAATTTCATTGGAAGAACCTATTCTACCCATTTCCATTATAAGGATTTCACCATATGTTTTATAGATTAATTATCATTTCTGAAAACTCAAATATTCCAAATGAATTATCAGACTTAATACATTGATGTTTTATTACTTCCCAAACATTTGTTATCTCAATCAACTTCTTGATTGGCCGATTATTCATGGGACCAATTCCTTGATGTATCTGAATTCTCTTATTATCAATGAATTAAATACATGATAAATTTTATTTCCATAGGTTTCATATGTTTTATAAACATCCCAATATGATTGATCATATTTACCCTTACCAATGTGCTGGATAAAATTTTCATGTCGATGAGCCAGATTTGATTCTTCTAATGAAGGTTCCGGATCTGATTGGAAAATTCACAAATACACCATTATTCAATTAGGGTTTTTACTTCCTTCTCAACATGCATTATTCAATAAATATAAACAACATAATTATATATTAGAAACAAATACAAAAAACACAACATGGGATAAAAAACCACTGCCTTTGCATTTTTTCCCTACATCAACCACATCCTAACAATAACACTTACTTTAATTTCTCAATTTTTCCTACACACATTTATTTCATTATCTAATATTTCATATCTCACCCCATTTTCATTTAAATCCCCCTAATTGACAATATTAATCAAAGCGAACATCATGAAACGTTCACAACTTATTGTAGAATGATATCATTTCAAAGGGTTGCAACATAAAATATCGACAACCTGAAATTATTATTCATGGGAATGTATGTATCACATGTGGTTATAAATAACATCATTTAACCAATCATATATAAGTCTAAATGGGTGATCCTGATGTTGAAAATATGATTTTATAATCATGTTTTTCAATGTCGTCCATAACACAACATACATGTAATACCTTTTCTTCTTTTATTCAACATTCTCATTTCTGGGAAAGTTCAACAAAGGAATAAATATCTTGCCTTCATCTCAACAAAAATATCTAAAAAATATGGGTATATATACAACATTCAAAAACTCATATATTGTATCCTCATTATCTAATTTTTTAACAATAGAAAGTGTCTCAACAACATCATCTTCATTATATGAACTCCTTCAATTCCATAAAATTTATTACAAGTATACAAGAATAAATTTTGAATAAGGAGGAAGAAAAATATGTTCTTAGAAATTACAAATAGAATAACATACCTCTTCTAGAATTTCATTTTTATTCTTTTACATTGATTTATAATTGGATGTTTTTTCTTCCTTCAATTCAACCTTCTCAAATTTTGTAACAACATTTTTCTTATCTATAGAATATTTTAATGAAGATGTCAAATTCCCCTATAATTTAGTAACATATTTTTTACCATTAATTTGTTTTATCATTTAAATGAATACATATTGATCTGGAAAAGTAGTTAATCAACTTTTAGTTGTGTTGCAATATTTATCAAACCACTTCATTCTTTTTTTGATTCTTCTAATCAAAATCTTATGATATATTAATAAAAATCATTTTAACATTTTCATAATCCTTTTCTACCCTTTACATCATGTAAATTTTGTGCTTCATTCAACATTCAATCCATTGTTACATATTATAGAAATATAACTATGAAATCTATTTTTTCGTACATAATATGATTATTTATCTCAAATTTTAAAATTCCATTCTCTTATTTCATCCATTAAGTTGATTGACTCCGCCTAACACTTTTCAATCTATGACTTATGGAATAGTTGTAATTTTATTGACTCATCCAAAATATATTAGTCTTATGCCCAAATCCTCCACAATTCTACTTGTACCCATCTACGAAATATTTTCCTCTAAAAACAATATTGTCTAGAGTTGTGAGTATGTTTCTTAGAAACATTCATAACCTTCACATCAAAACATTTTTAACCAACTGACACACTATTTTAAACAGAAATATTACTTGTTAAATATGTGTTATTTTTAATCTTATTGGAACCATAAAAAATATGAACATTTTCAGAATCAAAATTGATAGAAATGTCAAAGGTAATAAATTGGTTGGTAATGTCCAATAACATAATTTTCAAAGATTTCCTCTCTTCCTCTGAATGTATATTTTTATCCATCTTATGTTTATCCTTTCCCGAGATTTCACCAACTTCAAGCATAGATTTATGGAAATTTAAAACCCCCAATTTAGCATTATAATATATTTTTAGGAAATTTCTGACAGTAATTATTTTTGCATCTCCATGACATTCACATGTTTAATTCGATTATTTTCTTTTCCATGATATTTATCCAAATTATAAATCACATTAGTAGTATAACTTTATCATCATGAAAACATATAGGATAATTTTTTTGATGAATTAATATTTTACATTTTCTTATCTCTTTCTCATGCCTTCAAATATTGCTTAAATATTTTATGTTTCCCTATAAACATTATTATATCAATTTTACCATAATTGAAAATGTACATTAAAATATCCTCAATATATATGCTTATATCATTTTGAGAATCAGAAATACCATTGTTTCATCAACAAATATCGTCTTTTAATTTTTCATCATGAAGAACATGAAATAAATATCGATATCAATTTTTTTTCTATTTCATAAATTTTTCCATGATCATTTCTTATGTAGTGAGATATTTTTATAACATAACATATAGATAATTTATTGATATATCTTTCATCCAATGAAGAAACATTAACATCAAACAAGTCAGGAAGAATTTTCATGAAATTTTCTAGAAAAGTAGATACTTATAAGATTTTACAATGACATATAATAGTGGAAAATATGTTATTAACCTTTGTACAGAAGTCACAACGAGATTCATATTCAAATATCTTTAGATATTCATACTTCAGCATCATTATTTTTCATATTTCCTTCCTTACATGTAGTTGGGTTTTGGCATAGTGGTAAGCACCCCATAATCCTACATGTAAAATGGGGGTTCAAAACCCATTGGGGGCAGGTACTGTTGCAGCACTATAGTGGTAATATACCAGCAGAGGCACTGTTCATCACCAGGTACTGTAGCAGCGGTAGCCAACTATATTTGCAGTGATACTATGTAGAACTGTAGCAGACATTTTACTATTCACAGAATGTGAATTGGGCCAAATATTTGGGCCTTCAGGCTATATAATGGCTTTTCCTCGACCGAATTAAAAGAGGTATTTTCATTGATTTAATAATAAAACTGAGGCTTCGACCCCAACCTTTAAAAAAAATTCTTTCATTTCATTTTTATTTCGATCATATCCTAGATAACATTTTCTGTGGAAAAACCTATCACTATTAGATGCTCGCGTATAGATAATTTTGAGATTAAGGAAATATTAACAATTACATATTTCAATAGATTATCCATATCCCTACTTATAATAGTATCATTATCTTCATAGGGGATGGAACATTTTTAGAATCTTCCAAAACATCATAACAAAGAGACATAAGAAAAGAAAAAATTATAACTATCCAAACATTATAATTCTTATAATTTAATATTGGAATCCCTTTACTATTCAAACTATTTATATTATCCATAATAACATTAAAATTCAAAACATCATAAAATAGTAAATGAAGGGAACCGTCTCTTTTATCCCAATTGAAAGTGTCAAACCAAAATTAATAATCCCAGAGAGGTGGAGGGGTGAATCAATGATATATTTATTGTTTTATATTTCCTCCATTCTGAAACAATCATCCCCTAAATTTAATGTGTTATCAATTTTCCAAAAAAATAATCACACATCCAATGGAGCACATGAATATATAGGGTTCACCACTCAACAAGAGTAGATACACCTTTGTAGTGGTTTAGAAAAAATCCATTATGACACAATCCACTAGAAAAAATTAATTTGGAATATAATACTATTATTATTTTATTCATTCACAGTGGTGTAGTAATATTATAAATAGAAAAATGCATTTTTTAATAATATCACAAATGATGTAAAACAATATGTGTAACAAGTTATGAATATTTCACCAGGTTATTACAAAAATGTTACTATGATGACTTTTCAACATTCAAAAATATGTTTTCTCAAAATAATTATTCATTTTACAAAGCAGTATAAGGTTAGAACATCTCAATACATCCTAAAGAAACACTTTCTAATTAAAAATTTGATTACCACGTCAGATTGCTCATTATAGAAATATACCTTTTTTATGAATACTACATAAAAAAATTTAACTACTACATCCTCAATTTGTAATTCTCAGTCTAATCTCTCCATTTAATGATCTAGTAAAATATGATAAACATGAAAATACTATCTTTTTTTCTGTACTTCTTCTATATGAGAAACATCTTCAAGAAATTCCAATTTGGAAACTCCTCTATACTTTTATTCAGCACTCATCTATTCTTATCAAACCCTCACAGGTCATCACTATACATCATATATCTTCAAAATTTATTAACAATATTTAGTCTCATTATAATGTCTCATTCTGATTTTCTCATTATGATGGAGGTATATGGTAACACCTATTTTCCTTGAACAACATGAAAAATCATCAGAAATAATCAATTCCTATAACTGTGACAACTTGAATATATTCAAATCATTCTAATGTTTTGATTAAGATGATGAAAAAAGATTCGTCATTTCATTTCTATTAATTTAATGAATCATATGAATATAATTTTAAAAATTATTCAACCAGTTCCATGATTCCTATTTAAGACACTTTAACCAGGTACATGGTATTTTTCTTTTATTCATTTCTAGATCAATAGTCCGCTTTCTGATGATGTGTTATTTGACAAATCATGTCTAATAGTCATGAAGAAGTTGATATAAAAACTCTAGAAAAAAATTTAAATTTATTCTTTTTTCTAACAAACATTAAATGGAAATAATGTGCCCACTTGAAAAACAATCAATAATTCATCATGATGGAAATGTTTGAGTACAATTTTTTAAATCTCTAATTGTATTATTCCCATAGGTCTCAACTATATATTATTATTGTCTTATTCACTCGTCATAAAATCTCCCAAGGGAAAAAAACCACCATCGAAAATTTTTCAACCATCACAACAACTGCTGATCTGTATAAGTATGACATCGATTATAGGTGTCATATAGTGTATGATGAACTGATTTACAGAGCTTCAACTTTAGCTACTTCCTTCATTATATGAAAACAATTAAATTCCCTTCATTATCTAAGGTTTTTTTTATTGTCGCTTATTTTCATGATTGAAAAATAGAATTTTTAACTTCCCACGTTCCAATAAAATTTATCTACCATCAAAATAATATGTGCAACGATATCTCACTCTGATGAATTGTGAAAATAAAGCATCAGCTTCAGCAACATCATTTTTCCACTAACATTATCATGTAATAATGAAATCCTCATGATATTGAACTTGTTTAAGATTAGCTGTATCATCATCTTAATTTTATTGAGAAGAATCAAAACTTCTTAGACATTCAATATATAATTTCATCCCAATATGAACCCCAATACAATTGATATCACATCTTCACCCCCATTCCATAAAAATGCTCACAACATATATTTTACATGTTATACATGATTTATGAGTACTCCAAAGTCATACAATCAATGCCAGGTTTAATACATGGAAATTCAATTACATCTCAACCTTCTAATCTTTCACATGGCATCTTTTGAGGCGAATTCTTCTAGAGACCAAATCCCTAATAGTATTTGACGTCCCATTACAATCAATTCATTTTTTCCAGGATCAATACAATTTCCAGCAACATCTGACTTTTTATCAACATGTCAATATAATTTATCGAATGGAGTCACTCTAATGTGCCTGATCTGATTTTCATGTCGATGAACTGGATTCAATTCATGTGATTTTGGTTATGGATACTATTGGAAACTTTTCAAACACACCATTATTCAATCCATATATCCATTATAGATCATCATTCATTTCCTCATGAAAATAAATAGCATAATGACCTATTGAAAAAAAAATTAACCAAAAAAAATTCTGGGTCATAACCCTCAATCTACATATGTGACCTTTGATCTTTTACGAGAGTCACTACTATAGTATGATCCACAATTATTGTGATATTATATTTACATCAATGTACCACATTAGGGTTTGGGATTATCCTTTATATCCATAGTGATTCCTTAAGTACCTAGTAAGTTGAAATATACTAGGAATCAATTGTATAATTTGTATCCATGACCTTCTTTGAGATCTTACAACTCATTGCACCTCCATTCAATGTGATCATGTATCTTTTTTTTCATCACTTCATCTAAATCATTTTAGAAATTATAATATTCCTATCCATTGATGACAAGTTTCTTATCTCCTTTATATTCCAAGAATATGACCATAGTATGCCAAAAATATTTAAGGATAATATTGACAACCATCCAATGGTGGTTACCTGGATCGGTTTGATATTTTTCTACTACCCTCAATTAATAAGAAACGACTAGCATTGTATATAGAATAAGATACATGATTGACCTGATCACCATATCATAGATAATATTTTAATTATGTTTATATCCTCATTTTTTTGATGGTAAATTTTATGGGAATTTTGATTTCCATGTGACGGTGGAAAAAACCCACTTGGATTATTGCATATGGAATATTTTCAGTATCATGAAAATGATTGTACAATGACCTAGAATGAGAAACCTATTCGACCTATCATGCTTGATCATGATCCCAAAAATATATATTTCCTCATATAATTCATTTTTTTGAATCATTTATTAAATAACACTATAATGGAATATAAATTTGGTATGTTGTTTCTTATGAGTAATATTTCATCCATATATACTACTAAAAAACATCACATTAACGAAATTATTTATAGGCACATAGATCACAATAATAATTCATGAAACTAAATTATATTATATCCTCATAAAAAAAATTTCCATGAAATTTTTGATTTCTATAATCCATAAATTGTTAAATGTATATATCATACCTAGCTAACTTCCATTGGCATCACAAACCCCTCAAGTTGTCTCATATTGAAATCTTCCAGAAAGTTTCCATTATAGAATACTATTTTTACATCCAATTTCCAGATATCATAATCACTGAATATAATAATGTAATGTAGAATTTTGATGGATCATTGTATTATAATTGGAAAAATATTTTTATAGTATTCAATGACTGGATGTAGTTTAAAACATTTGGAAACCAATCATGCCATATAGTTAACAAATTTAACTTTCACTTTTTAGAAGTTTCATGAATTTTTTTTCAACCAATGGTATTTACAACAACTCTAGGGTATAATAAAATGCTTTCAAGGTTTTGGTTCATGGAATACATTTCAAAATTCACAGTTTGTTTCCACTTCGAAACATTTATACCATTTATTTCTTCCATAGGGATTTGTGGAATCTATTGTTGTACAATCTCTTATATGAGTTCAGTCATGACTTCATCAAATTGAATATCACTCCCAATATATCTTTTATAGTTACACTCCTTATTAAGGAATATGGAATTTTTTCCACTCTAACTTTTTGTATGGTTTTTTAGTTAATATCCCCATATTTCCTGAAGGAATGTTATAAAGGTACACTTGGTCACAATAGGTGATAGTTTGTTACCTATAGTGGCCTTAAATAAATAATTTATTAACAATTCATGTAAATTAGATAAATGAATTTTCATCCTCTCTAAAATTTACATGCAACAATATTTATTTATTTAGTTGGAAATTGTATTAGTATAAGTGTTTTTTTGTAACATGTATCATTAAAAGGATAATATAAGACTCGTGTTACTCATATTTTCTCCCATCGTGTCCAAAAATGTGTCATTACATTGTTCACAAACACCATTACACTGTAGAATTTATGGAGGATTGTGTTGGGATATGGTCCAAAAGTCTTGCAAGAAATCAATAATAACTTGATTTAGATATTCTCTACCATGATTTTAGAATATTTTCATAATATTCTGAAAAATATTATTCTTGAAATCATTATTAGATTACCTGAATTTATCATATGAATATGATGGTTACCTCATAATGTAGACATATCTACATCTACTAAAATCATCAGTAAAATTTATATGTTATGGGTACTATTACCTTGTTTCATTTGGAAATGGTCCACATACATCAGTATGAACTAATTCCAGAAGCTATTTATCCGTTTTTCCATTCCAAAATAGTAGTTGTTGGACTCCTCATGTTTTAAACATTTTATAAAAACAAAAATTAGTTACTCCAGTTTAATCTATATAATATCATGTATAAATGTGCTTGGATTATTTGTGCTTCAAATAAATTACATCAAGACCTAGATTCTTATAAATCATGACTGAGTTTTATAAAATATATTTAAATTTGGCCTATAATGATATATTTTTAGAATAATTATGTCTAATTCATTATTGGAATATCACCGCTTATGTTTATGTATAGATATTAGGCCATGTATGAGAAACCGTGACATAGACACCATGAACCATACACCAGGGCCAGACACTGTGACCCAAACACCATGACCAGACACCATTAACAGACTTCGTGACCCATACACTATGACCCAAACACTATGACAAAACAATATGACCTGGACACCGTGACCCAGACACTATGACCGGACATAGTAACTAGTTTTAGATTTGTTGAATTCTGTGACATTAGTTCTTTTCTAAGACACCGTTTGAATTTAGGCCAAGTACCAGACAACATGATCGTAACACCGCAAATGTTCTACCGGTTTTGGATCTCAATAGAACTATGTCAATTTGAAAATCTCACCACTCAATGTCAAATAATAAGACATAGTTACTTGAAGAAACTATTTCCAAGTGACTCCTTTTCAAAACAGAGTGTGACACCGATCTTTAGTCCGTTTTTTCATTTTCAATTTAATTTATAATGGTCGTATTGTAGTATTTTTATTGAACTAACACAATTAACATTTCTTGTTAGACATGTCACCTGACAATATGATGAAGGAAGTGTAGAATACATGCATCTTCTCAGCGTCAACACATGAACATAATGAATAAAAAGAAAAGCATGTCCCTAAAACAAAAAAAGTGCTATAGAAGGAAACTTTCAAACAATCTCTAAATAGAACCGATACCTACAAAAAGATACATCTGAAGAAAACATGAAACATTCCAAATCCAAAATCAGGAAAATTGTATATTCGAGTCACAAAAATCTACACAATACAAACTTCAAGAAGAATACAAGACAGATCTTACTAGAAACAAGAGCACCATACATGCGATAATTTGTATCTTGCAACAGGATTGGATACTTTCATTTTGGTCATCCTAGAATTCTAGTGTGGAATTGAATAAATCTCAGAGCCGTTATAATTTTATCTCATCATCGTTTCTCTATTGTGTATTGTTTTAAGGTTTCGAGATATTTGTGTGTGTATGTATTAAAACACACATTGTCTCATTCACTAAAATAAAAGATACAATATATCCTTCCTCTCATATTTTTTAACACTTGTTTACACCCAGCAAAAATTTTGGAAGAGGTCCATGTGTGACCAATTAGTTTATACCATGAATAACTATGGAAGAGGTTGTGTGACCTAGATAGTTCTGTTCACTGTTGTTTAACTCGATCCAGGGTGTGGATCAAGTTTATTAGTATAAATTGATTATTTTTAGGGGATCACTTAATGGAGTTGATTTAGTCTTAGCTGTAGATTAAACCACTTGTTTTATATGTTCTATGTTGTTTAATTTGGTTTTATGTGTTTTTCATTGTTTAATTTATAGACAACTAAATTTAATTTGATAGTTAATCTTGGACAACGATCATAATTTTTTTCATTACTAGAATAAATTCAAAATCAATATCAATAATGGATATTAATATTACTAAAAATTAATCAATCTTATATGATATTTTTTGAATAGTCAATATTTAATAACTATATTAGCATGATTAACAAGGATTCATTTAATTTTGTAGGTGTACATTTGAAGAATACATTTCAAAAAAAAATTTATAGATACTCAATTCATCCTTATCTTGGGTAATATACTGTAACCAAAAGTAGTGATTTGGTATATTTTGATTTTAAACATGTGTGACATATACCAAGTGCTTTTAGATCAATAGAATCTAAATGCCCATCTTGATATAACATAGTCATCTTCTTCCCATTTACATGTCCTAATTGAAGATTCCAATGTAGGGTTTGGTATAATTCATGTGATGTAACTACATTATATGAATGCATTAAACGGTACAACTAATCCAATGGAAAAAGAACAATATTTAAATGTTCCTTAGAATTGAAAATTCTATATTTACAATTAAATAATCATTTATTCCAAAATATGAAATCAAATCCTTTTGTATAATGTTTTTATACATAAATAATATTTTTTAGTAATATAGGGAACATAATAAGAACCATTAAAAACCAAGATCATTCTGGTTGGAAAAGTGGGGTCATAATCTCCAATAAATAAAGTTGAGTACATATTTGAGAGCCCAAATGTATATCTAATAATAAAATTTTAAGAAACTAATAAATTGTTCTTGAAAAAATGGACATGATGTTTCCCCTTACTAGTATTTCATGGGGTATTTTTTATTAAATAGGGACTTCTTATAACATGAAAACAAATATCATCAATTCAATTTATTACCCCATGATCATACACTTCTTGGTACTGTGTGAGGAAGAATGTGGATTAAATATCTTCTATTTCCCTTTATATATTTTCATCATATAAAAGGAAGGTTTTTCAAAATTCATATCCTTATAAAAATGGAGATGAAGAGTAATAATATCTGGTTGAGATGTATCAATGATCTTAAAATTAATATTATCAAAAAATCAAGAATATCTCAGAGGGAGTGATCAAAGAATGATATTAGTGCCCAATTCATTAGACAATTTGACCTATAAATCCTATATGTTATTACTATATAAATCGAGATAGACTACATGAGGGGAACATAGGGATCCCTCTCTATGATTTCAATTGAAGCATGCCCTGGATAAAAAATTCAATTCTATCTATCACTTTGTAAATACCACAGAGGTAGTCAATAATTCCATACACATCCTTGTTTCCATGAGAATACATGAGTTAAATTGTCATAGATGAAAGTATAAAAAATGAATTTTTAAAACATCATTGATATGTTTTTCATAAACTAGGAACTCTTCATCACTCACCTCCTTAAGAAGCAGATCAGTATGTGAGGATTCTACCACGTAAGATTTTCATTCATGGTGTTCCACAACTCAAAATCATATGTACCAATATTGGATGTTACTTCCAATTAGGAGGTTTTCATTATCCAATATTGACCATCGGGATAATTTGGATGGTGATATATTAATTTTTCTTCAATAGTTAATAGATCATAATATTAATACATTTCTTGAAATAATATTTGGGGAGATATAACAAATTAATTTATTTTATAAAATCTCTCACAATATTATCAAGTTAAAATAACCCTCATCATTAAAAATTGAATATATATTTTCCCTCAAATTGTTGTGTAATGGATCCTTATTCACCTTAACAAAACCCCAAAATTTGATTATAGTGATACTAAATGTTATTTTGGTTGGATAGTATTTTCCAACTAAGATGATTTATCTCCATGTTCCATTGAATAGACTCCCCTGTCCTGAAATAATGACACGAATTTCCAAAGTAATTACAAAATGTCAATGAACAACTAGTCCTCTAGATTTAAAATGTATAAGTCAACACAAAACTATTATAAGAACACAATTTATAAAATTTATTGTCTTAAAAAAGGTCTGGTCGAACAATTAGTTATATAGAGTTTCAATCTCATTCATATAATGGAAGGCCAAGAGTCACAACATATATAATTGAGTTATTTTTAATAAAAATTGGATATATTTTTCATTTTTAATAAGTTACATGTCTTTTTATGTTTTTGTAGATGATAAATAATTAATTAAACACGTTTGATAGAACAATTATGCATAATTAATGTACTTAATTGTCATATTATCATATTGATTAATTAATTAATGGGATCGCGACCATGCGTACATAATATAAATTATATAACATATATAAATAATAGATTTATTAAATTTCATTAATGGGATCATTATTTAATGGATGAATTAATTAGGGAATAATAAAAAAATGTTTTTCCTATGGAAAATAAATCATATTGTTGAACAAGGAATAAATTAAAGCATTCCAAATTTCTACATATGTACCACTTGAGTAGGCATCAAAATGGTACCATCATGAGCTCCCTCTAGGTTATTTGGGATACTCAATCAATTACATATATTTATTAATCACATGATGGTTAGTTTAAAAAAAATGATTGGTTAAAAGGGGATTACATAAATATCCTTGTACAAGAAGTTACTACATTATAATGGAGGGATGGATGACTCATTGGAAATCATGTAATTTAATGTTAATTAAATGACCACCCCTTAAATAAATTAAATTAAAACGACCAACAAATACAATGGTCGTGTTCAACCCCATGAACTATCGTATATGATATAAATAGACAAAATTAACTGTATAACATTAATTTCATTATTGGTTGTTTATTAATAATATGAATTTTCCTGAATTAATTAATTAATTTCCTCAATTAAATAAATATATTTAATATTAATGATTAACTAAAATTTATGGAAGATTCCCATAACTTATGGAATACATGGAAAATAAATTATACATACAATAATGATATATTTATTTCAATAAATTAATTATCCTTTTAAAATTATTTAATTTTTTTTTAAATTTCAGAAAAAAAATGGTATTGAAATAAAAAATTATGTTTTAATAATTCCATTTTCAAATATAATATAATTTCCGTTTCAAAATCCTTAATGAGAGACAACATAGAATGTACATCTAGCAACATGTTTTGTATATTAGTTTCCATGTATCTGGGAAACATGACTAGGTCAAAGAAATGTACATTGACCATACTACACGACATGAAGAGAAAATATAAACATCATGTGTTCCACACTCCATGTGACTAGGAAATATATATAAATATTTGGAACGTGTCTCCGTAGACTACATGGAATGAAAAATCCAACTACACACCATGTATCTCTTCTAGTTGTGTGTCTTTTTTCTCATGAGGACACATAGTGTTTTCTTTGAATGTGGGAATTGATAAACTACACACTATGTACACCACCTATGCATTGTTTATATCAAAAATGCTCTAGATTTTTAGTGTCACGTAACATTGATAAGGTATAATGACCACATGGATAGTTCATTTTACACCCCTATCCTATTTAGACTATACATTGTGTACATTAGTAAACATCAAGTAATATGAAAAGTCTTCCATTCATGATAGTCAACACATGGCATACAACCTATGTAATTAGTACATGGTGAACTGAGTATCCATCAATGCATCTAGATAAATTTCTTCAGGCTATACATGTACTTCAGATCACACGTCATGCAACTATATCTCAACTGAAAAAATTGGCATTTTTTCAAATAAATATCTGGTCATTCGTTATATGTTCTCAATACCTTAAGAAAAACTAAAACAATTGAATGATTATAATTAATATTTTGAAGGTGATAATTCAAATAATATTTAATGAATGAATAATTAGAAATTATATTCTAAAATTAATATTTCTTGTATCAATAATTACAAAAATGTATAAATGTTAAACTTGATGTCTCTGATTCCTCTATTTGGTTATGACCAAAATAGAATCATGTATTTGTGGGAGAAATATAAAAATTTTAATTTTATATTTATATCCTAAAACCATGATAGTGAAATTAATAAATAAATTATTTTATATATGAACAAATAAGTACATGTTCTTAAGATCATTAATAATTGATGAATGTTGACCATTCCAAAATAACATGCTTATTTACACTATTATGTTGTTAGGATCCAATGATTGAATAAATCTAGTAGTGATCCAAACAAGCTCTAATTATCTATGATCAACACCATTCGATATGTGGGTGCATGCACGGTGAATGGAATGTCTTGTGTAGTTCATTCTCGATCGCAAATTTTTTCATGAATTTCATGAAGTCCTTCTATTTTTTATTCATTATTGACAATCCCACACTTAATGGATGGAGGGGAAATATTTCCTGGCCCATAGCCTTCGTGAAAACACATCCCATGAAATTCTATAGGAAATATTCTATACTATAACTACATAGAATTTATCCTCCCAAAGAACAACATCATAATGTCTGCTCTACACCATCACAAGGCTATTTGGATATGCATCTCATGCCTTAACAGGATGGTCTTGATGGAAATTTCTATATCATCTTATTATTCTAAATCTATTATCTCTTCTCTGGTGAAGGTACCATGCTCGAAATCATTATCTAGAGCCTTCACCTTATAGAGTATGTTTGGTCCATTTATGAATAATTTCATGTGGCTCAAAGGCCTTGACATTTCTCGAAGGCCTTGAGGTAATATGAAGGCCTTGAGGTGGCCTAAATGCCTTATTGGGACAAAGGACATGGGTTGAACAAAGTGCACAATGGACCCAAGGACCAAACTGGTGGCCTGAAAGACCAAAGATTTCAATATTTTGGGGTGATATAATACAGAATAGTACCTTATACAATACTATGTTAATATTTCTATAGTAGCACCAAAATACTTCTCTACTCATATTTGATCTCATGTCTCCTAGATGCAGTTTTTGAACACTCACCAATAGGGATGAGGCACATGAGATTTATCTGTCACGCTTCGATCATGAAAAATATCTATTTCTTTTATCATTCCTAATAGGTGAAGAGAGGGAGGATTCGATAGAGAATTAATTATGCACAATAATTATCTATTATCAATTTTTTGGAGTAATTTATAATACAAATCGTCATTTATTTATAGAGTTTTTGTTTTGTATAAAAAAATATTTACTTACATGTAAACCATTAAAATATATTTGAATCCATTAATAATCTATATGACACATTATAATAATAATAATATTTTTTGTTTTTTCAACATTAAAAAATGTTATATAATATATACGAGTTAGTAAATAATTATTTTATGAATAGACGTGATCTTGGTCCCTTATAACTCTTTGGTATTTATTGGATAAACAAATAAATCTTTTATTCATAAATAAATATTTCATTCATATACTGGAAGTTTAATATTTTTTAAATATAAAATATAATAATAAAATAAATTTTTATTTAAAAAAGTGATAATAAATATATATTCAATTTATGTGATCAATATAACATAAATAAATTAATTTCTCAATTTTGGAAATAATATTTATTACATTAATTAAATTCAGAAAAAATTTAATTAAGGTCTATGGAAGCACTTATTGTGTGACCCTCTAGATGTATTTCTCATTATAATTAGTTGAGATATATTAATTTCCAAGATTAGTATCTATAAAAGTGTCAAGGAACCCAAGAGGAAGAACATAATGTCATAATGATGAAAACCACATAGTAACACACATTTTATAATACAATATCATTACCATAATATCTAATAAAGTAGGTTGTATAAAATTTTCGGCTACCTATTTCATCTATATACCTTTTAATTGACTATTAGAAAGAAACACATTGTAACACAATTGCCATGGAATTTTTATAATGGTTATATTCCAATCAATTGGTCAAGATATTAGGTACCATATATTTAGATGAGACAAATATATCCTCAATATATCCATTAATGAATTCCAATCGTGACACACAGAACATAACCTGCATCCCACTAATATATGTGGTTACAGTTTTTGCCAATAAATATAGGCGTTCGAGTCATGACATGTAATAATAAAAATATTTAATTATAATAGAAATAAATATGCTTGAAGATAAGATTATCTGAAGACACCAAATCATATGGAATTTTTTCTGGTGGGGTTGATATCATAATCATCCATCATGGAGATTACCATGTGTGAATTTCATGTGAAGAAGACTCATACTCTTACGATTACTCACACATAACTCCTCAAATTCTATTTATCCCATCATAGTATGTTATCCAACTATATAACTATATTAAAAATATTATCATATCACTTCAAAATTCTCATTCTAAAGGGTTACTAATATGACCTTATCAATGTGGAAAATAATCAAAATATTATAGAATTAAAGAAATTCATAATAATGTAAAATATGTAATAAATTTTTTAATTAATATTAAATAAATAAATTATTCATGAAATAAAATTAAAATCATTTTTATAGGAAACCAATAGTAACAGAGTTTACAATTGATTTAGAACCTGATGGTAATCTTATTTCAAAACCCCCTTATCAAAGAAATATAGTTAAAATTTAATAATTAAAAACCTAGTTATAGGAGTTTATAATAATGGATTCATTCATCCTAAAACATCAGAATGGGTGATCTAATTTTATTTATAAAATATATATATATTAGGGAGACATAATTTCATTATACAACATTTTATAATAAAACTATTATGGAAAAATCATTTTCCTAATATTAATGACTTGTTTGATCACCTAAAAGTGGCTCAATATATTTGGATGTTTGACCTATGGTCTTGGTTCCATCATCAAAAGGTGAAGGGGGAGGTCATTCCAAAGGAAATGTTTCATACATGAAATTGGTATTATAGTTTTGTAGTTATACCCATTAGGATGATAAATTCATGATCTGTATTTACGAATCTTATGAATGGATTTCTATATAAAAATTTGTATAGATTTTCCATTATTTGTAAGAATTAAATCACTATGTTTTCAAAAAAAATTGATAATTAGGAATAATATCTAATTATTGTTTATAACACCCTGAATGAAGTGATGTTATATAAAAAATTTACAAAATGGTATTTTTTTGATATGATAGATTTTGTTCCATTGAGTAATTGTAAATAAAGATATCATAATATTTTCTCTTTCTAAAACAAATGTGTTTTACAAATAAATAAGAAAAAAACTATTGCACTTATTTGTATTTTTCTATTATTTTAATGATATTACTAACAGTTTCTTAAATACATTTCTCAGTTATCTTTCCCACTATCTATGTTAACTCAAAATGAGGATAATTTCATATTGATAAAAAATATTATGGGTGTTCTCATGAACTAAAAATATGATTGGTGAATGATATAGTTCTGTATCTAAGATTAAAAAATTTCAGGTTTTTCATGTATAGAAATGTCCATTAATATTCCATGGTTATGTCTTGATGAAAAATAATCTGTTAATTTATTATGGTTCACTTCAATTAAAACTATACGAGAAAAAGTATTCTACACATGAACATGAACTAGAATTAGTATTTTTTGTCTTAAAAAATTGGAAACATCATTTATATAAACCTAGATGTGAAGTATATATTGATCAAAAAAAGTGTAAAGTATATATTCAATATGAAATATTAGAGAATGAGATAGTGGGGATGGTTATATTTAATTATAGATTATGACAACGAAATTAATTATCATACAAATAATGAAAAAAATAGTGTATGAATAGGGTAAGAAAAATAAATATATAATATAAACGTTGTGTTTGGAACAAAAAATATTGTATAGTTATTTTATCAAATGTAGCCTAGAAATTACAAATGATGGAACATCCTATATCCTGTTTCAGGTGTTAGTAAAATTACATCAATTAGAAAAAATTATAGAATCTTAGATGGATGATCATATTTTAAGGAAATGGTAGAATCTGTTAAGAAGGATATGTTTAGATAGAATAGTGTTGATGATGTAGTAATTATCAGTTTTCAAAAATGATTATGTGTTCATTTTGATTCCCTAATGAAGAGAGAATTTTTTTTGAAGTTCATAGTCCCACATTTTCCATTCACCATGATAGATCTAAGATATATATAGGCATTCAAGACTGTTATTTGTGGGAATGAATGAAATGATATATTTTTGACTTTACAATGAAATTATTTTCCATTCAATAGTGTGATGTAGATTAAAAATTATGAAATGGGAGGATTCATCCATTTCGAGTGCCAATATGGAAATGGAAGATTATTCCGATGGATTTTATGGTGGGATTTCCATATACATCTTGAGGTAAAAATGTGGTTTGGGATATTGTTGATCAATAAACAATAATATATGAATTTCATTCCAATAATGGATATTATATATTGAGTTAAAATTTCTCAACATTATCATAGGGAGATAATTTGGTTATAGGGAGTTTCTCTCTCCATTGTATCTGACCATAAGCCCATGTTTACATCATATATTAGAAAGGACTTCTAATGTAATTATGTACAAAATTTAATTTCAGTCAAACATTTAATCCTTAATCCATTGGATATAATAAGAATATGATTCATACCTTAAAAAACAAGATTCATTACTATTTAATGTATTATTAGGGAATTTGTGATCCACATAATTACTTAGTTGAGTTTACTTTTAATAATAGTTCTCCTTCCCCAATAGAAACGGAACATTTTAAATAATTATACCAAAATGTTTTGAACCCCTTCATTTTGGTATAAAGACTGAGAAAGGAAGTTAATGATTTTAGAGTTCATATAGGTAATGGTTGATACGGTTAATATGTTTCATCATCAAATGAGGATGACACGCGGTAGGAAGAAAATAAATATGGAAAACGGGAAGAATGATATTGGTTTTCAGGTAGGTTGTCATGTTTTTCATAAATTTTATCAAGAAATGAAAAATATGGTTTGGTAAAATGGATAATATAATTCCATAATTCCATAGACCATAATAAATAATATATATATTTGGAATAGTTTCCTATAATGTGGCCTTACCTCAATGTTTATCCCATGTACATATCATTTTTCATATTTATATGTTATAAAAATATGTGTCAGATTCATCTAATGTTTGGATCTATAATGTAGATAAGTTCAAAGGTACAATTTATTAGTAGTAATAGAATATTAGGACTCTAAACCATAACGATAATGTATTTTAGAACAGATTTGGTCTTCATATTATGATTTTTTTTGGAAAATCCATTATTTAAGAAGAAACATGGGGATTTGAAATATTTATAATGGAAAAATAACCCCACTTGTTTAAAAAGTAAATAATGTTTTGAGGTTGAGATTCATAAAATAGGTAATAATGTAAAAAACTAGGTAATTTCATGATAAAAAATTAAATATCATTTTTAATATATATTAATTAGTTTTTATATATTCATAATAATTATACAAATATGGGTTAATTTTTTTGGAAAAAAATATTAACCAAATTGGGATTTCATGTATTATTATAAAATACAAAATTCAAAAAATTTACATTTAAATTTTAAAATATGTAATTAATATTTTTACATACTCATGTTAAAATTATCATACTATTATTGTATGAAAATTTTGTGAAAATATTGATTTTTCAAGGAATAGGGAAAATACTATTTTTTATTGAAAACTATATTTGTTTATACAATATTTATAAAGTAAATAATATTTTGAATTATTTTAAAGATTTAATTATTTATTTATTGTTTAATATAATAGAATTATGGTATTTGAAATGAATATTATAGTACCGTTTTGTATTAAAACAATTTTAAACATAAAATATATTTTCCTAAAAACTAATTTTCATCAAGTTTTTCCATTTAATTATGATGTAAATTAGATCACTTATATGAATTGAAAATTGAGAATTTGATTATATATTAGGAATAATTTGGTCCATATTATTTAAATACTCCCATTTTATTTTTTCAATATAAATATTAGCCATTTGTTATTTTTATGAAAACAATAAAGGTTTAATAAAGTAATTATTATTCAAAATAAAATGGAAATGACACAAAAATTACCCTAAAACATTTCTTTTATTTATTTAGGAAATTTATATAGTCCGAAATCATAAAAAATCAAAATATTTGTCATTTTTTCCATTTTCCCGTCATTTTAACAATTATATTATTTTATACAATGAAAAGTCAAAAATAATATTCTCTTGGTTTTATTATGTCCAAATTTTATGAAATGTGGTTAAATATTGGATACATTTACTTATAAATACTAATCTGATATATATATATTTTAATCATTATTTTAATTTATTTATAATTTTTTTGTATTGAATAATTACATTATATTTGTATAAAACACTAACACGATGCTTGTGAAAACCGTAAAAAATTTAATAAAAATAATTTTAAAATCTATAGTAATAATAATTTCTTAATTATTTATAATGTAAAATGAATATATAATATAATTATATAATATTTTATATATTTTTTTAAATTTTCTATTCTAATTTCATCATTATATTGATATTTTTGTTGTAAAATAAAACAATAGAATCCAATATGATATTGATGATATTATATAATATATAATGTTTTATTAAATGAATCAATTTTTTTTAAATACTATATTTTTAATAATTAAAAAAAATTGTTTTATTATAAAACTAATGATCAATTTATGGGATATTTGTACTTTTTTAGAATATATAGCAACACCAAATTTGTAAAAAAAAATTATTAATTGTCAAAATGGTTAATAGGTGGTTAAAATAGATAAGGGAAAAAAATCTCCTAAAATGAGAAAATTTTATTTTATGAGAATATTTATAAAACTAATTATACATGATTTTAAATAAATTATTTTTTGTCAACTGTTACATAAACATAAGTTTACATTTTTAATTCGTTAATTAATTCCAATAGTGCTCATTCCCTCATGTATAAAATTGAACCTCCAATATTAATCAATAAATATTTTAAAATTTGATTGGTTTAGCCAATACCGACCCAAATACTTTACATAAATTGCTCCCAAAATCTTAGAATCCATTTTTGATCCAAAAACCATATTAGGGATTCTTTGGGGTAAACCTTAAAAAATTGTTAGAAAAAGATGTATAGTTACATTCAAAGCATTGTAGAATTATTTAATCTTGTAACCTGTCGAAATATTATTAAACCATGATAAAATTATAATAGCAATATATTTTATTAATGTTATTAAATGACCTATATTAATCTCATCTTGCTTGAAATGTGAAACTAAATCAATGTTCATGTGTATAGAGGACTACTGCCTCATGAACTGATGTAATTAGATATACATCACTATCACTCACTGATGGTTATAATGATGTTTTTAATGTATATATGTTAAACTAACAATATAATTATCATTTTTTAAATATAAAAAATTATATAATTACTAACCATTCCATCAATAGAATAATGATATCTTCATTGATGGGTATGTGTGGATTTCCACATCCAAGAAGTGATGTGATACATTTTAAATAACCACATCACATAGATGATATATATAAGTAAATTTAAGGAAATAATATGGTATTTATAATATAAAGATCATTTTTTAAATAATAATAATAATTACCTCTTTCTTATAATGATTGTTGAAAAATTGAAACGTAACGTATGCAAACGTAGAGTCTATTCACTCCATGAATAAAATATAGTTCATTTTTCATAACCATATTTCATAATTAGTTCTAATAGTTTTAATTTTTTTAAATAATATAAATATTTCAAGATTATAGTATTTATTTGTTTTCATAATGACATATTTGACCATAGTAAACCAATATTTTTCATTTTTGACATATGTGTCAAATATCATCAAAACAGCCAATATGAACATAATTTGTTGAATAATAGTATATAATGTTATATTAAATACAATAAAAGTATAATTGTATTGAAAAGGGTTAATATGAAATTAATTAATAAAATATAAGTTTGTTATTAAAAATGATTAATAATATACCTGATGATCCGGACACAAGGAAAGGGGCTTTATTATAAAAAAACATATTATGACATATGTAAAACTCTTTCTCATCGATTTCAATCTTATTAAAATATCATATTAATTTAATTATATGACCATAATATTATTATAAATTAATATTTTCTTTCTGTTATTTTTTTATGTGAAATGATTTCAGAAGGATTCATTTTACAGAATGTGTTGAACTTTTTTATTTAAAAAGGAGTCTTCTATTTTAATGTATACAATAAAATATAATTTTCAATATAAAATAATATTTTTTATATTTTTTGATAAAATTAAACTCATTAATTTTTTTGTTATATGAAATCCTTATTTCCCTTTGTTTAGGGTTTTTGGTATTGAAATTGTTTTTTTGAAAGGAAACTTTATTCCACTATCTGGAAATTATTTTTCAAGGGTGAAAAGAATATTTATATGATTATAATATTGAAAATTTATTGATTTTATGTTTCATTATTAGGATATGGTTCTTGTTTATAGTTATAATAATGTTTCTTTCAATTATAAACCATGAACGTGTGGTTCCATTATAACCCAAGGACGTGAGGTTTTGTTATAAACTAGAGATGGGTGGATATATGATAAACCTCCAATGTATATGGTATAGAAGCGAACTGTATTGGATATTCTATTTATAAGGATAGTTGTAAGATTGATATGGGAAATATGTGCCATGTTACTTTTGTGACCCATAATTGAGTTTGAAGTAGATTTCAATCATAGATTTTATAAGTATATTTCTCATGGAAAAAGTAGATATTTTTCATACAAAGGCTTTGTACTGGGATTAATTTTTTTAGGGAACCATATTACGTCTCATATTTCACTCATTTTTTACAAAGATGATGATTCTGCATCTTTATGTAAAATCATAGCCAAAACATTGTCTATATATGATAACGAGTCATATAGCTCAACCAATGAACATATGGGAGTCACCTCAACCATTCCATGGATCCATCATTGTCGGCCTAGAGTTTAGTGGTGTGTGGGAGTGAATATCACTCCCTATTTTTATGCATGTCATTTGATGATGTCTCTTAAGTGGGTCACACAAAGGCAAGGCATGTCAGACAAGGGAATGAGTGCCTTATTTTAGTCACTTCACCTAATATTTGGGTCAAACAAGTGGTGGAAATTGAGAAACATAACAACTTTCATTCATATATTAAAAATTATGATTTTGGAATGCCTCATTTGTGAGACAACTCACGTGATTAAAAAATATGAACATATTATCAACCTTCTAATCGCATGATCCTTATTCATTAAATCACACACACAATACATTATCAACCACCAATCGTCCATATATATACATTGAATCAATGGATTGAGGTATTGAGACTCCCAAAATTAACTATAGTTCTCACCATTCACCATAACCAGTAGTCTCTAATTATTTATCCCAAGAAAACATAATAATCTTCATTGTCTCAATTCCATGCATGAAAATTAGTATGGTATGAATTTATTTTCCATGAATCACCTAAGTTATAAACTAAATCCAATAAATCCTTAGTGTCAATGAATTAAATAGAGATCAATAAGTTATGTGAATAAATATAGGCCATTTTAGATCCATAATGGTGACATGTGAAATTATATAGATAAATGTCGACAATCACCAGTGACATCGCATGCGTGCCTTGTTATATTAAATTTAGAAATCACAGGATAAACTATGGTTCGTGAGAATCACATATCCACCACCATGATCACAAGACACCATATCTTCTATAGGATCATAATATTCCATCATTATTCTTTAAATATCTTACTTCACAAGAGTTTGAAACATCATGATATTGTTTATTGGATTTGATATTGAATATGTATAATTGAATAATTTCAATAAAATGATTTCATGAATATATAAAAAGTGTTTATTAAGTTTATAAAATCAATAATTTATTCTCTAATTAATATTTATTGACATACAATTAATCCTAAAAAAATAATGTACATTCCAATCAACATAACCCTCCAAATCTATTTTGGGAAAGTCTCTCAACTGCTTGGATTTGGTCATAGTAGTTCCTCCACTATATGATGTGGAACCATCTACGACCAACCATTTAAAATACAATCACATGATTACATTTGAAAAACATTAATTAGAAATGATTAGTGGGATATGGAGAAAAGGAGATGTGAATGTGAGGGGTATCAGAGAAGATCAGCTTCTAACATCAAGTAAATCCTTTAGGTAATTTTGAAACCCCTATTTGAGAAGCCCATATGAGATACGAATGAGGTTAGGTGATTGTATGATTATCTTAACTTCATTATATGCTCTCATGGGAGCCTCTTTTCAGAGGTGTGTGCATGCATAATTGATATGTTACCCATCTAAAGTTTAATATCATGAATTCATTGGCATCACATGATAAAAATAACCGTTTTTTTTTTGAAAACCCAATGGAATGAATATTTTACATACATGTGAACCTTTGGAAAAGCAATTATGAGATCATGAAAACCCTAGGATGTGAACCCTTGATAGGAATATTTATTCATGCATTACTCATGAAAATCATTTCCCATGCGATGATAGGATGACCCCTTTGTAGTTGAAACATCAACCATACGGCATGTGCCCAATTCCATGCTTAATTCATAGACATTCACTTGATCCCCAATCATGTGAAACTCTTATGATTCCATGATTTCAGGACTCCTCACTAGTTTTTTGATTCCCTTATATTTCATTGGACATGTCATCCTTGATCACAGAAAAGGAAATCTTCATGACAACCTTGATCAATCCAAAGGACCTAGACATATCCTCCTTTATCACATGAAAATACATTTACATACCGTCCTTGATCACACAAATAGAACTACAAACATATAATTTTATCCAAAGACGGACTTTTTGACATGTTAGGATGGAACCCTATACTTGTTGTTCTTGATCATGAAAAAGGCCCTAGAAATGTCAATTTAGATTATTAAAGAGGACCTTGTTATGTCATACATTTTCCTAAAATGAAATTTGGACATGTACGACTAGAAACATAGACATTTCTGAAAGACACCCATGACATTTTTGGAAGACACCTTGGTACATGTCAACCTTTTCTACCAAACACACTTTGACATTCTCCATATAAACAGCCATCCATAAACCATTTGGGGGTTTCCCCCATTACATGTGGTGTTTATTTAATTAGTTGGGGTTAATGAAAAATTCACACATTTTCATATCATGCTTTTTGGTAGGCCTCTATGTCATTAAAAAATATTTTATGGACCAATAGTGGTCATCATCTCACCTTATTCACTTGTGGATATATAATTAATACATAAAATGTGATTCCAACCTAGAATAAGTCCCTAAAATTACTAAAATTATAATCAATTAATGGTTAATCACATATCCAAACACATCAGTGTTTTGTTTGTTAATTTAACATTGGGAACTCCATATCCTATTAAACATTCGATACATAGGACACCTTCTAAAGGGACAATATCTGTTGAGAATCTTCCATTCTTAAAATCTCTCCATAACATAATATCTATAATTAATGGGGCCTGAACTCTAATTTGAATAGTTTATCCATTCTTGTCCACTAGAAGATGAAAAATGGGTTTGTAACTAGAAATCTTCATATGTGAATGCCCCATCCATGTCTCAAGTACCTCAAACCCATCAGCGGGTTAAGGAAGAACTAAAATATGAGTACTCTGATTCATATTATAAATAATATATATCGTATTATTTCCTACGGCATTTTATCAAGACTATATTATCCAAGAGACTTTTAATCATACCTCTCTAAGGGGAACCATAATTTGTAATCCACATATAAATTTCTTCTCATGTGA
The DNA here is from genome assembly GCA_963277665.1 of Viscum album. NCBI lineage: Eukaryota > Viridiplantae > Streptophyta > Magnoliopsida > Santalales > Viscaceae > Viscum > Viscum album. The sequence continues at coordinate 1,872,891,389 of OY728120.1, read as the reverse complement.
TGTGTCCAATATTATGTTATCTCTTGTTTCTCACAATGATCTCGATACACATGAGATTAATGACCATTTGTTATTGTGAAAATAACATGATGAGTATTCCCCTAGTGTGGGCCTTTCATTGGGATATAATCCATATTACTTATTATCTTCACTCGAATGGCCATACATTTGACCAGGTAGTTTATGGAAGACTTCCATGAATATGTCCCACTTAAGGCCTCTTCTGTTACATCGTTGACTACATAGAAACCCATAACCAAACAACATGGACATTGATTCATGCCTTAATAGGATATTCAAGAATCCTCCTCGTGGATTGAGCTGTATGTCTACATCCTTACAAAATGATATTACTCCCCATGGAATATTACCTCATACGATCTTAATCTATGTAAAACTAACTACATTATATTTTATTTAGATTCTTATAGGATATGTTGGATTCCTTAGTGATGGTCAATACCATCTCCCAGACACCAACAACCACTATAGATGGTGATAAACTCTAGATATATTGTAAATGGATAGAAACTAAAAAATGTTAAATATATTAGAGAATAATGAAGAAAAGATTTCACAAAATTTCATTCATGTCAACACATGGACATGATCAATTAAATGGTCCAAGGGAAACTATTAGCATACAGGGGATAGGTAAGGATTATCGAACATATATTTAATAAATATGAGTCTATAAGTGTATGCAATAATTCTCCACCAAAATGGTCTAATGAGGGTATCCTTAAATACTCTTTTCCAATATGAGTTCCTAAGAGTATTTTGGGTACAAACCCAAAATGACTGCCAACCATTGGATAACAATAATGTTGTTAAAAATGTGGGAAAAATTAGATTTTTCATTTTAAATAAAATGTAATAAAAAAGAAAAATATTGTGTAAAAAATCTCAGAACCCCACAATCCTGATTGATGTGAAAACTGTCGACATTTTTTGGGAAAATAATGTTGAGGATAATTTGAAATAAAATTACAATTTTTTTCATTGTGTTCTTGAAGGATTTTTTACATCCTTTCACCTGGAGATGACATGATTTCTTTATTTCCATCCATTTCCAATTTCCAAAGGCATGAGACTACAATAAATTTAATAAGTGATGTTTTCTCCTATATTAAAAAAGAATAATGGGTTGTTTGTTCTTCCTTCCATAGATTTCTCCTTGGAGATAAATGCCGACTCTAGGTCTCCCTTATAGATTTATGTCTAATTCAATAAATTCATTCATGTACTCATCTTGAAGTGGTCACCGATTCATTATTACTAATCTATAACAATTTTGAGACAACCAATGGCTAGATTATGAAGTAATTTCGGGCATGTTTGGTCCAATCCAGATGTTGGGTTTGTCTGGCACAAATTAATACTTCTAAATTTAATTTTGGAGGAATCACTTATAAGGAATATTAGGTGAGGAACTAATGGATTCATGATTAATCCACATGATAAGGGATTCCATTGGTGTTTTTTCTTATGAAGATATTAACTTAGGGATCTAATATTTATTGTGTTGAGTTAGAACTTTGGATCTGGTAATAGTTTAAATACATATGGAGATAGACAGGTCAGGGGTTTAATATCTTGTTGGTATAGATGTGTCCCATATTTAACATATTTTAGTTGTATATTGGTTTTAGGTATAACTTATTTAAGGGAAGGATGTGTCGGATGTTTAGAATATTATGTGACAAATGGGTCATTTGATTAATTTATATCTGGGAATAATGGGGGACATGTTTAATATCTTAAATAGGATGATGGGTTTCAAGATAAACATCATGTATAGATATGTTGGTAACTAGTATAATTTCTTACAGGGATAGATATTTCATATGATTACAATCAAGGGAGGATATATGTGTCATAGTTTTATCATGTTTCACGAATATATGGGTCATATGTTTATATTAAAATGTCGATACAGGGGTTCCAAGATTAAAATATTTTTGGAACATATGGCTTACAAGATTAAATACATGTGGGAACAGGGGGATGTCAGTTTTATTGACATGTGGGGACATATGGGTTGAATTTTTAAATTCATAAATGTATTGATGGGTTGTAGGATTAATGTCTTTCTAGAATGGATATGAAAAATGTTTAGCATCCTATGGGGATTGATAGCTCAGAGGATTAACATTTTTAAGGGATAGATGGGTCATGGTTTTAATATATTCCGTGGATAAGTGGGTGTCATTGTTTGTCCCAAGGGGGGAATATTTTACATTTGAGATTTTTTTTTGTTCATCCTTGGGTTGATTATTTCATACATGGTGTTTGGTTTGACATTGGGGTGTCGGGATAGAACCTCATGGAGGTGTCCTATAGATACTTTTTTAGATACATTTATAAAAATCCATATAGTATGATTCCACTATTTACATTCGTTTCAAATGATCTTTCTATGTAGTTTATTATCATGTGGTAAGGACACTTAGTAGGAATAAAAAAATTATTAAGGGATTGTTTGGGTCTTATGTGTAAATGCTTCCCAAAGGAGGAGGGTCATCCCATTATCATGGAGAAGGTGGAATTACATTATGATCATACGTGGGGCTTCCCAAGATCATCATATATGTAAGGCTATTCTTTAATGTCATAATTTGTGGATGTTTTCATGATAATTAATTCCATTGAAAGGTGGCATCGTTATAGGGGTTTTTTGTCATGTACACCAGATGTGGTTGGGGAATACACCCCAAGGGGGACTATCTCAAGTTTAGAGGATGATATGAAAATGGGACTCACATATAATATAGTTAAGTCCTTCCCCTCAGGGATTCCACATTTATGGATTACATATTCATTTATCATGCACCATTGGGGTGGGGTATGTTATATAAAATTCGATTAAGGAGTTTAAATCAGAAAGCATAACTGTAGGGTGCCAATTCATAAAAGTGGAATGTTTTGTAACAAAAATTCAAAAGAGAAACATGTAGAGTAATTTACAAGTACACACTTTATGTAATGTGTGTAGACAATAGGGTATTTGGAACCCATTTCAATATGATTTGTTGTAAGGATCACTCAATCTTGGAATGTATAGGGGCCTTGAGAACTCAATTAAAGAGAAGGGGTGTTTTTTAAAATTAGAAACTGTGGGGAATACTAGTATCTTTATTTCATGAAATTTTTTGTTTTTGAAATTTTAGTGGCTTTGTAATAGTCATGGGTCTCATTAAAGAATAAGTATCTCTAAACATGGTGACCCTACCTCATAGTGAAGGGTTAATTCCAATGGGGTTTGTTTCAATAAAGATAATTATCTCACGAGACACCTAGAGCCAAAACGTTACATATTCAAACATAAAGAAAACAAAACACAACAAAAGGAATCTACAATAAAGGGTTGAGGATCAAAAACACCATTGATGGTAGTTTCAGGAAATATGATCAAATTTTGAAATCCATATCTTCTTTCACTCAAAAATCATTTTAGTTTCTTGAATTAATGACATTTTTTATAATATAACAGTTTTATTGCTTCCTAATATTATGGACTAAGGGTGTTTATAGGCCCAGTGGAGGCAAGCGAATCAATTTCAAAAAAGACAAAACCTTACACAAAAGATTATAGTGTCTGGATGTAATGGGGTTCTGTGAACCGGAGATACACAACAGAACAACTACAACCACAATATTTACATGTATAGGGATTTATACTAATAAAAGTCACATTGCGTGAATGTAATAGCCTCATGATTAGTGTATTTAGGGACACAGAGCTATTCAAGAATCTTCTGACCATTGTGAACATGTACCTAAAGTATATTTTTTCGTTTTTTAAGCCCAAATATTTTTATAACCATACATTAGATCCTCAACCTCTCCTGTGGTAGGAGTATTTATATATAAATAATTCTCCCCAATGAGATGGATTCATTGAGGGAGGGAAGGGTCTGGTTTTGAGGGAAAACCATCAAAAATTGGAGATTGGAATGCGAAATTCATGTAACACAGTTATATAATAGGTCTATAATGTGGTGTGGGGACGCCTAGGGGATCAAGATATTTTTGATAAATATAGGTTATTTATCTATTTTTATGAAACTTAATAACATGAAACCATATGTTTGGTTTTTAAAATTATCTCTTGTGAATATAGAATCTATTTAATCCCATTCTCCATAAAAATTCATCCATTAACATGAACATGAACATGAAAAACCATCATTCGTGAATTAAATTTCATGATATAATTAAAAAAATAGTCATTGAAAAAATGAAAAAACAAATGATGCTAGATATTCACTGATCGATTAAGGGGGATTTATGGAAGCCTCATTATAGGGGAGGGCTTCTTGACCAAGTCAAATGAGGACACACTCACTACATTAATAATGAAATATCATTAGGAATAATGATTGTGAATGAGGCAATAACTATATGGATTTTAGATAAGGGGTGATATATTCATTTCATATGTAGATTTGGATGAGCCCACCAACTTGTTTAGGAAAACTGTTCGAAAGCACTAGTTGAATCGGAATGTTGGAGTCCACATTATTAAAGAACATTAATCACTTACCAATCATATATTATATAAACCTGTAATCTATTTCAATAAAAAATATTTGGAGGAAGATGCATATCCTAGTATGTATGAGAATATACTCAAGGTGGGTCTGACATATTATCTCAAAGGCCGAACTGAGGAATGGGACCAAACCTAGTGTGGAAAAAAATGAATGTTCCAAGGAATATTGGTAATTTCAATCCTATAATGAAATTAAGGTGGATATGATGTAATTAAATATTTATGTGGCATCTTGTTCCTCAGTGTTCCATTTATTCCATCAAAAGTTTATCATGAAAGAGCTGTTGAAAAGTTGGTCAACAGGGACCAACATTGTTCATCTGCATCATGGGGACATCATACTAATTTATTGGGATCATTAAAAAATTGTCAGTATCTTGTTACAGGTGGGAATTTATGAAGAATTTCTCCCCTTAAATATTTTTGGGGAATAATATGTGTTCATTTCATTAAATGATTGTGTTTTCTATGCATGGTGTATGGAAAGAGTGACTGCACCCCAAGGATTAAGGATAAAAATTTCAATTAATGGTATAGGTACTCCTTAAATGAACCAAGATACATTTTACATGGTTGGATGTATCAGTTTCCAAAGGATAACCTATATGGCATGGGTCCTCATATTTGACAGTCCTAGAGGAAAGAGAATAGAAGTTGTGTGTCTAAATCCTAAATCATGAGGCTCTTATCGTCAGACTATCACAATTCATTATCGTGATGATCTTAAAGTGGATTATCTTAGTGTGGCATACACACATGGGGGAGGATTCAATATCCCTTATCCTGGAGGTGATGTTGGCAATGAGGAAACACATCAACCAAGAAGTCCAGAAATTAGAAAAGCTTTGTAACTTTCTAAAAAATATCATCTAGTTGAATGATCCCTTTCATTTTTGTTTACTATTCTACCACCATTATGGTTTCATCACCACATACATTAGTGATATGAATATAAAAATATAATATCCCCTCCCATAATATAATCTAGACCCATAATCATAAACATCATCATGAGTCACCCACTCGACTTTGGATGAGTGGACATGCTAGAAAAGATCATGATATAATACTGCATCATTTTTCATATGTTGATTTTTTTTATAGAAATTTTAATAGATTTATATATGAGTAACATTAATATATGGTTTTCACTCATATCCTTTCAAGGTTGTGTGATTAGGATAAGGGTGGATTTTGAGGTTATTATTGAGTTTTATACCCTATACTACATCACAAGTTAGTTATAATGCCTATAATAGAATAATTTTAGATGGTACATTATATTACATAGAAAAAACCTCCCATTATTTATCTGAAATATATTCCCATATTTTTATTGAATATTGTAGGGGATTAAATGAGCCTCTTCTATCTACTACTTCTTATGGTCTAACCCACAATTATTCACTGAGTTGGGAGACATCGTTCTTAGGGGATATACTGAGGATGAAGATTGCATGGTTTGATTGGGTATGAGGTGTCCATAAATAAAGGGATTGAGAGATTTTTGCTTTCTTGTCACACCATAGTGGAACTATTGTCATGGTGACAGTAATTATAGTTGTAGAGACGTCAATTCCTAGTTATGAAAGGTTGGAAACCATAGGGAGAGAAGTAGACAAATTATTGATTCTCCTGGGTAAGCAGATCTCATAGGTGGTATGTCCCTTTGGTGTAGCCCTGGGGGTGTATGTCAATGGTCACATAATGTGATTGTGTCAGTCAGATTTCCCTAGTGATGTTCTTTTTCATGATGCAAATTAGACTTTATGGAACCACAAATAGATTACCTCAAATCAGGGTATATAGATGATTCAACAATCCAAGTATATATTTCTCACTATATTGGGACATTATCCATAGTTAGGTGATGTAGTACATGGCAGCATTGGAAGAACTAATCTAATCTCATGTCATCATATGTTGCATTACCATCTGAGTGAAGGTGTTTCTTGGCATACAATCTTCTCTAGGTCTTATTTAGGGTCACATGTTTTCTAATGTAGCGTAGGGAGAAGTATTTAATGATTTTAGGTGCATATATTCCAATTATAGATCCCCTGTGGATAAATATCCATTTGTAAATCAAGTAAATATTTTGATCATTTGGGTCTTGGATATTAACCAACCCCTAAGATTGCTTCTTAAAGCCTCTTTTACTTGTATAATAATTTTATCGGAATAATTGAGTGTAAAGGAGGTATAGTTTCACAGGTGTCCAAAAACTGGTCTAAGGGAATCTTGAAACCAAGGCGAAAACTATTGGTGGAACACTATCGCCAATGGGACATCCCCCAAATCATTCTTAGATACATGTTTGGTAGTACCGTTCATGTAATTCCATACCACTTTTCACCATCTCCACTGCATTTTATCTTTTTATGTGAATATTAACTACCCCATAGATAAATGGATGTTCAATCCCTATTTAGTTCTCATCCATCTTTCATGATGCTTGATTATGGATAAGTATCATCAAATGTGATATTCCATTGATAAAGGTTGTAGAGGAGGTTGTGTTTCATGATCCTACCATAGTGGTTTAACATGTGGTGGAAACTAGAGCCCAACCCTAAATATAGGATGTTCAAATCATTCAAGTGACCAAGATGATCATTGAGGCAATGGTGACAACCCTTATTCTTCACCACACTTAAATACACTATATAAATATGTTTGTTGGAGATGATCTATCCTTGGAAAAAAATGGGCGAATCCAAAATCATTTTATGGTATGGAATGACCTGTGATATGAGAAATTTATTTCAATATATATCCCATGATAATGGGTAAAAAGTCACAAATAGATTTAAAATGTATCTTTATTTGTTACCGATACTGGTGGGGTGATGTCCTATATACTATGACAGGTTTTTCAACTCATACTAATCATATAAAGAATGCTATTTTCATTTTATTGGTTATGACATCAGTTTAACATCTTGCACTATTGGTCTGGGTTCTATTCGTCCCATACATTTCATATTAGTCATCCGGATTTTAAAAAATCTAAGGTTGTTGATAAACATCGTGAGATGATGAAATATTATCTTATGGTCATCGCATATTTACCACAAATTTCATCCCTGTTTAATATGGAGTATATCTAAAATTAAATGATATGTGCAAAGGATGATTGGATTTTTAGTTTGAGGTTATACAAATGGGACTATAGTTATTAGTAGTTTAATTTGAAACATCCCAGACCATAGGAGAAGATAATTGATTAATTTTATTTAGCTTTGACAGATGTGTATTGGTGAACTTGGGAGGATTTATCGGTAGGAAAGAGTGAAAACCAAATTCTAAAGAAGATTCATAGAGTCCATTTTCAACACAAAAATCTCAAAAAAAACCATATCCAAGTCACAATAATGATGCTAAGTGAATAAAATACCCCCTGATGAGTTTATGATGGTGGACAAACTCAGGATACAAGACTAGATAATCTCTACACAATCCATGGGAAAGGGAATCAAGACATATGTAGTTCTAGAACAATTCATGTAGAAGAGAAATTCAAGAAACGAGTGATCCTCTCAAGAGTGGATGTGATGAAAAATCCATGGGGGTAGTGTCTTGGTGAAAAACCAATGGTGAAGAAAAATATGTGAATAATGGGACACGAGGATGTCAAAAAATATGGTTAGGGTCAAAAAATTTAGACATGTAATGTGTAATTTTAGGATTCACAGGTGGTTACAAGGAGTAAAAACCTGACATGAAGAAGCATGTGTGGATTTGAACCACCAATATCAGTCAAGGAACAAGTTTCACAGATTAATATCATAATGAAAAACCAAGGGGATAGAATAAAAATTTGTTGTAATGAGGTTATGATTCAAATGTTGAATACAGGTGTCCCTATATATCCCCTCTATCATGGGAATGAAGCCATCAATAGTTCTGGAATGATGTATGGTAGGGGACAAAGAAAGGTAAGGTGCTGACCTCTCTTATAAGGACACTTAATTGTCTCATATTTTTTATATAAGGTATAATAAATTAATACACGATAATGCTATAGTTAATCATATTGTGTAAATAACATTGGGTTGGTTTATATCATATTTATTAATGAGACATTGTGGTTTTATATTTGGTATGGTTTACAATTTAAAATTATTTTCTATGTATGCTAGAAATACATATGCATTGAGATTCTCATTCTCCCTTCCACATGTCATGAAATGAGGTCTTATTATCTCTCCAATGGGTTAAGGAATATTATTGGGGAATTAGAGAAGGGGAGGATGTCCAAGGGAAATTTGGGGTGATATTTCCATTGGAAATGGGTTGTTATATAACAAATTCATAGTTAGACCAAAATACAAGAGGTTTAGGAATCACTATGTTTCCCATGGGTATACGAATCAAGAAATGCATAGATCTAGAGAGATCTAGGGGAATTGGTTAGATAAAACACCATGTATTAAGCAACCCATGAGAATTATGGGTGGATACATATAGTTTAAGGTCAATGCATTCATGATCCATGTTGTCATAATAGTGTCCCAACCAATTAATTTGGCGGTAGATCTCTAATCATACATAATGCGCAAAAAAATGATATGGAATAGTCCTCTTGAATGACATGTGCTATATCTTTACTTTTGATATAGTGGATGAAATTACATTGAACCCACACCTATGGAGGGTTTTTAGATGGTTAGTCTCACCATGGAGACTGAACATCACTTCACTCCAACTGAATTTCTCATGCACAAATTATTCTGGAGGATTAATATCATGCTATAGATAATGGAAAAATTGATTCATCCAATCGATCATTATCAAAACTATAATGGTTTTTGGGGTTTTAGTAAAGAAGTAATGCATGAAAACTCATTAACCTATTTGTTTACATCATTTTAAGTGGTGGGGTAAATGGCCCTCCAGTGTTCCACATGTATAAAAATGTTACCTTGTTCGATTTCAGCATGATATGTGTCTAAACATTCAAAATAATCTTCCCAACCATTCAATAACTATGTCACATGGGTCTCCTTCAAATGGGAAATGAACGATGCTATCATCTAATTATAACATCATTATAGGGGATCAATCTCTTTTATTTTGATGATATAGTCACTCGTGACATTTTTTATGAAAATAGTGGAGTCTCCCATATTGTGTAAAAAGTTGTTCTCAATATTGAGGGCTAACTCCATACCATTAATTATATAATGACACTCTGCAACTTTTTCAGTGCTTCTATCAAAAAAATAAAAGACTATATAATTATATCATGTGCTAGAGTGATTATGATTATCCCAGACCGATACTGTTATGTCTTGGGTCATTGTTCATAATATTGATCAGACCACGATAGGAACATTAAAAATTCATCTAATAACATGGTACATCCTAATACACTAATTTAATATCATCATATATGAATTAAAAAGATAGGGAAGTTCTTCACAGGAAGGATGTGAAAAGAAAAAACATGTTACTTCCTTGACATTAATTACCTTAAATGGTACCAACATGTTTTCAAAATATTGGAGGATTAAATTTTAGTGTTACAATATTCCTATCTACATAGGGAGATTAAGGATATTCATTAGTGGGTCCACTCAAGACACCAATTGCATCTCTTCATACAATAAATATCGCCACAACTACTACACTATAAATATCATCATGAAGTAATAATTCTCGATGGTGGAGAATCAGGTCTCCATTCTAAGGAGCATGATGCTGAGATAGTATAAGTTTTTTTCCCATACTTCTTTTTATGTCATAATGAAACCACATTACAATTATAGAGTGTTCACTAGAGGGATAATGTCTTTCCTTTAAGGGAAGGCATAAAAATTATATAATATTTATAGTATTTTTTTATATCCCCAATGGAAGTCTATAATTCATGAAAACCACTGGTAAATCTTGTCTTTTTTATGATTCTCAAAAAGTTATTAGTCTATCTATAATGATTTCCAACAAATTGATGTATGAAGGTTTTGGGTCCTTATAATCCCCTCAACTCTAGGAGATTTTATAGGGGTGCATTAGATGGATAGACTTAATTTTCACTCGGTCAATCATGATGCCTAAGTGTCTTATGGAAAAGTTTAAAAAAATTCTAGTGTTAAACCCAAATTCACATTTAAAGGGGATTATATTACTGTGTCGAACGAAGTGGAAGCTAAAAACATTCTCATGATCCTAGAGATGGTCATGATGCTGGATGGTATTGATCTGTATATCATCCACATAACACTCCATCATTATCTATAGAATTAGATTAATGATATGTTGAATGTCACACTGGTAAGTGTCTTTAAAATTCGTTATGCCGAAATGCATCGCCTGGTAGAGAATCTCTCCAGGGGGAGCTTAGAAGTTTGTGGAAACCACATCCTTATGGGTTTTCCATATTTGATTATACACGAACTATAAATCAGAGGTCATGGAAACCCAATGTAGCATCAGTCAACAAATATATCACATAAAGCGAAAAATAATCCATCAGATAATGGCAGTTATGTTATTAGAACTCAATATAGACTATAATCTACTCATTATTCTTCCCATCAATGTCAATATACTCTAGCCACTAGATGTATTGTACCTCTATTAAGATTTTTAATAAGATTTTTATCTTTAGGCTTGACAATAGACACTTGAGATAGTTATATGTATCTAGTAGTATATTTGAACTTGGGATGATTCATAGAGATGAAGTGATGATCAATAGAAACAAGAGGGTCTAGACCTAGAATCACATCATAAATCCAAGAGAATATGTCATAGTGTTGTTTTATAGAGGCCACAAACTATGGTTTCTCATTTAGGTTAATGTCTCTCCTCATTTGTTTAAGCCATGGATCTTCAACAACACCACGGTTCACCTAGGTTTAGCTCATAACCAATGGTGGATACACACTCTTCAAATATAGGAGGGGTGCCTTTTAAATCAGATTAGTTAACAGTGATAGAGGATTAAATGGAGGTGGAAAATATTATAGGCTAGCTATCACTGGAAGAGAACTTTTTATTTCTTAAGAGGACATAGAATCCTTTATAAGGGGTCCCCATTCTATCTAGATTGTGGATACATAAGTTGACATTCCAATTCAATTTGGATTTCGGTTGTGAGTTCCTCTCATAATATCATAGCAATAGTGATGAGTCGACATTCACAAATTCATCCCTACTTCGGGGAATACATGGGAATGTCATGGATTAGTGATCATTGGGAGAACATTATGGTACATTATAGTATTTGGGCCATCCAGTGATAGAGATGCCTATTCAATGACAGAGTATGCAGTAATCTTTGAGAACTCCTTTTTATTGGAGATAATAAAATAACCTCCCAAATTTGGAATTGTTGGCTATAACCAATGAAATGGGAGGAAAATTTTGTCTTTTATGTTTACCCATGGATCTATTGTAGTGGTTTTTTTATTTTTATGGGAAATTACGCTATCAAACACATCAAAAAGAATCTACATTCCATCAATTTTTTAGTGACCATCATCAAGATAGATGGCCTCAGAAGAGTCAAAATGGGCTAAATCACTCTAGAGTACCCCTAATCGACCATTAAAGGAGTATTTGAGACACTAGTGGTATAATGAAGTGAAAAATTCATGAAAATTAATTCAGGGAATTCTTAATAATATGTTGTTGGAAATATCCTATGAGAATGAAAGAAATTTAGTTCTTAATATCATACCATTGAACTGTTTCTTCCACTGAAATTTTTCATGGGACTTTTTATAGGTCGTAATATAAAAATATATATAAGATGGTCTGAATTTTATCTTAAAAAAATTGTTCAAAATTCTTTTTTTATGTCAACTATATATTATGCGGATAAGAATTGTTTATATATTGTATGAAAATATGAGTAGTAGAAAAATCATAAATACATAACATGACTATTTATAGTAGTTCGTGGCATAGTGATTCCCTAGTCTATTCCACTATTCACCCTCTTTAAGAGATTGCTGACTTTCACTAGTCAGGTCCTCGTATCATAAGACCAATCCACAACTAAGTGCAAGTAGTTTACACCATTACAAATAAGTCCTAAAAAGAGCCTTCTCGTTCATTAACAGATTACTAAAAAACCATATCTTCGATCATGAAGCTGATAATCCACCACAACTATGTATGAGATGTTACAACTTTCAATAAAAATACATTTATTAAAAAGGATTCAATTGAACTTCATTTCTTAAATAGCAACTGAAAGTAGATAGATCTTCTTATTCTTCATTAATGAATTTCCTCAATATAGAGTAGTTATAAAGCGATCAGGTTGTAATAGATCATTGAAATAAAAATAGAAACAATTAGCATTAGCATTCATACATTAAATCCTTGATTCAAAACGTGTATATGAATAATGTGATGCCTCATCGGTAGATAACAGATTTTGAATAATTATTGTCATTAATCTGTAAATGATCATAACAAGAATGCTATTTTATCACAAAATATGTGTGACAATATATGGTTCAATATATTTCTAAATATAAATTTTACATAAAATTAGGAAAAAATATATAAAAAAAACAAACTGATAAAATAAATAAACCATAGAAGCTACTTTTCAATTCCAGATCCACGAAAATTTCCTGATAAATTGTGAGAATTCAAATTCTTAAGATAGCTCATAGTGTTTGAATCATCACTTAATAATATGAGAGAATTTATATACAGAATAATATTATTTGATTTAATCATTAGGATCATTAAATCATTCGAAAACAAGATTTAAAATCCTACTGGAAATCCTCAATTATCATTGGAGGAAACAATGATAAAATCAACAATTCAAACTTCAGGTGATGAAAAGTCAAATATAAGGTAACATCACAAAATAAAAAAAATCAAAATGTTGGGTTCAACTACATAGAATTTATTCTATGAACATATTGTTGAAAACATAATGTTGATCACAAAAGTCAGGATGATGATCCATGCATTTTATTCTCAAATGTATTGTTCCATACTTATGTAGGGTTCTTTATCCAAATGTTTTATCCTTGTCAAACGTAAGGTTTCATCCTAATTTTAGGTTTATTATACATATATTTTAGTCAAATTAAGGTTGATTAACCATAAAAATATATCTTTCAATCATAAGATTTAATTCAAACCTATTTTTTGTTTCTTACTTTACATTATTCAACATATGGCATGAACAATGTTTCAAGGACACACTTAAGAGCGTACCAAAAAAATTGATAAACTTTCCACATGAATAAAAAACATCAATATAATTCGAAAATAATTATTATATGAATATTAATTTCATGAAATATTGATTATTTAATATCGTTAGTAAAACTAAAAAATTCCTTTAAGTGCTTCAAAATCAATAAGATTTATATATTATTATTAAGACAATACATGCCAAAAAATATCCACCTTTTTATGAAAAAAAATCCAATTAAATTATTTTTTTCAAAATTTTGATAACAATTAAATGAAAATAATTCAAATTGTGATTTTACAGAAATATTTTAATAAAAATTTAAAGTATTGTTTATCCATATTTCTCCCCCTTTTGTGAGATCAAGAAGAATCTATAAAAACTAATTAAAACACATTTAATTTTTCATAGATAATTAAGTGAATCTTATTAGAATCTATTTAAATAAATATGACTAGTTTTTTAGCTACATAAATAAACATAACAGAATATGAAATAAATAAAAATATAAAATAATGAAATTTTAGTGACCAAAAAATTGTATAATGTCAATAGTAAGTGTGACAAGGAATCACTTTTAGTCAAGTGAAATGATGGGGGTACAAAAGATTGTGTTGGATTTGACTTAGTTATGGTTCTATTGGATACTGAGAAACATCCAACATGAATTTTAGTTCTTCCATCTATAACCTTAAATTCTTCAATAGACTATACACCAACTTCGTAATCCAAACTTTAGAATCGTGACTAATATACATGTTTTCAACCAGAATAACTTTCAAAAAGTCTTGAAAACTCACCACATAATGCATAAACATGTCTAATATTTCTATGAAATTTTTCATTATAAATTTGATACCTTGTTAATTCTATGTTAGTTCATCAAAATTTCTGATAGTCCAAAGGAACTGACAGAGGATAACTATTACAATAATTATTTTGAGGATGATCCTTAATATCTTCCATGACCGTGGTGATTGCCTAAATTTTTTAAATCAGATCTGGATTGGTATTTGGAGAAGATGTATATGTACTATAGTGACTGAATCTATACATTATTGACTAAATGTTACTCCTCAAATAATTATTTAGATCAATAATGTATGACGTAGAAACCACTTTGGACATAAGAATTCCAACATGATTCAATATCTTTCTCTTGAAATCATCAAATTCCTTCTTGGAAACCATATTTTCAATAAGGTAATGTAAATTTTTTCTGGCATATTCTAGCACTTTTTGAAGAATAATATTTTATTTTTGTGAAATATTATACATATTTAAAAGATATTCAATCTATTGAGTCGTGGAGTCATATTTCCCTACATCTGGATGTTTTGATTGGCCAAATACCACAATTTAAATACATCATGAATGTTAATTTTCGACAAAATACTACACTAGTTGTTCAAATAACTTGTCACATGAAAAGATATGCACTGAAAAACATATATTTTGTCTTCAGTTGTATATTTCAGTCCTTCGACCACATTATCAGAAAAATGATAAAATTAGATTCTCAACAATTTCAGTATCCATGTTTTCAAAAATGATAAATTGTTTCTCTAACTAAAAATCATGATAATCTTCCTGAATAACTAGTAATAAAATACATAATATCTCTTATCTGTATTTTAACATATTGAACATACTCAAGAAATGTTTCTTCCAAATGTACTGACCTGGTAGCCCCACCTGAACCCAACACATCTTCTTTAGTAGGGGATCTAAATTTTCCTAGGATTTACTAACAATTATTCTTTCAAAAAATCATATTCCTATTATTCATCATTAAATCATATTATTCATTGTTATTTTTTATAAATTAATTTTAATATTTTTTATCCAATTCATTAATTCCCAATTGTACTTTGAGCCCCCTGAGCAACAGATCCTGAACTTTGTTGGTCATCTGCACCAAATGGCATAAGATTTCTATTAGTTGTACACTAATAAAAACCAAAATTCCTAAATGTCCAAACATTGATTACATTGTTGTGATGACATCTGAATCAAGAAGATATCAAATGAATCATAATCCTCACATCCAAAATTTCTGAAATTATCCTTCCATAAGGAAAAATATTTCTCCTTGCATCTGGTTGATAGTAGTAGTAAATATATCAGAATATATACCATGGAATATTTAACATTCTTTAAGTCATAAAAAACATGATCTAAATGGCTGGATAAAGAATCATTTTCCATCTTGGCCATCCTTAGAGCAATCTCTTTTTGAATAAAATTATGTCAGTATTTCTGGACTCTCGTGAGATCCTTGAAAAAAATCTCCAAATAATTGTTGAACCAAATGGAAAATCCATAATGTATTTATACTTATGATCTGTATATATGATAGAAAATAGATTAATATGAAAAATTCCCTCCAGAGGAAAGTTTAGAATTTGATAAATTTCCATCAATGATATGGGAATGTTGTTATCTTATAACATTTCAAAAACTGTATCTTCAGAATCGACAAAACTAAACTGAACAATATTACATAAAAATGAACGATCTAACTCATTAAAGAACATTCATTTCACCATATTGAACATATATTAAATCCTTAAAAATCTATAGCTTTCATCAGGATTACATTTTTCTAATAGGGATATTTGAAGTTAACTACATTACCTTGTAGTTTGTTTCTTCTAGAAACACTATGAGGAATTGGGTTGATGGCTTCCCCTTCTTTAGTGCACTTAGTTTTTTTCATTTCTATGAATCAAATGCTTTGATGTTTTTATTTTATAGTTTTTTAAGGGGAAATAGTGTTGGATGAATGTAGACGAAGGTAAAGAAAGGATTCATTATTTTTAAAGTGTTTATGAAATGAAATGGTTAGTTATTTTAAATACTTCTGATGGTTCATTGTTTCTCATGAGATTATGTAAGATAATTTTTTATGAAAACACATAGTGTTAGTAAATTTATCATAAAATAAATTAATGAAAATAAATTTCATGAAAGAAAAAAATAAAATAAAATCAAATTTAAAGTAATCAAAAAATAAATGTAACCTAAAAAATTAAAATAATTATATCGAAAATTGATTACAATAAAATAAATTTAAAAATTAAAAATATTAAAATATTATCATTTATATTCAAATTAAATAAACCTAAAATTCCTTATGAAAATAAAAACATAATGTTGAAAGTGGTTAAGTATAAACATCATGTAGTTCATATTCAGAATTTATAAATTAAAAAGATTTATTCTTTTACAAAGATGATCTCGTAGAAAATGATGCTTAATATCAATATGATTAGTTCATGAATGACTTATTAGATTTTTTAAAATATTTATAGAACAGTTAATATAACATTAAATTGGCGTACTTTAAATATTTAATCAAACATCAATTATGGTGTTTTTTCATCAACAGTTTTTGTGTACATCAACTACCTACAGATTCTTATTCTACCTTAGTTGTTGATAGGGAATCTGGGTAGTTTTTTCTTACGTGACCATCACACTGAATATATTTATAAATTGTGACATGTTTCATATGAACTTTTTCTCTCTAATCATAAAACTGAAAATTCATTATTTGTAAATTATATTAAATTAAAATCATATGTTTTTGGATAAAAAAGTGATAGAATAACAATTCCATTAAATATCTAAAAATAAGTTTGATAGCCATAAGATGATATTTATTATGATTTGTTTGAAATATTGAACATAAACAAACCTAAAACATAATATCATGTCATCTAGTAGTATGATATAATAAAGTACCAATCAAACTTTTATATAACTTTTTGTCCAATGGTTTTTCAGCATCATTCAAATAATGTTTTATATATGTACACATGGAAGTTATATATGAGTTGTTGTTACTAAGTGAAAACATTCTAAATAAATCAGTAATATATTTACTTTTGTTAAAGATGATTCTATATATTTTTTTAAATATTCTATTCTAAAAGGATGTTCAATTCTCCCATCATAATGATTTAAAATTTGTTTTCCATATGATTTGAAAAATCATTACAAAATTTTTCATTAGATGAACCAAAAATTACATCATAATCATATATTTGAACAAATAATGTATTAGAATAAATGAATTTATTAAAAAGGGTTAGATCTTAAAATCAAATGGCAATTCCTTTTATTTCAAAAGAATAGAACATAACCATCCATAGAACGCTGTAGGTGCTTGATTAATGAAATAAAGAGCATTAGTATGTTTAAAAACATAATTTGGTTTTAGAGATTTTATAAACATGGAGGTTGGTCAAAAAAACAACCTCCATTTAATATACATTTAAAAATGAAAATTAGAAATCCATATTATATAATTTATTTTGTATATCAGATGCATAAGATAAAATTATTCTAATTTCTGATAATCTAGCTACAACATAAAAGGTTTCACCATAATATATAAATTCTTCTGATTATATCCTTTATCTACTAGAATACCATTGTTTCAAGTTATTATTCGCCAATCATCTTGTTAATTTCTAATGATCCACTTAGTTCTATAACTAGATAATTTAGTGTTCTTTAAACAATTTCCCAAACATCATTTCCTTTGAATTGTTTTACCTTATCATGAATTGCTAAAATACAAATCTTATTTTATATGTCTTTAAAACAGATTTATTTTCTAGTCTATATAAATAAGTATAGAATTTGACTATATTTCATATATTTCTTTCATGTTCATATTTATATTTCTAGGACACCTATAATTGTTTATAAATGATGATTCTATTGGGTTATAGTCTTTTTAGTTAAAACACATTTAGGGACAATAGTATCATTTTATTTTGAATTGTACAGAATATTATTTATTGTAGTTTCAAAATCAAATTTTTGGTCTTTATGTCTCATATTCTTAGAAGACTCAAACATTTCATCATTTTTATTTTTTATTTTATATATGGGTCACATTAATCAAAAATTACATGTACTAATTCATCAAAAATACTTATCTTTTTATTATACAATCTATAAAATTTAGAGGAAGAAAAAGATACTAAAAATATTCTTTCATCATATTTTGGATTGAACATAACAAGATTATCGTTGGTTTTTAGGATATACAGATTGCATCAAAAAACATGAATGTACATTACTTTAGATTTCCGGTTATTCCAATGTTCATAAGGTGTCTTTTTTAATATTGGACAAATTAAAACTATATTCATTATATAAGAGGTTGTGCTAATAGCTTATTCCCATTAGTAGGTGGGTTGATTGTATTCATTTAGAATAGTCCAAGCCATTTCTTTAATAGTTTTGTTTCATGTTTCAACAATTCAATTTTCATGAGGTGTTCCTAGTGTGGAAATGATTGTTTACTACCTAGATTTAAAAAAAGTAATTGAATTATTGATTCTAAAATTCCCCACCTAGAAAAATTTCTAATGAAATTATCTTAAAAAAATTTATTAGAAAAAATTTAATATAAATTTTCTAAAGCAGTAAAATATTCACTATTATGGTTGATAAAATAGAACTATGTAAAGCTAGTATAATAATCAAATAAAACATATACAAATAATTTTCAAGCCAAACATTGTACTCATAAATTTACAAACAGATCCATGTGGATACATTCTAGTGGTTTTCATGTATCAATTTTGTTAATAGATTTTATGTATGATTTTGGTTTCTTAACAATTTTTCATGCATAAAAAAACATATCACCATGAAATTCAAGACTTATTAAATCAAAAATTAACTTTTTCTATGAAAATTTAGGTGCATCATAAATATTACAATGACCAAGTCTCCTATTCCATATCCATTACTCATTTGTCATAGTAGTTAATCAATTCACATTATTTTTACACAAGGAATTTAAATCCAATGGATAAAAATTATCCATTCTTGGTTATCTAAACTCAAGCAGTATATTTTTAAAAAATGTGAATTTTTTTAGAGAAATCCATATATTATCCATCAACATGGAGTTGAGTAATACTTATCAGGTTATACTTTAACTCATTTATATATTGTACATTATTGATTGAGAATTATTTTGGATCTCTAAAATTTTCACGTAAACATATATTGCTTCTAAAATTATCACCAATGGTGACTACAACTAAATCTATTTGAATCAGTGTATTGATGTTTGACAAGTTTAAACCCATTACCCTAGAGAATACATTTTTTTATACCATCAAGATTTTCTTTTTCTATGACCTAATTCCTCTAAATTTAATTTTGAAAATATATGTTTTTCTACCAATCATATCTTTGGTTAAATAGCGTTAGCTAGTAGGGATCTGAGAATCCATATCTTCTTTGTTTTTCTATAACATGTATCAATTTTTCCATATAGTTTTTTTTGAAATAATATACTTTTTAATTCCACTTATTTGAGGATTTTTTTTAAAACAGTTTTTTGTAATATTTCCTTATATTCAACAAAATGGAAAGTAATAGTTTTTGAGTTGTGAAAAAAATTATTCTTATATAGTTTATATTTTTTAACCATGCATCTAATACAAAATATATTTTTTTCTAATGACATGTTTACCAAAAATTTCATTTAGACCATTTTTTCATTTTTTAAAGAGGAGACTAGAACTTTTATAATTTTCTACTTCATAATGTAATTATTTAATATTGTCTTCTTGATCATCCTAGTTTGTTGTGGTTGAGTTAAATTTTTCAATTAAATCTTGATGTTTTTTAAATAAAGAATCTATTTCTCATAAAATAGCATTGTGAATATTCCTTAAATATTTGTATGTCATTAATATAGAGTCATGTTTTCTTTCTTAATGTTTTCTATAGGAATCCAATTTATTATTTGAATCATTTGAATTATTTGAATAATATTTTTGTGCCAAATTATCTTCTTCCAAGAGGAAAATATTTTTTCTCAAATTATATTCTTAATTTTGTGAATCATATTCTGATGAGTAGTTGGAGTCTTCCAAAACACTCCAAGTAGCCTTTTTTCCCTTTTACCATTATGTAAATAATCATCATTTTTCTGATATGTCATTTCAATCTTTAGTTTATCACCATGTTACTATTGAAAATTAGGTCTTAGATGACCTAAATTCATGAATTCATATCACTTAATTTCTTATTAAGTCATTCTCATCCCTCGTGAAGTGGTTTCTGAATCCTCATTTATACTTATAAATCTTTTTATCATTCTGTCTAATTAACCCAATTCCATTCCAGAATTCGATGTATCAAAATTATTCTCTTCAATGAATTCGTACATTTATCTTTTTCATTTATTATGAGAAGTGACATACAAAGTGGAATCTTCCATTTTCACAAAGACATAATGATATTCAGAATCATCTTTCATATCATCTTCATGCATCATCAGTGTCCAAATTAATTCTGTCATTGTTAGATTTTTTATTGGTGGTGATTTCCGAATTGCTTGCCGATTTACCATTATATTTAGTAGTTAGTACTATATATACATTCAATGATTGATGAGCTTGTTTTTTAGGTTCAACAAACCATATAATATTATTGATAACATCTGTTATCCTTCAATTCATTTTAATGACACTCTCTCCATTAATCATCCTAAAAGTATCAAATTTTACAGTTGATGTTGAATTCCTCATTTATCATACATTGTATATAACATTATAGGAAACCACAATAGTTTCCCACATTTCATAAGCAGTAGGAAATTGTGAGAGAAGGTTGAATTCAACGATTCCAAGACCACATAATATACCCTTCATAGATTTTGAATTCATGTTATACTTAGCCTCTTTAGTAGCAGTCCATGTTTCATGATTTTTAATAATTATATAAGTATTAATGAACATTGAGTAGACATTAAATCCTATATTCATCAAACAGGTAAACATTTTTGATTTCCATCTTCCATAATTTTCACCATTGATATAATGATTTTTATCCATTGACATTACTTCTCTTTGATTATTCATTTACATCATTTTATAGACCTTGTACTTTCATCTTGTTATATATTTTCAAAAAGATCTCCTTAAATACCAATTGTTAGGTCTGAATATTCAAATATACATAACATGGGGTGGGGTTGAATTGTGTCGTTTAAAAATATTACATATTTCTCCATTTTGATGACAACTATAGATTATGTTTATATGCAGTGATTACCTTTTGTATGAAAATATGAGTAGTGGATAAAACATAAATACAGAATATGGCTCTTTATTATGGTTTGGGGAATAAATAACCCCAAGTCAACTACACGATTTACTCCATCTGGATATTTGTTGAATTTCACTAGTTAGGTCCTCATAACATCAGACCATTCCACAACTGAGTGAAGGAAATTGACACATTTACAAATAAGGCATAAAACATAGGTTACTAGTTATATAACAAAGAACTGAAAAACAAAATCGTATATCAAGAAGATGATACTCCACCACGACTGATTATGATCAATTGAAACTCTAAATAAAAAAATATTGATTAAAAATGTTCCAGTTAAAATTCAAAGTTGAATAAAAAATGGACAATTGATGGATCATCTTCTTAAGAATAGAGCCTCTTAAAGAATGAGCAATTCCTAAGGGATCAGATTACAATAGATCTTTAAAAGAAAAAAGGAAACTATTAGCAGAAGTATTCATACATAAAAAATGTGCTCAAAACATATATATCCACAAAAGTGTAGCTTCTACTATAAAGAACACAATATGATTGATTATTGTTATAGATC
Organism: Viscum album; assembly: GCA_963277665.1. Lineage (NCBI taxonomy): Eukaryota > Viridiplantae > Streptophyta > Magnoliopsida > Santalales > Viscaceae > Viscum > Viscum album. Next base: position 1,872,868,991 of record OY728120.1, on the reverse strand, counting down.
TGTAAAAGATCTTCACAAGAACTACGTTTCAATAGAAATATATTTTTTTAAATATATTTCTCAATATATATTAATCTTTAAATCATATAGATATATATATAACAAATATAAATATAGAATAAATAATGAATAGAGTCTGCTTTTCTAATTCTATATCCTTGAATATCTCTTGATAAATCATTTGAATTATAATTTTTGAGATAGCTCAGACTATTCATAACATACCTTATGAATAGGAGATAATTTCACTATATTGTAAGATTCTTTGAATCAATCGTAATGAGGTTAAAATTCTTTGAAAATGAACTTCTAAATTTTCATGATATTCCGCAATGACCACTGCATGAATCTCTTTGAAAATAATAAATTCCAATCTCTAGTTTTTAAATGTAAAATTTAAGGATCATTTATAAATTGAAAAAATACCAAACATAGTGTTCAACTACGCAGTGTTAATTCTATGAACGTAAGGTTGAAAATGTAAGGTTGATCACAAATGTATGGATGACGAGCCATGCTTTTTCATCACAAGCATAAGGTACCATACAAACATGTGGTTATTTATCCATGAATATTCAGTTATTCAAACATAAGTTTTCAACAAAACATACTATTCATTATTCATAAATTTCTATAAATGTAGGTTTAATTAACCATATGAAATGAAATTTCAATCATAATTGTTAATAAAAACCTAGGGTTTTTTCTTACATCCCATTCTTCAATGTAATATTTGAAAAGTGATTCAAGAACCGACCTAAGTGTAGTTCGATCAAATTGAAAAATATTCCACCTGAATAATAATCTATACTAAAATTAAGAAATAACTAATATAGAGAACATTAATTTTATAAAATATACATAATGTAATACCATTAGTACAACAAAAAAGGGTATTTTTGAGCAATAAAATTAATATTATTTATAGAGTATTGTGGAGAGAAAACATTCACAACAGATTTTAATCACTCTTATCATAACAATGATTTTTTATATTCGAGGGAGTCTAATATACTTCTATAAGTATGGGGTTATGGATTTTTTATTTCATAATTATGTTGATCCCAATGCTAGAATACACTAGGAAGTGGCATATTTCGATACAGTTGAACTGACTTGTGATATACAGTGGCTGTAGGTGGATATAGATTTTGACGCCCTTCTAATCCATTGAAAATGTGATAATGGAACTAAATTTCACATAATTAAACACATTTATGATTTAGAAAACCAAGATAGATACCACGCCCTCAAGATACAGAGGTATATTAAAGCCATTAAAAAGGGACCAAGTGTCTTCATTTATAGGATTAGGGCCTAAATAATTTAAAACCACATTGATATGTTGGTGAGGTGTTTTATCACATCATACATCTGTTCTATGGGATTATTTTTTCGTGTAGAGGGATATTCCTTGGAATGGTGTGTAGTATATGTAGTTATCTAGGGAGATGAATCCTAGGTTGTTATTGTTATATCCTAATATAGTCTAGTTATTCTACTGTAAACAATTTATGGAATGTATCAATTAATTGAGGTCTAAATCATGATGGATACCGCAGATCGTAGTGCAGTTGTGGATGATCTATATGGTAAAATAATATATTCTATTGTTGAGGCATACCTAATAGTATTTACTTCAAGGTTTTTTCTGTTGTTCAATTCCTAGTTATTAATTCTTAATCATAATAACATGAACAACCTGGTAAAAAGAATATACATGAACATATCTTCTTTTGGCATGTCATCAAGATCTCCTTTAAGGGTTTTTTCTATAGCCATATAAGGGGTCCACATATCCTTCATTCTAATTAAAAAAATGTGAAGTGGTCCACTAATTCCAAAACATTCATGTGGTGTATTATATCTCTTCGTTTGTATAATAATTCATATTTTAGAGTGCCCTGGGAGGGTCTCCCAAATCTGGAGGAATGTAGTTTCCAAGAGTGAGAGTAGACTTTGTCACCATAAGAGGACTCTAGTTTTCAATATTAAATCAATGTCCATTCATCTTAGACATGAGAGGCTGTGAAAAAGATATAGATTCAACAGTTGGAGGAGTTTGAAAAAACCACATAATGTTCTAGACTTATCATCGAGTTCATGAAATGAACATTTCATCTGCACTAATACATCGCCCAATTTTAATAATATGTAATAAACCAAATCCTAGAGACCATATTATAAGAAAACATTTTCATTGATGGAGTGTCCAAGGATCATGTTAGGTGGGAATTGATCATCATGGAGAATGATTTAGGCCCCCTGAGGTCTCTATCTGTAGAGACCCAAAGCTTGACGTACATGGTCATTGCAATACTTTTGCGGAATATGTAATACACAAAAAAACACCCAAGGACCACATTAGTTTACTGTCTTTGGAATCTTGGAACATAATCTTCTAATCCTGGTGAAAGATATTCAACATCTCCAATAAACATCTTCCCTTTTGTTTTCTTACCTAAAAGCATTATTTAAATATTGTGGAAAAGAAAACATATAATGGGTGACCTCAAATGCTCCGTAAGGGTAAGTATGGAGAAAATAAAACAGATCATATACATTTGAACTTAAAAAAACATGAACATATTGTTTAAACATCAACATCTTGAGTTTTGAAGTAAATCTTAACAGTACGTATGGCATAGATCATAAAGGAATATTAATCAAGATAAAATATCATGGGAATAAAACATGTAATTGTGGCATCCATTAAGCACATGTTATGACTTCAATAGTAGCCAAGGCATTGCTGCCAAGACCATCATAGTGGACAATGTCCATTACTGAACCGGGTTTACTAGTGGTTCCAACACTACTAGAATTCTTTGTAATTGCGACGATCTATTTGCGACGGGATCCCATTGAAAATATGCTTTAGCGATGGTGCCACGTCGCATATAGCCCTTACAGAAAACATTTTCTCGAATACAATTATTTGCAATGGACCCGTTGCAAAAAATCTTATTTGCGATGGGAAACATCTCCTTCGCAAATAAGCATCCGATTATATGTATTATATATACATTAACATTTTCGTGACAGGCCCATCACAAAAACTATTTGCAACGGGCTCTTGTCCCATCGCAAAATGAATATATATATAAAACTTTCTATGATGGGCCCGTCGCAACAAATTATTTGCGACGGGAAAGTAGTACCGTCATAAATATGTTTTTAAAAATATTTAGTTAGACTATTTGTGATGGGACCCCGTCGCAAACGGTCCCGTCACAAATAATAAATTAATTTAAACAATATATATAATAAAATTATGATTAATGAAAAAATAATATTACTATTATTAAAACAATAAAAAAATAAAAAATATTACAAATCTCAATATTCACAAAAAAATATTAAAAAATAAAAAATATTAAAATTCTTAATATTCGAAAAAAAATATAAAAAAATAAAAAAAATTTAAAATTACATTATGTAATATTTTCACCAATATAAAAGATAGAAAATGTAATTAATTCATATTACAATGTAAAATTCAAATGTTTGTAACATAAAAAATCACTTGGGGGTCGTCTTCGGGAGAAGGTGGAGGAGATGAAGAAGTTGGTGGAGGAAACTCCCTCCCTAAACAACGAGTCAGATGGCGCATGTACTCCATCTGCTCGTGATGCTGCTACTACCATCGACACATTTTCTCCTCATAATGCCGATCCTATTGCTGCTTCCGTAGACACATCTCTTCATGCTGCTTCTGCAATGTCTCTATATTCTCAACCTGAGCTCATAACTGCTCCTGATACTATGATCCAGAATATGATGCCTCTCCACAAGCTCCTCTCAAGCTAGATGCTAACATCGCATAAGTACCATAATAAGTACCAGGAGTAAAATGAGAGCTGATGCCAACTACTCTTCCCTTCTCAAAGTCATATTGAGTAGGAGGCATCCATGCTGCATCATCGAAATGGTGAGCACTGGTCTGCTCAGTCGTCTCATCCTGAACCTCAACCTGTGTCTGAGAGGTTGCATCATCATATAAATCCTTAAATTACAATTTAATTATAAGATTGTAAAAATATTATAAGCAGTTAATTGTCAAACTGAATAATAATACTAACCACAATCTGACGCTGACAATCACCTCTAATCTCTCCAGTGGCTGGATCAATGTAAATTCGCTGATAATCATCGCACCCCGTAATATTGGGATGCTCGATTGCCTATAGAAATATAAAATAAAATGTTTATATTTAATTTTATATAAAATATTTAAAAAATATACATACCAGATTCTCCCTATGTAATGTTAATGGACGGCTACCAGCTCGATGTGTCACCTCCTGTCTCCCCCGGTTCTGTCGTCCCACTGAAGATCTCCACTGAAATCCACCACCCAACCAGTGTAAACATAATCCATCCCCAAAGTGAGATGAAACATACTCTGGTAAGTGGGATCTACACAACTCATCAAATTCTATCACCCATGCTTTCTTAATGGTTGTCCTTCTCAAATTGTGCAAAAACTAACGGATACAGTCACACATAGAATCCTTCCATTATGCGTGGACAGTGTCGCGCATGCTATCATCGATAGGATACTATAAACCCAAAAAATAATTTATAATATCAAGTTGATAATAAAATAAATTTATAAAATAAATATTATTTATTTACGTACCATCCAATGATGGAACATGGTGTATCTCACATCAACGAGAATCTGTTCCCATGTGATAAATGGCAGAGAAAAATAATTGCACAAGATAGTGCTCCCCTGTCCAATAGCTACATGCACAAAACTGTGAAAAATGAATAAATAATAAAACAATTATTATATATATAAATAAATTAATGGAATCTAAATAAAATATATAGGTTACCATACCTCTGTGTGCGTGGATCGAAACCAAGATGTGGAAGTTGCTCAGGGATTGTTTCAAGAATCATTAGTCGTGCAAGACCACGCCCCCTCCGCATACCCCATGAACCTACAGTAGGGTGAGGGTCAGATGATCCAAAACCCCCCTCATCAAAAGGTAGGTCAGCGTCCTGCAACTCGAGAAATATCTCTGGGTCCATCTAAAACACAAAATGATTGTTGTTAGAAGATAGTTTAAAATAACTATTATATATAGATATATATTAGTTATTATTATAATAATAATTTAATTGTTTCAGTGTTCATCATCATCCTCTTCTCCATAGCTATCAATGTCAATGTCTTCATCTTCCTCCTCAGCATCATCAATATCCATATGAGTTTCAGTTTTAGAATCTCTTGTAATTTCAAATTCATTTGTAACATCATTAACATCATCATCACTATCGATCCTTTATTATGGGGTTTCATCATCGATATTCACATCTATTTGTGAATCAGATCGATTTTGAGCAGTCTCTTGAAAATTTTCAATTCCTTCCACATTAGCGGAACCACATTCATTGTGAGTAAACAGATTTTACTTGCCATTCCAGACCTGTATTACTAAACCAGATTTTACTTTCATTTCATGCATGTTTATCTCATGAGATATAAATCTTTAACCAATTTATTTCAAGGTAATATAGGTCCCACACATATCATAATGAAACTATACTTTTGTGTTCTACAAAATCATAAATCATATATCATAGCATATCACATGTATTAAAAATGGGATTCTTAAACATCATGTCATCAAAACAAAATCCATATAAGATAAAAGGACATCATAAAAATAATTCCATCATAACATAATCATATCAATGTAATAATAGGGATAGAAACAGAACCATATATAATATTAGATGGAAAATAATTTTGACAAAACACTTGAACTCCAATATTGAGGAAAATATTGTTTCTACTTCATAAACATTTTTCGTTGCTCAACATGTCATAATAAAAGAAGTTAATTGAAAATAAACTTGAAAACATGTAAATTAAGCTTCATGTAAATAATCCATTCATTCTGTATATGTTAAAAAACATTCTTCTCATACATTGGTCTGAAAAGTAAAAAGTATCTCGTACTGAAAACGAGAAAATATTCCTTTAATATATTTTAATAAAAATTCACCAAACGGTAAAATTGGATTTAAAAAATTTCAGGAGGATAGAAATAGAATTACATATTGAATAATCATGGATTTGGATGATAAATATTCCCCATTGATTTATGAAGTATAAAGAATCTCGGATAAAATTGAGATTGTGATATTTTCCCCTAGGTTAGGTCCAATTTATTCCGTACGTGTCTAAAACTCTTGTATAGCGGGTTTAAACATATTATTAACTTGTAACAGAAATATAATAATATTTACGATATCATATATCATTCACTTATGACTTTATATTACCCGTTATTTTGTTAATTCCATGTTAGAGCAGCGTTTTGGGTAAAATTGTTTCATTTATCGAACGTGTTTGGACTTGTTGTTATTGATATTATTATTACTTATATCACTATTAAATTAATTCATGAATGTAAAACATGATTTATATATCATATATATAGTGTATATATATATATAATAGATAGATAAATGAAATGAAACACACCGTTCATGGAGATGGTAGGCCGTATGTACCCATGAATGCTCTTTTTCTTTCGTTATTGGAATGAATAGAAGTTAGTAGATGAAATATATATATATATATATGCAGTAGCATTATTATATCATATATATCATTATTATTCCTTATATATACATTAAAATCATTCTTAAATGGTTAACATGGATAATGAATCACATCACGTCTTGGATACAGTAATCTGTACGTATGCACGAGCGATGATATTTTTCCCATAATTATTGAATGTAATTGTAGTGGAAGATATAATATCGTATAATTAGTATGATTTTATAATAGCCATATATAGTTTTCCATAACAACATTATACCATTCCAAGTATGGTGGTGGTGGAAAAAAAGATTACACCCCGACGTGGAGACGGTATTCCATACGTACGCACGGGCGGTGATTTTGTTTTACATAGGATGGATAAAAGGGGAAATGGGGTTGTTTCATATTTATAATAACATATCAGTATATCAATTATACTTATGTAATTACTTTATAATGAAAAAAATACAGAATAGGAAGTAGTAGAATAAAGAAACTTGAATGAATCAGAAGAAGAGATTACCTCTTCTTCGACACGCCTCATATTAACCTCCTATAAGGGCACTAAATATGGACTTCGAAGAAAACCAGGACATCTAGTAGGTTTCTATGAAATTGTAGAAGTGAAATGGGTAGGGTTTGGTAGAGCTTTAAGGCTCAAATTTTTTTGAAGAGGAGAGGGAGAAGGTGCCCTTTTTTAATGAAGGAGAGGGGCACCATTGGAAACCAGAAAAATATGAATTTATTATAAATTCAAAACCCACTGAAAAAACTCAAAAAATAACTAAATTCTAAGATGAGATGAGATAGGGTTGTAATATTTCCAACCAATAAAATTTAGAAATGTTTGGAATTTATTTTAATCCCGGACAACATGATTTATCCTTATTTAATATATTTAATTTCATTTGTGGTAATAATATTGTAAATTATAAATTGTTATAAATAATTACATATGTGTTATGAATAATACATAATTGGGTAATTAATGAAATTTTAGACCATATAAATTTCAATTTAAATTTTTTAAATATTTTTGTGATTTTTAAACAATTTAATAATATGTTTTTTTATAAAATATCAATAGTGTTAATTTTGACTATATTAATCTATTTGAATTTAAATAACATCCACATAGAGGATATATTCGAACAAAAATGTTTAATATATTCCAAACATTTAATATTAATCTATAATATTTTTTTACAACATTAATTAGTTCATATAATATTTATTTTAATATTTTTAAAACCATTTATTTTATATTTCTCTTAATAAAACTATTACTACATCATTTTTGTAAAATCATTTAATATACTAATTATTTTCATAAAAATTTAAAATATAATTTTATGATGATCATAAATATAATATATTTCAAAATAATAATTTTAATCGAATTTATCATATTAAATTCACAAGATGCTATTTTTTCTATTTATTAAATTATGACGGTTCCAACTTTTGTATCATTTAATATGAAATAACATTAATATCATAATCTCTTTTTTAAAGCTCCATAGGGTAAAAAATTAGTCCATTGGATGGTTATGGTATATATATATAAGGCCAATATGTTTTGGTAAGGTTTTTGGGCCTTTTAATGGGTATTATTATTATAATATAAACTATATTACTGATTTTTCACTAAATAAATAATTTTTGCATCATTAATTTATAAGCTATTAAGGTAATTAAATATCTCTTAAAAATTAGAAATAAATTAAAATAAAAAATAAAACCATATTATATTTCAAATTAGTATACATAATAGAATTTATATTCTGTATAACCTTATATTAAATATACATTAATTGTTAAAGTTTCAGTAATAAAAATTTTACATTCTTTAAAATAAAATAAATTAAAGGTCTTAATCACATCCAAGTGGGTTCCAATGGATTCCATTTCCACCAAAATATTCCTTAGGATGCAATATAGTCATCCAATTATATGAGGAAAAGTGTTAGGGTAATTTTATAATATTATTTTTACCCTTAATTACCCGATTTACCTTTAACTATGGTAAATAAAATTTCTTGTAGTTACTATTCATAGTGACCAAAAATAAATAGTATCTTATTAAGATAATTTGGACTTACTGATTCCAAATATTGAATCCAATTTTCCATAATTAAATTACAGAAGTTTCATAAATGAATTTAAAATTAATCCTGTTGTTAATATAACAAGTTTTAAAAGACAAAACATTGCAAAAGATTGAAATTATTTTACCTATGAATTCAATGTAAAATCATTGATAATGAAATAAATTATATTAAATGGTATAAATATATTCTATTTATACTTTAAAACCATTAAATATTATAATTTAACCATATAAATTATTACGATGAAAAAATATGTTTTTAATTAAAAATTACCGTGTTTTTACTATTCATTAAAATATGAATGTAATCATAATAATATGAAAATTTTATCCAAATTATATTTTTATATTCTGATTCGAAAGAATAATTTTATTTTATAAATTTGAATATATAAACATGTCAAAATATAGATTAAAGTGGGTGCGCCATTAAAAAGTTGCAAAACTGAATTTTTTTAAAAACACTTATTATACATGAAAAATTTATTTTGTTACCATACCATGTTCTAGAAAATGCATATGATGAATAATAATTTTATAAAATTAAAAATGTAGTTAATTCTATTCATAACGTCTAGTTCATAATAATATTATAACAATATATCTTTTTTTAGTGAAACCAGTTATTGTGTGCTACTCACGCTATAGATGAAGGTCGTGATTAGATGTAATGCAAGCCAAGACATGGCTGTGTATAGTGCATGCTGCCTTTGGTGTTTCATATAACATAATCAAAACTTATATCATTTATACATTAAATTTAATCTATACATAATGTTGTGTAGACTAATTTCTATAAAATGAAATTGGAATTTTGTGTATCACGAGCCAAGAATAGTGTTGCGTATAATGCATGATAATACAGTGTTGCATATACTAAAAGCTAATCTTGGTGAAGTGTACAACAATAGATGTCAAATAAATTAAAAATAATAATTCTCATAAAATCTAGGGGTGTTAAATTTTCAATCTTTGTAACAATTTGTTTTAATGGGGAAATATTGCTTCTTTGTTGTCATTGAAATTATAAGATTATATGTTTAATGAATTATGAATAACTTATATTAAATATCCACTTGTTTTGTGTAGATTTAAATTGGATACACACAATCAATTCATTTATTAATTCTCACTACAACTTTATGACAATTTTAATTGATATTTCACAATCTCATTCTAATTGAGATTATTTATTATTGAATTTCCAATGAATGAAATTGTTGAAATAATTTTATAATAAACCATTTAATTTTATTATCCTTTGTTTTTTCAGGAAATATTTCATTTTGAATCCATCTTCCCACTTTATTTTACTTAAAATAATGGACATATATATATATATATATATATATGTGTTTTTATAAAAATCGGACTTCATTTAACTCTTTGGTCAAAAACACATTTTATTCCAAAACCATGTTTTCCAAAAATGTTTTCCAAAATGTTTTTATAATTTTCCAAATTATTTATAAAATAATTTTTTACTATCATTGATTTTTTTAAAAAAATTAAAGGAATATTCATTTCGTTTTAAAAATATTCCCCATTTGGATTTTCCTAAAAAATTAAAAGGAATCAATATTTCAACGTGTATGAAATGAATGTAATTTATATCCATCATGATGAATTAATCTATTTAAAGGTTAATTTATTATATTAAAATTTTATTTTCAAATAAAATTATTTTCATATTATTTTTGGAACTATATTTTAAAAAAATTATTTTCCAAATGAGAAAGATATTTTCCCCAAGAATGTTTTTAAGAGTATTTTATGGTATTCATATTAATAAATGACAACATATCTTTATTATTTATCCAATGGGTATATGTTGGATTGATACTCCCTTTATTCATTATATATATGGTTTATGGTCATTTGGACCTATTATGTTATTGACATTCACTTTATTAATTCATTTTTTGGCCAATAACATTCCCATGAAATATTCACTTACTTGGGATCTTTGGAAATTAAATTTACCCTATATATACATATTATTTATCCTAGACATATTTATTTCATAAACCATATATCATTTCTAAATTTGGTATTCAAATTTGTTTTTTATATAGGGAAATATTGATAAATCTTTATTCTTTACTTGATAGTGATATTTGATGATAAGGAACATTTTTCATTAATAAAATTGATCATTCATCATTTGAGGAATGCATTAGACATGAATATATGAGTGTTACTAGTTTTAAATATCCCCTAGATACATTAATAGTCTCCTGATAGGAATCAGTTTTCTAGACATAGTGAAATGGGTTCCTATTGTATACATACCCATCAATTTTAAACTTTCATCCGAATTGATAATGAAGGTAGAGTTATCATGATTTCTGAGATCATGAAATCCAAAAATTATGGATTTTTATCATTGATAAGTCAGATATTTTTATCTCTGTGGATTTTGATATTATATAATCTTGGGATGGATTCCAATCATAGATTATTAATTTAATGTGTTATCTTTTAAGTTATTTACAATGTCAAGTTGATTATGCCTTTTCTAATTCTAATTATCACAAACTGGACCACATGTCCTGGTACGTTGATACCCAAACCAATATTGATGTAGATAGAAGGGAATTACCAATCCACATGGGTTGGTGACTTGCACCTATTATCATATAAGATAAAATTTGGAAAAATTATTCCATTAATATAGCATATGATAAAGATACATATCAATATACTCAAAGAAAACACCCATAAGATATTGTACCAAAAGCCAAAAAAGTATAAAAAACCACAATAAGCACATCACTAATATACTTAAAGAACAATATAAACAAACCAAGTCCCACTGGAAACAACACTGTATTTCCAAATATAGAAAACAACCACCAATTCTAAGTATCTCTTTCCCCTTTCTCAAACTAGGAAGAAGGAAATCTGCAAAGCCTAAAGGAAAATGTAGGGTGCTAGCTAAAATATCTATAACATCTCTCCCAGTGTTCCATAATACGATTAAATAATAAATAAATCAAATAATTCGTTAAATTTTTAATAAAATGGGTATTTTAGAATAGTTTCATATTTTTAAAAATACTTCTAATTTCAGTTGATTGAAACATTTCAAACAATTGGTTAATATTTTTATATTACAAAATTTATATAAATTAATAGGAATGATTAAAACAATTTCAAAAATAAAGAAATATATATATATAAATGATCACATATACAAAAAAGGGTTATATTCCAAGAGGTATTATAGTTCCAAGCTATGGGATACTCAAACATCTCATACCTGTGATCATAGAAATGTACACACACAAACCTTAGATACTGGCCAAAGAGGACTCATCAATATCCCATTGGGGATAATATCTACCAAACTAGGATTTTTTATATAGTGTTAAAGGTTTATTCCATTTCTAGGTAATTATCATACTAGAATATTTGTCTCAAATAACCCAATAATTACCAAGGATCACATGTTCCCAATCAATCAATAAAAAAATGAGAAAATTAATTTAAAAAAAATTTTAAAATAAAATTTCCCCTTTTATAGTTTCAATATGTCAATTTCCATTTAAAAACCAAAATATGAGTTTTTAACCAATTCATTCATTTTAAAGACAAAACCAATTATAGGTTATTTTCAAAAAAAATCTGATATTCTCAAAATCAATCCACAAATCAATTTTAATAAATTCCATAAAATTAAAATCCCACCAAATAATTCCAATTCCATTGGAAATAGGGGTTTCCCATAAATATAATATCAAATAAATATCGAATACACAATATAATGGGAATTCATAAATTAAATTTAAATGTATTTATCTTAAACTAAGAAAATCATGGGTTGATAATGTGGAAATTTCAAAAACACCACCAAACTTTATCATGAGGATCATAGAAAACAAAACTCGAAATGGGATTTCACAATGAATGACATATAAAACATACACCAAGGATTCACACATAGATTAATGATCCAAAACAAACAATATATTATTCATCCACAAAACAATTATGTAATAAACACTAAGGTGGAGAGAAGAAGAGAGAAGAAGAGAATGAATGAGGGATGGACTCTTATAGGAGTGGAATCGAACGATACACACCTAGCATCGATCCTCCAAGAAAGGATTTGAAAGATCAAAAATTGGTATTTGAGATCCCCAATGAAGAGGGAATACATATAATACATAATTAGGCCCAATCATCTTATAAAATAGGGTATCAATAATTTTAAATATAATTTTATGAAATAAAAAACCCATACACACAGTTAGCTAGGAAGGGCCTCATGGTTAGTCAATCCATGCCCCCTCTAAGGGTTATATAGTTTCTACTATGAGGGTGAATGTTTTTTCAAAATGTGATCCATCCATGAAAACCTCCCTTATTTGGTTTTTCATAGTTTACCCAAGGTTGGAATTGGGTTTAATAGAAATGTCTGCCAATTGTACATAGCTCAAAAAGTTCTAATTTTTTTAAATTTTTCTCCCAATTAAACTCACAATGAACCCTAACACATGAATGATAAAAAGGGGACTAGAAGTACAATAAAATAGTAACATGATGTTAAAACCACCCCACCATAGAATATTTGTTCCCAAAAAATAATATCAATATGTCTCCATTTGAATAAGATAAGGCCACTAGTCCCAAATCAGTGTATCTCTCTCCCAAGTCTTATGAGTATCAGAAAAATGATGCCATTGAAGTAGAACTAAATGTTTCACCCTTCCATGATATAATTTTTTTTTCAGAATAAACTATCCTCACTATATTGTCAGTCATTGATAAATTAGGTTCAACATCAATATCACTCCAGCTCAAAACAAGAGATGCATTAGAAAGATACCCTCACAGCAATGATACATGGAATAAATTATTTATTGAGGTAAACTATGGTGGATGTTCTAAATGGTAAGTCACATTATCCACCTTCTCAAAAACCTCAAAATGTCCCTCCAAATGAGGAGTAATATTCTATTTCCTCCAAATCCATTAATGACCTAAATGTGGTGAAATATTCAGGAAAACCTTTTCACCCACTAAAAACTCCAACAGTCTATGTTGATGAAAAACAAAAGATTTATTCCATCTCATTAATATCATAATCCTCCTATGATTCAATAGAATAATTATTGTTTCTCTTGAATAAGACATTATCCAACCAAGGAACTTTCACCAATCACTGACCAAAAAATAGATATTTACCTGGCTGAAAAAAAAGCCCTTATAAGTTTTCATTCCAATAACATACTTTTGAATATTGTTATATGAAAAATTATAACAGCCTGAAATGGTGATCCCAAGCTCCACTAGTGTAAAAAATAACACACAAAGTGTATTCTCATTAATCTATATAGGATTTTCTGTCTATCCATCCATATTTTGATGGTATTCAATAGTGAAATGAAACCGAGTTCCCAGTTCATCCAGAAGGAATCTCCAAATTTGATATGTAAACCATGGATCTCTATCAAGGATTATAGAAGATTTAAATTTATGAAAATGGACAATCTCTCTCACTTATTGATTTTCTAACTACTCAACTTGTTTGTATTATGAAAGGGTATGATGTGAACCTATTTATACATGTATCAACCACAACCCATATAACATTATTGTTTTTATGTGTAGTTGGTAACACAACTAAAAATTCCATATAAATTTCATCCCACTTTCTTATTAGCACAGGATGTGGTTAGAGAAAACTCGATGGTCATTGGTGCTTGACCTTGAACTATTGGCATATAATATAGCAAGAGAAAAAATCAGTAATGTCCCATCTCATATATGGCCAAAATAATTGTTTCCACATATCATAGAACATATTAATGATCCCTAGGTGTACTTAACTATTAGAAATATGGAAATCCCCTATCACATCTTTCCATTCCATGAGAGGTAGAACAAAAAAATCCTAGAAACATAGAATACCCTCCATAGAGAACGATTACTCATCAATAAACTCAAAATCATAATGAGAGTCTCTAATTATATGAGTAATTTAATCATGTTGTTTTCCCTAAATAATCATCATGAGGTGAGAAGAGGTTAATTGATCATTGACCAAGAAAACATCATCCTCTATTTCACAAACTCTTATAAGAAACTGTGCAAAAAGATCCATAAAGTTCTTCTAATCCAATGATTCTTCCACATATGAGGCCATAAGATTCTTTAATAAATAATTTTCAATGAGATTCAATTTCCCTAATCTATAGGTGATGTAACGTCCCTATTCCAAAATCCACCCAGAGGTGCCCTGTAACCAGTTGGTCACATGGCCTCAAGTGCATTTCCCTGAATGCCAGAGGCTACCGACTAGCTGTGAGGGCTTTGGGTGTGATAGTGGGGAAACTATACCCTCATTGGCAGAGTAAACATCGGAAGTAAACAACACATACAATAGCGGAAGAAGAAAATACCAAACAATAGTAAACAACAGAAGATTGAAGGAATAAAAAACTGGATCACACACACATATATATGAAATGATGCATAATACATATGTCTAGGAAAGCATCCAAACAAGTCACAATACTAGAAATACAAACAGTGCTAAAACAAGTACAAAAAGAAAAATAATATCTCCTCAGCATCGCAAGCCTTATCATGGTCCCTTTCTCTCCACCTCCACAGCAATAAAGTACCTAAAGTAGAAGGGCGATTTCCCTTATCTATACCTGCAACAATATAATCTGTCTGGGCCCAAAAGCATGACCTAAACAGGGTGTGAGACTAAATCCTAGTAGGAATCCACCAGAAGATCTATGCCTAATAGTCAGTGAATTTATGGAAGGTAAAAGTTCAAAAAGCAGTAAACATGAATGTACTAAACACTAAACAATCCACATATCAATATCAAACAACAGTGAAGCAAACAACTAAACCACAAATAGGTAACCCTCTGAGAAGTACTTGCAGCCATCCCCTCTGGTCCTACATAAAAAGTACGTGCAAACCTCTAGGAAGCACACTTGGTCTAACCACTCTGGTTTTGTATAGGAATTTAATAAGACTCTCTAAGGAAGCACTCACAGTCCATCCCCTTATAGTCAAAGGTATAGCAAGACTCTTTGAGGAAGCTCATACAGTCCATTCCCCGTATAGTCTAGGTAAAGAAAGACTCTCTGCGGAATCTCACACAGTCCATTCCCCATATAGTATAGGGTAGTCATGGACTCTCTGAGGAATCTCACACGTCAATTCCCATTATAGCACAAAGTTCTAGGACTCTCTGAGGAAGCTCACTTGGTCAATTCCCCTTATAGCCCAGGTTGTTCAATTCAACAAAGAATCTCTGAGGAAGCTCACACAGTCAATCCCCTTATAGTCTAAAGTAATCAAGGACTCTTTGAGGAAGCTCACTCGGTCAATTCCCCTTATAACCCTAAGTGGTTCTTGGCTCTCTGAGTATGCTCACTCGGTCAATCCCCCTTATAGACAAAAGTGCTCAAAGACACTATGAGGAAGCTCACCCTGTCAATTCTTCCTATTGTCTACTACACCAGGTTCTCACAGACCTGTGTAATTCAATGAACATGGCAACACAATATATCCAAAGAAAACCTATAGAACTACTTGGCTAAATAGTATACATCATATCAAGCATGTCATAATACAACTCTCCATCCTACAACAACAGGCATGGAAAACAGGCAAGGAAGCAAAAGTCTAAACATGACCAAACGGTCGTAAATAGAACAATGCATGTGAATAACACATCCAAAGCACAATAATCAACCCAATTCATATCGAAATTACCTCTACATAGGCCTACAAGCATGACAGGAAATAAACAGGGGTAAAACGGTAAACACGCACTACCCCGTTCAAGGGTATTGGTGAAATTTGCACAGAATACTCCAAGAATTTGAACAGAAATGCACAAACCACCTACCTCGGGGTTAGGAGATCAATATACTTGAAGTTTGAAACTTGATTCTCCTTGGAACGTCGTAGCTCTAAGAAAATGTCCAAAACATTCAACCCATGATAGCTTAAAAAAGAAGAAGAATTGGAAAACAAGGCTCAAAAAGAAGAGAGAAATCACTGATGCGATTCCAACACAATCAATGGTGTTCGAATCGAAGGTTGGATGGAGGCTCGGGGGCTTAGAGAGAAGTCACGGCCGTACGGGTTTTTTCGGATGAAGACGACCCAGAAGAAGGTTGTTCTGTCCGTCAGACGCGACCCCAGTGTGTTTAATGAAAACAACAAAATACATGGAGTGTACTTTTGGAGTACACGGAGTGTACTTGCTTCTTCTATACTTCACAATAGGTGGCCTCCAAGTCACTCCCACACGACCGTGTGTGCGAATACTACACGGCCATCACATGGCCTATAGCGGCAAGAAATTACACGGCGTGTACTCATAAATTACAAGGCGTGTACTTAGAAAATTTCTAGAAATTCCTCTTTTCTCCAAAAATGACCAGAAAGGAAAAACATTTCTGAAAGGAAGGTTTGGGTTCTTACAAACTTCCCCCCTTAAAGAAATTCATCCCTGAATTTCCCTAGAGTGGCGTAGAAGAAGAAACCCCGAACAGTTCCAGCCACTGTGCTTGTACATCGACCTCCCTCTCCCAAGTCTTGTCCTGTACTCGCCGGTGCTACCATATCACTCATACCAGAGGAATAGACCAGCCACAGAGAACCTTTGTACTGTGATCCACAATCTGGATAAGATTCTCTTTAAAAGATGCATCCACTTTGAGCTCAACCTCCTCGGGTCGAAAGACATGATACAGGTCTGAAAAGTAACATCAAAGCTGAGAAACATGGAAGACGTCGTGCATAGCACGATACCTCTGAGGTAACTGCAACCGATAGGCAACCGAACGAAGTCTTTAAAACACCTCAAATATCCCGACGTACCTCGATGAAAGCTTACCCTGTATCCTAATACTTTTGTGTCCCAACCTCGGTGTGACACCCAAGAAAACCTGATCCCCGACCTCGAACTCCAGAGGTCATCTCCGCTGATCAAAATAAGACTTCTGTCAAGACTGTGCAGTATCCATACTCTTCCGAATCAACTCTATCTACTTTATGGTCTCTTGAACAAGACAAGGTCCCAGAAAAGATACCTCTCCTGCCTCCAGCCAACATAAGGGTGATCATTATGGCCTACCATACATAGCCTCATAAGGATCCATTTGAATAGTTGCTTTAAAACTATTGTTGTATGAAAACACCACAAGAGGTATATGTTTCTCCCAAGAACCTCCAAAATCCAGAATTCATGCTCGAAGCATGTCCTAAAGATCCTGAATCGTACGCTCAGACTGGCCATCTGTCTGGGGATGGTAATCTGTACTCAAAAGTACCTATCTACCCAAAGCCTTCTGAAGCCCCTTCTAGACATGAGAAGTAAAACGTGCATCCCTGTCTGAAACAATGGATTGTGGAACTCCATGTAGACGTACAATCTCTTGGATGTACAACCGTCCCAGCTCATCAACACTGAAGGTATCCTTGATTGGAAAGAAGTGAGAAACCTTTGTGAGTCTATAAATGACTACCCAAACTGCGTCATTCCCTCGAGGCGACCTCGGCAAACCGGTCATGAAGTCCATCACGACGTCATTACACTTCCACTCAAGAATGGGTACCTACTGTAAAAGACCTGCTGGTTGCTAATGCTCCGCCTTCACCTACTGACAATTTTAACACCTCATGAAGAAACCAAAAATGTCCCTCTTCATACCTGTCCACCAATACTCACAATGTAGATCAAAATACATCTTGGTGATTCTAGGATAAACTTCCCAAACCGAGGAATGAAAATCCCGCATCAGCTCCTCGCGTATATCTACTGGCACCCATACGCGTCCCTACAAATGAAAGATCTCATCCTCGCCTATGGTCCATCCAAGAATAGGGACCTCTCCTGAAACGCTTTAACTTTGGACTAGGCCCTCAGAATCTGATATCTGCCTCATTAGAACTCGATCCAGAAGAGTATAGGTAACAACTACATAAGAAAGAAACATCTTCCCCTGACTGTCGTGAACCTCCAAATGCATCTCAGAGAAGAGAGGCATAATCTTCCACTCAATGCTAGCCTCCTGAACTGCCTGTATCTGAGTCCTCATGCTCAACTCATCAGCCACTGCATTGCCTTTCCCAAGCGTATAGGCAAGCTCAAAGTCAATGGACTATAAGTACTCAACACACCTGTGTTGTCTCAAATTCAGGTCACGCTGAGTGAAGATGTACTTGAGACTCCTGTGGTTGGTGAAAACCACAATGTGCTCTCCCAGAAGATAATGTATCCAATAGCGTAGGGCATGAACAATAGCTACCAACTCTAGATTGTGCATCGGGTAATTCCTCTCATGTGGCCTTAACTGCCGAGACCTGTACGCAACGACTCCATATCCCTATATAAGCAAAGCTCCTAGCCTGATACCTGATGCATCACAGTAAAATGTATAACTCTTTCCTGGATCTGGCAAGACTAGTATCGGTACTAAATTCAACCTCCCTTTCAGCTCCTGAAAGGCTGACTCACAGGAATCTAACCATAAGAACTTTTCCCATTTTTTGGTTAGAACTGTCAGTGGTGCTGCTAAGCGTGAAAAGTCATGTATGAAACGTCTGTAGTATCCACCAACAATAGAAAACTCCACACCTCAAAGAAATTATTCTGCTACTCCCAGGAAACTACAACTCTCACTTAATTTAGGTCTACTGATACTCCTGCCTCTGAGATAACATGACCCAAGAAGTGAATCTGATCCATCCAAAAGTGGCACCTTGAGAGCTTAGCATATAACTGATGCTCCCTCAGTGTACTCAAAACGATCTCAATATGGGCAGCATGGTCGTGTCGACTATGAGAGTACGATAAGATATCATCCACGAAGACCACTATGAAAGAATCCAAGTATGGATGGAACACTCAGTTCATCAGTTCCTTGAAAACTACAGGTGCATTCGTGAGATCGAACGACATAACCAAGTACTCATATAGACCATACCTACTCTGGAAGGCTATAATAGGTATATATGATGGTCTAATGCTCAACTGATGATAATCAGATCTCAGGTCAATCTTTGAGAACACCCGGCCTCCTTGAAGCTAATCAAAGAGATTCATCAATCCTGGTTAAGGGATATCATTTCTTGACTATCAACTGGTTCAACTTCCGATAGTACACACAAAGCCTAAGGGTACCGTCTACCTTCTTCGCAAACAGGATAGGAGAAACCTAAGGAGAAGTACTGGGTCAGAAGAAACCCTTTGACTACAACTGTAACATCCCAAGTAAGTAATGAATAATAGATATTTTTATCTATGTCTTTTAATGATTAAGATAGTGTTATAGAGGCTTAAAATGAAAATAAATACAATCTTATGCATGGAATACACTAATATTCTTAAAAGATTGTTTTACTGCCTTTTGATGGAAACCCATTTTTGAATCTATATTTTGACAATTTTATAAACTATGTTTGTCAAAATAACCTTATCCTTTATGATTGGGACATCAAAATTTACCTTGTGTGAATTTTTGGTATTTTTCTGACAATGTTCATTTTTTAATGAATAGTGAAAAATACTGCATTTTACATCAAAACTGCTTTTTAATCTAATTTATTTATATGATTAGATTATGTTTTGAATTGGTTTTGAAGTGGAATTAGAATATATGTTTACCATTTTATCCAATTTTGGTCATTGGAATCAATTTCACTTTTAAATTAGACATAAACTGGTGTCAATCTTTTGATACTTATTATTTTGTAAAAACAGGCTATTTGCTCTGGCAGCGGGAATTAATTATTAAATTAATTAATGTGACTTATATGATTTGAATTTTGTAAAATAGACTTCATTTTTGAATTCGGAATATCAAATATAGCTTAGGGTGAATTTTTGGTATTTTTCTGAAAAACTTCAATTTTTGATGAATAGTGAAACCACTAAGTGGTAATCAAGCAAACTGATTTTTCAGTTAAATGAAAGTTTACCACTAATGTGTATTGAATTTTGAAAATCCGACATACATGGTTGTCATTAAGAAGTAAAATGTGGTTCAATGAGATTAAAATAATTTTTTGGTGAATAGTAACTTATTAAGTTTTTAATCGCGATTAGTGGTAATTAGTGTAGTTTAAGGTATAAATAATGCTTTAATAATATGAAATCACCTAGACACATGTCCCAACCTTATTGGTTTTGTCATGGCAGACCAAGAAAAGCCATGGGTCATCTTTGGGACCCTATGGGGACATTTTGGTTGGGAAATGACATAAAAAACTTTTTATTTAATGTAAAAGTAAAAATGACACAAACATAATATGTTTCACGAAAACAATTTTTACATGGGGTTATAAAGATCAGATTTTTGATTATAAATAGTAATTGGAAAGCTAAAAAGACTTCCTACATCATAGTATTTTTTTTTATGATTTTTAGACATTAAATAAATTAAATTATTTATGACATAATAATGATGCAGCGATGACATCATTATTTGACGATTTAAATAAAATGTAAAGATAATATAAAATATATGAACTACACATGTCCAAAACCAATTGAATGAGTGGATTTCGAACCCTTATCACCTTATCCACGAACTATATCAATGTGGGACCTTTTGAAACCGATACACATTTTCAAATAAAGTAATATTTCTTTACTTTCCAAAAGTGCCCCTCCTCTCCTCTTATAAAAGGCCCCCACCTCTACCTCATTTCACACACTCCTCAAGCCTTTGGCTCGGACAAACCCCGCCCATTTACTCTCTCCACATCCCTCTCCTCATCCTAGAGGATTCCCTTTGGGCATAATCCTTTCAAAGGAAGCCTTTAGGCTCAAATCAAAAGGAGTTACACTTTTAAAGGTAATTCATTCTCTCATGTTCATTTGTTTTATTTTTCTTCTCCAACCCCCTAAACTCTTTTTATTCACTTCTCTTGTAACAACACCAGTATCTTCAATATACTAGGATGTTGTTATAAGATATATTTGAGCTACACTCTCACAAAACTACATCAAATGGTTAAAGAACATACGGTTTCCGTGGATGGCGAAATTCTGCCTCCCGAAACGATGATTGTTCAATACTCATTTAACACCATCAAAAGGGGCCATTATGATGTCACTATTTTTATATATGATATATAATATGTTTATCTTTTCCTTAAGATTCCGTTTTTTCCATTTTGGGCATACCTTTATGGTTTCCATTATGGGTAAACACGATATCTTCATTTTAGGAAGTGCAGACTACCGCCCCCTAAAAGTGATTTGATTCGTTAATACCATATGTGGGATGTGTAAAGGATAAAGTTAATGATGTTATATATGTTATTATACTGGAATTATAATATACTCTTATATCATTATGATTCCATTCCAGAAAATATGAAATAGAAATGGAAGTAGCGTTCATGCGTACGTACGGCTTACCGTCTCCATGAACGGTGCATTTCATTTCTTACCTCTAAATGTGATGTAATATTATAAATGCATGTACGAACTGGATATATATGACATATATGATATCTACATCATGAATACCATTCTGGATATAATGAACCTTTGGCCAAATTAACAACATGTAAGTGTAAGAAGTCTATTTTTGACTTAAGAACCAAATACCGACAAAATGAACATTATTAACTTAACTGATTACATGATGTTCATAACATGGTATAAAAGGAATAATTAACTTGAAAAAGATTCATAAGAAAGTAGAGATTAACTTAAGTTTATTATTCAGGAGATTAAAGAACGGTCGGGTCAAGTCGGATACGAGGTATGGGACTTTGTCTCAATCTCCTTTCGTTGAGGCATATTTTATTTTATACACAACTTTCTTTTAAACGGTGTATAAACCCCTTTGACTTTTACGTTTATTCAAAAGGAATCTTTTTATACCAAGCGTTTACTAAACGACAAAAGGGAATGTTTTTGTCGTATGTATGCGGCGACAACGACTTCTCCGCCGTCGTGACCGTTATTTGAGTTTCGGCTTCCTCTACAAGCCATACCTTCTTTTTAAAAGAAAAATAAATACCATGTTTTACTTTTCATTTATTTTATTATTGAAAATGGTTTTCATAATGTTTTTATATCAATGTGTTATATTGATATATCGTGATTGAAATGTGGAAATTTTATGTTTCCTTTATACATGTTTTATGTGATATGATTATGTTATGGTTCTTGGGCATTATTATGAAGACGGGTGGTTCCGTGATAAACTAAGGGCGGGTGAGCCCGTTATAGCTCTCCAATGCATTGGGTAACGCGAACGAGTGAAACGTTAAGGTTTCTCCGAAGAGATTTTTAGGTAATATACTGTGATGGGTATTCCAAACGTAACCAAGAGGGTTACTCCCTACGTAAGAATGTTATGAATGCCTCAAGTTACCTTTATGTCTTATGATTTCTATGATTTATTCATGATTTTATGAGGTATGTTAAAGTGCCTATGTTTTATGGGTAAAGAATTATTTCATTCTTATGTATATATGAACTCATGTTTCCTTTCCATGTTTTTTTTATATAACCCATACTGAGTTTTTATGCTCATCCCAAGTTTTTGAAATGTTTTTCACAGGTCAAGGGAAAGGTACATGATAAGATTATAGAGTCAAGGATGTGTCAAGAAATAATCCATGTTTAATTTTAAATGTGTTTCCAATGATGGGAATGAAGAATACTATCTTTATGTAACCACTTTTTTTATATGTGGAATGTAATGCAAGTTTTATGATCTAATTCTCTAAAACTCTAAACCCGAAAAGATCCTCAATGTGTAATCTTGTAATAACTCAAGATTAAGTAAGGTTTAAGGCTGGGGCCTTATAGTTGGTATCAGAGGTCAGTTTAGATAACTTTAGGAGTTAGAATTCTATTAAATGATTATCCAAAAATATTTTTTTTTCGAAATGATATAGCATTTAAAGATTACCATGTTGCTTCATCTAAGACATGTTTGTTCAGAATGGTTTTCCGCAGAGGAAACAGGGAAGCAGTGCTAGGAAGGAATACAGAAGGAAATAACCTTCCGAATCAGCATCCAGAAATGGTCGGAATTGGAACTGAACAGTTTGTTGCAGTAATGGCACAGTTGACTCAAGCGATAAATTGCGGTGGTATCCATGCACGAGATCATCCAGAACAACCGCAGAGGAACATGTCAGTGGTGGAACATTTCATGAGGCAACATCCACCATCATTCAGAGGATCATCTGACCCTGTGCTAGCTGAAGGGTGGATTAAAGCACTGGAAAAGATTTTTGATGTCATGGGGTGTTCAGACAATCAAAAGGTTAGTCTTGCTATTTACCGTTTGGAGGGTGAAGCAGATCAGTGGTGGTCTATGGTTAAAAATATCAGGGATGCCGATGATATTTATGCTCTTGACTGGGATGAATTCAATGGTATGTTTCTTGAGAAGTATTTTCCTAAGGCTGTTCGACTTAGGATGGAAAATCAATTCTTGGAATTGAGGCAAGAGGAAGACTCAGTGGCTGCCTATGAAGAATGGTTCACTCGATTGGCAAGGTATGCTCCAAATTTTATCCGGGACCTTGATAGTAAAATAAATCGTTTTTACTCAGGATTAAAGCCAAAATATCGAAGGGCATTAGCTTCTCGTGAGTTTAAAAGTTATGAAAAGCTTGTTCGATGTGCTGAGAAGGTGGAAATGGAGTTTGCCGATGACCAAGTGTTCTATAACAACTAGCAGAAGAAGAGACCGAGGTGGCAGGAGAAAGGTAAGAATTTTTCAAAAAAGTCTGATGGTAAGAGAACTAAGATTCCAGTTTGTGATAAATGTGGCAAAAGGCATGCTGGGGAATGTCTTCTGAATTTTGGGAAGTGCTACCGATGTGGTAAGATGGGACATAAGGCTCGTGATTGCACTAAAAAGGATCAAGGTTAAGGTAAGAACAAATTTTATTTACAGTTAGTGAAATGTTATAAGTGCAATGAGATGGGTCACTATGCAAACGAGTGTCCGACAAGGAGCTTGAGTGATGGGAAGCAGTTAGACTACAAGCAGAAAGGGGTGGTGAAATACTTTGCAACTACTTCAGCAGATGTCGGGCCATCAAATGAAGTTGTATCAGGTACTTTGTTTGTTTTTTCAGATTATGCCAGTGTGTTGTTTTATTCGGGGTCTACACATTCTTTCATCTCCGAAACCTTTTCTAGTAAAATGGGAATACCATCTCAAGAAATGACTCCGGAACTTTTGGTAAAACACCTAGGGGAAATGTTGAGGCAAAAAGAATTTATAAGAATCTTCCTATCCTTATCTGTGGAAAGAACCTATTTGCAAACCTTATTGTTCTACCTCTAGTAGAGTTTGATGTTATCCTGGGTATGGATTGGCTCTCTATTTACCATGCTAAGATTGACTGTAGAGATAAAGAAGTTTCTTTTCAGAAAGACCTTCAGTTTGTTTACAAGAATGAACCCTTACTTTTGATAACATATCAAGAGGCCTAGAAACTTGTGAATGATGGAAATGAATGTTACCTTGCACACGTCGTTGAAAATAAACTGTTCAGATTAATGATGTGCCAGTGGTAAATGAGTATCCTGATGTTTTTCCTGATGAGTTGCCTGGAATAATACCAGATCGGGAAGTTGAGTTTACTGTTGACTTAGTTCCTGATGCTAAGCCAATTTCAAAACCCCCTTATCTAATGGCACAAATTGAACATTTAGAGTTGGAAGAGCATTTGCAAGATTTATTAGAGAAAGGTTTCATTAGACCTAGCACATCACCATGGGGTGCTCCTGTTTTATTTGTTAAAAAGAAAGATGGTTCTATGATACTTTGCATTGATTATAGAGCCTTGAATAATATCACTGTTAAGAACAAATATCCTTTGCCTCATATCGATTATTTGTTTGATCAGCTCCAGGGAGCTCAGTTTTTTTCAAAGATTGACTTGAGATCGGGGTACCATCAGCTGAAGGTAAACGAGGCAGATATTCCGAAGATCGCGTTCCGTACAAGATATGGCCATTATGAATTTGTAGTAATGCCTTTTGGGCTAACCAATGCACCTTCTGTATTGATGGAATTAATGAATAGAATTTTCCATGAGTTCTTGGATAAGTTTGTGGTGGTTTTCATTGATGATATTTTGGTGTTTTCTAAAAGTAAAGAGGAGCATGAAAAACATTTAAGGGTTATCTTGCAAACCTTAAAAGAAAAGAAACTGTATGGGAAATTCAGCATGTGTGAGTTTTGGTTGCAACAAATTCCTTTCCTTGGTCACATTGTTTCTAAAGATGGAATAACTGTTAATCCTGCAAAAACAAAAGTTGTGGAAAAATGGCCAAGACCCACAAATGTAACCGAGATTCGTAGCTTCCTTGGTTTGGCGGGCTATTACCGAAGGTTTGTTAGAAATTTTTCACGGTTATCTAGTCCAATGACTAAGCTAACTCGGAAGGGTGTTATGTTTATCTGGACAAAAGAATGTGATGATTGTCTTCAGGAATTGAAAAGAATATTGGTGAATGCTCCAGTTTTGGCACTACCTTCCAGGAATGGTGAGTTTGTTATATACAGTGATGCTTCATTGAAAGGACTTGGTTGCGTCCTAATGCAGAATGATCAGGTAATTGCTTATGCTTCACGACAGTTGAAAACTCATGAGGTAAATTACCCTACACATGATTTGGAATTAGCTGCTGTTGTCTTTGCTTTAAAAATTTGGAGGCATCATTTGTATGGAGTAAAGTGTGAAATATATACCAATCACAAAAGTTTAAAGTATATATTCACTCAGAAAGAGCTAAACATGAGACAAAGGAGATGGCTGGAATTAATCAAGGATTATGATTGTACAATTCATTACCATCCGGGAAAAAGCAAATAAAGTGGCAGATGCTTTGAGTCGAAAAAGTAATGCTTCATTAACAATATTGAGGTTGGAACGTGATCCTTTGGTTAACGATTTGATGAACTTTGGCATAGAAGTTGTTGGTGCAGGAATTCCTTCTGTTTTGTTTCAGGTATCAGTGAGATCATCTCTATCAGATAGAATCAAGAAAGCACAGAAGCAAGACAGTGAGTTGCAGAAAAGGGTAGAACTGTTTCAGAAAGGTAAGTTGCCTGAATTCAACATTGATAATGATTGTGTTTTGAGATTTGGGAAGAGATGTTGTGTGCCTTGTGATTCACAGTTGAAGAGAGAGTTGTTATGTGAAGCTCATAGTTCTCCGTTTTCAGTTCATCCGGGCAGTACTAAGATGTATAGAGATCTGCGGGAGTATTACTGGTGGGATGGAATGAAAAGAGATATTGCTGATTTTACTGTGAAGTGTTTGACTTGTCAGCAGGTTAAAGTAGAGCAACAGTTACCAAAAGGGATGCTTCAGCCTTTACCAGTGCCAGAGTGGAAATGGGAGAATATATCCATGGACTTTGTTGTTGGATTACCGAAGACATCTCGAGGTAATAATGCAATCTGGGTTATTGTTGATCGCATGACCAAATCTGCTCATTTCCTTGCTATACGAGATACTTTCTCTCTTGATCAACTTTCTCGTTTGTATCTTAAAGAGATAGTCAGGTTACATGGAGTTCCTCTCTCCATTGTATCGGATCGTGATCCCAGGTTTACTTCTAACTTTTGGAAAGGCCTTCAGAAGTCGTTGGGTACTGAATTAAATTTTAGTACAACTTTTCATCCTCAATCAGATGGGCAGTCAGAATGAACAATTCAGACATTGGAGGATATGCTACGAGATTGTTCTATGGATTATCAGGGAAGTTGGGACCAACATCTTTCTTTGGTTGAATTTTCATATAATAACAGTTTCCATTCCAGTATACAGATGGCACCATTTTAGGAATTATATGGGAAGCGGTGTCGAACTCCAGCTTTCTGGGATGAAGTGGGTGAAAGGAAGTTGATGGGACCAGAATTGGTAGAAGAGATGGCAGAAAAATTTAGATGATTCAGAAACACATGAGAACAGCTCAGAGCAGGCAAAAGTGTTATGCGGATAACCGGAGGAAGGATCTATCTTTCGAGGTAGGTGATCATCTTTTTCTCAAGGTTTCTCCTTGGAAAAGTGTGATGAGATTTGGTAAGAAAGGAAAGCTGAGTCCAAGGTTTATTGGACCATACGAAATTCTGGAAAGAGTTGGATCAGTTGCATACCGAGTGGCTTTACCTCCGAGTTTATCTCAGGTACACAATGTTTTTCACGTTTCGATGTTGAGAAAGTATATTCCAGATCCATCTCATGTTTTGAGTCCAGAGGTAGTTCAGCTGGAAGAGAACCTATCTTATGAGGAACAACCGGTCCAGATTCTTGACCATAGGGAGCAAGTGTTACGGAATAAGGTGATTAAGCAGGTAAAGGTTTTGTGGAAAAACCACATGATTGAAGAGGCAACATGGGAATCTGAAAATGCAATGAGGGATAAGTACCCCCATTTATTCGATAAGTAAATAAATTGCGGGGACACAATTTTCTAAAGGGGGGAAGGATGTAACATCCCAAGTAAGTAATGAATAATATATATTTTTATCTATGTCTTTTAATGATTAAGATAGTGTTATAGAGGCTTAAAATGAAAATAAATACAATCTTATGCATGGAATACACTAATATTCTTAAAAGATTGTTTTACTGCCTTTTGATGGCAAACCATTTTTGAATCTATATTTTGACAATTTTATAAACTATTTTTTTCAAAATTAACTTATCCTTTATGATTGGGACATCAAAATTTACCTTGTGTGAATTTTTGGTATTTTTCTGACAATGTTCATTTTTTAATGAATAGTGAAAAATACTGCATTTTACATCAAAACTGCATTTTAATATAATTTATTTATATGATTAGATTATGTTTTGAATTGTTTTGAAGTGGAATTAGAATATATTTTTACCATTTTATCCAATGGTGGTCATTGGAATCAATTTCACTTTGAAATTAGACTTAAACTGGTGTCAATCTTTTGATACTTATTGTTTTGTAAAAACACGCTATTTGCTCTGGCAGCGGAAATTAATTATTAAATTAATTAATGTGACTTATATGATTTCAATTGTGTAAAATAGACTTCATTTTTGAATTCTGAATATCAAATATAGCTTAGGGTGAATTTTTGGTAATTTTCTGAAAAACTTCAATTTTTGATGAATAGTGAAACCACTAAGTGGTAATCAAGCAAACTGATTATTCAGTTAAATGAAAGTTTACCACTAATGTGTATTGAATTTTGAAAATCCGACATACATGGTTGTCATTAAGAAGTAAAATGTGGTTCAATGAGATTAAAATAATTTTTTGGTGAATAGTAACTTATTATGTTTTTAATCGCGATTAGTGGTAATTAGAGTAGTTTAAGGTATAAATAATGCTTTAATAATATGAAATGACCTAGACACATGTCCCAACCTTATTGGTTGTGTCATGGCAGACCAAGACAAGCCATGGGTCAACTTGGGGACCCCATGGGGACATTTTGGTTGGGAAATGACATAAATAACTTTTTATTTAATGTAAAAGTAAAAATGACACAAACATAATATGTTTCACGAAAACAATTTTTACATGGGGTTATAAAGATCAGAGTTTTGATTATAAATAGTCATTGGAAAGCTAAAAAGATTTCCTACATCATAGTATTTTTTTATGATTTTTAGACATTAAATAAATTAAATTATTTATGACATAATAATGATGCAGCGATGACATCATTATTTGACGATTTAAATAAAATGTAAAGATAATATAAAATCTATAAACTACACATGTCCAAAACCAATTGGATGAGTGTATTTCGAACCCTTATCACCTTATACACGAATTATATCAATGTGGGACCTTTTGAAACCGAAACACATTTTCAAATAAATTAATATTTCTTTACTTTCCAAAAGTGCCCCTCCTCTCCTCTTATAAAAGGCCCCCACCTCTACCTCATTTCACACACTCCTCAAGACTATGGCTCGGCCAACACCTGACCATTTACTCTCTCCACATCCCTATCCTCATCCTAGAGGATTACCTTTGGGCAGAATCCTTTCAAAGGAATACTTTAGGCTCAAATCAAAAGGAGTTACACTTTTAAAGGTAATTCATTCTCTCATGTTCATTTGTTTTATTTTGCTTCTCCAACCCCCTAAAATATTTTTATTTACTTCTTTTGTAACAACACCAGTATCTTCAATATACTAGGATGTTGTTATAATATATATTTGAGCTACACTCTCACACAACTACATAAAATGGTTAAAGAACATACGGTTTCCGTGGATGGCGAAATTCTGCCTCCCGAAACGATGATTGTTCAATACTCATTTAACACCTTCAAAAGGGGCCATTATGATGTCACTATTTTTATATATGATATATAATATGTTTATGTTTTACTTAAGCTTCTGTTTTTTCCATTTTGGGAATACCTTTATGGTTTCCATTATGGGTAAACACGATATCTTCATTTTAGGAAGTGTGGACTACCGCCCCCTAAAAGTGATTTGATTCGTTAATACCATATGTGGGATGTGTAAAGGATAAAGTTAATGATGTTATATATGTTATTATACTGGAATTATAATATACTCTTATATCATTATGATTTTATTCCAGAAAATATGAAATAGAAATGGAAGTAGCGTTCATGCGTACGTATGGCTTACCGTCTCCATGAACGGTGCATTTCATTTCTTATCTCTAAATGTGATGTAATATTATAAATTCATGTATGTACAGGATATATATGACATATATGATATCTACATCATGAATACCATTTTGTATATAATGCAACTTTGGCCAAATTAACAACATGTAAGTGTAAGAAGTCTATTTTTGACTTAAGAACCAAATACCGACAAAATGAACATTATTAACTTAACTGATTACATGATGTTCATAACATGGTATAAAAGGAATAATGAACTTGAGAAAGATTCATAAGAAAGTAGAGATTAACTTAAGTTTATTATTCAGGAGATTAAAGAACGGTCGGGTCAAGTCGGATACGAGGTATGGGACTTCGTCTCAATCTCCTTTCGTTGAGGCATATTTTATTTTATACACAACTTTATTTTATACGGTGTATAAACCCCTTTGACTTTTACGTTTATTCAAAAGGAATCTTTTTATATGAAGCGTTTACTAAACGACAAAAGGGAATGTTTTTGTCGTACGTATGCGGCGACAACGACTTCTCCGCCGTCGTGACCGTTATTTGAGTTTCGGCTTCCTCTACAATCCATACCTTCTTTTTAAAAGAAAAATAAATACCATGTTTTACTTTTCTTTTATTTTAGTATTGAAAATGGTTTTCATAATGTTTTTATATCAATGTGTTTTATTGATATCTCGTGATTGAAATGTGGAAATTTTATGTTTCCTTTATACATGTTTTATGTGATATGATTATGTTATGGTTCTTGGGCATTATTATGAAGACGGGTGGTTCCGTGATAAACTAAGGGCGGGTGAGCCCGTTATAGATCTCCAATGCATTGGGTAACGCGAAGGAGTGAATCGTTAAGGTTTCTCCGAAGAGATTTTTAGGGAATATACTGTGATGGGTATTCCAAACCTAACCAAGAGGGTTACTCCCTACGTAAGAATGTTATGAATGCCTCAAGTTACCTTTATGTCTTATGATTTCTATGATTTATTCATGATTTTATGAGGTATGTTAAAGTGCCTATGTTTTATGGGTAAAGTATGATTTAATTCTTATGTATATATGAACTCATGTTTCCTTTCCATGTTTTTTTTATATAACCCATACTGAGTTTTTATGCTCATCCCAAGTTTTTGAAATGTTTTTCACAGGTCAAGGGAAAGGTACATGATAAGATGATAGAGTCAAGGATGTGTCAAGAAATAATCCATGATTAATTTTAAATTTGTTTCCAATGATGGGAATGAAGAATACTATCTTTATGTAACCACTTTGTTTATATGTGGAATGTAATGCAAGTTTTATGATCTAATTCTCTAAAACTCTAAACCCGAAAAGATCCTCAATGTGTAATCTTGTAATAACTCAAGATTAAGTAAGGTTTAAGGTTGGGTCCTTATAACAACTCCTCCAAATACTTATTGAGCTCCTACAACTCAGGTGTAGCCATCCTATAAGGATGAATGGACACCGGTGCCACTCCTGGCACAAGATCAATTGAGAAGTCTACCTCACTCTCTGGCGGTAGACCTAAAAAGTCCTTTGGAAATACATCTCTAAAACGATCCACCACTGGAGGAAAGTCTAAATGGGAAGTCCCCTGGTCATCCAGATAAAGACGTGAAATATGGACTGTAACTCCTCCTAACCCATGATGCTCTGGACCCGCTCTGCTCGCCTGGACATCCCACTCATCCCTAGGAAGAAAGGATCCACCCTATGGTGATATGAAACTCACCCTGCGGTGATAATAGTCGAAGACTACCTAGAATGGAACCAAATGGTCCATCCTGAGAATGACATCATAACCTATCATCTCTAGGACATAGAGGTCCCATAAAAAGTGACATCCACCAACCTGTAGAGGGCACTCTCTGCACTGACATACACTAGCCGTTTTAGTCCCCAATGGAGTGTCTAGCGTCAAGATATCAATAGAAGAAAAGATATAGAGCCCAATGATCTCCACAACATCAACATAGATAAAGCTATGAGAATCCCCTGTATCAAAATGTGGAGATGCTAAGACTGAGGCTACTAAGATCATACCTCGAACGATAGAAGGTTCGGGATCCTGCTCCAGCTGGGTCTGCTCCACTGCAAAAGTCTGGCCTTTACTACAACCCTGTGACCCTGCCTGACCACTCTGAGCTAATCCACCCTGATTTCACTGAAAACCGGGAGACTAGCTTCCATGGCCACAACCTCCACCTCAGCATGAATAGCCAGAAGAACTCCAGTTCCCAGACTGGTGAGAAGCTGGTGGCGCTGCTTCTGAACAAGGAGTCATAGAGGAACCCCTATCACCAGATGCTAGTGAGAAGAACTGACAAAAGTGCTAAAGGTGACCCATCTTGGCGCAAGATCGACACTCTACTGGGTCTCTCGGGCAACATGGCCTCGTATGCCCACTTCTCCCACACTGGTACCACACCACCTGGCTACCAAAAGATGCATCCCACCTACTCTGATTTCCTTGTGCAGCCTCCCTGCGGTGCTTCCTACTATTATATAGCGGAGTACTAACTCTGGATGTCAAACCGCCCTGCCTAACATCTCCATAATCCATCATATTGCACTCTGTGATCATCACCTATTTGACAATAGAAGAAATCGAAGTCAACCTAAAGACGTTCACCTGTGACCAGATGTCGTTCCTCATACCATCCTCAAACTTCCATTCAAGGAAAAAATCATCACCTCCTGGGACAGGTGTGAAACGTTGTAGATCTGTGAAGCGAGAGGAATACTCCATAATAGAAAGAGTACCCTGCTCCAGACTCATAATCTCCCGGGCTCGATTTTCCCTCAAGGTGTCTGGATAGAAGTAATCCTAGAAGATGCACCGAAACTCATCCCAAGACGTATTCTGCTGGAGTCCCACCTATGAGACCACATCCCACCATCTCTTGGTAGAGTCTCAGATCATGTAGGTAGAAAAATTCACCCTCCTTTCTAGAGGTATCTCCAGATGCTCAAAAATCATCAGCGTGGCCTCTATCCATGAATCAGCTGCCTGGGGTCCTCCATCCCATGAGAAAGTGGGAGGATGCTGCTACTTGAAGACCCGCGTCAAATTAGCCATCAGTGGGGCAAGAGGAAAAGCACCCTGAAAGGTATTCATAATCCTTATAAATACCTCCCTAAACTGTGCATCAACAACTATTTCAGGTACAACGACTAGTGCCAAGGCTGGAACAAGGTGAGGATCTACAGGTAGTCCCTGATCGGCCATGTCCGGTGTCTGATCACTGTCTGGTGACTGGCGCACAACCGGATGACGTCTCGGTGGCATGACTCTGCAAGGTCAAGTGCACACCTTAGATCAAGATTATCAAGGACTGAAAACAAGGAGTGTAATAAGGGAACAAGAGAAATAAAACCTTCAAGTTTTACAAAACATGACTACATAGTGTGTTTCCTGAAGTCATTTAAATGGGCGTGTACTCCTGCCTAACCTGGTCATGTAACACCCCAGACACACATCTTGTTGTCTTGACACACAGAGTGTACTTGAATCCTCTTTCCCTACCTGAGTCCTACACGGTTACGCCACACATCTCTCTTATAAGGAAAGACCACACGACGTGTAAAATTTCTACCCGGCGTGTACTAGACTAGCTCCACCTGGCCCGTGTTGTTAGTGACATGGCCTAACACATGGCTCACACTACACAGTGTGTTCTGGATGGACACAACGTGTATGAGAAGGGATAACACCGACCCTTGTTGTTCATGACATGGCCGAGTACCTGGGTCAGACTACAGGATGTGTTCAAGGCAGACACAATGTGTACGTGAAAGGGTAACACCAACCCGTGTTGTTCGTGACATGGACAGGTACCTAGGTCAGACTACACGGTGTGTTTAGACGGTACACAGTGGGTATTAGACACGACATGGCCGACCTGTGTTGTTAGTGACATAGGTGGGAATAGGTTCGACACTACACGATGTGTATGGACAATACACAACATGTTCACTCCAGTTTTTTCCCACCCCATGTCTTTGGCCACACGGCCTATGACACAGTTTAGAGATTACACAAAATGTATATTAAGTACACAGAGTTTATTTAAGAAAAACTATTTCTTCCCGAACAGAAGGACACACGGTGTGTACTTAACCATATATGGTGTGTATTATAGGGTTTTCTGGATAGTAATCCTCAGAAACTACTCCAGAACGCATAAAACACTGAAAAAAGCATTAAAAGTGCCAAATTCCAATCTGTGAGGGCCCATTATCCCCACAAATCTATGTTTGGAATCTTATACAAGTTATAGAAAGGCAAACAAGGCAATAATCCACCAAATTCCGGTCCATGAGGGCCCATAACACCTCAAGAACCAAATTTTGGCGTTCATTCAAGCAAATCACTACACACAAAAAAATACCCTATCAAACAACATATATTTCCATCAAGGCAACTATCACAACAACATGCATGTTTTACACATCATCTATCACAACAACATGCAATTACTAATTCATCCTAGATGGCATGGAAAAAATGCATGAAAAGTGATTTCTAGCAAGTTCCAAAATGATGAATGAGATGGAATACCCTCATCTCATTGGGTTGAAATAGAAATAGAACCTCAATAACCTTAACAATAATAGCACAAATCATGTGAGTCACTCGAGGTGAAATCAGATTAACTGTAATAATTGAAAAACTAGAAAATTGCAGTTAACGAGGTAGATTGGATTTTTCCTGTACACGGGTTAGCTACTCCCGGGCATAGATTATAACCAAGTACCTATTCTATCCTATCCCTGTCTAAAGGCTCCAAACAGTAAATCAAGAGAAAATAAATCCTCTGATACCACATTGTAACGTCCCAGTTCCGGAAGCCACACAGAGGAGCCCCATAAATGGTTGGTCACATGGCCTCAAAAACATTTTCTCAAATTCCATAGGCTTCCGACTAGTAGAGAGGGCCTTGGGTGTGATAGTGGGGAAACTATGCCCTCGTTGGTAGAGTACACAATGGAAGTAAACAACACATACAATAGCAGAAGCAGTAAACATCCAACAATAGTAAACATCGGAAGTCTGAAAGAATAAACAACTGGAGCACATATATATATGAAATGATGCATAATACATATGTCTAGGAAAGAATCCAAACAAGTCACAATGTTGGAAATACAAACAATGCTAAACCAAGTACAAAAAAAAACAACATCTCATCAGCATCGTAAGCCTTAGCTTGGTCCCTTCATCTCCAGCTCCATAATAATCAAGTACCTGAAGTAGAAGGGCACTTGCCCTTATCTATATCTACAACAATATAATCTGTTTGGGCCCAAAAGCATGACCCTAATAGGTTGTGAGACTAAAACCAAGTAGGGAACCACCCGAAGATCTGTGCCTAAAAGTCAGTGAATATAAGCCAGGTAAAAGTAATGAAAGCAATAAACAGGAATGTACTAAACAGTAAAGAATTCATAGATAAATATCAAGAAACAATGAAGCAAATAGATAAACCACAAATAGGTAACCCTCTGGGAGGTACTCGCAGCCATCCCCTCTGGTCCTACCTAAAAAGTACAAGCAACCCTCTGGGCATCACACTCAGTCTAACCCCTCTGGTTCTGTATAGAAATTTAATAAGACTCTCTCAGGAAGCACTCATAGTCTATCCCCTTATAGTCAAAGGTATATAAATACTCTCTTAGGAAGCTCACACAGTCCATTACTTATATAGTCTAGGGTAGTCAAGGACTCTTTGAGGAAGCTCACATGTCAATTCCCCTTATATCCCCATGGTCTAGGACTCTCTGAGGAAGCTCACTCAGTCAATTCCCCTTATAGCCCAGGTTGTTCAATGCAACAAAGACTCTCTGAGGAAGCTCACACAGTCAATCCCCTTATAGTCTAAAGTAATCAAGGAATCTATGAGGAAGCTCACTCGGTCAATTCCCCTTATAAACCTAAGTGGTTATAGGCTCTCTGAGGATGCTCACTCAGTCAATCACCCTTATAGCCAAAAGTGCTCAAAGACTCTCTGAGGAAGCTCACCCGGTCAGTTCCCCCTATAGTCTACTAATCTAGGTTCTCACGGCCCTGTGTAAGTCAATGAGCATAGAAAAACAATATAGACAAAGCCAAACTACAGAACTACTTGGCTAAACAGTCTACAACATAGCAAGCATGTCAGAATACAACTCTCCATCCTACAGCAACAAGCATGGAAAACAGGCAAGGAAGCCAAAGGCTAAACAGGACCAAAAGGTCATAAATAGAACAATGCGTGGGAAAAACACATCCAAAGCACAAAAATCAACCCAGTTCATATCCAAATTACCTCTACATAGGCCTACAAGCATGGAAGGAAATCAATAGGGGTAAAACGGTAAACACGCAATACCCCGTTCAAGGGTATTGGTGGAATTTGCACATAATACTCAAATACTTCGAATGGAAAGGCACAAAACACCTACCTCAGGGTTAGTAGATCAATATACTTGAACCTCGAAACTTGATTCTCATTGGAACGTCATAGATCTAAGAAAACATCCAAAACGTTCAACCCGCGATAGCTTGGAAAAGAAGAGGAATTTGAAAACAAGGCTCAAGAAGAAGAGAGAACTGAATGATGTGATTCTAATGAAATCAACAGTGTTCGAATCAGAGGTCAAATGGAGGCTCAGGGTCTCGGAGAGAAGTCGCAGCCGTACTAGTTCTCTCGGACGAAGACGACCTAGAAGAAGGTTGTTCTGTCCGTCAGACTCGACCCGAGTGCGTTTAATGAAGAAAAAAACAAAATACATGGCATGTACTTTATGAGTACACAGTGTGTACTTTCTATTTCAATACTACGCATTAGGAGGCCTCTAAGTCACTCCCACATGGTCGTGTGTTCCTATACTACACGACCAGCTCACAACCTGCTACGGTGAGAAAGTACAAAATGTGTACTCATAAAGTACACGACGTGTACTTAGAAAATTTCCAGAAATTTCTCTTTTCTCTAAAAATGACCAGAAAGGAAAAACATACCTGAAAGGATGGTCTGAGTTCTTACAGGTGTTGTCAAAATATAATGAATTCAGGTACTCCACCCAAATTTTTTTGAATAGGTTGATTTTTTTTGGAGAATATATAAATCAAGATGTTATGGTTTAAAAACATGGTAAACCTTTATTCGAAAAGATAAGGACACCAAATATTAAGCACATGAATATCCTATGCGAGATCAAGGTCATTGGTATTGTAATTCCTCTCATGTGGCCTATGCTACCTAGATATATAGGAAATGACATGATCACCTTATATAAGAACATATCTGAAACTCAAAGCTTACAGATCAAAGAATACCACATACCCATGTACGACCTATAAAAGAGTCAATGTTAATGTAGAAGTTAAATGATGTTTCACCTCCAAAATAGAACTCTGAACATTATCATCCCAAGAATAATTAAAACCCTTATGTTTTAGAGAGGCAATTAAATAATCCAATGTTGAGGAATCCATTACAAACATGAGATAATATAGTACTAATTCTATGAAGCTATAAATCTGAAAAACATTCCTTTGTTTCTCCCATGTCCAAATAGATTTATCCATATCAGGATAAACTGATATAAAATATTCCAATACCATGTGTCCTAATAACATCACATCCCGAATATATAAATCACATTTCAATACCTTGTCATAAGTTTAGTGATATATACACAATTCTAGAATTTTAATTAGATCACTCACATAATCCTCTTCAAACATAGAGTAAAAAGAATCTCATCAACAAATACGACCAAAAAATCATCTAGATACTCATGGAAAATCCTATTAATAAAATCCATAAGGAATGAATGAGAATTGGATTAACTAAATCACATAAAAGGTACTCATAATGGCAATACCTACTCTAGAAGTTTGTTTTCGGAATGTCAGATTATTTTATTCTTAACTAGTGATAACTTAATTGATGATAAATCTTTGAGAGCCACATATCCCATTTCAACTGATTAAATAGATCATCAATCCATAGTAATGGATACTTGTTAGTCACCATGATTGATTGACTATTCAATAATCAACACAGGGGTGATGTGACAAATCAACTTTCCTAGAAATGTGAATAAGATCTACCTAAGGTGACATACTCATGGGTATAATACAATTCCCTAATGGTTATCCAAATGAGTGTTAAATCAGTTTATTTTAGCTAGTTCAATAACATAAGAAGGAATAAATACTGAATTAGTGATGCGAAATAAATCAATTAAAAATCTATATCCCTTACCAATGGAAAACCAAAGAATTCATGGGTTTAAATGTTAGGAAACATGATGAAAATTGGAGGAATATAATTGCTCAATTATTCTAACTCAATATCCAAATTTAACTCTAATAATAATTTCTTCATATCTAGATAAGATGGTTGGGATCTACTCGACCTAAGGTCTCATTCTCCCTGAATGATATGATAGACTCTATCTTGTTTGGTAAAGGAGACCCATCAAATATAGTAGTCAATTTAGGATTTATTAGAAATGTGAAAATCCGTTCTGTATATCACTTCAAGAGGTTTTGTGCTATGAAAAAAAATACAAAGTGCGATCGATTTCATATAATGAGAAAACACAAGTGGTATAATAAATACAATATTATCTATTTATTCTAATAGGAATTGTAATATCCCTAACATAAGATAAAATATACATATAATGATTTATATGATTCAAAATATGAGTCAAAATGAATTAATGAGATACACTATTATCATATACAGAAGTCACTAAAGATGAAGCAATAGTTATGTCACCTCTTAGAGTCACTGGACCCATATCTGGTTCCTCTAGAGACTCTTCCACGGTGTGAAGAATATTATTTCTAGAAGCCTATGGCTGGAAACCCATTGTTTGTGAGACATATGATTCCACCACAATACATTTAGACAATGATGATCTTGTTCCACTAAATGGTTCATAATAGAAATTATATAATTTCTAAAAGTGACCGAGGCATCCACAAGAACCACATATCATGGGTTCCTCATGTTTTAATACTAATTCTAAATTCTTATGTTTATGTACTAGATAGAGAGTTAATGGTTGAGCTAGACATAGCCGGCATATTAGGGTTTATGGGAGTTCCATTTCCTCCTAGAGTATGTTCTGTGAGTTCATTCAAAAGAAAGATAAATAAGAATAGTTCTCGTGGTGGTTCTAAAGATTAGGGTTCTTATAAAGCTCCAATTGTTCTATGTAGATGAATTTTAATTTTCTAAAGTTATTTTCATAAACATTCATGATCCTATATACCTGATTGTGTTTGAAAATCTCTATTTTCTAATCCCACACCATTGAATATGAATAGATCTTCTTGGTGAAAATAACACCGAATCCAT
The DNA here is from genome assembly GCA_963277665.1 of Viscum album. Lineage (NCBI taxonomy): Eukaryota > Viridiplantae > Streptophyta > Magnoliopsida > Santalales > Viscaceae > Viscum > Viscum album. Next base: position 1,872,829,297 of record OY728120.1, on the reverse strand, counting down.
TCTAATCTATGTCCTGATACTTCTTTGTAGTCAAAATTATTTCTATCCATCTTAGGATAGGTCCTTATAGCTTGATGGTAACACATTTAACCTTGATCACATTAGGTGCTTCTAAGAACTCAAAAATATTCTGAGTCCACCAAAACATAAAATTACCCTCTTGAGGATCATTTGATAATTGAAATTATGGTGCATTCTGGAAAAGGAAATCATGAGTATGATTTAGAGACTCATCCATATAAGGTTGCAGAGCAATATCCAGAATGGGAATGGGTGCCGGTGTCTGTCCAAGAGCTTTGAAAACACCTATGGTAACCATACCTAGATTCTAGTCCACGAGAGGATGTTTTCACTATAGTTCATCATAATCTTCCACCAAGATCCAATTCACATGTATTATCATAGGAATTATTCTAAAATAAATTAGCACAGAACTAATAATACATTATAATATTAAATAGATCAATTTTCAAACAAAATAATAAGGTAAATTAAACCCATTTTATATGAAAAAAAGTTTTGTATCTCCAAAAATAAAAGTAAAAATTAGGGAAAATACTAGAACTAATCCTAAAGATGTCTTTCCCAAACCACCCATGGTGACTGAAGGTTCATTAAAATGAGAAATGTCTAGGAATTCACTTGAAAGAATATTATATGTCCCAAAATGTTCTCTCAACTTCATAATAACATCAAAAAAAGTTTCTTAACCTGCACCTTTGATACCACTCCTTTTCGAACCAGCCCAGATAACCTGGTACCCTGATACCCAAGCCGATCATGAAATATCTCATAGGGTTTTATCAATACCCACGAGTTGGTTACTAGAATTTGGCAACACAAAAGATAAATGTGGTAACTATACCAAAATTCAAAAAGGTATATCAAAACCCAAATAGTACATTAACAGAGAAATAAAATAACATGATAATTAACCCATATCCCAATGGAAATAACACTCAAAGTACAAATATCAATAACCACCACCACATCCAAGTGACACTTTTCCCTTTCTTGAACCTTAGAAAAGTAAATCAATAGGCTCCTGACAGAAAGGGTATTGTGTGAGCTAAAATTATAGTAGTGTCTCAAAATGTGTTCCATAACAATATTACATAATACATATATACCAAATCATTATTTAAATTTTAATTAAAGAAAGAAAAATAGTATAGTTTCATATTTTTATCAAGAAAACATTTTCTTTCTGATTGATGGAATCATTTCAAACAATGGATTAATGAATATTTTATATAAAATAATTATATAAATAAATGGGATGACTAAATAAGTTTTACATAAAATTTAATATATAAATCAAAATAATCACCAAAAAAGAAACATATTCATATTCCAAGTTGTATGATATTTCCATGAAACGGTATCCTAACAAATCTCATATTTCTGATCATAGTAATGTACTCACACTTTGCTTCCAAACTGGCCAAAGGGGACCCATCAATATATCACTGAGGATATAGTCTATCATACTATGGTTATTTAGATTTGTAATGTGTTAATAAATTTTCAAGTCATTCCCATCATTGTGTGTTTTCCCCTAATAACCCACTAACAACCCATGCTCTCATGTTCTCAATCAATGAATCAACAGCGGGAATTTTTTTAAAAACTATTTAAAATACAATCACCCAATTTCTAATTTCTTTATGCCAATTCCATTTAAAAACAAAAATATAATTTTTAATCAAATATTTACCTTTTCATATCAAAAAATAATCATATGTTTTTAATAAAACAATTTAATCCATTTTTCTCAAAATCAATTCCCAAATAAATTTTCACAAATTCCATCAAATTCAAATCACTCCCCAAATTTCATATTCCATTTGAATTTTAGTTTTTCTCAAAAATATATTGCCAAATAAATTTCCAATCCATATCGAATAGATTTTTGGTAAATTAATTTCAAATCATTTTAATTTAAACAATTAAAATCAATGGATTATATTAAGGAAATTTCAATGTAACCACTTACCATTATCATAGAGACCATGAAAAACAACATTGAAAACTTTATTTTCTAATAAATAATATCAGAAACATTGATGAAGGAATCAATCATAATTTATTATTCAAAAATGATTTTATATCCATCAATAAAAAGATAATTGAACAAACCCTAAGTAGGAGAGAAGAAGAGAGTGGGAGAGAAAGAATGTTAGATGACCTCTTACCAAAGAGGAATCAAATGATGTTATCCAGACATCAATATTCCTAAGACAGTGTTTATAGGAGTAAAAATGGTTCTTGAGTTCCCTAAACACCTACGAATTCATATAATCATAATTTATGATCAATAGGGTGATTATATAGGGGTTAATGAATTTTTAATTTAATTTTTGGAAATAAAAATCTTATGTGGACAGTAATCTAGATTGGGCCACAAAGTTTTTCAAATTGTGCACCCTAACTATTCTCCATTATATGGGTTTCAAAGTTTCTAATAGGAGGTAACATAACTTTTACAACCATGCTCAAACCATGAAAACCCCCACTATTTTGAATTTCACGATTTAACCAAGGTGGGCACAAGTTTTGGGCTTACCATTCACCAATCATGTACATCCCAAAAAGTACCAAAATATTCAAATTTTTATCTTGAAGAAATCTAAAATGAACCTGAACATGATCATATTAAAAAAGAGGGGTAATTTAGTAAAATAAAATTGTAACAGTGGGTTAAAATGATACTCATTTTTTTGATGAAATGGGTTTTTTCTTAGTAATTTACCTTTCTATATTGATTATTCCTAATCTAGTTATGATAGTCAAGTTATTTATTAAATTGAATCCATTTTTTGTTATTTACCATTCCATATTAAATATGTATTATTTAATCATGATAGTAATGTTATTAAAATTAAATGTGTGTTCATTTATTTATCATTACTTATCATTTATTCTTATTGATTTACTATAGCTTTTGTTCTACCAAACCCTTAAGTAGAATTTGAGATGTCCTAAATTTTATTTTCATTCCATGGAATCCAATAATTTTCAATGATTAATATATTTGAATATTCTATAGTGAATAATGTTATTCTCAAGTAAATAGTTGTTGTAATTTTTTTCAAATGTTACATGTCAATCATATATGGATCTAGTTTACCTAGACTACTACACTATTCAGTCCTTTAAGACATAATTCCTTATATATTATGATGATTTATAAAAGCAAGAAACTAGATCCAGGTTGGGGACATGGTTTCTAATGATATGCTTCCACTTTTATATATTATAGCATGATTCATACATAATTATTGGTATTTTATGTTTCAATTCATTTTAATTTATCTACTGGGTTTTATTATAATGTAACTGAATAAATAAAGGAATTATGATAAATTATTCTTTCTTTTCCATATTTTTTTTGTTCATGGTTCTTTTATGGAAAATTATATTCAATTATTTAATTAAATCTCATATATTTTATTATCATCTCATCATGAATTTTTTCTAAATTTTTGGTTTCCATTTCTTCCATTATTGAATAAAGAATTATAAAGAATTATTTTTTATGTAATAACAAAATTGTATATTCTTTTAGAACTAGAATCATTATCTGTTAGTTTTATATATTCCTTCCCATTTTTAGATTTATTTTACTATTCTTCATTTATTTATTAATTATATTTTTTTTAAAAAAAAAATTGGTTTTAAATGAATAATTCTTTAATTTTATGAACACATTACTTTTCTTTAAATTGTTAAAGGATTTTTTCTTTTTAACTTATTTGGAATTAATATAATTTAACTCCATCATGAACACTCAAATATTTTAAGATTAATTTACATTTTTCCATGGTTCTTTTCAAAGAAAATATTTTCTATCATATTATGGAAAAATTTTAATTTTTGAGAATTGATTTCATAGTGAATTCAATTTCCTCCAAAAATATTCAATGTGATATATTAAATATGTTATTATAAATGAAGGAAACCATTGATGATATCTATTAATTATAAATTATATATATGTCTCTTATACATATTACAAGATCATTACCCCTTCCATAATGTTGTAAAACATTCCGTAAGTTCATTTATCATATCCATTACTAGTGAAATAACCTTTGATTATGACATGAGTCATGATTAAGAAACACATTTATTTTCTTGTGTAATTATTATTTTTATGCCTTTTGATTTATTTCCTTTTTTGAGACAAATAATAATTTACCTGTTATGATGGGTGTTCCCAGATAGCACTCAAAAGCATTGGGTAATTTTTTTTCTAATGATACATTATGTATGTGATTATGGAGTAAAACTTATCCATTATGTGATTTCATGAACTTTGTGATATTTTTTTAGGAAGTTAGTATCAACTCATTTTTACTACATGATATATGTTTCTACCACATTTCCTATGATGTTTTTATATTACGATACCATGTTATTTATGCTATGAATCTATATGATTACTCATGAGACTTCAATTTAATGATTTCTTGTTATACCATCGACTCATAAGATTTGTTTACAAACCATTTTTATTACCTTTATAATATTTTTATGTCACTATGTTCCTTTATGCAGTTCTTAGTTTATCCTATGCATCTTTAGTAACTTAGTGATATTTAGGATCTCACTATCTAGAACAAAAATGAAGATGTTATGTATTAGTTTCTATTGATCTTTTATATACCTATAAAACAAATAAAAATAGACCTCATGATCTAAGGTTTGTAATTAATTTATGTTTATGTTAAAAATCAATTAAAAATACATGTAAAAGAATTGATTCAATAGAATGTAAATGTCTTGGAGGACCAATATCTTCGAGTCCCAATACAAGGACCTAAAGTTTAATTATGGTGAATTTTAATGTGACTACATTATCTAACTATAGTATATGGTACAATAACACTAGTGTAATAAAACTATAGTAATACCTAAAAAATCCACTCCCTCTAAGTTCTAAACCTGAATTATATGTCAGATACGATGAAGTTTTTGGTAAAAAACTATCTATTAATAATTAATATATTAATTAATAATAATATTAATTTAATTTGGTCACATAGGTTACATGTAATGAAAACAACTCACAATTATCAAGTCATGGTAAGACATGTCACTCCCCCTGAAAGGGTTGACCCACTCCATATCCATCCAATTAATATTTTTATAGTCCAAAAGGCCCCATATTTGAAAGTCCAATTTCCCCATCATCAAGGAAAAAAGTACCATTTGGTATGCTTTCCAAAATTCCTATGTTTTCTTTCACCACAATCCTACCCCTATGGTGACCCTACAATTCAGGCTATAAATGGTCCATTAATTACCAAAAGTGAAAGATTATAGGATATTTAAACATTATAGATGAATAATTATGTGGTTAATTTACCACTTAGTTATACCCCCCATATATAATATAATTATTAATTTATAATAATATATAATTATTAACATATTTTTAAGAATTTTATGTTATTATTAACAATATATTATTATTATAATGATCAAAAATTGGGACCTAAAATCATGTCACAAATAACTAAAGGAAATAAAGAATCACTATATTATAAATATAATACTATGTGTAATACTGTAGGATTTTATAAATATTTCCTTTGAAAAAAAAAATAAATTATTTGAATTTTTTATTTAAATTTCACTCTGAATTTAAATGAACTTATGATATAGTATACCATTACAAAATAGTTTTCATATATATGTGTATGATTTTAAGTAAAAACATTAATAGACATATATATATATATAATTTTTTTCAAAAACTAAAATTTATTAATTAATTCCTATGATAGATTCATCAAATTTTTAATAAAATCTTTAATTGACTAAATACATATATTTTGATGAAATGTATTTTACTACATTATATGGAATTATATCTACATATATCATCTTAATCACTATTAAAAAATGACTTTATTGATATTTATTGAAAATATATGAACAAAAATCAATAAATTATTCATCTAAAGGTGTGTAATGAAGACATAAACATTTAATGGTAAAATGTGTTTGTTATGAAATCATTTTTATATAAGAAATTAATTTTAATTAGAATAAATTATATAAATCATCATTGATTAATTTTTGTAATGAAATTTATAGATTATTCATTCAATAAAATATTTTCTCCTTAAGCTCTTACTTGTAATGGAGAAAAATTAAATTTAGTTTTACGCTTAAAAATGATTTTTTCTAATCATCATATTTTATGGAATATTTTATGTTTATTTTTAAATTAATTACATACTCTTATAGGAATCAAATTTGATAAAATAGATTCCATATTTATAATAAGAATAGATTTTTTTTATTGACGCCAATTCCATTATTTATCATAAACATTAATAAAATTAGTAAAAAGTTATTACAACTGTTAAATTTTAAAGGTGTTTACATGGAGGAGATGGAACTATGAAACAAGGATCTATGTTTAATATAAACATTTATAATAATTATTATTTAAAGCTACTTAGACCATTTATTATCTTACCATTTATGGAATTTCCATTTGGTATAATTTTCACATGAATGTGACTATATATTATTTAAATCATCTATGTTATTCCATGTGTGTCCTCTCCCTCACTTTATAAAAGGGAACCATTTGACTCCAGCTTCTCCATGGCAATCATACAACCTATTAGGAGTCTCACTAATATAAAGATACTTCACTAATGAGTCACCCTATGTCTGGGTGTGGTCTCCCATCACCCAACTAGATAGAATATTATCCTTATAACTCCACCATCAGGTTCTTTAAAATTGTAAATTTAGACACTATACTTTAACTTGGAACTCAAATTAGATTCAGATCTTGTCTCCATTTGTTTGGGGAGGAATGAAAAATATTTCCCTCCTTTAAATTTCTTCCTTTTGTCAAGGATGCAGTTCCCTATGTCCCTGCCTCCCTTCCAGCCTTTCTTACTCCTTAGACTACGTATTCTTCCATGGAGTTCCCCCCTACAAAAATAATATAAATTTATCCAGACTCTTGAACACTTGCTTTAGCTTCAATCTAAGCTTGTGCCACTTCTAAAGGTTCAGTATACTCGCATGAATCTTGTATCTTCTCTTTAGAATCCATCCCATAAAAATGATTAAACAGTTATAAATTTGAAAAAAATCCTCTTTAGACTGGACCCATTTGAAACCTTCTTCCAACCTTTAAGTTATTGTAAGTGGTTCACCCCACCCATATATCCCATTGAATCATCCTTTTTAGCTGCATGACTCATCCGTTAAAAGAAGGCTCCCACTACCAAACTACACAGCCTCTACGTAGGAATCCATAATCACCAAATCTGTTCCCCCTAACCCCATGATATTCTAAATTTTTTTATTGGAGACAATAGCTCCACTTCCAGTCCCAAACTCTTCATGATCACCATCCAGACCCTCTAATCCCCTTGAGCTATAGGTGTCATAATCACCTAGAGCGACCAAATCATATTTCAACCTACATAACACATCTTCAAACTTGGGTCCCAAAAACATTAATATCCTCATTAAATATAACCAATACCACTTTTAACCTAATATTACCAATATTTCTTTCCATTTGGTTTATTCCAAAGGAGATCACTTAAAGAATTGGGTTAAATATTTACTGAGATATTTGAATTTTATTTATTATTTGAAAGTATCTAAATATTTAGTACCCATAAAATCATGATTAATATTGTGTAATAAATATACTATAATTTTCTTACCATAATTTAATAACTATTTCCAACCTCTTTTCCATCATATGGGAAACGAAAGTGTCACTCAAGCGCACGTGTCGGCTACCATTTCCAAGTAGCGATATGATACATTTTCCATAACTGACTAATATGGATAGATATAATGATAGATTTGATAAATATATATTTTTTATTACATAATTATTATTTTTTAAAAATAAAATATTATTTGTCATTCATTTTTTATTTTCATTAAAAAATTTAAAACAAATTTCATGTTAGAGTACATACTACCATCTCAACAAATGATATAATTCATTTTTTATTGATTCCTATTATGGATCCTTATAAATATGTATATAATTAATATATATGATATTTATATATTTAACATAATTATATTAATTATAAAACTATGATCATGATGAAATTAATATTACATCTGAATCGAATCATTCATGAAAAATGAAATAGTTATCACCTAGAATAGTGAATTAAATAAATATTTATTTAATGAATGGGTAGTAATATGTTATAAGTAAAACATGAATTTTAATATATGTTTGAATGTTGTTATAATATATATTTTTAATAAATTAAAATTTTGTATATAGTTGTATATTTTTCATACCATTAAGACGAACTTGAAGTAAGAATTTTATGCTATAGTCTAATTTTTACCAGTAATGTTTAGGCTTAAATTATTTACGATGAAATTTTATTATAGTTCTCCAAAATAATTTATTCAATTCCTTATATAATGGATATTTATATAAATTTCTTGTTTACCTTTCATTATCCTCTTAATATTCACTAAAAATTATGAAATATTGTTTTTACATAAAACAGATTTTGTTTTTTTGTTTGGTCAGGAAACTCTTTATCCCATCACCAGAATTTCAATAAATATTTTCATAAAATGTATTTAATATTCACTTATGAGTTTTTAAAATTACTTTAATACTATATTTTCATTTATATAAACTTATTAACGTAATAGTTTTTTCATTTTCTGAATAATGTACTTTTTATCAAAGGTGTGAATTAAATATTTTTTAAAAATACACACAGAAACTAATTCTCACACCATCATTACTTACATTTTTATTGTATATTAATTTCTATGTTTACATGGATGTTTTTAAAAAATAATTCTTCCTTAATTATTTGTAAATTCATTGATATGAAATAATTTATTTCAAAGTGAAAACAAAATTTTCAACTAGAAGTAGTCAAGTGATCTTTTAAAGGTATTTCATATCTATGATAACATACATAAACATAAAATTTGATTCAATGGGGATTTTATTCTATGATACCATCCATATTACATTAATATATGGTTATTTATTATTCTGATTAAATATTGATGAAAATATGTTTCTTCACCATTGGCATATCTATGATGAAATGATAAATGTCTTCATAATATTGAGGCATACATATGAATGCATTGTAATTATGTGATTGGTGGTTCTATTATATCCCTCCAATTTATTGGGTAACGGTTAATTATTTATGAGATCAAGGGGTACATGATAAGTTATACTAATCCCAACAATTATTAAAAGAGAGTTTATTTCAATTCCAAAAAAGTTATACTGATATATAACCGATATTGGACTTGTGGTGAATGTCTTGGTGGGTATCATTGACATAACATTTCAATGATTTGGATTATTTCCCACTTTATACCACTATTTTAAAACATGATAATATGCCAATGGAATGATTTTGTGATTCATGTTCATTTATTACTTTATTATTCTTTTCCTATAAACAACTATAAATTATTCCATGACTATAGATAATTATATATGATTTTATGTGTATGATTTTCAATTGTTAACCACATATTATCATATCCTTATGGAAATTTTATTCATAATAAATTTTAATGATTGGTATCTAAATTTTTTAGTCTTATTGAGAATCTTACCATATACATTATTATGTTTCATTTTCTACATATCTTGAATAATGGTTTTGTGTATTTTTTTTAGAATGGTGAATGTTTTAAGGAACACTATGGGAGAAAATTTATGTCATTTATATACCATTTGTTTATGTATCAATGTTTCCAATGATAGTAATTTTTTTTGTTTATGTCATGAAACATTATGGTATATGTTGAATACTCATCTAATATGGTTTTAAATTAATATATGTTATTTTTTGGTCTATTTAGTTGGTATTAGATCATTGTTTAGTTATTTATGGATTCTTAGGTGAGGAAACATTAGTAATATCACATTGGATATGACTATGTATAGAAGGTCATCCTATGTTTTGGAAATGAATGAATTTTGGGACTCCAATAAAATATATCCCTGACTTGGTAGTAGAAAGTGGATGTTGTTGCATTATATTTGAACCTAGGGGTAACAATTCAAAATGGGAAATATTTTAAATTAATAAGATTATCTTCAGTGCATAGTGAGTGAACCTAAGACTGCATACATGGATAGAAACTCCCAGTGAATATGTTTGGGTTCATTAACATTTTATTTATCAACCACTCTGATGGTTTTGAATAGATGATTACCATGTATGATGTAGGTTAAACCTAAGATGTCATAGATTGAATAGATGATATCCTAATATAGATATCCCATAAAATAATTTCATTACTAAGAGGTTTCTCAGTATTATTTTTGCTTATCACATTATTTTTTTATTGTATTTTGTGCTCTTGGTAGTTCTCTTCTCTCGAGAGCTCCCAAGGGTGGGTCATTTCTCTATGATTGATAGAATATGGTGGTTTGGAGCAGACAGATAAATGTGGATGGTAGGACACCAAGGACGGTGCAGACAGCGGGACATCAGTATAGTGGGTTCTATAGTGGTGAGTGTTGTTTGGGGTAGTGAGGGTTCTCAATGAGCGGTTTCTCCAGGAGTCGATGGAGGGTCCACGACGGGATCTCATTTGGGATTCATGGGGGAGGTTCTATGTCAATGGCTTGTGAGGCTTTATCGGCAACGAGATATGATTATCCAATAAAAAATTTTATTTTAATTACATTTTAATGGTATTAAATGTTCATTTTTGATCTTATGGGCCTGAGTTAGTGCATTTTCATTATGAACATCCATTCTCATCATTTGTGCACTTCATGCCTAATATACACCAATTTAGGCCTAATGAGTCATCAGATTCTAAGGAATGTAATTATCAATATTTTAATTTGATATTTTGGGAACTATATCTACACTTAAATGTGAACATTTTTCATTCAGGGATCAATGGATGATTCATAAACGATGATGGAGATATTTGGAGATGAATGGAAGCAATTCTAGAGAAGGAAGATTGGACACCATCCCACCTATGAGACTGTGAGTACCAACATAAAGTCCCAATGAATCCCAAATTTTGTGGGATTCTAGAATAAATATATAGTAACAAATCACTCTTCATGATCCAATGCTAATTCGGCCTCCATGGTGTCCATTTAGGTGGCCCAGGTTAGCAATAAAATTCTGGGCCAGATTCTGCGGCCCATAAAAATAGACCACTAATTTGATCATATCTCGGAATCCACAACTCCAAATGGTCCCATAGTTTACATGAGGTTAGAAGACATCCGGAAATCCATTTTCTTTATCTATGGCCCACTCGGATTCGGCTATTTAGAAGGTATTACAAGCGTGTCTGTTCGGTAAAAGAAATCTGGATGCCACCTCGGGTCAAGGGTGGGAAAATCAACTCTCCCTTACTTTCCACCCACCTATGGCGTACCAAAATTAATTGAGGAGACTTGGACTATTGGAGTCTCGACCCAAGGGCTCAAAAATTCCTATATAAGGCAGTGGTGTTGAAGGAGTTGAGGATCTTGGATGCTTTGTTCAATTGTAATGTTATGCTGCAATTTTGTTGTCTCAAATTTTTCTTTCACATGTAAGTTGTTCAATTCACTTTAGTTTCTTAATAAAAGTTCTTCTTCTACTATTATTCTGTTGTTCTTCATATCACTTTGATACCATTGGATCAAGGTGTGAATTTATTCACACCAATCCCTGTGAAATTATTCACACAACGGTGGGGTGATCATTTTATTTTTGTTGTTTTCTTTACTTCTCCATTTCCTCCCTCATGAGTCTACTTTCCGCTTCCATTGAAACCATGGGATCAATGGAGGGATAACCCACTTATGGGTTGATCCAAGGGAGTAGCAAGGGGCTGGATTGGATGTTATTTATCACCTCATTAATGTATAATCACTTCTTTAATTGATATTTTTATTTGATAATTTTTAAACTCCATCGTCCTTGTTGAATTTAAGGCCACACACTTCAAGTACTAATACGAACCTTTACCTTGAAGTGATCAAAACTTTGATCCTTCAACTGTATAGGTGATTAGTATTAAAGGGTGTAGGCATTAAACCAGTAAGTGATGATGTTTTTTATCTCCATAAATGAACCCATCTCAAATATAAGAAATTGAAATCATTAAAAAGGAAATATGTCCAATCCACCCCGAGCGATAACCTAGGATCAACTCATTCTTTTAAATTGAATTCAATTAATTCTCTTAGAGTTCCTTTAAACCCATCTGAAATAAACCCAAGTTGACCACTTCATAGCCAAAAATAGTCCTTAGAATGTGCGTATCTATAGGTTACTTCTTAGGACTCTGTGGATTCGACAACCCAAGCTAGACTACAAGGACCGTTCTACCTTCATATCTTGGGTAAATTTGAGCGAGAATCAAATTTTGGCACCATTTATGGGGATCTAAGTAAGTTATCTTAGACACTATCATCTTTTTTTCATCCCTCTTATCTGTTCTCACCCCTCACTCCTATGGAATTCAATTTTGAACAAGTCCAAACATTGGAAACCTATCCCTACTTTGATCACCAAACCCCATGTACGATGTACAATGACCATCCTAATTCCTACTAATGGGATCATCAACAACCTACTGAACCAAAATGTTGTTATTCATATGATGCACAATACATTCCAACATATTATGAGTTCTAATCCCAACAAGGCCAATATGAACATCCTCTTATGGAATTCCAACAACATAGTTATCCTCATGGAATAGACCATCTGTCTCAACCCATTGCACTTCATGATCCACAACCATTACTTGAAAAAATATTTCAACAAATGGAGATAATGAATTTTGAGGTTTCATCATTGAGGTTAGAACTACAAAGCATTAAAACTAGTGAGAAACCCATCCCTACACAAACTGTCCCTTCCATAACCTTGTGTAATGTGTCTAGTTTCACACAAACCACACATGAATTTATTGAAGAACCAACCTTTGGATTTGGGATAGATGAAGAGGATCAAGGAATTTTTGAAGGGTATTTAAATCAGGAGGAAATTAACTTTTTGGATTCAAAAGAGGATAATTTGACATCATGGATTGAGTCTCCTAAGTATAACTCCATTGATGAATTTTAAAAAAACGCCAACCATTGAACCATTGGGAGAAATCATAAACATTGAGTCCATATCAATTCCAAACACTGATCTTTCCAATTTTTTGGTTGAATCTTCTATTCAAAAGGAAGCAATTTTGTTGAGAAATTTGGAAAATGAAACTTAATTGGATTAAAAATATCAACTTGTGTCTAAATGTCCTATCCATCCTGAGCCCAAAATTATTGTCCTTCCCTCACCAATAAAGAATCCCTTCATAAGGTATAATCATGAATATTAAATTGGAATTTATTCTTCTCTTGAAACCAAAAAAGTTGTAATGGTCATTTATGTCATAGGAAATACTACAGAGGAAACTGGATAAACTATTTTTTATATTCCTTGGATTTTACCAGCCATTTTAGAACACAGGTTTCCATACAACAAAAATTATAAACAAAGAATAAATCTCAATCTAGTGGACATAGAGAAACATGTGGTCCTTAAAATTTTGAAAGTTGGTATTGGATAAGTTGGGGGGTTCAAGTCGAGCTAACGACCTTAAACAAAGCGCTGCACGGGAGGCAACCTGTGGTTTTTATCTTTGCAAATCATCTTTTTTTTAAATAGGATTAATGAATCATTTTGATAAATAAAAAAAAAGACTATTGACCTGTTCTTCTATTATGAGTATGGATTGGTATGAAAGGGGAGAACCATATTCATCCGTGTCACGTGGTGTGATCCTTGAGTAATACCAAACCCATAAATTTAAAAAGAAGACAATGTATCATCAGTTTATTTTATTTTACATATATACTTATATTTTAGTTATATATATATATATACTATTTTGTTTTTTTTTGTTTTCTTTCCTTTTTCCACTAGGGAACTCTGCAAGTGACATGGATATCAAAGGACTAAATTGGAGCAGTAAGAACTTCAAACTTCAACCACCAGGTGACTTCATTCCATGACCCTCATTTTCAATTTTCTTTTTGAACTTTCATTCTATACCTCTACCCCCTTCTAAATTTTATTTTCTTTAAACACTAGGGACAGTGTTATTTTAAGTTGGGGGGAGATAAAATAAAAAATGATTTTGTGTCAAAAAAATGATAAATGATTTGAAAAAAAATTGTGAAAATGGAAGGAAAAATTCCTTTAACTTTAAACATGGTAATACACATTGCACAATTTGAAACTGAATATCAAATAATTTAGAATACCCTGATTTTGATTTTAATCCTTGTATAATTTCATGAGCATTGATTTTGGAAAGATTGGTTATCCAATGAAAATTTTCATCATTTTTATTTTCATCCATTAAATCAAAATGCCACAATGCATGTCCTCTAGACTATGGGGTACTAATTTGAATTTATGGGGGTCCCATAATAAATAGAATAGGCTGGTTTTATTTTTATGAATAATACGAGTATTCAAAAATAAAAATAAAAAAATAAAAATAAAATTTTGCCTGTAGAGCAATGGATTGATAAAATGCGAGGCTTTCGGCACTTGGAGATCGTGACTCCAGAGTTTTCTAGCCCTGAGTTTTTCAATCTATCTTTATTTATGGTAATATGACTTTGTTTTTAATTAAGTTAACTCGAGATGATGCCCGAGTATGTGGTCTTCACTTGGTGCCCTAAGGCCTTTGAGTCTGGGAGTCATCGGCAAAGTCTTGCTACATGGGTTAATTTGATTAACTGTAATCTCAATTACTATAGAAATATTTAAAAAAAAATTCCAAAAAAAAAGGAATGAAGAATACTCATATTATTATTAAATGTTATTCCACCTAGCACTTCCATGATTTCCCCCTTGAATGAAAATGAACCCCCATATCTATTGTGATTCACAACACATCATCACACCTAATTGAGTTGGATGAAGTATGATGATGGATTTGATCAAAGGAATGAGCTTGGGATTGGGATGTTCTTTTAAATTCATCTTGTTTTAAATTATCTTGATAGGTTATAAAAATATATTTGTGTGCAGTTTACATTGTCTGCACTATTTGTTATAATGTGTTTGAAGAAAGGAATTCAAATAAAATCATTGAATTATTTGCTCAGGAATAGAAAATATCAAGTTGGGGGGTGTGATTATCCAATAAAAAAAATTATTTTAATTACATTTTAATGGTATTAAATGTTCATTTTTGATCTTATGGGCCTGAGTTAGTGCATTTTCATTATGAACATCCATTCTCATCAGTTGTGCACTTCATGCCTAATATACACCAATTTAGGCCCAATGAGTCATCTGATTATAAGGAATGTAATTATCAATATTTTAATTTGATATTTTGGAAACTATATCTACACTTAAATTTGATCATTTTTCATTCAGGGATAGATGGATGGTTCATAAATGATGATGGAGATATTTGGAGATGAATGGAAACAATTCTAGAGAAGGCAGATTGGACACCAGCCCACTTATGAGACTGTGGGGACCAACATACAGGCCCAATGAATCCAAAATGTTGTGGGATGCAATAATACATGTATAGTAACAAATCCCTCTTCACGATCCAATGCTAATTCGGCCTCCATGGTGTCCATTTAGGTGACCCAAGTTAGAGATAAAATTCTGGTCCAGATTCTGCGTCCCATAAAAAAAAGCCGACTAATTTGATCATATCTCGGAATCCAAAACTCAAAATGGGCCCAAATTTTACAGGTGGTTATACGACATCCGGAGATCTATTTGTTTCTTCTATGGTCTACTCTGATTTGGCCATCTAGAAGGTCTTCCAAGTGCGTCTGTTCGGTGAAGGAAATCTGACTGCCACCTCGGGTCAAGGGTGGAAAAATTAAATCTCCCTTACCTTCCACCCACCTATGGCCTACCACAATTAATTGAGGAGACATGGACTGTTGGAGGCTCGACCCAAGGGCTCAAAAATGCATATTTAAGGTAGTGGTGATGAAGGAGTTGGGGATCTTGGATTCTTTTTTCAATTGTAATGTTATGCTGCAATTTTGTTGTCTCAAATTTGTCTTTCACATGTAAGTTGTTCAATTCACTTTAGTTTCTTAATAAAAGTTCTTCTTCTACTCTTATTCTGTTGTTCTTCATATCAATTTGATACCTTTGGATCAAGGTGTGAATTTATTCACACCAAACCCTGTGAAATTATTCACACAACGGTGGAGTGATCATTTTATTTTTGTTGTTTTCTTTACTTCTCTGTTTCCTCCCTCATGAGTCTACTTTTTGCTTCTATTGAAACCATGGGATCAATGGAGGGATAAACCACTTATGGGTTGATCCAAAGTATTATCAAGGGGATGGATTGGATGTTATTTATCACATTTTTAATGTATAATCACTTCTTTAATTGAGATTTTTATTTGATGATTTTTAAACTCCATCGTCCTTGTTGAATTTAAGGCCACACACTTCAAGTGCTAATACGAACCTTTACCTTGAAGTGATCAAAACATTGATCCTTCAAGTGTATAGGTGATTAGTATTAAAGGGTTTATGCATTAAACCAGTAAGTGATGATGTTGTTTTATCTCCTTAAATGAACCCATCTCAAATATTAGAAATTGAAATCATTAAAAATGAAATACGTCCAATCCACCCAGAGCGATAACCTAGGATAAACTCATTCTTTTAAATTGAATTAACTTAAGTCTATTAGAGTTCCTTTAAACCCATATTAAATGAACCCACGTTGGCCACTTCATAGGCAAAAATAGTCCTTAGAATGTGCGTGTCTATAGGTTACTTATTAGGTCTCTGTGGATTTGACAACCCAAGCTAGACTACAAGGACCGTTCTACCTTCATATCTTGGGTAAATTTGAGCGAGAATCAAGATATCATATAGGTATTTTTGGGATGGATCTATGCCAATGTCTTGTGAGGCTTCACCGGCTGCAGGATCTCATATGGTTTTCATGGGGGTGGTTCAGCATTATAGGATTGCTATGATTTTTTGGTTGTGGATTTGGATACGGTCCCAGCATGACAGACACTAGACAAGGAGGGTTCCATCTTGGGCTCTTCTACTTTCGGTGTCTATGATGCTTCTGTTTCATTCTTCGATGGTGAATTTGTGATGGTGAGGTCAGGGTCGAATTAGTTTTTGTCTGAGGTTATTTGATTCAAATCATTTCAACTCATCTACATCTTTTGATGATCCTACTGAAATATGACATAGATTATGGATTTTGAAAATGGATTCGGTTTTTCTTTCTTTCTACTAACCGATTTTCATTTATTGTGATTCAATAATGACGTTGGTTCACCGTTGTAGTGATGTTGATTACCACATACATGATTTTTATTGACATATGAGCTTGATTTTTTGAGGGAAACTATGAACTAAGATGAAGAAAAATTTTGTTCCAAGTTTTTTCCCAGGGTAGTAGTGACTATGGGGGCCTTGATTTTGGTTGGATTTTATTGTATAGACAGGTATTTGATTATATAGAAACATCTTTTGATGTTTGAGTTAGCGAGGAAGCTATGTGGGGGTCCTGACCCCGTGGTCTTGGTTCTAGACCCTATGATGTACTCTTACATTGCTTCAGAAGCCTTTGTTATGTGAATTTCTAGTTTCTCCAGTTGCCTCTAAGAAGTTTTTTTCACCTGCTATAATCACCTCAACTATGTGCATTTCAGATTCTCTAGCAGCCTCTGCGATGCGCTTCAGGATACTCTGGTGCCATTTGCCTCCCCCTCTTGGTTTTGTGGGTATAAAACCCACACTTGTGGTTCTAAACCCACTGATGTTCTCTGATGAAACACTGGAGGTCTCTGTGATGTGTGTATCATTTCTATATTTGCCGATATGATTCACTTTTCAACTACTCCAGTCGCTTATGCGATGCGCATTTCAGTGGCTTCAGTTGCCTCTATGATGCACTTCTGGATTCTTGGATGGTTTTTTCCTCCACTGGTTTTGTTAATGATACACAAGATGCTTTTTCTAAATTTGATTTTATGATAGAAATGGTCACATGATTGTGTCAAGACATAGTATTGCCAAAGTTTTATCCTGTCTATGTTTTCTTGATTCTATTCTCTTGTTTAAACATTCCTCTATTCCCTCCACAGAAGAGTAGCACAGTTTTATTCTTAGTCCTTTGGGACATGATTTCAAGAATCCAGTTTAGGGTGATCGATGTTGATTTTCAATTTGATGTCATTTTGGTTACTTTTTTGGATTTTATATTTTCAAAATTCTCCATGGAGGTTTTTGGAAATATGCAAGTGAAAGTTTTAAAGAAGTTTTTTCAATTTGGTTGTATTCTAAATATTGATGGCGGGGAAACCAAAATACTATAAGGATAAGCTCCTGATGAAGAACAGAGCATGAATCACTCATCTGAGCATGGACATTCAGATTTGGATGAATGAGATGGTATGCATTTTCCATCGGTACCAATCCCATGCAACCCTGTGTAGGATAGCTTTCTAAACTATCATGTGAGGTGGAGTCCTAGAATAATGATGTATTTGCTGGGGAGAGTAATATTATTTTAGTCTTTATTAGGGTTACTTCTATGATTTTATTTTAGGTTTCCCACTTTTTCCTCAAAAGTTATTTTCAAATAAAATTTTTAATTTTCAGTCAGTCAGTTATAGTTAATAGATATAACTTGAATTAATCTTGTCAACAATGATTAATAAAGATAATGAAATTATTTTCCTCCTAAGAAACTGAATTTTATGGGAGATATAATTAAAACACTTATTTATATGGTCACATAACATTCTTATTCAATGAACCATATCTATATTATAATTTCAAATAGGATAGAATAATGTTCTAATGAGTCCTTCATGGGGAAATGTCCACATTATTTTAGTGGTTCTACTAATCCAATAATTTATGAACAATTGATCAACACCACTAAAAATATATTTCCCATTGTCCAATGTTTGGATAAGGAAAAGGTTATTTTGGATATTTATCATTCATAAGTAAAGTATATTAGTGGTGGTCACTTATCTTCAACTGGATGAAATAGGATAAAATTTATTATTTGGAGTGGGATGTTTTTATAAGGTTATTTTTCAACTATTAAATTCTTCATATTATTTTTATGGAAATGTGGAATGAATACCTCGAGATAAAAAAGTTGGATGTTGAATAAATTGGTACCTATGAGAAAAAATAATTAAAATGTGAAAGGTATTATTATGGTGTTATCATCCAATGAAAATGAAATATTGATCTATTATACATTGTCTTAAAATCATGTATTATAATGTAATTATCCATATAGACATTAGTATCCATGAAGGAATCATTCATTTTTCTCTTAGGGTAGAAATAATGATCGATGTCACCCATTAATCTCTTTGTTTTGATAAGAAAAGAAATATGCAATTCCTTGAAAATTCAATTAATTTATGTCAAGTAGGGAA
Source organism: Viscum album (assembly GCA_963277665.1). NCBI lineage: Eukaryota > Viridiplantae > Streptophyta > Magnoliopsida > Santalales > Viscaceae > Viscum > Viscum album. The sequence goes on along the minus strand of OY728120.1, from coordinate 1,872,809,829 downwards.
GCTGATGACTCTTCCTCTAACCTAGTCATATAGATGGAAACCCAAAGGATATTATTATATGTGAATTAGTAAATGTTTTATGTGTGTAAATGAAGGGAATTGGGATGTGAAATGTCAATGTTATTGGAAAATGGTAGTTAATGATATTAATAGAGAGAATAAACCACAGAATACCCCACTGACACTCCAATGTTTCCTATGTAAGGAGTATGTGCATTATGATAACATATTTATTAATCTATTCATTAGGGATGATGATAAATGTTAGAAACCTTTTATGTCTAATGATAAAAGTAAATATCATGTTATCTCTATTACTAATGTGTGGTATGATAATAAATTGGCTACATGTTCACTTAACATCCACTTTAGTATGGATAATTTAATAGTTTATTTTGGACATACCCACTATTTTATATTTAAATGTTATTATAATGGTATCACCTTACAATTTCTTTAATTCAAAGTTGAATTAGTATTGAGGAACCCTTATGGTAAAATGATCACATCTGAAGTCTATGATTAATCTATAATTGAAGTCTGTTGAAAAGTATTTCTAGATAATATCATTATTCTTCATATATTTTAATTTGAAATTATTTGGGGAGTGAATTGGATTTATTTACCTAAATCAAAAATAAATTACATAGGAATATAAAGAAAATTTTATATTACAAACAAATATAAGATTTCTTATTGGAGAAAAGATAAATATGAAAATCCAGTAGAATTTATATCCATTGTATGGGTATTGATTTCAATTAAAAGGTGGTATTTATCTCAAATGGTTTGAGAGAAACTAAAAATCAAAGATACTACTTTGGAATGGGAGTTTTTTATTGTATTTTTAAATAAGACACATTTTTTCTTCTAAATGTTTATATTTAATTTTAAATATAACTCATAGATGGTCCTACACATATTTCAAAGACTCCATATATAATGGACTTCATTAAGTAGTTGAAATTAAAGAAGAAACACAAAGATAATATTGATATGGGATTCTTTTTCCTATGTGCATCATCATGGGTCTACCTATACTTTTTGTAAATAAAAAAATATTGATCAATTGTACTATGCACCAATTATCTGCAAATTAACAAGATCACTGTTGAGAATAAGTATCCCCTACCACATATTGATGATTTTCATGATCTATAATGAGTAGAAAAATATTTTTCTATTATTTATATCCAATCTATATACTATTAATTAAGTGTAAAAAGTGAATACGTACCCAAAACAATATTCAATATGAGGAATGCACATCATGAATTTATATTAAATCTATTTGGTTATAATAATTCCCCCTCTATTTTCATGGATTTAACTAATATATTATTTAGAGATAATATTTATCACTTTGTATAAGTATTTATAGAATATATTATTATATGATTCATGGGAAAGAAAGAGTATAAATTTCACTTTGGGATTGTAATAAATACATAATGGGGGGATAAATTTATGAAAATTTAATCATGTGTGACCTTGGGATATATTAAGATTTATTATGGGGTTATATAATCTCAAGAGATAGTATATCATAGGATCCTTTAATTGTGAATTTTATAAAACATAGGACCAGAATAAAATAAGTGACTATGATCCATAGTTTTCATAGAGTGGATAAAAACAATTGATGATTTCTATATAGTTTCTCAAGGCTATCAAATTCCATTACCATGTTAACACAAAAGATAGTCATGTTCATTTGAACTGATGAATGTGTAGAAAATTTGTATGAACTAAATAAAAGTTTGATTTTGTCACATGTACTCACACAACCCTATAGTGGGTAAGGGGTTTTTATTCATAACGATGCATTAAAATGGTGTTGGAATGAGTTCATATTAATAATACTATGTTGATAGCTTATGCCTCACACCAATTGAAGTATCATGATAAAAATAAATCAAATCATTATTTAGAATTAGTATTGGGAATCATTATATCAAATGTAAAAACCCATTTATGTTAATAGTAATGCAGTTTAATTCCCTAATAATATTCATGAATTTTATTTTATGTTTTAAATTCATTATAATATTATTATGTAATTTTTCAATCCAAAATGAAATATTATTAATCTTAGTAATTTTTTTCATTATATTATGTGGTTTTATTTAAATTTATAATTTCTAAAAATTATAATTTTAATGTTAAAAAATTAACATGATTTTTGATATCATCAAGTCAAAATTATTGAATTGTTTTTGAATATTCTGAATTCACTTATTTGTATCATGAAAAATAGAAATAATTTTTTTATAAAATATTGTTTTTCCATTCAAGTATTTTCAATATCACATTCAATATCTTATTTTATTTAAAATTATTTTAATAAATTGTGATAAAAATACACCAATCTATTCAATTTTAGTTATAATTATAGATTAATTTGATAAAAAAATATTTTTATATATTAAATGTCATTTTTCGAAAAACATATTCTCATTATATTTTGTAGGAGAAATTTAAAAGTAAGTTCTTACACATATTTTAATTGAATTTGGTAAATTGAATACATATTTGTAATATTGAAATCCAAATTTCATAGTGAGAAAACATTTTTTACTATTGATAGTAACTTTGGAAGAAACGGTAGTTACATATTTATGAATTGAAAAAGATAAAATGGATTAAAACTAATAAGATATCTGTAAAAATGAATAAAATATATTTTTGAATCCCATTATATGGAAAAATTTATACCATATTATATCTTTTTTTAATATGATCCACTTTCGATACATTTTTTTGAATATTTCATCAATATATTTTAATCTTTTGAAAAATTACAATTGTGTCCACTTCCCAACTTATATGTGGACACCTTATATCATATCTTCTACATAGGTAAATAAACAGCTAAAAAAATAAAATCCAAAGACATATATCATCTTAACATCCCTCTCAAATCCAATTGGTCATGGTTTTATCCTTATAAAAACCTAGCAATCATTTACTTATAATCCAAAAGAGGTCTTCAAAAGAGGAGGTATTATTCATAACTGAGTGTTTTCATTTTTCTTTTTAGTCAACCTATATCAAATAATATTAAAAAAATTAAATAAATAATTATTATCTTCAATATACTGTAGTGTTATTATATTTATTATATAACCCTTTTTATCTACATAACGATCAAAAAAATAAAAACATCACTTATGTGAATGTGCAAACTACTACCTCACGGGATGATGTATATAATTTCTCATCATCGAATCTTATGGTTGGTTATAGAAATTCATAAAAATTAAATAAAATGATATAAATGATATAAATATAATTATTTAATGATAATTAATTAATATACATTTTTTATCATTCAAAAAAAAAATTAAAACATCACTCATGTGAATATAATGTCTACAACTATGCAAACAGTTGTGTTTTATTATTCTCCACCACCTCAAATTGATTTTATATACATATATATATATGTGTATTTAAAGATAAAATATTATTTTTATTATATAATTATAAGTCTATAAAGATAAAATTATAATTATATTCTTTCCTCATATTTTTCGATAAATAGAAACGTTACTCATGCATGTGTAAGGCCTATATTCTCCATTATTATAATGTAAGTCATTATTTATAACCATATTACATAGTTTTTTATATAAGGATAATGTATAAAAATTATAATAGTTAAATTATTTATATTATTTAGATTATACAATCATGATCCATTTGACCATTGTGAACCTACTAAAGTAATTTGATACTTATAAACCAAAAATCCTCAATATTTTTGAATTAAATATAATCAATAATGTTATTATATATTTAAATTATGTAAGTGAAATAAAAGAAATAATAAAAATTTTATAGGTTGTTATGAAATTTATTAAATGATATAATATTTTTATTTTTTAAGATAAATAAAATAAAAGAAAATTCAAACTCGAGGTAAGGGACACACTGGCTTAAAAACACATTTTAAATGTTTTAAAAATTTTATTTTCAATTTTTTTATTGTAAGTCAGTATTAAAAATATTGTTTTATGGATTTATTAATATTGAAATAATTGAATTTTAAATTGAATTTTATTTCATTTTTGACATTATTTTAATGTTTTTCAATTGGAAATTTTTTTCGTATTCAATATAGAACAATTTTACTTTTTTCAAAAAAATGAAAAATGAATATTCTATTTTCATATATATGACATTAGTGTAGTTTTAAACCATCATGACTGTTATTATTTATGAATATTTATATTTGATTTTAATTTTTTAATAAATAATATTCAAATTTTCTTCCTTGTGTGTATTTTTTTTAGTTTTTTCAAATAAAAAGGATATTGAGTGTCTTGTAAGAGGGGGTGTATGCGGAACCATACTTACCCCCTCCATTGGAGTGGTGGGATTATATCCATCCAACCTATTATCCTACTAATATGTGTCCATTTAATCCATTTTCCAACCATAACATTCTTCCATCCTTCCCAACAATACTGATTTCCTCGAAGGATCGAGATCTTTATGATGGCTCGCCTCACCTTGCTCTATCAGCATCAGAGTTTACAGCTACTTTAGGTATTATTAATCTCACATTAGTGTATGTATTCAAAAATCACAGGCCCTCGGTTGATTAATTTTATAGGCACATCTTCGGTTCTTGGGGTCTCTAAGAACTTAAAGTGGTGGGACTTCTTGACAAATTACATATGATTATCCGATTTTCTTAAGAATATGATTTGATTCTCACCTCCTCAAGAGCTCTCAGAATCTTTAGTGGGTGATCATTCTACTTATTCGGTTGGTCATATAATTTACATTTGAATCGAGACTCTCCTATTATAGTGTTATGGGTAAGGGTTACAGAACATCCAATCCCCTTTCAATGAACTTAAATTTTACAGATGATTGGGAATCTGGTCAGGACTTTATTATGCTTTGATAGTATGAATGATTATATTTGTCAAATGATTTAACCACGAATTGGTATTGAATACGATGTTTCAAAACCACCAGAGTAATGGATTTGGATCTCTATTGGGGGATAATTTTTATGTAAACAGGATGTAGTATTTGAATCAGGGTATGAATTTTTCTCATCTTGTAAAGACTTGGTCCACTCTTCCCTCTCATGTCAAAATAGTAATGGGGTTTGGTACAAGGAGTTAGATTTGTTAGTAAGGTAGTCACTTGGACTAGAATCCATGGGGGCTCTAGGTGTGGAGGCAAATCATATACATGAGGAGGAACTCTCAAATAATTAAAATACAAAGGTAGTGGACATCTCAGATAGGCTGAGAAGGGATTTCACTGATCGTACTCAAAATCGATAGGGACTACTGAGGTTATGGTAAATTTATTCAATGGATCATATTTAACAAGAAATCAACAGTTAAAAGATTATTTCCTATGGAAATAATTCCCGAATCGGTAAAGGTTACTATATTGATTCATTAGACATCAAGGGTTACAAGAATCATACACGGGAATCTCTAGACGTGTCTGTGGATTTAGTGAATTTGTGGGAAGATAAAATCCTTGAAGGATCTTATCATTTATTAATGTTAGTAACCAATTTCAATTTCCTGGAAAAAATTTCATAGGACAAGATCAAAGAGACCATATGTGCTTATTAGGGGGATATCCAGGGGGAGATCTATGACCAATTATCATATATGACATTTCAAGGTAAGTCCTAGGTAGAGTTCTTTATATCCCAATGAGGAATAAGGGGAATAATGAAAGTAGGGATTTGGGAAGTTTCATAGTGCGCAAGAAGAGGAATTCAATGGGGTGAAAGGATTACTCATACCTGCCTAATCCAATAGAGACAAGGTTAGTAAAAAAAGACGGGTCTAAGGATTTGGAGATTGATCCCTCTAAAAATGAGCAGGTGAAGGATGTTTTTTTTAAATAGTAGAAGTGAAAGGGATGAAGGTGATCACTCTAATGAATAAGATATTGAGTAGATGGGTGCCATGTTAGAAGATTGGTTTCTAAAAAAGGGATATTTTTTAGCTAGTGAAGATGCCATGATAGTTCCTTATGGGTTGTTATTCAAGGAGGTTGATAATGTATATTATCCTTTAGATACGAAATATGTCTCATAGGGGGAAGCTTAGGAAGTGGTAGGGGTAATATCCCGGTAACTTCTCCTATACTCTGAGTAAGAAATTTCGAAGGAGGCATTGATTATTCATGCATCTAATAAGGATGGAAACAGGATGGATAGGAGGCCAATTAACATGGTCACAAACACAATGTAGGGTGGTTGGATTGAAAAAAATTATCTAATTCTAATATAAAGATTCAACAAAAGGAAGTTAAGAGTGGAGGAGTTCCTTCAAGCTTGGAACAAAATGGATTATCATTTCTAAGACATGATAAAATATGAAACAGATAAAAATGAAACTGATATTTCTTGGAAATTATATAAGGAAACTATTTTAAATAGGTTCAAGTTTTCTTTCAATAAATTTTTCATCTTATATAGCATTTGAGCGCAATATAACTGTCCAATTCATTGTGTAATGAGTATGTTTTAAAAATAATTATGTCTAAATTAACCAGGTAGGTTTTTTCATTTAAAAGGTTTCTTATAAGGGTTATAGGAAGATGATGTCCCAAGTAACATACATGAATTTTTTATTCTTGATAATGTTTTTACATGGAATTATTTTTATTTCACATGGTAATTTAATGACCTTCTCTTTAAAGGATTTAATATTCCCTATTTAGTAAAAAGGTTTCTTTCTCGATTTTTTTTCTTGGGATCTCATATTTTCTGTGAAAACATTATGATTTTGATATTTTTTAAATATAATGGGATTTAGAAAATATTTTGGAAATATTTATAATTTCTTGTGTAATTAAAATATTATTTGAGTAAAATGTTTATTATGATAATGAAAAAATATTTTATATGATATCATGGTTTTGAGTTTAACTAATGGGTATCTTTTCATATTTTTATATGTCCCATAATGGTACTTCTTTCTCATCCCACAATTTTAATTATTTTTCAAGTGTTTAAGGATGAGTAGGAAAAATGAGGAATTATTAATTAATATCAATATGATTTTTTATGAAAATATGACATGTTTAAATTTAAATGTATTTCATTTTTTAAAATTGGATCACGAGAGGATGATCCCACCTTATAATGAATTTGTTCATTAATAAAGAGTTATAAACTAATTCACTAAAACTATACACCATAAAGGAACATTGGGAAATAAATAAACTGAATTCTTGTTTAAAAATAAAATAATTGGTTGAATAGAGGTTGATTACATTTTGTTGGCATCAAATATGTGTTTAAATAATTTTAGTTTTTAGGATAATGTGAGAAATTACACTTAATAGATTATAGTTTATAGTTATAATGATATATAATTTTAGTATTACCATGGTTTTTAATCTAAAATATGTTTGATAACAATAGTTTCCTATAGAGAAAATAGGAAATCTCAAGTAAAAAGGCACCTGAAGGAATGTAAAGACCCATGTCTGACATACATGGGCATTAAATTACATTTTAGGAATACTTAATATAATAAAAAAACATATTCATAAAGATTGTATTAGGTTAGTGCCTTTGGAAAAATGAAACACAAACATCTAATCTAGTGAAAGATCATTAATGGTTCCCACAAAGATATTCACTTTTTGTACTCCTATCTAATAGCTTTCATTATAAATTGGGGAAAACAAAACATAATAAAGGGTGATAAATGATGCTCAGTAAGATTGAACAAGGGTGATTTTTAAATAAACATGAGCATAAAGGGTATGATAACATGGTCATAACATTAGAAGATCATGCCCTTCATATCAAAGGTAAATTGGAATCACAAGGTAATCAAATAAGATAATCCATAAGATCATAAAATTTACATAAGGCATAGAATTTTAGAATACACATAAAAAATTATCTTTTTGAACATGTTGAAATGGTAACATGTTTAATCATTAAATTAAGGACATGAAATCAGGGCCCTTTAAAAACATGTGGTCATGGAAACCAGGTCTATGCATAAAATTGTGGACATGAAGACAATGGTTGTGTGTAGAATTGTGAACATGAAATCAGGTTCACACATAACATATATACTTCATGAGTTATCCATATTTACCTACTTCATTGGAGGATGATATAGGTCCCCCCCAATCTCATAATGAAATCATTCTTACATGTGCCACAAAAACATAATTCATTCATCACAGCATAACCTAAGGAATAATATGAGACTCTTAAACCCAATTTAATAATAACATAATCCATGTTAAACGTAAATATTACATAAATAACATAAAAATTATCAAACTACAAGAATAATTGGGGTATTATACTTCAAAAATAACCCTATTAAATAATGTCATCTTAGAAGGAAAATAATTTTAATTGAACTCCTGAAATTAATTTTGGAGGAAAATATATTTTATTCTTTGAAAATGTTTTATTTTTATAATATACAATAAAATTTTAAAATAAAATAATTTCATTGATGAGATCCTTAAAATATTTTAACTGGAGATTCATTTAAATGAGGCATTATGAAAACATAAAAATATATTCGTGCTGTATAAGTTAAAATATAACATTTTTCTCATACTTTTGTTGGATAAGTCAAAAAATACCTCATATAGAAACTGAAAAAAGATTCTTTTTATACTGTTTAACAAAAATTAATGAAAGTGTAAAATTTATTTCAAAAAATTGTATAAAAATTGAAATAATATTTTGGAATACATATTTAGGAATAATGGACCAGGATGATAAATATAACCAAGTAAATACTTATGTAGAAACAATCTCTGATAATAATGAGATTGTGAAATTATCCATTACCTTAGGTCTAGGTTCCTTATTATATTTCTAAACCTATTGTATAAGGGTTAAAATAATTTCATCAATATATTATAGAATCTTATTCATTTTTTATATCATAAGTGATCATATTATTACCTGTTTGTTAATATCATTATTACTCATCCTTCAGGTATTAACTACTTTATTTTATTATGTATGTTTTTTTAGATATGTTCTTGTTTATATTCTTAGGATATAGTTATACTATTTCCAGAATGATATTAATATAATATATATCATATTTATTCATTTGAGACATTAATATAATCATGATTTAATGAAGATCATTTAGAATGAATCGCATCACATTGGGGATACAGTAGGTCATACGTACACATGAGGGATGATATCATTCCCTTAATTATGGAATATGATATATGTTTATGGTATATATATTGTTCCAGAATCAAAATATTTTTATAATAATCATATATAGTTATTTTTTCTATCATTATACCAATCTATTTATGGTGGTGGTGAAAAATAGTTTACACCATGGTGCAAAGACTTAACAATGTACATATGTACTTGTGGTGATTTAATTTTTCATAGGATAGATTAAAGGTGGATTATGGTTGTTCCATAAAAATAAAAACATCTCATAATATAGGTGATATTGGAGGTATTACTAAATAATGAAAATAACTATGGAAGATAATGTAGAAGAAGAAATAAGTTTAAAATTTTCGGTTGAGAAGATTACCTCTTCTTCGATGAGATCATACTAGATCTCCTCTTAAAGGCACTAGAGTTGGTATTTTGAGAATAAAAACACCTCTAGAATGTAAATAAGGAATTTTAGATGAGAAATTTGTATGGTATGGATAATATTTAAGGCTCAACGTGTTGTTAATATGTGAGGGATGATGTTACCATTTCTAATTGAGGTGCGAGGCACTTTTGGAATCACATATAATATTATATTTTAATAAAATCAAAACCCATAAAATACATCCCAAATGTTCTACTTTAGAAGGTGATATGAGATATGCCTATATTATAATCAACCAAAAATTTTTATAAAAGTTTTTATATCAATTTCAACCTTATCATTTTAATTAACACTAAGTTATTGAATTTTATTTTTAACTAAGGTATGATATATTTAAATATAAAATGGATGAAAAATGTACTTTTTGAGGTCAAATAGACCACAAATGAATAATTTATAACATTTTCCACAATATTAATTTTTTTATATTTTTAAAAATGTTTTATGATATTGAAATATTTTAATAATACAATATTTTGATAAACAGTCAATAGTGTCAATTTTGACACTTTTCAATTTTTTTATTCATAAAAATATCAAGATAATATGTTATCATCAAAAAAATATATTATAATATCCCTCAAGGTATAAGTACATTTAAAAAATTAATTGGGTATAATAATTATCCCAATTTGTGTTTATTTTTATAATTTTAATAACATTTATTTGATATTTCTATTAATAAAATAATTATTACATCAGTTTTGTGTAATTATTTAATATACACATTTGTTGAATACAAATTAAAAATAAATTAATATGATAATGAAAATTAATTTATAATTCAAAATAATAATTATGGTAAATAAATATATTTGAATATATCTTCTGGTGAAGTGTTTGGGTTTAATTGTAGTAATTAATTTATAATAAATCTTGTTGTCCAAATGAGAACACATTTTTTAAAAGATAAAACATTATAAAAGATTGATTTTTTACAAAAATATTACATTTAAAATTATTTCCAATTACCTACATTATAATAAGTGACAAAAATATAATCTATTTATATTTTAAAATAATTAAAAATTATAACTTAACCAAATAAAATATTTCGATGAAAAAAGTTATTTTTAGTTAAAATTAATAATATTTCTAATATTCCTTAAAACTTGAAACATATCAGAAAAATATAAAAAACTCAACCAAAGTAAAATTTTCTATCCCACATCCAAAAAATAATTTTAATTTTTCAAATAGAAAATAAAAAATAATAAAAACTTGATTTAAAATGGTGGTGCCATCAAAAGGCGGAAAAACTATATTTTTTAAAAAATACTTATTTTATTCAAAAATAATTTTTTTTCTTATATCATGTTTAGAAAACATATAAGATTAATTTTAAACGTTATATTGAATATATTACATATATATTTTAGTAATAAAATCCATCAAGTGTGATTTTATAATTTTATAAACTCAATTATTTGCATTTAAATAGTTTCTCAGAAAAAAATTTCCATTTATTTAAATATGGTTTTATTTTTATTTATAATTAATCGCTCAGTAATGAATTAATTATATATATATATATGTAATTTATATTTTTATAATTTATTTAATACTATTCATATACCGCACAATAATGATAATGTTATAAGTTGACATAATATTATTTAGTTGTTCACTTAAACTGAGTATTATATGAAATGAATTCTATCAATTGAAATTGAAATTTATATGTAACACAAGACAGGCATAGTATTATGTATTCCACAAGATAAGATGGTGTTGTGGGTAGTGTTAGTTTATCTTAGTGTAGTGTATAACACAAGACATCAAAAAACTAAAAAAATATAAATAAATAAATAAAATAAAATAAAAAATCTATCTCATAAAAATCTTAGGTTGTTACATTCTACCCCCATTAAAATGTTTTTCACCCGCAAAATTTGTCTGTCATAAATGGATTAATACATGGAATTTTCATTCAATAAAACCCACATTATAAAAATGATGACTAAAACATCCTTTTAAAATGGAATAGTTGGAAAATAACAGTTACACAAAGTAAATCCTATCTGGGTATCTATGTAGGAGAACATAGGTGAAAATTTTGTCATAGAGGAAAAGCGTAAATAATCGTAGAGATTAATAAAGATCACTGATAAAAAGATGGGTGATATAGAGAAATTTAAAACTCAAAAAACTTTAAACTAATGAAGTAAAAATAGTTCTTTGATATCACCCAAAATTATGATAATAAGACACCCTTTTATATCATTATTCATTTTCCTTATGTTGAAGAATTTTAATTAGAAGATATAATTTCTTGATTTTTGTACAATATCATCGTTGGTCATGCCTTGAACAATTCCACTTCATCTCATATTCAATGAAAAGCAGTAGAATTTGTCAGTCCTAAAGCGTTAGTAGAACATGAATTCCATAAACAGAATGTTAGGCCATTTAGTCTTTCTTTATCACTAGAAAAAGGTTGGAACACATTATCAAATATGCATAAGTACACCTATGGTGAGATAATAAATTTTTCAAAGAAAAAACTACATCAAAATTTTATCTTAAAATTTCCATAAATTGATAATCATACAATCCTTTTGAAAGATGAAAATAAAAAACATAAAAAATAGGTTCACTAAATCAGTGTAACATTTATCCCCCATATATTAGAAGGTATCTCTTTTTGGTCACATTCCAAACATGTGAACACCTTCATCGTGAATTCTCTTGATTCATGGTAATAACCTTAATTACCATATATAATTATTGAAAACATGGATGTTTCTTTATTCTAATACTTATTGGATATATTATTTATGTCCTAAAAAGTTATATAATTCTTCCTTGATATCTAAACCCTCTTGTAAAAAGTCCAAACTTATATCCAAAGAAACCTATATCATCCAATTTACTTATTCAAATCCAACATATTTTTATCCAATCATCATTAACTAAACTTAAGGGAAATATTATGTTTTATCATTCCCTTAATAATTTGTTTTCTAAATATATTTCTTTACCCTTAAAATAAATTTTCTATGTATTTAGAACAATTTAACATATACTTTCCTATCCATACTTATTTTTTACTAAAAGAACTTATATATTTCAGGATTTGTATACCATAATATTTGAATTATGAAATATATACACCACAATAATTTGAAATTATTATTAAACCATTACTCAGGATCCATCATCTTAGTCTTTCCTAAAATATTAATAATTTCATAAAGGTAATAAACATTAATATAACCAAGGTTATTAGTTTTAATGTAATCAATAATGCTATAACATCCCTTACCTTTCACATGTCGTTTGTAGTCTCTTTATCCTCAGTAGTATAACCAACACTCATACCACTGTCTGATTCTCTTCATGATATTTCCACTTATAATATTGATTTTGATAATTTCTATACTTTTAACATCTAAAAAATTTAATGTTTACCATGTTCCATTTAGTTTTGGCTATTGAAAAAGACCATAATGAAATGTGTGAGAAACAATTATCATAACTATAAATTAAATAACCAAGATAAATTACATATAATATTCCAATCAATAAAAAATTTGGTTTAATCCTAGGTTATTCATGATTATGACCAAAATTATAGTATTGTAACCAATAGTTAGACTTATTATTAGGGACACCCATCGACATATCCTTAAAAATATCTCGAGATATCTCATTAAATTTTTCCCATACTTTTTTTTCATGGATAACTAAACATTATTTCTACTACCAAATAGAAAGACCAAAGATTGACATACATGGACATTATATTAATTTTTTGGAATACATAATAGATTATAGAAATATATGCACAAATACCGTATTAGTTTAGTGACTTTGGAAACATAGAAAAAAAACTTCTAGTATAGTCAATTATATTTATTGCTTCCCAAAAAGATCTTCACTTTTTTTCCTTCCACATAAAAACATTCATTATAACCACAGTAAAAGAGAAAAATAAAAAGGGCAATCTTAGATGCTTCATAAGAGTATAAAAGGGTGACATGTAAACATAAACACGTGCATGAGAATGAGATTGTGATCATAACATTAGAAGATCATTCCCTCCATATCAAAGGTAAACATGAATTATAAGGAAATCAAAGAACATAATCCATAAAATTATAAAATTTACAAAGGGAATTGAACCTTTTCAAAAATATGAACTTCTAACTTTGTGAACATAAATAAATGGTAATAGGTTCACTCATTAAATTACGGACACGAAAAAAATCCCTTGTATAGACATATAGACTTGAAAACTAGGTCTGTGCATAAAATTACGGACATGAAAAGTATTCCAATGCATAAAATTATGAACTTGAAATTAGGTTCATGAATAACATATTTACCTCCTAAGTTATCCATCATTACCCAGTGAATTGGAGGGTGATATAGGTCCCACCAATCTTATAATGAAATCATTATTATATGTTTCACAAAACATAATTCATTCATCATAGAATAACCCAAGGAATATAATGGTATTATTAAATATAATTCCATTATAACATAATCCATTTAAAACAAATGGATTTCATAAATAGCATAAACATAATCAATCCAAAGGAATAATAGATACAATATACATGAAACATGACAATAAAAAATAATTTCTATTTTAGATGGAAAATAAATTTAACTTAACAATTGAAACTAATTCTTGAGGAAAATATCATCTCTTCATAGAAAATGTTTTATTTTCTTAAATTACATTGGAATTTTAAATGAAACGAATTTATTTCAAGATAACCTTGAAATATTATAAAGGGATATTCATGGAAATTATGCATTATTAAAATCTAAAAATCCATTCATACCGTATAATTAAAAATAAATACTATTCTTGTACTTTTGTTGGATAAGTCAAAAACTACCATGTATTGAAAACAAAAAAATATTCATATCATACTAGTTAATAAAAAATCACCAAAGAGTAAAATAGACTTTAAATTTTTTTATAATAATAAAAAAAATATTTCTGAATACATATTTAGAAAACAAGGACATGGATGATAAATATAGCCCAGTAAATAATTATATATAAATAATATTGGATAAAAATGAGATTGTGAATGTAAGGACCTGAACCCAGTTGCCCAGAGCTGGTTCCTTATTTGATTACATTAGAATACAAACAAGAAGTAAACATCCTGAAGGATCGAGTAGTTTAGTATTATTGGAAACAAGATTCATACACAAGTAAAACATTACGACTTGATAAGAAATACAACATATAAACTCCTTAGACAACATCTATAACTCCAAGGTTATTTCAACATGTCATTCATAATAAACTTCTTCATGTCCTGTGAAAATGAAGAATAATAAAGGGGTGAGCTCAAATGCTCAGTAAGGGTAAGAAATATAGTGCAATATAACATAAACATTAGACATGGTGAATAATTGAAAACGTATGCCTCTAAAATAAACATGAACAAAATATGGCAGAAAAATGTGTTGAGTAAATATTTCCATAACATAACATAATAATGGGTATTTTACTAGTTGAATAACCACATTAACCATCAATACTATTTTCATAATTATTGAATGAATAATGTGGGACAACATAACCATACCGTCAAGGCCTTGTGCCAAGACCATAAGTTATCATTTTGTCAAGGCCTTGTGTTGTGATCGTAGTTTGTCTCATAAGACCTACTGATGCACCGAGGGGCCATAGAGGGACCCAACCGATAGTTACAATGTCCAATTAATTCCTCATATGAATATATATAAACATAAAAAAAACATATACATTCATATTGAAATTAATATATGAAATGAAAATAACTTTCTCCAAACAATAAGCACAAACACTAACCATTTCGAGTAAATTGAGGAATCAATTTAAGATAGAAAATCCACATAAAAATTCATAAAAAACCATTCAATTAAATATGGTATATGATAACATAGAATACTACTCCCAATAATACATAATAATCAACAAGAGTGTTGAAATAGATGAAGATACTCTTATAAAATCTTCGAGTATGTCATGGGATAAATACTCTTTTACTTGGAAAAGAAGAGTTCTTTTTGAAAAATATTTGAATAAAACAATAAGTGAAGTAATATAGTATTTTAATAATAAAATTAGTGATTTTATAAAGATTATGGTTTCCAAAAAAAGATTATAGAGTGCCCTTGAAAATAGGTAAGAATTAGAGAAATTCCCTAGGATCGGGCTTGTATTTCAGAAACAATTTTGAAAGTTCGTTCTAAAATGTGTAACCATGCATAAAATAATAAAATATTATGTTTCATAAACATATATATAATCCACACACATAATTTTTTAGGAGTAAACAATAATACACAATATTTTTAGTGTGGTAATAGACAATAAAAGTAACCCAAATGAAAATGGATGTTCGGGCGGAAAAACCATTACCTTAAATCCAAACGTGTTCCGCTCTTGGAATTAAGATCCTAGATTATGAAATTATACTTATTAATAACCTATTTAAGAACCAATTAGAAATTTATTTAGTTTATAATAATTATTTTTAGTTCATGTAATTACTTATTTATAAGTTATTATATTGAATTTTATCATTCCGCAGTGTTCGTTTTCGTTATATTCATAATCGCTTCACTTGTTCTTAAGTAATGGAGTTCATATGGAATGGATGTAAATATCCAGAATTCAATTATAATATTATTTATGATCATAAATAAGTTTTAGATGTCATTTATATAACTTGTTTACATGGCATTAGGATGAATTATTATATAGAACTTTCAGGATAACTGTTTCGGTTAATTTATGGGTTTTGATTTCAACGAACTCATTTTTATTTTTAACTTAATACCATTTGTACGAAGGGATTACATAACCTTAAATAGGGTATATTAAATAAATAATAATCTGGTTCAACCATAAACATATTTGTTTTAGGACCATAATTGAGAATGATAATTGAAATCGAAAGCCCACAGTCCTTGAATGTGGTAAATTGACACATCTCGAATGGTGTTCTTGCTACTAGTATAAAAGAAGGTAAAAGGAAGAGATGATGAAAAATTATTCCACTATAATTAAAACATTCCAGTACATGTAAGGTACTAGAGTCATCACAAAATTTCGATAAGGAGAGGTAATAATAGAAAAAGAAAACAAATGAACTTGAAAGGAAAGACAAAGAATTAAAAAGAGGAATTTACCTCTTGAACCAAAATTTCTTGAGAGCCTTTTTAAGTGAGATTTTTTGGTCTTTTTATGAGACCAAGTATTTTTGGATGTGGGAGAGGAGTTTGGGAGGATATTTGGACAGAATTTGGATAAGGCACAAGGGTTGAGAGGATTGAAGAGAAGATGGCGTGATGGGGGGTTTTTATAGTGGAGGGGAGATGGGATTTCTCAATTTTATATTAATTAATTTATTATTTCTCCAAAAGACAAGTAATAGTGAGTATTACATGATAAATAATAGCAATCGTATCATGTTAATCCTAATAAATTGGGCTTATATCAAAAAAACATCATACATGACTCTATAATTAGTGTATTTATCTTATTTTGTAAATTACGCTATTTCACTATTCATCAAAATTCAATTATTTAAACAAAATCCCAAAAATTCACCCCAACCATATTTCAACGTGTGGAATCAAAAAATGAAGCCCATTTTTCAATTTTTTTTCTAAATATATTTAATTTAATATTTAATTAAAATCAAAATTTATTCTAAAAATAACAGTTTTAAAACATTTATTTACTATTCCAATGAATAGGTATATCGTACTTCCACTTTAATATTATTTATATACTATCATAGGTAAGGTTACTATTCATTAGGGTATATCACTATTCATAAAGGTATGTTACTATTCATAAGGTTATGTTACTATTCACCAAAAATTAAGTTTTTTCTATCAGACTCCAAATAACTTACTAATCGCAAATGTGTCTGTTAGATTTTCAAAATTCACATCAAAAAAGTGAAAAACTTATGTTTTAAGGGTAAAATAGCACATAGTAGTTCATTATGACATATTTATTACAAAGGGATTTCCATTGAAAAATATTGGGTCGTTACATTCTCCCCTCCTTACGAAAATTACTTCCTGGAAATTCACAAAATGTTACATAAAAAGATTCAGGTATGTCTTCAACATAATCTCCTCAGGATCCCATGTTTCCTATTCCATATAATGGTTCCTCCAAATAACCTTTATCATACGAGTCATTCAATTTCTCAATACTTGTTCTCTTGTATCAAGAATCTTGATAGAATCTTCACAATAAGATAGATTGGGCTGAAGTTCCGTTTCTTCATAGGTGAGTACATGTGTTGGGTTTGGCATGTATTTCCTTAACACTGACACGTGGAACACATTGTGAACTTTGGAGAGACTTGGCGGTATTTCCAAATGGTAATCTATGGAACCAAATCGATCTATAATTTCAAAAGGTCCGATGTACCTGAGACTTAATTTTACCTTCTCACTGAATCGTATAATACCCTTTCATAGAGATACCTTTACGAAAACATGATCTCCCACTTAAAATTCAAAATCCTTCCTTTAGTTATTAGCATAGCTCTTTTTCCTACTTTGATATGTTTTGATATGGGGTTGGATAATCTTCACCTTTTTTGTTGTTTCTTCAACAAGTTTTAGGCCCATGATCTTTCTTTCACCAACATCATCCTAGAAAGTTGGTGTACGACATCTCTTTCCATATAACGCTTCATATGGTTCCATCTGAATACTCGAATGGAAGCTATTGTTATAAGAAAATTCTATGAGAGGTATATACTGATCCCAAATTCCTTGAATGTCAAGTGAACAGACCTCAACATGTCTTCCAAAGTTTGAAAATTCAATTCTGATTGTCCATTAGTTTTTGGGTGGTATGCAATGCTCAAACGAAGATCAATATCTAGGGACTTCTGAAGACTTTTCTAGAATTGTGATGTAAAACAAGGATCACAATCAGAAACAATTAATAAGGGTACACCATGAAGTCTTACAACATCATTTATATATAGTCTTTCTAAACATTCAAGTGGTAAATCTTCTCTTATAGCAAGAAAATGTGATTTTTTTAAAGATGGTCAACAATGACCCATATCACATCATTATTTCATGGAGTCTTTGGTAGCCACATGACAGAGTACACCGTAATATCATCCCATTTCCACATAGGAATATGAAGGGGTTGCATGAATCCTATAGGTTGTTGTCTTCCAGCCTTCACCTATAGACAAACTAAACATCTCGACTCATAATCATCAATCTCCCTCTTCATCTTTTCCCAAAAAAATGTACCTTTATATTTCTATACATCTTTGTGCTACCAGGGTGTATAGAGAAATTAGAATTATGAGTATCATCCCATAGTTCCCTCTTTAACTCAGGAATAGAAAGAACACAATGCCTCTTTGAAATTTTCAAAATGAAACCTTCATATGTGAGGTCCATCAACTTCCCATCATTTATAGCTTTAATTTTCTATTGAAACTCCTCATCTTCAGCCTGAGAAATTTTTATCCTTTCCAGTAAAGAAGGTTTGGAAACCATTTGGAAAAGTAGTGATGTGTTTCCTTCCATGATAATTCCCATATCTATATTTACTAGATCCATGAACAAATGATCACTTTTAACTCTCATCTTGTTCAGAACTCCACAATACTTTTTGCTCAAAGCATATAATACCTTATTTTCCTTCCCCAGGTGGTAGTGTATTGTGTAATCATAATCTTTGAGTAGCTCAATCCATCTTCTTTGTCTCATGTTGAGTTCTTTCTGTGAGAATATATATTTCAAACTCTTATGATCTGTATATATCTCACATTTTCTCCATAGAGGTAATTTATCCAAATATTTAGAGTTAATATTTCCACTACATAATCAAGATCATGAGTTCAATAGTTTTGTTCATGAATTTTTAGCTTCCTGGATGTATAGGCAACCACTCGATCATTCTGCATAAGGATGCATGTAACACCCGAGACATTTATAAGAAATATTTTGTTTTTATTTTATATAAATCATCAAAGGAATATTTCACTACACACAACACTAGCCTGGCTTTCTTTACACGCAATCACGACCTTCCTTGATAGCTTGCGTCGTACACAATACCGAGTTTCACGAAACAATGATATGCTATTAAAATATTATTAAAACTAGTCATTATGAATAGTAATAAACACTTTTTGAAATTTTTTTGATTTTATTTTTCAAAATGGACTTCATTTTTGGATTCGGAATATCGAAATTATCCTAGGGTGAAATTTTGGTATTTTTCTGGAAACATTCAATTTTTGATGAATAGTGAAAACACTGGGTTACTATTTAAAAACCGACTTTTTATTTAAATAATTATTTATTTTATTTAAATTTATTTTAGGTCAAAATTTATACATAATACCTATATAAGTTCAATGCAATTCATTGGAGTCATTTTATAATAATTTTAGATATATAAAAATTTTATTGAACTTCTCACCGTCTTTTACCCACCTCCTAAGAGAATTTCCAAATTCACATAAAACGTAATTTTACTGCTTCTGTGAGTGGAATTTCAAAAATCTGAGAGACACGGTTAATATCAAGGACTAAAATGTGGTTCAATGGGATGAAAATAATTTTTGGTGAATAGTAACTTTTTACTTTTTTTTGCCACGGTTAAAAGTAAATAGGGTAATTAAGTGTAAAAATGTTATTATTATTACCATAACACAAGTCCTAATTCTATTGGATAAGTGTAATTCGACGAAAAACAACCTTAGGAATAAAATATGACCATTTAGGCCCACTTGGATTAGATTAGGACATTTATTATTAATTTATTTAAAGAAGGGTTAAAATAGTTAAAATCAAAGTTTAATAAGTAAATAATTTTTAATATAGGGATATAAATAAGATAAATTAGACTATAAATATTCATTAGAAAGCTAAAAATATTTCCTACATAATGGTATTTTATCTGTAATTTTTAGACATTAAATAATTTAATTTATTTATGACACAAAGATGATCCAGTAAATATCTTATTAATGAAATATTGACATAATTGATGTTATAAATACCCAAATAAATGTAATTTGAGACTTTTTATAAATTCAACTAATTTTATAGGTTAATATGACATGTTATTATATATTTAAGTAACTTTTTTGAACTAATATTTCTATTATAATTTTCACAAAAATCAATTACTAAATAGTGTCAAAATTGACATAAAATAGTTTTTAAAACAAATATTATATTATTTATTGTTATTTTATTCCTAAAAATATGAGGTTCGGAAAAATGACTTAGATAAGGTTATATATATTAATAATAAACAACTTGGGTTTCGTTTGGCTTGTTATAGTTAGTTTATTAACCTTATAGTGTAAGAAAACAAAAAAGACACGGTAAAAGTAAAATTATTTAACTTAAAGTTAAATCTAAATGATAAGGTTAAAATAGTAAACTAAACTTGTCCAAATTCTATTGTATGAGAGGATTTAGACCCATCCCCACCTTAGCTTTGAAATAAATCAATTTGGAGCTATTTAAAACCGAATATGGCTTTATAATAAAATAATATTTTTAGTTTTTCCAAAGGTGCCCCACTCCTCCCTTATAAAAGGGAACCTCATCCCTCTTTTCCTCACACCACTTTGGGCCTTCCAGCTCGGCCAAACCCTGCCAATTTCTCCTCTCCACTTTTCTAGAAACATGATAGAGGTCCTGGTATTCTTCAAAGACCAATTTTAGTGCCCTAAAAGAAGGTCTCAAAGAAGCGCTTCAAAGAAGAGGTAATGTCCGTTACCGATTCATTCAATTTTATTTCTTCTTCAACTTCTTCTTATTTAGTTTTTTAATTATGAATTAATAACATCAGTATCACTCATATAATGATATGTTATTATAAGTATGAAACAACCCTATTTCACCATCTATCCATCTTACGAAAAACGAAATCACCGTGCGTGCGTACGTACAGAATACCGTCTCCATGTCGTGGTGTAATCTATTTTCCACCACCACCTTACTTGGATGGGTATAATGGAATAAAGAATTAATATATATGATTATTGTAAATTGATATTGATTCTGTAATAGTATGCATACACTCCAATACAATTCCACGATCATGGGAATGATATCATCGCTCGTGCGTACGTACGGAATACCGTCTCCACGATGTGATGCGACTCGTTCTACATGATTTTCATTGAATAATGATTAAATAAATGAATTGAGTGAATAAATATGATATATATTACACTAATACCATTCTGGAAATGAGTTATCTATATCCTAAAAATAAGAATAAGAATTTATTCGAAAAAACACGCATAAGAACAAAAAGTAATAAACACCCGAATAACAAGTAGCAATGAAATATTACTAATAATAAGATAAGAATATGACCATATATGATATCATAAAAATGAGTATGATTCTGGAATAAGTCAATGAAATTATTTAAATCATTATACTGGAGGTTCGGACACTTACGAAGCAAATCAGACCTAAGGTAAGGAAAATATCACAATCTCATTTTATCTGAGATTGTTTATACTTTGGTATTTACTGGGGTGTATTTTATCATCCAGATCCATGTTTCCTCAATATGTAATATTATTTCCATCCACCTATAATTGTTTAAATCCAATTTTACCCTTCGGTGAGTTTTTAGTAAAAGATAAGAAAGGAATCTTTTGTCATTTTTCGTACGAGGTACTTTTTTACTATTCCGACAAAAGTACGAGAAGAATGTTTTTTTAAATTATACGGCATGAATGGATTTTTTAAAAATTATTTCCAAGAATCTTCCTTTACAAGTTTTCAAGTTTATTTTTAATCAACTTTTTTTAGTTTAGAATTGTATGACATGTTAATAAAGGAAAAGTGTTTTTGAAGTAGAAAGGATATTTTCCTCAAGAATGGAGTTCAAGTGTTTTATCAAAATTATTTTCCATATAAGATAATAAAGGGTTCTGTTTCTATCCCTATTATTACATTTATTTGAATATTTTGTGATGGAATTATTTTTATGAATTCCTTTATCTTATATGAATTTTTTTATGATGTCACGATGTTTAAGAATCCCATTTTTATTACATGGGTTATGCTATGATGTATGGTTTATGATTTTGTGGCACACATAAGAATGGTATCATAATGATATGGGTGGGACCTATATCTCCCTCCAATGCATTGGGTAAAGATTTTATATCTCATGAGATAGACATGGATGGAACGACAGGTTAAACCGGTCGAGTGAAACGGGACTGAAACGAGGAGTGAACTCGGTTCAGAAATGGACTTTGTCCGCTAAGATAGTCTTGACTATGATTCTTGACTACTAAGAAATGATTCGCTGTGATTATGTGTGTATACCACAAAGTTTCATGTTTTATGTTATGATTATTGGGATTACATTTCACTACTATGATTTATCCCATGTTATGAAATTATGATCTCTTTTGCAGGTTAATATTTCCAAAATTTTATGTTCTTATGAATATGATGTGATTGATATTTCTTTTGTATAACCTTACTGATCATTTGAGCTCACCCTTTTGTATGTTTATTTCTCCAGGTCAGGAAGAAGGTTATTAAGTAGGATATGCCAAAAGGGACTCTAGATATGATGAAATAAATGGGAGACAATATAGATGCTTTATGAACCAGTTGTTTATGTTTCCTAGTTTCTAAAGACACTATACCTATACAGTCCTTTCATGGTTTTGTTATATGTTGTAATAAGTTTACTTCAATTTTGAAGTATTAACAATGTATGTAATGTATGGATTGTTATAGTTGGTATCAGAGGAAATGTATAGTCAACATTTGGAAACTAGGATGTGAAAGCCTTAGTAAGAATCCTATGGATAAGTCTAAGCACAGAACACAATCTTAGTGTTTTAGAAATGGCCATGAATAACCTAGGATAAGAACTTAAGTGTGAAATTTTAATCTTGATTATGTGGTTTTCCTATTATAATTAGTTTTTCTCACACTATTCTTCTTGGATTTAGTCAATGACTAGAACCCGAAGGAACCATGTTAATGTGGAATGTGATGGGCAATGCAATGATTGCCCCCCTGAGCAACCAAACGTTATGGGAGCTGGAATGAAAAATCTTGTAGTCATGCTCACACAACTTTCTCAAGCTATAAATCATGCAGGACTTCCAAACGAGAAAAGGAAGGAGCAACATTCTGTTGAATCCTTCATGTGGCAGTGTCCACCTTCATTCAGCGGGTCTTCTGATCCATTAGTGGCTGAACAATGGATCAGTACCCCTGAAAAGATATTTTCAGTTCTTCAATGTTCTGAACATGATAAAGTCATCTTAGCAATGTATCATTTTGAAGATGATGCTGATCAATGGTGGAATCTTATCAAGAATACGAGGCCAATAGATGAAATTGAGTCCATGGAATGGGAAGAGTTCAAGAACTTATTTTTCAATAAGTACTTCCCTCGTATTCTCCGAAAAAATATGGAGAAGGAGTTTCTTGAACTAAAGAAAAAGGATGATGAATCTGTTGGTACCTACGAAGCAAATTTTAGAAGACTTCCAAGGTACGCTTCTGGTATTATTATCCAACCTGAGAGTAAGATTGATCGATTCTTTAGTGGCTTAAAACCAAGTCTTCGAAGGGCGTTAGCCATAAGAGACTTCAATAGCTACGAGGAAATCGTTCGATGTGCTCTCAAAGTTGAGATGGAGATTGGAGTAACCCATCAGTCATATGGGTTTGATAAGAAGAGGAAAATGGAATTCAAAGGAAAATCTAAAGAGCAGACTGAAAAGAAGATGCGTTTTCCATTATGCTCAAAGTGTGGAAAGAAACATGGTGGAAATTTTCTTAAGGGGACAAGAAAATGTTATAAGTGTGGAAAAGAAGGTCATCAGGCAATTGAATATC
The DNA here is from genome assembly GCA_963277665.1 of Viscum album. Classification (NCBI taxonomy): domain Eukaryota; kingdom Viridiplantae; phylum Streptophyta; class Magnoliopsida; order Santalales; family Viscaceae; genus Viscum; species Viscum album. Next base: position 1,872,785,341 of record OY728120.1, on the reverse strand, counting down.
GAAATAATGGGAAGATGATGTTTAATGATGCAAACAAAGGAAGGGATACACAGAGTTCACCTCCTACACTTCAATGTTACAAGTGCAAGGAAATGGGGAATTATGCTAATCAATGCCCTAATCCAAGGGTTTTTGATGATGATCGACATCAACAAGCTCTTAAGGCTAAAGATAAAGGAAAGTCACATGCAATTTCTATCAACGATGTGGAGTACGATAACGAAGTGGTGAAAGGTACACTTACCATCCACTATAAAGTAGAAAATGTTTTATTTGATTCTGGATCCACCCACTCTTTTATTTCTGAAGAATTTTCTAAGGGTATCACCATATTACCTCAACAATTAGATGTTGAGTTATCTGTGACAACCCCTAATGGCACAACAGTCGCATCAAAAGTTTATAATTCTTCTCCGATTGAAGTTTGTGGGAAAGTGCTTCCTGCAAATCTTGTGATCCTCCCTATAGTGGAATTTGATGTGATTCTTGGCATGGATTGGATTTCTCTATATGGAGATCATATCAATTTCCAAAGAAGGGATGTCTCATTTTATATTCTAGATCAATCTTTGATCTACTATCAATGCAAGGATGAACATAACCTTCCATTGGAAATTTATTCCATCTTATGGGTCTTGATTCCACTAAAAGAATGATATTTATCTCAAATGGTTGGTGAGAAACTCATGATTAATAATATTCCCATTGTACGGGAGTTTGATGATGTCTTTCCGGAGGAATTTCCGGCTCTTCCACCAAAACATGAAGTTGAGTTTTCAATAGAACTCGTACCGGGTGCTTTACCTATTTCAAAGACACCTTATATAATGGCCCCAATTGAGTTGTAGTAATTGAAGAAGTAACTCCAAGAGAATCTTGATAAGGGGTTCATATGCCCTAGTGCGTCAACATGGGGAGCACCTGTTCTGTTTGTTAAGAAGAAAGATGGATCAATGAGACTCTGCATTGATTATCGAGAACTTAACAAGATCACTATCAAGAACAAATATCTTCTCTCGTGCATTGATGACTTATTTGACCAACTACGTGGAGCTCAATACTTTTCCAAGATTGATCTTCATTCAGGGTATCATAAATTAAGGGTAAAAAGGGAGTATATACCAAAGACGGATTTCCGTACAAGGTATAGACACTATGAATTTATAGTGATGCCATTTGGTTTTACTAATTCCCCTGCTATCTTCATGGATCTGACGAATAGAGTCTTTAGAGACTATCTTGATCAGTTTGTGGTAGTCTTTATAGACGATATTCTTGTGTATTCAAAGAGCAAGGAAGAACATGAAGATCACTTGAGAATTATATTGAATACCCTGAGAAAGGAGAAGATTTATGCCAAATTTACCAAGTGTGAATTTTGGCTTCAAAAAGTTTCATTTTTAGGTCACATAATCTCAAAAGAGGGGATATCTATGGATCCAGCAAAAACAGAGGTTATCGAAAGATGGTCGAGACCAACAATAGTAACAGAGATCCGAAGTTTTCTTGGTTTGGATGGATATTATCGACGTTGTGTGAAATATTTTTCACGATTATCTAATCCACTCTATAGGTTGACTCGGAAAGGAGTTAAGTTTGTTTGGATGGAGGAATGTGAAGAGAATTTCAAGGAGTTGAAAAGAAGGTTATCCAGTGCACCTGTGCTCACACTGCCTTGTAGTGGAGAAAGGTTTGTGATCTATAGTGATGCATCCAAGAAGGGGATGGGGTGTGTTCTTATGCAAAATGATATGGTGATAGCTTATGCCTCACGAAAGTTGAAAATCCATGGGCAAAATTACCCAACTCGTGATTTGGAGTTAGCTGCGGTAATCTTTGCATTAAAGATTTGGAGGCATTATCTTTATGGAGAAAGGTGTGACATTTATACTGATCATAAAAGTTTAAAGTATATTTTCACACAAAAGGAGCTGAATATGCGCCAAAGAAGATGGTTGGAGCTGATTAAGGATTACGACTGCTCAATTCATTACCACCCTGGGAATGTAAACTAGGTGGCAGATGCCTTAAGTCGACAAGACCATTCCAGTTTATCCATGATGAGGATCACAAAAGATCCAATATTTATGGATTTACAAAGGATGGATCTTGGAATTATAATGAAAGGGGAAAAATCGTATCTTTCTCAAATGAATGTTCAACCATCTATACATGTTAAGATTAAAGAGGCACAAAAAGAAGATGTAGAGTTACAAAAGAAGGTGAGAAATGTTCCTGAATTCAACCTTGATTGTGATGGGATAATAAAGTTCAAAAATCAGGTTTGTGTTCCTCCCATCCCCGAATTAAAGAAGGAGATGCTGGATGAGGCTCATAGTTCTTCATTCTCTATTCATCATGGAAGAAAGAAGATGTATAGGGACCTGAAAGAGTACTTCTGGTGGGATGGCATGAAAAGAGATGTTGCTGAATATGTCTCTCGATGCTTGGTTTGTCAGCAAGTTAAAGTTGAGAGACAGAAGTCTAAGGGGATGTTACAACCATTACCCATACCCGAATGGAAATGGGAAAATATAACTATGGACTTTGTCATAGGACTTCCTAAAACATCCAAAGGCAGTAATGCTCTCTGGGTCATAGTTGATCATCTTACAAAGTCGGCACACTTCATCGCTATTAGAGAAGATTTCTCTCTGGATCAGCTTTCCAGGATATATGTCAAGGAAGTGGAAATATTTCATGGAGTACCACTTTCTATTATATCTGATCGGGATCCTAGATTTACCTCCAAGTTATGGCAAAGTGTTTAGCATACTCTGGATAGAGAGTTGAGTTTCAGCACTACTTATCATCCTCAGACAGACGATCAGTCTAAGAGGACAATTCAAACTCTAGAAGAGATGTTGAGAGCTTGCTCTATGGATTTCAAAGGTGGTTGGGATCAACACCTACCGTTGGTGGAATTTTCTTATAATAATATCTTTCACTACATTATTCAGATGGCTCCTTATGAAGATCTCTATGGAAAGAAATGCAGGACTCCCACTTGCTGGAATGATGTTGGGGAAAGAAAGCAATTAGGACCTGATCTTGTTGATGAGATGGCAGAAAAGGTCAAATCTATTCAACAACACATTAGAGCTGCTCAGAGTCGACAACAAAGTTATGCCGACAACCGAATAAAAGACCTAGAGTTTGAAGTGGGTGATAAAGTGTTCTTACGAATATCTCCTTGGAAGAGATTAGTGAGATTTGGAAAGAAGGGAAAGTTGAGCCCTATATATATCGGTCCTTTCGAAATACTGGATCGTGTTGGGAAGGTAGCTTACCGATTGGCGCTCCCACCGAATCTCTCCCAAGTTCACGATGTGTTCCATGTATCTCTCCTGAGGAAGTACATACCTGATCCTTCACATGTTCTCAGCTCAGAAGTTGTACCGATGAAGCAAGATCTTTCTTATGAAGAACAGCCGATAGAGATTCTGGATCGTAGCGAAAAAGTCCTACGGAACAAGACCACTCGCTTGGTGAAAGTTTTATGGAGGAACCACCAATTATGAGAAGCTAAATGGGAGCTTGAGGATATGATGAGGGAGAGGTATCCTCATCTGTTTGTTACAAGTGAAGAATTTCGAGGGAGAAATTCATTTTAAAGGGGGTAGAATGTTACACCTGAGACTTTTATAAGAAATATTTTGTTTTTATTTTATATAAATCAGCAAAGGAATCTTTCACTACACACAACACTAGCTTGGCCTGCTTTACACGCAATCGCGACCTTCCTTGATAGCTTGCGTCGTACACAATACCGAGTTTCACTAAACAATGATATGCTATTAAATTATTATTAAAACTAGCCGTTATGAATAGTAATAACCACTTTTTGAAATTTTGTAAATTTTATTTTTCAAAATGGACTTCATTTTTGGATTCAGAATATCGAAATTAGCCTGGGGTGAAATTTTGGTATTTTTCTGGAAACTTTCAATTTTTGATGAATAGTGAAAACACTGGGTTACTATTTAAAAATCGACTTTTTATTTAAATAATTATTTATTTTATTTAAATTTATTTTAGTTCAAAATTGGTACATAATACCTATATAAGTTCAATGCAATTCATTGGAGTCATTTTATAATAATTTTAGATATATAAAAATTTTATTGAACTTTTCACCGTCTTTTACCCACATCCTAGGAGAATTTCCAAATTCACATAAAACATAATTTTACCGCTTCTGTGAGTGGAATTTCGAAAATCCGAGAGACATGGTTATTATCAAGGACTAAAATGTGGTTCAATGGGATGAAAATAATTTTTGGTGAATAGTAACTTATTACTTTTTTTACCACGGTTAAAAGTAAATATGGTAATTAAGGGTAAAAATGTTATTATTATTACCCTAACACATGTCCTAATTCTATTGGATAAGTGTAATTCGACCAAAAACAACCTTAGGAATAAAATATGACCATTTAGGCCCACTTGTATTAGATTAGGACATTTATTATTAATTTATTTAAAGAAGGGTTAAATAGTTAAAATCAAAGTTTAATAAGTTAATAATTTTTTTATAGGGTTATACATAAGATAAATTTGACTATAAATATTCATTAGAAATATAAAAATATTTCATACATAATGGTATTTTATCTGTAATTTTTAGACATTAAATAATTTAATTTATTTATGACACAAAGATGATGCAATAATTATCTTATGAAAGAAATATTGACATAATTGATGTTATAAATACCCAAATAAATGTAATTTGAGACTTTTTATGAGTTCCACTAATTTTATAGATTAATATTACATGTTATTATTGATTTAAGTAACTTTTTTAGAACTAATATTTCTGTTATGATTTTCACAAAAATCAATTACTAAATAGTGTCAAAATTGTCATAAAATAGTTTTTAAAACAAATATTATATTATTAATTGTTATTTTATTCTTAAAAATCTAAGGTTCGTCCAAATGACTTAGATAATGTTATATATATTAATAATAAACAACTTGGGGTTCTTTTGGCTTGTTATAGTATGTTTATTAACCTTATAGTGTAAGAACAAAAAAAGACACGGTAAAAGAAAAATTATTTAACTTAAAGTTAAATCTTAATGATAAGGTTACAATAGTAAACTAAACTTGTCCAAATTCTATTGGATGAGAGGATTTAGACCCATCCCCACCTTAGCTTCGAAATAAATCAATTTCGAATATGGCTTTATAATAAAATAATATTTTTAGTTTTTCCAAAGGTGCCCCTCTCCTCCCTTATAAAAGGGCACCTCCTCCCTCTCTTCCTCACACCACAATGAGCCTTAAAGAACGTCCAAACCCTGCAAATTTATCCTCTCCACTTCCATAGAAACATCCTAGAGGTCCTGGTCTTCTTCAAAGACTAATTTTAGTGCCCTAAATGGAGGTCTCAAAGAAGCGCTTCAAAGAAGAGGTAATGTCCGTTACCGATTCTTGCAACTTTAGTTCTTCTTCCACTCCTTCTTATTTAGTTGTTTCATTATGAATTAATAACATCAGTATCACTCATATACTGATATGTTATTATAAGTATGAAACAACCCTATTTCACCATCTATCCATCCTACGGAAAACAAAATCACCGCGCATGCGTACGTACGGAATACTGTCTCCACACCGTGGTGTAATCTATTTTCCACCACCACCTTACTTGGATGGGTATAATGGTGTAAAGAATGAATATATATGATTACTGTAAAGTGATATTGATTGTTAAATAGTATACATACACTCCAATACAATTCCACGATCATGGGAACGATATCATCGCTCGTGCGTACGTACGGAATACCGTCTCCACGATGTGATGTAACTCGTTCTACATGATTTTCATTGAATAATGATTAAATAAAGGAATTGAGTGAATAAATATGATATATATTACAATAATACCATTCAGGAAATGAGTTATCTATAACCTAAAAAGAAGAATACAAATTTATTCGACAAAACACGCATAAGAACAAAAAGTTATAAACACCCGAATAACAAGTAGCAATGAAATATTATTAATAATAATCTAAGAATATGACCATATATGATATCATAGCAGTGATTATGATTCTGGAATAAGTCAATGACATTATTTAAATCATTATACAGGAGGTTCGGACACTTACGAAGCAAATTGGACCTAAGGTAAGAAAAATATCACAATCTCATTTTTATCCGAGATTGTTTATACTTTGGTATTTAATAGGGTGTATTTTATCATCCACATCCATGTTTCCTCAATATTTAATATTATTTCCATCCACCTACAATTTTTTAAATCCAATTTTACCCTTCGGTGAGTTTTTAGTAAAATATATGAAAGGAATCTTTTGTCGTTTTTCATACGAGGTCCACTTTTTGACTCTTCCGACAAAAGTACGAGAAGAATGTTTTTTTAACTTATACAACATGAATGGATTTTTAAAACATTATTTCCAAGAAGCTTCCTTTACAAGTTTTCAAGTTTATTTTTAATCAACATCTTTTAGTTTATAATTGAATGACATGTTAAGAAAGGAAAAGTGTTTTTGAAGTAGAAAAGATATTTTCCTCAAGAATGGAGTTCAAGTGTTTTATCAAAATTATTTTCCATCTAAGATAATAAAGGGTTATATTTCTATCCCTATTATTACATTAATTTGATTATGTTGTGATGGAATTATTTCTATGAATTCCTTTATCTTATATGAATTTTTTTATGATGTCACGATGTTTAAGAATCCCATTTTTATTACATGGGTTATGCTATGATGTATGGTTTATGATTTTGTGGAACACATAAGAATGGTATCATAATGAGATGGGTGGGACCTATATCTCACTCCAATGCATTGGGTAAAGATTTTATATCTCATGAGATAGACATGGATGGAATGGAAGGTTAAACAGGTTCAGTGAAACAGGACTGAAACCTGGAGTGAACTCGGTTCAGAAATGGACTTTGTCCGCTAAGATAGTCTTGGCTATGAGTCTTGACTACTAAGAAATGATTCTCTGTGATTATGTGTGTATGGCACAAAGTTTCATGTTTTAAATTATGATTATTGGTATTACATATCACTACTATGATTTATCCCATGTTATGAAATTATGATCTCTTTTGCAGGTTAAGATTTCCAAAATGTTATGTTCTTATGAATATGATGTGATTGATATTTCTTTTGTATACCATTACTGAGCATTTGAGCTCACCCTTTTGTATGTTTTATTTCCCCAGGTCAGGAAGAAGGTTATTAAGTAGTATATGCCAAAAGGGACTCTAGATATGATGAAATAAATGGGATACAATGTAGATGCTTTATGAACCAGTTGTTTATGTTTCCCAGTTTCTAAAGACACTATACCTATACGGTCCTTTCATGGTTTTGTTATATGTTTTAATAAGTGTACTTCAATTTTGAAGTATTAACAATGTATTTAATGTAGGGGTCGTTATAATGCAACCAAGTCCTTTCTTTGATGTGTCACTATAGATAACAAACCCATCATTCCCCGATGGCAGGGTTAAGATCAGAGCATTCTCTAACCTCCTCTTCAATTCATTAAAACATTCTTAAATTTTCTTTGTCCATATGAACTTAACCCCTTTTTGTGTTAGCTTGGTCATTGGGTTGGCTAAATGGGTGATGTTCTGAATGAAACGCCAATAATAACCTTCTAAACCAATAAAACTATGTACCTCAATTATGTTCATTGGAGTAGGCCATTCTTGCATAGATTTTTTCTTCATATGATCTACTGGTATTCCATCCTTAGAGACAATGTGGCCCAGAAAGGAAAATTATTAGAGCCAAAAAATCGCACTTGATAAACTTACCTTATAATTTATTTCTTCTAAGTGTCTTCAGAATAGTATGAAAGTGATTTTCATGATCTCCGTGGATTTTAGAGTATAACAAGTTATAATCAATAAACCCTACCAAAAATTCATCAAGATATTCCTTGAAAACTATATACATCAGATCCATAAAAACAGATGGTGCATTAGTTATTCCAAAAGGCCTTATTGTAAACTCGTAATGCTCGTACCTAGTTCAGAAAGCTGTTTTTGGAATGTCTTCCTTCCTCACAACAACTGATGATATCTAGATCTAAGATCAATCTTCGAAAAATATTAGGATCCATGAAGTTGATCAAATAAATCATCAATTTGTGGTAGAGGATAATTAATATTTATTGTAATATCATTGATTTCCCTATAATCAATTCACAACCTCATGGATCTATTTTTCTTCTTGACAAAGAGGAAATGGGATCCCCATGGAAAAACACTGGGTCGAATAAATACTTTATCTCTCAATTCCTCTAGTTGTTTCTTTAGTTCCACTAATTACACAGTGGCCATTATATAAGGGGTCTTTGATATGGGCCTTGAACGAGGAATTAAGTCAATGGAAAACTCAATTTCCCACTCTAGAGGATGTACAGGTAAATTATCTGGAAAGACATTATCATATTCTTGTACAATAGGTACATCCCCAATCTATACATTTATCTCCTCACACATATTTATTTCATTCTCTTTCTCCCCAATAATTGAATTCAGTAGAGCTAATGGGGGTGGATCCAGATGAGAATCAGATGACGAGGTTTCTGCTCTAAAAATAAGGGATTCTACACCATTCTAAAAGATTGTAACTTCCTTATTCTTGAAATATATCTTCGCATCATAATTTTTTAGCCAATTCATGCCAAGAATTATTCATATTAAACCATTGGTATGATGATAAGGTTAGAAACTAAAGCATTTTTTTGTGCCACGAGGGGAACTAATCAACATTCCTTTGTTGCAATGATACATCAACTAGGGGTTTTGACTGATAACTCCTTTACTAAATCAATTTGGACATATCTAATTTTCTTGGAAAACTGGGAAGATATAAATGAATGCGAAGATCCAGAATCAAATAAATTATTATCTAAGTTGGATGAAGTGATAAATTTACCTACCACCACTTTGTTAAGAAGTTCAACCTCTGTGGTTGTGACCACATAAGCTTGGCCTTGCTCTGTTGGCCTTCTTTGGGGAACCTTTTCCTAACGCTTAGGACATTCAAGTGCATAATGTCCCTTCTCACTGCAATTGTAGCACATATCATTGGTAGCTTCTTTCCTCCCCTCACAATCTCGAGATAGGTGGCCTTTTTCTCCAAACTTGTAACAGACTCTCATTCCCTTCAGGCACGTCCCATGGTGTTTCTTCTTACAATTACTGCATGATGGAAATTAAACTCTTCCCTTCTTCCCCATTTCCGTATTTCCTTTCCCAGATTGTTCAACAGACGTCTTCTTCTATTGCTTTCCCTTAAAGTCATAATAATTAGAGAATTTCTTTTCCATCTTTATAGCACAGGAAACTATATCTTCATATGATGAAAAATTCTAGGAGACTAGATCCCTTCAGAGGAATGTTTTCAAACCATCGAAGAATAGATCAATTTTGCTCCTTGGATTATATATGTAGTCTGCATATAACGACCCATACATTAAATGAATTGTTATTACTTAATAATTGAAGCACACTTATTACAACATATAATAAAACCAGGAAAGGACCGTATAGGTATAGAGTCTTTAGAAACTGGGAAACATAAACAACTGGTTCATAAAGAATCTACATTATCACCCATTTATTTCATCATATCTAGAGTCCCTTTTGGAATATCCTACTTAATAACCTTCTTCCTGACCTGGGAAAAGAAAACATACAAAAGCATGATCTCAAATGCTCAGTAAGGGTAAATAAAAGAAATATCAATCACATCATATTCATAAGAACATAACATTTTTAAAATCTTAACCTTCAAAAGAGATCATAATTTCATAACATGGGATAAATCATAGTAGTGAAATGTAATCCCAATAATCATAACTTAAAACATGAAAATTTGTGGCATACACACATAATCATAGAGAATCATTTCCTAGTAGTCAAGACCCATATCCAAGACTATCTTAGTGGACAAAGTCCATTTCTGAACCGAGTTCACTCCTCGTTTCAGTCCTATTTCACTGAACCAGATTAACCTGCCGTTCCAGCCATGTCTATCTCATGAGATATAAATCTTTACCCAATGAATTGGAGGGATATATAGGTCCCACCCATCTCATAATGATTCCATTCTTATGTGTGCCACAAAATCATAAACCATACATCATAACATAACCCATGTAATAAAAATGGGATTCTTAAACATCACATCATCATAACATAATCCACAAAAGGATATTGTAAAAATAATTCCATCATAACATAATCAAATCAATGTAAAAATAGGGATATAAACAGAACCCCATATTATCTTATATGGAAAATAGTTTTGATAAAACACTTGAACTCCATTCTTGAGGAAAATATCCTTTCTACTTAAAAAACATTTTCCTTTCTTAACATGTCATATAATTTTGAACTAAAAGAATTTGATTAAAAATAAACTTGAAAATTTTTAAAGGAAGCTTCATGTAAATAATGTTCTAAAAATCCATTCATGTCGTATAAGTTAAAAAAAACATTCTTCCTGTAATTTGGTCGGAAAAGTCAAAAAGTACCTCGTACGAAAAATGAAAAAATATTCTTTTCATATCTTTTTCTAAAAACTCACCGAAGGGAAAAACTGGATTTAAACAATTGTAGGTGGATGGAAATAATATTAAATATTGAGGAAACATGGATTTGGATGATAAATATTCCCCAGTAAATTCTGATGTATAAACAATCTCGGATAGAAATGATATTGTGAGATTTTCCCTTACCTTAGGTCGATTTGCTTCGTAATTGTCCGAACCTCCTGTATAATTATTTAAATAATGTCATTGACTTATTCAAGAATCATAATTATTTTTATGATATCATATATGGTCATTTTTTTATCTTCTTATTAGTAATATTTCATTGCTACTTGTTATTCGGGTGTTTATTGCTTTATGTTCGTATGTGTGTTTTATCGATTAAATTCTTATTCCTCTTTTTAGGTTATAGAAACCTCATTTCCAGAATGTTATTAGTGTAATATATATCATATTTATTAATTCAATTCATTTATATAATCATTATTCAATGAAGATCATGTAGAACGAGTCGCATCACAGCGTGGAGACGGTATTTCGTACGTACGCACGAGTGACGATATCGTTCCCATGATCGTGGAATTGTATTGGAGTGTATGTATACTATTTCAAAATCAATATAACTTTACAATAATCATATATAGTTATTATTTACACCATTATACCCATCCAAGTAAGGTGGTGGTGGAAAATAGATTACACAACGGCGTGGAGACGGTATTCCGTACGTACGCACGCGCGGTGATTTCGTTTTGCATAGGATGGATAGATAGTGAAATAGTGTGGTTTCATTCTTATAATAACATATCATTATATGAGTGATACTTATGTTATTACTCCATAATGAAACAACTAAAGAAGAAGAAGTAGAAGAAGAAATAATGTTGAAAGAATCGGTAACGGACATTACCTCTTCTTTGAAGCGCCTCTTTGAGACCTCCTCTTAGGGCACTAAAATTGGTCATTGAAGAAAACCAGGACCTATAGGATGTCTCTAGGAAAGTGGAGAAGAGAATTTTTCAGGGTTTGGCCGAGATTGAAGGCTCAATGTTGTGTGAGGAAGAGAGGGAGGAGGTTCCCTTTTATAAGGGAGGAGAGGGGCACCTTTGGAAAAACAAAAAATATTATTTTATTATAAAGTCATATTCAGTTTTTAATATCTCCAAATTTATTTATTTCAAAGCTAAGGTGGGTATGTGTATAAATCCTCTCATATAATATAATTTAGACAAGTTTATGGTTCTATTTTAACCTTATCATTTAGATTTAACTCTAAGTTAAATAATTTAACTTTTACCGTGTCTTTTTGTTTTCTTACACTATATGGTTAATAAACTTACTATAACAAGACAAACGAACCTGAAGTTGTTTATTATTAATATATATAACCTTATCTAAGTCATTTGGTAGAAACGTAGATTTTTTGGAATAAAATAACAATAATATAATATTTGTTTTAAAAACTATTTTATGTCAATTTTGACACTATTTAGTAATTTATTTTTGTGAAATTTATAACAGAAATATTAGTTCGAAAAAAGTTACTTAAATCAATAATAACATGTCATATTAACCTAGAAAATTAGTGTAATTCATAAAAAGTCTCAAATTACATTTATTTGGGTATTTATAACATCAATTATGTCAATATTTCATTAATAAGATAATTACTGCATCATCTTTGTGTCATAAATAAATTAAATTATTTAATGTCTAAAAATTACAGATAAACTACCATTATGTAGGAAATATTTTTATCTTTCTAATGAATATTTATAGTCGAATTTATCTTATGTATAACACTATATTAAAAATTATTTACTTATTAAACTTTGATTTTAACTATTTTAACCCTTCTTTATGTAAAATAATAATAAATGTCCTAATCTTATCCAAGTGGGCCTAAATGGTCATATTTTATTCCTAAGGTTGTTTTTGGTCGAATTACACTAATCCAATAGAATTAGGACATGTGTTATGGTAATAATAATAACATTTTTACCCTTAATTACCCTATTTAGTTTTAACCGTGGTAAAAAAAAGTAAAAAGTTACTATTCACCAAAAATTATTTTCATCCCATTGAACCACATTTTAGTCCTTGATATTAACCATGTCTCTCGGATTTTCGAAATTCCACTCACAGAAGCAGTAAAATTAAGTTGTATGTGAATTTGCAAATTCTCCCAGGAGGGGGGTAAAAGACGCTGAAAAGTTCAATAAAATTTTTATATATCTAAAATTATTATAAAATGACTCCAATGAATTGAATTGAACTTATATAGGTATTATGTATCAATTTTGGCCTAAATTAAATTTAAATAAAATAAATAATTATTTAAATAAAAAGTCGGTTTTTAAATAGTAACACAGTGTTTTCACTATTTATCAAAAATTGAAAGTATTCAGAAAAATACCAAAATTTCACCCTAGGATAAGTTCGATATTCAGAATCCAAAAATGAAGTCCGTTTTGAATAATAAAAATTAAAAAATTCCAAAAAGTGGGTATTACTATTCATAACGGCTAGTTTTAATAATATTTTAATAACATATCATTGTTTAGTGAAACTCGGTATTGCGTACGACGCAAGCTATCGAGGAAGGCCGTGATTGTGTGTAAAGCAAGCCAAGCTAGTGTTGTTTGTAGTGAAAAATTCCATTGATGATTTATATAACATAAAAACAAAATAATTCTCATAAAATTATCGGGTGTTAAATTCTACCCCCCTTAAACTGAATTCCGCCCTCGAAATTCGTCACTTTGTAACAAACAGATGAGGATACCTCTCCCTCATCATATCCTCAAGCTCCCATGTAGCTTCTTCTAATTGGTGGTTCCTCCATAAAACTTTCAACAAGCGAGTGGTCTTGTTCCGTAGGAATTTTTCGCTACGATCTAGAATCTCTATCGGCTGTTCTTCATAAGAAAGATCTTGCTCCAGCGGTACAACTTTTGAGCTGAGTACATGTGAAGGATCAGGTATGTACTTTCTCAGGAGAGATACATGGAACACATCGTGAACTTGAGAGTGATTCGGTGGAAGCGCCAATTGGTAAGCTACCTTCCCAACACGATCCAATATTTCAAAAAGACCGATATACCTAGGGCCCAGGTTTCCCTTCTTTCCAAATATCATTACTCTCTTCCAAGGAGATATTCGTAAGAACACTTTATCACCCACTTCAAACTCTATGTCTTTTCTTCGGTTGTTGGAAAAACTTTTTTGTCGAATCTTAGCTGCTCTTATGTGTTGTTGAATAGATCTGACCTTTTCTGCCATCTCATCGACAAGATCATGTCCTAATAGCTTTCTTTCCCCAACTTCATCCCAGCAAGTTGGAGTCCTTCATTTCTTTCCATAGAGAGCTTAATAAGGAGCCATCTGAAAAGTAGAGTGAAAGATATTATTATAAGAAAATTCCACCAAAGGTAGGTGTTGATCCCAACCACCTTTGAAATCCATAGAACAAGCTCTCAACATATCTTCTAGAGTTTGAATTGTCCTCTCAGATTGACTGTCTATCTGAGGATGATAAGCAGTGCTGAAACTCAACTCTGTATCCAGAGTATGATAAAGACTTCTCCAGAACTTTGAGGTAAATCTCGAATCCCGATAAGATATAATGGAAAGTGATACTCCATGCAATCATACCACTTCCTTTACATATATCATGGCAAGCTGATCCAGAGAGAAACATTCCCTAATAGCAATGAAGTGTGCTGACTTTGTAAGACGATCAACTATGAACCAGATAGCATTATTGCCTTTGGATGTTTTAGGAAGTCCGGTGACAAATTCCATAGTGATGTTTTCCCATTTCCATTCGGTCATAGGTAATGGTTGTAACATCCTCTTAGACTTCTGTCTCTCAGCTTTAACTTGCTGACAAACCAAGCATCGAGAGAGATATTAAACAACATCTCTTTTCATGCCATCCCACCAGAAGTACTCTTTCAGGTCCATATACATCTTCGTGCTTCCAGGATGAATATAGAATGAAGAACTATGAGCGTCATCCAGCACCTCCTTTAATTCTGAGATGGGAGGAACACAAACCCGATTCCTAAACTTTATTATCCCATCACAATCAAGGATGAATTTAGGAACATTTCTCAACTTCTTTTGTAACTCTACATCTTCTTTTTATGCCTCTTTAATCATCACATGTATAGATGGTTGAACATTCATTTGAGAAAGATACGATTTTCCCCTTCCATTATAATTCCAAGATCCATCCTTTTTAAATCCATAAATATTGGATCATTTGTGATCCTCATAATGGATAAGCTAGCATGGTCTTGTCGACTTAATGAGTCCGCCACCTTGTTTGCTTTCCCAGGGTGGTAATGAATTGAGCAGTCGTAGTCCTTAATCATCTCCAACCATCTTCTTTGGCGCATATTCAGATCCTTTTGTGTGAAAATATACTTTAAAGTTTTATGATTAGTATAAATATCACACCTTTCTCCATAAAGATAATGCCTCCAAATCTTTAATGAAAATATTACCACAACTAACTCCAAATCATGAGTTGGGTAATTTTGCTCATGGATTTTCAACTGTCGTGAGGCATAAGCTATCACCATATCATTTTGCATAAGAACACACCCCAACCCCTTCTTGGATGCATCACTATAGATCACAAACCTTTCTCCACTACAAGGAAGTGTGAGTACAGGTGCACTGGATAACCTTCTTTTCAACTACTTGAAATTCTCTTCACATTCCTCCATCCAAACAAACTTAACTCCTTTCTGAGTCAACTTGGTGAGTGGATTAGATAATCGTGAAAAATCTTTCACAAAACGTCGATAATATCCAGCCAAACCAAGAAAACTTCGGATCTCAGTTACTGCTGTTGGTATCGACCATCTTTCGATAACCTCTGTTTTTGCTGGATCCACATATATCCCCTCTTTTGAGATTATGTGACCCAAAAATGCAACTTTTTGAAGCCAAAATTCACACTTGGTAAATTTGGTATAAAGCTTCTCCTTTCTCAGGGTCTTCAATATAATTATCAAGTGATCTTAATGTTCTTCCTTGCTCTTTGAATAGGCAAGAATATCGTCTATAAGGACTACCACAAACTGATCAAGATAGTCTCTAAAGACTCTATTCATCAGATTCATGAAGATAGCAGGGGCATTAGTAAGACAAAATGGAATCACTATAAATTCATAGTGTCCATACCTTGTACGGAAAGCCATATTTGGTATATCTTCCCTTTTGACCCTTTATTGATGATACCCTGAATGGAGATCAATCTTGGAAAAGTATTGAACTCTGTGTAGTTGGTCAAATAAGTCATCAATTCATGGGAGATGATATTTTTTCTTGATAGTGATCTTGTTAAGTTCTCGATAATCAATGCAGAGTCTCATTGATCCATCTTTCTTCTTAACAAACAGAACTGGTTCTCCCCAAGGTGATGCACTTGGGCATATGAATCCCTTATCAAGATTCTCTTGGAGCTGCTTCTTCAATTCCTGCAACTCAATTGGGGCCATTCTATAAGGTGTCTTTGAAATTGGCAAAGCACCCGGTACGAGTTCTATTGAAAACTCTATTTCACTATTTGGCGGAAGACCCGAAAATTCCTCCGGAAAGACATAATCAAACTCCCGTACAATGGGCATATTCTTAATCGTGAGTTTCTCACAAACCATTTGAGATAAATAACCCTCATTTAGTGTAATCAAGACCCATAAGATGGAAGAAATTTCCACTGGAAGGTTATGTTCATCCTTGCATCGATAGATGATCATATATTGATATGGGATATGAAATATGACTTCCCTTCTTTGGAAATTGATATGAGCTCCATCTAAAGAAAGACAATCCATGCCAAGAATCACATCAAATTCCACTATAGAAAGGATCACAAGATTTGCAGGAAGCACTTTCCCACAAACTTCAATCGGAGAAGAATTATGAAATTTTGATGCAACTGTTGTGCCATTAGGGGTTGTCAGAGCTAACTCAACATCTAATTGTTGAGGTAATACGGCGATACCCTTAGAAAATTCTTTAGAAATAAAAGAGTGGGTGGATCTATAATCAAATAAAACATTTTCTACTTTAGAGTGGATGGTAAGTGTACCTTTCACCACTTCGTTATCGTACTCCACATCGCCGATATTAATTGCATGTGAATTTCCATTGTCTTTAAACTTAAGAGTTTGTTGACATCGATCATCATCTTCAGCCCTTGGATTTGGGCATTGATTGGCATAATGCCCCATCTCCTTGCACTTGAAACATTGAAGTGTAGTAGGTTCATTCTATGTATCCCTTCCTTTGTTTGCATCATTAGACATTTTCTTCCCATTATTTCGACATTCAATTGCCCGATGACCTTCTTTTCCACACTTATAACATTTGCTTGTCCCCTTAAGACAATTTCCTCCATGGTTCTTTCCACACTTTGATCATAAGGAAAAAATCATCTTCTTTTCAGTGTGCTCTTTATATTTTCCTTTGAATTCCATTGTCCTCTGCTTATCAAACCCATATGACTGATGGGTTACTCCAATCTCCATCTCAACTTTGAGAGCACATCGAACGATTTCCTCATAGCTATTGAAGTCCCTTATGGCTAACGCCCTTCGAATACTTTGTTTTAAGCCACTAAATAATCGATCGATCTTACTCTCAGGTTGGATAATAATTTCGGAAGCGTACCTTGCAAGTCTCGTAAAATTTGCTTCGTACGTACCAACAGATTCATCATCCTTTTTCTTCAGTTCAAGAAACTCCTTCTCCATCTTTGTTCAAAGAATACAAGGTAAATACTTATTGAAAAATAATTTCTTGAACTTGTTCCATTCCATGGACTCAATTTCATCTCTTTGCCTCATATTCTTAATAAGATTCCACCATTGATCAGCATATCCTTCCAAACGATACACTGCTAAGATGACTTTATCATGTTCAGAACATTGAAGAACTGAAAATATCTTTTCAGTGGTACTGATCCATTGTTCAGCCACTAATGGATCAGAAGACCCACTGAATGAAGGTGGATGCTGCCTCATGAAGGATTCAACAGAATGTTGTTCCTTCCTTTGCTCGTTTGGAAGTCCTGTATGATTCATATCTTGAGAAAGTTGTGTGAGCATGGATACAATATTTGGCATTCCATCTCCCATAACGTTTGGTTGCTCAGGGGGACAATCATTGCATTGCCCGACGCATTCCGCATTAACACGGTTCCTTCAGGTTCCAACCATTGACTAAAACCAAGAAGAATAGTGTGAGAAACACTAATTATAATATGAAAACCACATAATCAAGAATACAATTTTACACTTAAGGTATTATCATAGGTTGTTCATGGCCATTTCTAAAACACTAAGATTGTGTTCTATTCTTAGACTTATCCTTAGGGTTCTTACTAAGGCTTTCACATCCTAGTTTCCAAAGGTTGACTATAACTTTCCTCTGATACCAACTATAATGACGCATACTTTACATGCATTGTTATTACTTCAGAATTGAAGCACATTTATTACAACATATAACAAAACCAGGAAAGGACCGTATGGGTATAGAGTCATTAGAAACTGGGAAACATAAACAACTGGTTCATAAAGCATCTACATTGTCTCCCATTTATTTCATCATATCTAGAGTCCATTTTGGAATATCCTACATAATAACCTTATTCTCGACCTGGGGAGAGAAAACATACAAAAGGGTGAGCTCAAATACTCAGTAAGGGTAAACAAAAGAAATATCAATCACATCATATTCATAAGAACATAACATTTTGGAAATCTTATTCTGCAAAAGAGATCATAATTTCATAACATGGGATAAATCATAGTAGTGAAATGTAATCCCAATAATCATAACTTAAAACATGAAAATTTTTGGCATACACACATAATCATAGAGAATCATTTCCTAGTAGTCAAGACTCATAGCCAAGACTATCTTAGCGGACAAAGTCCATTTCTGAACCGAGTTCACTCCTCGTCTCAGTCCTGTTTCACTGAACCAGATTAACCTGCCGTTCCAGCCATGTCTGTCTCATGAGATATAAATCCTTACCCAATGAATTTGAGGGATATATAGGTCTCACCCATCTCATAATGATACCATTCTTATGTGTGCCACAAAATCATAAACCATACATCATAGCATAACCCATGTAATAAAAATGGGATTCTTAAACATCACGTCATCATAACATAATCCATAAAAGGATATTGTAAAAATAACTCCAACATAACATAATAAAATCAATGTAAAAATAGGGATATAAACAGAACCCTATATTATCTTATATGGAAAATAGTTTTGATAAAACACTTGAACTCCATTCTTGAGGAAAATATCCTTTCTACTTCAAAAACATTTTCCTTTCTTGACATGTCATATAATTTTGAACTAAAAGAAGTTGATTAAAAATAAACTTGAAAACTTTTAAAGTTAGATTCATGGAAATAATGATCTAAAAATCCATTCATGCCGTATAAGTTAAAAAAACATTCTTCCCATACTTTGGCCAGAAAAGTCAAAAAGTACCTCGTACAAAAAACGATAAAAGATTCCTTTCATATCTTTTACTAAAAACTCACTGAAGGGTAAAAATTGATTTAAACAATTGCAGGTGGATGGAAATAATATTACATATTGAGGAAACATGTATGTTTATGATAAATATTCCCCAGTAAATTCTGAAGTATAAACAATCTCGGATAGAAATGAGATTGTGAGATTTTCCCTTACCTTATGTCTGATTTTCTTCGTAAGTGTCCGAACCTCCTGTATAATTATTTAAATAAGGTCAATGACTTATTATAGAATCATAATTATTTTTATGATATCATATATGGCCATTTTATTATCTTCTTATTAGTAATATTTCATTGCTACTTGTTATTTTGGTGTTTATTGCTTTATGTTCGTATGTGTGTTTTGTCGAATAAATTCTTATTCATCTTTTTAGGTTATAGAAACCTCATTTCCAGAATGGTATTAGTGTAATATATATCATATTTATTAATTCAATTCATTTATATAGTCATTATGCAATGAAGATCATGTAGAATGAGTCACATCACATCATGGAGACGGTATTCTGTACGTACGCACGAGCGATGATATCGTTCCCATGATCATGGAATTGTATTGGAGTGTATGTATACTATTTCATAATCAATATCACTTTAAAATAATTATGTATAGTTATTATTTACACCATTATACCCATCCAAGTAAGGTGGTGGTGGAAAATAGATTACACCACGGCGTGGAGACGATATTACGTACGTACGCACACACGATGATGTTGTTTTTCGTAGGATGGATAGAAGGTGAAATAGGGTTGTTTCATAATTATAATAAAAAATCATTATATTATTTATACTGATGTTATTACTCTATAATGAAACAACTAAAGAAGAATAAGTAGAAGAAGAAATAAATTTGAAAGAATCGGTAACAGACATTACCTCTTCTTTGAAGCGCCTCTTTGAGACCTCCTCTTAGGGCACTAAAATTTGTCTTTGAAGAATACCAGGACCTCTAGGATATTTCTATGGAAGTGTATAAGATAATTTGGCAGGGGTTGGACGAGCTTGAAGGCTCAAAGTGGTGTGAGGAAGAGAGGGAGGAGGTGCCCTTTCATAAGGGAGGAGAGGGGCACCTTTGGAAAAACTAAAAATATTATTTTATTATAAAGTCATATTCAGTTTTTAATAGCTCCAAATTGATTTATTTCTAAGAGAAGGTGTGGATGGGTCGAAATCCTCTCATCCAATATAATTTAGAGAAGTTTAGGGTTCTATTTTAACCTTATCATTTATATTTAACTCTAAGTTAAATAATTTAACTTTTACCGTGTCTTTTTGTTTTCTTACACTATATGGTTAATAAACTTATTATAACAAGCCAAACGAACCCCAAGTTGTTTATTATTAATATATAAAACTTTACCTAATTTATTTGGCCGATCATTATATTTTTAGGAATAAAATAACAATAATATAATATTTTTTAAAAAAACTATTTTATGTCAATTTTGACACTATTTGGTAATTGATTTTTGTTAAAATCATAACAGAAAGTTTAGTTCGAAAAAAGTTAATAAAATAAATACTAACAAGTCATATTAACCTAGAAAATTATTTAAATTCATAAAAAGTGTCAAATTACATTTATTTGGGTATTTATAACATCAATTATGTTAATATTTCATTAATAATATAATTACTGTATCATCATTGTGTCATAAATAAATTAAATTATTTAAATTCTAAAAATTAAAAATAAAATACCATTATGTAGGAAATATTTTTAGCTTTCTAATGAATATTTATAATCTAATTTATCTTATTTATAACCCTATATTAAATTTTTTTTAATTATTAAACTTTAATTTTAACCATTTTAATTATTCTTTAAATAAAATAATATTAAATGTCCTAATCTAATCCAAGTGGGCCTAAATGGTCATATTATATTCCTAAGGTTGTTTTTGGTCGAATTACACTTATAAAATAGAATTAGGACATGTGTTAGGGTAATAATGATATCATTTTTACCTTTTATTACCCTATTTACTTTTAACTGTGGTAAAAAAAAGTAAAAAGTTACTATTCACTAAAAATTATTTTCATCTCATTGAACCACATTTTAGTCCTTGATATTAACCGCGTCTCTAGGATTTTTGAAATTCCACTCACAGAAGTGGTAAAATTATGTTTTATGTAAATTTGCAAATTCTCCTAGGAGGTGGGTAAAAGACGGTGAAAAGTTCAATAAAATTTTTATATATCTAAAATTATTATAAAATGACTCCAATGAATTGAATTGAACTTATATAGGTATTATGTATCAATTTTTACCTAAAATAAATTTAAATAAAATAAATAATTATTTAAATAAAAAGTCGGTTTTTAAATAGTAACACAGTGTTTTCACTATTCATCAAAAATTGAAAGTTTTTAAAAAAATACCAAACTTTTACCCTAGGCTAATTTCGATATTCCGAATCCAAAAATGAAGTCCGTTTTGAAAAATAGAAATTAAAAAAATTTCAAAAAGTGGGTATTACTATTCATAACGTCCAGTTTTAATAATATTTTAATAGCATATCGTTGTTTAGTGAAACTCGACATTGCGTACGACGCAAGCTATCGAGGAAGGTCACGATTGTGTGTAAAGAAAGCCAAGCTAGTGTTGTGTGTAGTGAAATATTCCTTTGATGATTTATATAACATAAAAACAAAATATTTCTCATAAAATTCTCAGGTGTTACACTGCAACTTTCCTTTCCAGCCTTGTAATGTTGGCTTTATACTTGGTAACATTCTCATCCTCCTTCTTCCTCATATTCAAGAATTGTCTCTCCATATCTACTCGCTGTTCACGAGGGAAATATTTTTATAAGATTATTTACTTAAAATCCCTCCATTCCATCTCTTCTATTTCTTCCTCCTCCTTTGTGTTTTGGATTAACAACCACCACTAATCCGCATCTCCCGTTAGACAATAAACTGCCATTAAAACCTTCTCTCTTTCGTTACATCCCAAAGCAAGAAATATCTTCTCTAGGGAACATATCCACTTCTCAGATACAAATGGGTTTGTAGTCCCATTGAATGATAGAGGTTGCTGTCACATAAAGTGATCTAAAATAGCTCCTCCACGTGGTGGATCCAGATTCTCCATATAGGTAAGGTTATTATTCATAACCTGAGTAAGTTGTCCTAGTATAATTAAAAGTTTCCCCGCACCAGTAATAGCACCAGATCCAACCTCATTATCTTGCATTGGTGGGAAATCCCTACAGGGGACACACATATTCGTGCGGTTTCCATTCCTTTTACTAGGAACCATTTCTAAATAATGGCATAAAATAGATTAGGGTATGAATTATAATGTATAATATCAATATAGAACAATACTTAGCATAAATCGAATTTCTACACATAGATAATTTATTAATCATAAACATGGTATCTTGGAGGAAAAATTTACATTTAAATCCTTCATAATGTCATGAAAAGAAAATTTTAATTATCCTAAGCATATTCTCTAGGATTGTCATAACCAAGAGTGCAGCAAGGCCCATTGTCGTGTACCCAGATACCCTGGATCAAGCCCGAAACTCCTTGTCAGAGCTTTCACTCCTAGGTACATCTATTCCAGATCTGCCTCTACCTGCTCATATACAGAAAGGGATATGTTGCTTGAAAGATCTACATAATCTATTACTTACCAAAATACTAGGATTTTATTGTATTTTTATCCGTAAAGACTATCTTAAGTACTCTTTCCTAATCTAAGTTTTCTAAATCTAGTTTCCATGTTTTCTACTAAACTTCCTCTGATACCAACTATAAGGACCTAACCTCAGTTCCCCAGAGCCAGTTCCTTATTTGATTACATTGGAATACAAACAAGGAACAAGCATCCCAAAGGACTGAGTAGTTAATTATTATTGGAAACAATATTCATACATAAGTTAAACATTACAACTTGAAAAGAAATACAATATAGAAACTCCTTAGACAACATCCATAACTCCTAGGTTATTTCAGTATGTAATTCATAATAAACCTCTTCATGTAATGAGAAAATGAAACATAATAAAGGGGTGATATCAAATTCATAGTAAGGGTAAGAAATAAAATGTAAGATAACATAAACATCATATATGGTGAATAATTGAAAACACATGCCTCTAAAAATAATCTTGAACATAATATGGCAGAAAAAATGAGCTTAGTAAATATTGACATAACATAACATAATAATGGGTATTATACTAGTATAATAACCACATGAACCATCAATAATATTTTCATAATGAGGGAATGAATAATGCAATACAACTTAACCATACCATCAAGGCCTCATGCCAAGATCAGAAGTAATCATTTTGTTAAGGCCCTGTGCCATGACCGTAGTTCGTCTCATAAGACCTACTGATGCACGAAGGGGCTATAACAGGACCCACCTAAAACTTACAATGTCCAATTCATTCCTCATATGAATGGGGATAAAAATAAACAACATATACATTAATATTGAAATTGATATATGAAATGCAAATAACATTACCTGAACATTAAGCATAAACACTAAGCATTATGAGTAAATTGGGGAATGGATTTAAGATAGCACATCCACATACAAAATAATCATAAAAAATTAAATTAAATATGGTATATGATAAAATGGAATAATAATCCTAATAATACATAATAATCAACAAGAGTGTGGAAGTAAATGAAGATACTCTTATAAAATCTTCGAGTAAATCTTGAGATAAATACTCTTTTACTTGGAAAAGAAGTATTCTTTTGGAAAAATATTTGTATAAAACTTCAAATGAAGTAAGATATTATTTTCATAATAAAATTAGTGATTCTATAAATATAATGGTTTCCAAAAACATATTATAGAGTTCCCTTGGAAAAAGGTAAGAATTAAATAAATTCCCTTGGACCAGAATTGTATTTCGGAAACAATTTCGAATGTCCCTTTTAAAATTTGTAACCATCCACATAATAAGGAAATATTCTGGTTGGTAAACATATATATAACCCACACACATAATTTTTGAGGATTATATAATAATAAAAAAGAGTTTCATTAAGGTAATATACAATAAAAGTAACCCAAATGAAAATGGAAGTTCGGGTGGAAAAACCCTTACCTTAAATCTAAACGTGTTCCGCTCTAGAACTTAAGCTCCTAGAATATGAAATTATACTTATTAATAAACTATTTAAGAACCTATTATACATGTATTTAGTTCATAATAATTCTTTTTAGTTCATTTATTCCTTTATTGATATGTTATTATATTGAATTTCGTCATTCTTTAGTGTTAGTTTTCTTTATTTTTATAAGAGGTTCACTTGTTCTTAAGTAATAGAGTTCATGTGGAATGGATGTAAATATCCAGAATTGAATTCTCATATTATTTATTATCATCCAGAGGTGTTATAGGTCATTTATATAACTTGGTTACATGGCATGAGGATGAATTATTATATATAACTTTAATGATAATTGTTTCGGTTAATTTGTGGGTTTTGATTACAATGTACTCATTTTTCTTTATAACTTAATACCATTGGTAAAAAGGGATTAAAGAACCTTAAATATGGTATATTAAATATATAATAATTTTTTTCAACCAAAAAAAGAATGGTTTCATGACTAGAATTGAGAATGATAATAGAAATCGAAAGCCCATCGTCCTTGAATGTGGTAAATTGACACATCTCGG
Organism: Viscum album; assembly: GCA_963277665.1. Classification (NCBI taxonomy): domain Eukaryota; kingdom Viridiplantae; phylum Streptophyta; class Magnoliopsida; order Santalales; family Viscaceae; genus Viscum; species Viscum album. Next base: position 1,872,760,518 of record OY728120.1, on the reverse strand, counting down.
ATGGTTCTCTTGCTACTATTATAAAATAAGGTAAAAGGAAGTGATGAAGATAAATTATTCAAATATCATGATAAAATTCCAGAAAATTTAAGGTAGTGGTGTCATCAAAACATTTGGATAAGGATAGGTAATTATAGAAAAAGAAAACAAATGAACTTGAAAGGAATGACAAAGAATTTAAAAGAGAAATTTACCTCTTGAACCAAATTCCATGAGAGCCTCCGGATGGAAAAGTTTTTTGCCTTTTTATGAGACCAAGGCTTGATGGAAATGGAAGAGGAGGTTGGGAGGATATTTGGAAAGAATTTGGAGAAGGAAAAAGTCTTGAGAGGAGTAAAGAGAAGAGGGAGTGATGGGGGGTTTTTATAGTGGAGGGGAGAGGGGATTTCTCAATTTTATATTCATTAATTTATTATTTCTCCACAAGACATGTAATAGTGAGTCTTACTTGACCAAGAATATTAATTTGATCATGTGAACCCGAATCAATTGGGATTACATCATTATAACATCATACATGTATCTATAATTAGTGCATTTAGATTATTTTGTAAATTATGGTATTTCACTATTCATAAAAATTGATGTATTTCAAAAAAATACCAAATATTAACCCCAACAAATTTTTAAAATTTAAAATATAAAAATGAAGTCCATTTTTCAAAAATAATTTTCTAAATATGATTAATTTATTATTTAATTAAAATCATAATTTATTCTAAAAACAACAGTTTTAAAAAATTTATTTACATATTCCAAAGAATAGGTATACCATACTTCCACTTGAATATTATTTATATACTATCATAGGTAAGGTTACTATTCATTAGGATATATCAATATTCATAAGGTTATGTTACTATTCAAAAAGGTAAGTTACTATTCACCAAAAATTATGTTTTTCTTATCAGACATCTAATAACTTACTGATCGTAAATGTGTATGTCAGATTTTCGAAATTTCTATCCCAGAAGTGACAAACTTATGTTTTAAGGGTCACATAGCACTTAGTAGATCATTATGACATATTTATAAGAAAGGAATTTTCATTGAAAAATATTGGGTCGTTATAGTGAAATTACCCCTTACCTTAGGTTTATGTTCCTTTGTATGTGTTCAATCCTCCTATATAAGGATTTAAATAATTTCATTAAATTATTACATAATAATATTCATTTTTATTATATTATATGTGATCGTATTATTACCTTTTTTTAATAACTTCATTACTCATCCTTGAGGTATTAACTGCATTATTTTCTTATGCAAGTTTTTTCAAATGAGTTCATATTCATATTCTTAGGTCACAATTATATTATTTCTAGAATTATATCAATAAAATATATATCATATTTATTAATTATAAGAATTTATATAATCATGATTAAATGAAGGTCATCTACAATAAATATCATCGCACTGTGGAGATATTGGGTCATATGTATGCACGAGCGACGATATCATTCACCTAATTGTGGAATGTTATCCAATTGGATGGTATATATATATTTTTAGAATCATAATCTTTTTATAATAATTATATATAGTTATTATTTTAATCATTATACCAATACATGTATGGTTTTGGTGAAAAATAGATAACACCATGGCTTTGAGATAGTAAGTCGTGCGTACACATGCGTAGTGATTTCATTTTTCATAGGATGGATAGACGGTGGAATATGGTTGTCCCATAATCATAATAAAATATTAGAATAAATTTTATACTAGAGAATCTACTTTATAATGGAAATAACTTAGGAAAAAGAAGTAGAAGATGAAATATGTTGGAAAGAATCGGAACAAGAGATTAACTCTTCTTTGACGAGGTCCCACTAGATCTCCTCTTAAAGGCATTAGATTTGGTCTACTGGGAATAAAATAACAACTAGAATTTTACATTGGAAGTTTATAATGGAAATTCACATGGTATGGATGAGCTTGAAGGCTCTATGTGAAGTGAAGAAGTGAGGGTGGATGTTTCCTTTTATAATTGCGGTTAGGGGCACTTTTGGAATCTCCAAAAATATAAATTTATAATAAAATAAAAACCCATCAAAAAACCTCAAAAATGTAATATATTCAAATAAAATATTATATATGGTTTTATTCTCATCAAGCAATATATTTTAGACAATTTTATCGATCAATTAAAATGTAATCCTTTTAATGAACACATAGTTTTTATATTTAATTTTTAAATAACATATCAAATATTTCAATATGAAAATGGTGAAATATTTACTTATTTGTTCTAAATTAGAAAATAAATGAATAATTTATAATATTTTACAATATATAATATTTTTTAAATATTTTTAAAATTTATTTTTGATTTTAAATAATTTAATAATAAATTATTTTGATAAACCATCAATAGTGTCAATTTTGACACTACTAAATTTATTTATTTCTAAAAATATAATGAAAAGAATTTATCCTCAAACCAAATATTTTATTATATACCTTAGTTGTCAAGGTAATCGATAAAATTAATTTTGTATATTAATTATTCAAATTATATTTATTTTATTATTTTTAATAACAATTATTTGATATTTCTATTAATAAAATAATTACCGTATTAGTTTTATTTAATGTTTAATATAATTATTTGTTTATGGAAAATTAAAAATAAATTAATGTAAAAAATAGAAATCATCTGCATTTTCTATGAATACTTATAGTCCAAAATATCTTTTGAAAAATACTACATAAAAAATGTAATATGTACTAAAACATGAATGTGACAACATTAACATCACTTTAAATGAAATATTATAAGTTTCATAATCATTTACATACAGATAAAAATAATCAAGAACACCACCCATGGATTATTATGGTGGATATATACTAAAAAAATAATATTTGGTCATGTGTTTGTTTCTTTTATGTATTATTATCATTTTAGTAAAAGTTCCTTTATTGATTTCTCATCAATTAAATAATTCTTGCATCATCAATGTATAAGCCTTTAAGGTAATTATTTATTTCCTGAAAATTACACATAATGTACCATGACAAATAAAAACATTTTATCTTTAAAATGAGTATTTTTTATCATACTTATCGTCAATATAACTTTATATTAAAAAATTTATATTTATTAAAATTTGAGTAAGACATATTGAACTTTTCATTAAATAAAATATAATAAATGTACTAATCTCAACCAAGTGGATTACAAAGGATACCCATTCAACCCAAGGATGATTTAGGTCTGAAAAAATCTCATAAAATGATATTATGTGATGTGTTAGGGTATTTTTATAATATTTTTCACCTTTATTTATCTGATTTACCTATTTACCATATTAATAAAAATTACTGAAGGTACAATTCATAATCCCAAAAGCAAAAAAAATATTATTTCATAATATGGACCCAATGATTCCAAATACGGAATCCAATTTTATATATTCATAAAACATAAGGTTCTGTAAATAATGTTATAGTAATCCCATTTTTCAAATGAGAAACAAGTTTTAAATGTTAAAACATTACAAAAGATTGAATTGTTTTTCATCAAAATTCTATGTAAAATTATTTACAATGACCTAAATTATATTAAATTATTAGAATATAATATATTTACATTTAAAAATAATTAAATGATATTATTTAACAATATAAATTATTTCATATAAAATTTTTTTCTTCAATTAAAATTTAGTATATTTTTACTGTTCCTCAAAACATGAAACTTTTCATAAAAATATAAAAAACTCATCCAAAGAATGTTTTTATGTCCATATTCTGAATAAGAAGTTTATTTTTCCAAATATAATATAAAAATATGTTATAAATATTATTTAATATGAGTTCACCATTAAAAGGTAAAAAAACTACATTTTTAGGAACACTTCTCTTATCCGAAAGATTGAATTTATTCTTATATTATAATTAGAAAACATATAAGATGAATGTTAAATAGTAGATTAAATATATTAAATATATAGTTCACTAATAAAATCCATAAATAGTGATTTTATTATTTTATAAACTCACTTATTTTGATTTAAATAGTTTTTCAGAAAAACATTTCCTTTCATTTAAAAATGGGTTTTATTTTTTTTTTATAAATAATTTCTCACCAAAGAATAAATTATATATATATTTCTAAAATATATTTTCATAATATAGATAATATTTTTCATACATTATTTTATAATGGCTTGGTTATAATGTGACATAATAATATTTAGTTTTTCACTGAAACTCAGCCTGATGTGAAATGAATTCTATCCAAAGAACTGGAAATTGTGTATAACACAAGCCAAGTATATCATTGCCCATACCAAAATATTTTTTGGTGTTTTGTGTAGAACAAGGTTATCTTGGTGTATCATACAATATAATACATCTATGAATTTTTAATAAATATAAATAAATAAATGAAAATTAAAAATACATCTCAAACAAATATCGGGGTGTTACAAGGAAAATATTTTTAAAAATCAGAAAATTGTAATAGTTAGAATGGTAATATAGAGGTTTGTTATTATTATCTATCAATTTAACATGGATATAAATAGTTGTGGTATCAATTTAATATAGTAACCAACTTCACTATATATGAATGTGTCTATTGTAAAGTAATTCATTAAACCAGACCCTCCAAAATTACATTTATGATTTACAATATGAGAGTTGAAATGTTTGATAAATCCTAGTAGTAAACATTAAAAGTCATGTATTTTATATACATAAAAAATTTAATATTTAAATTTAATTATTTAATGGTGAATCGTATCAGTGGTGGATAAAGGTTTAGAATATCAGATAAAAAAAGATATTTATTACATTGAATATGAATAATTTAAACTTTTTACATGATAAATATGCTCCTATGGTTGTTAAAATTATGATGGAAAAAATAATTTCATTAATGTAGATTTATGATAATTCAATGGCTTAATAAGAAGAAAACATCACTATATTTTTATGGAAAACACCAATTTTTTTCATAATAATTGTAATAACCCATGATTTTATGGCATGACATTTTTTATCTAATTTAATATCTTTAATATCTTGTGTTTCACAGAATAAAAATTTCAGAAGAATAATGATATATTATAATGTAAATTTTATACCCATTCTGTTCAAATTTTTAGTTATTCATAGGACTAAATAAATTGTTTAAATTATATAGTTTTTAAATTTATAAAATAAGTATAGTAGTTACCAATAAAAATTAAATTTTTTAATGTAAAGAATTGTTTTTCTGAAACAATATTTTATAGCATATAATATATTTATGTAATAATAAGATTAATGAATAACTATTGGTGAATAATTTTAATTATTATTAAATTATATATATTCATCCAATGTTTAAAAATTTATTTATAAATTTTAATAGGATATGATTAGAATAAATCTATTTTTTATGATTAAAAACTATTTTTATCAACAAAGTGATTTTCATCACATTTCTTGACACATATATTTAAATTAATTTATTCAACATATAGATGTTTAATTTGATAAAATGGATTAACTATTTAGAATTAATATTATTGAATTTGGTTAATAGATCCCTATAATTTTTATGCATTATGAAATGTATCTTTGGTGAAAATAATCACCCCAGTAAAAGGGTTAATCAGGCCAATCAATGATTTAAAAGTGATGAGGCCATAATTTTTATTCAGAATTATTATTTTATGAATGGTATTATAAAACTATTTCCTAATTTTAAAATTAATATGTATAACGGAAACTTATCCACGAAAATGACCAATATAATATTTAAATTAATTAATGTAAAAAAATTTCACTCTCATAGTTGTAAATATCTTCTATGTGTTCTCATAGGAAAAAAGAGAGTTCGGAATGAATATAAATTTCTATTTTTTGTAGAATGAATTCTTCATAATTATGATAATTTATTTTATCTTTTATTTAATTTTAAAATTATCTTAAATTAATTTTCTATGATAATACAATATATATTTAACTAAATTAAAAAATAAATAAATGATATTAAAAACATTAAAATTTATACACTCTAAGTGATTTTTAGTAGTACATGAATTTATTAGGTGAATAAAAAGTATCATTGATGTTTAAATTAATTACATTCAAAATCTAACTTTTTATTGATATATCTGAAGTGAAAATAAATCAACAACGTTAAAATTTCTATTAATAATTATTTATATAAAATTTTGATTTAATTATTTAAAATTAATAAAAACCTTTAAATTTAAAAATTGGGATATGATATGGTCTAAAATTTCATCCATTTTCCTTCTATGAGTCAATAGTAACATTTAATGTAAAATTATAACCCTTGAAGAATGAAAATTACATTACCCAGGTTAATGTAAAAATAGGATAACCATGGGATTAAACCATAAGATAGGGTTTTAATCACAATAGAAACATGTTCATTTTTTTTGTATCATGATAGTTAAACCATATAATACTTACTTATTTAATAACTATCCATTATGATTAATTTTATTAATAATTTATTTATTATAATTTAATATTTTATAAAATCCCTAAAGTGCACCTCACCTCAATTATAAAAGGACATCACTTCATCTACTTATTTACAATGAACTGCTCCATTTATCTCAACCAAAATCTACCAAAATCCATTATAAATATCCTTATATTTGTTTTTGAGTTGGTTTTATTCATAAAATACCAACCCTATTTTTCATAATAAATTATCTAAACAAGGTCTCTAAAGAAGAGGTAATTATCTCATCCGACCTTCTTCAATTAATTACTTATTCTACCAATTTTAAATCTGTTGTGGTTACCATAAAATAATAACTTTTTAGTCATCAATATAATGAAATTTTATTAATAAGAAACCATTATTGATACTATTTTCCATAAAATGATAAGTGAAATTTTTTCTCATGCATATGTATGAAAAGCATTCTATACGTAGCGATGCATTTGTTTTTTTTCATCAACATAATTTATTGATGGGTGCTAGGATGGTTTTAATTTTCATATAATATAATTATGATATTTTTATAACTATGTAATTATAAAAACAAATATTCCTTCTCACCTTATTATCAATTGGAAAATTATAGCATCACTCATACATACATGTGGGCTACCATATCCACAAAGCGATGTCATAAATTTTTAATTTATATTTTAATTTGATGTTAATTTTGATGGAATTTATGCATATATATGATTTATGTGTTATAATAATGATTCTATAAATATGAATTACAATTAAAATTTGCTTTTTTCCATCCATCAAAAAGTAAAAACCATGTTCATTCATATGAACATCCAACCATCTTTACGGATAGTGAAATTCAATTTTCCTTCTCAATATTATATGAATAGATATAAATAAATTAAAAATTAATATTTATGATTTTAATATATTTTTTTTTGAGATTGTATAATAATTTTCAAAGTGAAAGGAACAAAGATACAAAACAAAAATATAGATTATATATAAAGTATTTACCACTTTGAGTAGTGATTTTAATAAAGAATAATTAATGAATGGATAATAAAGGTTTATAAGTAAGTCATATATTGTATACTATAAATAATTACTACAAATGAATTGATTTATAATAGATCTATATTTAATATAAAGGTGGTTCAAATTCATATGATGAAATTCAATATTGAGGTAAAACATTATATAATTATCTCATCATTAATTGAGATTGATTGTGCCTAAATCCCCACTTGGGGAATATTTTTCCACCATACCCATTTATTCAAAAAATGTTTTAAATAATAATTATATCACACTAAAATTATTTATTAATTTTATTTTTACATATTTTTTACATTTAAAAAATTGTTTGGAAGGAATTTTATTTTCATTTTCTGGAGGAGGTACATTTTAACATTTTTACAATTGTGTGAAGGGTATGTTTTTTAAATTATACATAATGAAATTATATTCAAATAATCATTAATATTATTTTCTTGTAGGATTACATTATAAATTTACAAGTTTCTTTTCAAGGAAAATAGTTTCCATCGAGTTTTTTTTATGTTTTTTGGTTTTTTAAATATAAATGATTTCCAATTTAAAATTGTTATATTCCTCGAGAAATATTCTGGTAGTCTAATTAATGTATTTACATCTAAGTAAACATAATTTTTTGAAAATTTTAATGAGTATTTAATCTTATTATACCATTCAACATATTTTGTTGATGGTTTATGATTAGTTTTACTAGGGAATGTATTGATGTTCAATATTTACGGTTCTTCCATTACATGCACTTATTGATATTCTTTAAGTCGAGATGATTATGATGTAGTATTCATGTGATCAATGTCCTAGAAATAGTATGTGATTTGAAGGGACCATAATAGATCATCATTGCATCAGTATGTCTCAACAGAATATTTATATTGGGTTTTGGTTAGGGACCTAGCCATTTATTTTCAGATGTAATATCCAAGGCCTTAATGGTATGTTTCAAATGTCCAACATTATTCATTCCCTAGTTATGATATTATTTATTGATCCTCATGTGATTATTTGAGTGTTTATGATATCCATAAATGTATTTTTTACTTTATTTAAATATTTATAAGGCATTTAGTTGACCATCACTTATTTTTTCCATATAATTCATGTTGTATTATCATTCATTGTATGAATACCATTACTAAGTATCTAAGATCCACTTTTCATATGTTTCATTCCCCTAGATACCATTATGTGTATTATAATAGATATAATAGGTTTATACCAGATGAAATTAGGTTGTCTTTGAAGTATATAACATGTGTATTTTATGTATTCAAATGTATTATGAAATTAAATTATATATCTGGTTTTCCAAGTCTAATGAACTCCTCAATACACTAAGATAAAATTTATTGTATATGTTTACAACATAATAAAGTAACCAATATCAATAGACAATTGGGGTTGGTGTCTTTATTGTTTGTATTAGAGAAAAGTTAGTAGAATATTGAGAACTTTGTTTTGGAAGATGTAACATAGGGAATGTAACCCTATGACATTGAATATGTTCCTAAAAAAAATCAATATTGTGATTGTGAGATTAGTTATAACGAAATTTTCAATCTATGTTCCAAGTTTCATTAGTATTGAAATTATAAATTAATTTTTATAATGTTATGACCAAATATAGTTAATTCTATTATTAATAAATGGTTTTTAGTGGAAGGAAGGGAAAGATTATCAATTCCCCTTATTCAAATATTTCTGATTATGCATACAGAATCCATGAAACTCATTATATAAAACACATCCCTCATAACATTCATATTTAGTTGTTAGAGAAACCCATTGTTTTAGTGGAATTTATCAATGCCTCACACAAGTATATTACTACAAAAAATACAATGACTTTTCATTACCTTCTATTCAATTTTGTATATGAAAAATTTGCTACTCTTGATCATCATACTCTTTGGTAGGGTCTCAACAGCTTCATTCCATGTACTTTCCCTTGGTTGGGGGGGGGGGATTTTGAAACTAGTTCACAACCAATGAAAAAGAAGGGAAATGGAGCATTCCCTCTCCAGGATAGTTGCGATTTTTTATCCATTATGGAATTTTCTAGGCTACTAGATGCGGGCTATGTGGGAAAAAGATTCACGTGGTGTAACAACTACATAGGAAGTCACCAAACATGGTATCTCCTTGGATTCTACTTATAGAATTGAAATATAATTTTTTCCTACCTAGACATAAAATTCACTCATCAAGGACATTGTTTATCCAACCATTCTTCGTTTTGAGTCACAATTTCTCTAAAAAACAACAATGCCATATGTTTTCTGTACTATCACATATAAGCTGAGGAACCCAGGTTCATGGACATAGTTAGGGAATCATGGACCAAACACTCATCGGGGAATACATGGAAGAGTTTTGTATAATAAGATTTGGAGGCTTAGATATGATAGAATTATGTGGAAGAGAAACCATCCGCCTCAATCATAGGATTTAGAGACAATTACATTGGAGGATGACCGGTTAGAATAGATATGGGGTGAAATTTTGGATTTCTCCTTATTTGTAGATATTTATAATAGAAAGAGAATTACAGATTACATGCTCCAGAAATAGGAGTGTTTTTCTAGAGAGAACCGAAGGATCAAATGGATGTACAAAGTGGACTGAAATAAAAGATACATTCATTCCTGCATCAAGGAAAAATGATGCTTCATGAGACCCAACATCCTTTTGGAAGATGTTTATTTCTCAAAATACTGTGATTTGAATGGAACAATGTTTAATTATTTATTTTACTCCCTTCATGCGGGTCCCAACTCTCACATGCAAGGAGGCTACCCATGGGGGTGTGATAACATCATTTATTCTATTCCAATAGTAACTTCTGAATTTGTTAATAACTAGTTGAAATCTATCCCAAAGGAAATGGAAATTCGAGAGGCAGTGTGGTCACTCAACCCTAAAAGAACACTAGAGCCAAATGGTTTCATAGGGATTTTTTAAGGGGATAATGGGACATGGCTAAGATAATTTTGATTCTATAAATTAAATACTTCTTCCTTGGGGCACATCTTCCCCATGTTTCCTATTCCACAAAACTAGTGATGATTCTGGATGTTAATGATCTTATCTCAATTTAGAAATACCACCCTATAAGCATGTGAACCATACCTTACAATGTGTTGGAAAGAATCCCTAGTCATATGATATCTTCTTACATCCCCGGGTGGATATATATGGAATGAAATGGTTCATTAAAGGAAGATCTATTCAAGGTGCCATTGACATGGCATAAGAGGTGATTGGGGAAATCAATCAAAAAAGTATTGCTCGAACACAATTTTCCAAGATGTCATGAATAAGGCCTATGATTAGCTATAATAGAGCTACATAATTAGATTGTTATCATACATGGGATTATCCAATTGGGTGATTGATGTTCTATTTGGATGCTTTATGTATTTCTTGATTTCAACATCTTTTATTGGAATGAAATTCAGCTTCATCAAGGTGGTTTTGGGTCTAATGCACGGTGATTCACTTCCTCCCACCCTTTTTGTCATAATAAATGACACTCTTGGCCTCTATATTAAAAAATGTATGAGATAGGGTATTATTATTCCTTAATTATGAAGAAAACACTCAAGTAACATTTCTCATATCATGTTTTCTGATGAAACAATCATCATCGTAAATGGTAGTAATAGGTCCATCTGGGGAATTAATTTTATTTTAGAAGAGTACTCAAAATGGAGTAGTTAGTTGCTCAATTGGGAGAGATGTAACATATACCTTTCAAGAAGGTGTTTTGAGAGGTGGTTTAGATTATTCAAACGAAGCATGGATATTTAGTAATGATCATTTACCATGGAGTACATGGGTTACATATATTCTCCAATAAAACATTAGATCCATCACTATGAAAAATTGGCAGGGAGAATAGTGGGAATAATCATGAATTGGAAAAAATCAGTTTTATTCATTTGGTGGTAGAATCACTCTAATAAATAGCATTATATCTTCTATACCCATAAAATTTTTTCTTTTTATAATTCTCCAAATGTGGACATTTCTAGACTAAAGAATATGATGGAATCTTTTATATTCAATGCCCATGAGTAAAGAAATAATCACTGGGAATCCTATCATTTAATGGAAAGACATATCTCCGAAGGTGGTATCAATGTATGAATTTTATCCAACATAATTCATGGATTTCTTGACAATTTATCATGGGAGATCATTCTGGGTTATACCCTTTGGGGAAAGAATATTAAGGATCGGTATGGGATTGACATGGGAAAACATAGAGGGAAGCCTTAGTCTATTTAGATCACGATCAAGCCTCAAATATTGAATATTTACTGGCACACTCATTGGATAGTGGGAAGAGGAGATATCAATCTATATATGGTCAACTAGATAAGAACAAGGCTTGGCTTCCCCGACTGTCTAATTCCAGAGATTACCTTTAGGCAAGATTCATCCTACCCGAGTTTTATGCAAGTCATTCTTGACTCATACAAGCATAAAATCATTGAATGTATTATGCTGACTATGGAACCAGAAAAATGTGTTTTCACAGAACCCCCTTCAGGAATTTTCTCAATCAAATAATACCTCAAATTAGATGTAATTCCTAGAAATAATTATAAATAGGTTAAAGTGTTATGGTGTAATAAAACTCAATCAAAATTGAACTTTCAGGTATGGAGGGTTAGGAACCATCCACTTCATACCGAGTAGTATATCTAATGTATGGGTGTGAGTTTAAATTATGGATTTCATTATTTTAAGTATCCCTAGACTAAATCAATTGACCATCAATTCTTCAAAGGATTGTGGGGAACATGGGTGTGGTATAAATTCTATTTCATCCCTAGCTAGATGGTCTAGGAGTCTTTGAGTGATTATTTTCTCTATTAGTTGTCCAATGGGGTGGGGAACAAGGGCCTTGAAAGGACGGTGAAATCTATGATTTTTTGGTTTGGTGATGGAGCCTTTATAAATAATGGAATGAGGTTATATATATGGGGATCACTGGTGAGGGAGAAAATTTAATTTATAATATTAGGGACATTCTGATCGACTTGTTCCCTCTCAGTAAATTGTGGGAGACTACACCTTCTTTTAAAATGATCATAGTAGGAACCTCAACTCCCAATACTAATCCTAAAATCTCATAGGGGAAATAGACTCAATAGTATTTGCACCACTTGGCTCTAAAGCTGAACACTGATGGATCCTGTAGTATGGGCCGCATATGGGGGGGGGTGGGTGGGTTGTCTGTGACACCAAGGGCCCAGTAGTCCTAGCCATTTCTACCTATTTTGTAATGGAAATTCCCTCTATGTGGAATCCAAGGCTTTGGCCATAGGCCATCAGTAGTGAAATGAAAGGGAAATTCACTTGGAAGCTCTTGAAACTAACTCAAAAATTCTGTTTAAAGAAGTTTGTTGTATGGGTCCAACCCCATGGATGATTGAATACACTATTCATAAGTGTAAATAGGTCATGTCTAGAAACATTAATGTTACTAAGACCAAGGGTGAAGGGAATTCTTTAGATTAATTCCTTAATTATAAGGAACCCTATGTCTTGGAAATGTGCTATTATACAAACCTTGGGACCTCCCACCTTAAGGGATGAAATTTATGTAAAGATATTATCTTTGTCTTGACTTCTTTAGAACTCCCTTATCACCTGGTTATCCTTTATCCCTTTCCCCATTTCTCCCTCCCTTATTTCATTTTATTCTTCCTATAACTTTTCCTTAATAGATAAAAATATAAATTTGATGGATGTCATAATGCATTATTAATCATCACCCTCTATTATTTAGTGGAACTATGAATCCATTTATAGATTATAAATGGATTCGTTTTATAGATATGTAATTTCTTTCATAGGTATGTAATGGAATTGATAAGGTATTCAAGAGAGTCTTTCATATCACAAGGGAGGAAAATCAATGGTATCCATTGATTCAATACAATTTGGATGTGGAGGAAATAATTAGGGTGGACTGTAATGATTTTTGAGAACTATTTTGGGAAAAATATTTAATTCGTGAACACTGAGAGGATATGAAAAGCCAATTCTTGAGTGTGAGGTAAAAGGAAGATTAAAATGCTACTATTTATGAATCTAGTTTTAAAATTTTATCAAGGTATTTTGTAAACTGTGTTCTTAATCCAAATAGCATGATTGACCATTTCATTAATAGGTTAAATTCATTCCTTCTATGAAAACTTGTCTCTCAATCCTTCTTATCATACATGGACATAGTCTCATGTGTTATCAAGATAGATAATGAATTATATAGGTCTTATGAATTCAATTGAAATAACTTGAAGAAGAGGACGAAAGGTTTAGAAAATGATAAAGGGAAGAATATAAAGGGGAATTTTTCAATATGAGATACTTGTGTTAGGAAACATCATGGTACATGTTTAAATATTATAGTATTTTTCATCAAGTGTGGAGTAAATTTCCTTCAATCTCATGATTGCAAAGAAAATAATGAAACATACATTGTTAAATTCTTAAACTATAAGGAGTTGGGGAATAATGAATTTGATTTCACAAGGCTTAAATGGAATTTTCCCAAGTAAATTTCAAGGGATAAAGGCCAATAATCCATGATCAAGATAATAAATGTTGAAATTCCAAAAGATGCGGTGGTATGTTATTTATTATGATCATTGAATTTGGAAAATTAACCATTTCTTTTTAGATATTCACTATTTTTTATTTTCCATGTTTTATAAGAAAAATAGATATTTAACTACAACCTTAACAAGGGAGTTATCATTTAATACTCCCATTGGAAGTATCACTAAAAACAAATTTGATTGTCATTTCCCATTAGGTCACATACAGATAACATATATTATAACTTTATTATTATAACTAGGTTGGATTCTGAAATAATACTTGGAGTGAAAGAGAATTCAAAATATAATAAAATTAATTATTAAAAATTTAAGGAAATTACGATTCATAATGATGATGTGGAATTCCATATCATTAGAGGGAAGAATTCATTTTTTTGAAGTCTAGATCCTATCCTAGTAGATTTTCTGAATGAGATTCATAGGGAATACGATCCAACACTATCTATAGTTGGAAAATTTAATCATCAACTTGAGTATGTACTTTTTTTGGATAAAAGACAGATACATTAATGTTGAAAATCAGTAGACGTATAGACACAAATCCATGTAGGAAAGTGGTCCAGTCAGAGCTGGTTGACATCATAGGGGGCCGATGCTACCAGTTGATGGGCAGCATTGTTTCCTTCCCTTTTGGATAAGGAGAAGGTGCAAAAAGAAAAGCATTGACTGATGGAGAGGATTTTATTGACGAGGGATCCAAAGGACTGAATTCAAACATCGTTGAGGTTGATGGCATTGATAATGGTGAGGCTGTCTGATTCGATGTTGATTTTGTCCCATCCACGGTCTTTAGCGAGCATCATTCCAGCGAGGATGGCAGCAGCCTCGGCAACCACAGTTTCTAAAAGAACATGATGTGACTCATGCTTGGCTGTAATGATCTGACCAATATGGTTCCAGGACAACATGCCAAGGGCAACAGGACCATCCTTAGGGAGAGACACATCCACATTAATCATGATAATCCCTTCCGGAGGCGGGCTCCAAAAGAAAGGAAAAGGAAGGGGTTCCAAAGGAAAAAATTTTGTCCTTTGGGGTGCTGCCAGCCCTCAATCTAGGAAGAGGCCTGCTCAATCCAGAATCCGGGAGGTTTGTGAACATGGTTGAAAATTACATCATTATGTTGGACCCAAATAATCCAGGACATGATGAAAAGTGAGCCCAGTTTAGCTAACAAGAAAGAGGAGCACCATCACATCAGGAGAGAGGGGTGGTCTAAGCCCATGTTCAGTGAAGAATCTGTAGTAGAGCTCCATTTCTTCCAAATCTCCTTTGCCCCCGAACATTGGATGATAGCGTGAAAGGGAGATTCTAGGATGTTTGGGCTGAAGGGGGAAAACCTATCCCTGGAAATATGTGGGAAGACGAGATGGCTCATGGAAGGGAGGGTGAAATTGCACACATACCACCAAAAGTGGTGTATTTTTTGGGGAAAATTGAGTTTACAAAGCGATTTCTAGGGCCCCCCTTCCCTAACGTCTGTCTGAGTGCTAATAGCGAGCCAGTAATCGGATTTCACCATATAAGCTCTGGATAGGTCATGGATCCAAAAGAGATGGTCGAGTCTAACGTTTGGAACACAGGGGATACTCAGGATAATTTTTTTATTGATTTCATTAAACCATGCGTGTATCCTTTCCATGCACCACCCAAGAACCTGATCGGAAAAAAGGCACCTGATAGTGGCATCTTCAAAACCTGGTTGGGTAGGGGATGATGTCCACACACCTTCCTTGTCGATCAGCCATGGATTGGTCCAAATGTTAACATCTGATCCATTCCCAATCTTCCATCCCATCCCTTTTTCCAGAAGACTTCAGGAACCCCAAATACTTCTCCAGAAGAAGCTAGGATGGGGGTCAAGAGAGGATTCCTAGAAGTACTTGTGAGGGAAGTATTTTTCTCGGAGAACCCATGCATAGACAGAGGATAGGTGGATTAAAAGGCACCAACCTTGCTTAGCCAACAGTGCATCATTAAAGTGAAGAAGGTCCCAGAATCCCTTTCCACCCTCAGATTTAGGTAAGCAGAGGTTCTCCCAGGCTATCCAATGGGTTCTATTCCTCCCATTATTTTTACCCCACCAGAAGTTTGATGTGCGTGCGTGTATTTGATTGACTACAACAGCTGAGATCTTAAAGAGGGACATGAAATATATGGGGATGGATTGGAGAGCAGCTTTAATAAGGGTCTCCTTGCTGGCTTTGGAAATTATTTTAGGGGTCTATCCTTGAATGTTTTTCTCAATCCTGTCCAACATAGATGTAAAAATTTCTTTTTTGGAGCAACCAATCACTGTAGGTAGCCCAAGGTACTTCTGATGTTTCTCAACCATATGAATTCCTGAAATGGTGAAGAGTTATCCATTTTGGGTTGGAGGAACCCCAACGCTGAAGAAGATTTCTGACTTGCCATGATTGATAGACTGTCTAGAGGCCCTCTCATACTGTTGGATCGCTTGGCTGATCACACAACACTCATTATTGGTTGCTATAGAGAAGAGAAGGTAGTCGTCGGCGAAGAAGAGATGAGAAACCGGTGGGAATGCATGGAAACCCTTTTCCCCATGGATTGTATGAGAGGATGAAGCCCTGGAAATGAGGTTAGAAAAAACATCAGCCACCAAGATAAAGAGAAAGGGGGAGAGAGGATCTCCCTGGGGCAAGCCTCGGGTTGTGGCGAAGCCTCGGATGAGCACCCAATTGACATTGATTTGGAAGGAGACAGATGAGACACAATGCATGACCATATCATTACATTTAGAGTAGAAGCCTATTTTTTGCATCACGACTCTGAGGAAATTCCATTACACTCTATCATAAGCCTTGTTCATATCCAGTTTCCAAGCCATGGTTCCTCTTTTCATGGTGGAGCATGTTTTCATCGAGTGGAAAACTTCGTGGGAGACAATGGCATTATCAGTGATTGGTCTCTTATCCACAAAGGTACTCTGATTTTCTGAGATGATGTCCGATAACCATGTACGGAGCCGGTTAACTAAGATCTTTGAGAAGATCTTGTAAGAGACATTGCAGAGGATGATGGGTCTAAAATCAGAGACCAAAAGAGGTTTCTTGATTTTGGGATTGAGGACAAGGATAGTTTCACTGATATTAGATATGTTTGATTTCCTAGCCCAAATGTTCTTCATCAGATTTCATATGTCGGGGCCAATAATATGCCGGTATTTTTTAAAGAAGAGTGCATGTAATCCATCCGGGCCCGGAGCCTTGCTAGGGTGGATATATTTCAAATCCAGACAAATCTCGTCATTCGTCACATCTTTGGAAAGCTTCCTATTGATCTTTTTTGTTATCACCAGTCTGATGCACTCCTCTACATTAGGAGAGATGAAAGGGTTTCCTGTAGAAAAGAGGTTTTGAAAGTAGCTATAAATAACATCTTGGATTCCATCGGTGTTAAGAACTTTTCTACAATCTGGTTGTGAGATGCAAGATATTATTTTTTTTGGCGCCTAGTTGATGCTTTCTGATGAAAATACCGGGTGTTAGTGTCCCCTTTTTCAATGTGGGTGTCCCATGAGCACATAGACCAGAAGCTTTCCTTTATGCGCAAGGCTGCATCAAGATCCCTTTGAGTGACACCAATATTTTAATGATTGAAATTGGATGGGGTTTTATTGAGAAGTTTTTACAGTTTCCTTTTAAGGAAATCACAGTGCCTGTCGAGATGACAAAATTTCTTTTTCCTCTAAGACCTTAGATTGGATACGACCTATTGCAGATTGGATCTAACGACTGTAGAGTTACTCTTCCAACTTGATCGAATAACGTCTTTGCATTCATTTCCTTTTGACCATAAGCTTTCAAATCTGAAGAGTCGGCTGGAATTCATGTTGGGATTTCCTTGAGTGCATTCGATGACAATTGGGCAGTGGTCCGAGAAATTGAGTGTCAGGTGACTGATGTGAAACTTGCTGAAGAGATTTGTCCAATCTGTTGAGCCCAGAAATCTGTCGAGCCGCTCAGTGATGGGGGTGTCACCCATATTACCCTAGAACCATGTGAATGGATTTCCCGCGTATTCCAGATCGACCAGGTCCGCCCTGGAGATCACATTCTTAAAATTTGATATTGACACTGAGGGACGGAAAGCTCCACCACTTTTTTCCTTATGATATATAATCTCATTGAAATCACCTCCGAAGAGAATAGGTCTCGGTAGATCATGGCACAGCTGGCCAAGAAGGTCCCAAGATTTCCACTTCTCATTAAGGTATTACCAACCATAAAATCCCACAAAGGTCCAAGGCGGGGTATGATCCGCATGAATGGAATTATTTAGACAACCACCAGATCATGGGATTTAATTTTACATTGATTTAATCCCTTATTCAAGGATTATATTAAAGAATATATATAGAATGTTTAATGTGGAATTAGTGTATTTGAAGAAACAATCAGAGGAGTTGTTTAAAAAGGGATTTATATGACCTAGTGGGTCACCTTGGGGATACAAGGATATTTTCATTGAGAAGAAATATGGATCTATGAGAATGTGCAATGTTTATATTTAAATCAATGTTATTATGATAAAGATAAATTATCATCTACATCACATTGATGATCTAATTTATTAACTTCATGGAGTTTTAAAATTTTCAATGATTAACCTTTGTTTTGTATATCAAAAATTGAATGAAAATAAGGAAGATATTACAATGAAATTTTATTGAATTTGGTAAGTAAATTATGAGTTAATAGTAATTTCTTTTGAACGAACTACTACAACCTCTGTTTTTGTGTATCTAATGATCATAGTATTCGTGTTATATATTGATGATCATTTTATGGTGTTCATTGATGATATTTGTTTGTGCACCAAAAATTATGAGTACAATGAGAATCTATTGTGAATCTATTATTAGAATTTTAAAGGAAAATAGTTATATGGGAAATTTATCAAGAGTGAATTATGGTTTCAAAAGGATTCGTTTCTTGTTCATATTGTCCCCATGAATGGATTTTTAGTTTATTATGTGAAGAAAATGGAAGTCCAATAATGACCTACACCAAAGAAAATAACTGAGGTATGTAGTTTCATTGGTTTCATAGGTAAAAATAGGGATCTTGATCAACAAAATTTATGAATGGATAACCCTTTATCATGGATTAATAATAAAGTGGTTAGTTCGTATCGATAATGTAATGTGAAAAATGTTTTGAAGAATTAAATAATCTACTGGTGAATGCCCCAATTTTTACTCTACCACCAGGAAATAATGTGTTTTTTATATATAGTGATGCATTGAGGAAGCTACATGGTTGCGTCCTTATGAACAATGATAAATTAATTTCATATGAGTAAAATTAATTTATGATTGAGGAAAAAACTATCTAGTCCATGATATTGAATTAGAATCCATAGTATTTTATATGATGATATGGAGGCACTATCTATATGGTGAATGATGTGAGATATATATGGATCAAAAGAGTCTGAAATACATATTATCACTGAAAAAACTCAACCTAAGGAAAATATGATGGCTTCAGATATATATAGATTATGATTTCTCAATATTGTACCATCTAGGAAAGAAAAAAAGGGATGAAGATGCAATAAACAAAAATGATCATGGAGTTCTGAAAAAATGGCAATTGAAATGGATCTTATGTTCTTATACTTATTAAAGACAGATCTAGGTATTATTAAAGAGTGGGAACCATACATCTATTTTTAATGATTAAAACAACTTTTTTATTATAAAAGATGAAAGGTTCAAAACATGATCAAGAAAAAATACATAGATAAATTAATTCTACTAATGATTCCAATGTTTTCATGAATCATATATAATGGCGGTGTTTTAAAAATTGGAAAGAGAATATGTGTTCCATCTTTACCTATGTTTTCTAGGGAATTATTGAATTATTATCATAGATAAAATTTCTCTATTAACCCTACCAGTAACAAGATGTATTAATATTTGTAGTAAAATTATTTATTGTGATAATATGAAGTAGGAAATTGATGATTTTGTGTCATGATGTTTTGTTTATCAACATGTGAATGATAAGATACAACATTCTTGAGCATTCATGAAACCAATTCCTATTAAACCATTTAAATGGGTCAAAATTACTATGAAATTTGTTATTAGATTACCTATACTTCAATAATGAATTATATGATATGGGATGTGGTTTATCAACATACCAAATATTTACAGTTCCTCCCTATAAGAGAATAATTTCCTCAGAAGGACCTTATATGAGATTATATTTATTATTTTTTAAGACTTTGTTACACAACAATTTTAATTATATATGATATTGTTCTCTGATTTAAATATAAATTATGGAAAACAAAATAGATGGATATAGAACCAAGATTCATTTGAACACCACTTATCATCCTCAAATTGATAAGAAGAAAGAATGGAAAATCCAAAACATTATAATACATGTTGAGGATGTGCTCACTTGAATTTCAATGTATGTGGGATTTTTATTTACCTTTGGTAGATTTTTCCTTTAAAAATAACTTCAATTCATGTTTTCATGTGGGGTTTTATAAATAATTATATTAAGTATATGTTTTACTCCAACTTCTAGGGATAAAGTTTGTAAAAAGATTATTGTAGACTGAAAACATGTAGAGGTGATAAATAAAATTGTATAGAGGATTAAATCTCATATAAAGGAATGTTAATATAAGAAAAATGGAAATTCTAATAATTAGAGGAATTATTTGTAATTTCAATTGGGAGATGATGTTTTTATGAATTTATATCCATTCAAAGTTTTATAAGGTTTTTAAAGAAAGGAAAACCGAGCCTCGTGTGCATCGTACCTTTATAAATTCTAGAATAAATTATAGTGGTGGATATCCTTTTGGAAATTATATGTATCCATTCTAATATAAACATTGAGTTCAATATATATATTTTTAACGAATTACATATAAAAACTGATGGATATTCCCACATTTGGAGAAATATAATTTGAATGTGATCGATATTACTATGAAGATCCTGTCTATATTTGGTATAGTAGATAACAAGTGTTGATAAATCATATGACTCTATTGGTGAAGGTATTTTATGGAAATAAAAAATATAATATGTGAAGTGGAAACTTGTGGAAATTGTGATTATTAACAACACATATATATTCAAGATGTGTCATTATATAATTTTAAGGAATAAATTTTTTTAACTAGTGATGAATGGAACACCCAAAGATTTTAGGTTATGCATATTTTAATACATTTAATCTCCTTGATAGCTTTTATTGTATGAAACCCCAAGTTCAAACAAATTGTGATATATAATAATGTGACAATTATAATGTAGTTATTAATATTTATTTTAGTGAAATAAAAAAACAAAATTATAAAATATATATTGTATAATAATTTATAAAATAAATTCATTGGTTACCATTAAAAACTAATTTTAATGTAAAATAATGGGTTTTCTAAAAACTAATTTTGGGATTGAATTATTTTTATATGTTAATAATTTGAATAAAAAACTATTAGTGAATAAATTTAATGAAATTTAGAAATTATATATTCATTAAAATGTTTAAACATTCATCAATATTTTTACAAGTAATATGATTAGAATACATATAATTTTTTTTCTAAAGATATTATTTGTCTAAATCCTGATTTTCTTCTTCTTTGGGAAGATATTTCAAAATTAGTTTCTATCACTTATATTAACTGAATTTTAAGAAAATTAAATCTATATTTAAAATTTTGAGGATGATATTTTATAAATAGTTCTCTTATTTTTTTGTCATTTTTAATAGTAGCTGTGGTAAAACTTATCCACTCAGTGATGGGAAAATCTGTTTAATCTAGTTTAATATAAGCGATGAGGGAATAATTTTACACTCTATATCATATTTGATGAATTTAATTATTCCCTTATAACCTCATGATCTAACTCAATTTGTTTAATATAAAATTTTCCATGAAAATGTATAATATAATATTTAAATCAAATAATGTTATAAAATTTCACTATCATAATTTTAAATAAATATTATGAGTTTACATATGAAAATAAGAATGTTATGAATGAATATGAAAGAATATTTTAAAAAATGAAATTATATTTCTATTGAAAATTTATTTCTAATTTTTTGTAATTATGTAATTTATTTAAATGCATGTCTAACTCTAACACATTATTTATTTAATAAAATGAAAAATGAAAGAATTGATTTTAAAAATAGTAAAAGAGTTATAAGAAGACTGATTTATATTGCTTTAATAATTTTTTGGCTAAATGTCCTAGATTAGTGTTGTAGAAATATATCATATTAAAAATCCAACTCTATCATGATGTATTTGAAGTCAAGATAAATATATAATCACAAATTTATCATTAATGATAATTTATGAAAAAAAATATTTTATATAGATTATGTATGTAGTATGAAAAATTCTTTCTAACATTCTAAATTTGGATTCATATAAAGAATTATTTTCCTCTTCTGTGTGTCTTAGGCTCAAGATCTGTCTTCCTTTATTCACTCATTACTCATGAGGATAATATTTATCTATCAAGTGCACTATTAAATCCTTCCACTCTATTCTTGTTATTTCGTTGTCATATTTAGTATTATTAATCAATGGCCACCGTTGATCCTCATTACATTATATGATAAACTATATTGAAAAATTTCTTATTATCATTACTTCCTCGAGATAGAAATATCTTTCCTAAGGAATGTATCCATTACTAAACTGAAAATGTAATTGCTGTCCATATTAATGATGGAGTGTTCTGAAACATGAGGTGATCTATCATCATTAAACCCCATGGTGGATTAGTAAACTTCTTTATACTTTAAAGGTTATTACTTAAAAACCAAATTCAACTACCTTGTGTGGTTATAACTTGATCAGTACCAGCTCCATATCTAGCTCTATCTTTATTATCATTCTAAGAGGGGAATTAATTAATAGGGTACATTTAATGATATAGTTTCTATTCCATCTATTGGTAATAATTTTTATACATTTACAAACACTAGATTAGATAATAAAATGATGCAATAAATAAATAATTAGAAAACAAGTGAAACACTAAACATAAATTGGAACTTTTATGCAAAAAAACTATCATAATCATAAAAATGGTTTCTTTTGGTGTATTTTATTTTCAACTCCATAAAAAAGGGTTTTAATCAAAATTTTATTTATCATAAGACTATACCATTGGAGTATCCGACTAGAGGCATAGTAAGGCCAATTTGCTTGCACTAGGTGATAATCAGATAAAGCCCAATGTGCCTTTTTATGTGTCATTACCCCTAAGATCATTTTTTTGAGAACCACATCTACTAATATTATTAAAATAGAGATGAATTTTTAGGGAAACCGCCATAATAACTTTTGTACTAAAATATTGAGATGTTCTTCTATACATATAATCAATTACTACCATATGTTTATGTTCATTAATTTATTATTTCATAAATCTAGTTTCAAAGGTTTCTACTAAACTTCCACTGATACTAACTATGGTGACCTCGACCCTAGTAGCCTTAAGTAAGAGGATAAATTATTACATTGGCCCTACATATAGGATATCATGTCTCGATGGACAAAATAGTTTAGTAGTCATGGTAAAATAGAAAAATACATGAAATTCACAATGCATTTTAAACATAAAATACAAAGATATTTTTCTTTTTGAACACCATTACCCCCTTTGCATATCCCTGAATGAAAGAAAAAAACACTTCCTAGTTTCTGGGAAAAAATATATCATAATAAAGTGGTGAGCTTATATGCACTGTAGGGGATTGTGTATAGAAAAACCTATGAATAAAAAGGAATAATCAATATGTAATGTTAAATAACTAAAACCCATTCCACTTATTCAACGATCTAAACATAATATGGAAGGAGTAAATGATGATAAATTTATTCCATATAAATAATAACATGGGTCTGAAAGCATAAGAATAGATATTATAACTAATCTAATAATAACATAGAATATCAATAAATATACATATAATTAGGTAATTAATAATCTCATAAATCTAAAATATAATGTTGAGGCCTTGTTTGTAGACATCTAAATAAATAATAATAGACTCATCCAAAATCCTATCTAGTTTGTCTTATGAGACCTACTGATGGATAAAGGGGATATAGAAGACCCTAATTAATTACTTACAATGCCTAATTCATTTTGGAAATGAAATAGGTTAATCAAAATTGATATTAAGATTCATAATGATAATCTAACAAATGAAATTTTAATACATACCGCAATCAATAAACATACTCATAAATAATACAAAGTAAAATTTGGAATGGTAATATAATTGTACATACGTAGTCAAACTAATCATTAAACAACCCTATAAATAATAAATACAATATTAATAAAATTTCTAATTAGTCAATCATAAATAAAACATAGGGTTAATATAATTGTGTAATATAAATATATTTAATAGATATAGAAATTATTTTGGAGGAAAATATTATTTCTATTTTGAAAATCACCTTTCAAACAATAGTTCAAAAAGTTTTTTTAATTTAAATTTATTCAACAATATCCTTTACATGTAAAATAAGTATCAAAATACTGATAGGTTATTATGGTGTAAAATTAATTTCATAAATTACATTTTAAAACTATGATTCCGTTCTCAATTTTGGTAAAATACATATAGGGATTATTTTGAGAAAAACATAAATATTCAATTAATTTTTTTTAAATATAATTTTTTTAACTTATCATTAATAAATTATTTTTAAAATATTTATTAAAGGTTTGAATTTATTTATATAATATTGATTTTGATGAAAAACAATTTTTGAGTGAATAAAGAAATAAATTTATATTTTCATTAATGACTTCTTTTAGTCATTTTATGTTCTAAAATGCATGAAAATTGAAAATTACTTGAATAAGATCTTGAATATATTTATTTTAAAAATATTTATAAATTTTAGGATATAAATATAAAATTATTACCCTAATGGAGACATAAACATAAAAAATCCTAAATATTGATGATATTGTGAAATAAGTCATTACTACTTTGGAAACATCGAAATCAAATCCCCAGAAATGTAATGACATAAAATTAAACTATAAATTGCATTTAGAGATATATATTCATTATATAACTTTTCAAATGGGAATTATATACTGCACATAAATTAAATTATTGGATAATATGTCGTATATATCAATAATGTAAAAGTGAGTTCGAGAAACCCTTACATCAGGACCAATTCCCTTATAATTTTTCCATAACACCTGTATAATTTTCTAAAGCATGATATTAATTTTCCCATAACCATAATCATATATATAATATCATATATGTCCTACTACTAACATTTCTCCACCCATTTCAATAATTTTTATTATTTCTATTGTTTCTGTTGTTAATTTCCTTATTCTCTCAATCAAATTTTGTTATGAATGTTCTATTTCTTGTGCATGGGATCTATAAAATATAATATCAAAGAATTTAATTTTGTAATAATTACCATATTTACTAATTATATACATTTTTATAACATTTTATGGATGTTGGACAAGTAATATGAATCATAGTTCTTCACGGATATTATAGATTATACATATGCACGAGCGACAATATCATTCCTTTAATGAGTGAAAGTTTAATGAAAATAATAATATATTAATATTAATGAATTGATATAATTTTTTAAATATCATATATATTAATTAAATTTTTCCTTATTACATTCCATGTATAATTTATGTGAAAAAAACAATTCACATCAATTCATAAGGTGGTAGTCCGTCGTAAACATAAGCGACATTATCATATTTTAAAAGGAATGGAACATAAAAATGTATATGTTCTATTAACATGAAATAAGAATAAAAATATCATAAATATGTTATAAGTGTTTTAAATTCATCATTATATCCATACATTTATGGTGGAAATATAAAACGAACTATATTGGTTCACGAGGTGGTAGTCCCCTAGACACACAATCAATGAATTTATTACCCATTTAATAAAATTAGAGATAGATAAATATAATTAATAAACAAATAACATATATTATAATGATATATCCATTTTTTTAAATAGGATTTTTCCATAATTGAATGTGGAGAAATAAAAAATAAATTAAAAGAAATTTATTATGATATGTACATTCCCTAATAGAAACCACATTTGGGTATCTTCTTAATAAACCTAGTTATGGTCTTAAGAAGAAGAATAATATCTATAATATGTTTATGAATTTTGGGGAGATATTTTGGTAGGGTTTTGGTTATCCAAATAGCATGATGGGTGGGAATACGTGACGGGAGGGAGTGACCTTTTATATGTGGGGAAATGGAACCCTCTTGGAAATTACATCGATTTTTTTCCAAAATAAAACAAATATTAAATTAATTCACATGAAAAAACTCAAAATGAACTTATTTTGTAGTTTTTAAAGAAATATATAGACATATTTCCATAAAAATATTTTTTACAACTTGCTAGGCTATTTTAATTATTATCTTATTAGTTTAACTGCATGATAAACCCATTTATACCGTAACTATTATAATTAATTTTTACAATTTTAATTATTAAATCATGTAAAAAATTAATATAGTTATATTATATAATATAATTTATTCTAATTTGAATTATGGAATCCATTTTGATAAATTTAATTCAGAAAATAATCATAATTCAATAAAAAATATACCCATAGACATGATGAAAAATAATATTTTCACTCTATCAAAGAGATTGAATTTGTTAGAAAATAATTTTATCAAAGAGTCTCAGGATATTATATTCTATTATTATGTTTTTTTCCATTTCATAAATTATATCTAACATTATTTTATTATTTTAAAAATCTAAGTATTATATATATAATTCATCCATTATTTTCATTAAAAAATCTAATCAATATTAATTTGTACTTACAGACTATTGTCTCCTTGAATGGTATCATTTTTATCTATAACTTAAATATATTATTTAATATATGATTATAATTAATATATGTCCTATTAATATCACTAAAAATATTATTCAACAAATATACCCATGATCATGTTGCATTAAATATAACTGAAAAATTAAACCATTCATGAAAAATTCGAATTTTATCACCCAAAATAGAGGTTTTAATAAAAAATCCTGAATGGGTAATAAGATGTCATAATGAAATAATATATGGAATTATAAGTACTTTTTTGGTTAATTTGTTGATCTATATTAAAATTAAATTTATTATAAAGGTGGTTAGAGATCCTTTGAATTATGTTAAACTTGATAGAGGAGTTTTATATTACAATCTCATTTTTACAAGGATTGTTTGTGCATAAATTTATATTTATGGAATTATAGGATCTATCCCTAAAAAGTTTAATATAATTTCTTATGCAATACCTATTTATTTAAATTGCATTTTTTTCCTTACAATTTTCAATATATTTTCACTCAAATGATTAAATTATTGTTTAAAGGGAAATCATGGGTGTTTTTCTATTCATTTAGGAATATTTCTCTTCAATGTTTGTTTATAATTTAAAATAATTTCAATAATGTTTTCAATATTATCATATAGTTTCATAATAACTTTTTTAACCATGTTTTTATATATTAAAAATGATTCAATGAAATCTTCTTGTTATTTTTTGAACATGTAACTTTTTACCAATGTTTTGAATAGAATTATTTTTTTAATGTACCCCATATGAATTAAATTTATCTCCATCATGAGAAAATTTTTATTTTAATATCAAATTAAAATATTCCTTATTTATTTTAAATTTAAAGTTTTTCCTTTTTATTTTGGATATTTTTTATTTGAAATTAGTGGTTTTAAAATGAAAAGGGGGTTTTCCTAATGAAATATCCCAAAGATATTTTAATGGTATTTTTCATCTATGCTTAAATTCCATTTATGTTAATTATGATGAATAAGTGATATTATTTTTGGATACCATCATTGTTATTTATTTAAATGGAAAATAATAATTATGAAAAAGTATTTGTTAGATTCTTTTTCCTTTCCACTAGTTAAGATATGATGAAATGATAAATATTTTCATGATATTTTAGAGTACATATGAATGGATTATGTTTCATTTATGGGTGTGTTAATTATATCCCCCCAATTTATTTGGTAAAGATTAACGTTTTAAGAAATCAAAAGGTATATGGGCAGTTATCACATGCCCAAAAGAGGGTAAATGAGAGTATATAGGAAGACGAAATAGTTTTGTGGTTGGTTATCCCTAAAATAAAATTGGATAAATGTTTTTTTTGGTAGCCTTTAAGTAAGATTTATAAGATTATAATAATGAACAATTTTTTCAACTATTTTATAGAATAATCCTATGAATTTTTTTTTCGTTCATGGATTATGTTATTTTATTCTTTTTTTATTCATGCCTTATGAGAAACCAACCGTTATTCAAAGATTTATTGTAATGATCTATGAAATGATGGGTATGATTATCAAATATAAATATCATTTTATAAAACCCTTATTATTATGCTATTATTAAAATGGATCATGTATTTATATAATTGTTGTTTACTTTTATAGATAATATGAGGTCAAAATTTACTATGTTTCCTTTTCCCCTGTATATGAATATTTATTTTATGTCTTATATTTCTAAGATGGATACTAGTTTTAAATAAAATTGTTGGAGATAATGTAGATATTTTATGTACTATTTTCTTATGTATCCATGCTTTAAAATACACTAAACCTTTATAATCCTGAAATCGTTCTTAATGAATATTCATTTAACGATAAGTAATATTTTTATATTTAATTTTTTGGTCCCCTCACTTAGGGGGTGATTTTATATAATTTTTAAATATTATATTAGTGTATGTGTTACAAAATATAATAACAATAAATTGTTTCACAAAATTTTCATTAGATACATAATGACAAAAAGAAAGTAAAAATAAAAATTGTTTAAAATATAAAAGTGGATTCCATGAAAATTGTTACTAAAATATAATTTTACTTTCAAAAATCTTATGAGTGAACCCTATATAAAATCAATATTTATAGCATGAGATAACCACTTTCAATCATACAATGACCCATTTTGTTGAATTATTTTTAACATTACCATATTCAATAATATTTTTAGTAAACCTAAAAACCCCTTTATTTATGTGTGATTTAAAATCCTTCTCTGAATTAAAACATAAATGTAATTAATGTTATTTTATATAACAAAAAATTTATACTTTATCCATAATTTATTTAAATGGGCTATGGACATGACTAAACATATTACATGTCCGGAGTGTATGTTTATGATGGATTGACTATTTTGGTTACCCATGTGTGATTCTCTCACTTGTAAATGTTCTATTGTCTTCTGAGTATCATTGGTTAAAATTAGAAATTTATATGTTATGGTGAAATCATTTTAAATTGGCTTCATATTGGAATTTTTTAAGTGGATTTATTTTAATTGAAACGTGTTAATGAAATAATAGAATGTGTGTTATTTTTTTTAAAAAAATCATTCTATTTTTTCTATTTCATGATTTAAAATCACATATTTCATAACACACAATAGATCACTTGGATTAAATATAGATTTATTTCATTCATGGTCAAATAGTGAAATCATAATTGGATTTATGCTCACTCCCAATATGCACACCTCAAATAAAAACATGTATCATGAGATTTATATTAGTTAGGGAACATCAGTCATGGAGTGGTAAAAATATTTTACTACACATTCAATTGGGGTATATGTCATTATTCATGTGATGTTAGAGGACCACAACATTGGTTCTATCATTGAAAATTTAGTCTATACATTTTATTATTGGGTTTATGGTTTATTAATGTCTAAATCTGTTTTTGGTAAACCAATGATATTGGATTATTTTTCATTATTTAAATATCATCAAACAAAATTTATATGTGGTTTACTTTCCTTTTACACTTGTAAATATAATAGTTATATAGTTGTATATTTAATAATTTAATATTTAAATAATGTACATTTTTTATTAAATAAATCATATAAAAACCTATAATATGATCATTTTTCACATTTTTGTTGAAAAAATTGATTTGAAATATATTATTGAAAATATATTTCACTTCAGTCATTAAATATCATCATAGGTGAAGTGTCCAAGGATCGTGTAGTCACACAGAGAGAGGGCGAATCAAGTGTGACCTATTTTATAGAATTATTTTTCTCCTTTTAATTCAAACCTCTATCACCTATTAATATTAGTGGATCATGCATGATATTTTTAAAGAAAATGTAACAAATTTTTTTATTACATGGTTTAGTACTAAGACCTACATCCTTTCCATGTCATTTATACCCCCAATGGATTATTCACTATACTCATTTTAAAAATTAAAATGGTCCAGGTAGCAAATTGTTATACACCCCAATAATCAATCCTCTAGTCGATTCTAGTTATACCCCCATGAAATAAATTTCTTTACCTCAGGTGGTTAGAAATCCCAAACATTCGAATGGTTAGACCCGCTAGTCATTAGACCCTATTTATAAATGGTTAGAACACCCATCAAAATCTCCTTCTTCTTCATATAATATCTAATCCATATATAGGATGATCAATTTATGATCCTCCACCAAGAGTTTTCTAAATCATCCCGACTCATGTAAAATTTCAAGTTCCTTTGAACTGATGCTGGACTTTCACAAATAATTTTTATTACTGAATATAATCAGCTGCTTTAGTACAAAACTACTTTGGTGAGAATTTTTTCTTCTACAAAAGATGCAGCCTCACTAAACACTAAAACGTTGGATAATTAATTCTTCCAAAACACTGATAAAATTAATTTCCTATATTATGTCATAGAATAATTTCACAATGATAATGAAATTTAAATTTCATGTCTACTAATCAATCATCATGCATGTATAAAATACATTTCACGGGCTTCCCTCTTTTATGAAAGCGTTATTTCTTGTTCATACATAATGTCTCAATTAATTTATTCAATGTTTCATATGTTTCACACTATCTTTGAATTCCACTAACACCAATATACAATATCTTCACTTTTTATGTATTCATTAACTTCTTATACAAACATACAAGAACATTCTTCCTCTATTGACGTTTAAATGGGTTTACACACAACCATGCACACAAAAATTACTTTCAATGCATTTTTGTAATCCTCATGCATAAAATTAATGCACTATTTCTTAGATTATCTACTCTATTTTTATTATACACATAATTCTTGTGTTTTATCCATGGGTATTAAGAACATTCATGTACACAATGTATTGGTACTTCTTCAAGAACACTTTCCCTTTGCATGACAAAAATTCTCCCACAAAAAATATTTTGTCCAAGGAATATAAATGCATGAACACTTACTAAAATGAATACCTTAGTCCTTTTCTTGCACAAACCAGAGTGGGTAAATAATTAGTGTGCCTAATAATTCCTTCACAAGATGAAGAATAAGTTTACAATTTTCCGAGGTTCCTCAAATCCTTCATAAATAATAACAAGACACAAATATGAATTTCTCTATGTCAAATGCTTCACATAACATTGTTCATCAAAAAGAAAAACTAGTGTGGTATCCACATATAGTTTTCCCATGGTATTAATCCAACTGTGCACAAACATAATGTGTGCGAAACATCCCTTCATGAACCATGCATTGTCATGGAACTCAATTTCACTAGAAATGAGAGCTTATCCAAAATCAAAAATAATAACTCTCAATTATAGAACATGGTATTTACAGGAAACACATATCCTCATAGAACTTTCTTGAATCATTATGAACCAATAATTTTGTTTCTTGGGAGTGTAATATGATTGAAAACCATTATCATAGCTGATATTGTTTTATCAACTCACTATATATCAAATTTTTGATCTTCATTTTCATGTATAATAGATTATTAAGAGATTCCAATCGTCTTGGAATTTTTAGAACACTTGATAGATGATCATAAGGATTGGATCGATCATGGGTCATTGTCTCCACGGCGATCTAAATATATGTCACGCTTGGTTGAGGTTTCCTGAAAATGATGAGGGGGAGAATTGATCTCATGGGTCAGAAAAATTAGATAAGCCTATCCATTGGCCACTGAGCTTGCTAAGATGACCAGACACCCATATGAAATTAGACGAATGATCATATGGTTCTGTATCATTCGGTGTAATCCAAAATCAAAACAAAAATACTCTTAATGATACTTTATAATAAACACATTACTGAAATCCAAACACAAATTAGTTTTTGTATTCATCCACTTCCACCTCATATTGTGTCATGCTAGGAACATCCTCCACATCCACACTGCTCTGAATGGTGGCTCTCTCTTGCATATACTTCTCCATGCCCATTATGTTAGAGATATTCACTTCCCATTATGCCACCTTACTTGCCCGGGGCTGGATCTCTCTATTTTTTTACCTAGCTAGGGTCATCTTGTGTGAAAGATAAATTTTTAATCAAACCACAAACAATATACTTCAAGTACAACATAAAATACCACAATATAATAATTGACCTTATACTAAGAGAACATAAAATCCCAATCAAAAATAAATATCAATATTCATAGATCTTATTTTTTTTCTTAAAATCATTGTAGTAAACAATTTTTCAATTTAACTCACCAGAGACTCATGCTTTATAAAATCCAGATCATCTCCATAATCGTTACAATTATAATCCATTTTATTTTCATCTTCTTAGTTAATTTACAACAATTTCAACTTTAAAAAATTATGTGTCCTCTTCAATATCTCAATTTTTATATGTTTTCAATACCCATTTTATTTTAATATTAAATTATAACTACTACCCCTTATTAGAAATAAATCCCAATATATAATGATGGGTAGGAATTATCATTTAAAATATTCATGTTCTAAGGAATTAATCTTCTCTTCTGAAACATATTTTATATTTTACTTCTGAGAAAGATGGAATCACTACTGGAATAGAAAAGTTATAAAATTAATCTACTAAATTTCTACATGATAAATTCTATGTGCAGAAAAAATAGTGTTAAAATTTAATATTAATGATGTTAATAAGATTCCAGCATGTCATATGAATCACTAAAAAATTAATAAATTGATCAAAAATATTTCATTCCATTTTTTTGTATACATCTCACCAAACCAATTAAAATATTTTGGAGAAAGTATTTATTTCCCATTTTAAATTGCTTTTCCCTTTTTGAATTTTTAGTTACGATGAAAATATAAGAATGCAATCAACACAACTCAATGATGACAAAGATCAATTTCTTGATTTTTTTTAAAATCAATTGATTTATACCTCTCCAAATCATCTGGTATTAATATGATGTCAACTGGGATAGAAATATCTGATTTTTGATTTTTTTGATCCCTCCCCAAATATATGCACACAATACTTCTTAATCATTATTTACTTTATTCAAGAATAAACTCTAATCATATTATGTGATTATTTGAGAAGTTTCAAGTATACAACATGATTCTAATATTTTTCTATGATGGATATCTTTTTGTTGAAATATGTTCACACATTTTATAAATTAACGTCTCTCATAAAAATATACTTCACCTTCCATTCCATGTTTTCAAAAATCACTATATATATGGGAATAAGTTGGTTCTTCAATTTTCCTCAGTTTTAGAAGTAGGTTTAAGAGTTTCGTCACAACCTAGAAATCTTCTTTGATAAAAAACGCTTCTTCATATTTGAAAACAGAAAAATTTTAGGTTTCAATGCATGTTCCATCCTTCTTCCCTCTTTCTACTTTTATAGCTGTATGATAAAAAAAATTTAGGAACATTATCATTATTAACGTTGTGTATAGACACATTTTCTAAAACACTAGAACTCACATATTCTTTCCATTTCTTCTTCAATAGTTCCCCTCTTTTTAGAAACATTTCATACACTTCATTAGAGATGTGTTTCACCAAATCCATCTTGGGGTTTATTTTTTGTATAGATACTTTCTCTAATTCTCTCTTTGTTCCATTAGAATCATTATTTATGGTCAATTCACAATGGTCTATGATGTGAACATTCCTACTATAATAGAAACATGTTTTCTTTTTTTATTACACTCTTCACACCATTATTCACAAAATTTTTGGGAGTTGTTTGTTTAAAAAATTTCTTCATTTTAAAAAAACCCAAGGGTGACCTTTCATCCTCATATAATACCTTATTCAAATCATATTGTGGTCTTATATTCACATTAGCAGATGATTTATGCATGTTTGGTACATACCCGCACTCATTATTATAATGATCGCGTTTTTGTAGTAATCTTTGAAATTTTTAGTGTAATAACATATATTCATGTTAAACTGATTCTACTTCTTTTAATTATTCTCTTATTGTTTAGGTTTCAGATTATCTTAATCTTTGATACACCTAAATGTTGATTTCTTTTAATTTTTTTATAATAAAATATTGTGACAAAAATTACTCTCCTGATTCAAAAACATCCAATTTCACTAAAAATATCCAAAAAATATTGATGTCCTCTTTTGTGACATGTTCTGACATTAGTATACATTTTACTACATATGGGTTTCACATTTCTTCATCTATTCATTAATTGGAGAACAATAATTTTTCTTTTCCCATATTTTTCTAGATTTTGATGTTGAATATGCACTAGTAATCAAATCAACATTAGTACACATAGATGTATCCGGATAAAGGGTTACCTTATTGAAGGATTCTTTAGTATATTTATCCTTTGATATTCTCAAGCATTTACAACCACTAGATTTTGTATTTTCTGAAATAGGACACTTATCAGATGAATCCTTTTCAATACGTATTTTATTTATAACATAGCAAGTATTAGCTTGTGTCCCTTCTATATTTCTTAGTTTTACTTCTAGTTTAGGAAAATTTAAGTTGAGATAATCTTCTAAAATTCAATAGATTTCATCCTTTCTTCCCACTTAATATTCATCTTCTGAACTACATCTTCATGAATTTGGGTTTCCATTAATAACAAATTTTTAATCTATTTAATTATTTCTTATCTATCATTAAATTGAGATTATTTAAGATGAATATATGTAATATGATTTTTTTTTCAGGTGCAAGTGTAAATTATATAAAAACAATTTTGAAAATATAATTCCCACAAATATTACTTTAAAATTCTATAATATCTCCATCAAAAATTTATCTGTAAATAGATATTTTTTCATTAATTATCTTAAATATTTTATGAGAGTGTTGGATATTCCATCATTTTTGGTT
Source organism: Viscum album (assembly GCA_963277665.1). Lineage (NCBI taxonomy): Eukaryota > Viridiplantae > Streptophyta > Magnoliopsida > Santalales > Viscaceae > Viscum > Viscum album. The sequence goes on along the minus strand of OY728120.1, from coordinate 1,872,725,130 downwards.
AATGATTATTCTATAGCATTATTCTCTTCATGAAGATGTAATTTTTCATCATAAAGTATCATGATAGATTTTCTCATAAATTTTAGTAATTTATTAGAATGTTTCTTTAGAATATTTTTGATTTTAGAATTTATCATATCATCATCGTAACATGAACTTCATTCATCAGAATTATAACCAACTAACATTAATGAAAAAATTACACTTTAAGCGTGTTCAACTAGTAGTTGATTGTCCATTATCTAAGTACTATTATTTAGCTTAATTTCCACACTTTCATTAATTTTTATGAGTCTTGAATGAAGCAACAACATTTCTAACATCAGGATATCAGAGGTGGCCTATTCTAGTATACCAATTAATCTGTCCAAGGAGTTTTTAGTCACAATTATATGTTGGGATGAATCAGGTGTGACCTATTTTAATTAATTAGTTTTCAAATTTTAATTCAAATAACTATCACGTGATAAGATTATAGGATCATGCCCAAAATTATCAAAGAAAAAGAATCACAACACCCAATATTTTTCAAGGTTTGGTAAAGAGACCTACATCATTTCCATGTTGGTTGTACCCCCCAATATGGATTATCCACTATAATATTTTTTTCCAATTACAACGGTTCCATTAGAAACTTGTTATACCCCCCATTAATTTATCATCCTATTTATTCTGGTTATACCCACAAACAGTCCAACTCTTATTCCTTGGTTGGTTAGACACCCCAAACATTCAACGCGTTTGACCCCTAGTCACTTGGGTCATATTAGTAACTAGTTAAAACCCCCAGTCATAAGATCCTTATCATTATAATATCATATCCATAGATAGGATGATCAATTGAAGATCCTACTCTATGAGATTACTAGATCAAACCAACTTTTTTACAATTTAATGTAACAATGAACTGATGTTGGACTTGCTCAAATAATTTTGATCACCGAGTATAATCAGATACCTTAGTATGAAATAGCTCGGTCAAGAATTTTAATGTGCCCCATATGAATTAAATTTATCTCCATCATAAGAAAATGTTTATTTTAATATCTAATTAAAATATTCCTTATTTATTTTAAATTTAATGTTTTCCTTTTTATTTTGGATATTTTTTTATTTGAAATTAGTGGTTTTAGAATTAAAAGGGGGTTTTCCTAATGAAATATCCCAAAGATATTTTAATGGTATTTTTCATCTATGCTTAAATTCCATTTATGTTAATTATGATGAATAAGTGATATAATTTTCGGATACCATCATTGTTATTTACTTAAATGGAAAATAATAATTATGAGAAAGTATTTGTTAGATTCTTTTTCCTTTCCACGCGTTAAGATATGATGAAATGATAAATATTTTTATGAAATTTTAGAGTACATATGAATGTATTATGTTTCATTTATGGGTGTGTTAATTATATCCCTCCAATTTATTTGGTAAAGATTAACATTTTATGAAATCAAAAGGTATATGGGTAGTTATCACATGCCCAAAAGAGGGTAAATGGGAGTATATAGGAAGCCGAAATAGTTTTGTGGTTGGTTATCCCTAAAATAAAATTGGATAAATGTTTTGGTTGGTAGTCTTTAATTAATATTTATAAGATTATGATAATGAACAATTTTTTCAACTCTCTTATAGAATGATCCTATGAACTTTTTTTGTTCATGGATTATGTTATTTTATTCTTTTATTATACATGCCTTATATGAAACCAACTGTTATTCGAAGATTTATTGTCATGATCTATGAAATGATGGGTATGATTATCAAATATAAATATCATGTTATAAAACCCTTATTCTTATGCTATTATTAAAATGGATTATGTATTTATATAATTGTTGTTTACTTTTATAGATCATATGAGGTCAACATTTACTTTGTTTTCTTTTCCCCTGTATATGAATATTTATTTTATGTCTTATATTTCTAATATGGATACACGTTTTAAATAAAATTGTGGTAGATAATGTAGATATTTTATGTACTATTTGTTTATGTATCCATGCCTTAAAATACACTAAACCTTTATAATCTTGAAATTTTTCATAATAAATTTTAATTTAACGATAAGTAATATTTTTATATTTAATGTTTTGGTCCCCTCACTTAGGGGGTGATTTTATATAATGTTTTAATATTATTTTAGTGTATGTGTTACAAAATATAATAACAATAAATTTTTTCACAAAATTTTCATTAGATACATAATGACAAAAAGAAATTAAAAATAAAAATAGTTTAAAATATAAAAGTGGATACCATGAAAATTGTTACTAAAATATACTATTACTTTCAAAAATCTTATGTGTGAACCCTATATAAAATCAATATTTATAGCATGAGATAACCACTTTCAATCATACAATGACCCATTTTGTTGAATTATTTTTAACATTACCATTATCAATAATATTTTTAAAAAACGTAAAAACCCCTTTATTTATGTGTGATTTAAAATCCTTCTTTGAATTAAAACATAAATGTAATTAATGTTATTTTATATAACAAAAAATTTATACTTTCTCCATCATTTATTTAAAGGGGCTATGGACATGACTAAACATATTACATGTACTGAGTGTATGTTTAAGATGGATTGACTGTTTTGGTTACCCATGTGTGATTCACTCACTTGTAAATGTTCTATTTTCTTATGAGTATCATTGGTTAAAATTAGAAATGTATATGTTAAGGTGAAATCATTTTAAATTGGATTCATATTGTAATTTTTTATGTGGATTTATTTTAATTGAAACGTGTTAATGAAATAATGGAATGTGTGTTATTTTTTTTAAAAAAATCATTCTATTTTTTTCTATTTCAGGATTTAAAATCACATATTTAATAACACACAATAGATCACTTGGATTAAGTATAGATTTATTTCATTCAAGGTCAAATATTGAAATCATAATTGGATTTATGCTCACTCCCAATATGCACACCTCACATAAAAACATGTATCCTGAGTTTTATATTAGTTAGGGAACATCAGTCATGGAGTGGTAAAAATATTTTACTACACATTCAATTGGGGTATATGTCATTATTCATGCGATGTTAGAGGACCACATCATTGGTTCTATCATTGAAAATTTAGTCTATAAATTTTATTATTGGGTTTATGGTTTATTAATGTCTAAATTAGTTTTTGGCAAACCAATGATATTGGATTATTTTTCATTATTTAAATATTATCAAACAAAATTTATATGTGGTTTACTTTCCTTTTACACTTGAAAAGATAATAGATATATAGTTATATATTTAATAATTTAATATTTAAATAATGTACATTTGTTATTAAATAAATCATGTAAAAACCTATAATATGGTCATTTTTCACAATTTTGTTGAAAAAATTGATTTGAAATATATTATTGAAAATATCTTTCACTTAAGTTATTAAATATCAACATAGGTGAAGTTTCCAAGCATCGTGTAGTCACACTGAGGGAGGGTGAATCAAGTGTGACCTATTTTATAGAATTATTTTTCTCTTTTTAATTCAAACCTCTATCACCTATTAATATTAGTGGATCATGCATGAAATTTTTAAAGAAAATGTAACCAAATTTTTTATTACATGGTTTAGTACTAAGACCTACATCCTTTCCATGTTATTTAGACCCCCAATGGATTATTCACTATACTCATTTTAAAAATGGAAATGGTCCAGGAAGAAAATTGTTATACACCCCAATAATCAATTCTCTAGTTGATTCTGGTTATACCCCCATGAAATAAATTTCTTTACCTCAGGTGGTTAGAAATCCCAAACGTTCGACTGGTTAGACCCGCTAGTCCTTAGACCCTATTTAGAAATTGTTAGAACACCCATCAAAATATCCTTCTTCTTCATATAATATCTAATCCATATATAGGATGATCAATTTATGATCCTCCACCAAGAGTTTTCTAAATCATCCCGACTCATGTAAAATTTCAAGTTCCTTTGAACTGATGCTAGACTTTCACAAATAATTTTTATTACTGAATATAATCACATGCTTTAGTACAAAACTACTTTGGTGAGAATTTTTTCTTCTACAAAAGATGCAGCCTCACTAAACACTGAAATGTTAGATAATTAATTCTTCTAAAACACTGATAGAATTAATTTCGTATATTTTGTCTTAGAATAATTTCACAATGATAATGAAATTTAAATTTCATGTCTACTAATCAAACATCATGCATGTATAAAATACATTTCATGGGCTTCCCTTTTTTATAAAAGCGTTATTTCATGTTCATACATAATGTCTCAATTAATTTTTTCAATGTTTCATATGTTTCACACTATATTTGAATTCCACTAACACTAATATACAATATCTTCACTTTTTATGCATTCATTGACTTCTTATACACACATACTACCACATGCTTCCTCTAGTGATGTTTAAATGGGTTTACACACATCCATGCACACAAAAGTTACTTTCACTGCATTTGTGTAATCCTCATGCATAAAATTAATGCAATATTTCTTAGATTATCTACTCTACTTTTATTATACACATAATTCTTGTGTTTTATCCATGGGTATAAAGAATGTTCATGTACACAATGTATTGGTACTTCTTCAGGAACACTTTCCCTTTGCATGACAAAAATTCTCCCACAAAAAATATTTTGTCCAACGCATATAAATGCATGTACACTTACTAAAATGAATACCTTAGTCCTTTTCATGCACAAACACAAGTGGGTATAGAATTAGTGTGCCTAATAATTCCTTCACAAGATGAAGCATAAGTTTACACTTTTCTGAGGTTCCTCAAATCCTTCATAAATAATAACGAGACACAAATATGAATTTCTCTATGTCAAATGCTTCACATAACATTGTTCATCAAAAAGAAAAACTAGTGTGGTATCCACATATAGTTTTCCCATGGTATTACTCCAACTGTGCACAATCATAATGTGTGTGGAACATCCCTTCATGAACCTTGCATAGTCATGGAACTCAATTTCACCAGAAATGAGAGCTTATCCAAAATCAAAAATAATAACTCTCAATTAAAGAACATGGTATTTACAAGAAACACATATCCTCATATAACTTTCTAGAATCATTATGAACCAATCGTTTTGTTTCTTGGGAGTGTAATATGATTGAAAACCATTATCATAACTGATATTTTTTTTATCAACTCGCTATATATCAAATTTTTGATCTTAATTTTCATGTATAATAGATTATTAAGAGATTCCAATCATCATGGAATTTTTAGAAAACTTGATAGATGATCATAAGGATTGGATCGATCATGGGTCATTGTCTCCACGGTGATCTAAATATATGTCACGCTCGGTTGAGGTTTCCTGAAAATGATGAGGTGGAGAATTGATCTCACGGGTCAGATAAATTAGATAAGACTATCCATTGGCCACTGAGCTTGCTAAGATGATCAGACACCCATATGAAATTAAACGAATGATCATATGGTTCTGTATCATTCGGTGCAATCTAAAATCAAAACAAACATTCTCTTAATGATACATTATAATAAATACATTATTGAAATCCAAAGAAAAATTAGTTTTAGTATTCATCCACTTCCACCTCATATTGTCTCATGCTAGGAACATCCTTCACTTCCACACTGCTCTGCATGGTGGCTCTCTCTTGCATATACTTCTCCATGCTCATTATGTTAGAGATATTCACTTCCCATTATGCCACCTTACATGTCTCGGGATGGCTCTCTCTATTTTTTTACCTAGATAGGGTCATATTGTGTGCAAGATAAATGTTTAATCAAACCCCAAAAAATATACTTCAAATACAACATAAAATACCACAATATATTAATTGACATTATACTAAGAGAACATAAAATCCCAATGAAAATTAAATATCAATATTCATAGATCTTTTTTTTGTTCTTAAAATCATTTTAGTAAACAATTTTTCAATTAAAATCACCAGAGATTCATGTTTTATAAAATCCAGATCATCTCCACAATCGTTACAATTATAATCCATTTTATTTTCATCTTCTTGATTAATTTACAACAATTTCAACCACAAAAAATTATGTGTCCTCTTTAATATCCCACTTTTTATGTGTTTTCAATACCCATTTCATTTTAATATTAAATTATAACCGATACCCATTATTAGAAATAAATCCCAATATATAATGATGGGTAGGAATTATCATTTAAAATATTCATGTTCTAAGAAATTACTCTTCTCTTCTAAAACATATTTTATATTTTACTTCTGAGAAAGATGGAATCACTACTGGAATAGAAAATTTATAAAATTAATCTACTAAATTTCTACATGATTAAGTCTATGTGCAGAAAAAAGTGTGTTAAAATTTAATATTAATGATTTTAATAAGATTCCAGCATGTCATATGAATCACTAAAAAATTAATAAATTGATCAAAATATTTCATTCCATTTTTTTGTATACTTCTCACCAAATTGATTAAAATATTTTGGAGAATGTATTTATTTCCTATTTTAAATTGCTTTTCCCTTTTTGAATTTTTTAGTTAAGATGAAAATATGAGAATGAAATCAACACAACTCAATGATGACAAAGATCGATTTCTTGATTTTTTTAAAAAACATTTGATTTATACCTCTCCAAAACATCTGGTATTCATATGATGTCAACTGGGATAGAAATATCTGATTGTTGATTTTTTTGATCCCTCCCCCAATATATGCACACAATACTTCTTAATAATTATTTACTTTCTTCAAGAATAAACTCTAATCATATTCTGTGATTATTTGAGAAGTTTCAAGTATACAACATGATGCTAATATTATTCTATTATGGATATCTTTTTGTTGAAATATGTTCACACATTTTATAAATTAATTTCTATCATTAAAATATACTTCACCTTCCATTCCTTGTTTTCAAAAATCACTATATATATGGGAATAAGGTGGTTCTTCAATTTTCCTCAGTTTTAGAATTATGTTTTAGAGTTTCATCACAACCTAGAAATCTTCTTTGATAAAAAACGCTTCTTCATATTTGAAAACAGAAAAATTTTGGTTTTCAATGCCTGTTCCAACCTTCTTCCCTCTTTCTACTTTTATAGCTGTATGATAAAAAATTCTTTAGGAACATTCTCATTATTAACATTGTGTATAGACATATGTTCTAAAACACAAGAACTCACATATGCTTTCCATTTCATCTTCAATAGTTTCCCTATTTTTAGAAACATTTCATACACTTCATTAGAGATGTGTTTCACCAAATCCATATTGGGGTTTATTTTTTGTATAGATACTTTCTCTAATTCTCTCTTTGTTCAATTAGAATCATTATTTATAGTCAATTCACAATGGTCTATGATGTGACCATTCCTACCATAATAGAAACATGTTATCTTTTTTATTACACTCTTCACACCATTATTTTCAAAATTTTTGGGAGTTGTCTGTTTAAAAAATTTCTTCATTTTAAATAAACCCAAGGGTGACCTTTCATCCTCATATAATACCTTATTAAAATCATATTGTGGTCTTATATTCACATCAGTAGATGATTTATGCATGTTCGGTACATACCAGTACTCATTATAATAATGATCATGTTTTTGTAGTACTCTTAGAAATTTTTAGTGTAATAACATATATTCATGTTAAACTGATTCTATTTCTTTTAATTATTTTCTTATTGTTTAGGTTTCAGATTATCTTAATCTTTGATACACCTAAATGCTGATTTTTTTTAATTTTTTTATAATGAAATATTGTGACAAAAATTACTCTCCTGATTCAAAAACTTCCAATTTCACTAAAAATATCCAAAAAGTATTGATGTCGTCTTTTATGACATGTTCTGACATTAGTATACATTTTACTACATATGGGTTGCACATTTCTTCATCTATTCATTAATTGGAGAACAATAATTTTTCTTTTCTCATATTTTTCTAGATTTTGATGTTGAATATGCACTAGTCATCAAATCAACATTAGTACACATAGATGTATCCGGATAAAGGGTTACCTTAATGAAGGAGTCTTTAGTAGATTTTTTCTTTGATATTCTCAAGCATTTACGACCACTAGATTCCGTATTTTCTGAAATAGGACACTTATCAGATGAATCCTTTGCAATACGTATTTTATTTGTAACATAGAGAGTCTCAGCTTGTGTCCCTTCTATATTTCTTAGTTTTACTTCTAGTTTAGGATAATTTATGTTGAGATAAATCTTCTAAAATTCAATAGATTTCATCCTTTCTTCCCACTTAATATTCATCTTCTGAACTACATCTTCAGGAATTTGGTTTTCAATTAATAACAAATTTTTAATCTATTTAATTATTTCTTATCTATCATTAAATTGAGATTCTTTAAGATGAATACATGTAATATGATTTTTTTAGGTGCATGTATAAATTATAAAAAAACAATTTTGAAAATATAATTCCCACAAATATTACATTAAAATTCTATAATATCTCCATCAAAAATTTATTTTTAAATAGATATTTTTTCATCAATTATCTTACATATTTTATGAGAGTGTTGGATATTCCATCATTTTTGGTTAATGATTCTTCTCTATCATTATCCTCTTCTTGAAGATGTAATTTTTCATCAAAAAGTATCATGAAATATTTTCTCATAAATTTTAGTAATTTATTGGAATGTTTCTTTAGAATATTTTTGATTTTAGAATTTATCATATCATCTTCACAAAATGAACTTGATTCATCAGAATTATAACCAACTGACATTAATTAAAAAATTACACTTTAAGCATGTTCAACTAGTAGTTGATTCTCAATTATCTTTGAACTATTATTTAGCTTAATTTCCACTCTTTCATTAATTTTTATGAGTCTTGAATGAAACAACAACATTTCTAACATCAGGATATGAGATCGGATTTTTCATATGATGATCATCTAAATTTTCATCAAACTCAAATCTGCACTTCATATTCTTCAGATAAAAAAAATTGGATGAGTATAGTAGATACAATCAGAGGTTGCCTATTCTAGTATACTAATTAATCTGTCCAAGGAGTGTTTAGTCACAATTATATGTTGGGGGTAAATCAGGTGTGACCTATTTTGATGAATTGGTTTTCAAATTTTAATTCAAATATCTATCACCTGATAAGATTATAGGATCATGCCTAAAATGATCAAAGAAAAATAATCACAACACCCAATATTTATTCAAGGTTTGTTAAAGAGACCTACATCATTTCCATGTTGGTTATACCCCCCAATATGGATTATTCACTATAATATTTTTTCCAATTACAACGGTTCCATTAGAAACTTGTTATACCCCCATTAATTTATTATCCTATTGATTCTGGTTATACCCACAAACAGTCCATCTCTTATTCCTTGGTTAGTTTGACACCCCAAACATTCAATGTGTTTGAACCATAGTCTCTTGGGCCATATTAGCAACTAGTTAAAACCCCCAATCATAAGCTCCTTATCATTATAATATCATATCCATAGATAGGATGATCAATTGAAGATCCTAATCTATGAGATTACTGGATCAAACCAACTTTTGTACAATTTAATGTAACATTGAACTGATGTTGGACTTGCTCAAATAATTTTGATCACCGAGTATAATCTGATACCTTAGTATGAAATTACTCGGTCAAGAATTTTTGCAGCTCTATACCCTTTACGTGGGCGAGTTCAACTGAGAATTATCCTACCTTTCTTGGTATGGGCTAGCTCCCTCACTTCATCAAGATTTATATGTTCAGATAATGTGCTAGATAAATATTCAATCAATCCCCTAATAGAACACTTATAGGAAAATAGAATATCACATAACATAATACTTGAACTTATAATAAGAAAATATAAAATCTTTATGAAAAATAAATATCAGTTTTTTTGGGACTTCTTTTTATTCCTCAAATCATTATAGTAAATAATATGTCAATTCATCCCAACAATGAAAATTTTTCTATAAAATATAGATAAGCTACATAACCATTAAAATTATAATTCCATAACATTTCTTTTTCATAATTTATTAAATAAAATTTCATCTTCAACAAATTATTTAGTCTCTTCAATAGGAACATATATCTTGAGTATTTATGACATTGGTTATTTGTAAAAATAATGTTTGAAATATTTTTAACAATATATTTCATATTGGTTATTTTAATAACTCAGATAAAACATATAATTGAATATATAACTCATGTTAGTTTTTAAAATAATATAGTTAAAAAACATTTTTAACAATATATTATATTTTTATTATTAAAATAATTGAAATGAAGGATAAATTATAAAATTAACCACAATATCAATAATTCATTTTTTACTTCATGAAAATCCACACCGCAAATTTTTTTTATTTTAAAACATTACCTCCAAATATATTATCCCACACACACATTTTTCAATTTTCATCCAAATATTTTATTTTCCAACCATTCATTATGTATTCCCACTTTTATAGAATATAATTATTCACTTATTAATTTAAAACTACTGTTGATTACTTCCTTAAAAAAATATTTACAAAATTTTTCAAATCTATAAGGGATAGAGTGACATAAATAATGAAATATTGATAGAATTATTCAGAAAAGTATCCCAATGGTGTGGTGGAATAGAATACAGTGTGATCTATGCAGGATTAAACTAAAATATATATTGGGTTAAAATTCCATGGATTTCTTCATGGAATCCAATGTTATTATATTACAATGTGTGGTTTGTTCATTTTTCTCAAAAATTGATCTATATTTTTTATGTTAATCTCTAGATGGTACATAGTGGATTTTTAATAGGGGATGTCATATGTTTTAGAGGTAAATTTTATGTAATCAATTCCCATAATGAAGTGAACTATTTATAAAATTTACAATAATTATGAAATATTTATAAAAATACATGGTTTCACGAGGAAGGGACACAATTCCTATAAATATTGTAAAAAATCATGCATTATTAACTAACTAATTATTTTTTAGAATAAAAACTCAAAGATAATATATATATATACATAACGCAGTGTTCTAGAAAAAATTAGTAAGATAGGATTACTCCATAGTGTAAGTAAATTACTTTATCATTTAGATACCAAATGAGAATGGATCATATTGTCAATTTCTTAGTGATCTTTATTAAACATATCTCAGGGAGTTTGGATAGATTAAAATCATCAATGAAGTGGTAAACCATTCACTATTTTATTTACTTCAGTCCAATTTCTATAAATGATCCTATGTATTTATTGAATTTGGTAAATTTTTTCCACTACAACTGGATATGTTTTCCCCTAAAAAATTAGTTGTATATGAACACATTTTTTCTTATTTGGTATGATTTAGATAATGACTAATGAAATTAAAAAATGTGATTTACCTGAAACTATTGTTTGTTTAAAACAAAATGGTTGTGGCTCATGATAATTTCTCTACAAATAAATAAATAACTATGAGAATACATTTTCTCTTATAAATGTTTTAATAATCCATTATAGATTATGAAAAATGGTCATTGAATTGTTATATAAAAAGGAATCATTTTCAGAATCATGATATCATTGTTAACTGATTACTATGTTATACATTATTTCCTCTATAAGGATCACCATGATGTAGTGATTATTATATTTTTTCATTATGGTTTAAATATATATCTGATATGAAATGACATATATAAAATGGGAGTGACCTATATTATATTCAGGATGAACCATGAAATTTTTAAATCATACTGTTAAGTTTATGAATTCTACCAATATAGCTATGTTATATTCAAAATGGATGTAGTTATTTTTTTCTATATTATAATATATCTCCCAAAATCACCATGGTTATCCCATGACATTATTTTTCAATCAATGGATCACTATTCCATTGTATATAAATTAATTTGTTTCTTAGAATGGGATCATAAAGATAGGTGTTGATAATTGATATTTAATGATAACATGTTATTTTATTTCAATAATTAATGTAAACCCATTGGAAGTTACAAAATTAAAACATATCAGTATAATACAACAAGTAAAAAATTCAATGGAAATTAAGATTGTCTAACGTAATAAACATAATAAAGGAAAGAAAATTTTTAGAAATTAAGAATAATATAAATAAAAAACATGGTGTTCTTGATAAAAATCATCAAACACTATTAAGGGATATTATAAATTATATAAAATAGTTAAAATTCAGGATAACTATTAAGTTCTATAGAAAATCTATAAGAGTATCAATAAAAAAATTAAAGGGAGACATGTTATAAACCTAATACATCATTTATCAACCATAAGGAATGATATATATTATGTAACTTAGATCTTCCATGGGAGAACACCAAAAACATGGAATTCCATATATGATCTCGACATCAATCAACTTGGATGGATAAAATTACTTCCCTATAATTTATCAATCTTAGAGTTATGAAATATATATTAATATCCTTATAATCTTAAAGAACATTAAGGATCATACTAAATTATTACTTATAGAAAAGTTACATCTTTTACAGTAATCACATCACACACAATATATATGAATTAAACTAAAAATTATTAGAAACAGAATCTCTCAAAACTAACATATTATAAAACCCATTGTAATGAGATTAATTTTTTTTACACTTCTTCAAAAATGGATTATTATTAATTTATATCCATTTGAATGACAAGATTTTTTGAGTTCATCATGTATGGTTATAAATAACATAGAATATCTTCTCTATCTTCCAATGAAAAAATTATAGAAACATCATAATTAATATAAAATCACATGGATCATATTAATATCACAAGAATATAAGTTTTTAATTTTAATATAATATTAAAAATAAAACTAAAAAAATTCAAGTACATTCATGTAAAGAAAGGAATGTGTTTTGAATTACCAGAATTATGAATCTGAATAAAGTCATTTCAGGAAAGTAAATATATAGTCACTCTTTGGATAATCACAATACCTTACTACATTATGAAAAAAAATAAACCAACAGGTAAGTTTAAAATTAACTTAATATATTAAGAAAATTAAGATATAATTCCTTATAAATATATCATCCTTAAGATATAAAATGAATTTATGGAAAATATTTTTCTCCCTCTCTGATTAAGAAAGATAACAAAACCTTTCTCCTATATTAGATTATAACTTTTCTCCTTTAGGAAATGTTAATATTTCTCCCCCCTTATTCATATAATACTAACTATCTTCCTCTTTTATCCCACGTAAAAAATATTAACTATATAACAATTTTGGATTATCTAAATTAAACTAGATAAGAAAAATATTTATATGAAAATACATAGAGTTAAATAGTAAAAATGAATAAATCAATGTAATATGATTAAACCTAAAAAATATAAAATGTAACACATAATAATATGAATGTTATATATAAATTATCTAAACTCTGTAGAAATATATAAATATATTATTAGGAATATATAAATGTAAATTAATGAAACAAAAAAGTAAAATCAATAATATTTATATATAATAAAAACAATACAAAATAGAAAATTAAACATCATATAAAATAAAAAATATTAAATAATAATCATATTTATGAGTGAACATAAAATTATTAATAATATGTATGACTAAATGAAACATGGGAAAAGATACATAAGAGTAAAATTGAAGAGGGCATTTATGTGAGTGTAAAAAATTAATTTAAAGGGTGCCTTTAAAATGATAACAATTATTATGGAGATCATATATGATGACACCCATAGGGTTTTATTCCTAATATTTTATATAAATACTATAATATTTATTTAATGTTACATGATAATTTATTTTGTATATAATAAAGAGTTAGTGAATTTCTACATAAACAATGAATGTGCTCCCCCACAATCTAATAGTTTTTCAATGAATGGAGAATGTAAAATAAGAAGAAAAAGATGATAACTAACATTTATTATAGACATATTATATTTAATATATTCATATATTTTAGAATTCAATGGGTTTTTTGTAATACCAGAGTTGGAATCTTCAGTTCTAACAAAATATAGAATATTAATTTTGTTATGTGTGTGATACCAAAGGAAAGGATGTATTATAAATATGTGTTTATCACATAAGAGATGTGTGTGGATCATAGAAAATTAAATATCGATGGTGTTATCATAAATAATTAGAGTTATAGAGAAACACATTATTAATTGTGTAACTTTGTGTTGTACCCACAACAATTCATTAAAACATATAGCTATCTATTACATATTAAGATTTAACTATGAAATGTATAGTTGAATTTTTTTCCTTACTATACAATGAAACTATATCATCATTGAGAAATTGAAATTTTTTGGATGTACTATTCCTATAAAACCTAAAACTCACCAATTCAATATTAAATTATGTATTAAAAGTAATCTGGGATATAGATGAATGAAATAGTAAAAATTTAAAATTTATTTTAAGGTAAGAGATGATCTGATTGACTACCTGTTGGTCCCATGTTAGTCAAATACCTTAAGGTAGGGCAGGGGTGAATCTAGTTATGTCCATATTTTATTTCAACCATATCCAATGATATTTTTACATATACATTATGAATAATCTATCCCAAAAATGAAATATGATGTGAGAAATTTCTTAACATAGGGATTCACTAGATCTACTCAATTCACCCAAACCGGGCTAATTTAAAGGAATGACACCTAGGTATTGAAATAATATTCATTTTAATTTTACACTTTGGAGTGGAAATACAGATCCTCAACATTTATAACCCTCACAAGATATAGACATCCATTCTCTAAAACACTCAAGTAATTCAATACTACTCAATGCGTTATTATATTTCTTTTATATAGAATAAAAATAAGAATAGACCTCAATTGTATACAAATAAAAATTCATCTTTCCCACATGAATAACTATAAAAACATCCAACAAGAAAACCTCACACAACTCCCTTCACTTATCTTCTTTTCAACATTGGTATGGAAGAAAATTCTTCTTCTTCACTTTATTCCAATACATGGCCAAGAACTCTTTATTGTTATATTTTAAAAGAAATTTCTTTGAACGTTTTATCTTCTTTTATATTTCTCGTATTTATTTTCCATTAACTCTACATTATTTCAATGATATATATTCCATCAATAATAAGAAGATATATCTACCATTATTTTATTAGAAAACTATTTTATTCATTTATTATTAGTAGTATCTTAATAACAAAAAGAAAATTCCATGATCTTAGGCCAGTATAAATCAATATATCAAATTGATAAATACTTGTTCATGGTATAACTTCCTACATCATGGGATGATGTATAGTGGAAAATAAGATCCACTAAATAATATCTATATATTATATTTTATTCCACCATAGATCACAGTCAAGATCACATAATCTATTTTATTTATAGAACAAGTTGTTGTGTGAGCATATTTTTGATGATGAGAATCTCCACCTACAATGAAGCCCTAAAATATTCCTAGGACTTGTTGTTATGTGAGACTTATTCTTCATAGAATGTGTCATGAACCTTGCCCCCAATGGTACCGCTCTATAGAATGTAATGAGAAATAGAAGATAATGAAACCAAAAGTCCACTCGAGGTTAAATCATAGACACATATGGAAGGAATTACCCAATATAATATGAGAAATTAGAGTGATTAATTATGAAAAACAAGCAAATAACTCACAACCATAATAAAATAACAAAAAAATCCCAATACATGGTATGGATATAATGAAAAATAATTAAAATAATTGGAAAATCTAAAAAATTTCTTCAACTATGACCATGAAGATACAACATATCAAGAAAAACTCCTTGAATTAGTAATGTTAGGCCTGATAAACAAACAACTACTACTAGCCTAAAAAATAGTTTACATATATTGGGTGGGAATAAAATATATTCATAATTAAATCCTTAGGGAAACCTCTCATGTAAAATGTGAAATAACAATACTAAATCCTAGTGACTAATGAAATGAAACTAACTATTTTCCTAAATGGGTATTATTTGTTACCTTCCCCTAAATAGATAACTGGCACTTTTTATCACATTAACAATATCACATTATATAATAATAAAAATATTATACCCCTCTACCACATCCCCACATGTTTGTTAGTCTTCCCCAACATTGATTGTCTTAAACCTTCTCTCTCGAAAATCTATCCCGAAGACTCCTCAGATAAATTAAGACAAACTAAATAATCATTGACAAAAACATGAACCCCTTGCATAACATAATCTAATTATCCCATCCACAACTCAATGAATTATCGATGTAGTTTATAAGAGCCACCATAGACCATACATCATGAATACTACCTCAATGAATCACAAAACATACATGAAATAGATAGAATAGAAATAAGGATATTATATTTTTAGATATATGTCTTTAGAATAAGTATATGCCATTAAAACTCTCTATAAACATATATAGGGAAATATAACCACCATGTGTACCAAAAAATAATACATATTTGAGAAGGGACAAAGGCCATAATGGGTTGTCATCCATAATGTCTTAACCATCTTGGATGTTGGGTAGATAACTCACATAGATTACAATTCCTATTATTCTCCCTACCATCAAGGGTATGGTAGTGTAGAAAAAAACATAAATTATTTATATAATTCTCTCAACCACACATTGGGAGACTTCATAACCATATAATCATCATTTTCTAACAACACAAGAAACTCATTAATGAATTAGCTATGGCCTATGGCTCAAAATTATTCTAGAATCAAGCTTCATTTTAATTAATTAATTAATATAACTTTAATAAAGTATTACCATTATCATTTCAATGATTATAATTTAAATATTTAGAGATATTCTCCAATTCAAATATTAATCCAAAGAAAATATTATCATGATTTTCATCATCATAATAAATCATCAAGAACCAACACCATTCATTCATTAATTCATTTATCATATCAAAATCAATCAAGTAATGTATTAATCTACCAATGATACCACACAAAAAGGAATTCATTGTGCATAACAATAATTGTGTTCTATACATTTAAATTCATCATATAAATATCAAATAACTGTCAACTATTAAATAAGGATCCCAAATTCTAGCACATCAACAATGGGAATGGCTGACTTCAAACCATTATACTAGTCTTGGTTCCTTCCCTAACACTGTTACACATAATTAAATATGGGACCCCATACAAACATCATCATCATAACCCAAACCCTATGAAACTTTCATAGACTCAGGAGACCCCACCCATCATCATCATCATCATCATCATCATCATCATAAGAACCATATTCCACCATCACAACATCAAAAATATCCACCCATATCATCACCATAACCAATACCCCATTCCATTTCGTCAGGTAGCACCACCCACTACTCAAAATATACAAGTTTTTCATTCAAACATATCACATCACTAATTCCAAATATTAGAAATAAATGTTAAATATATCATTCCTCACATTATTTAAAAGGGAACTATGGCAAAAAAACAAGGTATTCCATACATTATCAATAATGTCATCCATTATGAACCCTAAAATAATTATTTGTGTAATAATTAATTTTTCATAAAAGCCTTTAATTAAATGATTTATTAAAAATAAATCTCAGAAGCTCCAGCATTATTTATTTTCAAGGTAAGTAATTATTAATTTGGTAGTGCACCCAAATATTCTATTTTATATATATCACTAATCTCATTGATAATAATTTCAACAAATCACTTTTTAATCTAATAAATAAAATACTTGGTTTATTTTTATATTGAAATACTATGAAAATCATCCAAACATAACAAATATTTAAAATTTTAAAACAGTATCTTATGCATCTTGGACAAAATAAAAAAATATATCAAAAATCATGTGACCACACATCCAATGTATTTAAATTTTAATTTATAATATTCTATATACAATAAAACATTTTCCCCCTAGAATTTAATTAATTTCTAACAGGGGAAAATATTGTTTAATATGAATATTTATTCTAGTCATCAAAGAATTTTGTTAACCATGTAATAAAAATGGAAGCACATGTGTTAAATAATTTATTTTCCGGAATTATCATTATAATTTTATATTAATCCCATGAATGTGATAGTTATAATTTCATTAAAAAAATATAAATTTAGACATTAAAGAAAAACCTCATTTTAATCCTCTAATATATGAAAAAAATTCATTAACATTAAGTATTTTATCACTATAACATTTATTCTTTTTGACCTGATAAAAAAAAATCAAAAAATTCATCTCATTATACATTTAAATATATTGGATAATTTCTTGAATAATTATAATTATTCGATAATATGAATATTATTATTTTCACGTTTTTTCATTAATTTTATAAATTTTGGATCATACTTATCTAAATTATGTGATAATTAATTAATCTCAATTGTTTAAAATTATAATCAACAATATTCAATTGAAGAATAAATTTCTAGTTTCTAAGATAAAATTACCTATATTTTGAATTAAATATTTTTTTATTCCAATATGAAAAATTTAACAATAACATGATAACACATTTTTTCAAGAATTAATCCTATTTCATTGAATAAAATTATAATAACACACCAATTATATTGATTGAAATTAATGTATTATAAGTATGAAACATTTTATAATATAAATTAATCAACCATTTAATATTTTTCAATGATTTCAAAAAATAAAAATCAAGAATTTTATCATCCTCTTTCAAGATTATTAGATATTCATTCAAAATATGATTATTTTCCAAATTAAATCTGATTATGTTTCACCACATCAATTTAAACAACGATGATAAAGATTTGTAATTTCCCATTTTTAAGGAATTTAAATGGAAACTCCGTAGATTCCCTACCCATATATTTCCTTTCCATGTCACTGTATCCAAAATAATTGAGAGAGGATGATCTCTTTGACCTTAAAAACCATGTTTTTGATATAAGAGAGGCACGTATCGATTTATAGAAGAATAAAAAAACAAAATCATCTTGGTTTTTAATCATGGGATCTAAGGAGAAACAAGGAGATAATCAAACAAGAAAAGAGAACTCATATTTATGATTTATAGATATCTCTACATAGATAACTATCCAACACCATAAAACTTTTCCATATTCCATTTCACCTCATTTCATATTAAATTATTTAAAATTTAATTTTGAAGACACAATTTGTTGAAATCTCCTAATATATTGAAAAAGTAGATATTTATAATTTAAAACTAATAAATTACATTAGAAAATTAGTTACAGGAGGTTTTATAAAGGAAATATGGACATTTAATGATTTCCCTCTACCATTTTGTGAGACATACTTGCTGCATAATGGTAATGGGGTTTTACCCTTATGTGGATCACTACCCTTATTAATGAAGAAAAATGTTGGGATACCCTTACATAACAACAATTTTACACTTATATAATCAAGGAAAACTCATTTGTACACATACTTTATTTACGATATGACCCTAATGTGAGTTGGAATCACTAAGAGAGACGGTGACCTTATGTATGTACCCTTATGTAGGTGATGAACTTTACATGAGTTAACTTACATGAGTTGGTACCCTTATATATGACACGAGATACCATTATGGAAGGTTTAATACTACCATGACATAGAAAATTGAAACACCATCTACCTATACAAAACATATTTAAAAACTTTTTCTCTCACATGTAATTATTAATAACACCAGTCTACCTTTATGCATACTCAATATTTTTTCCTTTTGTAAAGGAAACAAATTTTACATTATACATTTAGGGTTTTATGGATAATTTTATTTTTTTGAAAATATTACTACTATATTAATTAAAAAATTTAAATTATTATGATAAAGACTTATTATCATTTTGAAGGTTCTAAATGAATCTAAATATTAGAATCACATTTAAAAATTCCAAAAAAAATCTATAAATAAACTTTTACCCCATCAAAAAATACTTACATAATATTCAAAATCTTTTTAATCCTATTTTTAATTTTAAAATTAATTTATAAATAAACATCTATTTTTAAGATATTTCTCTCAGACCACCAGGTATCATTGAATGAAAATGGTAAGCTTGGAAATATTACAGAACATTCTCGAGTGGCCACATGGACACTAAAACTACTGAATCTCATTTTAGATTCCTTAATACTGAATTATATATTTTTTGATGTGATCCTATAAATATATTTAACTCCTAGAAACAACCTCAATGCCTTTATCGCAAGTCAAATAGACTCAAATTGAGACTACATCCTTTAATTGAATTGGTAATGGACTATATCATACATATCACATAAGACTCTTACAAAATTCCATGAAAGATCCTTTAAAAATCAATGAAAAAATTATGCATGGGACATTTCCAATTATCCATAAAATGTTTTTTAATTAAGGTTCACAATTATTTTTAGTAGAAAAACAAAAAATCAATATTCAATCATTCAGACAATAATATGCACTGATTATAGTGTTTTCTGAACCATGAATTCATCCATTAGATTTGAATCATCTTCCTCAACAACATAATGATGTGACCATAACTACCATAATGTGACTGATAGATCTCTTCTAGGGTAAATTTATAAAGTCTTTCACTTTATATGTTTTCTACTTTATTATATATAATGACTCATATATATATAACATAGGACGTGTATTTTTTATTTAATAATGTTTCATCAAACGACATAGGTTGTGGCTGTGTGATCTATTTTACTAGATATAAGACATCGTAAATCCCTACAAAACTACTTTACATCTAATCCATTTTACCATAATCTCTTTAGAGATTAATTCACAGAATTTTATATATACTTTTCAATATCATTTTTAACAAACAAAACACAACCCAATAAAAACCTGAAGCTATTTTTTTTAATAAAATATCTCTTTGGGTTTATTGATAAATCCCAACTCTAAAAAATGTTTCAAAACAACATCATTAAAATTATATTGAATTAAAATGAAAATTACCCTACATCATACTACCTTAAAATAGAATATAAAAAATCCACTAATAATTAATTTAATACCATATGATCTATACCATTTAAGTGAAATATGTGTGAAATGAAAACATACCAATGAAAATAGTTTCATTATTTTCATCCTATTTGATAACACTGTAGATGCCGAAAAAAGCTCGTAACTCCTGGAGGAAGTTTCGAACTGACGAAGAAAAGTCATATTCAGAGTCAGAGGCCTGGTCCGAAGGACCTGGAAGGGGTGCATGAAATTAAAGGGTAATCGCATGGAATAATGTTGTTCACGTGAAGCACTCCCGGGATTCGCAAAAGAGAGATGACAGAGTGCGCAATATTGTGCGTCCGGTTCTGCGTAGGGAGTCCTTGCGTGCCGAATGGTCCAGGTGCGGAAGCCTTCGCGCGCCGCCATAATTGCACGATGGTAGATGCCTATAAATAAAAGGCGACCCCAACCGGTTGGGGTTGAGGAATTCGGACCAGCTCCCGTGCGTGCAATTCGGACTCCCGCGTACGCAATATGACTTCCAGGTAATCCCCATTTTCGCGCAACCTCGACCCGAGGTTCGCCATCGCGCGCAACCCCACTGGATTAAGTGAATTTACCAAACTCCTCTAGGTTTGTCCTTTTCCCTCAATCCTTTCCCCTGGCATGCAATTCCATCCAATTGTACGCAATTACATCCAAATTGCGCGCAACCCTTCGTTAGGTTTTTTCATACCATAGGGATCGGCTAGTGCCATCGCGCGCAATCCAAGCCCTTTGCGCGCAATCCCCCTCGCCGTGCACAATCCTTCTACCCCAATTGCATGCCATCCTGGGGTATTGCACACAAAACATCTCTTTGCACACAAAACCCTGGACCCCTCACCTTTGCACCCATCGGGTGCCTCCCTGCATAGGCGCCTGATGTCCTCCATATCGGGCATGCACACCATGTGTTGTTTTCCCGTACTGCCTTCCAGGCTCCTACGAAGCAACCTCAAGGTCCCTTGGGCGGTGTTTCCCATTGTATTGCTTTTCCTTATTCTTCTTCTCATAGGCATGCTAATGGCTATTTCTTCCTCACATAGCCATGATAATGTGGACCCGACGATGGTTCGCCCTACGACCCCCCTTCACTACGGCCTTGCCGATGCCTTCCCTCCCACAAGGGGTAGAGGGAATTGGGCATGTAAGCCCTAAGGGTGTGGAGCGAACCCACCTCGTCTGAGCTATAGGACATTAAACTGCCAAGCACCTCATCCTCAACACATGACATTAAACTGTGGTCCAACCCCATGCCTCGCACACAGGGTCCCCCCAGCTCGAACATTCTTTACGCCTCTCGTCTCCATGGGAATGGATTCTTCCTCACATGGAATGAGATCCTCTATCTCGAAGTGGAGTTTTTCCACAGGGGAAGGGATGCATCAGAGCGTATGCCCCTAGCCTCTCTTACGGAAGGTTACACCCATGCACCTCCGTACTTCCCCACTGCCAAAGCCAGTGGAGGGTGTGATAGGGAACGAGGCATCTCCTTTGTTCGGTCCCAAATCCCGCTCCCTCAGTGCTTTGTCGCAACATGGGCCTCCATCCTGGAGTAAGCCCCGACACTAAGGGCTGCTAACCACGTGTAAGCCCCGGTTTCCTCCTTGGGCCGCTCAACACGTAAGCCCCTCTCCGCTTCTCACTGATGCACCCTTTGTGACGTGATCGTCTGGTCCCTGCCGCCTCTTGTTTCTCACACTGAGCATGACTCACGTGGGCTTAGAGCGAGTGTCGACCATGACAACCACCATGGGCCGCCTCAGAGTGTAAGCCCCATACCAGCGAACTACGTGGACTTTGATCCATGCTAACGCATGGTATCTAGGAATCCTCCACAAGGTTCAAGCCCATTACCCAGTCATTCCAACCCCTCTTTCATGTTGGTTCACCAATCCCATGGGCCACCTCAGAGCGTAAGCCCCATGCCTTCATACTTCATGACGTTAAACTGTATGCCTTTATCCCGCATGACGTTAAACTGTATGCCTTCGTCCCACATGACATTAAACTGTATTCCCTATACTACGTGGAATTTGATCTGTGCTAACGCATGGTACGCAGGAAGCATCCACGAGGTTCAATCCCATCACTCAGTTGTTCTGACCCCTATGCGTCGGTTCACAACCACCATCATGGGCCACCTCAGAGCGTAAGACCCATATCCAACACCCATGTCTCATCCTTACCTCTCCCTCGAGCCCACGTTCCTCGGGAAGCTCATTCCCTAGCCCGAAGGTCTTACTTCCTCCAGGCTCCAATCGATGCGTTCATTCTCACGGGTCGCCTCTTCAGGTGTCCTACCGTATCACCGAACTACGCGGACTTTGATTCCCTGCCATGGGGATACGTAGGAAGTCTCCATGAGGTTTAAGTCCCTCCTCCCTCCACTACCCATCCCGATCCTTACCCAGGACACCACATCCCGGTGGGATCATGCCACCTCATTCCACTCCATAGTATCTAGGAAGCCACCCACATGATGGCCCCAATATCGGTGTTCCCCTTAGGGGGTCCTTCAATCTGATCCACTCTCAGTGTTCTGATCAGTTCGATTCATCTCTGCAAGATGTTAAACTCACGACATACCCCGTGTTAAACATGGGAAGCTGAGGAAAACCTCAGATGGTATACAATTCCCCGCGTTCGATGCGAGATGCCTCAGGCTTTCGTGCCCTTGAGAAGCCCTCTAATAAGGGACAGAAGGCAGAAATGCCAATCCCCCATCATCAAGACATGCCAACGACACTCCAGCATGACCATTCTCTTCACTGAAGGTTGCTGCCCCGACCAGACCCCTTGGAGCGTCTTGACGGAAGCAACATAATTAACTGGCGTCCATGTAGATATGGAGTGGGGAATGAGATTCACAAACCCGTCTTAAATCTATGAGGGAGACCCAGACTAGGTGATGAACTCCGAGGAGGAATCCACGGAAGGAAGAACCGACATCCCATCATCCCGGTTTCGAGCAAGGAGCAGATGTTCCTGAACAAGGAACGGATTCCACCCACCTTTGGAAAGTGGTAATGCGGGGAAACGATGTCGTGCGTCCTCCCCCTGCACGACGGATGTGTGCGTGCGCCCCGACGGAAAGCGTCGGAAACAGAAAATGGTGAACCCGATGTGAACCTCTTCTCCTCAATACGTAGATTGGTAGAATTTGGGGAGTCAGAAGATTAGCATATCACCAGGTTTGGGCACCTAACACCAGGATGTGAAACCCGCCAGGGGTTGGGGCAGTCAGGACGTTGAGCACTCCGTTCTGCGACGTCGTCAGCGTGGATCCCTCTTACCGACCACGGAAGACGAAATGGAATTGGGCTATTGGTTGTTCATTAATTTTCCTGTTAGTATTAATTGGTTCATCTCTCTACTTCCAGGAATCAGATCACTGCATCCGGAGCTCGATCGCCAGCTGCCCACCAGCGTAGGGGCAGGGTCAGTACCGACGCGGCCACTCCGTGTTGTCCCGCCTTTTCCACAACTACTCCGAATCTGACCACCGTAACTGCCGGGCGCTCACGCCCCCTCTCCCCATCAAAGATCATCCAACGAATGGTGATCAACGACCTGGTTCGTAGGTACGAGGAGGAAGGGGTCATTCCCACCAGGGACATGGCCCGTTTGGATCTAGTGGTAGCTGCGCCTCACCACCGTCGCCGCCCCCGTGGGCCGCGGCGGGAGCCACCGCTCCCGACTCCGACGTTCAACCATTTCAGGAGCCTATCCCTGGATCACCTTGAAACATCCCTTCCCTACGCCAATGAGGTGGGGGATGTCCGGGTTTGCCTGATCAGGGACGCGCTTCAATGGTCCACGGCAAGGGCCCCCGCTAGGCTGCGTCGACGTCGCCGCCCGACTCCCCGGACTGAGGAGCAGGCAATCTATGTGCCCGCATGATCGGCTCCAACCCATCTGACTCGACGCCAGCGTCGGGCGTGAGAGGAAGAGAATGCCCGCCCCGGGGCACCAACATCAGCAACCACTGTGGCCTGAGCCACTGCTGACTCTTGTTACCAGACACCCGCACACGTTGATCAGGGGTAGTCACATGCCCAACTCAGATCGAGGCCCCGACCGCCCTGTATGCAGTTTGGGTAGACTCTCCCGGTCACGGGCACTTGCAATGGCCACCGCAGGCCAATCCGTGGTAGTGCCACCCACCATGAAGGCCTACTCCATGCCACCGATGTGGAAAGCAGAAGGCTTCTCTGCGACAACTTGTAAAGACCCGAAAATTTCAAGGAAATGTTTTTCTTAATTTTCTTTGAAATTTTACAAGAACACAGTTTCTGACGGCGCCTGATTCCGAGGCCCGGTGTGCCCGGAATCATTTTCCAAAGTTTAGCTCAGGTACGTTCAGTGAACGAACGAGCGAGAATTCCTATCTTTTGAACCGGTGCTCGGAATCGAATTCCGTGGGTACCGATGGAACCGTAGTGCCAGTAATTGCTTAGGAACGCCTGTTATGGAGTTGCGTTTTCACGAGAGTTGATAATAAAAATTGTGGAAGTTTATTTTATAATTATTCTACAATTTTTATTTTACACTAAGTGTTTAATCCTTTGGAAGGAAGTTGGGTAACTACCCAACCTCCCTTGGGAGGTTATGAGGGTGGTGGGGCCCACACGAACCCCACCCCTAAATATCCTCTAAACCCCCACAACTCCCTTTTAAATTTTGTTAACTTAAGTTTAATAACTTATGGAGTTAATGTGGTGAGTTAAATGTACGTTTTTGAAATTCAAACTCTTGAATTTCAAAAGCCTAGTTGTGTTAATTAAATAAGTTGAGAACTTATTTTACTTGGGTTGGTGTTTAGTTGTTTGAGAGCTTTTGGAGAAAAAGATAAGGAAGTCTTGAGTTCTTCATTCCCTTTGACAAAGAACGTGAAGAACGAACGATCTCCGACGTGGAGCGCCGAGCCCTTGGAGACCGTCTTCCGCGACACCGACCTGCGACGCGACGTCTTCTTCCACGACGTTCTTCTTCCATGACGTTCTTCTTCTGTGACGTATCTTCCGCGATGGTTTTCCGCGACGAAATCTCCGTCAACGTCTTCGAATCCTCGCTTCGAGGCGCCGATGTTCGTCATCTCTTTTATCAAGGTAGGGGGTTTACATGTTTTCTATACGTGATTCTCTTCCGTCTTTTATCCGCGTCTATTTGGACCGCATGATACAGTTAACGGGAGGAGGCCGAACTTCACAAACACGGCCGTCCCCCTCCCTTTCGTTTTTCTTGTTGTTGAGGATCGAATGAAATTGACGCGACATCGTCATGTCGCGCGGGATCGAGCGGCAAGGATGCGCGGCATCGTCACGCTGCGCGGGATCGAGCGGCAAGTATGCGCGACATCATCACGCCGCACATTCAAGATTTAAACTCTCATGCGTGGGTTTTTGATTGCAAGGTGTTCGTATAATTTATTTTGGATAAATTATACCCTCATCAATGATTAAAATCATGTGTTTATTATTTGCCAATTGAAAACACCTAACGCGGAGGACGCGGGCCGAACAAACACGGCCCGACAACCCTCCGCAGCTTGTTTATCGATGTGCGGATCAACGGATGACGACGAAGCAGGCCGCTATGGTGTTTGAATCCCATCGCAGTGAAGGTAGGGTCCCAGGAGGACCGTTGACGAAGACGGTAGGAGAAACGGACCACCGGAGCGCGTCTGGTGGTCCACGGAAGGCGGTGGCGGCGGTTGCCACCGGCCTCAATTAGCGGCGAGGGTGGGGGAGCCGAGCACCCCGCACGTGGCTTCCGCGTGGCCGCGCTGGCCGAACCACGGCTGGCCGGTTGGGCCGGAACGAGCCGGCCTGGCCGGGACGCGCCCATCCGGGTCGGGTCGACCCGGTTCGGGCCCACCTAGGGGGGGGGGGGGTCGGGCCGTGTCGGTCCGGGCCAGAACCCCCCGTTTTCAGACCCTAACAGTCTTTTGCCCATATCCTGAGCTACGGACCTCCGATCGACGCACCGTCAATTGCGTAACGATCCTTGGAACAAGACGGTCGTTTAGGTATATCGCACTCAAGGTTTCGGAATACTTAGCGTTAGGCCAGGTTGGTTCGGATACGAAACCAACCGGGCCCTCGGAGCAGAAACGCTTATATCTTGAGCTCCGGACGTCCGAATGACGTGCCGTTGACTTATTTGGATTCCTCTAAGTGAGACGGATCTTTTGGCTTAGTCCTCTCATGGTTTGGATGTTGTCGGAGTGTGGTCGGGTTGGTTCGCTCATGAAACCAACCGGGCCCCTGGAATGAAAAGGCCAATAACTCACAGACCGAGCGTCTGATTGACGCGCCGTCTGTCTCGTTGATTTACTCTTGATGAGATGTAACTTTTGGCATACTTCGCCCGAGGATTGGTCGCTGTTGATTTATGGCCGGGTTGGATTGTACCCGAAATCCAACCGGGCCCCTGGAACGGAAAAGATGATATCTTTCAGGCCAGACGTCCGTTTGACGAACCGTCTGCGGCGTTGGTCATCACATTGTAAAACAGTCCCAATGAGTATACCCTATGTGAGTTCGGGGTACATTTGAGATATGGCCGGGTTTGTTCGCACTCGAAACCAACCAGGCCCCTGGGACGGAAAGACTAATAACTCACAGACCGGGCGTCCGATTGACGCGCTGTCTGTTGCGTTGAGACCCCTTTGACGAGAAGGTCCTTTGGGAAACTTCTTCATGGGACATTGTGATACTTGTAGTATTGACCAGTAGCTCGTGGAGAGGACCCTCCCAGAGACGAGCGCGCGGAGTACGGAGACCGTGTAGCCCGCTGAGACCTGACGACTGCTTGACCGACTCGACTTGGAGTGAGTCGACTAGCCCAGTGGACGGAGCACTACTTTGTTTGGGTGCAGACCCATGGCAGACAGAGCACTACTGTGTGACAGTGCAGACCTGTGGTACTCGTCCAGAGAGTACCTCTGCAGGCTATTAGGCACTTTGCACTACTATGTTTGGGTGGCATACCCCGGCGGGAAGCACTACTGTGTTTGGGTGACTGACCCGCGGTATTCGACAAGAGGAGTAGCTCAGCAGTCTTAGGTTATTGAGCAGTACCTCGGAGTCATGACACGACCACTGTACACTCCAGAGACGGGGCTCTTCAGCAGTTACGGTTTCGATAATGAAAATCCTGGTTTGATCTAAGTCTATGACCATTGTGTTTCCCCATGACTGATATGGGTTACTTGATAACATAGGTATATGTATGGGCATATACCTAAGTAGAGGTTATCTGTGGAGATATTATTTGTGGTTATCCTTGTTGGTTTTTGTGAGACCTTGAGGGTCTCGGGGTCCCTACTGAGTATCGTTATACTCACCCCTGCACGGGCTATACCCGCACCTCTTTGTGTTGGTTGCAG
The DNA here is from genome assembly GCA_963277665.1 of Viscum album. Classification (NCBI taxonomy): domain Eukaryota; kingdom Viridiplantae; phylum Streptophyta; class Magnoliopsida; order Santalales; family Viscaceae; genus Viscum; species Viscum album. The sequence continues at coordinate 1,872,696,742 of OY728120.1, read as the reverse complement.
ACAACGGACAGAGCTGATGGAGGCCGAGTGTTCGAGGACTGGACGGTACCCGGAGGTGGACTACATGACGAGTCAGTACTTGGAGGTGGAATTCACAGCGAGACGACACTTGGAGGAGGTTGACGGGCGAGAGCGTTGTGGAGGATATCTGTACCTACCCTTCAGGTAGGATCCGTGGTGGACGATCCAGGAGCTGCGCCATCTGTACCTACCCTTCAGGTAGGATCCGAGGAGGAAGACCCAGGAGCCGTTTCCATTCTTCCAGCTGTTGTACCTTGTTCAGTTGTAGTTGTGCTTTCATTTGGGTTTGTATTCTGGCCCATTTACCTTTCACAACTTCTCTTTGTACTTAGTGTTTTGCTTCCTCTTGTACTCTGTGGTGTTTTTTTACTTTTATAAAGGCAATGCCTTCCCAGTTATCGGGATTTACGTCTTTGGTGCTAGTCGCCAGCCCCTAGCCTATGGAAGGCGGGCTTGGGGTAGTCACAACACGGGCCCCGAGGACGAGTCATGACAAATTGGTATCAGAGGAGTCTATTCTACCGAAAAACTTATAACTCTGATATTTTCTTTCTGTGAAGAAATAGTGTTAAGGGTACCGAGTGTGGTCTTCAGTTCAGGGAGTCCAGTGTTGGTGCGGGCGGCCGACGTATCCATACACCAGGACCCTGACAACTGAATTACGACTTTGTGCATGAAAACTCTAATTGAATGTGTGTTTCCAGAAGTTTTATTTAAATATCAGCTCAAACCAGGTCAGCTCACTAGGTATAATCATTTGATCGTGTCACGTTGTTTATTTCAGGATGCCTCCCTGCGGACGACCAGCTAGATCCCTGAGAGTTGTTCGTACTGACAGCCCGCCGAGCGACGTGGCCTCAGTACAGGGATCTATTCCAGTTGAGGCACCAGCGGAGGCACCAGCAGTACTACTACCCGTTGGTCCACCGATGCCACCATCCCCACCAGCAGAGGGTGCACATCGCTTGAGCGAACTGCACGAGTTCTAGCGCCAGAGGACACCCAGGTTCCGGGGAGAGACGGACCCGCAGGCGGCTAAGGATTGGCTGGATGCTGTGGTGAGAGTCTTCAGGCTAGTGGGGACACCGGCAGACTTCATGGTGATCCTTGCAGCTAGCCTTCTTCAAAAAGCAGCAGGCAGATGGTGGAGCCTAATGCTCCAGATGCATGACGAGGCGACACTTATTTGGGCAGACTTCAAGAGCCTGTTCCAGGAAGAGTTTGTACCAGCCACCCTTGGAGCGGTGCGTATATAGGAGCTACTTCAGCTGCGGCAGGGCAGCATGATAGTGGCACAGTATTCAGCGTGGTTCACAGACCTCTCACGCTACTCCACAGATATGGTACGTGACCCATTCTTCAGGGCCCGAACTTTCGAGAAGGGGCTCCGGAGAGAGATTAGAGATTCTGTTGTTTCTCACAGCATTCTGACGCAGACATGGGTGTTGGAGAGAGCCCTCTTAGTGGAGAGTTTCCTTGCTGAGAAGTCTCCAGCAGCAGGACCCACCACTAGCCGGTTTGTGACAGAGTCTTCAGCAGCAGGCAGTAGACAGATGACGCAGAGGTCCAAGAGGACCAGACCTACCGGTGGCTGACTGCACGACTCAGGTTCAGTTGTGCGGGGAAACCGGGGTGGAGTCAGAGCCAGACGTGCCGAGAGTGGACAGTGTTACACTTGCGGTGAAATTGGTCACATGGCACGTGACTGTCCGACCTGCCATGCAGATGACTAGTAGTTAAATGAAGAACCTCCCAGCCAGAGGTAGAGGTTCGATCAGGGCAGACCGCAGGGGACATGAGGACATGGGAGAGCTCAGCTTCAGGCAGTTGAGGCCTATGGTCATGGAGCTCCGGAAGCAGTTGGACAGGAGCGGGACTAGCTCCAGATCTGGAGGCTATTGATCCTGTTGCTTCTAGTTTTGTTGATGTTTGTTTGTAGTTGTTTCATGTCTTTGTACTATGAGATGCAGTAATAAAAAGACACTTATCTTTGTGATGTTTTCTTTCCTGTCCTTTTTTTTGGTTGATACTAAGTGGTCCTGGTTAAAACTGTTGACTTGACCCTCACATTCTAGATTTCTACTGGGGGAGACCTAGTGACCTCACACTGATGCCGACAGTGTGACTCGACCCTTGGAGGCGAGAGTGGCAGTTGGATCTCTTGGTAGTTACGTCGAGGCCTTACAACGTCATCCATGGCATGAATGCATCATTCATATCAGGATTGACTGTATTAGGAAATGAATGTGGTTCATCCAGGGGATGAGACCAGATTTCTCTTATCGGCAAAGAAGAAATCATAGCAGCTCTTGTGAGACTAGAGAAGGTCCAGGTCATCCAAGAGTGGATGAGGACAACACAAGTCCGACAGAAGCCTTATGCTAACAGGACTTGGAGGCCTCTAGAGTTCGAGGATGACGATCATGTCCTTATACGGGTCTCACCTCGATGAGGTTTACGGAGATGTGGCCAAGGCGGAAAGTTATCTACAAGGTTCGACGGACCTTTATAGGTCCTCAGCTGGGTAGGAGGGGTGGTTTATCGCTTGACCCATCCACCGCAGTTCCACTAGGTGCACGACGACTTCCATGTATCTCAACTAAGGAGATACGTGCTTGACCCTTCGCATACCATTGACCATGAGGAGTTGGACGATGGTGATGGGGTGTCTTTCACAAAGGTTCTATTGGGGATCGAGGATCGATAGGAGCGGATCCTACGAGGAAGATTGATTCCTTGGGTTCACTTTCTCTAGCAGTAGGAGAACCTCCAGGTGAGCATATGGGAGCGGAATGCTTAGGTGCGTGCTCAATATCGCTTTTGTAACCCTAGTTTGTGTTGAAGCTATATGGGGACGTAAAGCCCGGAGGTGGGAGTAATGTAAAGACCCGGAAATTTCAAGGGAATTTTTTTCTTAATTTTCTTTGGAATATTACAAGAACGCAGTTTCTGACGGTGCCTGATTCCGAGGACCGGTTTTCCCAGAATCATTTTCCGAAGTTTAGCTCAGGTACGTTCAGTGAACGAACGAGTGGGAATTCCTATCTTTTGAACCAGTGCTCGGAATCGAATTCCGAGGGCACCGATGGAACCGCAACACCAGTAATTGCTTAGGAACACCTATTCCAGAGTTGCGTTTTCACGATAGTTGATGATGAAAATTGTGGAAGTTTATTTTATAATTATTCTACAATTTTTATTTTACTCTAAGTGTTTAATCCTTTGGAAGGAATTTGGGTAACTACCCAACCTCCCTTGGGAGGTTATGAGGGTGGTGGGGACCACACGAACCCCACCCCTTCATATCCTCTAAACCCCCTCAACTCCCTTTTAAATTTTGTTAACTTAAGTTTAATAACTTATGGAGTTAATGTGGTGAGTTAAATGTATGTTTTTGAAATTCACAATCTTGAATTTCAAAAGCCTTGTTGTGTTAATAAAATAAGTTGAGAACTTATTTTACTTGGGTTGGTGTTTAGTTGCTTGAGAGCTTTTGGAGAAAAATCTAAGGAAGTCTTGAGTTCTTCAATCCCTTTGACGAAGAATGCAAAGAACAAACGATCTCCGACCTGGAGCGTCGAGCCCTCGCATACTGTCTTCCACGACACCGACCCACGACGCGACGTCTTCTTCCACGACGTTCTTCTTACACGACGTTCATCTTCCGCGACGTCTCTTCCGCGATGGTTTTCCGAGAAGAAATCTCCATCAACGTATTCGAATCCTCGCTTCGCGACACCGACGTTCGTCATCTCTTTTATCAAGGTAGGGGGTTTATGTGTATTCTATACGTGATTCTCTTCCTTATTTTATCTGCGTCTATTTGGACCGCATGATATCAGTTAACGGGAGGAGGCCGGACCGCAGAAACATGGCTGTCCCCCTCCCTTTTGTTTTTCTTGTTGTTGTGGATTGAAAGAAATTGACGCGACATCGTCACACCATGTGGGATCGAGCGGCAAGGATGCACGACATTGTCACGTTGTGCGGGATCGAGCGGCAAGTATGCGCGACATCGTCACGCCGCACATTCAAGTTTTAAACTCTCGTGCGTGGGTTTTTGATTGCAAGGTGTTCGTATAATTTATTTTGGATAAATTATACCCTCGTCAATGATTAAAATCATGTGTTTATTATTTTCCAATTGAAAACACCTAACGCGGAGGACGCGGGCCGAACAAACACGGCCCGACAACCCTCCGCAGCCTGTTTATCGATGTGCGGATCAACGGACGACGACTAAGCAGGCCTCTATGCCGTTTGAATCCTTTCGCAGTGATGGTCGGGTCCTGGGAGGACCATTGGCGAAGACCACAGGAGAAACGGACCACCGGAGGGCGTCCGGTGGTCCGCGGAAGGCAGGGGCGGCGGTTGCCGCCGACCTCAATTAGCGGCGAGGGTGGGGGAGCCGCGCACCCCGCCCGCGGCTTCCGCTCGGCCGCGCTGGCCGAGCCGCGGCTGGCCGGCCGGGCCGGGCCGAGCCGGTCCGAGCCGGGTCGGGTCGTACCGGTTCGGGTCGACCCGGTTCGTGCCGACCCAGGGGGGTCGGGCCGGGTCGGTCCGGGCCCACACCCCCCGTTTTCGGACCCTCATGGTCTTTTGCCCATATCTTGAGATACCTACCTCCAATCGACGCACCATAAGTTGTGTAGTGATCCTTGGAACGAGATGGTCGTCTCGGTATATCACACTCAAGGTTTCGGAATACTTTGGGTTCGGCCGGGTTGGTTCGGATACGAAACTAACCGGGCCCTCGGAGCGGAAACACTTATATCTTGAGCTCCGGACGTCCGAATGACGTGCCGTCGACTTTGTTGGATTCCTATAAGTGAGACAGATCTTTTGGCTTACTCCGCTCGAGGTTTGGATTCCGTCGGAGTGCGGTCGGGTTGGTTTGCTCACGAAACTAACCGGGCCCCTGGAACGAAAAACCCAATAACTCACAGACCGGGCGTCCGATTGACGCGCCGTCTATCTCATTGATTTCCTCTTTCTGAGATGGAACATTAGGCATACTTCACCCGAGGATTGGTCGCTATTGATGTATGGCCGGGTTGGATTGTACCTGAAATCCAACCGGGCCCCTGGAACGGAAAAGATGATATCTTTCATACCGGATGTCCGTTTGACGAACCGTCAGCGGCGTTGGTGATCACATTGTAAAACAGTCCCTATGAGTATACCCTATGTGAGTTCGGGGTACAGTTTAGATACGGCCGGGTTGGTTCGCACTCGAAACCAACTGGGCCCCTGGGACGAAAAGGCTAATAACTCACAGACCAGGCGTCCGATTGATGCGCCGTCTGTTGCGTTGAGACCCCTTTGACGAGGCGGTCCTTTGGGATACTTCTTCGTGGGACTTTGTGATACTTGTAGTATCGACTAGTAGCTCGTGGAGCGGACCCTCCCGGAGATGCGCGCGCGGAGTACGGAGACCGTGTAGCCGGCTGAGACCTGACGACTGCTTGACAGACTCGACTTGGAGTGAGTCGACTAGCCCAGTGGACGGAGCACTACTTTTTTTGGGTGCATACCCATGGCGGACGGAGCACTACTGTGTGACAGTGCAGACCCGCAGTACTCATCCGGAGAGTACCTCTGTAGGCTATTAGGGGGTGTGCACTACTTTGTTTGGGTGTCATACCCCGGCGGGAAGCACTACTGTGTTTGGGTGATTGACCCGCGGTACTCGACAGGAGGAGTACCTCAGCAGTCTTAGGTTATTGAGCAGTATCTCAGAGTCGTGACAGGACCACTGTACACTCTAGAGATGGGGCTCTTCAGCAGTTACGGTTTCGATAATGAAAATCCTGGTTTGAGTTGAGTCTGTGACCTTTGTGTTTCCTCATGATTGAGATGGGTTACTTGATAACTTAGGTATATGTATGGGCATATACCTAAGTAGAGGTTATCTGTGGAGATCATCTTTGTGGTTATCATTGTGGGTTTTAGTGAGACCTTGAGGGTCTCGGGGCCCCTATTGAGTATCATTATACTCACCCCTGCACGGGTTATGCCCGAACCTTGTTGCATTGGTTGCAGACGACAGACAGTGCTGACGGAGGCCGAGTGTTCGAGGACTGGATGGTACCCGGAGGTGGACTACACGACGAGTCAGTACCTGGAGGTGGACTTCACAGTGAGACGACACTCAGAGGAGGTTGACGGGCGAGAGCGTTGTAGAGGCTATCTGTACCTACCCTTCAGGTAGGATCCGTGGTGGATGATCCAGGAGCTGCGCCATCTGTACCTACCCTTCAGGTAGGATCCGAGGAGGACGACCCAGGAGCCGTTTTCCGTTCTTCCAGCTGTTGTACCTTGTTCAGTTGTAGTTGTACTTTCATTTGGGTTTGTATTCTGGCCCATTTACCTTTCAGAACTTCTCTTTGTACTTAGTGTTTTTCTTCCGCTTGTACTCTGTGGTGTTTTGTTTACTTTTATAAAGGAAATGCCTTCCCAGTTATCAGGATTTACGCCTTTGGTGCTAGTCGCCAGCCCCTGGCCTATGGAAGGTGGGCTTGGGGTAGTCACGGCACGGGCCCCGAGGACGGGTCGTGACACAGCTATGCTCTGGTTATGGCTTTTTCCAGCGCTTACTGCACTGGGTATGAGGTCACTTCCCCTACTACTGGCAGCGATTATGGAGCCATTGCATATCCGGTCGCTCACCCACATGGAGGTCCTCCCCATGTCCCTTTAGACATCTGTCCCGGTTCTTCTCGCACCCTGGTCTTCAGTCCTTTCTGCCCTAGTACTATTGCGGCTAGGGGACTCCTTGATGGAAATCATCCTTGCTCTGAGGAGCCACCCATGGACAGGAAGGTGGGACGTCATCGCCGTAAGAGGAATGTCAGGGATGCACGGATGGAAATCAAGCCAGTCCGTTTCTCGGACTCTGAGGCGGAGTACGACTCAGCGATGGAACCTTCCCCCCAACCCTTTGGGTCAAGGGCAGGGATGGGGACGCACCGCGTTAGCCTCGTACTCCCCAAATGTGAGATCCGCATGATTCCCACCTCCCTCCAAAGGTATATCCAGGAGGAAAAGGACTTGGCGTACCCCTAGGGATCAAACTTGCATCTACCTTTGGCCTCTCCAGAAGCACCTTCCACCTCGGTCAAAGAGGGTGGAGAACTTTTCTGGGGAACAACGGAAGATTCGCGACATGAAACAACCTCGACAAGCACGGACATTGTGACATGTGGCATGTTATCCAGCCCATACTATCGTGACGTGGAAACCAGGACACTGAAACCCCTGGAGGAGTACTTAGGATTCGGTGGCCAATCAACCTGCTAGCCGTATTCTCCGTCGGCTAGCCCACTGGCCTGGAAGCCTACTTCGGCACCACTTCCAGTTCCCCAGCCATTCTCGGTTGATGTGAAGGGGCCGAAAGGGCCGGATCCCGAACCAGAGTCGTGGAGCTTCTGGACCATCCTCGCAATAGGCCACTTCCCTGAGATGTTTTGGCCGATCGTAGGATCAGATTTCCATATTCCAGAATTGCTCACCCTGTGAGAGTTTGAATTTTTCCGCCAGACTCTCTGGGTGAATTACTCCCGTATTCACCATCAGTGAGTGACTTAACCCAGGAGTCAAGCACATCTCAAGGATATTGGTGAGAAGTGTCGTCGAGTCGACCGGGCCGCGCTCCCCGTGGTTCGGCACCCCGAGTGACTTGGCCACCACAGGGCCCTCCAGCAACATTGCGTTCGGAGTTTTCAAATACGCTACAAGGTTATCGAGGAGGACACCCCCCACGCGCACGTCCACGGATGGGGGCAGTACGCTGCCCTTCTTTTCAGTGCAATTCGCCGACAGCCCGACTCACTGGGCGGCTATGAGGGAATGTCACCAAGGGTAGTGGCGGTCAACATGGCCGACCTTTCGGGAGAGGAAAATGGTGTGGAAATTCTCGATGAGAGCTCACCCCCTAAGGACACGCCACTAATGGATCCATCCGAGAGGGTTACTCATCAACAGAGGAACCTCCTTGGTCTCCCCACACCCACTGAAGCCTTAACACTAAGCTGAAACATCGGCAAGGGAAAAGAGCACGTCATGGCTGTCAAGCTTGCTGACCCATCTGCCTCGATGCAGAAGGCATAGGAAGATCCCGAGAAGGCCACGCTATGCCAATAGCTTGCTGAGTAGAAGAGGTTAGTTGATGAGCTCTTGGATGAATGAATTGCAGAGCGTCGGCCTGATTACGATGATCCTAGGTCGGGACAGCAGGGGTAGGAACAACTACCCCTTGATGAGATTGTCCCGGGAAACCGCGATCATGCTGTGTTCACCAATAGAGGAGAGGCCAGGGCTCATTGTAAGAGGGCGCGATACGTTTTACCGAACCCTCCTGAGTGGCGTGATCACCCAAGGGACCCCACTCGGTTTCCTCATGCTGCCCCAAGAGCAGCTCCGCCAGCCGCCCCGCGAGCTACTGAGCTTGACTACCGGATTGAAGAGCCCAGAAATCCACTTGTGGTTCGGGATCCACGTCAGGACAAGAATTCGTGTCCATATGATCTGATGGAGGCGCTCATCGCTCACTTAGAGGCTCTGGAAACTCAATAGGTGGAAATCCCACCGGATGGCAAGCCATACCCAGCATGGGTGGATGACATGACGACCCTACCAGGATTTGGGAACCCCACTTTTTCCCCCTTTAACAAGACTGGAGACCCGCCACAGCACCTGTCCCACTTCAACATGAGGTGTGGGCCTATGTTAGGGACTCCTACACAGTAGGAGGCCGCCAAGCTCCGTTGCTTCGTTCAGACACTAGAAGAACCAGTGTTCGTTTGGTACAACTAGCTTCCTGTCGGATCTGTGACTAGCTGGGAGGACCTTCATATAAAATTCCTCTACCATTTCAGTTCCACAACTCAGAAGAAAAACATCGCAGACCTCTTTAGGTGAAAATAGAGGCCCAACGAGCGAGTCACGGACTTCATCGCCCGGTGGAAGGGGCTCCCATACTCCCTTGACATGCCACTAACTCAGGATAAATTACTGAAAATGTGTATAGGGAATGTCAAAAAAGAGCTTGTTCCTTCTATGATCACTCAGAATTACCCCAGAGGGTTCCGGGACTTCTCAGACAACGCTCAGCACCTAGAAGAAGCCCTGCAATAGGCCAGTCTGGCACGCCCGCTACCTCCGGTGATCCCTGCAAGGAGAGCCGCCAGAGTCGAGCCCACTGTTGTGGCCCAGATAGAGGCCCCCAGGTAGCAAGAGTTGCTACCAGTGAGGCCAGCTCCACAGCCCCATAGGGGTCCACCCCCATGGGCACAGTCTCCGGTCTAGTAGCGACTGCCTAAAAATCGGCAGGTGCCTCCGCATAACGCACCGCCACCAACTAGGTGAGATAATCAGGCTCCGCCTCCTCAGCATGATCCTCCGGCCCCTGGTCAGGGCCAACCTCCAAGAGCCCCCTTTCCAGACATAAGGAATCAGACTTACTCGTTTGACGAGGCCCAGGTCTCCGGTGATTTCCACAGTGCCTTGGAGCAGAGGATTGTGCGGCTGCCTAAGTGCTGGAATCCAGAAGAGGCGCATCTCACTGATCACCCTAACTACTGTCCTTATCACCAGACCCTGGGGCACACCATCCAGCGATGCTATGTGTTTAAGGACTGGCTCCAAGACCATATTGACAACAACATAGGCAGGTTGGGCCTAGCCCCGGTGCAAGTGGCAGGTCTCTTCATGAGATCAGATGGCAGTAGTGGCAATGAGGATGAGTGGCAGCAGGTTTTTGACTATGGGTCCCGGAAGTATAATGACTGGATGGCCTGCAAGACGGTCGCCCGCGCCGATGAAATCATTCGTGCCTGCCTGAATCATTAAGAGCCCTTAGAATCTATGAGTGCTACCTCGTCATCGTCGTCCCAGCCTACCACTTCCCAGAAGAGCAAGTGGCGGCGCAAGAAGAAAGAACGCACCCTGCCAATGCCATCGTCATCCCGCACTCTTGGTGATTTTATGCCCCCAGAAATGGGGATCCCTCCGAGACTCTGTTCGGTAGTAGATGACTCCTCGAGTGAAAGCCCAGGGTACGCTTCGGTTAACACCGTAGAGTTGGTAAATCCCTTTTTGACTCCCGACGATGAGGAATGCCAGGTGGAACTTCCCAATGTCCCCATCCATCACCAACGTCGGCGGAGCCGCAACTATATGAATCACCGGGGCACGATATTTGGCACCTCTATCCAGGTAGTGCACGCCACTGAGACCAGGCAGCAAGCCCAATACAGAGCTCAGCACAGGCGGCCCCTTCGTCTGGTGTCGACAGGTTCACCTCTACCGCCATTTGTGTTGCTGGATCAGATAGAACTGCATTGGCCATGTCTCAACCAGCTCTGCCCTACCACCAGTTGACCCAAGGCTTCCGGTCCTAATCCGGTAGCCACTCTCTGGGTTTCAACTAGTTAACAACAAGATGTGCCTAGTACTAGTCATCCACAAGTCCCGCCGGTAGGGCCCGCCATGCCTCCAATCGTAGAGCGACCTCCCATGAGTAGAAGCTCGCAGTTGGCCCGAAAGTATGATGTTATGAAGCACCTGGCCGGCATTCCATCAAGGCTCTCTATCCTTGAGGATTTTCCCCTGTCGTCCGAAATGTGTGAGGCACTCGCCGAGGCCCTAAGGAGCCCCCTCCAGTTTGAGACAGAGGTAGCGGCTGTAGAAGCCTTCCACACTGAGGCGATTGAGAACGCCGAATGTCAGGCAGTTATCTCATTCTCCGGTGAAGAGGAAGACCCTCCCATATAGGGGCACATTCGACCACTGTACATCACCGGCCATTTCAATGGTGTGGAAGTCCGACGCTGTCTTGTTGACACGGGTTTCGGGATTAACCTAATCCCAACTCGGACACTGTGGAAACTGGGCCTGTCTAAGGATGATTAAACCCCCTCCGACCTCAGGATCCAGGGGTATGACTGGACCGAGAAAACTCCACTCGGCAAGATTTTCTTGAAGACCCAGTTCGGTGGCCGAATTTCCAACTCCTAATTCATGGTTGTCTCTTAGGAAACCGCCTACAACACGTTGATGGGAAGGCCATGGCTCCACCTTCACGCAGTGGTCCCCTCATTGTATCACCAATGCCTCAAATACACCCTTAATGGTCGAGTAGGTGTACTCCAAGGAGATACGTCTCCTTTTTCCTCTTGTGAAGCCCGTTATCTGGACGCCGACTATTACAAGAGCAAGGACAAGCAAGTTCTGGCAGGTGAGGTCGATCCCGCTACTGTCACAAGTGATCCCTGGGCAGGTTTGGATGATTCCTATGTCCTCTCAATCCATCGGTTGGAGGCCAGAACCCCTTACATGGGGCAATGCTTTGTTGTATCAGGTACCAGTGGAAGGCGTATTTCTAGGTCCAAGCGGCGCCGGGAAATCACCTCGTACTCTTACACCAACCAGGATCAGGTGATCCCCGAGCCTCCTACCCCTGTACGGTATCGGGACATTAGGCTCATGGTAACGGCGGTACGTCACACATGTATCTTCCGCCAGGCTGGAATTAACTGGATCAAGCCGACGTTCCACTACTGCTTTGATGTCATAAAGCATGAACCTTTGGGCCAAAGACCAGATGGGATTGGATCAACCGCCTTTGTCTCCATGGTCTCTGTAGTGCATGAGTCTACTAATGTGATGACCACTGCCTCCCAAGTCGGCACCAGCTTTCCATCAGGGTCTGGTAGCCTCGAAGCGGCTCCCCCCATGGATGGTCCCTACACAAGTGGAGAGGAGGACATGGAAGATGCTCCCCCTTCCTTTGAGGAGGGTGTATCCACCACGGTCGATGAGTTAGTGCAGGTGAACCTCGGTAGTGGGGAATACCCAAGACCCGCATTGGTCAGCGCCGCTATGCCCCCGAGGAGCAGCAATGATATGTAGAATTCCTCAGACAACATCGTGATGTGTTTTCCTAGAGCTACGATGAGATGCCAGGGCTAGATCCCCAGGTATCCGTCCACCGCCTTGGCCTTCCTGCAAACCATCGTGGGTTCAAGAATCCTCCCAGAAAGATGCACCCCTCTCACGGTGCCATGGTTGAGGCCGAAGTTGATAAGATCATCGAAGCCAACTTCGTCAAATAAGTTCAGTACCCCCGGTGGCTAGCCAACATAGTGACGGTCAGGAAGAAGAAAAGATAGATCAGGGTTTGTATCGACTTCCATGATCTCAATCGCCACTATCCGAAGGATGATTTTCCACTTCTAGTGACAGAGTTGATGATCGATGCCACGATCTGGTTCCAATCCCTCTCCTTCATGGATGGATATTCTGGGTACAACCAGATCCGGATGGCCCCTGAGGATGAAGAGTTCACTGCCTTCAGGCCCCCCGAAGGTACTTTATGTTACTGGGTTATGCCCTTCGGCTTGAACAATGCAGGTGCCACCTATCAACGGGCCATGCATCGCATATTCAAGCCAATTATCAGGACACTGGTGGAGTGCTACTTGGATGATCTGGTGGTTAAATCTCGCCAGCGCCAGTACCATCTCAAAGACATTGAGAAAGTGTTCAGATTCCTATGTTCTCACCACTTGAAGATGAACCCATTGAAGTGTGCCTTCGGGGTCACCTCCGGAAATTTTCTTGGCTTTGTTGTTAGATACCGAGGCATCGAGATCGACCCGGAGAAGATCAAGGCCATTATCCATATTCCTCCCCCAAGTAATATTCGGGAGCTCAGAGGCCTCTAAGGCCACTTAGCCTATATACGCCGATTCATTGCAAATTCGGCCAGCAAGTGTAAGCCCTTTGCCTGGATCATGAAGAAAGGCGCCACCTATGAATTGGAAAAAGAGTGTCAGACCGCCTTTGAGGAAGTAAAGCAGTATCTACTCCAACCTACAGTCTTGATGCCACCCGTTTCCAGAAAGCCGATGTTCCTTTACGTGACCGCCTTGGAACGATCCCTCGTCGCACTTCTCTCCCAGAATAACAACGAGGGAAAAGAGAATAGCCTCTACTACCTCAGCCGCATGCTCCTCGATACGAAAGTTAGATATTCTACCATCGTGAAGAGCTGCCTGGTGCTCATATTTCCGTGTAGAAATTGCGGCACTACTTGCAGCACCATGTGGTACAACTGGTCTCTCGGGTAGACCCGTTGAGATACATCCTGAACTGACCTATGTTGACCAGCCGATTGGCGCGCTGAGCAGTTATCCTCCAGGAGTTTGACATCAGGTTCGTACCTCCGAAGGCTATCAAAGGATAGGCGTTGGAAGACTTCTTAGCTGCCCAGCCATCCTCTGCGGATCAACCACTAGATCTAGGCTTTCATGATGAGATAATCCTCTCAGTCGATCGTTCCATCCCATGATGGCAGATGCACTTTGATGGTGCCTCCCAGAGCCCCACCAGTAGAAGGATCAATGATCCTAGGCTCAACAGAGTGGGCCTGGGTGTCGTCTTCATCACCCCGGAGCAAGCCGTTCTGCCGTATTCATTCCTGCTGTCAGAAGGCTACACCAACAATGAGGCAGAATATCATGCCCTCATCACCGGCCTCGAGCTGGCTCTCGAGATTGACATGCCCCATATGCATGTGAAAGTGGACTCCGAGCTAGTCATCAAGCAGGTCAATGGTGACTATGTTTTCAGAAATCTATAACTTGTGCCATTGCTGGATTGCACCCTCCATCTAATGGATAATTTCTCTTCTCATCCAGAGGTTGTTCATATTCCCCAGTCACATAATAGTCGAGCAGATGCTTTGGCCAGCCTTGCCGCGTCACTTACGGAGCCCGAACAGGACTACCTGATTATCCATGTGGCACAATAGAGGGTCATTGCTCCCATTTTCCCGGAGGATGATCGTGGCCCGCGGGTAAACCATCTCACCACTGGTGCCCCTACGTTAGGATCCCCAGGGACTTCAGATGCGGTAGTCGAAGTAGTTCCTGACTAGAGGATTCCCTTGGTTGAATACCTCCAAAACTGAAATCTTCCGTCGGACCGAGCCGAGCGTGAGCGAATCCGATGCCGCACACTTCAGATTACCCTTCAGAGTGGTCCCAGCCTTGAGCTGCTCCTTTATAGACATAGATTTGATGGTGCTGTCCTTCGTTACCTTCAAGGAGTCGAGATCCCTCAGGTCATGCAAGAAGTGCATGCTGGTTCATATGGCGGCCATCAGGTCGGGTCGAAGTTGTCTCACCAGATTCGGAGGCTGGGGTACTTTTGGCCCTCAATGATCCATGACTGCATCATGTTTTCCAAGAGGTGTCACGCCTGCCATGTTCATGCCAACATTGTGCATCAGCCACCAGAGCCCCTTCACAATACCAAGTATTCTTGGCCCTTTGCAGTCTGGGGGTTGGATGTTGTAGGACCTTACCCACCGGTGATGGCTCGCCAATGCTGGTTCATCCTGACCACTACGGATTTGTTTTCCAAGTGGGCAGAGGCAATTCTGCTCAAGGAAGTCAAATCCCATTATATCGCTGACTTCATGAGTTCCAACATCATCTATCGATTTGGAGTGCCTCACACTATCCTCACGGATAACAGAACCAACTTCTGAGCAGCCAAGCTGAAGAAACTGTATGCCAAGTAAAACATTCGCTTTAACCATACCTCTCGATATCACACGCAGGAGAATGAACAGATCTATGCATTTAACAAAACCCTCTCAAACATTCTACAAAAGACGGTTGGTCAGAATAAGAAAAGTTGGCCGAACAAGCTCCCCAATGCCCTCTGGGCTTATAGGACGATGACTCGTAACTCCACCCAGGTGAATTTGTATTCCCTAGTGTACGGAGCTGAGGCCGTCCTACCCATCGAGATTCAGTTTCCCTCATTGCACACGACGGTGTACGACCAGCAAGCACCCGATAGAGTTGCTGAAATCCGTTTAGCTGAATTGGAAGCACTGGACGAAATAGGCTTTGCGCTTTGCACAACCTGGAAAGGCATCAGAGTAGGATGGCTCGAGCTTTCAACAAGTAGGTTCACCTCTACTCTTTCCTGCAAGGTGATCTGGTATTGGCCCTCAGGGTGCCAATGATTCCCGGTATGAAACCACCCTTGTTGGAACCTAAATGGGAGGGGCCTTTCATCATCCATAAGCTCTATCCCAATGGTGCGTATTCCCTGGTGACTGTGGATGGCGAGCGTGTAACTCCTCCCACCAACACCAAGTTCTTCAAGAAGTACTTTTCTTGAGGCCCCAGGGTCCTGCATGACCTTAAATTTCATTTGGTCCTACATTTGGACCCCTAGGGTCCCCCATGTCCTTAAACTGGATAAGGGTCCCCCATGACCATAAACTGGATAAGGGTCCCCCCTGACCTTAAACTGGATAAGGGTCCCCCATGACCTTAAACTAGATAACAGTCCTGCATGACATTAAACTACACTTGGCCCCACATATGGGCCCCTTTGGTCCGAGTTCTATGACCTTAAACTAAGAACCTTATGGTCCAGCATAACCTTAAACTGCATGTTCATCCTTACTGTAAGACGTTAAACTGCAAGCCGGTCAGGTCCCCCTGACCAAGACCCAGCCTCAGGCCCCTTGGCCTTCTCAGGCCCCTTAGCCAAGTCCTTACCTGGAGTGTGCGGTGTAGTGTAGGACTATGTCCTCATTCACCATGGGTTACCCACCGCGCCGTATACATTCCTGGAATAAATGACCCTTATCGTCCTACATGACGTTAAACTGTGCTTTTAGAACTACGTGCAGCTTGATTCCCATCCTTACGGGATATGTAGGACCACCTGAAAGTCTAGGTTTCAGGTCCAGCCCCATCTCTTAGGAGATCCCACGATCTCTCGGTCACCTTGGTCTCCTGGCATGTCCCTCCCAGTGGGGGGATATATAGGTGTAATACAGGGTTTTTGGCACTATGCCCCCCTCTCTCGGGAATCCACCATCTTTTTGCCGCTCTCAAACTGAGACCTTCGACCCTTTCCAGTGGTCCACTAATGTGCTCATAGTACTCGGGTGTAGGACCTGGAGTGTCAGATTCGACTTAGGCAAGTTTTCGTCCGCTTGCCAAGCTTCATGCTCCCTTTCATCTGGGCCCCCGTTATCTCTCACACCAGAGGGACCCCCAAGAACGGCTTGGATACAATGCCTAAGGGATCTCCTACCATCACAGGCCAATGCCCCCAAGGGTTCCAGACAACAAATTGATACAAGTACCGCGTTGAGAACATGGTCAGCAGTGGATGCTCATTTGTTTGTCCCCATTCTAGGCTATCATGACAGGATTCTATGTTGCGAACATGGTCAGCAGTAATCCTAGGTCACCACGCTGGCTCCTTCGGGCCCAGAATGTTGGTTGCATGATTCATATTTTGTTCCACCCCATCGTGTCAAGGTGGAATTTTGACACTCCTTGCACTATCCCTCAGTGCACCTCCACACGTTAGACAGACAAACCTGCGTAACGGTGTCTCCCGAGGCTCTCTCGATATGAGAGATAGAGTATGTGATTGGGTTTTCTCTAAGGATTGTGCGCATATTGACCCTCATCCCCATGGGAAACGAGGATTCACCCAGACATTGCGTTTCAGGTCCAGCTTAGTTGGAAGCTAGCCTCTCCTGCCCCCTGATTGTTGGACCCACGTCGGCTCCTTGGCCCGAGGGTCCTCTCCCGGAACCGCCCGTGGTGATGATATGAGAATATTTCCTCACCCACCCTGGGTGCGACTTATCGCATCGCGTGTGTTCCCTGAGGTCCAAGCCATACGACCTTAAACTGTGCTGTCAGGTCCAAGCCATACGACCGTAAACTGTGTTGTCAGGACCAAGCCATACGACCTTAAACTGTGCTGTCAAGTCCACCACATGACCATAAACTGTGATGATATCATCCTGGTCGCACGACGAAAAATGACACTTCATTTTGGTGACATCCCCATAGGGGACATCACGTCGGGTATTGGTCAATTGCCATACCATTTGTCAATTCCTGTTATGGATTGATTATTGTGGAAACGCTAGGAATTTCTAACTTATTGTAGTCGCTCCACAAAAGAAAAACCAATCAAATTCAAAGAAAAACAAGATATATCAAATACCGCTTCTTTTGGTGCAAGGGCTAGACCCGCACTCCCCCTTCGTCCTTTGCGCAGGCGCCATGTCGTGCCATGCCACCCATCGAGAACTACCAATGGATTGATTCTCATTCTTATGAGATACATAGGAGCGCCTGGGTACTTCCCCACAGGACCAGCCTAACTCTTTGTGTTTGGTCCCTATGCCTAAACATGTCCCTAAGGAGCACATGGTAAGCAGGACCCCGTCCTCATTCACGACGGGTTGCTTCAGTCACTTTACTATGCGTCTCCTTCCCTTCTTACTGACCCCTTTGGTCCGAGTTCTAAGACATAAAACTAAGATCCTTTCAGGGTCCTGCATGACCCTAAACTGCATTTTTCCCTACATCTGGGCCCCTTTGGTCTGAGTTCTAAGACCATAAACTAAGATCCCCTAAGAACTACGTCTGGCTTGATTCCCATCCTAATGGGATACGTAGGAACGCCCAATCCTCCTATCTTTGGGTCCATCTCGAGTTCAGCTAGTTCGTCTCTTCCATCTTGCCTTAGGGACCCTGACCACGAGACTGGATGGTGTAGTGTGGGATTATGTCCTCATTCACGTCGGGTTTGCAACAGCTGCACCCCGCACACCCCGTTATAAGAATTAGTCTTCTTGTCTTATCTTCCTACATGACGTTAAACTGTGCTTCAAGAACTACATGTGGCTTGATTCTCATCCTTATGAGATACGTAGGAACTTCTGGACATTTCGTCTTGGGTCCAACCCTAGGGATTTCCTAATGATGTCCCTCCTTATTATCGGCCCCTCAGCCTGACTTCTTGGGGAGTGGTGTAATTGTGACATCTACCCCGAATAAGTTTGGGATGCCCCATGGTGATGGTGGGAAGCGATAGTTCTCTCTCCATAGAGGTCCTGTCTTAAAATTGGGACGATATATGACCAGGTTAATAAGTCCGCCTAATGCGCCTCCGCCACGATGGCACAATTTTGGGAGTGTTAGACTCTGTTCGAACAAACCACCACTCCACTTTCCATTCATTTCATGCCCCTTTATTCGGATCCTCATCCTCTTTCAGGTTTTATGGGACCCCCTAACAGTATGGATGATAGACCTTGGTCCACCTGCTGCAACCATATGGATGATAGACCTTTGGTCTGCCTATTGTAGCAATATGGATGATTGACCTACGGTCCGCCTACTATCCTGGGCCAACATCCTGGAAGACTGGTCATGTTTGATGGGACCCCCTAATAGTATGGATGATATACCTTGGTCCTTCTACTATGACACTATGGATGATAGACCTTTGGTCCGCCTATTGTAACAGTATGGATGATAGACCTTGGTACGCCTTCATTATTGGGCCAACGTTCTGGAAGACTGATCGATGATATTTGAGTTAGGCCCTGTGTTGCGAACATGGTTAGTGGTTAGCCCTCATTTATTTTCCCCATTTCAGGCCAATGCGATATGGATGCTGCGTTTCCGCCACGGTTAACAGTTATCCTCCATCGTCGCGCCCCCATAGTGTTCCGAATTCGGGTAACGTGATTCACCTTTTTCATATCCCTATGTTCGGATGGATTTCAATGCCCCCGGAATTACCCTGATCGTGTGTTAGAACACATTGAGAGGGTGGAATGTCAATCGGTCTAAGGTATTCTCCTTAGAAATCCAGGTCTGAGTTCGGATTCTTGAAGCTTGGTTAATGCCCCACAGTTGGACGAAATGATAACATGAGCATCCTTTACTTCTCACGTTGGGTGAGACCCACATGATATTAGGGGTGAGGTGTTATTCATTTCAGAATTATGGTGGGAATATTAATCCAAGGGTACAGATAAATAGATTGGTCCATGCATTGGATCAAAATTTTGAGCAGTAAAAGTAGAAAGTTCATGAGATGGCCGAAACAGAGCCCTTAGGGATCAACATGATGGATTGATTTTTCCAATGCCGCTACCCATTGGCTAGTAGCCTCCAGGAATGCTTCTCGCTCCTTGATGGCTCTCTCTTCATCGGCAGCCGCAGAGCACAGATCGTCAACCCTAGCTTGTGCCTGCGCCCGCTCGGTTTGATGTATGGTCATCTGGTGACCCACCTCCACCAATTGTTCTTGGGCATTAGCCAGTTGGGCCATCAGTTGTTCCACAAGCTCAGATCACGTTGCAATGAAGTCCTCCTTCTCTTCCGCCTGCCCGTCGAGGTGCCAGACCTCCTGTTCTGCTCTAAGGAACGCTTGGGTGCTCGCCAATATTTCCCGACACTGGGAAACGTCGGTGCACCAGCTGCTCTCGCGTATCTTCTCGGCCATGTAATCACAGACCGTCAAGTGAAGATGTGGAGTGTAATCCCTTCCAGCGCACAGGAAGCACAAACAGGTCTGGAGTGGTCCCATCTGCCTCATCCAATCAAACTGGGGCTACCTAAGAAAGAGCTGGATACACTTCCACCCTTTGCGTCATGTCATCTGGCTCTCCTCGTCCGCTTCTGAGTTTGATTTGTCTATCTCCTCGGGATCAGCGGGCCGATACGCAGGAAAAGAAGCCAACAGATTAGCAGCAGTGTCTGCCTTAGGGATGTCTTCATTAGGAATAGGATCCTCGACGCCCGGGAGACCGTCCTCTCTCGCCTCGACAACGGCGGTGCCTCCGTTAGTGTCCAGCCCTGCTGTAATAATAGCGCCACTGATGTCCTCTGTCCCCTTCTCGTCAATGGCCAGGGCCGACTCGGTGCGGGTAGCATGTTCTGGATGAGGTGGTATGCCTACTGCTGGTCCGCTCACGGATGGCCCGGGCTTAGCAGCCCGACGAGCCTTCAATGTCGATATCACTATGCAAGATGCACCCTAATTAGTGGGGATCTTTGATAGAAAGCACCAGTAGTGAATCATGGGAATTACAGGAACCCAGAGCTTCGGCCTCCAGTGTTCTAGAAGCTACAGGAGCTGTCGTAATAGGAGGCCCCTTAGTGCTTGTTAGTTCGATGATGGGCGTCGGAGCCCCATCCTGTCCCACCAGTTCCTCTCCCTCCTCCATTGGGGACGCCTGATCAGCACCTATGTGCTCCTGAGTGATATAGAGAGGTGGGTTAGAAATTGAAGAAGAGAATGGACGAAGAAGGAGGATGAGTGGAGGTAGAGAAAGACCTCGAGTATCTCAGTTATGTCAATATCAGAGCCAACAATCTCACCGCTCTCCCAGAGACTCCCTTGGTAGGTTTCCCCCTATAACCCCTCACCTTCGGGTTCTTCTTCTCCTTCCCCTTCATATTCTCCTGTTTCCTCCTCTCACTCTGACTCCCAGTCACTGTCGCCTTCTCCCGGCGGCATCACTTTCGGATCATGCTCTTGGCCGAGCATCACTATCACTATGAAAGGTGGCTCCACGTGCCGACCCCTTTGGCGTGCGTATGTGTCCATGGATGTTAGGTATGCATGCTACCGATGGAAGTTTACTCTATCGATAACACGAATGAGCCCGACCTCTGGAAGATGGATTTCGTCCTGCGTTGTCTTCTTCCAGATGGCTTCAATGCTCATTGATTGCCGCAGGGTCATCTAGGCTGACCACAGTGACGTTAAAATTACATCTTTGGAAGGTTCGAGCAGGTATCTTATCTTATTCCCGGGCAGTTCCATGGCCGCCTTGTGTGACCCCCCTCTAGGCAACGGGGTCGCGGCGGCGCCGCGTGATGTCCCCGCTGCTTAGGTCCCGGCCTGCGCATGCCTCGCTGCCTGGCACACCCCTGGTCCCCCTTCTAACAGCACCTTGCCTTCCCCGTTGCCCAGTTTCCACACTGGTAGTCTCGAGTTTCCGTAATCTCTTGCATAAAAGCCCCTCAGGGTACGCAATGGTCCAGTGATCAACGTACTTGGTTGCTAGGCCATCGTCAACCCCGGTGGGAGGAAGGGTGATAACGTCTCCAGAGCCAAAAGTGGTGAACATAAACCACATATGGTGCAAAACGCATGGATTTTTCTCCTCCCAGATAGCCGTGAATACTTTCTTCGGCATTCGTTGGAGGCACCCGAATTGCCTGGCGAATCGGGATGGCACGTAAGGCTCACAGATCACCTTCCCGTCAATCCGATCCACAAGCACCCCGTCATGGATGCTCTAAAAATACTCCTGTTTCTCTAGTGAGCCCCTCCCGTTGTCCACCATCAGGCCGACCGGGGTGGGGAATGGGCTGAAGTAGAAATTGGTATGGTTACCAATTCAGATCCTTACGCCCTGCTCACTGAGCATCATCGGCGCCACCCTGGTGATGTTCATAAGAGAATGTCGCAGGCTGTTTCCCGGAGGAAGGATGGAATTCGGGAAAGTATACTCGCCGAGATGAGCCGCCACCCAGTCGTGAAAGATCTGTAAGTGGCCACATACCCTCCGAGGCGACCCCTCGGGAGATGCATCCCAGAATGGAATACAACCTAGCCAACACGGTGACCCCCAGGTAGAACATTTTGTTGGCGACCATGGTGCTCGCCATCACTAGTGTTGCTGGACGGACACCCATCCTCACATCCCGTACAGGCAGGAGCCACCCACTCAGGAAGGTGGCAAGGAACCCAACGTACCGGACGTTCAGGTCCCGAGCCTCGATGATGTGGTAGCCCCATGATTGGTATTGCCCCACCTATAGGGTCCTCCAATACGACCCATCCTTTCTCCTCTAAGCTGTGGTTGGGCACCGTTTGCCCCATCCCAATATCTTGTTCACCGAGTCCTTCTCCAGGAACTGGATGAACCAGCCCTTGTAGGAAATGTCCTTCAGGAAGTCCTTGACCACCAGCCTCTCTTTGGCCAGTTCCAACAGGTGCCACGTCAGCATGGGGGTCCGTGACCTATCTTCTCAGGTGTTCTTTGGAGGAACGAACTCGTCGTATTGGTAGCCCTCCATTGGGATACCTCTGATGCAGTGAACATCCCAAAGGCTAATGACAACTTCCCCACGGTGAAGGTGGAATGTGTTGGTATCAGGGGACCACTGGGAGAATAGACCCAGAGGCTAATGCCAACTTCCCCATGGTGAAGGTGGAATGTGTTGGTATCAGGGGAACACTGGTTGAATCGATCCGGCCTGAGCTCAGGTTGACGGTGGAAGTGGAACTGCGAGGTCCATACCACCTCGAACAGGCCAATATGCCGCAGCTTAGCCCCAAACTGGTCGCAAGTATGGCGAACCCAAAACGCCCAGGCCCCATCACTGGTGAATTTCCCCCAAGTCGCAGGTCCCAGTATTTCAGCCAACCCTTAGTGTCATTCATGATGCTTTGATGGAACTTGCTTGCGTAGAGGGCTTGAGAATCCTCTGCGGTAGGTTCATCCTCGATAATGGTCCTGGTCCTCGGGTTCATGACATATATGTCCATGTGCCTGGTTTTCCTGGCAGGACAACCATTGTTGGTGATGTTGTAGCGAGGAAGCTCGTCCTCCCGGGTCTCCCATGACCGCGGTGTGTCCACCTTGAAGCCCGGCAGCGGAACCTCCTCCAGGATGCCAAAGTTCCAGAGCGGGAGGTTGTCAGACAGAGGATACACTTTTTGGGAGGGGGTCAGCAGGTTGAACAAAGTTAGGTTGTTGGAAACGACCACCTTTGCGCCATAAACCTCCACATTCGCCGCCATTTCAGCTCTACGAGCGGCGGCTTCCCCCTCATCAACTTGGTTTGTATCCATTCCATGTTTTCTTGAGAGTGTCACGAAATCAGGAAGTGATTCACCGAATCGGAAAGGGCTACGCGCAATCGGGACGTGCAGTGCACAATTTAGGAGTGAGGCATGCAACCAACACCGTTGGTGCACAAAACCCTAAGTTTGCGCGGAAATGCGCCCGAAATTCGAAGGGAAATACGCACTACCAAAGCATTTTTTACGCGCATCCACAGAATCAATTTCGCGCATGAGAGCATTGAGCCTATCGCGCGGAAAAGATTGAGTACGGAACATGGGACCTAGCGCCCCTTTTTATAGGCAAGTTCAGGATTCCATGCCACACGGAAATCAAATTCCGCGCTGACCCGGAGTTTTGCGCGCCTGTTGGAGTTTTGCGCGCAAAGTGACCAGAAGATCCACCACTTTGAAGTTTTGGAATTTCCCTCGAAATCTGTTCGTTGCGACCTCTCACTGATCCAATTCCAAGGGGGGGCATTTGAAGACGATGAAAAATGTCCGTAACTCCTGGAGGAAGTTTTGAACTGACGAAGCGAAGTCATATTCGGAGTTAGAGGCCCGGTCCGGAGGACTTGGAAGGGGTGCGCAAAATTAAAGGGTAATCACGCGGAAAATTGTTGCCACACGAAGTACTCACGGGATTCGCGACAGAGAGACGGCAGGGCGCACAATTTTTCACGCCCGGTTCCGCGTAGGGAGTCCTTGCCCGCCGAATGGTCCAGGAGCGGAATATTTCACACGCCGCCCTGATTCCACGACGGCAGATGCCGATAAATAAAAGGCGACCCCGAACTGTTGGGGGTTGAGGAATTTGGACCAGCTTCCATGCGCAAAATTCAGAATCCCGCGCGCGCAATATGACTTCCAGGTAATCCCCCTTTTCGCGCAACCTTTCCCCGAGGTTCACCTTCACACGCAACCCCACCGGCTTAAGTGAATTTTCCAAACTCATCCGGGTTCGTCCTTTGCGTGGAATCTTTTCCCCTTGCATGCAATTCCCTCCAATTGCGCACAATTCCTTCAAAATTGTGTGCAACCCTTCGTTAGGTTTTGCCATACCATAGGGATTGGCCAGTGCCCTCGCGTGCAATCCTAGCCCTTTGCATGAAATCCACCTCGCCGCGTGCAATCCTGCTGCCCCAATTGCATTCCATCCCAGTGTTTTGTGCGCAAACCTTCTCTTTGAGCGCAAAACCTAGGACCCCTCACCTTTGCACCCCCGGGTGCCTCCCTGCACAGGCACCCGATTTCCTCCATACCGGGAATGCACACCATGCGTTGTTTTCCCGTACAACCTTCAGGATCGTACGAAGAAACCTCAAGGTCCCTTGGGAGGTGTTTCCTGTTGCATTGCTTTGCCTTATGTTTCTTCGCATAGGCACGCTAATAGCTATTTCTTCTTCGCATATCAATGCTAATGTGGAACCCTCGATGGTTCGCCCTGCATCCCCCCTTCACTACGGCCTTGGCAATTCCTTCCCTCCCACAAGGGGTAGAGGGAATTGGGCATGTTAGCCCTAGGGGTGTGGAGAGAACCCACCTTGTCCGACCTGTAGGACGTTAAACTGCCAAGCACCTCGTCCTCATGACATGACGTTAAACTGTGGTCCGACCCCATGCCTCGCACGAAGGGTCCCCCCGGCTCAGAAATTCTTTATGCCTCTCGTCTCCACAGGAATGGATTCTTCCTCACACAGAATGAGATCCTCCCTCTCGGAGTGGCATTTGTCCACGGGGGAAGGGCTGCCTCAGAGCATAAGCCCCTAGCCTCTCTTACGGAAGGTTACACCCATACACCTCCATACTTCCCCACTGCCAAAGCCAGTGGAGGGCGTGATATGGAACAAGGCATCTCCTTTGTTCGGTCCCAAATACCTCTCCCTCTGTGCTTTGTTGCACCACAGGCCTCCATCCTGGAGTAAGCCCCGACACTAAGGGATGCTAACCACGCGTAAGCCCCTGTTTCCTCTTTGGGTCACTCAACGCGTAAGCCCCTCTTTGCTTCTCAAAGATGCACCCTTTGAAACGTGATCGTCTGGTCCCTGCCACCTCTTGTTTATCACACCAAGCACGACTAACGTGGGCTTAGAGCAAGCGTCGACCATGAAAACCACCATGGGCCACCTCAGAGCATAAGCCTCATACCTACGAACTATGTGGACTTTGATCCGTGCTAATGCATGGTACGTAGGAAGCCTCCACGAGGTTCAATCCCTTTACACAGTCGTTCCGACCCCTCTTTCGTGTCGGTTCGCCAATCCCATGGTCTGCCTCACAGCGTAATCCCCATGCCTTCATCCCACATGACGTTAAATTTTATGCCTTCATCCCGCATGATGTTAAAAATTAGGCCTTCATCCCGCATGACGTTAAAATGTTTGCCCTGAACTACGTGGACTTTGATCCGTCCTAACGTATGGTACGTAGGAAGCCTCCACGAGGTTTAAGCCCATCACTCAATTGTTCCGACCCCTCTACGTCGGTTCACATCCACCATCATGGGCCGCCTCAGAGCGTAATCCCCTTATCCAACACCCACGTCTCATCTGGACCTCTCCCTCGATCCCACGTGCCTCGGGAAGCTCATGCCCTAGCCCAGAGGTCTTACTTCCTCCAGGCTCCAATCCATGTATTCATTCTCATGGTTCGCCTCTTCAGGTGTACCACTGTATCACCGAACTACGCGGACTTTGATTCCCTACCATGGGAATACATAGGAAGCCTCCATGAGGTTCAAGTCCCTCCACCCTCCATTACCCATCCTGATCAATACCCGGGATGCTACATCCCGGTGGGATCACGCCACCTCATTCCACTCCATAGTATCCGGGAAGCCGCCCACGTGCTAGCCCCAATATCGGTGTTCCCCCTAGGGGGTCCTTAAAACTGATCTACTATCAGTGTTCCGATCTATCTGATCTGTCTCTGCAAGACATTAAACTCGCGGAATACCTTGTGTTAAACATGGGAAGTTGAGGAAAACCTCATATGGTACACAATTCCTCGCGTTCGAAGCGAGATTACTTGGGCTTCTACGCCCTCGAGAAGCCCTCTAATATGGGACAGAAGGAAGAAATTCCAATACCCTAGCGTTAAGACATGCCAACAACACTCCAGCTTGACCATTCTCCTCACCGAATGTTGCTTCCCCGACCAGACCCCTTGGAGCGTCTCAACGGAAGTAGCATAATTAACTGGCATCCATGAATATATGGTGCTGGGAACGAGATTCACAAACCCATCTTAAATCTATGAGGGAGACCCGGACTAGGTGATGAACTTCGAGGAGGAATCCACAGAAGCAAGAACTGACATCCCATCATCCTGGTTTTGATCAAGGGGCAGACGTCACTAAACAAGGAATGGAGGCCACCTACCTTTGGAAAGAAGGAATGAGGGGAAACGATGTCGTACGTCCTCCCCATGCGTGAAGGATGCGCGCGCGCGCCCCGACGGAAAGCATCGGAAACAAACACTAACCCAACCTATTACCTTTTCTTAAAAACACATGAAATATCCCCTATCTCAATCACCATCATATGATTTATTCCATTTTTTTTATTAAGGATGAAAACTCTAAATATATTCTTAAAATGGAAAAGTCTTCACTCATTCACACGAATTCTCACACGTTAGTTATGGACCGATTCCCCCCTTGTTCAATAAAACATAAGGTATCTCATTTTAACTTTCTAAAAAGAGAGTTAGAAACATAAATTAAAAATATAAGTGATTTAAAATTAATTATTGAAAATATGAAATACCATTAGGTAGTGGTTGTTTCATCTCCAAACTATTTATTTAAATTTGTTCAGTTAGACTCAATGATCAACTGATACTTCTCAAAATAAATGTCACCATCGCTTACATAACCCGCTTCATGAAATATTGATTATTTATCTTGATGTTTTATTAATGAATTAAATACTATATTTTTTAAATATTAGTACAAATAATTATATAACATTTAATTTAATAGTATATTTCACATCAACTGTAATGTCCTTGAGTTGTTTTTCATCCATAGAAGTTCACTACATACATGAGTATATTATTTATATTCATCCTCCATTGTTTTATGTTATACTAATTATTTTTTCAATATAACCCATGAAATGAAAAAATATCTATTATAAAAAGTATCACCAAATGTTGAAATGTGATAATCAACTAACCTCACCCAATCCACATCTGTGTATCCCAAAATGTTCCACCTCATGATTCAATGAAAAACATCCCAAAATACACCATGTTATTAATGCATCTAAAAATTATTTTCATTTATAGTTTGTGGGTATACATAGGGAATCGTTGATATTTGTCATATTGGCATGTGAAAAACCTAATTTTTGGTTATTTTTATTTTTTCTCCAATAGTCTTAGAAATATTTGACATATATTTCATCTCACCATCCCCATTGCCAGAATAATTGTTTTTGAACACATTATCCAAACTAGTTCTCATGTTGTCATCAACATAATAGCCTCCATTAAATATTGTGTGGCGATATATTTGGATTGTTTTTATTGATAAAAAAATATAAAAAACCATCTATGACTTACTTGAATATAATGGAAAAATGTTAACTCCCCAAGAATGGACATTACAAACTCAAACCTCATATAATTTCAGTACAACATGAAATGTACATTATTCAAAACTCATCGTAGTTTTTCATCCATACATACGAAAAAAATATCTTTTTATAATTATCCATTTTTAATTATAGAATGTGATCAATTATTCAATTATAGAATCATAGATATCTGAAGAACTAATAAAAAGGATAATACTAAGCTCATATTTTCAATTTTAGTTGATACTGATTCTTTTTAAATTAAGAATACACTATCTCTTATTCATCTATAAAAAATCCATTTGTTTTCTAGATGATTACGTATTCCTTATGATCTTCATTATGTATTTCTAATTTTATATCCATTTGTTGAAATTATAATCCTTTTCAAACTAACATATCCATGAAAAGTAATATTAATTACAAAAATTGTATAAGTGGATATTTTAAAGAAATATAAGGTAACTCAATTACAAATAACCCATGAAATCTAGTTTTTCTATGTCCTATACCACCTTAACATATTAATTTAGTGTATTCTTGAACACACACATGGTTCTAATGAAAATTATATATTTTTCTTAAGGAAAATTTTCCAATGGTCATTAATATCAATTTTTTCCTTATCTATATTAATTTCTTATAAAAAATTGTTATCATAGGTAGAATCTTAAAAACTCATAGGCTCATTTTGAGAAAAATAGTGGCTTCTTAATGATTATTGATCCTTTGAGTTTCTATCAAGTTATTACAATCACAAAAAAATATTCTTCTCCATCATATAAATAATATTTCTTTCTTTCTTTACCAATATTGAACCATATATGTTTTCCTCGGCATCAATGTATTCATCTAAGTCTTAATCAACTCAATATTCTCCCCCTAGATAGTAAAAATTATCATCACATTCCCATAAAGTTTCACCATTTTTTTATAAAAAATTCTCACTGGATTGAGGATTCTTATATGTCTCCAAAATAGTTACACCGTAAAATTTATTTATAATCCAAATAAAATTGTTTTAGAAATTATATTGTTTTAATTTTATTGAATATATATTGAATGTACTCTAATCCCTATAATATATTAACTTGTGGTTCATCAATATGTCAAGAATAAAATATTTACTTTTGAAGACTCAAATTATTTTAACCATTGATTCTTTTAATTTTAAATATGGTAAATTTTTTGATCTTAACCCAAAAAAATGAAATATTACAAAATATATACTAAATTAAGTATTTATTTCTACCAATTTTTTTATGGTAAATATTTCTCAATTAAAAATGATTAGGTGTCCCCCTCTAAATAACACAATAATGTAGGGGATTACATACCACCAAATCATGACACATTATCCAAATATTGTTGATATATTAATTTAGCTAAGAGTAATTTATTTCTTTCCATTTACAGTGTATGAAGTTTTATTTATCATCCCTAGCATTATCTCTATCAGTCATGAGTAACTATTAATATTATTTAACAATTTATATATGTTGGATATAACCATTATTTTAGATATCCTACTTTAATTATAAATATATAAAATAAAATACATTTTTCTACCCATGAATTTGGGTGGTATTTTTCCAAACACAACAATTTACACCAAATCAGGAAATATAAATGATTTCATGTTCCCTAGATGGTATGTATTCTGAATGATTTTTCAATTTGGACAACTACTACATTTTTGAATGTGATCATGTCTCATTTTATAGAAACCATCATCTTTTTTGTTCTACACCAATTATTATAATGCCACTTCTTTCTAGTGTCAAAACCATTTAGTCATTAAATTTTTCTCTTCCTCTAGAGGAAAAATACACTTATCTTTCCCCTAATATTATGGTAGAGATGCCCCATTGTGTGTTACACGTGAATCATAATTGAACTATGTCATCCTTTAATGATCCGTGAATCCTCATTGAAAATAAAAACATAACCTAAATCATTTAGTTTTATTACATACTGCAAATTATTCCTGAGTAATTTAACCATAAATAAGTTCTTTATCCTTATACATTTTGAAAATAATTTTGTCTTTCTTAGGGAAAATGATTTTATACCTTTATCATTTCTAATAAAAATGAAAATATCATTTTCATATTTAAATCTTCTCACACGATCCTTGTATCTGATTAAATTTTATGAAAAACTATTTCCTTGATTCCAAATTATATTTTTTTCCATTTCAATCAAATAAAATTATTTTTTATTATCTTTCTCATCATTTTCCTTCTTATTTAATGTTTTTATCGCACTTATTTTAGTGGTGAATATGATTGATCCTAAATTAGCCCAATTTATACTTCTTAATCATATAGAGTTGTAAATTTATTATGATTTTTTGAAATTCCTAATAATTCTTCTAATTGTTAAGTTTCCCTTTTAATAGTATCAATAAGAGCAGTTATTTATACCCCAAAATCACCCTCATAAATATTGTATAGTTTTTCACACATATCCCATGGGGATTTAAATTTAATCACTTCTATGTATTAAAATTAGATAATTATCTTCTCGATACAATGAATCCTTTGACATAAACATCATGTTTTTAAAGACCCCAACTATAGTAGACCATAGTAAGTAGATAAATTTTTACATCAGTACAAGTTACAATAGATAGTATCCTATAGGTTCAAATGGTTTTATATTTTTATAAAACAATAGTGATTCAGGAATGTCACTTTACACTTTAATAAATAAAATATAATATAGTATTTTAATTAAAAAAATCCTTTTACCATTTATAATATCAAATTATTTAAATAAAAATACACTTCTTGGCATCATGGTGGAAGGAAACATAAGAATGGTGTGAACTAAAATGCTCAATACAGGTATGGACATAAAATAATCTAATAAGGGTTGAATAATATTGTAGAAGTGATTAATAAGAAAATAATTCCATATAAAAAATATATGATCATAAAACATATCCACAGATATTATAACTAATCCAATAATCACATGGACATTAATAACTAATTCATATGATGGACTGCATAATTTATGACATCTAAAATATACCGTTGAGGCCTCAAGACAAGACATATTACATAAATGGTTAGTCTCCTAGAAAACACCCAATATAGTATGTATCATTAAACTTAACAATGATTAAATGAGATATTTTATTATAGGCCCCACCCATCAGTTAAAAATCCCAATTAATTCATCATGTGAATAAATTAAAAAACATAGTCAAGATGCTTTAAAATTCATTATTAGTATGTATTAGATTAACTAAAATATTAAATATCAATAAGGTCCCCAATAAATATGATCATAAACAATACAATTTAATGTTTTGGATTGTATCATTAGAGTATAAACTTAAAATAATATTTGATAAATTATGTTGACATAGATAAAAATACATAAAAAATATTAGTGGGAAATTTCTTGAGGATAATACCCTTTTAACATTGAAATTTGTTATATAAAGTATAAAATATTTTCATATAATTAACAGATATTTTTATTTTAAGAGGATTATTTAAACATGTAAATAAATCCTTAAATAAATTATTGTTAATGTTAGAGGTAAATTACATTCATTCCATAAAATTTTAAAAAACATTTCTTTCACACTTTGGTTAAAATGTCAAAAAGTACCACATTCAAAAAATGACAAGAAGATTAATACTTAACTATTTTGTAAAAATGAAAACCAATGAGGGAAAATTATTATAATAAATCATTGGATTATTTTAAAATTATTATTTTTAAATTTTTAATGAAAATAGGCAAACGTAAGCGAAAAACTGTCTAAAAATTATAAAATATATGATCAGTTTTCCTTATAATAATTATATCGATATCATAAGTACATAAAGAGATAAAAATAATATAAATTTTTAATTAGAATAAATAACCATAGATAAATAAAATAATATTTTAATATGAGATAAATATCATTTAATACTCCTAGTTGTGACATAAATATAAACAATATCAAAAAATGGCGAGATTTTGAAATAATCCCTTACCTCTTATCTGACATCCGTTGTATGTGTATGAACCTCATTTATATAAAATATATATTTATTATATATATTTTATATAAATATAATAATATATATCATACCATATATTTTTTAAATTACAAACTTTTATCACCATTTTATTAACAAATCTTTGTTGAAATCACTGTCTAGTGTGATAAATTTATTATTTTTCAAGTCATTTAAGGTTTACTAGTTTTGTTCCTTATACATTGAGAATGGATATTTAACCTTAGAAATAATAATAATGACATAAATATAACATATATTCATTACATTAATATTTAATTTCATCCATATAATTTAGATATAGGAAAATAAATGACACCATTCATGGATAAAGTAGGTCGTATGTATGCATGAATGTTGTTTTCATTTTTTGACGGATGATATAAAATAAAGGTAAATAGTAATTCACTTTAAAAAAAGTGTTATTATATCATATATATTATATATATGCATTTAAAATATCATTATTACCATCCTAGAGAATATGAAATGAAAAAAAATTCATATTTCTTTGGGGTGGCGATAGTCCACAAATACGTATAAGTGACCTTATTATTTTCCGACAGTTTTGAAGGTAAGAAGGTATATGTGATAGTATAATTAATGAAGTATAAATATTAAATATATCATTATATAGATCGATGAGAGGTGGTGATGGGAAATGAATTAAACTGGTTTATGAGGCGCTAGTCCGTTGTACACATGATCGACTATTTCATTTCCCATTTGATGGAAGGGGATATATAAATAGGTTGTTGAATTAACATAATAACATATTAATTTTATGAAGATATTGGTTTTATTGTTTAATCGTGTTTGATTAATATTTTAATGAGGTTGAAGAAGAAATTAAAATTAAAGGCATGGCTAATAACAATAGCTCATCTTTCGACAACCTCTTTAGGTTTATTTTCAATGCATTCCATGGATGATTTTATGATCAAAATAATGATTCTAAATAACATGTTTGTATGTAAAAAATGTATTTTCAGGTATTTTATGAATTAATACCTCAATATGTATGTAGAGAAGAGGATATGGGGTGTCCTTTAATATGCAGGCGCGTGGAAACCATTTGAATTTTGGAAAATATTAAAATTTATAAATATATAAATAAAAAAATGGAACCATAAATACACTATTCATTAAAAATATATTACACATAATCTAAATAATGAAAAAATATATAATTTATATTATTTTTTGATCATTTTATCCTCAATAATTTGGTTTATCCCTTCAGTAATCTTGTTCTAAGATTAACAATTGTAACATATTTTTACTTCTTTTAATATTAATTATGAACAAAAATTATGTTTAATTATTAAATAATATTTAGTATTATATCTCAAAATATCTATTACATTTTAATAAATTTAATTTATATTAGTGGAAGAATTTAATTTAAATTTAAACCTATAAACATGATAGAAAACCATTTTCCAACCAAAAAGTATTCTTATATATAAAAACGATTCATATAAAAATCAATGAAAATGTTATTACAGTTACCTGAAATAGATTAATTATAATTTAAGTGAACTAATTTTACTTTAAAAAACCTTTTAAAACAAAACTTATCTTTATGAATACTTTAAATGCAATAATTTTTTTATAAAAATCAGTATTTTACTATTAATTGAAAAAATAATATTTTTATGAAATTATAAACAATTCACTCTATGATAATTTCTATATTTTATTTTTAAAACGTTTTCATTTTTTAAATTTATTTTTTTAAACACAGGGAATAAATTAATATATTATTTTTTCATAAATATCTATACACACCAAATAAAAGAGAGATTATCTCTTTGAAATGTATAAATACATTTATAAAAAAATATTTTTTTAATCTAAAACATGCATATATTTTTATAAATTTGTTTATAACTATATATTTGACCAATTTAACATTAATGATATAATAATAACCTATATTATGGTTTATTTGGACACATGGTTGTGTTTATCATAACTATTGAAGACATTAATTTTTTTAATAATAAAATATATCATAAAATCTATGAGTCCTACATTGTACCCCCCTTAAACTGAATTTATCCATTGAAATTATGTCACTATGATATAAATAAATGTTAATATATCTATTTCATTATATCATTTGGTTCCCAAGTTGTTTCATTTAATTTTTTATTCATCTAAAAATCATTAACTATGGGATTACTGTTATTCCAAAGAACATAATCTCTATGATCTAAGATATTTATTAGTTTTTCATCATAGTAAATATATTTCTACAATGGTATAAACTTTTATTCTCTTATGAGTGAAGAATAAGTTTTGTACTTCCTTAGGAGAGACACATGGAACACATAATTAACTTCAGAGAGGTTTAGTTGAAATTACAAAGGATAAGCAACCACCCCTACTTAATAAGGAATCTCCAATAGTTAAATAATCATATGGATTATCCTTCTATTATTCTTGAATCTCGTAAACTTATTCTATGAGTAAATTCATAGAATCATCATATCACCAACTTATAACTCCATATATCTTTTATTATTATCAATATAACTTTTATATCGACCCTAAGATACCTTTTTTTCCATTTAATTATTATGAATTTCTCTACCATTTAGACATCTAGATCAGGTAAAAATAGTTTTAATTATCCAGATTCATCACAGTGCTTTAGATTTATATGATTCTTAACATATAGGGATTCATAATGAGCCATCATAATTCTTGAGTGAAATGTGTTTTTTATAAAAATAAAAACATTTGTTTTTTCTAATCCCAACTACCATTGGAAAATATATAACAAGACAATTTTATGTCCTATTGTGTGTAAATGGTTACCCTATACTAATCCTCTATATAAGGATGATACACTATAATACAATCCGACGTTATATCTAGGTCATACTAAATATATATCCCGAACATCAAGCTAAACCTCAAATATTGATTATATATAATATAATTTGGTACTCCATGTAATCATTCCACTTCTTTAATGTTTATCCTGAAATGATGATCAAGAGATAATTTTCTGAAATTAATGAAGTGTTATGATATATTATACATTATGATGCATCCTAGTTGCTTCTTTGATGCATCACTATAGATTTCAGACCATTCTTCACTAAAGGGTATTGTAATAATAGGTGCACTAACTAACCTTTTATTTAGTTCCTTGAATTTTTTTTAACAACCATCTTTACAATGAAACATGGATCCATTTGACATAAATTTTTTGATTGGATTATATATTTGTGAGATTGTTTCCACAAATAATCAATAATATCAATATAAAATAGGTAAAATTTTTGTCTAATTCAATGTAGTGGGTTAGGATAATATTAAAAAAAATCAATTCTAATGATCCATAGATATACCATCAGATTAGATTATATTTCCCATAAATGAATAATTATATATACAAAAATAACATTTAGTAAATTTAGAGTAAACATAAATTTCCTTAATTTCATCAGCACAAAAAACTACTCAAGGTAATCTATAAATACTTTATCCATTAAATCCCTAATGAATGTAGGAGAATTGGTAATTCCAAATTTCATTACAATAAATTAATTATAACAATACCAAGCATGGAAGGTTGTATTGGGTATATCAACCATCTTGATTCATTGTAAATCATTCCTAAATCGAAGATTACAGTTTCTGAAATATAGAGATACTCCTAGTAGATCAAACAGATCATTGATATCTTGTAGACGATACATGTTATTAATAATTATGTTATTAATTTCTTGATAATAAATAAAAAAGGTGTATTAACACATATTACTTCAAAACAAAAATAATAGGTGCACCCGTTGGATGAGACATATGAAGAGTTAATCCATTATCTGGATTCTACTGGAGTTTCTTCTTCAATTCCTACAACTCAATTGGTTCCATTCAATATGGAGTATTTAAAATATGTGTAGCAGTAGGTATCTATTCTATTAAAAACACGACTTCATGATTTAGGGGATTTATTAACTATTCTTAAAGAAACACATTATAATATTCCAAATTATTTTATGATTTTCAATGTTTTGTGTCTCCCTAGGAATTTGAGATAAATATCCCCAATGAATAGGTTGGAAAACCCATATGAGGGATGTAATTTCCCATGTTTATCCAATTTCATTATTATACTAAAATTAAATTAATTTTTCATTGGAAATATATAATTTAGCATCAAGTATAGGACAATTAATATGGGCTATATATTAGGAGATCTAATTAATTCTGAAAATATCATAAATTTAATCTAGAGGAAGAATAAAAATATTATCATGAATAAAAATTACAAAAAATTATATCTAATGGGAGTTATTGACATAATATGTTATCATCATACCATTATATTTTTTCACCACAAACTCAATATATTATCCTATAGGTTGGGATGCAGTACCTTTAAGGAATTATTCAGATATATTTGTGGGAATTAACACAATTAAATAAAAAAATTTCATTACTGGAGGGGATGATAATTCTACATTCCAAAACATCACTTAGAAACCTCAACATAGGCTATAGTAATTGAGTAATCATGGCCTTCTACCATTTGATTAAATTTTTTATGTTACCTTGATGTTTGGGGAATTGTATGGAATAGTTATCCACCTCTATAAAGTTAACGAACTGTACATTGATATCTACTCCATTACACATTCTTTCATGATAATGGTCGGATTTTTCTCCCCACATAAAGAAAAAAACCTTCTTCATTACGGTGAAAACCAATTTATTTCTTTGTAAAAGTATCACATGTTTCACATTAACATTTCCCTTCTTCCCCTTATCAACATTTCTATCTATTTCTGTCTGATTCTATTTCATTTATACGAATCTAAAATATATGGATTATTATTTCCTTTCTTGATAGCACATTATAATATATCATCATGTGATGAGAATATTTTGGGACTATTTTCATTAACTGAATTTACATAATTCAATAAATGAAATGGTCATCCATTCTCATTATATTATGTATATAGTTTATAGCATTCCTTATTATCCTTGTAAATCAAGCTTCATACTTAGAAATATTTTCTTATTCGTTTTATTTAAGAATCAAGAATTTTATCCCCGTATCCACTTACTATTCGCATGAAAAATAATTTTATATGAAATTTTCATTAACTTCCTTTAATTATATGCTAGAAATTGCTTCCCTCTCCTTATTTTTCTGAATTGATGAACACTATTAATCTGTATCACTTATTATGTAAGGACATGACCCCTAGTTTCCTAGTGTCAGTGCCTTAATTCATTGCAATACAATAGAAACAAGGAATATTAATCCAGAAGGACATAGTAGTTTAGTACCATTGGAAACTATATATATACATAAGTTCAAAATTAAAACATGAAAATAAATACAAAAAAATGAATTATTTGGAACATCCACAACTCTAAGTTTATCCTTCCATTTCATTTATAATGAGCCTATTTGCATCCTGAGGAAAAATAAAATATAATAAAAAGGTTGATCTCAAATTATCAGTAAGGGTATTCAATAAAATGAAAGCATAAGTAATTTTGAAAGGTGAATAACTAGAAGTACACATTCCACTAAAAATAAACTTGTACATACTATGACATGGATAAAACCTGAATAAATAATTTTATAATAAAATATAATTATTTGTATTATACTAGTTGAATAACCACATGAATATTCAATTACTAGATTTATAATGTGAGAATTCATAATGTTGGACGCCATAACCATACCTTCAAGGCCTCGTGCCAATACCATAAATAATCATACTATCAAGGCCTCATGCTAAAAGCATTGTTTGTCTCATCAGACCCACCGATGCACCGTAGGGATATAATGGGGCCCACCTAACACTTAATAAGTCCAATTCATTCCTAAAATTAATGGGGATAAAGATAAATGACATAAACAGTCATATTGAAACTAACATAAAAAATGTAAATAACTTTCCCCAATCATTAAATATAAACACTAACAAATCAGAGTAATATGGTGAATGATTTCAAGATAACACAACCATAGTATAAAAAATCATAAACCATTCAATAAAACATAGTGGGTGATATCATAGGATATAATCCTCAATTAAGTATAAGATTCAATAACATATGTTGACATAGATGAAGATACTTTTAAATGAGACAATTGAAATATCCTTGAAGAAAGAATCCATTAACAGTCCAATATTGACCATACCACCTTGAAATATTCAAATAACAATCCCTTAAAATATAATGTGAATAATAAGAATCATGATATGATATAAAAAAGGGATTAAATACACCAAAAGTAAGAAATAAGTGGTGAACACGGCTTATATTTCATAAAAGTTAATGTGATATGTGAAAAATCCTCTTTTTACTTTTGAAAGAAGAGTTCTTTTGAAAAATCATTTTTATTTGTCATGAAATCATATTTTAAAAATTTATATCCTAGAAAATAAAAGGTAAGGTCAGTGAAATTAAATTTGAGGCTTAAATAATGTCTTATTGGGGTGAAATCATTTAAAAAGTGTTTTTAAAGAAGCTTTAGAAATAAAACATTTTAGTGCAGTTTAAGGAAGATACTAATAGATTTTAAAGCGTAAAGGAATGTTTTATTTCATGAAACCATAACTAAAACAAAATAGATTTTTCATTTTAAAATGTTTTATTTTTTAAAGATATATATGACTTAAAACAATTTATAGTGTGAACTTCAAAATAGGTAAGAATTCGAGAAGTTCCTTGAATCATGCTTGCATTTCGGAATATTTTTTTGAAATATTATTTAAAAAATTTAACTAACCATAAAAAAATAAGGATTATGATTGGTAAACATATATATAACATTCAAATAGAATTTCTGTAGAGTATATGTGAATAAATAATAATTTCCTTGAGGTGAGTAGAGAATAAGAGTAACTCAAAATAAAATTGAGGTTTTGGTAGAAAACACTAAAAACATTGTAATGAATTGAATAAAAAGAACCAATATTAATAATAATAGAAAGATACATTTAATATCATTAAAATAAATATATTCATTATATGAAACATCAATGGGAAGTATACAAACACCACACACATGTAGTAGTAGTGAATATGGAATTTCTCACAAAACAATGGAAATTAGATGAAGAAACCCTTCCCTTAAGTATGAAGGTGTTTTCCACTTGATATTAATGACCTTTATAATAAAATTTAGGTTCATTAATTAATATTTCCAGAACCTAAACTTCATATAATTGATTTATTATAACCTTATTAAGTTCATTCATGGCCTTTTAATGGGCTAATACGTTTAATTTCATTGTTTGGGTCTGTTTGTTTCACGATCAGTATACTTATATACATGAATGGAGAATCATTTAAAATGAGGATGGTTGTCCATAATTGAAGTTATATGTTATTATTTAACATACATAAGGTCACATGGTTGTAAATTTCTTCTGGTTACTTGGATTGATGATGAACCATTATATAAATTATTTAAGGACAACTGTTTGGTTAAATTATATGTTTTTGAACACAATGAACACATTTTGATTAATAAATCATAACCATGTGTATAAAAAGATTCCAGAACCATAGATAACAGATAATACATATTTTATAGTCTGGTTCAACTATAATAATTGTTTCATGACCAAAATTTAAGACGTTAATAGAAATGGAAAACCCATTGTCCTTGAATGTGGTAAATTAGCAAATCTCAAATGGTGTTTTCTTCTACAAGAATAAACAAAGGGTATAGAAGAGATGATAGTAAATTATGACAGCATAATAAAAACATTAAAATACCTTTATGTTACTATATTTTCCATAAAATTTGGGTGGGGAGAGGTGGGGATAGAAAAGAAAATAAAGGGACATGAAAATAAAGTAAATGAAATGAAAAGATGAATTTACCTCTTGAATTAATCTTCCTTGGGAGCCTACTTTGGCGAGAGGATTTGGTCTTTATATGAGACCAAGGGATGTTGGGCATGGGGTAGGGTGTTAGGAGAATATTTTATTTGAATTTATACAAGGCCCAAGGTTTGAGAGGAGTGAAGTGAAGAGGAAAGGAGGGGTGGTATTTATAGTGGAGGAGAAGAGGGGTTCTCATTATTTTAATCATTAGTTTAATATTGTGGATCAAAACTATGAATATTTTAGATTAATGTGACAAAAAATAGTAATAAGTGTATGTGAGTTAGATCCAAGTGTGCCTACATCATCCTTACATCTCATATGAATCAATAAACCTTGTATTTAGCATTCTTGACAAATTATCATATTTTATGATTCATAAAAATATCATGTATTTTAGAAAAACCCCAAATATTAAAAATAACCATATGTGGATGTATAGAATCCAAAAATGATGCCCATTTTATCAAAATAATTTTCTAAATAGTGAAATTTAATTTTTAAATAAATTCATTTTTTAATGGAAAAATACAGATTTTAAATTTATAAGTGATTTCGTAATACATTCCAAAATTATGCAAGGCCTTACAAAATAATCCCAAAATCATTGGAAAGAAAACTATATATTTAGGAAAATATTTTATGAAAATGAATTTTAAATCCATTTAAAAATTTAGAACTATAATTAAGTATTTTTTGCTCATAAAAATACTAATACATAATCAATAATTTATAAAATGTTCTATTTCATTTATTATGTTCATAAATATTATTTATACACCCATGGGTGAGGTTACTATTCATAAGGGTACATTATTATTTATAAGGGTAAGCTACTATTCACAAAAACATTAGTTGATTCTATTATAAATCAAAAATCACCCGGAACACAACCATGTATGTTAGATTTTCGAAAATCAAATCACAGAATTGGAAAATTTATATTTTTTGGATCAGTTATAACAAAGTGTTGTTTTTTAGAGACTTAGTGTTTAATTCATTCAATATTAAATTTATTTTTAAATACTTGTGGTGTTACATTCTCCCTACATTAAAAAAATATCATCTTAGATATTTTAAAATTGAATATTAAAAGTTAATGGCGGATACTTGAAAATTCTCTTATGGGAAACCCAAATTAGAAATACGGTTAAAATATCCAATTAATAACTGGGAAAGGGGAATGCATAAGTTACTAAAAAAATTGAATTATAATTTGATAACATAGTCATGGAAGAATAATAAAATCATTATGTTCTGATGGAACGTGATAGAGAACATACTCAGATGAAATATCAATACCACAAATCCATAAACTATAGTTCTGAAAAAAATGGAAATAGGACAAAATTTTTGTTTTAGAAAATTTTCCAAGAGTTTAGGAATAATTCCACTCTATATGAGTATAAATATACGTTTCTATTTCTTAAACTCAATATTATCTTTTTTGTGCCTTAAACTATCTATACTTCATCTCATATCACAATGTAGGGTCGAAATATAGATGTTGATGCTCAATTACAAGAAGGGGTGAATTGTATGTTTAAAAACATTCATTTTTAACCATAATAATATCTAAATTTAAAAAATTTAAGAAAGGTGAATTCAAAAACCATCTTTTGTTCTTAAAAAAACGGATAATAGGAAGGTCCCAAGTCCAATTATAAAGAACCGAAATATAAACACGATTATCATAACAAATATTAAGAAAGTTTATCGTAGGGTAAGATTCTTCTTTAAATCACATAGAATCTTATTTATCAGAGTATAAAAGTATAATAAAGTATAAGAAAGTTATAAATTATTTCTTTACAAAAATATAGTGGAAACCAAACTTGTAACAAGAATAGGTAAACAAGTAAGAAATTTGTTACCATAAAGATAAGGGTATCCAACAACCTTTGATAAAGGTACATTGATTTATAAATTTTATAAAGTCTATCTTACCCACACTACAAAATTCCCCTGATAAGAGTATCATAGTTTTTTCTTTCTATCCTCACAAGCCCTTAAACATTATGGTAGTCAGAACCTCAATCTTCCTATCCCTAGAAGCCCTTGAACTTTTAAGGTAGTAAGCACCTCTAACTTCCTATACCTGGATGAACTCAATTGTACACACTAACAATTAGAGTCTCACTAGGCTGAACAAGTTGTTCATGGATGAATAAGATGTTCATAGATCACACAAATCTTGAGAGTCTCCATCTCTCTCTATAAATTAGTACATCTAGAACTCCCAATGTCTAAAAACTATATTGAATTCATCAATTGGATTGGGTATTTATAGGGGAAAATCCCAACAGTCATGTTTTACCTTGAATTTTAGAGGGACCTGGACATGTGTCACTAATCTAATGGTTAGTTAAAAATAGATTGTATGACATTGTTTCATGTAAGAAAACTGAGGAAACATTATCATGTATAAGAAACATAAAAAATGTAAGATTTTTTGTAAGATTAAGAATCATTAACATGTTTATTATCTGATAAAATGAAACATTACGTTATGGAAATAAGGTAACTGTAAGAAAACCATCTAATAGAATTATTAAGGAATAGAGAATCAATGTTTAGAAAAAAAATGAACAATCATATTTTGAAATAATTTATATTCGGTGTCTGGATTATGAGGAATCCAAAATCTGATTTATGAAGATCTCAGAGTTTGGAATAAAATTGGTGTTCAGAGTCTGATTTTCATAGAGTTAAGGGTCTATATTTCAGGGAATTTAGTGTCTAAATTTTAGAGAATTCAGAGTATGAATTTCATAAAATTTAGATATTGAATTTATTAGAATTCAGAGTTTGAATTTCATAGAATTTCAATTCTGAATTTTAGAGAATTAAGAATCTGAATTTCAATGAATTCAAGGTCGGAACTTTAGAGAATTTAGAATTCGAATTTTAGAGAATTCAGATTTTTAATTTTAGAGAATTCAGAGTCTGACATTTAGCGAATTTGGATTATAAAAATTGTAAGACTTGGTATCTAAGGAACTGTTATATTTCTAGGTTTTAGATAAGGATCTGATTATTCGTATAGAAATTTGGTCTTATGGAGAATATTGTTAAACTTAGATAAGGATCACTAAGCAGAACATATAAAAGTGTATTTAAGGAATAATCAAATAGATTTCCTTAGAGGAAGAAAATTTTCCTTAAGTAAATAATTCTTAGACAAAGATAGTTTTCCTTTAGAAATTGTTTTTGTGATTTTCAAAACAAAAAGGAATGGAAAAGCCATAATGGAACTTATTGACTAAACAATCTCCCCATTTTTGGAAAGAAAAAATAACTTTTCAATAAATAATATAAGTAATAATGTTGTATCTTTTTGAACTTTACAAGAAAAACTTCTCCCCATTTACTTATGACCCATAATGAATATAACTACCCCCCTTAGGTTTTGGAATCCCTATGGTTTGTATTATTTTCTTTCAAAGAGATGTTACTTATTATTTTTTAAGAATATCATATTTGAGTAATCTCAGCCTTATATAATCTCCCCCTTACATAGAGAATTTTATTCTTTAAACATAATATTTTTTTATCATTCTTTTCTCCCCATTTTTGATTTTCATAAAAGAATAGAGGGAATGAGAAAATTGTACTTGAAAGGTTAAAAATATATACAAAAAAAACAATGGAATGATAAAAAATTTCATTTTGTAGAAAAAATTGTTATAAGGAAAAATAAAAATATATATCAGAGATTAAGTAATTAGTCATTCATGTTTTCCTTTGGAATAATCATTCGAATGGTTTCATTTAAATTCTTCAGCTCTTTGTGATCATCCTCAAATTTCCTGAGCAGCTGATCCTGACCCTAGTTTTTCTTTTCAAGAACATTGAATCTTTTTTATCAAGGCATAAGAATTTAAGCTTGTTACTTTACCAACTTTTATTTCTCTTTGACTTTTTCCCGAATCTTCCATGAGTTATAATTCCTTTTAAAAATTGAGAAAAATGGAATTCAGATTTCGATTCAACTCTCTATCCTCTTGAATCTAGGCAACATCCTCTAGATTCAGCTTCTTTGAAATACTTATTGTATGGTTTGTGATCATGTCATATAACTTATCAAAAGTATCCTTTACTATATCATGAAAATCATATATGTTTCTTAAATCATCAATCAATGAATTAGAGTATTTGTTTATCTATTTTCATGATCTCTTATGAGCATCATAACCAATCTGAAAGGTCTTGAATTCTACTTCATGTTTGACAAGATTTTCCATGATATTTCTTGTTGTGTCAGAGTTATTATTGATTGATTGTTGAATTTGTTGGAACCTAGATTCAAAACATTGGAATAAGGGAATGGTATTCATTGGGTTATTCAAAGAATGAACAAAAAATCTTATCCCATGTAAGGTAAAGATTATAAAGAT
This sequence comes from Viscum album, assembly GCA_963277665.1. Classification (NCBI taxonomy): domain Eukaryota; kingdom Viridiplantae; phylum Streptophyta; class Magnoliopsida; order Santalales; family Viscaceae; genus Viscum; species Viscum album. Next base: position 1,872,653,116 of record OY728120.1, on the reverse strand, counting down.
GATTCTTTTGTTTGCGAGGGAAGTTTATCTTGTTATTCTACTTTTCTCATAGATGTTCCAACAAAATATTTCATTGATTTTTCAAACACATATTTTATTGTAGAATCAACCACCACTTTCTTTCCTTTCTCAACTTTAGATATTTCCTTATCAGCTCTCTGTGACTCATGCTTCATATCATATACATGAATAATTATACCATTATAATCAGAATTTTTTTCACCAATACCCTTAATATGATAAGGATGGATAAAATCATGATTTATACTATCATCATTTTAAGGATTATTAACCACATCCTGAGCATCACGATCTTTCCTATATGATATTATCTTGGTTGATTTAACTTGGGAAGTTCTGATCTAAAACTTATCAGATGGACATTTCTTATCATGACATTCTTCCACCATTTTTATTAAATATTCACATTACTCTTCCTCTTACTCTTCCTCTTGTTATTCATCTTACTGTACTTCTTATTCTTCAACAATAGGTTCTTGAATTGAAACATTATTTCATTTATTTTCTATTTTAACTGACTCTTGCATGAAAGAATATTGTATCTAGATTTTTTCTGATGCTTTCCCAAAATTTTACACAAAGCATGGGCAATCTCAACTTCTGAAATCTTTTTCTTCAACTTATCCTTTTCATGCACTCAATCTCTTCAGATTCTTGAATTTTCAATGTTTTTACCTCATTAGGGTCTAAACCAAACACTATATCTACTTCCTTATTTTTTCTCATTTCTCTCTCTCCACTTATCTGCAACTTTATCAAAAAATAACTTTTTCCTTTTTGACCTAGGTAGAGAAGATACTGATTCTAGTGTTGTTTCATTCTCTTTTGGTTCACGTCCTTTTCTTTTTTTTGGGGTTTTCATATAAATTTCACATACTTCTCCTTTATTTATAATATTTATACCTAACTATCAAGAAGATATTATAATTCCCCTAACTTAATACTAAAATTGATCTTCATTCTTCTTAAATTATCATCTCTCAACATCATAATCTTGAAAACATTGGGTTTTGAGATGAAAGGAATTTTGAAATGTTCTTAACAAAGAATAATAATCATTGACATGATTTCTAGTTAGATAATGATCTAATACTTAAGGGTTCTATTCTTGTTATTGCTTATCATAAAATGGTTGGCTTCATCAGATTTATATTTCTTATGTTCAACAAGAAATCCATCATGAAAATATCACTCTTCTTAAAGGAATCCTTGTCTCCCTTTTCCAGAATGAGAAATCCTTTCATCCACAGGGATAACAACATTAAATTGGTTGAAAGATGATTGATCTTCGTTGACTTAACTCCTTTAATTCAACGGCACTAAATTGCCTTTACCTTCTCAAACCTACCCTTCTTGTCTGGAATCTTGTGAGGACAAAATATTGCCTCTCCTTTATAAGGTATATCAAATATACTAGCAGCCCTGTAGGAGGATAAAGAATATGTATTATAATATCTCTTAAAAGAAAACATGTCACGACCCATCCTCAGGGCCCGTGCCGTGACTACCCCAAGCTCGCCTTCCATAAGCCAGGGGCTGGCGACTAGCACCAAGGCGTAAATCCTGGTAAAAAGGGAAGGCATTGCATTTGTAAAGTAAACAAGCACCACAGAGTAAGAAAGCGGAAAAAGTAAACACTAAGTAAAAACTGAGTACAACTGTATGTGCAGAAAGTAAGTGGGCCAGCATACAAACCCAAACTGAAAGTAAAGTACAACTTGAAAGGGAAAACAGCAACTGAAACGTAAAAGCTGCTAAGCCGAGCTGTCCGCTGGAAATCCCACCTTAAGGGTGGGTACAGATAGCTCCACTGCTCCTCGGGTCCCGCCGTCCGCTCTGAGTATGTTCCGCCCAGTGGTCCACCTCCAGGTACCGTCCTGCTCCGTGAGCCTCCACCACGATCAACGCTGTCCGTTGTCTGCAACCAACACAACGTAGTGTGGGCGTAGCCCGTGCATGGTTGAGTATAAGCTACTCAGTAGGGACCCCGGGACCCCCGAATGTCTCCCAAAATCCACAAAGGATAAACCACAAAGGAAAGATACAATCAGGAAGTAACAACCGACACTGCTTAGGTATATGCCCATACATATACCTAAGTCATCAATTCCAATACGCTCCAACCTCCGAGCCCAAGTACAACCCAGTCCACACATGAAAGTATACGTATTCCACACAGGAAAGCAAAACGCAATCCACACAGGATAGCACAACACAATCCACACAGGAAAGAAAACAGGTTTCAGCTCACACAGGAATACTTCGTTGAAAGACGATAGAAATGATCACTGATCCATATAAGTCGTCGGACCCACAAAGGATCGGTAGGTACTAACCCCCGCAATGACCCACACAGGATCGGTAGGAAACTAACCCCCGCAAAGACCCACACATGATCGGACCCACACAGGATCTGTAGGCGCTGGCTCACACAGAACCGCTAAGCCCTGACCCACACAGGATCGGACCCACACAAGATCAGTAGCACTGATCCACATAGGATCGCTGAGTGCTGAAGTCGTCATCGTTGAATCCACTGAGGATCTCTGCACTGTCATCGTCGCAGTCACAGTAGCAGTCGCAGCCAGCTCTAGGGTTCCCGCACATAGCAAGCTCGTTCGGGAGGGTCCACTCCATGAGCCGAGAGGCTGATACATCAACTGACACATAGTCCTGAGTTGATGTATCAAAAAGTTCTGTATCATCAACAGGAACTCATCGTCGCAGACGGCGCGTCAATCGGACGCCCGGTCTGAGAGTTATTGGATTTTTCGTCCTAGGGGACCGGTTGGTTTTTAAGGCAAAACCAACCCGACCGTACTCCACCTGCATCCAAACCTCGGGCGGAGTATGCCAAACGATCAGTCTCACTAAGAGGAACTCAACAAAGTTGACGGCACGTCAATCAGACGTCCGTAGCTCAAGATATTAGTGTTTCTGCTCCGAGGGCCCGGTGGGTTTCGTGTACGAACCAACCCGGCCAAACTCAAAATATTACGAAACCTTGAGTGCGATATAACGAAACGACCGTCTCATTCCAAGGATCGTGTCACCGCTGACGGCGCATCAATTGGAGGTCCGTAGCCCGAGTTATGTGTAATTGAACCCAAGCGGTCTGAAAACGGGGGTTTCGGGCCCGGACCGACTCGGCCCGAGACCCCCCGGTCGGCCAGAACCGGGTCGACCCGCCCCAGTCCAGGTTGGCCCGGCCCGACGCGGCCCGGCCTGGCAGACCGACCAGGCGCCGGTTCGGCTGGGCACAGCGCGCCCAGCGCGCTGCCAGCTCGGCCTTCGGCTGAGCTGTTGGAAAAAGGGGGCACCTGCCCCCCTTGAGTAACCGCGCCCCCCCCCCATTTATGGGGGGCCGTTTGAAGCCGGCCGGGGGAATTTATTTCCCCCGGCTCCTCCCCTTTCCGGCCGGCCCGACCTGGCCGGCCGACTCCTTCTCAACGAGACCGGCGGTGGCCGGTCCCCTTCCAGTTCCTACACCGGCGGCCCGGTCCGGCCGCCGGTCACCTTGCTCCGCCGCGGCCCGGAACCGGCCGCGACCCTTGTCGTCTGGCGCGGTGCGACGACACCGCGCCCCTCCGCCGCGACCCCGCTACGTCCGCGGCGCCTTCGATTTTCTTCGACGCGGCGCGACGGCGTCGCGTTCTTAAAATTCTTTCCATGGCGCGGCGTGACGGCGCCGCGCATTTCCTTCTGCATGAATCCGCGTAGTGTGACGGCACCACGCTCTCCCGTACCAACCACAATGGAACCAACACGTAAATTAAGGAGGAGGCTCAGCTGTGTTTGTGTGGTCCGACCCCCTCACGTTATTCGATAACAAATGGTTTAAATCCACAAAGTTCTTCAAGTTGGTATTCACGATCAAATAAAATAATTAAAACCCCTACCTCGGTTCAGGAACGGTGTTCGTCAACGAGTCGCGGAAGAAGAGCGTCGCGGAGGTCGGGCGTCGCGGAAAATGAACGTCGACGTCGCGAAGCGAGGTTTCGAAGTCGTTGACGGAGATTTCATCGCGGAAAACCGTTGCGGAAGAGACGACGCGGAAGAAGAACGTCGCGTCGCAGATACGGCGTCGCGGAAGAACCGTGTTCTTCGGCGGAGAAGTTCTTCGTTGAAGAATGGTGTTCTTCGCATTCTTCGTCGAGGTTGAATAAGAAGAAGACTCCACACTTCCCAATCCTCTCAAGGTTGCAAAATTCTTACAATAATAAAATAAGACCAAGTCTTATTTTATTAACACAACCTAACCATTTGAATTTCAAGAGTTTGAAATTAAGTAACTCACATAATTAATTATTACAAGTTGTCAAAAATCAATGAAAGTGAGTTAATGGGGAGTTAGGAAAGTGAGGTGTTAAGAGGGGTTAGGGAGTTTAAGGAATTTGAAAAGGTGGGGGGTTCGTGTGGGCCCCACCCATTCAAATATCCACACATGGGAAGTTGGGTGGATGTGGGCCCACCACCAACTTCCCATGGGAGAAGTTAACCACATGACATGAAATAAAATTGATTCAACAATTTTATTTACTTTATTAATTAAACCCCAAAAATTAACTTCTTCTCCCACACAAACGCAACTACGGTAAAGGTTCCCTTAAGCAATTACCGGCGTTGCGAGTTCATCGGTGCCATCAGATTTCAATTCCGAGCACCGGTTAAAAAGATAGGAAAACCCGCTCGTTCTTTCACTGAACGTACCTGAGACAAACTTCAGAAATTGATTCTGGGAACTCCGGGCCTTGGAATCAAGTGCCGTCAGAAACCGCGTTCTTGTAAAATCCCAAAAAAAATTAAGAAAAAATTTCCCTTGAATTTTACGGGTCTTTACATTACTCCCACCTCAGGGATTTACATCCCCGTAAAGATACATCAAAACTAGGGAAACAAATGAGGGTACTGAGTACGCATCTGAGCCTCCCGCTCCCAAGTGCTCTCCTGGAGGTTCCCGTGCTGCCATCTGATTCGCACTGGAGGAATCAACCGTCCACGTTGGACCCGCTCCTGTCGATCCTCGATCTCCACCGGGACCTCCGTAAAAGTTTCCCCATCGTCAACGTCAAGCTCCCCATGATCAATGATGTGTGTCGGTTCATGCAAGTATCTCCTCAGCTGAGATACGTGGAAGACATCGTGCACCCGGTGCAACTGAGGTGGTAGAGCCAGGTGATAAGCCACCTCACCAATCCTGTTGAGGACCTGGAAGGGTCCGATGAAGCGCGGAGATAATTTGCCGCCTCAGCCAAATCTCTGTAAACCACGTCGAGGTAAGACACTCAAGAAGACGTGGTCGCCATCGTCGAACTCTAGTGGCCTCCGCCTCCTGTCAGTGTATGCCTTCTGCTGGCTCTGAGCTGTCCTCATCCGCTCCTGGATGACCTGGACCTTCTTTGTCGTGGCCTGGACCATCTCCGACCCCACAAGTGCTGACTCCCCAGGGTCTGTCCAGCACAAAGGAGATCTTCAAGGTCGGCCGTACAACGCCTCGTACGGTACCATCCCGATGGTGGAGTGGTAGCTGTTGTTGTACGCAAACTCCACCAAGGGTAGTTGGTCCTCCCAGCTACGACCAATGTCGAGGACACATGTGCAGAGCATGTCCTCGAGGGTCTGAATGGTACTCTCCTTCTGACAATCCATCTGAGGGTGAAAGGCTGTGCTCAGACGTAACTGCGTCCCGAACGCCTCTTGCAACCCCTTCCAAAGCCGAGAAGTAAAGAGATCATCTCGATCGGAGACGATAGATGATGGCACACCGTGAAGCCAAACAATCTCCTAAACGTAAAGTGTCCCAAGCTCTCCACTGAGCCCTACTCTCTGATGGCTAAGAAGTGAGCCGACTTGGTGAGTCAGTCGACAATCACCCAAATGGAGTCGTGACTTCTAGAAGTGTGTGGAAGTCCAGTCACGAAGTCCATAGATATCCCATCCCACTTCCACTCCGGAACCTCCAAGGGCTGTACCAAACCTGCTGGTACCTGGTGCTCAGCCTTCACCTGCTGGCAGGTGAGGAATCGAGAAATGAACTCTGCCACAGCCTTCTTCATGCCCGGCCACCAGTTCTGTCGTCTGATATCCTGGTACATCTTCACCACTCCAGGTTATACCGCCAAAGGAGAAGTGTCAAACTCTCTCAAAACCTCCCCCCGTAAAGAAACTGGTACCAAGGTACGTCCTCTGAAAAGGATGTCGTGCTCTACTCCAAGGAGAAACCATCAGGTGCCTGTCCTGAGGATATCTGTGCACTCCACGTCTCACTGTCAACATCCCCACGCTGTGCCTCTCTGACCCACTGCAGTAGTGGAGGGGTGACTGTAAGAGACTGAAGGAAGGCTGCTCCATCTCTATCCACGCCTCTAGGGGCACTGGTCAAACTCTGTCTCAGCTCCTGGAAGCTCTGCTGACATCTGTCTGACCACACGAAGGGTTTCCCTTTCCTCCTTAACGTTCTGCAAAGCTGCAATGATTTCTCCTTTTACGAAAAGGGAAATCTGGTCTCATCCCCTGGATGAACCACGTTCCTTTCCTAATATAGTCAATCCCGTCATGATTAGTTAATTCATGGCATGGATGACGTCGTAAGGCCTCGACGCTGCTACCAAGAGATTCAACCGTTACTCTCGCCTCCAAGGGTTGAGTCACACTGTCGGCATCAGTGTGTGGTCACTAGGTCTCCTCCAGTAAGAATATCGCAAGTTAGGGTCAAGTCAACATTTTTTTAACCGGCACCTCTTAGTATTAACAAACAAAAGACAGGAAAGCAAACGTCACTATTGCAAGCGTCTTTCATTACTTCAACTCAAAGTACAAAGACACAAGGCAACACAAACAAAGAAGCCAGAGACATTATGGTCAAGGGCCTCTATGCCTGGAGCTAGTCCCACACTTGTCCACCCGCTTCTGGAGCTCCATGATCGTAGGCTTCAGCTGCCTGAAGTTGTGCTCTCCCCTGAGGTCGGGGTGGACCTCCTGGTGGTGGTGGTGGTAGAACCTCAAAGCATCGCCCACCACCTGTTGCTCGGCCAACTCCTCTGCCTCGTCCGCCTTCTCCCTGCTGACCGCCACGGTCGAACCTCTGCCTCTGCCTAGGTGGTTCCTCAACCGTCTGCTGCTCTTCTGCATGGCGGGTCGGGCAGTCACGAGCCATGTGGCCCTGCCCGCCGCATGCATAGCACTGTCTTCCACTCGTAAGACTGGTTCTGCTGCGTGTGCCCCGCACCTCCGAGCCAGTATCTTGAGGTCGTCTGCCTGAGGGTCTGGTCTGCCTGGACCCATGAGTCATCCGTCGACTGCCTGCTGCAGAAGACTCTTCTACGTGTCGCCCTGCGGTGGGTCTCGGTGCTGGTGTAGACTCAGCAAAAAAGCTCTCGATCAAAAGAGCTCTATCTAGTACTCCTGTCTGAGTCAAAATGCTGAGGGAGATCAGCGATGCCCTGATCTCGTGTCTCAATCCCTGCTCAAAGGTCCGGGCCCGGAAGAATGGGTCCCGTACCATGTCGGTCGAGTAGCGCGAGAGATCAGTAAATCTCGCCGAGTACTGAACGACCGTCATGCTGCCCTGCCGCAGCTGAAGAAGCTCCTGAATGCGCACCGCACAGAGGGTGGCTGGGACAAACTCCGAGTAGAAGAGGCTCTCAAAGTCTGTCCAAAGTAGAGATTCCTCATCGTGCACCTGGAGCATCAAGCTCCACCATCGGCCTGCTGCTGCGTGTAGTAGGCTCGCAACGAAGATCACCATGAGGTCTTCTGGTGTCCTCACTAGCTTGAAAACTCGTACGACAGCCTCCAGCCAGTCCTCGGCTGACTGGGGGTCCGTCTCCCCGCGGAACCTGGGCGGTCGCTGGCGCTGGAACTCATGCAGTGCACTAAGGCGACGTGCATCGTCAGCGGCTGGTGCTGGAAGCATCGGGGGCTCGGCGGGTAGAGCTACCGCCGGTGCCACTGCTGAAAAAGGGCCCTGCACCGAGGCCTCGTCGCTCAGTGGGCTGTCGTCACGCTCGACTCTCGGAACCCTAGCTGGATGCCATCGTGGGGCCATCCTGGAAAGGAAATAGGTGCGCCACGGTCAGAACAGTATACCTGGTGAGCTGATACAAAGTAATCACAAAGAAAACATTAAACACACATGCAATCAAATGTATTCGTGCATTAAGTCGGAAATCAGAAGTCAGGGTCCTGGTGTACGGATACGTCGGTCGCCACACCAACACTGGACTCCCTGGACTGATAACCACACATAATACGCTAAACACTATTGCTTCACATAGAAAAGATCAGAGTCCGCGGTAGAACCGAACTCCTCTAATACGAATTTGTCATGACCTGTCCTCGGGGCCCGTGCCATGACTACCCCAAGCCCGCCTTCCATAGGCCAGGGGCTAGCGACTAGCACCAAGGTGTAAATCCCGGTAAAAAGGGAAGGCATTGCCTTTGTAAAGTAAACAAGCACCACAGAGTAAGCACGCGGAAAAAGTAAACACTAAGTAAAAACTGAGTACAACTGTAAGTGCGGAAAGTAAGTGGGCCAGTATACAAACCCAAACTGAAAGTAAAGTACAACTCGAAAGGGAAAACAACAACTGAAAAGTAAAAGCCTCTATGCCGAGCTGTCTGCTGGAAATCCCACCTGAAGGGTTGGTACAGATAGCTCCACTACTCCTTAGGTCCCGCCGTCCACTCCGAGTATGTTCCTCCCAGTGGTCCACCTCTAGGTACCGTCCTGCTCCGCGAGCCTCCACCACGATCAACACTGTCCGTCGTCTGCAACCAACACAACGTAGTGCGGCCATAGCCCGTGTAGGGGTGAGTATATGCTACTCAGTAGGGACCCCGAGACCCCCGAAGGTCTCCCAAAATCCACAAAGGATAAACCACAAAGGAAAGATACAATCACGAAGTAACAACCAACACTGTTTGGGTATATGCCCATACATATACCTAAGTCATCAATTCCAATACGCTCTAACCTCCGAGCCCAAGTACAACCCAGTCCACAAAGGAAAGTATATGTATTCCACACAGGAATGAAAAACGTAATCCACACAGGATAGCACAACACAATCCACAAAGGAAAGAAAACAGGTTTCAGCTCACACATGAATACTTCTTCGAAAGATGATAGATATGATCACTGATCCATCTAAGTCGTCGGACCCACAATGGATCGATAGTTACTAACCCCCGCAATGACCCACACAGGATCGGTAGGAAACTAACCCCCTCAAAGACCCACACAGGATTGGACCCACACAGGATCTGTAGGCGCTAGCTCACACAGAACCGCTGAGCGCTGACCCACACAGGATCGGTAGCACTGATCCACATAGGATCGCTGAGTGCTGAAGTCGTCATCATCGAATCCACTGAAGATCTCTGCACTGTCGTCGTCACAGTCACAGTAGCAGTCGCAGCCAGCTCTGAGGTTCCCGCACACAACAAGCTCGTTCGGGAGGGTCCGCTCCACGAGCCGAGAGGCTGATATATCAACTGACACTTAGTCCACAGTTGATGTATCCAAAAGTTCCATATCGTCAACAGGAACTCATCGTCGCAGACGGCGCGTCAATCGGACGCCCGGTCTGAGAGTTATTGGCTTTTTCGTCCCATGGGCCTGGTTGGTTTTTAAGGAAAAACCAACCCGACCGTACTCCACCTGCGTCCAAACCTTGGGCGGAGTATGCCAAAAGATCCGTCTCAGTAAGAGGAACTCAACAAAGTTGACGACACGTCAATTGGATATCAGTAGCTCAAGATATGAGCGTTTCCGCTCCGAGGGCCCGGTTGGTTTTGTGTACGAACCAACCCGGCCAAACTCAAAATATTCCTAAACCTTGAGTGCGATATACCAAAATGACCGTGTCATTACAAGGATCATGTCACCGGTGACAGAACGTCGATCGGAGGTCCATAGCCCGAGTTATGGGCAATTGAACCCAAGATGTCCGAAAACGGGGGTTTCGGGCCCGGACCGACCCGAGACCCCCCGGTCGGCCCGAACCAGGTAGACCCAACCCAGTCCGGGTCGGCCCGGCCCGACGCGGCCCGGCCCGGCTAGGCACGGCCTGGCCTAGCGCGGCCCGGCGCGGCCTGGCGGACCGGCCAGGCGCTGGTTCGGCTGGGCACAGCGCGCCCAGCACGCTGCCAGCGCGCTGGCAGCTCGGCCTTCAACCGAGCTGTTGGAAAAAGGGGGGCACCTTCCCCCCTTGAGTAACAGCGCCCCCCCCCCATTTATGGGGGGCCGTTTGAAGCCGGCCGGGGGAATTTAATTCCCCCGGCTCCTCCCCTTTCCGGCCGGGCCGACCTGGCCGGCCGACTCCTTCTCAACGGGACCGGCGGTGGCCGGTCCCCTTCCAGTTCCTACAACGGTGGCCCGGTCCGGCCGCCGGTCACCTTGCTCTGCCGCGTCCTGGAACCATCCGCGACCCTTATCGTCCGGCGCGGTGCAACGACACCACGCCCCTCCGCCGCGGCCCCGCTCCGGCCACGACGCCTTCGATTTTCTTCGACGCGGTGCGACGGCGTCGCGTTCTTAAAATTCTTTCCATGGTGCGGCTCGACGGCGCCGCGAATTTCCTTCCGCATGAATCCGCGTGGTGCGACGACACCACGCTCTCCCGTACCGACCACAATGAAACCAACACATAAATTAAGGAGGAGGGTCGGCCGTGTTTGTGCGGTCCGACCCCCTCACGTTATTCGATAACAAATGGTTTAAATCCACAAAGTTCGTCATGTTGGTATTCACGAACAAATAAAATAAATAAAACCCCTACCTCGGTTCAGGAACAGTGTTCGTCAACGAGTCACGGAAGACGAGCGTCGCGGAGGTCGGGCATCGCGGAAAATGAACGTCAACGTTGCGAAGTGAGGATTCGAAGTCGTTGACGGAGATTTTGTCGCGGAAAACCGTCGTCGAAGAGACGATGTGGAATAAGAACGTCACGTCACGGATACGGCGTCGCGGAATAACCATGCTCTTCGGCGGAGAGGTTCTTCGTTGAAGAACGGTGTTCTTCGCGTTCTTCGTCGAGGTTGAAGAAGAAGAAGACTCCACGCTTCCCAATCCTCTCAGGGTTGCAAAATTCTAACAATAATAAAATAAGACCAAGTCTTATTTTATTAACACAACCTAACCATTTGAATTTCAAGAGTTTGAAATTAAGTAACTCACTTAATTAATTATAACAAGTTTTGAAAAATCAATGAAAGTGAGTTAATGGGGAGTTAGGAAAGTGAGGGGTTAAGAGGGTTTAGGGAGTTTAATTAATTTGAAAAGGTGGGGGGTTCATGTGGGCCCCTCCCTTTCAAATATCCACACATGGGAAGTTGGGTGGATGTGGGCCCACCACCAACTTCCCATGGGAGAAGTGAACCACATGACATGAAATAAAATTGATTCAAAAATTTTATTTACTTTTTTAATTAAATCCCAAAAATTAACTTCGTCTCCCACACAAACGCAACTACGGTAAAGGTTCCCTTAAGAAATTACTGGCGTTGCAAGTTTATCGGTGCCATCAGATTTCAATTCTGAGCACCAGTTCAAAAGATAGGAAAACCCACTCGTTCGTTCACTGAACGTACCCGAGCCAAACTTCGGAAATTGATTCCGGGCACTCCGGGCCTCGAAATAAAGTGCCGTCAGAAACCGCATTCTTGTAAAATCCCAAAGAAAATTAAGAAAAAATTTCCCTTGAATTTTACGGGTCTTAACAAAACATATCTCTTCCTCCTTGTTTAAAAGAAACTGTCTCTATCATAAAACTCTATAAGAAGGCCAGGATAAACTGGATCCTAATTTTTTGGCATGAAAAAACAAATACTTTCCCATGAATTCATATTAATGTTTTTTTTTATTAGAGAATCATACTTAAGAAATAAATTTTTGTCTACCAACCTTTCTTGGAAAATTAACCAATACTTGTGTTCCTTGTTGGAGTCCATCAGATTTTTTGAGGATACTTCAAGAGACATTTAGAGCTAAAGGAAAAAAAATGAATGACTGATTTGATGAGTAGCAGATCTTTGGTGAAAAAACACAGGACTAAATAATGTGGGATGCGAATAAGGGGGTAATTTATAAAGGTTTCTTAGGGACCTTTCGTATTCCCGAATCAATCCAATGGTTGAGACTAGCTTGATATGATATGATGGTTAATATTAATGCTGAAGAAGAATTTTGGAGGTTCTGATATTTTGAGGTTTTATAGAAAAATACTATTTAAGGAAAGTGAATCCGATAGTGTTTTCCTTAAACAAACATAGAAATAAAAACAAGTAAAAATTCAATTACGAAGATTTATGTAAGGAAATATACCTTCTACATTGTTCATTAATAATTATTAATATTGATAAGGTTCTTCTTGAAGAACATAGGTTTTGAAAAAAACTATTAGGGAATGAAAATTTTATATTCCCAAAAATTTTATTAAGGAAATAATGTTTTAGGTTCTGAAAGAAAAATTTAGGAATTATTTTTAGGTTTCAAATTTTTTAAGGAAATATAATAGAGTAAAAAAATGTACCCCCCTATGAAAATGGGTTTTTTAATGTATGAGATAGGTTTAAAAAAATGTTAATAAGGATTATTACCTTATATTTATCTTTCACAACTCTTGTTTAATGTATTCACAACTCTCTGAGGGTAACTATATTGTAATGATTTCAGCAAGATGGTATTGTGTTCTGATAAATTGAAGAATGATATCTCCTTTATGTGTATGATCCCTAAGAAAGTGATGCCAAATTTCTATGTGCTTTGAACGAGAGTGATGTGAATTGTTTTTTATTTGGTAAATGGAACTAGTATTTTCACACTTTATATTTGTTTTTTTGAAACATATTCCATAATCTTTGAGTGTGTGTTGAATCCAAAACACTTGATCACAACAACTTCCAGTAGCTACATATTCAGCTTTAGCAGTGGAAAGTGCTATAGAGTATTGATTTTTTCATGAAAAATAGACTAATGAATCTCCTAAGAAGTTACATGTTCTAGATGAACCATTTCTATCCATTCTACATCCTCCAAAATAAGCATCTGAAAAACATTTTAAAACAAATCATTTCAAGAAGAATAGAAAATCTATAAATCCATGGTTCCCTTTAAATGGCGAAAAACACTTTTCAATTATTTTAAATGCGATTTCGTTAGATTATATTGATTTATTCTACATAATCATTCAAAATAATTATTTTTGGATAACTTGATGTCAAATATAATAAATTTCCTATCATACCTCTAAAATATGTTTGATCTACTGGTTTTCTAGCTTCATCATGCTCAAGAGAATATGAGATACCGATTGGAGTACTTATACCTTTAGTGTTTTCATATCTATACTTCTTCAGAGGATCTTTATTATACTTATGTTGATATATATACGTTTCTTCTAGTTTTTAAGAAATTTGAAAACGAAGGGAAAATGTTAAGTCACCCATCATACTCATTTCAAACTCATATTTCAAGAGACTTGCAAAAGAATTAGTTAAATATTGCTGAGGTGATCTTAGTATAATATCATCAACATAAATTTGAACAATATTTTTTTTATTATCTTTCTTTATAAAAAGGTTTGTATTAATAGTTCCCTTAACATAATTAATTTTCAACAAAAACCATGTAAGTATATCATACTAGGAACTAGGGGCTTGTTTAAGTCTATATGAAGCTTTGGCAAGTTAGAAAACGTGTTTAGGATGTTTTGTGTCTTCAAATCCACCAGGTTGTTCAACATAAACATCCTCTTGAACATATCCATTACGAAATGAACACTTCAATCCATTTTAAAATGTTTTCAATTGAATAATGCATCAAATTCTAGGAGAATACGAATAGATTTGAGTCTAGATATGGTACCATAGGTTTATTCATAGTCTATTCCTTCTTATTGATTATAAACTTTAGAAACTAATATTAATTTATTTCTTATTATGATTCTGTTTTCATTACATTTATTTATAAAGACCCATTTTACACTAATTATAGAAGTTTCCATAGGTATGTGAACCAATGTATAGAATTTGTTCCTTTTGAATTCATTTAGTTCATCTTGCATAACTTTAATCCTATAATCATCACCTAGAGCTTCATCAGTGATTTTAGGTTCTATTTTGGAATGAAATTCTAGATATTCTAATTCATTTCTTAAAGAACTTCTAGTCCTTACATGTTTATTTACATTACCAATGATTCTATCACTGAGATGAATCTAATGGAACAATTGGTTTGGGTTTTGTAAAACCTATTCATAAACAAAAGGTAAACAATATTCTAGGGTAAATACATAAGAAACATTTTCGTGAGTATTTTCCTTAATAGAATAATGATCCATCAATGTTTGATAATCGGTTTTGGAAAACACATCTGAAGATATAGGTTGGGGTTGTTTAAAAACAAAAGTATCATTTTCATCAAATTTAACATGTACTTTATGTTTAACATTACAATATTTTTTTAAAAAATATATAATCCTTAGAGGTAGTGGAATAGCTAACGAAAATCCCTTCATTATATTTGGCTGAGAATTTATATAATTTATCATTAGTATTCAAGATGAATACTTTCATCCAGATATTTTGAAGTGGGAAACTTTAGGTTTTCAACCAGTCCATAACTCAAAAGGTGTTTTATTAAGAAAAGTTCTGATTAAAACATGATTTATAGTATAAAAAGAAGTACTTACCACTTTAGACCAAATTTTTTTAGCAAATAGAATATTCACTCAGCATGGTTGTAGTTATATCTTGAATAATTCAATTTCTACATTCAATAATACCATTTTTGAGGAGATTTTGGAGATGAGAAGTTATGAGTAATGCCTTTCTTACTACATAAATATTCAAAATCAAAATTTTCAAATTCTCTCCCATGATCACTACGAATAATTATCAATGGATGGTTTTTCTCATTTTTAGATTTGGCTGAAAAAGGTTTAAAATAAGAAAAGGCTTCATAATTTTTTTCTATAAAATAGACCTAAGTAAATCTAGTGCAATCATAAACTAAAAAAATACATAGTATTTACCTCGAATACATTCAGTTTGTGTTGGACTGAAAAGATCCATATGCATGAGCTGTAACACATCAGAAGTTGAGAAATCACTAATTGATTTAAAGCTTGACTTGTGTTTCTGGACAAATTTATAGGGATCAGAAACTTCTAAATAATCAAATCAAAGCATTGGTATATCCTTAACCAGTCTTTTCATTGAGATTTTACATAGTTTTTTAAATAACAATGTCCTAGACTTCTATTACATAACCAGAATTGATATTCCATCGCACTAAGGCAAGGTAGATCTTGGCTCTTTAGGTCTTCTATGTTTAGTGTATAAACATTCTCATGCCTATGGGCAGAGAAAAAAAAATTATTTCTAGGAATTGTGTACTAGGTATTTATCATTCCTAAAATTCACGAGTTAACCTTCATCACATAATTGGATTATTCATATAAGTTTTTTCTTAAGATATTTAACAAATAAAAAATTTGAAATTAAAGCTTTTCCAAGATGAACAATGTTACCCATACCAACAATTTCTCTCTGAGCATTATCTCCAAATGTTACTTTTCCTCATTTCTCCTTGACAATCTTTTCGAATATGTTTTTGTTACCATTCATGTTCTAGGAACATCCACTATACATGTACCATGTTTTTCTGTTTGTACCTCCATTATTTTCCTAAAAATAAAAGAGATAGACTTTCAGAATCCATACTTGTTTGGATCTAGAAATTGTAGAAAGTAAAATCTTAGTAATCCACATTTTCATTGAAAAATAAGCATCATGAAAACCTAATGAATGAGTTTTATTTAAAGAACAGTTTTTCTCCCAATGTCTACCACATTGAAACTTAGTGAAAAGGGAACACTTTGGCGAAAAATAGTTATGACTAAAAACTAGTTTTGAATGAGTATAACCAAATCTAGAACAATTTCTAAAAGGATGTAGTTGTGAAACATTTTATCAAATTCCATTATTCCTGAATTAAAATTTGAAAAAAGTTTTATTAAGGAAAATATTTCATATTTTATTCTAATGACTAAATTCTTATATTCATAGTCATTAGTCTTGGATTTTTGGTTACTCTATAAATTTTTTTTCTTAGAAATAATATTTTCAAGATCCCTAGAAAGTTTACCCTTCTCAGAATTATATACCTTATGGTTTTTAGAGACAATTAAAAAATCAATAGATTTCTAATTGTGATATTTATAAAGATCTAATACTTCTTTTGTTAAAACAATAATTCTATAATTTTCTTTCTCTATCATCATTTTTATCTCATAGTTATCATTATAATGTAATTTATAAAATATAGAGAATTATTAAAAAGAAGTTAAAGTATTATCTTATAATGAGGAATATTCTTCATTTGATGATTCATAACATTCTTCATTAGAGAAATTAGAATTTAATAAAATATTGGTTAAAGATTCAGTATTGGGTAAAACTAGAGGACAATGATATTCAATAAGTAATATGTCTATAAGACCAATATTCTTCTGACTAGAAGATTCATATTCCAATGATTCATCTAAAGTGTCACCACCACTATCTCTCTACGTGTCATTATCATTCAAAAAGTTATTATCCTTATATTTTTAGTACTTTTTTCTATTCCTTTTAGAATGATTATCCTTTCTATATTTTCTCTTAAGCATATCAAAATATGGTTTGGTATGTCTAGCCATTTTTCATTCATAACAAGTTACATGAGAATATTTCTTTTCCTTTCTATATTTCTTCTTATATCTATATGAAAAATATTTATTTCCCAAAATATTTTTCTTCCTTCGAGAAGGATTGGGTAATTCATTCTCATACCGATCACTGTCACTTGATTCAGATATCACAACAACATTCTTAGCTTGTGATCTGGTTACCCATTCTGGAGTTTGGATTTAGATGTATTAGTGAAATCAAGACATCCATTACCATTCATTTCCTTATTTATCTTATAATCTCTCTTTATTCTTATTTCATACTGAATAAGAGTTCCAAACAACTCATCATGAGTAATGTTAGATACATTCATGTTCTCATCAATAGCTATCCCTTTAGATTACCACTCATTAATAAAACTATCAATTATCTTGTCCACAAGAACTTCATCATCAAGAGATTTCTCTCCCATAGACTGAATACTGTTGATGATAGTCTTAAATCTTGGTTGAAAATTTCAAACAGGTTCTCCATAAAGAAACATAAATCCATGATATTTAACTCTTAACATATCTTATCTAGTTTCTATCACTTTTGAATTTCTAAAGTGTGTAACTTCGTGTTTCATCCAAATACTATTAGCATATTCACATGAAGATATTTTATTGTAGATATTCCTATTCATGGATATAAAAGAGTATTGTGTACCTTGTAGTTTAGCTTACATTCTTGTTTTTCTTGAATTGTGAAGGTTCTAACGTCATTTTCCGGTATACTGTAATCTCCGGTGAGCATTACAATGTTGTCTAATCCAGTGTTAATAAAAATTTTCATCATCCTATCTCAATAATACTCTTAATGAATAACATCATAAATTGGTGGTCCGGTAGGATTATTATTTTCAATAGTACCAATGTTCATTCTTGCTGTATCTTTCAGAAAAATAAAAAACATCATTTCCAAAAAACTTATTAGCAGTAAAAGTTTTTAAAAAATATCTAAAAAATATAAAAATGAAAAGTTGTGAAAGAAAAGGTGAGAAAGAATTCTTATATGTAAATATATGTATTTTAGAGACCTTATTTGATACCAATTTTAGGATTTAGATATAGATGTAGATTCTCAATTACAAGAGGGGGGTGGATTGTATGTTTAAACAAAAGTCGTTTTTAACCTTAAAAAAATCTACGTTCATCCAAGTTAAACAAGGTGAATTCAAAAACCCTATTTGGTTATTTAAAAAAGAACCTAATCATAAAAAAGATTGTCATAAAGAAATATAAACACATTTCTCTTATGAAAATATTCTACCTTAAAGTATATATAATATTATTTATTATAGTATACATGTATAAGAATGTATAAGAAAGTTATAGATTCTTTATTTAACAAAATATAGTGGAAATAAAACATATAACAAGAACATGCATAGAAGTAGGAAATAATTTATCCCAAATATAAGGGTATCCAACAACCTTTGATAAAAGTAATTTGATTTATACTTTCAATAATTTCTATCTTACCCACCCACACCAGGGTAAGCCCTCAATAAGAGTATCATAGTCTGTCTTGTTATCCTCGCAAGCCCTCAAATTTTAAGGTAGTAGGCACCTCTATCTTCCTATCCTTGGAAGCCCTCTAACTTTTATGGTATTCGACACATATTTCTTCAAATAATTGGAATCCCTCTATTGTACACATCAACAATCAGAGTCTTACTAGGCTGAAAAAGTTGTTAAATACTGAACAAGATGTTCACAGATCACACAAAGCATGAGAGTACCTCTCTTTCTCTCTCAAGAAATCAGTACATTCATCACTTCTCAAAATCTCAATGTTATAATTAATTCCTAAAATATATATGGTATTTATAGGAAAAAATCCCAACAATCATCTCCTCCTCCAACATTATTATTTTTCCTTGAATTTTAGAGGGACATGGACACATATCACTTAGCCAAAAGTTAGTTAAAAACAGATCGTATGAAATTATTTCATGTAAGAAAACATGGGAAACATTATCATGTATAAGAAACATAAAAAATGAAATAAATTTTATATGATTTAGAAAAATTAATAGGGATAAGATCCTATAAAATGAAACATTACATTAAGTAAATGATGTAACTATAATAAAATAATTTTATTGGATTATTATGAAATTGAGAATCAGTGATTAGAAAAAAAATAAACAATCCCATTCTGAAATAGTAGATATTCGGATTCAAGATTCTGAGGAATTTGGAATTTGATTTATGAGGATTTCAGAGTCTAGAAAAAAATAATAGTTCAGAGTATAATTTATAGATAATTCAGTGTCTGATTTTTAGAGTGTTAAAAGTTAGAATTTTCCATAATTTAGAGTCTGAATTTTGGAGAATTCGGAGTCTGAATTTTAGAGAATTCGGAATCTAAATTTTAGAGAATTTGGAGTCTCAATTTCATAGAATTCAGAGTCTGAATATCATAGAATTCAGAGTCTAAATTTCAGAAAATTTGGATTAATAATTTCATTGAATTTGGAGATATAATTTTAGAGATTTTGGAGTCTTCAATTACAAGAATTAGGAGTTTGAATTTCAGATAATTCAGAGTATTAATTTTTAAGAATTCATAGTCTAAAAACAGTAACACTCGGTATCTAAGTAACTGTAAGATTCCAAGGTTTTAGATAAGTATTTGATTATTCTTATGGAAATTCAGTCTTATGAAAAATCTGTTTAAACAATTATAAGGATCATTAATAATAACATATAAATGAATATTTAAGTATTAATCACAATGATTTACTTAGAGAAAAAATATTTTCCTAATGAAAATAATTCTTAGAGAATGATAATTTTCCTTCAAAAAATGTGTTTTCCATTTTAAAAACATAAATTAATGGAAGGTTCATAAGGGAACTTATTAACATCACACACAGGTTGCATTATGTTGTGAAATTAAACTCCAAATCCTCAAAAAATGATAAACTTAACCCAATTCATAAATGGTTTAACTTTCCAAAAGATAACGATCCAACTCTTTAAAATCATTCCCATATCCATCCTTACTAGATCCATATACACAGGGTACTTGGAAATCATTATTTTATTTATTACTCTATAATTCATCCTGCTCAATGCATCTTCTACCTTATTTTCCTTTAATCAGTATGATGCAGCCCTAAATTTTCACATTGAAAACATGTGAATATCTTCATCATGTATCCTCTTGAAATATGGTAATAACTCAAATTACCATAAAACCTTATTGGAACATTCACTCATCCTTACACATTATTTTTGATATATTCCTTATATCTATAAATGATGTAAACTCCATCAATGATAGCATATACCACTTGTAAAAGTGTCAATAAAAAATTTTGAAGTAGTGAGTACTAATCGAAATCAATAATTTATTCATCATTATTTTAACTATCAGGACTATATTTAGGGTTTCTTTACCAGATCCATATTCCTTCCCAATGCATTAATTTTCTACTAAGTCACTTATCCTTTGTAAAATTTATTATACAACCTCAAATTGTTAATGAAATAGTACTACAGTACAATCCTCATATATTCCATAATTATTATAACCAGTATATTGCTAATAATATATTCAAATGACATGATTCTTTATGAGTCATATTAATCATTTAAATTCATCTATGGTAGAGTCATGACAAGATCAATATCCTGTAACATCATTTAGGACATATTCTGTTGACTCATGTGATATTGATTCACATAGTGTCCCATTTACTTGTAGTTGAAGACCTGTAAATTGAAAACAATTTTCTTACCCTTAAAATCATGTACTTTTTTGTTATTTGTATACGCTTATAATAGAATCTTTTTCCTTTTGTGAATGATATAGGGATTTTCCTTTCACAAGAACTACATGTTAGAAAACTAAACTTTTTATTCTTCCCATTATCCATTCTTTCCTCTTCCACCCTCTTATTCTCCTTATTCCACTTAAAACCATAGAACTCAGAGAATTCTATATATACATTGTTAACACATGATATTATATCCTCATATGATGATGATACTTTAGTGAATATATTCCATCCAAATGATGTATTAAGACCAAAAGAGATATGATCATTATCACTCTTTGTAGCATGTTGAATTTGTGATGTTCTCATTCCTTCTACAAGGAGATATTTATAATCAATTACATATACTAAATTAGATTGTAAAATTAATAACTATATATAAACCAAAACAAGGTATAGTACATAACATAAATTTATGCAGCAAAAATCCCAGAACCATATAATTTAGATACTTTAGGGGCATAAATCCTTCATAATGGCTTGTAATGAAATAATTAATTATCCTAAGCATACCCCCTAGGAGTGTCAAACCAGGTGCATATTAAGGCCCGTCGACATGTACCAAGATACCCTGGGTTAATTCGGAAACTCATTTTTAGATTATTCACTCCTAGGTACATCTATTTCAAAACCATGTCTACTTGTAGTATCCAAACAAGGATGTATTTTCATGGAAGATCCAAATAATCTAATTCTTACCCAAATTCTAAGATGTTCTTGTATGTGTATATTCAAGTCTATGTTTGGTGTGTGTTACGTAATATATATTTTATAAATGAAGTTTCCTTGTTTTTTACTAAATTTCTTCTAATACCAACTGTAATGACCCGACCCCCAGTTGCCCGGTGCCAGTACCTTAATTCATTACACTTGCATATAAACAGAAAATATCCATCATGAAGGACCAAGTAGTTTAGTTAATTTGGAATATAGATGCATACATAGGATCAAATTTACAACTTGAAATGAAATAAAACATTAAAGTTTTATTTGGAACATACACAACATTGTGATTATCCCTACAATTTATTCATAATACACCTATTGGCATCCTGGGAAAAATAAAACTTACGAAAATGGGTGAGCCTGAATGCTCAGTAAGGGTATGAAATATAGTGGAAGAATAAATAATAAGGCATGGTGAATAACTAAAAGTACACATGCCAATAAAAATAAACCAGTACATACTTTGGTGTGAATAAGAGCTAAATAAATAATTCCATAATAAAACATAATCATGGGTATTATACTAGTCGAATAAACACATTTAAATTAAATTACTAGATTCATACTAAGGTAATGCATAATTCAAGAAATCATAACCTTAAATTTAAGGCCTCGTTCCATGACCATAAATAATCATACTATCAAGGCCTCATGCCAAAACCAATGTTTGTCGCATGAGACATACTGATTCACCGAGGGGATATTGCGGGACCCACCAGACACATACTAAGTACAATGCATTCTTCATATGAATGGGAATTAACAAAAGAAACATACAAATTCATAATGAAACTAACATATGAAATGTAAATAACTTTCCCAAATCATTAAACATAAACACAAACCATTCAGAGTAATATGGTGAATGGTTTCAAGATTGAATATGAAGAGTCAAAATAATCTTAAACAATTCAATAATACATGGTGGATGATATAATAGTAGATAAACCTCAATTAAATACAATATTCAACAAAGGATTTTTACATAGATGAATATAATTTTATATTAGACAATTAAAAATCCTAGAGGAAAAAATATTAAATGTTCCAAAGTGTCCCATACAACCTTGAAACATTCAAATCATAAACCCATAAAATACCATGAGGTTAAGGAGAATATTGATATTATATACTAAACTTCAGAACATAAACCACAATAAAGAAATAAGTGGCGAACAAGGCACATATCTCATAAAAGTTAAAGTGATATGAGAAAAATCCTTTATAACATGGAAAGAAGAGTTATTTTAGAAAATCATTTGTATTTATCCTGAAATCAGATTATAAACATGTAATCCCAGAAAATAAAATGGAAGGTAATTTAAAATATATTTTAGGCTTATGTAATGTCTTATTGAGACGAAATTATTTGAAAAGAGTTCTTAAAGGAGCTTTAGAAATAAAACATTTTAGAGTGGTTTAAGGAAAATATTAAAGGATTTTAAAGCAAAAAGGAATCGTAGATTTCATAAAACTAGAAATGAACCAAAATAGATTTTTCGTGATAAAATCTTCAACATTATAAAGATACTTATGGAATAAATTAGATTATATAGTTAACATAAAAATATGTAATAATTCTAGAAGTTCCATAATCGACCTTTCATTTCTGAACACTTTTTTGAAAGATTCTTCTAAAACATGTAAATAACCAAAAAATAAAGTATGATTATGATTGGTAAAAATATATATAAAATTAAATCATAATTTATTAGGATTACATTGTAATAAATTATAATGTTTTTGAAGTGATTATAGAATAAGATCAACCAGAATGAAAATGGAGGTTTGGGTAAAAAATACAAAAAAATTATAATCAATTGAATCGTATGTCCCAAAATTAATAATAATAAAATTTTACATTTAATATCATGAAAAAAGAGATTATTGATTTTAATTATCATTGAAAATTATACATATACCATAGACAATTAGTATTAGTGAATACAAAATATCTCACAAAAATGGAAGTGAGATAAAGAAACCCTTACCTTACGTCCGAAGGTGTTGTCCACTTGATCTTAATGACATGAATAACATATTTAGGTTAATTAATTAATAATTATAGAACTTCCTCTTAATTTAATTTATTTATTAAATCCTTATTATGTTCATTCATGGCCTTTTTTATGGGTTAAGAGGTTCAATTTCATTGTTTAGGTCCATTTGTTTCTTGATTGGGTATACTTATTTACATGAACAGAGAAACATATAAAATGAGGATGGTTGCCTAGAATTTATGTTATATGTTATTAGAGAAAATAAATATGGTTACATTGTTTTAAATATAATTTTCTCTTTTGGAGTGAATATTAATCATTATATAAATTATTTAATGATAACCGTTTGGTTTAATTAGTGGTTTTTGAACATGACGAACTCATTTTTCTTTATAAATAAAAACCATGTGTAAAAAATATTACAGAACCATAGATGATACATAATAAAAGTATTATATTATATTTATACTATAATAATGGTTTTACGGATATAATTGAATATGGTAACAAAAATTTAAAACTGATCATCCTTGAATGTGGTAAATTAGCACTTCTCGGATGGTGTTTTTTTACTACTAGCTTAAAAGAAGGGTAAATAATATATGATAATACATTATTCCTTAATCATAACCAAATTAAAGTAAATTTAAGTTATTGGAGGTTTCAAAACATTTGGGTGATGATAGGTGAGGATAGAAATGAAAATAATAGAACATAGAAAGAACGTAAATGAATTGAAAAGTGGAATTTTCCTCTTGAATTAATCTTCCTTGAGAGCCTCTTTAGGGAAGAGGGTCCTATATTTTTATAAGAATAATGTATACTGGATTTGTGGGGGGATATTTGGACAATATTTGGACAAAATTTAGACAAAGAAAAAGGCTTGAGGGGAGTTAAGAGAAGAGGTAAGGAGGGGTGACATTTATAGGGGAGGAGAGGAGTGGTTTCTCATTAATTTAATCATTTGTTTAATATTATTTTCTCAATACTATGAATAGTATATATTAATGTGATAAGAAATAGTAATAAGTGTATGTGATTTCGAACCAATTGTTCATACATTAGTCTTACATAACATATGACTCAATAAACCATGTATTTAGCATTTATCATAAATTATCATGTTTTACTATTCATCCAAAATTCAAGTATCTGAAAAAAATCACAAAAATTCACCATAACTATTTTTTAATGTGTAGAATCCAAAAATGAAATCTATTTTATCAAAATAATTTTCTAAATATGTGAGATATATATTTTTTAAATAAAATAAATATTTAATTTAAAAATACACATTTTAAATTTAAAACTGATTTTATAATACTTTCAAAAAGTGTTCAAGGCCTCATAAAATTATCCCAACACCATTGGAAAAAATATTATATTAAGAACATATTTTTGGAAAATAAATTGTAAATCCATTTATTAATTAAATTCTTTAATTAAATATTTATTACTCACAAAAATACTAATACTTGATTAATAATTTATAAGACATTCCATTTCATTTATAATGTGCCTAAATTTTATTTATAAATCCATGGGTGATGTTACTATTCATAAGGGTATATATCTATTCATAATGGTAAGTTACTATCCGTAAGGGTAAGATACTCTTCACTAAAAATTATGTCAATTCTATCAAACTCCAAAAATCACCCGGATTGCAATAGTGTATGCGAAATTTTCGAAATTCAAATCAAAGAGGTGGAAAATATATGTTTATTGGATCGGTTATAACAAAGTGTTGTTTTGTAGAGACTAAGTGTTTTAGGAAATAAATATTATATTTATTTGTTAATCCTTGTGGTGTTACATAAGAGATGAAAAACAGCAAGAAAACATCTCCCTTTTATTAGTATCCAAATAGAGAAATATATTCCTTATGGAACTTATTCAGTACTTATCCACATTTGGATTTCTTTTCCCATTGAATGATAGATGTTGTTGGAACATGATGACTTGGAACATGGTTTCATAGTATTATGGATCCATAGGATTCTCTATTCTTTCAAGGTTATTGGTTATAACATAAGTCTGCTACACCAATGTAGTTATAATTTATTTATCTCCCACTCTAGCATTACTATCCTACAAGGGAGAGAATTCCCTACATGGCTTATGTGAATTGTTATGGTTTCAATTCCCTCTGTTAGTAGAAATTTTTAATACAATTACATATACTATATTGTATCCTAATTATTTAAATTATAATATGTAATTTCAAAATAATTGAAACAGCTAACAAAAATTGACTTTTTCTTGGGTTTCTAATATTAGAATAAAAAATATGATTTTTATGGGAATGTAATAAAATCATAAAAATATTTTCAAATCATTTAAAATTCATCTTACATAATATTTGAATCAACCCATTCCTACCCTCCAGAGTGTCAAACTTGGTCGGCAGTAAGGGTACAAGAACCATGAATCCAAAATGATGGATGAGAAATACTAAAAGAAATTATTTTATGGTTTATTTCCCATAAATACATTAATTTCATAAAAAACTATCTATTTGAAGTATCCAAAAAGGGATGTATTTTTTGGAATCACACATAATGTATACCATACCAAAACATTAAAATCTTATCCTATTCAATGAAATATCCTCAAGGAAATTCATATTTTTATATTCCATAAACTATGTCTGTATCAATTCATATCCATAGGATTTTTATAAATATTCTAAGATACAAACATTAAAGACAGTGATAAATGTTCCTATAGTAAATTTTTACACTATTAAATTTGTACTAGATACAGGAGATCACATCTTAATGTATCAAATAGTTTATTATAGGAATGGTGGATACATACTTAAATTTCTCATTAAATTTCAAAACATAAAATACTATGTAGAATCTTCATTGAGAACACCAGAATACCATTTATAATATCCATTAATATCAATCATAATATACTTTATAGAATCCTAGGGATATAAACCATATGAAAGAGATGATCTCAAATTCTTAGTAATTGTAAACTATTTATGGATTCTAATAGGGAATGAATAATATGGAAGTAATAAATAATAGTAAAATAATTCTAAATTAATAAAACATGAGTCTAAAACCTATACTTTAATATAACAACTAATATTATAATCATAATGATATAAATTACTAATTTCATAACAATAGAAATCATAATGGTAGACATCTAAAACAAATTATTGAGGATTAATTCCATGTATTCTTATATAAATGGGAAATGACTCATCCAAATACCCAATCATGTTTCTCTCATGGTACCTACCAATGCATCGAGGGGATATGTAATTCTATGCTCCACCAATAACATAATTAACATGATTTAAAAATTAATAACTATCCATATATAATGATGTAGAATACAAAATATCAATACATTCACCTATCAAATTGATCCAGAAAAATCCAAATATTTTTGGTGTATGGAATCATTAAATCATATCATTAGAATATGAATAAATAATGTTTGACAAATTGTTCAAAATTATCTAAAAATATCATGAGAAAAATTATTGAGTAAAATACTCTTCACTTTTAAATCACTTATTAAATATCTTAAATATTTCCCATTTATAAAGGATAGAAAGAAATTTTAAAAGAATTATCAAAATTTTTTAATGAATATTCAATGAAATTAATGTTTTTTGTGGTGTTTAATTCCATTTATTTTGTATAATCTTAAATAAACATTCATTTTAACAATGGTAAAATGTCAAAAATAAAATCTTTTGGGGAAAAATTATTATTTCCTTTAAACTAGTTTTTTAATAGTCAAAATACATTATAAATTATGTAATATATTAATATAAAATGATAAAAACACTCATTTGGAATTTTTGAAGGATGATATGGGAAATGGAGAGAATGATTCCCAACTAGGTAAAAAATAGAAGGTTGGTTTTCTGTAAAAAAATATGCATATATTATGACTACAAATAGAGAGTATATTTAAATTAAATACTTTAATTTACTAAAATAACTAATGGAGAAAAAAATAAATAGGGTATAATAAATAATGGTCATATAATATCCCCATCGCTAACTTTTATAAAAACAATTCCAAATAATGATGAGATTGATAAATAAGCCCTTACCTCAGGCCTGAATACCTTGTTATGTGTTAAATAATACTGTAGAATAAATATAGATAAATTATAAATATATTTTAGAACCATTATAATATATTTTATTCCATATATTATTTAAATAAAAAAATTTATCACTTGTTTTATATGATTTATTTTTTAAAATCTATTTTCATGTTGACAACTACATCACTTTTTTCAGGTATGTTTTTGTTTGGTAATTTGGTCCTTATAAACTGTTCATTGTTCAATCACCTAAATAATGTTAATAATTAAATAATTAACATATATTTTCATTACATACATATTTAGAGTGATTAAAAAAATAAAATATATTAAAAAATAATTGCACCATTAATGGAGAAGGTAAGCTGTATGTGGGCACTATTTTCATTTTTCAATGGAAGAAAAAAGAATGTTAAATTGTAATTCACCTTTCTATAATGGTTATTAAAACATAAATATCATATATTCATTTATTAAATCTATCATTATTACAATACATGTAAAAATTAAATGAAAAAAATAATCACATCACTTTATAGATGGGGTAGGCTACACATATGCATGACTAACATTATTATTTTCAAACAAATTTGGTAGAAGGTAGATATATGTTTTTTATATTTAAAGAATTATAAATACATAATAAATTTGATATATCTATATATATTAAATCCATCATTATATCTATCCCTGAGAGGTGGTTATGGAAAATTAATAACATCCGTTCGCATGGTAGTATTTCTCCAGACACATGAAAGACAATATAGATTCCTATTTGATTGGAGAGAAAATAGACATAGGTTATTGCATTAGTATAATAATATATTATTATGTGGAATATAATAGTGTTATTATTTAGTCATGTTTTATTAATATTTTAGTCATGCATAAAAATAAATAAAATAAAAACACAAGGTCAAGAATTATATCTTTTCTTCGGACAACCTCATTATGTTATACCAAAAGATTTACAAGGATTCATTTATGATCCCAATAATTATTATAGTTCATTATAATGTATCTAAGAAAGTTATTTTATCATTTATTTTTTGAAAATTTATTTTATGAGTGAAGAGGAGAGGATAGGGGTGTCGTTATAAAAGTAGGGGAGAGGACATACTTGGAATTGTTGAAAAGAATAAAATATAAAAATATTTTATTCAAACCATATGGATAAAAAAATGAACAATTACCTAATATTATATTATAGAGGGTCAATATATGTTCAAATAAATGAATTTATATATGTTATTGTTATTTTAACTATCATCTGTATAGTTTAACCCCCTATTAATCTTTTTTTAACCACAACTATTGCAAATTATTTTTTCTATTTTTATTATTCATTTTAAGAAAAAAGTAAGTTTGCATTATTACATAATATTAATTACTATAAATAAAAATATTTAACCCATTTCATAAAATTAAATTCACAGATATAAAAGAATTAAATTTAAATTTAAACCCACCAACCATATAAAAAGTTATTTTCAAAGAATGTTTTTCATAAGTATACTATTTTTTGATATCAAAATTAAACATAGAAATTTTTTCAATAACATAAATTTTAATTATGATAATATAATAAAACTAATTTCTCTTATAGAATCATTTGAAAAAGAATAATCTTTTTTATTTCATTAAATTGAATTATAGTCTTTAATAAAAATGAATATTTTTCACTACTCTACGAAAAATTAATATTTTCAAAAAATATCAAAAAATCACTATAATCTATTTTTGAAATTTTGATTTCAAAATAGAAGTAAATTTTTGGAAATAAATTTTCTAAATTTTTAATGTCATATTATTATTTTCAAACAAAAATTAATAGAACCCATTTAAGGAAAAATTAATTTTTTAACCATACAAAGTCATTAGGAAAAAATAATCATTTTTATCTAAAAGCAATATATATTTTATAGATTTATATTAATCATATTCATAATATTAATTTAATTAAATCGTTGTCACATTTTACTCTATTATAGTTCATTAATACTCTGGGATGCATGTACCACAAGCTATCAAATAGAATAAATTAAAAAAACAAATATATCATAAAAAATTAGGGGTTTTAATGATTCCATTATTATTTTTCTCATGAAGAACCACATTTATTTCATGATGAATTAACATCTATAGAATCTTGGTAGATGTACACTATCGATGTTTAGAAATATTGTTTTTGTAACATTCCAGGTAAATAAAGAATATAAAATTTTCATATTTATTAATAATTGTGATTTAAATATTAATTTTAAATTTAAAGGGATGATATGTTCAATAGCATACCTGATACGCAACAACGGGTTTCTATGAAATCTTACGTTTCACACAACGTTGGGTCATACTGAAAAATAATAATATAATATTATTTTAAAGGGTATTTAACACCTAGTCATTGTATTGGCGGGATTGGACATAACTAAGCATAATATGAATATACAAGTTTGTTAAATGTTTTTACATTTATCAAATAATGTTTAGAGGGTAAAATTAAGAAAGAATCTGATTTTAAGCATAAATACCCTAATATTCATTAAAAGGGCGATTTACCGCCTTTTGATGGAGAACCCTCTTAAATGTAGTTTTTTTCACTTTTACATTTTCTATTTGACAAAATAATGTCCTTCTTTATAATCGAGAGTTCAAAATTAAATTTGGGTACATTTTTGGTATTTTTCTGATAAAATTCATTTATTTAATGAATAATGAAAAATACTGTATTTTAATTCAAATCTTCCTCTTAATATAATTTATTTATAAGGTTAGATTATATTTTTAATTGGTTTTAAAGTTTAATTATCTTTTTTTACCATTTAATCCAATTTTGGTCATTGGAAGTAATTTTACTTTGAAATTGGACATAAACAAGTGTCAGTCTTTTGATAGTTATTATTTCTTAAAATCACGCTTTTTGTTTTGACAGCAGGAATTAATTTTAAATTAATTTATTCCACATCTGTGTTTTGAATTTTAAAAAATTTATTCCATATTTGAAATCAGGATGTATAAATTTTGTAAATAGGTAACTTTTTTAGACATTATTAATATTTACTTCAATAAAAATTTTATTTACCATGGTTAAAGGGTAAATATGGTAAATAAGGGTAAAAAATATTATTATAATAATATTAAATTACACTAACATGTTTCTTAATCCTACTATAAGATACATGTACGACCATGGGCATCCTTGGGACGATTTTGGGACCCCATGGAGCCACTTTGGAGTGATAATGACACATTATATTAATTAATTTAAAGTAAAGACAACAATGACATAAACCCGTATCTTTTAGTAAATGAATTTTTTTACATGGGGTTATATAAGTTATATCTAGAAATATAAATATTCATTTAAAATATAAATTTTTTTTCTACATTTTGATATTTTTTTTATAATTTTTAGACATCAAATAAATAAAATTATTTATGACACAATAATAATGCAGTGTTTACCTCATTAATGAATGATTTAAATAAATAAGATTATGAAGAATAAAAAAATATCCAAAACCTATTGAATTATTATTTGATGATTTTATTTTGAACATGAGTCATCTTATATTCTATTTTAATTAGTTTTGGACATTTTGAAACTCGAAATCATTATATAATAAATTTTTTTTCACACTTTCCTAAAGAGCCCCTCCTCCCACTTATAAAAAGCCCTCACTTCTAACCCATTTCTCACACTTCTCAATCCCATTATCCAATCCATCCTCTGACCAATTAAGTTCCCTACATCCCTATTCTCATCCTAGAATCCTTCCCCTAGGTATACAGTAATACAATTAAACCTTTTGGTTCAAACCAAAGGGAGATACATGATTTAAAGGTAACTTCTTCTCTTAAGTTCTTTTGTTTTTTTTTCTTCTCCAACCCCCTAAACTCTTTTTATTCCTTTATTTTATAGAAACAACAGTATCCTAAATATACTAGGTTTTTTTATGATAATAATTCGGACTACACTTACACACACCTCTATCTAATGGGTAAAAACATACTATTTCTGTGGAAGACAAACTAACGACTCATGAAACAATGATTGTTCAATTATCTCATACTGCCACTTATGGAATCCATTAAGATGTAAATTTATTTATATGTGATATAAATTGTATTTATATTGTTTCTATGCTTCTGTATTTTTTATTTATAGAATACCTTTATGGTTTCCATAGTGGGTAAATAAGATAATTTTATTTGAGGAAGTGCGGACTACCGCCCCCTAAAAGTGATATGACTCGTTCATGCAATACATGGAATGTTTAAAGGAAGAATTTAATGAAATTATATATGATATTATACTATAATTATAATATACCAATGTATCATTATTTTTTTATTCCATTAAATATGAAATAGAAATGAAAGTAGCGTTCATTCGTACGTACAACTTACCGTCTCTATGAACGGTGAATTTCATTTCTTATATCCAAATATTTTGTACTATTATAAATATATATATATATACTAGATATATATGATATATATGATATATAAATAATTAATATCATTCTGGAGATAATGGAATGTCGACCACATGGACAATTTATAATTATAACAAGTTCATTTTTTAACTGAAGTTCCGAACATCGACAAAATGTATGATATGAACTCAAATAATTAAATAATTATTATAGAAAGGTAACAATTGATATAAAAGGAATAATAAACTTGAAAAAGGTTCTTATTCAAGTATAAATTAATTTTATCTTATTATTTAGGAGATTAAAGAATGATCGAGTCAATCCGGACACGAGGTAAGGGACTTCGTCTCACTCTCCATTCATTGATGCATATTTTGTTTTATACACAACATTCTTTTATATGGTGTATAAAACTCTTTTACTTTTATTTTTATTCAAAAGGAATATTTTACCTATTAAGATTTTTACTAAATGACAAAAGAGAATGATTCTTTTTAATGTAGCCGGTGACAACGTCCTTTCCGCTACCACAACCATTATTTGATCTATGGCTTCCATAACAAGTAGTAATGTTTTCCAAAGGAAAATAAATACCACATACTCTTTTTATGTATCTTGGTATTGTAAATGGGTTTGATAATGGATTTATTATGTCAATACATTTAAATGATATATTGTGATTAAAATATGGATGTTTTATCTTTTCTTTATATTAGTTTTATGTGTTGTGAATATGTTATGGTTCTTGGGCATTGTTTAGGAATACAGGTGGCTCCTTGATAAACCTAGTGTGGGTGGGCCCGAGATAGCTCTCCAATGCATTGGGTAACGTGATGTTGGTAAACATGAATGTTTATCCTAAGAGGTTTAGGGAATATACTGCGATGTGTATTCAAAATGTAACTCCCTACGTAGCTGTGATAGCTACAACACAAGTATGTTATGGATGCCACAAATTCCCTTTATGATTTATGATTTCTATGTTTTATTCATAAATATTATGAATTCATGAGGTATGATAAAGATCTTATGTTATGTATGTATTGATGAATAAATGTTTTCTTTATTTGTTTTATAACCTTTACTGAGCTTTTTATGTTCATCTCATGTTTTGAAATGTTTTTCACAGGACTTAAAGATGAATAGGGTCAAGGAAGGGATCCAGGGAATGTCATGCTGTCTAAAACATGGAACTAGACATGTCTCATTTTTTGAAGAGTTTTTATTTTATGAAAAAAATGTAAACTGAGTAGAATTGTCTACGTTTTAATTTTCAAGATGTAATGTAATAGTTATGGCATAACTCATTAAAACTCTAAACCTGAAAAGATCCTTAATATGAATTATCCATTTAATTCAAGATTATGTAATGTTTAAGGTCGGGTCCTTATAGTTGGTATTATCGGTCGATTTAGAAAACTTTAAGAGTTATGATATTGTTAAATTAATATCCATAAATTATTTTTAGTTTATGTAAGGATTGAAATGATATTTCATTTACAGATTTCAATGTTGCTTCGCCTAAGAGATTTCTGTTGGGTCAATAAGGTTTTCCTTATGAATTTTCCATTCCTTCTTGTTTTCAAAATCACAGACACCTTATACCTAAGAAAATATATATTTTACTTCTATAAGGAATATTTACTTCCTTAAAGAAATTTACCCTAACCTAGATTTTCTTATACATAGAAATATTTTTCTTAAGTATCAAAATCAGATTCGTACCCAAAAACATTGGAATCATATAATGCTAAGGTATGAAGCATTCTATTTTAGGATCTGAATTCTGGATACGAACTCTAATAAAGTTACACTCCGAATTCTGGATACGAACTCTAACAAAGATCAAACTCCGAATTCTGGACTCTGAACTTTTACTAAGTTAGACTCTTAACTTTTACTAACTTCGACTCCGAACTTTTACTAAGTTCAACTCTGAACTTTTTCTAGTTCGACTCCGATATTTTACTAGTTCGACTCCGAAATTTTACTAAGTTCGACTCTAAAATTTTACTTGTTCGACTCCGAACATTTTCTAGTTCGACTACGAACTTTTACTAATTTTGACTCTGAACTTTTACTAGTTCGACTCCTAACTTTTACTATGTTAGACTCAGAAATTTTATGAGTTTGACTCCAAACTTCTACAAGTTCAACTCTGAACTCTGAAAGTTCAGATTTTGAACTCTGGTGAAACCAGACTCTGAATTTCCTTAGAAATTCAGACTTTGGATTTCCACAGAATTCAGGTTCCGAATTCTTATAAAACAGAATCCGAATATCCTTTTTATTATAGACTCCAAATTCCATTTTTGTTGGACTACAAACTTTTATTTACTTACATTCTGAACTTCATTTTTTCTTTAAATACACTCGTTTCATTACAAAATGATGTCATGCATTCAGTTACACATATAAAACGATGTCGTCCATTCTAGTTCTAACTAACCGTTGGTTTAGTGACACGTGTATAGGTCCCTCTAAAATTTAAGGAAGATATGACTGTTGGAGGAGGGAGCCGAATGTTATAAATTTTCCTATAAATAGGAGCTCATTTGAAAGACCTCAAAAAAATTAACAAGTTGATCGATCTAGAGACCACATGCTGTTGAGGTGATTTCTAGAGAGAGAATATTTTCATGCCTTGTGCATACTGAACTTCTCGTTCACATTGCTTCGTGAAACTCTGAATGTTTGTGATTAAATTCAAGGTCTTCCGGGGATAGGAAGATAGAGGTGTCGACTACCTTGAAGTTCGAGGGCTTCCTTGCTGAGGAAGACAGAGGTTCCAACTATCTTGAAGTTGAGGGCTTGCGGGGATAGCAAGACAGAGATTCCGATCTTTGTATCGAGGTCTTACCCTGGTGTGGGTAAGACAGAATTGCTTGAAAGAATAAATCAAGGGACCGTTATCCATGGTTGTTGGATACCATTCTCTTTGGGTTAAAAGACGTATATCTTGTTACTTGTAGTTTTACTACTTGTTTTTTCTGCTGCATTGTGTATTGTAAGGAAATTATAATCTTCTTATATTTCCTTACACTTGTAATCTGATTAATTTTGATTCTATACACTTTAAGGTAGAATCTTATTTTTTAAACTTTAGTTAAGTTTCAATTTCCGGATCCATATTTTCGGAACCGGATTTCGGAATCACTTTCCATATTTAAGCAAGTGCATAGAACATGAAGATTATAACTTCATACCTTGTTCAAATTCTCCAATTGGTGTTAGAGGTGTTGTGAATTTTCATTGTTTAACTTTTTTAAACATAGATCTTTCCTTATTTATGGAAAAAAATTTTAAGTGTACCATTCACCCCACCTCTTGTATATTGAGAATCTAAATTATTATTTCGATCCTATAATTGGTATCAGATCAGGTCTCTGAAACACTTATACTCACATATAAGTTTTTCTTGCTCAGTTTTTTCCTTGATCTATATTTTCCTTTCTTAGGAATATTTTTACTTGAATCCAAACTTTTTTTATTAGAAAGTTTGTGTGGAAAGAAATTTTTCTTATAGCTGGAAGGTATGAATATTGGTTTGATCGACAACTTAAATCCTACAAGACCACCAATTTTTGATGGCAATGATTATGAATACTGGAGATATCGAATGAAGACTTTTGTAATCAATACTGGAGTAGAAAATTTTGTTATGCTTACTAGAGGTTATCAAATTCCTGATAAGGAAGTTAGCACTTTCACAAACCAAGAGAAGCATGATTATTATCTCAACTATAAGGTATGAAACACTTTACTTTGTTCAATGACTAGGAACATATATAGAAAAGTCTCTTTTTGTGAAACAAATAACTGTATCTGGAAGAAAATTGATGTTACAAATTTTTGTACATTTAAAGTCATTGAAACTAAAAGAGATATGCTTAGGACTGAGTATAATGGTTTCAATTTTCCTTATGGAGAACCCATATGCAAAGTGCAGCAATGATTTATGAATATTGTGAATAGTTTACAATCCATGGGTGAGAAAGGTCTGGATGATAATGCTCTTGTGGAAAAAATCATAGATATTACGCCGAATGAGTGGGAATCCAAGAGAACACCTATTGATGAGAATAGGAAGGTATCCCAGATTACTCTTGATGAGCTATTTGGATGTCTTCTTCAACAAGAAACAAGAATGAAGAGAGATGCTGAAAACATCAAAAAGAAGAATGGGAATGGTACTATTGCTTTTACTACAACATCGAATCACATGAAATCAAATACTCCTAAGAGAGTAACCAGATCCAAGTCTAAAAAGGTGGTTATTCAATCAGAATCTAGTGATAGTGAAGTATTAGAGAATGAGTTAGAAAATCTTGCTCGAAGGATGAACAAGATAGCCGGCCAGAGAAATTTTCAAACCAAGTATAAGAAAAAGGAAAGGAAAGATAGTAAAGATGGAGAAGTTACTTGTTATGAATGCAAGAGAGCTGAACATATTAGACCAGATTGTCCTTTGCTTAAAAAGAAAGAAATAAAAGAGAGGAATTCTGAAAGGAACAGAAAGAAGTATTATAAAGCCAAAGCTAAGAATGTTCTGAAAGCTAATGATACTTGGAGTGCTAGTGGTGGTGACTCTTCAGATGAATCTTCTGGTTATGAATCCTCAGGATAGAAGAATCTTGGTCTTATAGCCAGATTACCTATTAACAATCATTGCTTCATTGCTAAGGTACACAATGCTGAATCATTGACCAATGTTTATTTAATTTCTAATGATAGTAAATATTAAAACTCTTTGGATGAAGAATCCTCTTCTGATAAAGAAAATACTTTACCTACCTATGAAGAAGTTTCTAGGTTTGCTGAACTTCTTGATATTGAAAATTATAAACTCAATAAAAAACGTGATAATGCAAACTCTAGGAATACTATTCTTACAAAAGAAATATCAGATCATTCTAAAGATCTTGATAGGAAAAATGCTGATTTTATAAGTATTTCAAAAAATCTTAAGGAAGTAAATTCTGATAAGAATAAACTTTCTAAAGAACTAGAAAAACTAATTTCTAAGAAAAGTGTTTTCGAGCCTAGCTCTAGTTCCAAATATAACTATTTTGAAGACAAAAACTTGGTTATAAAACTCATGTCCGAAATTTTTTCCTTAAATAAGTTTTTGTCAAACTTTACACATGGTAATGAAAATTTTGTTAAAATGTACTCACAAATACGACCTTGAAGAAACAAATCCGGATTTGGTTATACCCATGCAGAACCATCTTTTAGTAACAAATAATTTGTTCCACAAAGTGCCCCATTGTGTAATAAGTGTCAATGTGGTCGTCACTAGGCAAAGAATTGTTCTTTAAAAAAACCCAATCTCTAGGTTTTCATAAGGATTACTTTTCTAAGAATATGTGGGTACCCAAAATTTTGCTTTCTGGAAATCTCAGATCCAAACATGTTTGGATTCCAAAAGTCTAACCCTTTTCTTATTTTCAGGAAGTTAAAGGAAATACCAACACCAATACATGGTACATGGATAGTGAATGTTCCCGGCACATAACTGGTAACAAAATCTATTTTGAAAAGATTATAAAAACGAAAGGAGGAAGAGTAACTTTCGGAGATAATGCTCAGGGAGAAATTGTTGGTATAGGTAATATTGTTCTTCTTGTTAAAACTTTGATTTCAAATGTTTTGTTTTTTAAGGGTCTTTAGAACAACCTCATTAGCATAATTCAGTTATGTGATGAAGGATACCTTGTGAATTTTAGGAATGATAAGTGCTTAGTTCACAATTCCAAGGAATAATTTATTTTCTCATCCAATAGGCAAGATAATGTTTACACTTTGAATTTAGAAGGCCTTAGAAGCCAAGATTTACATT
Organism: Viscum album; assembly: GCA_963277665.1. Taxonomy (NCBI): domain Eukaryota; kingdom Viridiplantae; phylum Streptophyta; class Magnoliopsida; order Santalales; family Viscaceae; genus Viscum; species Viscum album. The sequence goes on along the minus strand of OY728120.1, from coordinate 1,872,615,498 downwards.
GCCTAAGTGCAATGGAAGATCATTCGTGGTTAGGGCATAAAAGACTAGGTCACTGTAACCTTAAGAACTTATGTAAACTCTCTAAGAAGAAACTAGTTAAGGATTTACCGGATCTTAGATTTGATTCTTCTAAAGTTTTTGATCCTTGTCAATATGGAAAGAAACATAAATATAGTTTTAAGTCAATCGATGAAGTCTCAAAAACTGATGTGTTATAGTTGGTGCACATGGATCTTTTTGGTCCAACACAAACTGGATGCATTGGAGGAAAATACTATGTGATTCTTCTAGTTGATGACTACACTAGATTTACATGGGTCTATTTTCTAGCAAATAAGTCTAAATATTTTTCTTATTTCAAAGGTTTTAGCGCCCAAGTTAAAAATGAGAAAAACCTTCCATTGAAAACTATTCATAGTGATCATGGAGGAGAATTTCAAAATTATGATTTTGAAACTTTTTGTAGTAAGAAAGGGATTACTCACAACTTTTCAGCACATAGAAATCCTCAACAAAATGGTGTAGTTGAAAGAAGAAATAGAATTATTCAAGAGATAACTAGAACCGTGTTGAGTGAATATTCAATAGCTAGAAATTTTTGGGCTAAAGCTATAAGTACTGCTTCTTATACTATAAATCGTGTTTTGATTAGACCTTTTCTTAATAAAACTCCTTATGAGTTATGGAATGGCAGAAAACCTAGACTTTCTTACTTCACGATTTTTGGTTGCAAGGTATTAATCCTGAATACTAAAGATAATCTATACAAATTCGCACAAAAATCTAATGAAGGAATTTTCTTAGGCTACTCCACAACTTCTAAGGCTTATAGAGTTTTCAATAAAAACACTTGTACTGTTGAGGAAATAGTACATGTAAAATTTGATGAATCTGATCCTTTTGTTTTTAAATCATCCCAACCTACATCCACGGATGTGTTTTCAAAAACTGGTTATCAACCATTGTTATAATATTTTTTTGATAAGGAAAATGTTCAAGAAGATACTTCTGAAACATTTACCCCAGAAGACATTCTACCCTATGTTTATGAACAAGTTTTACAAACCCCAAACAAGGTGTTTCTTATGAATCATCCCAGTGATAGTATCATTGGTGATGTCAATCAACCTGTAAGGACTAGAAGTTTTTTAAGGAATGAAGTAGAACATCTAGAATTTCTTTCCCAATTGGAACCAAAAGCCCTGATGAAGCATTAGGTGATGATGATTGGATTAAAGCCATGCAAGATGAACTAAATGAATTCGAAAGGAATAAAGTCTGGACCTTGGTTTAAAGACCTAAGGAAACCTCTATTAATAAAGTAAAGTGGGTCTTCAGAAACAAGTGTGATGAAAATTGAGTCATTGTAATAAATAAAGCTAGAATAGTTGCTAAAGGATATAATCAGCAAGAGGGAATAGACTATGAAGAAACCTATGCTCCAGTAGCTAAAATTGAATCTATTCGTATCTTACTTGCCTTTACAGAATTCTTCAATTTTAAACTTTTTCAAATGGATGTGAAATGTGCTTTCCTTAATGGTTATGTTCAACCGGAAGTTTTTATTGAACAACCTCCTAGCTTTGAAGATACAAAACATCCCGATCATGTTTTTAAACTTACCAAAGCTTTGTATGGCCTTAAACAAGCCCCAAGAGCCTTGTATGATCGACTTACAAGTTTTTTGCTTCAAAATAACTATGTTAAGGGAAATGAAGATCCAACCCTTTTTATAAAGAAAGATAAGAAAAATTTTTTGATAGTTCAAATTTAGGTTGATGAAATTATATTTGGTTCAACTCAGCAATCTTTAACTGACTCCTTTGCAAGTCTAATGAAATTTGAGTTTGAAATGAGTATGATGGGTGAGTAAATATTTTTCCTTGGTTTCAAAATTTCTCAAAAACTAGAAGGAACCTATATATCCCAACATAAGTATATTGAAGATCTTCATAAAAAGTATGGTTATTACAACACTAAGAGTATAAGTACTCCTATTGGTACCTCAAACACACTTGATCTTGATGAAGCTGGGAAACCAGAAGATCAAACATATTTTAGAGGTATGATAGGTAGTATACTTTACTTGATAGCTAGTCGACCAGACTTGATGTTCTCAGTATACTTATGTGAAAGATATCAATCCAATCCTAAGGAATCTCACTTAAAGGCAGTGAAAATAATTTTTCACTACTTAAAGAGAACCATGGATCTAGGATTATTTTATACTTCTGGAAATGATTCTGTTTTAAAAATATTTTTGGATGCTAAATTTGGTGGATGTATAATGGATAGAAAGAGTACATCCCGAACTCATAATTTCTTAGGAGATTCAGTAGATTCTTGGTCATGCAAAAAGCAACACTCTGTAGCACTCTCCACTGCTGAAGCTGAATATGTAGTAGCTGGAAGTTGTTGTGCTCAAGTGTTTTGGATGCAACACACACTCACAGATTATAGATTGAGTTTTACTAAGACTCAAATTTTGTGTGATAACACAAGTGCCATTTCCCTTAGTAAAAACCCTACACATCACTCTCGTTAAAAACACATAGACATTAGGCATCACTTTTTAGGGATCACACACTTAAAGGAGATATCATTCTTCAGTTTATCTAAACGCAAGATCAACTTGCTGATATTTTCACAAAATCATTACCCTCCGATAGATTTGAATACATTAAACAGAAGTTAGTAATGATAACCTTAAGTTAATCCTTCTTCATTAACTTCTTGCTGAACAATTCTCCTTACAGTAATAAACTCATTCTCATAGGGGGAGTATATTTTCATGTTAGTTTAATCAAAATTGTAATTGTTAGTTTTTTTTCCAAACTTATGTAACTAAATTTTTCGTAACAAGTTTTTGAAAAATCTTGGAATGGAAATTCTCGGAATGGAAATTTCAGAATGGAAGTTTCGGAATGGAAGTTTTGAGAACTGAAATTTTCATAATGAAAATCTCCGGAACCGATGTTTTTTTAATGAATTTTCAGTAATGAAAATTTTTGTAATGAAAATTTCTGAAACCGATGTTTTCGTAATGAATTTTCTGTAATGAGAGTTTTCGTAATGAATTTTTCGTAATAAGTTTTATGTTTTTTTAATTTCTTCTTCTTCAAGAATTGAATTACCAATTACAAACAATATATCTAGCCAATCCGAAAGGTATGATTTCCTTACTTAAATTTTCATAATCATATTTTGCTTCTTGATATTTTCCTGAGTTTTAAAATTATTCGGATTCTATTTTTCCTTAAATCCGAATGTTTTTCTTAAAACCTCAAAATATTTGAGTCATGTTTTCCTTGTGGGAACGTTCTCAACCGTCAGATAAGATCAAAAATATTTTCAACCGTTAGATGGTTTTTGGAAGACCAATGGTCACCTCCATCGCATATATAAAGGGGACCCTAAGAGTCGTCTCACATATTTTTTTCAAAGCTTTCGCATCTCGAAGCCCTGAATCTCTTCTTAAGGACCGTTCCGATCTTCGTCAAAGCCATTTTGAATATTCCAGAACTCTCTACTCCGAATGTCTGTTGAAGCTACATCTCAAGACATGTCTACCTCAAAGCCAATCTCACAATGTTTAGTTTTCAGGGAAAGGTTAGTGCATCCAGATTTCTACAATTTGGATTATCTTATATCTAAGAATATCAGATTGAATGGCTGGGAAGATGTTTGCTTGTCTAAGCCAGAGAAACAGGATCCTGTTTATACAGATTTACTTGTTGAGTTCTACGAGTCTGTTTCCTTCCAGAAGGAAGAGGGGAGATAGTTATTTTCCTTCAAGTCTTATGGTAAGACTTAGAAATTATACTACACTAAGGCTACAATCTTGGTGGGTTTATCTTATGAAGGGGAAGTTGAGTTTTTCTCACACAAGGTTCCAGATGAGCAAGGAAGTTTCAACAAGGTGAAGGCATTGAAATGTATTGGACTTAAAGATACCAAGACTGTTAAGATTGCTCATCTCACTCCGAATAATCGGATTCTACAACTGTGGGTACAAGGTTTTCTCGTACCAAGAAGGGGTGACAAGGAAAATCTGAAGAAGAGTGACATTTATGTCCTAGATTTCCTGGTAAATCTAAGGAAGATAAATTTTATGAGGCGTGTTTTGATTACAATCAAAAATATCAAGGAGGGAAACTTGAGAGATCAAATCATCATGTACCCTGCCTTACTTTCAGAGCTGATAGTTCAGTGCTTAGATTCTTTCATGGTTGCTTGTAAGTCAAAAGTTCGGAATTGTAAGTTTATGCTGGTAAGTGATGATACTTTGAAAAGGATGAAGATGGGTTTTTCTGCTGAATTTGGAGAATTATACCCTTTACTAGAGGGAGAGGCTGAAGCCATTTCGGAAAATGTCGAGAATGATGAACCAGTAAAGAAAGTTACCAAGAAGAGGAAGCATAAAGAAGTGGATGGTGATGAAAAAACTCCCAAGTCTAATGAAACTCAATCTGAACCACCCAAGCCAAAGAAACAGAAATGATACCTAGATGAAGTGGCACCTATGTGGAGGGAAGACAAAGAGAAGAGAAAAGATGGGGATCCACAGTTCGGATTGGACCCTGCTGAGGCTAAGGCCTTAAGGGAAAAAGCTGCAGATGTGTTAGAAAAAGAGGCAAAAGAGAAGAAGATGAAGAAAAAGGTTTCTGAAGCTGAGCTTGTAAAATCTCTGTTAAGAGATTCTAAAATAGCCTTTGAGAATATTTTCATTCCGGAAACCTTGGATGTCCAACCATCTTTACCAGAAAGTCCAGGTAAGAACTATGTCACTCCGGAAAAATCTAAGGGTAAACCAGTACTTGAAGAAGTAGAAAAACAAGCTGGTGAAGAAGTATATGAAGAGGTTGTTGAAGAAGAATAAGTGGAAGAAGAAGAAGAAAGTGATGATATGGATTACTTGATCAAGATAGTAGAAGACTATCAAGAAAAAGCTGAATCCTTAAAATTACCCACTCCGAGAAAGGGAGTTGAGAAAGAAAGTGGGAAAGCTGAAGATGATTAAGATGAAGAGACAAAAAATGTTCTGTATGATGAGGAAGAATCCTATGAGAAGAATGTTTTTGAAGAAGGAACTTAGAAGGAAAAAATTGATGAAGACCAGATTGTTCAATTATCAGAAAGTGAGGAAGAATCTCCAAATGAACAACCCATTCCGAAAATAGAAAAAGGTAAGCATGTGCACATTGATACACCAATAAAAGATATCACCAGGAAGAAAGTGGTTGGTGGTTCATCTAGAAAGAAGCTAGTTCAGGTTGAGGAAGAGAAATCTCCTAGAAAGTTATCTGATTCGGATTCATCAGCTCATGGTCATGAATTTGTAGTGGAATCTATGAAGATGTTGGTGGACACCATTCCGATATTTCCAACTATTGACTCCAGATGCCAGATGCTTCAACATAGTTTGAATCAGAAGTCATAATCCTTATGCATGGTGATGGACAAGTGTATAAAGATTGAGGCCAACCATACAAATTTCCTGATCAATTATGATGTGCACATGAAATCTTGATGCAAAATTACTTTGTGGTCTAAGAAAATTGAAGAAGACATGGCCCAGTTTGATAATTTTTAGAATGAGGTAAAAGATGCTTTTGATACTGAGGATGCTAAGATTAAGAATCTTCTGGATGAGCTGATCATTGAGACGAGTTCTCGGAGTCAACAAGTGAAGGATCTGAAAGGAAAGATTAACCCAGTTGCTCAGAACTAGAAAAGTGAAAGAGATTTCCGGATTGACTTTAAAGAGAAGCTGGAAAAGCAAGAGGAGTTAATCAAAATGCCGGAAGAGGCCATGAAGGCTCAGGCTAAAGCTTTGAAAGCTCAAGATGAGATGATAAATACTTTGGAAAGGAAAGCTAAGGAGTATCAAAGAGATCTAAATAAATTGAAAACCTTGTTGAAAAAATTTATCCCAAAGGAAAAGGAAGACAAATAAACCCACTCTGATCTTTTGTTGTATTTGTTTTTCCTTGATAATTTTTCTCAACTCTAATGAAAAATTTGGTTGGTTGTATCTTGTTATGTACTATTGTTCAGGTCATTTTTCCATTGCCTTCAATTATTTTTAAAAATCACAAAGGGGGAGAAGGAAAAATAACTACTCAAAAGAGGATAAAGAAAAATTTAAAATGGAGAAGGAAAAATTTCTAAGTGAAATATCCTTAAAGAAAGGGGGAGTTTCTCATTAGGAAGTTTTTCATTCCCATGATAATTAAAACTTCACTCCAGAAATTCAGAATAAAATCCTTAGAGTTTCAATGCCTAAAGGGGGAGTTAGTTGTATTCACTTTCATCCATGAACAAAGAGAGATAAGTTTTAATTTCAAAGTCTAATGAAAATTTTCAAAGTCCTTATATTATTTTTCGTAAGGATGTTTGTGCTTTCCAAAAAGGGCAAGATTGTTGAGTCAATAAGGTTTTCCTTAGGAATTTTCCATTCCTTCTTGTTTTGAAAATCACAAACACCTTATACCTAAGAAAATATATATTTTACTTCTATAAGGAATATTTCCTTCCTTAAAGAAATTTACCCTAACCTAGATTTTCTTATACATAGGAATATTTTTCTTAAGTATAAAAATCAGATTCATACCCAAAAACCTTGGAATCATATAATGCTATGGTATGAAGCATTCTGTTTTAGGATCCGAATTCTAGATATGAACTCTAATAAAGTTCCACTTAAAATTCTGGATACGAACTCTAACAAAGTTCAAACTCCGAATTCTGGACTCCGAACTTTTACTAAGTTCGACACCGAACTTTTATGAAGATCGACTCTGAACTTTTACTAAGTTCAACTCCGAACTTTTACCAGTTCGACTCCAAACATTTACTAGTTCGACTCCGAACTTTTACTATGTTCGACTCTGAAAGTTTACTAGTTCGACTCCCAACTTTTACTAGTTCGACTCTGAACTTTTACTAGTTCAACTCCGAACTTTTACTAGTTCGACTCCGAACATTTACTAGTTCGACTCCGAACTTTTACTAAGTTCAACTCCAAACTTTTACTAGTTCGACTCGAAACATTTACTAAGTTAGAATCTGATATTTTATGAGTTCAGATCAGAAATTCTACAAGTTTAACTCCGAACTCCGAAAGTTCAAATTCTGAACTTTGGTGAAACCAGACTCCGAATTTCCTTAGAAATTCAGACATCGGATTTCCACAGAATTCAGGTTCCAAATGCTTATAAAACAGAATCCGAATATCCTTTTTTATTATAGACTCCGTATTCTATTTTGGTTAGACTCCGAACTTTTATTTACTTACATTCTAAACATTAGTTTTGCTTTTACTTACACTCGTTTCATTACAAAACGATGTTGTGCATTCAGTTACACATATAAAATGATGTCGTCCATTCTGGTTCTAAATAACTTTTGGTTTAGTGACATGTGTACATGTCCCTTTGAAATTTAAGGAAAATATGACCATTGGATGAGGGAGCCAACCATTGGAAAATTTCCCATAAATAGGAGCTCATTTGAAAGAGCTAAAAAAATTAACAAGTTGATCGATCTAGAGACCACACACTGTTAAGGTGATTTCTAGAGAGAGAATATTTTCAATCCTTGTGCATACTGAACTGGTCGTTCAGATTGCTTAATGCGACTCTGAATGTTGGTGATTACATTCGAGGACTTCCGGGGATAGGAAGACAGAAGTGCCGACTACCTTGAAGTTCGAGGGCTTCCTTGCTGAGGAAAATAGAGGTTCCAACTACCTTGAAGTTGAGGGATTGTGGGGATAGCAAGACAAGGATTCCGATCTTTGTATCGAGGGATTACCCTGGTGTGGGTAAGACATACTTGCTTGAATGTATAAATCATGGGACCTTTATCCAAGGTTGTTGGATAACCTTCTCTTTGGGTTAAAAGACATATATCTTGTTACTTGTAGTTTTACTACTTGTTTTTTTCGATGCATTGTGTATTGTAATAAAAGTATAATCTTCTTATATTTCCTTACACTTGTACTGTGATTAATTTAGATTCTATATACTTTAAGGTAGAATCTCATATTGTAAACTTTAGTTAAGTTTCAATTTCTGGATCCATATTTCCAGAACCGGTTTTCGGAATCACATTCCATATTTAACCAAGTTCATATAACTTGAAGTTTATAACTTCATACCTTGTTCCAATTATCCAATTTGTGTTAGAGGTGTTGTGAATTTTCTTATTTTAACTTTTTTAAACATATATCTTTCCTTGTTTATGGAATTTTTTTAAGTGTACAATTCACCCCCCTCTTGTTTATTGAGCATCTAAATCATTATTCCGATCCTACAATTTCTATCTCCAGAATGGTTTTCAACATAGGAAACAAGGAATCTATGATGGGACGACATTAGGAGGAAGGTGACCTTCCAAGTCAGCAACTTAAGATGGTCAGAATCAGAACAGAACAGTTTTTTGCCGGGATGACACAATTGTCTCAGGCTATAAATAGTGGTGGTATCCATGCATGATATCATCCAGAAAAAACCAAAGTGGAACATGTCAGTAGTGGATAATTTCATGAGGCCGCATCCCCCATCATTCTGAGGATCATCTGACCCTATGCTATCTAAAGGGTGTATTATGAAATGGAGAATATTTTTTATGTCATGGGGTGTTCAGAACATCAAAAGGTTAGTCTTGTTGTTTACAATTTTGAAGGTGAAGACGATCAGTTGTGGTCGATGGTGAAAAATATCGTGGATAGTGAGGAAATTGATGCTGTTGATTGGGATGAATTAAAAGGTATGATTCTTGAAAAATATTTTCCTAAGGTGGTTCATCTTAGAATGGAAAGAAAATTCCAAGAATTGAGGCAGGAGGATGACTCAGTGGCTACTTATGAAGCAAAATTCACTCGACTGGCAAGGTATGCTCTAAATTTCATACTAGATATTGATAGTAAAATCAGTCATTTTTACTGAGGATTAAATCCAAATTATCGAAGGGATTTAGCTTCTTGAGAGTTAAAATGTTATGAAAAAATTGTGCGATGTGCGGAGAAGGTGTAAATGGAGTTTGCCAATGATTAGGTGTTCTTTGAAAAACAATAGAATAAGAGGTCGAGGTGGATGGAGAAAGGGAAGAAATCTTCAAAAAATTCTAATGTTAAGAAACATAAGATTACAGTTTGTGAAAATTGAGGTAAAAAGAATGCTGGGGAATGTATTTTGAATTCTGGTAAGTGCTATCGATGTGGTAAAAAGGGACATAAGTCTCATAATTTCACTAAAAAATATCAGGGTAATGGTAAGAAAAAATTTGATTTATAGTCAGTAAAATGTTTTAAGTGTAATGAAATGGGTCATTATGAAAATGAGTGTCAAATGAATAACTCAATGTAGGGAAAATAGTCAGACTACAAGAAGAAATGGGTGGTGAAATCCTTTGTAAATACTTCAGCAGGCCATCAAATGAAGTAGTATCAAGTACACTGTTTGTTTTTTCAGATTATGCCAATGTGTTGTTTGATTCAGGATCAACACATTTGTTCATTTCTAATAAAATTTCTAGTAAATTGGGAATTCCATCTCAAGATCTGAATCCATGACTTATGGTAAAAACACCTAGAAGAAATGTTGAGACAAAAAAGAAATTATAAGAACCTTCCCGTCCTTTTGTGCAGAAAGAATCTACCTGCAAGCCTTATTGTATTTCCTCTAGTAGATTTCGATGTTATTTTGGGTATGGATTGGATTTCCGTTTATCATACTAAGATTGACTATAGAGATAATGAAGATTATTTTCAGGAATATTTTCAGTTTTGTACAAGAATGATCCCTTACTTTTGATAACATACCAGGAAGCTGAGAAACTAGTAAAGTATGGAAATTAATGTTACCTGGCACATATTGTTGAAAACAAAGGAACTTTTCAGATTAATGACACGCCAGTGGTAAATGAGTACCTTGATGTTTTTTCTGATGAGTTTCCTGGTATTATACCTGATCGAGATTTTGAATTTACTGTTGACTTAGTTCTTGATGCTAATCAAATTTCAAAACCCCCTTATCGAATGGCTCAAATGGAACTTTTAGATTAAAAGAAGCAATTACAGGAGTTATTAGACAAATGGTTAATTCAACCAAGAACATCACTATGGGGTGCTCGTGTCTTTTTTGTTAAAAATAAATATGGTTCAATGAGAATTTTTATTGATTATAGAGCATTGAATAACATCATTGTTAAGAACATGTATCCTTTGCCTCATATCGATGATTTTTTTGATCAGCTCCAGGGATCTCAGTATTTTTTGATTATTGATTTGAGGTCGGGGTACCATCAAATTAAGTTAAAAGAAGCAGACATTTTGAAGACCGTGTTTTGTAATAGATATGACTATTATGAATTTGTTTTTATGCCTTTTAGGTTTACCAACACAACTGCTGTATTCATGGATCTTATGAATAGAATTTTCCATGAGTTCCTAATTAAGTTGGTGGTTGTGTTCATTGATGATATTTTGTTTTTTTCTAAAAGTAAAGAGGAGCATGAAAGTCATTTATTGTTTTTTTTCAAACCATAAAAGTAAAGGAACTATATGGGAAATTCAATAAGTGATGGTTTTGTTTACAAAAAATTTCTTTCCTTGGTCACATTGTTTCCTAAAATGGCATAACCAATGATCTTTCTAAAACAAAAGTTGTTTAATAATGTCCAAGACCCACAAATATAACCATGATTCGTAGTTTTCTTGGATTATATGGATATTACCAGAGGTTTTTTAAAAAATTTACATGGTTATCTCTATTAATGACTAAGTTATCTCGAAAAGGTGTTATGTTCATTTGGAAAAAATAATGTGATGATTTTTTTTCAAGAATTGAAAAGAAGATTGGTGAATGATCCAGTTTTGCAACTGCCTTCCAGAAATGTTGAGTTTTTTATCTACAGTGATGCATCATTGAAAGGAATTGGTTGTTTCCAAATGCAGAATGATTTGGTAATTGTTTATGCTTCACGTCAGTTGAAACATCATGAGTTAAATTACCCTACACATGATTTGGAATTAGTTGTTGCTGTTTTTGCTTTAAAAATTTGGAGGGATCATCTGTATGGCGTAAAATGTGAAATATATACTGACCAAAAATGTTTGAAGTATATATTCACTCAGAAATAATTAAACATGTGATCGAGGGTATGGTTGGAATTAATCATGGATTATGATTGAACGATCCATTACCATCTGGAAAAAGAAAATAAAGTGGCTGATGATTTGAGTCGAAAAACTAATGCTTCATCAACCATGATATGTTTGGAATGAGATACTTTGGTTTTTGATTTGATGAAATTTCGCATAAAAGTTGTTGGTGTAGGAAATTCCTCTATTTTGTTTCAGGTGTTAGTGAAATCATCTCTATCAGACAGAATTAAGAAAGCGCAGAAGGAAGACAGTGAGTTTCAGAAAAAGCTTGAGTCGGTTAATAAGGGTATATTGCCTGATTTTAACATAGATAATGATTATTTTTTGAGGTTTAGGAAGAGATTATGTGTGCATTGTGATTCAAAATTGAAGAATGAGTTGTTATGTGAAGATCATAGTTCTCCCTTTTCAGTTCATCCTGGAAGTGCTACATTATACATATATCTTCAGGTGTATTACTACTAGTATGGAATGAAAAGAGATATTGTTGATTTTACTATGAAGTGTTTGACTTGTCAACAATTTAAAGCAGAGCGGTAGTTACTGAAAGGAATGTTTCAGTCTTTACTGGTTCTAGAGTGGAAATAGGAAAATTTATCTGTGGACTTCATTGTGGGATTACCAAAGACATCTCAAGATAATAATGCAATCTGGGATATTGTTGATCAATTTACTAAATCTAATCATTTACTTTCTATTGAAGATACTTTTTCTCTAGATCAACTTTCTTGGTTGTATGTTAAAGAGATTGTCAAGACGCATGGTGTTCCCATCTCCATTGTATCTGATAGTGATCCAAGGTTTACTTCTAACTTTTGGAAAGGCCTTCAGTTTTCGTTGGGTACTGAATTAAATTTTAGTACAATTTTTCATCCTCAATCAGATGGGTAGTCAGAACGAAAAATTTAGACCTTAGAGGATATGTTACGTGATTGATCGATGGATTACCAAGGAATTTGTGATCAACATCTTTATTTGGTCGAAATTTCTTATAATAACAGTTTTCATTCCAGTATACAGATGGATCCTTTTGAGGCATTATATGGGATGCGGTTTCAAACTCCATCTTGTTGTGATGAAGTAGGTGAAATGTAGTTGATGGGACCAGAATTGGTAGAAGATATGGTAGAAAAAGTACAGTTGATTTAGAAGCACATGAGAATAGCTCAGAGCAGGGAGAGACGTTTTTCAAATAACAGGAGGAAGGATGTTTCTTTTGAGGTAGGTGATCATGTATTTCTCAAAGTTTCTCCATGGAAAAGTGTAATGCATTTTGGTAAGAAGGGAAAGTTGAGTCTGAGGTTCATTAGACCTTATGAAATATGGGAGAAAGTTGAATCAGTTGCATACATAGTGTCTTTACTTCTATGTTTATCCTAGGTACACAATGTTTTTCATGTTTCAATGTTGAAAAATTATATTCTAGATCCATCTCCTGTTTTGAGCCCCGAGGTAGTTCAGCTGGAAGAGAATCTCTCTTATGAGGAACAGCTAGTCCAGATTCTTGACCAAAGAGAGCAATTTTTGTTGAATAAGTTAATTCATTAGGTAAAGGTTTTTTGAAAAAACCATATGGTTGAATAGGAAACATGGGAATATGAAAATTCTATGAGGGATAAATACCCCCACTTATTTGGTAAGTGAATAGAATTGCGGGGGCACATTTCCCAAAAGGGGGGGAAGATGTAACATCCCAGGTAAATAAAGAATATGAAATTTTCATATTTATTAATATTTGTGAGTTAAATATTAATTTTAATTTAAAAGGTATTCTATGATCGATAGCGCACCTGATACACAACAACGGGTTTGTTTGAAATCTTACGTTGCACACAACCTTGGGTCATACTGACAAATAATTATATAATATTATTTTAAATGGTAGTTAATACCTAGAAGTTGTATTGGCTGGAATGGAAATAACTAACTAAAATATGAATATACATGTTTGTTAAATGTTTTAACATTTATCCAATAAATTTTAGAGTCTTAAAATAATAAAGAATCCGATTTTAAGAATAAATACTCTAATATTCATTAAAAGATCGATTTGTCGCCTTTTGATGGAAACCCCTATTCAAATCTAGTTTTGGTCACTTTTCTATGTTATAATTTACAAAATAAAATTAATCATTAGAATCCGAACATCAAAATTTACATTGGGTAATTTTTTCGATTTTTTCTGATAAAATTCATTTTTTAATGAAAAGTGAAAAATACTGTATTTTAATTCAAAACATCCTTTTAATATAATTTATTTATAAGGATATATTATATTTTTAATTGGTTTTAATGTGTAATTATATTATGTTATTACCATTTAATCCAATTTTGGTCATTGGAAGTAATTTCACTTAGAAATTGGACATAAACAAGTGTCAATCTTTTGATAGTTATTATTTCTTAAAAACACCTTTTTTGTTTTGACAGTGAGAATTAATTTTAAATTAATTTCTGCCACTTCTGTGTTTTGAATTTGGAAAAATTGAATCCATATTTTAAATCAGGAGGTCCAAATTTTTTAAATAGATAAATTTAATTTTTAGACATTATGAATATTTACTTGAGTAAAAATTTTATTTACCATGGTCAAAGGGTAAATCGGGAAAATAAGGGTAAATAAATATTATTATAATAATATTAAATAACCATAACTTGTGTTCTATTCCTATTTTATGATACATGTCCGACCATGGGCATCCTTGGGTCAATTTTGGGACCCCATGGAGCCACTTCGGAGTGATAATGACACTTTATATTAATTAATTTAAAGTAAAGACAAAAATGACACAAACACATATCTTTTAGTAAATACATTTTTTACGTGGGGTTATATAATTTATCTCTTAGAATATAAATATTCATTTTAAATATAAAAATATTTTCTACATCATGATATTTTTTTATAATTTTTATACATCATATAAATAAAAGTATTCGTGACACAATAATGATGAAGTGTTGACTCATTAATGAATGATTTAAATAAATAAGATTATAAAGATTAAAAAATATCCAAAAAATATCCAATTATTATTGGGTTATTTTGTTTCAATTATTAGAAATATTATCTTTGAATTTATTGAGTTTTTGATGTTTTTCAACCAAAATTCATTAAATAATAAAATAATATTTTCACACTTTCATAAAGAGCCCCTCTCCCCTTATAAAAAGCCCTCACTTCTAACCCATTCCTCACACTCCTCAAGCCCCTTGGAACATCCAATATCTACCCTATTAATCTCCCTATATCCCTCCCCTCCTTCTAGATTCCTTCTCCGTGGATGAATGAAATTCAAGTAAACTTTTTGGTTCAAACCAATGAGAGATACCCTATTTAAAGGTAACATCCTCTCTTATGTTCTTTTATTTTATTTTCATTCTCCAAACCCCTAAACTATTTTTATTCTTTCATTTTATAGCAACACCAATATCCTCAATATACTATGTTGTTTTTATGATAATTATTAAAACTACACTCACGCACACCTCTATTTAATGGGTAAAGAACATACTGTTTCTATAGACGGTAAACTAACGCCTCAAGAAATGATGACTGTTCAATTATATCCTACCACATCTTATGGTGACCATTAAGATGGAACTATATTCATATTTGATATATATTATATATATTGTTTATATGCTTCTGTATTTTTTATTTATAGACTAACTTTACGGTTTCCACAGGTGGTAAATACGATAATTTCTTTTGAGAAAGTGCGGACTACCTCCCCTTCAAAGTGATATGACTCATTCATGCCATATGTGGAAAGTATAAAGGATGAAGTTAATGAAATTATATATGATATTATACTGGAATTATAATATACCTATGTATCATTATTTTTTTATTCCATTAAATATGAAATAGAAATGAAAGTAGCGTTCATGCCTATGTATGGCTTACCGTCTCCATGAACGGTGCATTTCATTTCTTATCTCCAAAAGTTACGTAGTATGATAGATACATATATATACTAGATATATATATGATATATATGATATATAAATAATTAATATCATTTTGGAGATTATGGAATTTCGACCACATGGACAATTAAAAATTATAACAAGTTCCTTTTAACTGAAGTTCCGAACATCAACTAAATGTCCGATATGAACTCAAATAATTAACTAATTATTATAGCAGGGTAATAATTTATATAAAATAAATAATAAAATTGAAAAATGTTCTTAATCAAGTATAAATTAACTTTAGTTTTTTATTTAGGAAATTAAATAATGATCGAGTCAAGTCTGACATGAGGTAAGGGACTTTGTCTCAATCTCCTTTCATTGAGGCATATTTTGTTTTATACACAACTTTATTTTATACGGTGTATAAAACCCTTTGAAATTTACTTTTTTTAAAAAGGAATCCTTTCTCTCCTATGTGTTTTACTAATAGAAAAAAAATAATGTTTCTTTTTAGCGTACGCGGTGACAACGACCTTTCCACCGCCGCAATCATTATTTGATATTTGGCTTCCTTAACAAGTTGTAATGTTTTTAAAAGGTAAATAAATACCATATAATTTTTTTACGTATTTTGGTATTGAAAATGGTTTTGAAAATTTATTGATTATGTCAATATATTTAAATTAAATATTGTGATAAAAATGTGGAAGTGTTATCTTTCCTTTATGTTTTTTATGTGTTTTGAATATGTTGTGGTTCTTGGGCATTGTTTACATATATGGGTGGTTCCGTGATAAACCTAGGGCGGGTGATCCCGAGATAGCTCTCCAATGCATTGGGTAACGTGAAGGAGGTAAACGTGAATGTTTATCCTAATATATTTAGGTAATATATTGTGATGGGTATTCCAAATGTAACTCCTGACGTAGCTGTGATAGCTACAACGTAAGTATGTTATGGATGCCACAACTTAACTTTTATGAATTAAGATTTCTATGTGTTATTCATAAATCTTATGATTTAATGAGGTATGATAAAGATCTTATGTTATGTATGTATTGATGAAGTAATGTTTTCTTTCTTTTTTTAAAACCCTTACTGCGCTTTTTATGCTCATCCCTTGTTTGGAAATGTTTTTCACAGGACTTAAAGATAAATAGGGTCATGGATGGGAACAAGGGAAAGTAATGCTGTCTAAAACATAGAACTAGACATGAATATTATTTTCAAGTGTTTTTATTTTATGAAAAAATGGAAACTGAGTAGAATTGTCTACTTTGTATTTTTGAGATGTAATGTAATAGTTATGGCCTAATTCCCTAAAACTCTAAACCTGAAAAGATCCTAAATGTGAATTATCCATTTAATTCATGATTATTTAATGTTTAAGGTCATGTCCTTATAGTTTCATCTAAATTTTCCATATCTGATAGTTGTTTGCAAAGATGATCAAAATCAATATATGGTTGATGAATACATTCATTGATTTAAAGAGAGAGAGAGAAGCTTCATAGCATTTTACTTTCATAAAAATTTTATGTCCCATGAATGGTATATATAGTGGGGGTGAATTTTGGTACGTCATTATTTTATTTCTACCCACTCTAATTATTTTATTCAACTATTATTTGGAATATCATCTTCCTCAAGATGAATATGATGTGAGAAATATTAAAAAAGAGCGTTATATTAGTTTTACATGGTTCATCCAAAATGGGTTAATATAAGGATCCCACTCTAGTAATTTACAAATGTAAAAAATGTAAAACTCCATAAATTATGAATTTTGAGCATCCATACTATCCTAATTGGTTCATAACCATAATAGGATGGAGATCTCACTAATCTCATAAACTCAAGGAACTCAACAATTATTCATGGATTATTATCATTTTTTTAAAAACTATAAATAATATTTCACCTTAGAAGATTATGAAATGGTTTTTCCATCTTAAACATAATGAATTACAAAATTATGAAGCATTACATCTCCCAAGAGCTCCCTTATGATCTCATTTTTCATTCTAGTGATAGACTATAACCTTTTTCTTCTTCTTCACATCTATCAAGTGCTTGAGCTAAAATTCTCACTTATGCTATATTTTCTATAACATTCTTGGATAGTATTATTATAACTTATTATTATTCAACTATATGATGTAGTATCATTATATTATATTCAATATAGATATTACCTCCATTTTTAAGATATCTCTCCCTTTATTTTTTCTGAAACCTCTTATATTACCTTTTTCAGTTATGTATTTTAACATGTGTAATTAAACTTCATAATATTCATTATTTTTACAAAAAATTATCATATATTGAATTGATATTTCATAGAATGATTTCTTGATTCATATTGGGATGTATAGTAAAAAATATGATCACTCTAAAACTTATATATATCTTATATTTAATTCCTATTCAGATCATAGTGTCTATTTTCTCAATCAATTTTTATTTAAGAATGACACTCTTATTCATAATGAAGACCATAAAATATATATGAAATCTAAAATATACCCATTTTATGCTATTGTGTGATCCGACATCTTTATGGAATGAAAAACTTTACTCTAGAACCATTGGAACTCAATTGAGATTCCATCACTGTATATTATCTATCAAATGGAAAAACAACTAAATCATAAAATCCACATTAAATAGCCTCAACCATTTTCTGATGTATCCAAAACACCTAAAAATAGACTATATGAAATATTTTAATTCTAAAAGATTAACAACATAAATATAAAATGATGAAACTTGTGAACTACCTTGAAAACACTTATAACATTCAATATATATTCTTAGAAATTATACATTAATATTTTTTCATAACATGCATTTCAAATTAACAGTGAAACATATAATTTCAATATATGACTAGAAATTTACCTAAAAGATGAAAACACTCGTAGGATCCTATCATAGTGTGGATCAACCCATGAATCCATCATTCATAACTAAATATTCTTTCCCATCAAGGTCATGTTGTGGCCATAACTTTCATGGCATGACATATACTCTTATTCCTATTAAAAAGTTACATTGTTTTATAAGATGAATCTCTTTGTATTAAAAATGAATCTTATATGAATAGGAAAGTCCCTTACTTTTCATTTCTCTAGTATCACAATTCATGGAGTTTCTTGGGGTGCCCCCACATTATCTCATTCCTATATACAAATCATTTTAACTTTCTCTAAAATATTATCATGTCCATTACATTAACTCATAATCTCTATTGGAACTGATGTTCATCCATTTCAATATACTCATCAACATCCTAATGAATAACACATAACCATACAATTACCACCAAATGGCCTTTTTTATAACACTTTATTAAAATGGTTCTCATATTTATTTTATTAGAATCATTCACACAAGAACAAAAATAATATAATTTATAGCTAAATTGTTATCAAGTCTAGTAAACTTCTAAACATATAAAAAATCAACTTGTTTTTCATATTCATAAATATCGTGTTTAAATAAGAAACATACCATATTACATAAACTAGAATCATTATAAAGTTAATAATTCTAATGAAAATTAATGATTTTTTTTAATATTGAACTAAAATAGTTCCTTTCAGTTTCTATGCTATATAGATGCTTTGAATATAGTTTGGATCACTAATCATACCTGTTTAAAATTAAAATTAAATAAGATCTAAAAAAATAAATTCAAGTTTTTTTCTATTATAACTAAAAATCATTCCATCAATGTATATTTTTATAATTACAGTTTGATCAAAAACTCTCTTCCTTAAAAGAGTAGGGAATGCCATTAATTTAACAAAATATTTGGGAAGTAAAAATATTAAAAATATACCACTATAAGATATAAAGGATAAATTATGTCCATAAATACCCTTAGTAAGTTTGTACACATATTATGAAGAATTAATATATTCAAAACTAAGAGTATGTTTATGATAAACCTCCACCAAAAGAAAAAAATTAAGGAGGAAACCCTTAACATCCATTTGAAATAAATTAAAATTAAAATCAGTTATGATGAATTACTGAATATAATGATATTTGATTCAAGATACAAAGGCATAATGACTATGGTGCTAACCCAAATGACTTTAGAATATTTAATAGAATATTCCTGGAGTCAGGCATCGATTCAATGTGGGCAGCGGAGGCCTGGAAATCCCCAGTATGAAATTATTAAAAATATGAAATATATTTTGTCGCACATGCACAATTTCACTTGAAATATAATATAACTCATTTTCAGAGTCTCAAATTGGATTTATGGGACCACAGTTGAGTCCTGAACATCATGTTAACCCTAGGCATGACCTATAGTCATCCACACTAGACGTTTTGGTTAGAGGGGAGTTGGAGGGGCGTGATGAGGTAGAATTAATTAATTAAGAAAAATTAATTAAAATTATTTTCTAATTACCCTCCCCTCCGCATATAACTTTAGTATTTCAAAACCAAAGGAGAGTCACACCACTCCTTACCCTCCCAACCTTTGTTTAGTGATGATGAAACCAACACCAAATCAAAGCATTGAAGTGATTTCAATCTACATTTCTAACAAATATCGTTATTAGATCGAAGAGTAGAATGACTGGGGCATTGTTATTTATCTAATGATTTGGTATCTCAATAACTATGTAGGTGGATTTGAGTTTCTTCCCCAATCACTTTGTTTACTAGTTTTTCTAAGTTTATTGGGAAAAAATACAATTACTAGAGATCTATTCTTGGTAGATGTGCATGTTTTAGGGTAAATTGGGACAAATCAGAGGTTTTTGGTGGTGATTATTGACTGGAATCACCAAATACATGGAATTTAGTTTTGTGGAACATGTCATATAGCTCTTTTTATTCAAGGAAGTTGACATTTTGGGACTAAACTTCCTGTATAAGGGTTACACACCTTGTATTTCCCTAAACTATGTGACCATGGGACGTGGATTTGGGTTATCTGTGTGAAAAAACATGGTCATGTACTAATTTAAGGCCCAGATACATGAACGTGGGGTTTGGTACATGGAAATGAGAAAACTACAAGGGAATGTGGTTGTTTATCATGAACATGCCATGTAGTATGGGATACATGGTGTATAAGGGACACGGTTGGTCAGTCTGTGTAGATGAGGAACATGACCAATGGACTAGTAAAGAGGGACATGATGTGTATGTCCATTACATGTCATGTACCCATACATGGGTTGGAAAACCATGTAGATAGGATACATGGATAAGTACTAGGTTGGGATTACATGTTTTGTGTGACCTGATGCACATCATGTACTACTAGGAGATCTTTGTGGGGTCTTCTTCCATCTGTATATTCTTATCTGGGACTTGTATTCAGGATTTTGAGCTGGCTATGCTTATTGTTTTACCATGTAAAATAGAATAGTGACCATCGTTATGGATTATGAGATATGATTTGTCGTAAATTGATCAAGACTCTTGTGGTTCTATGTTGAGAAAATGTTAGAGTTTAGTTAATTTTTTGAAGAGAGATGGGAGGACTGGTACTCCTTGGTATCTTTAGGGCCTAAGTTCCTTTAGATCTATGCTTAGGTGGATATGGGACTCCCCACTTCATTGGTGTGGGTTCATTGCCTTTGGGTAGTTTATTATGGGGGTGTTACTCCCCTGATGGACAAGGGTTTATGTTTCCCCATAATATTTGTGGAGATAGAAAAAGTTCCTCTATTGGACCAGGGCCTAGGTCCTCCATATATGACATAATGATAGAGTGGGAGCTCCCCTAGCTTGTTATGCTGATGGTCCTCTATTCTATGAGTCAGTACTCCCTTGTCATTCTAGGGTGCATGTCCTCTATATATGTTGTTTCGACAGATTCAGTACTGCCCATCCATGTCAGGGAGTGACACCTCAAGCCTAGGATCGATACTCCACTCTCATATTAAGGTATGGCCCCCCATAGAGAATGAGCAGGTAGAGTCGGTACACCCCTATACTACTGGGGTGTGGGTCCTATAGACATTGATTGGTACTCCCCTACCAGGTAAGGGTCCAGTTCCTCGATCTATGGAGCAATGCTATGCTATTTGATCATGGTTTGGGTCCTCACTTAAAGAGTAATACTCCCCCATATCTAAGTAGAAGTTGGGAGTAGGTCCTAAATTGGAGTTGGATCTCCCTTAGTTATGGGAAATAGATACCGGGAGCCCCCCACATGATATAAAAGACAAATAGATAAACGGTAGAACTTCATTTACGTAATGAGGTGCAGGATACTCCATACCTAAGAGATAGATGTTTCATGGGTTAGTTAGGAGTACTACTCCCTTGACTTTTTGGTAGCAACAAGGAACATGTCCTTCTATTCTCTCACATTTGAGAGAAATATTGTGGTGCATATTATGTATCATTACTCCCTCAACTATGTATAATGGTGAGGTTCAAGACTCATCATTTTGGTTTATTTAGATTACTCTAGGCATAATGAAAGGACCTTAGGTGGTGGGCACTAGAGCTGAACCGTGTAAGATGTTTCTGATGGAGAACATTCACTCATATATACCATTAGGAATTCTAGGGTTGTTCCTAAATGGGTATATATTTTAAATGGGATTATTCTAGGATGACTAAGCTCCTGATGTTCATTATCTTAGTTTCGTGATACATTTAGAGCCTACAGAGGGAATCTGGTTACTAGAAATGAGGTTAGAACCTCATGATATGTAGAGTATGAGAGGAGTATATCTAGGTGATTTAGGGTAGTGATTGTAAGGTTTTCACAATTCGGGGTTGACACATCTTGTAGACTGAGATGACATGTCATGTACATGTGAGGATGGTTATATATGGAGTTTCTCTCATGATTTGCGTTTTCCTATAGCTAGGTTGAGAAACATAACACCATTCAGTTTCTCCCTTTTCAATTTTGTGGTTTTTGAGGCTCCTACTATGTATTTTTTACTCACCCTTACATGGGATTTTCCTATAAATGTTTTGTGTCTTATGAAGACCACATTCCTTTTAACAGAGTCCACAGAGGAGTCAAGGCAGGTAGAGCATAGTCAGCTAGATTAACTGAGGTGTTTACCAGAGCTTGGATGAGAAGCTTTCTAGCAGTTACAATTGACATCAATCCCCTCCTTCTGAGTAGGTTGGATGATTTTATTATTTTCTTTGGCGATCATTGTTTCTTCCTTCTTTCTCTTTCAGTAATTTTTTTACTCTAGTTGTGGGATACAAATATATTAATGCATTGTTAATTTTTTTTACATTTCATCATTTTGGGTGCTGTAAGATGTGTGTGTGCATAGATGTACACATGAAATGCCTCCCAAGGTTTTGATATGCCTACATAGTGCTAGTCAGTATTCCCTAGACTATTGTATTTGGGCTTGGGCAGTTGCACTTGGGCCCTGTCGGGTCGGGTCATGATAGAGTTTTATTAGAGGGAGTTGGTTCCACATTGGAACCATAGTGTTGTGAGTTTGGTTTGGGTTTGATTGAAACATTTTTAGGATCAATTGAGTTCACCTATCATGAAGGAAGTTCTTTTTACCTTGTGGAAACCAGTGTATCCATTCAAAAATACTCTGATAACCTTATTTTAAACTTGATTCATTAGGAAACTGGTCACCAAAAAATTTATTTGTACATGAATCATTTAGGATTGGGATTTTTTTCCTATACTTATTGAGTTATATCCCTATATATAATCTTAGAACATGGTACATAATGATTTTTATTTCATAATTCCACTAGAACAATAGCCCAACATGATTCTATGACATGATTGTGATGATAATCTGCCTTGTGATGAGTCTTCTTTATAGGGAAAAAACATTGTGACATTTCATCTAGGTGGTCCACTGGTAATTTCACTTCATGTTGTGCAGTAGGTTTTACCAATAGTTCAGGCCAAAGATTACCTTAGGATTAGTGATCTACATGAGTTCTAGATAATGTGTCCTCTCAGGTACCAGGGTGATCAATATACCCAGAAATCATATGAATGGCTTGAGGATGTCACACATGTTTTTTTTCTAATTGAGGACACCTCTTAATCATATATTGGTCCTAGCAGAGATATTTCTACATATTTTAGCTAGATGATGGTGGGTTCTGGTGATATAGTCTCATGATGAGGTGATGCTCACTTGGGATGAAATCTAATAACTCTTCAGGGAAGATTTGTACCCAACCATTTTGAGATCAGTGCTTATCTAAGATCTTCTATAGCTTCGGAAGGGTATCATGAAAGTGGAAAAGTTTTCATAGAGGTTCAAAACATGTAATGATACTCCTTTGATATGTATCATGGTCCATTATTTAGAGAACATACAATCAAGGAGCGGTTTAATCGGAAGATTAGCGAATATTTTATTCTGCTATGCATTCCCACAAATTATGGAGTTCTAGAGAGAGATATGGTGGTTGTGAGTTTCTTGGGGGAGGAAGAAGTGGATGTGACCCACAACAGTGGTCATGGGGCAAAGGCATCATTAGGTTCTAGTAGAGGATAGACTACAAGATCATGGCCTAGTAGGAATACCCATTCCTGAACTCAAGCATGTGAGCCTATAGCATTGGACAACCATTAAGGATTTGATCATCTACTGGGGAGGTGGTGTTATGTGTATGAAAGTTGGGGGTATTTTTCTAGAGATTTTCCAACACACCATGCAGCTGAGGGGGATCCAGATGTTGATCCACCATGGTAGAGACAGTTCTAGGAGAAAGGAGTTTCCTGAGGTGGGGAGCAATGTGTAGGAGATGAAAAAATTGAAGGAGGTGGAAGGAAGGTCGAGGTGTTGCCGCCACCACCCCCAGGTTATATGCACCAGGATCAATAAGCTAGAATATGTTGGGGAGGATAGATGCTGGCCATAGAGTCTTTTGACCCTAATGATATGAGGATGAATAGAGTTACTCCTTATATCCTTTCTACTTTTTTCATTATTGATTGTTAGAAACTGTTGTGGGTACTCTATTATTTCCATATTTGTTTGAGGTTAAACCAGGGTGATGTAGGGCATCAGTAGAACCCAATGTTGGTAGTTTTGACAGATGGCCTAGTAGGACCCACTATGCATTTGGGAATTGCTTTTTTCATTAATACCCTCATGTGTATGGAATCATATTTGTTAGTGACATGATCGAGGAGGATGTGGTCAGTTTGACAGAGCTTTGAAGATATGAGGAAAGGGGACACATTCACCACTACGATTTGTTTTTGTGAAATGAAAAACATTCTGTGAGGGATTCAGTGCTACACAAAATAGACAGTATCGACGGTTGGTGGATGAGTTCCATAAACATTTGTGTTTTGGTTGATGTTACATTATGGAGTAGTGGAGAAGGTCTTGGACTTAGCAGAAGAGTTACCCTACTCAAACCCTTTAGCTTTGTGGACCTAAGAGTGGGACATCCTTTCCTATACTCGTTCTGTAGTGTTAGGGTTAGACCCTATGATGTTACCATAGTTTGGATTTGTTACCTACCATATATACTCTACTAGGATTCTACTATTGGGTGTGGTAGTGTTTTTGTTTTTTCAAGTTGTGTTATAGCTGTAGGTTTGTAGATGGAGGGCTTTGTAAGACCCAATGTTTTCTCTTGGGAATCCCTATTTTTTTCAGGAATACCCTTGCTTGTTCAACATCAACCTTGAACACAAAATGATTAAGGAGGATGTTGTAAAACTCATCTAGTTTTGGATGTGAACATTGGGGTTATATTATTATCATTGTCAGGTTAGTGAGGTGGTGTACTTCTAGACTCCATGACTGCAAATGGACCATGGTTCTTGATGCTTCCCCACTTGTATAAACTAAGGAGACATATTCCTATTTGATGCATGATGCTGTTCTGGTTGAATCTAGACATGATAGTGGTTTGATCTTAGTGGTTCCTCTCTGCGTGTACATGTATGTAGCACAAGAAACATGGTGAGATTGCTAGTGAGGGAGTAAAATGGGGATCATAGTTTATTCCCTTGTTCTTAGGATTTCACTTTTCAGGGATGAAAGGCCCTAAGTTGAGGATACATTAATGACTCAGGTTTTGACCCAAAAGAAATTGTAATATTTTAGAGAATATTCATGGATTCGGGTTCAGAGTCAGTGTGGGATACTGGGGACCTGGGAGCCTCGGTTCAGTGATATTAAAAATAATAAATATATTTTTTGTGTGTTTGTATAGTTTCTCTTGAAAAGTGAAATAACACTGTTGAATAGTATCTAATCATATTTATGAGAACTTAGTTGAGTCTGGAACATAGTGTCTACCCTAAGCGTGACCTAAAGTCATCTATGCCAGATGACTTGGTCATAGGTGAGTTGGAGGGCTTGAAGAAATGGAATTAATTAATCAAATAAAGTTTAATTAAAATTAAATCCTAATTCCCCTCCCCCACTCACATTGGTATGCTGAAAACAAAATAGTTTTTCACCTCTCCATCTCCTCCCCTCCTCACTTTGGTGATGAAATAACCAACACCAAATTAAGGTGACGAAGTGAAAATGATATCCATTTTTGACATAAATAATTATTAGATTGAAGATAAGCATGATCTGAGAACAATTATTCTTATAAATCTTCAGTGTTTCCACAATGAGGTATGGATATTTATGTTTCGGTCTAGATACCTTTGTTTACGCATTATCTTAAGGTTCTAGAGCCAAAATAATATTTCTAAATATACCTTCTAGGTAGATCTGTAGGTCTCAAGGTAAACTAGGAAAATTCAAAGGATTTTGTAGGTGATTCCCAAGAAGAATCACTATTTACATGGTGTGTAGTTCAGTGAAATGTGCCCTGCAGCTCTTCCCATTTAGGGAAGATGAATATTTAGGACTACATGCCATGTATAGAGGTTACACTTCATGTAGTTCCCCAAGCCATGAGTCCGTGGGACATAGATCTGGATAGCAGTATGAAAACACATGGTCATGTACTAAAAAATGAACAAGATACATGGAGATAAGGGTTAGTACATGAATATGGGAAACCTATATGGGTATGTGGCCATTTATCCAAAAAACTACATGTATTATGGGGTATATGGCATGTAAGGGACACGACGGGTCAGTCTATGTAAATGGGGAACATGACCAGGGGCTGAGTGAAGAGGTACACGACATATACCTCCTTTACATGTCCTATATCCATACATGGGTTGGTATACCATGTGGATAGGATACATGCATATATTCTTGGTTGGGCTCACATGTTTTGTGTGCCCCGGTGCACATCGTGTGTGCCTCGGTGCACGCTGTGCACTCCTAGGAGATCTTCTTGGGGGTTTCCACCATCTATGTCATCTTCTATGGGACTTAGATTCATGCATTTGAGTAGCCTATCCTGAGCAGGTTTCTACATAGAACATGGTGGTGGCATTTTTTATGGCTTATGAGATACAAGCTAGTATAAATCAGGCCAGATTGTTGTGCGGTTTTGAAGAGTAGATGTTGGAGAATGTTGTAGTTCTTGAAAAGGGACGATGGGAATGGTACACCCCTATATCTTTAGGGAATGAGGTTCCCATAAATATATTCATCGGTATATGTGAGGATCCCCACATCATGGATGCATTTTCATAACCTTTGGGTAGATTCCTCTGGGGGTGTTACTCCCCTGATAGACTATGGTGTAGGTTTTCCAGTGATGTTTTTGATGGAAATTACATATCTATTGGACCAGGGTGTGGGTACTCCTTATATGAAATATAGATAGAGAATCAACTACCTTAAAATTTTAGGGCATGGTTCCTCTATTCTAGGAGTCGTTACTCCCATGTCATTCAAGGGTACAGGTCCTCCAAATGTGTTGTTCCTGCAGAGTCAGTACTCCCCTACAGTGTTAGGGAGAGGGTCCTCAAACCTGGGGTTAGTAATCCTCTATCATATAAGGGTGCAAGACCCCAATAGAAAAATGTTCTAGTAGAGTCAGCACTCCCTTATCCTACAATGGTGTAGCCACTGATAGGTACTCCACTATCGGGTTAGGGTGTGGTTCCTCAATCTATGGAGTAGTAATCCCCAGTAGGATCAGGGAGAGTGTATTCACTAATAGAGTAGTACACCTCCATCTATGAGTAGTAGCAAGGATTAGGTCCTCCATTGTAGTTTGATCTCCCCCATCTATGGGATATAGTTAATAGGAGTTGGCACATCCACTTGATACAATCAATACCTATATAGGGGTTAGTGCTCCATTGACAGACTGCGGTGATAGATACTCCATACATGAGAGACAAAGGTTTCAAAGGTTAGTTAGGAGTATTACTCCCTCGAATGTTGGGAATTGATGAGGTGTGGTCTCTCTATTCTCTATCGTTTGGGGTAAATAACATTTTTTATAGTCCGAATTAGTTCTCCCTCAACTATGTATATTGGTGAGGGTCAGGATTCTTCTTCTAGGTTTCATTAGCTTGTGTTGGGTGCAAGGTATCAATGATAGGACCTTTGGTGCAAGACAATAGATCAAGAATTTCTAAGATGTTCTCAATAGAGAAAATTCTCTTATACATACCATTATAAATGGTAGGGCTGTTCTCGATGGAGTGTATCTCTTAGAAGGATCCATATAGGATCGATAAGATCATATAGTGTGTCCTCCAAGTTTCATGATGTTGATAGAGCATACAAAGAGAATATTGTTACTAGATATGAGGTTGGAAAGTCATGATTCTTGGAGTCTGATAAGAGTATATATTGGTGAGTTATGGGAGTCTTTGATGTGTTCTAACATTTTGTGTTTGATACTACTTTTAGACTGAGCTGAATTTTCATGTACAATTGAGTATGGATCGAGATGGAGTTTCTCTCTCAATTGGGTTTTCCCTCTGGAAAGGTCAATCAACCTATTTTATTTATATTTTTAACTTTTTCTTTTGGGGTTTTGGGTTTTATACTATGTATTTTGATAATCACCCCTACAGGGATTTTCCCACACATGTTTTGTGTCTTCTCCAGACCATTGGCATATTAACGGAGTCCATGAAAGACCCAAGACAGGTGAAGCTTTGTGATCTAGACAGACTGAGGTGTTTACCAGATCTTTTCTGATGAGTTTTTGGAAGTTGTAGATGATAGGGATCCAATATTTATGAGAAGGTTGTATGGTTTTATATTTTTATTTTTTGGGTTTTTTCCCCTTCTTTCACTTTTGGTGCTTCTATTTTACTCTGTTTATGGGATATAGATGTATGCATGAATTGGTTACTTTTTTTTACAATTCATAATTTTCTGAGCTTGGATATGTGTGCTTCCATATTGGTACATAGGGAATTACTACCATGTTAGTGATATACATACTTAGTTCTAGTCACTAACCCCTGGCCTAGGAGTAGTGGGATTTGGGACTTGCAGCCTAGGCCTGTCGATTCGGGTTGTGAGACAAGGATAAATTTATACAAAATTTATGTCATATCATTAATTATAACCTAGAAAATTTACTCTATCATTAAAATAAAAA
Organism: Viscum album; assembly: GCA_963277665.1. NCBI lineage: Eukaryota > Viridiplantae > Streptophyta > Magnoliopsida > Santalales > Viscaceae > Viscum > Viscum album. The sequence goes on along the minus strand of OY728120.1, from coordinate 1,872,586,958 downwards.
AATATTTATTATCATCACACTTGTTTTAGAATATCTAATCTACTACTATAACTAGAAGCTCATTTGAACATTAAACCAAAGTATAAGCCATATTCCAAATAAACTAATTAACCAATTTGTACATATTATTTAACCAATATTTATCACCCAATGAGTCCACAATGATTCATTTGATCATTTGGTTCAAATTTTTTAATGAATTCATGATGCTCAAATTTATTTCATTAATAAAATAATGTATTAACTTGTTTATTTACATCAATAAATATATTATAAATTGTATGATTCAAGAATATCTTCTAATTTTTAGGTAAAAAGGAATTTTGTTCCTTTTATATTATATTAGTATATTATTTTAGAAAATAATCCATAATTGTAACATCGAAATGATTTTGTTCGAAATTATAAGGTAATTCTAGAGGAGTTTGAAAAAACACAATCCACATAACTTTCATAATCTAGATGTTTTTATTTCATATAAGGACAAACTTCATGAAACATAACATCTATCATTTCATAAATAGTATGTATCTATAAGTATAAAAATAAATATATTCTTATACTTTTTGAATAAATTTACCAAAATTATCATTTGAATTTTTAATACCACATTAATATGGATGGGTCTTGAAACATGGAGAAATTTTAATTTTTGAATTTGTGGATTTGTCACTTTAAAATCAAGGTGTAGAATATAGTTATGAGAGTCAGAAAACGACCAAAGTTTATTGATGGAAATGAAATAGGGATTAAAAGTGGATTGATACATACAAGAAGGCATAAAATAAGTTTTGATAAGCTAGGATTTATTCTACAGCCTCTGGATATCCCATGACCATGGCTGGGGAACCTATATTCTCCAGGTCGCCACTGAATTTTTGGTGGCTAGTTCCATCTATATTTTTGTATTAAAATAATAATAATACAATTTTTTACTCAAGCATGTGAGTTATATCCATCCCTTCCTCCCCATCACTTCCTCATGTGGACTATGGGTTGTTCCATCTCCTTTCCACTTCAATCCTTGATAGGGTGTTCCGTTGGTGTTTTTTGGTGGTATCAAATATGTTTCAAAAATGGAGGAACATCCAAATCCTTATCATCAATTATTATTAATTTTCATTTCCTAATATAGGGATATGATTCCGATTACACTATAGAATAGTGGAATTTACTGAGATTCATAGTGATTCAATTATTCTAGCAATAAGGGATACTCACAGCACAGTCAACACACCGTCTCTTATTGTATCAATGACGGAATATCATGCCATGAAAATTTCTAGTGTTTATTATATCAATTATTTTAGTTAAATTATATAAATTTTTGCATGTGTTGGGGATTTGGGGATGTGTTGGTTTAGGGGTGCATAAGGGATGACAGAAAACTCATTTCTCGTGGAATTAACAATCATTGGACTCCCTGGGTGGCTTTGGATTTTATTCCCATTTAAAATTTAATCTTTCAATTATGTATAAATGATATGAAAAATTTATTTTGATCATTTTTATTGAGTAATGATATTTTTTAATTAATATTTTCTATGTGGATCATGGACAAGGTTATTTCTTGATGGAAAGTAGAGACCAATAAATGATTTTTTAATCGAAAATATTCTTTAATGGGGGGTGGTCCATGTTACATTCCCCATGGTTTATTAATTTCAGAATAAATTGGATATGTATTCTCTCCACATAAGGTGATTGAACATAATGTTAAATTTGATGTTAAATAAATACATTTTCTTGTCAAATTAGGTTAATACTTAAAAGATTGACTATGTCATATTGGAATTCCAGTATTTAGATTCTGTGATGTGTGTAGGGCCACTACAGACCTATTCACTATGGGTGAATTCCTAGAGACCAATGTCCAAGGATTTGAATAATATAATTTTTATTTGTGAAATCCCTACAAGGGTGTGTCCAAACTATGTAAATGTTGTGGCCCTTCTCATAAGTGCAATTATTTCCATTCCAATAGGGGTTCTTGGTGACATAGAGTGAATAACGAAAACATATTCAATGTATGTTCATTGGGAAACTATAGAGAGATAAGGTTCAGTTGTACCTAGGATGAGTTGTCCTCCAATTTAGAGATTGTTTTTATTTCATGGACAGAGAATAGGCTAGGTTGACTTGTTTGGGTGAATGAACCGCCCTAGTTTGACAAAAACAATTTGAGGTGGAATGTCCTCTATCACTAATTTATCACCAAAATGGAATAAAAATTTTTATTTTTGAGGATATATTACATATTTTATGATGTTAAGGGATGTGATACCATCTGTGTGTTGGTCTTGGAACATGTGACGTGATTTATATTGATGATATAGGTATGGTTTCCCAATTATGTAGTGGTATCTGGGACCATAGTATGTGACCTAGTGATAAAATAACCTTTAGAGGGTGTGTTTGGGTTTGGGTGTAGATGATTATGAGTGTTACCAAAGATCATGGAATTTTCTTGTGATATAATGGGATGAGGATTGTGGTGATGGGTTTAGGAACTCAACTAACACATAATAATTTTCCCTGATTTCATTTCTATATAAAATAAATTCAGGATTCGCTAATGATCTTCATGGGATCTGACTTATGATCCTAGTATGAAATGATGGTGTGACATTGTAGATACTTATATGTTCTTTCTAGGAATCCTCTTTTGAGACTCATATTATATGATGATAAAAATGTGGATTCTTCAATATGATTCTCGAGATCTATGTATTGACCCACATGAATAATTCTCGAGATATATGAATTTAGCATTAATATTATATTGGACACCTAGTATACCAATGGTCGAAAATTGTTTGCCATCATGATTTTTTTCATGATATTATGATATTCTGTGATCAATCAGATGACATGTTTAGTTATTCATGATGACAGTAATTGTTCCATTTTGGGATTTTTTGGATTCCTGTGATTCGGTTGGTTGCAATAATGTCATGTGGGATGATTTCTGATAAGAAATTTTCTAGGATACTGGGTATCAGCTTTTTCCATTAATTTCATGGATTTTGGAGAGATTCCAAAGATTTCTTGGATCTGAATATAAATCCTTCCTTGATGAGATACTATATAGTTGAGATATTAATTACTATTTATCTGAGGATATTCCCTTGAGATTCAACCATTTGTATTATACAGTTCGTAAGATATTGTGATCCGCTCAAAGCCACATATGCAATAGCAAAGATCGGTTTGGTCTACTGATTTATTAGAACTGAAGATCAAGGAAATTTTGTAATTATATTTTATTTCCTATATATTCTTTATTGATTTTAGCGAATCATGTCAAAATCTCATATCTATACCCACATTTTTGGAAACTATGGATACTTTATCCCTCACTATAGCTCTGTGTTATACCCACAGTTTGAAAACTCAATACCCATGATTTTAAAACCTTGGGAATATGTGTATTCAGTAGTGTAAATAACCCTATACCCACAGCATCAAAAACATTGGTATAAGTTTTAAAAAATCATCTTCTATTTATTTTGATCCCTATATCTCCTATATATAATTCTTATACATAACCTCTTCACAACATTGACATAAAAATATATTAATCTAGATTTACTTATACTTATTTATTTAAACCATTTCTATATGTCGAAAACCATGTAAATATGTGTTCCCATATATTTTTTTTCCAGTGGGAATTTTCCCCCACCTTAATGTGGGAAAGTTATACCCACAGTTTGGGGAATCATTGGGTTTAGTAATGACCTATATCATTGGTTTTTTGGAGAACCATGGGTATAGGGATTCATAAAACCCTATACCCATCGTTCTATAGAACCATGGGTATAGTTTCAACCTATACAAAAGGTTTTTTTTCACAAACTGTGGTTATTGGACTTGATAAAAGAAACTATGCCCATGTTTTTTCAAAAGCCATGGTTATATGCGAAAATTTATGACCTATACCCAAATTTTTTCAAAAACGTGGGAATAGGTTCCCATCCAATTTCTATACCAATGGTTATGGAAAAAATATGGATATAGGGGTGATATATAACGACATTGTTTTACATAACCATGGGTATAAGTTTATTTTATAGTAGTGATGGGCTACCATGTCACACGGGTTCCCAAGAAAACAACAATATAATTGAAGGTATGGGTTATGATGAGGCTCAATAATTATATATTATATGGATTTGATTGTTTGGGATCAAGATATTGGAGGTGAGGTTGAATTTTTCGGGAGGACATATTTTATAATTTTATTTCATTAATTTAATTACTTTGTATATGTAGTCTACTAAATGATTTGTCTTTAATGTGTGCCAGCATGAACATTTCAGCCTATAGATATTATGATTTAATTTATTATTATTGGATATAAGTTATTATTTTTTATACTCAAATGTGATGATATGTGTGTGGTTATTATTATTTTAGTTACCAAATACTCTGATAAGGTGGTATATTCTATAAATGGTCACATCCTTGACACCAAAAAATAGTCGATAGCCTTTTGCTGACAGGGATTTATACTGAGGGACATGTGTAAAATTGGTTTGGGGAACCACATGGGTGGAAATAAAACTAGGATTATACAATGTGGTATCAAACCATAACTATTCTTTTTTTTTCTTAGAATTTGGGATATTTTAGCTAGGACATATATAAATATGTTGGAGACTTTACAGATACCAGGTTAGTGCAACACGAACCCCTATTCCTGGAGGATTTCTAGGATTACCAGGGGATCTAGATTACTATTTTAGACATGTATTTTATAATTATATTATTTTCACCTAATGTAACACACATGATGATTGGAAAATTTTATTTGTATTGGATTTTTCTCAATCCCATGAAGTCATGTAGTGTCTTATTAAACATGATATAAAATGTACCAATAAAGGGACATGTATATACTTACTGGTATATGATTATTATTCCTAAAGATGAGGTTCAATTATTTAATGTATCAGTATAAGATCATACATTATTTACTCATTTATATTCTTGGTGGTATTCTGCCCAGTTGTACTATCATATATATGTAGTTTCTTATTATGGAAGGTTATGTTGAACTATGGTGAGACACTCAATAGTGATGATGATATAGTTTTTCACTGTATTGGATGATTTATGAACCATTTAGGATTACCATGACCCTATGTGACATTGCAATAGACCCAATGTGGTTTTTTTCATTTAATTTTTTATTTAAAATGTTAGGGAAAACTATATGATTTTTCTCCAAATATCTTTTAAGGACACTATAAATAAATAACTATTTGAAATTGGTTCCTTGGATAAGGGTCATCATTTAATTATTATGGTTATATGAGTATACATGTGAGGTTATTGTGGTGGAAGTCTTGTATGTGGATTCCCGATGAGAATTTATTCATTTGTTAGATGATTATTCTCTTTGTGATGTGGGTTATGTATTTATGAGAAACTAAGAGATGGTATTAGTATGGGACTGGCTAGTACTAATTGAGATATTGATGTTGGGACCATGGATGTTACCTGTGATTTATGAATTATAAAAAATATGTCATATGGGATAGTTAGGTGGACCTATCTACCTTTCACATGTAGATAAAATAGTGGAGAATCAATATATTGGGTTGACTAAGGGGGACATGAGTGATTGTTTGGATTGTGTTTTTTTAGTACCTACGATGCTGAAATCAAGGGTATATGCCATAATTTTAGATCATTATAAAGGAGTTTAAATCTTTCTTATATGAAAATAATGGTTACACATACAGAATATATAACATAATAACTTTGATTTCTATCACCAAAAGACGTGTTGAAAATAGAGTGCTACTGTATTCATACAGGCATTAAAGGGAATTAAAATTCAAGTTCCTAACTCTATGGGAATCAGATATACATTTCTGGAACCTGGATAGTTTGGTTAGAAACTCATGACATTGTAAGAGATAAGATTTATGGTGGTCATGAAATTAATTCTTGGACATGTAAAGTATCATTTTTAGAAAGGAGTTCCTAGGGAGATCATAGCATGAAGAAACAATCCTGAAAGGGGAATGATCACCCAATGTTTTAGGTGTGAAACTTGGTTTTTATATATTTAGACTCAAGGGGAGTGTGAGTTTGGTTTCATTTCCAAGATTAAGAAAAAAATATACCATTTATTTTTTTGAGACTATGATAGTACATGTGGTTTGTCACGGTGCCTATTACGGTGTAAATTGGTGGGCAACCACGTGTGGGTTTAGGAATGACGAGAATTTAGAATACTAGCCAACATAAATTCCTAGAACACTAATCAAAATGGGAAATGTCCCTTCAATGTAGTATATATATTCATAATGTATTGGTGTGAATTTATGCAATAAAAATAGGAAATTGATCCCAATCATGTATTAACATGATGGTGATTACATCCCAGGATGAATGAAATTGTTGTGATATGGGTATCACCACTACAAAAATGGGTTTTCACAATGATAGTAAAGGACCATTAATATTGTCTTTAATGATATTTCTATATAGATGTTATTTAAGGGTATGATTTAGCAGTGCTCATAAAAAGCGCCATTAAATGGGTCCTTTAATAGAGCTAAAAAAGTGTTGTTAATGTCGATATTAAAAATAGATTTTTTCACTTTTAAAGGCCCCATTTATAAGCACAAAAAACACTGTTAAAGGGGGTAAAATATTATATTTTTCAAACCTCTATGTGCCCTGCCTTATCAACACTTCTGTGGCCCTTTAATAGAACTATACCTATCCTTTATAAGGCTCTTCACTACACCACCCCGTTATCAGTGTTTTGTGAGTTTCACAGCCTCCTATGCCAGCTAGGATTCGAACCCTGTACCTCTCCATTGAAGATGGAAAACCTTTACCATGACACCTCGATGTTTTGTGGTTTGTATAAATATATATATATATATATATATATTCACACATAAGTTTTATTTGTATAATTATATAATTATTATGAAATACATTTATAAATTATTATATATTATATTCATTAACATTTACTAGAATATAATATAAATATATAAGGTAAATAAAATGGATAAATTTTCACATTAAATAAAATTAATAATATATATTTATTTAATATATTTAAAAATACATTCCTATGTTAATATGTTCATATACATATTTATAAAAGTGTTTTTTTACTTTTTAATTGAAAAAAATACTACTAATTAAAACTAAATATTTAAAATTTAAATAACTACTTTTAAATATGAATAAATACATTTAATTATAAATAATCACATATAATTTTAAATTATAACTTCTATTTGAGTCTAATTACATAAAATTAATAATACTAAAATCATTAAAAAAAATATAAATAAAATTTAAATTTAAAACATTACATAAATACATGAAAAATAAATATTTTATGCACTCCTATCTTCAAAATTTCCTTCCCTATAAAATTTATACTCATACATGAAGAAGTAAATAGAAAATGGGAAAAAATGAATAAAATACAAGTGAATTGATGAATGGAGAGAATAAATTTTGGAGGGATAATACAAATGTTAGATTAGTAGAAATGAGGCTATTTGTGATGAGAACCCTATCCCGGATACTATCAGAAATAAATAATTATAGAGACTATTAAAATGAAAATTATGATGGGTATCATAAAAAATAATCACCCACTAAAAGAGTATTTTAGATGGCAGAATGATATCATTGAAATTACCTTTACATGACAATGTGTATTTGGGACAAGATCCAAGACTCTGCGTAAATACATATTGTTGCATTTTGGTGGGAAGGCGAGCCAAATGTATTTGAGATGGGTTTTTTTCCTTTTGAAAATACAAGATTATTTAACATTATTTATGATGAGATTACAATCCCAGCACAAGTAGTCCTCTAGAGGTGAATTTTTATTACGAGTGTCAGGCCCATTGCAAATGGGAAATTTTCTCTTCGTGGTATATATACATGATAATGCATTTTGATAAGGTAAAAAAATAGACAGTATTTTATGTTACATTAAATGATAGATAAATAATTATTTTATATATTTAATAATACATTTATATGTAAATATTTTGATATATTTACTTATATAAGTGATTTATTTTATTAAAATATTAGAAAATATGAATATATTTAATTATACATAAAATTATTTTGTAAAAAATGATAAAATTTGTAAACCATAATATCTTTATAAATGTAAGAATAGAGGATAAATTGTTTCCATGATACAAAAGGGAAAAAATATCCCCATAAAAGAGAATTAAATTCCGTCAAATATTAACAAATTGGTGTACACAAAATAAAAAGGTATTATTGGGGGCCTTCTAGTTCATTTTTTCCTCTAAAAATGTGACAGGTGGTCCTGCAAAGTCACAAAAGTGTAGAGGTATTAGAAGGGTTCTATTTTATATTTGATAGAGTCAAGATAGTCACTCAGGTGAATATTTATGGTTCTTTGAAGTTTGAGTTAATTTTTTAACTTATTTTAGTTTTTTATTAATTTTTTCTTCTTCATATTGTTATAAAATGACTATTATATGATAATAAATAGAAAATTATTATTTATGTTTTTTAGTTATTTAACAATCCATTTTCACTAAATATCTTATATATTAAGTGTAATTTCTTATTTAGAATTTTCTAAAACATGTTTAAAATGTATATATTATATTTATATTAATAAAAATATATTATTATTATTTTATTATATTATATTATTTTTAGTGAAATATAATTTCTTTATATACCCTATATTAGTGCTAGAAAAATAGTAATGACAAATCTAGGGTCTTTATTTTCGCTTCTAATAAAGCATTGATAAAGACCCATATCATCACTTTTTTACCGTAACGACCCAAAATTTTATCAAGGGAAATTATTCCATCTTATTTTATGTTCATATAGAAAAAAGAACATAAAATGACATAGATACAAAAATAAATTCATTAAAAATAGATAATTAAAGATAAAAGATGTATTCCTAGAAGTTAAGGAACATATATTGATGAAATAGTAACTTGACCTTATGAATAGTAATATTACCATTATCAATAGTAAACTTGACAAATAAATAGAAACCTCAACAATGGAATTATAAATAAAATTTAGTCATAATGTAAATGAAATTATTGTATAATTATATCATAGTCTAGGTAAATAATTATTTTACAAATTATTAATTATGTGTGGTCATTTTAGTAAGTCATAAATATTTAATTAAAATTTTCTTAATAATTTAACAATTTAAAAGAAATTTTTTTTCTTGAAAAATATATTCATAAATATATAATTTGATGTCTTATGGTTTTAATATAATTTTATGATACTGTGTGTAAATTTAAAAAGATTTATAAGTCCAGTTATAATTTTAAAATCTATATATCCCACATAAATGATGATTTAATTTTAAAATTAAATTACCAGAAATTAGAAAATTATTTTCATAAAATTCAATTCATTTATGATTTCTACAAGTTTAAAAATGGGTTAGTAAATATGTTTTTCTAAAATACTCTAATTTTTTGATGAATTGAAAAATACAATAGTTTACGATAAAAGATATATACATGAATTATGGAGTTATAATGGATGAATGGATGATGTAAGCCAAGAATCTAGAAACCTACAAAAAATGATTAATATATTTAGTGATAATACTGAATCTATTCATAGTCTTGGGGAAAAATAATAATCGAATGAATATAATAATCAAAAAACACCCCTCTCCTCAAGTATAAATACCACCCCTCCCTAACTTTTTTCCTCACACCTCTAAAGCATAGAGAATTTCGGAAATTATGCCCAATACTCTTACATATCCCCTTATAGAGGTCTAGGAGATCTTTTTCTCATCAAAAGACCAAAAACTTCTCCATAAGGAGGGTCTCAAAGAGGATAAATCCAAGAGGTAAAATCATCATTATTTTTCATTTCAATATCATATCATTTATTCTCTTCTCTCACCTTATCTTGTACTAATGGAATTAAAAATCCAATATGATTGATATAAAGGTAATATATTATGTTAATGTAAGACACATCATTAAAATACTACCTCCCTTTTATTCTAAAAATTAAATTGTTGTCCGTGATGTGTCAATTGAAAGACATCGTTGGCAATGCACATTCATTTTCCATTTACACCTTAAAATATGTTATCAAAACCATTATAATAGATGAAAAATATATTAAAATTTATTATATAACCATATTTATGTTATTTAACTAACATATATATATAATACTAATTGATAAAACAAAATGGGCTTGTTGTAATAGAAAACCCACCAAAATTGACATAAATGATAATCATTAACATTTATCTAATGATTAATCCTCATCGAGTACAAAAAAAATAATTATTAGATTATTTAATGTTCTTAATGGTCATTAAGAATATATAATAAAAATTCAAGTTATTTATTCTAATTTTACATGAACTTCCTTTCACATATGCATGAAAACTACTCATGAAAACCATTACAATGAATGCTTCTGAATAACAAAATTAAACACTAAATCTCATTGAAAATCCATTAAACAAACTTATAAAAAACATAATGAACAAAATAAATGTATAAACTATTCTTGAAATTTTTAATTAATGAATCTAATGTGATTATATAGTATATTAAAGTGAAGAAATAATTTGGATTTATGGTAAGGGGAATTCTCGAATCCGACTCTCTTTCTTTGGGGTTTCGCTCTTTCACTCCATTTTCAATATGTTTATTCCCCAAATATCATTTATTCACCATTATAATACCATTTCTGATAAATAAAGTTTTTATAGTTTAGTTTCTGAAAAATATAATGTTTTCCAAAGGAACTCTTCTTAAAAAAACACACCTTTTATTTATCAAGATTGTTTCTTCTTCACCCATGGTTGAGGATTCTTATATCAAGTACATTATTTAAAATTTCATTTAGGAAGCCAAAGATTCTAAATTTATGATTTATGAAATTAAACCCATTCATTTAAATGGTTTATTTTATGTCCAAGATTGATATACATTTTATGTGTCATTCAAGATAATGTAAATGTTATGATGTGATGGGTGCGCCGTGAATTTTATAGTGCTCCAATGCATTGGGTAATGTGGTGTATCTCAGGAGAAATGTAAAATATGAATGAAAATGATTCTATAATGGTTCAAAATTATGTGTGGTATTTGACCAATAAGACATTATGTTTCATTTTTATGAATTTCCATATTCCAAGCCTTATGTTAATGGTTTATCTCATATTATGATCCTATTATTATGTCATGATGCTGATGTTATGATTTTTCTCACACCATGTTAAATTCCATCATGATATTATCTACCCTTTTACTAGGATTTTATCCCACCCCTTTTTGATGTATATCCACAAGAAATTACTTGTAGTGTGTAGAATATGAATACCTCTAAGAATACAAGGACGAAGGAGTTAAATAAATGTTCATGTTTTATTTTGTAATAGTTGTCTATGGTATTAATTTTACAAAGACAATTAAAATTTGGATCCTTCTTATGTAACTCATTTTTTTTATTTTTGAAATTATTTATTAATAATATAAGAAATTTAAGGTTTCAATAGTTGGTATCAGATCACAGTTTAGTTAATTTTGGAATTAGGATTAGAGAAACTTCGTGAAAACAATTAGATTAAGGCTAAGTATATGTAAGCAACCAAGAAGAATTATTTTCTAAAATTCAAAACATTGTGGTCTCATAAGATATTCTTTTAGAGACAATTTTTCAAAAGAATATATTTTTAATGAATTTTGGACTTTTGTTATGTTATAAATATTTATTTTTTAGAAAATTGTTGGAACTAGGAGAAACCATGCCAACAACCCATGTGAGGGATAGTGCAGTGATTTCCAAACAGTTCCACCAATGGGTTGGGAGGTGGAGTTCAAAATATCATGTTAATGATTACCCAATTTTCTCAGGTTAGGAATAATAAACTAAATAATTTGGAACATCTAACTTAAACTAAGAGGGAGAAACTGTCTATTTAGTGATTTATGAGGCAACAACCACTGATGTTTAGTGTATCTTTTGATCCACTACTCAAATAGTTTTGGGTAAACTCGATAGAAAATATATTTTTTGTTCAACATTGTTCTCAGATGAAGAAGGTGACTCTCATTATTTATTATCTAGATAGAGAGGCCGATCAATGGTGTCCCTTGATTAAGAACACCAAAGCCGAAGGATGAAATTGAATAGATGGATATGGAAGATATTAAGATAATGTTTCTCAACACGTATTTCCCTCAGTCTCATCATATAATGATAGAGAGTGAATTCATAAAGGTGAAGCAAAAGGAAGGATAATATTTCATGGCCAATGAAGAAAATTTCCCATGGCTTGAAAGCTATTATTTTGATTTTATTGTCAAAAATGATAGAAAAATCGATAGATTATTTAGTAGTTTAAAACCACACCTTTGATATTCTATAGAAATTCGAAACATTAGGATTTATGATGATTTTTTCGGTGTTCTCTCATCGTGGAGATGGATTTTGGAGAGTGGTCCCATTGATATGGTGATAAGAAATGAAAGATGGAGTTTTAGGATAGAGTTCCTATTGATAATGGTGGAAGGAAAACTCAACTGCCCACATGTCAAAAATGTGGGAAGAACCATCATGGGAACTGCCTCAAGGGGATGTGGAAATGGTTCATGAGTGGGTGAGAAGGCCAACAATATCATGAATATTGAAAATACATGAGGAAGTATGATATTTTTGTGGAGGAAAGGATAACACCATCCATGGTCCAATGTTACAATTATAGGGATCAAGGGAGTTATGGAAGCTAGATCACTAAACCTCGATTCCTTGAGGGTAATCAGTTTTAGAAGCTATCAAAGCCAATGGAGAAAGGCAAGACATATTCCGTCACTACTATAGATGTGGCACAATAAAATTAATGCATAAAAGGTAAACTTCCTATTCACTCAAGAATATAAAATGTATTATTTTATTCTAGTTATATGAATTCCTTTATATAATTCATTTTTTCTATAACTATTTAATAGAACTCCCAAATTCATGTAGTATAGATATCCATAAAAATACCTAGTGCTTCAATCATTGCAACCAAAGTGTTGGACTCTTCTCATATTAGCATATGTGGGAATATTCTTCTAGCATATCTCATAATACGTTCCTTGGCAGAATTCAATTATATACTCAGGATGTATTGGGTCTCGTTATATACAACACATATCAACTATTGGGAAAAGTAAATATCTTTTCATATTCTGAACCATCGAATTATCCTCTACAAATATAAGGAATATATTAAATCTCATTTGGAAATCCTTCAACAATGTGGGAGTTTATTCCCTGTTAATACGAATACCTCGCTCAAATGGTTTTGTCTAAGGAAGGTATCAACATGGGGGAAATTCCAATCGTGATGGAATATAGTGATGTATTTTCTGAAGAGTTACCCAGATATCCATAGGTTGTGAGGTAGAGTTCTCAATATAACTCATACCAAGAGCTAAAACTATCTCAATGTGTCCCTATAGGATGGATCCGAATAAATTGGAGGAGTTAATAAAGCAGCTGAAAGAGCATTTGAAAAAAAGGTTCATATTCTCTAGTGCATCACCTTGGATTGTGCCAGGGCTCATTATCAATAAGAAGGATAGATCAATAAGAATGTGTATTTATTATCAGGAACTCAAACATATCAACATAAATAAAAGGTATCCTCTTCCAAGTATTTATGATTTTTTTGATCTATTGTGAGGAGCTTAGTATTCCTTAATGGTAGATCTTCATTTTGGATATCATCAGCTAAAGGTGAAGAAGGGTGATATTTAGAATACTACCTTCCAAACAAGATATGGGCACTATGAGTTTCTGGTGATGCCCCAAGGACATACTAATTCTCCTTAAATCTCTATTTATTTTATTAATATAGTCTTAATCCATTAACTCAATAGATTTTTTGTAGTGTTTATCAAGTATATTCTCATCTTCTCCCAGAGAAAAGCGGAACATTAAGAACATATAAGGCTTATATTGGTGACATTAAGGAAGTAGAAATTGTATGCCAAGTTCAATAAATGGGACTTTTGGATGAAGCAAGTCACATTATTGGGATATGTGGTCAAAAATGAGGGAATTTATATATACCACTAAAAAGAAAATTGAGGAATGGATCAGACCCTACAGTGTCACAAATATCCATAGTTTTCATGGATTAACTGGGTAATACTGAAATTGTTTGGGAAATTTTTCATGATTATCAAGATCAATATCATTTTTAACAATAAAATATTTAATGTATGTCTGGATAGTATAATTTGAAGATATTTTCAAGGAACTAAATAGGAGACTGAACCCTACACCTATAATTACATTACCGAAAAGTGGAAAATGTTTTAGGATAAATAGTGATTCTTACAAGAAAGTAATGGATTGTTTACTTGTTAAAATTGATAAATTTATATTCTAAACCTCATGGAAGTTAAATATACTTAATAAAAACTACCCGACATATGATATGGAGATAATAACTATGTTTTTGCCTCCATATTTTGGTGGCACTACCTCTATAGTGAGAAGTGTGACATATATACTAATCACAAGAGACTAAATTATATATTCATACAAAAGGATCTCAAGCTACATGAGAGGATATGGTTAGAGCTCATCAAGGAGAATTATATATCTATTCATTATCATCATAGCAAGGGAAACAAGGTAGCTGCTACTCTTAGTATAAAAGAACCTACTACTCTATCCATGTTGCATATTGAGAAAGTCCCTATATTCATGGACATGAAACAGATGGATTTTAAAATCATAATGGAAGGTAATACATCCCACCTTTACCAAATTATTTCCCAACTATCTACCCACTCGTTCTCTATGCAGGAAGATCTATCTCTTGAAAAAATTTCTATATTATATGTAATGGAAGTAGTGATACTGCATGGAGTTTCAATCACAATTTTTTTTGATCATGATCCCATGTTCACATCTTAATTCAATAGGATTCTTAAACATGCTTTGAGTACTGAATAATATTTCAGCAAGACCTATCACCCCCAAACTAATGGCCAATATAAAATGACTATTCAAATTCATGAAGATTTGATAAGTGAACAATAATTAGAATTCCATGGTGGAAGGGATAAATATCTCAAATTGGATGAGTTCTCATAAAAAGTAGCTTCCACTTGAATATTTAGAGGTCTCCATATAAAGTTATGTATGGAAAATAATGCAGAACTCCATCCTATTGGGATGAAGTTAGAGAATGAATGATACATGGACTTGATATTGTGAAAGAGAAGACAAAGAAGTTTAAAGCCATCCAGCAACAAATCAATGCAACTCCATGTTGAAAAAATATCTATGATGACAACCATAAATGGGTATTGTATTTCGATGTTGGAGATAAAGTCTTCGTTTGAATATCACCATGGAAGAGAGTCATGCTATTCAAAAAGAAGGGGAAGCGTAGACAAAGTTACATTGTCCCATTTGAGAGTGTTGATTGCATAGGAGTTGTGGAATATTATAGTGAAAATACACCAAATATGGATCAATATCATGATTTTTTCCACAAATCACTCCCGAGGATGTATATACCAGATCCCTCACATGTTCTGAACCCGAAGGTTGTGAAACTAGAAGATGATCTCTCTTATGAGGAGTACTGGGAAAATATTCTAGATTGAAGAGATATAGTTCTATAAAAAAAGACAACATACCTTGTCAAAGTGTTGTGGAGGAACAATAAGTATGAAAAAAACTTGGAAACCAGAGGAGGCGATGAAGGCGAAGTACCCTCACCTATTTATGTAAAATAAAATTTCGAGGAAAAAATTTCAAAAAGAGGAAGAATATAATGACCCGATCTTTTATCAATGTAATTTCAAACTTATTAAAGTAATTTAAAATAGTATTAACCGCATAAAATCACAGAGAATGTAATGAAATCTTTATAAATGAATAATTAATGAAATAAGAAGTATTTCAAAATGTAAAAGAACTTATAATAATGAAAGAATAACTTGACCATAGGTATATTAATATGGCATATATAAATAGTAAACTGGACAAATGAATAGTAATCTAACCCATGAATGTATAAATAAAATTTTGGAATCTTATATATGTATGTATGGTTCAATTACATCATATTATATGTAAATAATTGTTTTAAAATTATTAATCAGGTGTTGGAATTTTTTTAAGTCAAATATGTTTAATTAAAATTATGTGGTTAATTTAAGAAGTTAAAATAAAATTTATTTTCATAATATGTATTCATAAATGATTATTTTGATGTCTTATGATTTGATGATAATTTTATAATACATTATGTAATTTTCAATGTGTTATAAATCAGTTATATTTTTATAATATGTATTTTCCATGTAAAAGATAATTTTAATTACAAATTAAATTCTCATATTTATAAAATTATTTTCATAAACTGAAGTTAATTTTTTAATTTTAGACATCAAAAAATGGTTAAGTTGGTTTTTTGACAATTTTATAAAATACTTGTATTTTTTATGAATTATAAAATATAATAATTTATGATAAAAGATAAATACATGAATTAGCGAGTCATAGATGATGTATGGATGATGTTATCCATAATATCAAACCATTATTCTGTATTTTAATATATTTAGTTATAATTCTAAAACTATTCATTTTTTTGAACCAAAATAGTAAACAAATGGATTTAATAATTAGAAAGAAACCCCTCTCCTCCACTCTATATACCACCCCTCATGACATATTTTCCTTGCACCTCTCATAATTTTATCATTCCCCAATTTCATCCCAATACTCTTTCCTAGCCCCTTCTCCAATTACTGGAGATCTTTGTCTCATCAATAGACCAAAACCTTTTCCCTATGGAGGTTCTAAATGGGGAAAAATGCCAAAGGTAAAATCATATTCCTTTTTAATTTTAATTTCATTTAATTTATTATCTTCTTCTCACTATATCCCGTCTAAATGGCATGGTAACTGTAGTAAATTTTATATACCTTTATTAATGGATGATCAAATATTAAAAATCTTCATTATCTCTCTTTAATTCCAAAAATGAAATTGTCATCCGTGATGTGTCAAATTACCAACATCATAGGCGATACACTTTCATTATCCTTTAACACATTCATGGATGTTAATAAAACCATTATAATGGTTGAAAAATATTTTAAAATTTATTATATAACCCTGTTTATGTTTTTTAATTAACATATATACATAATACTAAATAATAAAACATAAAGGGTTTGTTGTAATAAAAAACCTCCCAAACTAACCTAAAACGGTCACCATTATCATTTATCTAATGATTAATAATAATAAAATATATAAAAACTGTTTATTGGATCACTTAAACTTCTGAAATAACATTAAAAACATATAATTAAAATTCTTGATATTTATTCTCATTTTACATTAACTTCCATTCAATTATACAAGAAAACCAATAATGAAAACCATGAAAAAAATTCATCCAAACAATAAATTGAAAATTATATCTAAAAAATCCTATAAATGAACATAATAAAACCTTACGTAATATAATTCATGCATTAATGGTTCTTTATTTTTTAATTAATTAATCTAATGTGATTATACAAGATATTAATGTGAATAAATCCAATAGAGTTAAGTTAAAGGGAATTATCGAACCGAACTCTCTTTCATTGGGTTTTACATTTTTCACCCCATTTTAAATATGTATATTCCTTAAATATAATTTCATAACCATTATCTTAACATTTTTGGGATATAAATTTTTTCTACTTGAGTTTTTGGAAGACAAAATGTTTTTCAAAATAACTCTTCTTTCCAAAAAAACACACGTTATACTTCTCAAGATTGTTTCTTCTTCACTCATGGTTGATGATTATTATATAATGTATTTTCCTACCTATTTCATTTGGGAACCCAAATTTTATGAATTTTTTATTTATAAAAGGAAACCCATTCATTTTCCTGGGCAATTTTATGTCCAATATTGATATACGTTCCCTGTGTAATCCATTATAATGTAAATTTTTGGAAATGATAGGTATTACCAAAATTATATAGTGCTCAAATGCATTGGTTAATTTGATATATCCCATTAAAAAATGAACTATAAATGAATATGAATCTTTATTTGTAAAAACTATGTGTGGTAGTTGACCACTAAGATATGCTGTTTTACTTTTATGAATTTCCACTTCCCATGCCTTATCTTAATTCATCCTATAATGATAATGATCTTATGCTTATGTCATGAATATAATCAAAACATGTTATATTGTTCCGTGTTATTATCAATCATCTTTTTGAGATTTTAGCTCCCCCCTTTTTAGGTATATCCTTATATGAGTACTTATACTATGAAGAATGATAATACATCTAAAAAGCTAGTGAGGAAGGAATTAAATAAGGGTTTGTGATTTATTTTGTAAAAGTTGTGTAAGGTACTAATTTACCCAATACACCAAAAATTTGTATACTGGTCATGTTAGTCTTTTATATTGTTCATATTTAATATGTTTTATTAAAAATATAAGGAATGATGTGTAGCTATATTTACAAGTGCATATAAATACCCAAATTTATCTGCATTTTTGTACAAGCACTGATCATGGGGGGGGATTTATCCGTGCTTTTTTACATCAACTGATAAGGGGGTCCTTTATCAGAACTTTTTTTACAAGAACAAAAAAATCCCCACTTTTACAACACTTTTTTTAGTTCTGTTAATGATCCCATTTAATAGATATTTTCTAGCACAAATAAAGTGGGTCTTTAGAATCACTTTTAGCAATCACTATTAAATCCCTAGTGCAGGATAATCATTGTTTTTTAGTAGTGTATCTGTCGGGAGTTACTCTCAAGGATCTATACGAGGAAATCCATTTAGTGTAGACATCATCATAGGATATTTGAGGTATTTAACATTATTTCTGATTCTTTTTTTTTGGATTCCAGTGATGATATCATTGTGGCCCATGGATGAGTGATAAACTAAACTGTGTTATGGTGCTCATGGATGTGTTGTCCTGTTCAAATTCCTTCAACATTTTTAGTGAAGGATGGAGGATGGGATATGGATAGGATATTTTGGATTAGTATAGAAAGAAAATATTTCCTTTGGAATGGGAGCATGATATTTGTAGTTGGTGTAATGAACCTCATGGTATAAGGGTTATGGGGACATGGAATTGTTTGTTGGACCTTTGTTTTGGAATTGGGATACTAGTGATAATATATTATTAAATATACAAATATTATTTGGTGAAATCCAAGTGTAAATTTAGACAAGGTATTATATGGATTGTGATTATTTACCTAATATTTGAGTTGAATTTGAGGTAATTTAAGAGTAAAGATATTGATGGTCTTCCAATGATCATAACTGGGAACAACAAATAGTTTATCCTGACAAGGGATCTGAGAGATTCATTTCACCATAATATGGATACAGATTTCGGTGGGGTGTATTAAAATGATCATTTTGTGACTCTAGGATTAAGAGGAATCATGAATAAAATATTCTACTGATGCACAAAAAGTGGTCACCAAGAAAATTAAAGATCTATTTTTTAGAGGAGTCCCAACTGGTTGTTAGTTGTTAGTTAGATTTTTTAGGTCATTAACTTTTATAGATATGTTTTTATAGGAATTAGAATCATTTTGAGGGATTTTGTTGAGAATTTGGATGAAAATATGGTGTGATGGTTTTATTCTTGGATAATTTATGCATGTCTGTTTTGGATTGGGTATGTGAAGAAGATTCTTGTACAATCGATGGATAATTGTTTTCAAATGTGTCCTTGTGTGGATTCCTGAAAGGGCATCAATAGTTTCACCAGAATTATGGCATTTTTTATTTATAGATAATTATAAGGGGGGTATCGAATTATGGTTTCAAATTGGATTACCATGTAGGAACTTTAGAAGGGATCAATTAATTATGGGAGGTTAATTAGATGATCAAATTATTGTTCTAGGAGGTGTATGGGTTTATTTAAGAACTATCCCAATGCATAAATGGTGAATTATGAGAATTACCTTAATTTTTTTGATTAATCTCATTTTTTTATCTACTCTATAGAGGTGTATTGAGTGTGTAAAAATGTAAAGTGATTGTTTGGTTATTAATTGGAGACATGAGTAGGTTATTATCAATGATTAATTACATGATGTTACCTAATGGGGATGAGAAGTGTTAAGGAGTGGAGATTTTAAAAAAAAAATGTATGGATGGGACTTTAAATGTTGAGAAATTTTAAAATTTTAAATAGTTTTTGTGTCTTTTTAAGAAACATATACTAGAAATGAATTATTTAAATCTTATGTCATTAAACTAGAATAGATGATAATTTAATAGTGCTCATATTATTATTGAGATTAACATGAAGACATATGTGGAGGCTAGTCTATTCGAGGAATCATTCTAAAGTCCTTGAAATTCCTATGGTAGGAAACCGGTGAGGCAGTGGCCTTAGAAGTGGAAACTACACTCTATTAGTGTGAACTAGAAACACGGTGACTAGTGCTGACATGTCGGTGGACTAAAATGGGGGAATCCACTTTCTCCACATCAAACTAAAGAGGGGTAGTCCCTTCTTCCTCCCACTCTGTTGCTCAAATGGACTAGAGGTTGATCCCTCACATATCCCCTCTTTCCCCTCAACATGACATTGCCTTTGGTATTTTTCGATGATTTTAGGTATGTTATATTATTATGGAGATCTTCACACTTTCTATCCTCTCATTTTCATTATTTTTCTATTCTATAGCTAGTTTTTTTAAAAATATTTCATATAAGTGCAGTTGAATAAGAAGAAAATGAAATGGATTCAATTCGACTTACATTGATGACATACAAAAACATCGTATAATCACCATCCATTATTTAATTGATGAATGTATGTTATTAAAATTAATTTCTATATTTTATCAATGAAATTAATTTTTTTAATAATGTGGATGGTTGATGCAGTTAGGGTTTCAGCTCAAGGTAGGTTTGAGCATGCATCAAGGATGTCTGACACCATATTCCCCAACACATCACCAATAATTGGGTACATGGTGAAGTTTTTATTTAACTCAAATTATTATATTTTATTTTATGATTTTGTATAAATGTAAATCAGAATGTATTTGGATCATTCTCCTTGAGTTAGGTATTTGAGTAACTGATATGAGCCTAGTTTATCATTGATGAGGTTGGAAAATTATTGACAGAAGTTATTGGTCTATGATTTGAATTTGAATATCCTCATTAAAGGTAAGTGTTTCTCAGTACAAACCTTAACATTTATTCTTTTCATATTAGATAGTGGTATTTGGTCTATATACCTTATTATATCGACCATAAATTTGAATAAATTTTTATATGAATAAATTTACATGGTTAATTTTTTTATTAATTATTCTATTGAAATAGTAAAATTAGAATGCATGTAGAAATATTGAACCTACCATCCCATAGTAATTTGTTAAATTATTAAATTCTCATAAGAAAAAAGTAATCACATCCTGATGGATCTAATAGTTTAAAAGCCTTGAAAAACTAGATACATGCTTCAATTTCACATTATTATTGAAATAAAAAGTTACTTTATACCAATTACATTGGGAACCTAAATATAACCCCTATAATATCCTTGTATATTAATCATTATAGACTTCATGTAATCGTATTTCCAGAAGACAAAAAAATTGGTAAGCATAGATACATAGTAAAATATTTCATATAGTGAAATATATTATATAATAAATAATTTATGAATAATTTTTAGGAATAAATGATCACAAAATAATGTTTTATGAATAATCACATTAGCTTAAAATATATTCATGAACAACATAACTATTTTAATATTCATGTCAGAATAAATGAATGATTTAATAATAATTGAATGGGTACTATTATATATCTAAAAAATAACATCATGGACTAATTTCAAGACATAATAAAAAAAGGAAAAGGCATATGAAAAATACCAAACATTTTTTCTCATCATACCCATCGATGGATTGGGGGGATAAAATTATCCCGGCCAGTTTGACACTATGATTTATTCATTCATTATATGAAATTAGTTATTGTTGTCCATGTGATTATTCAAGTATTTATGTTATCCAAGGATATTTTTGAATCTTAGGTGATTATTTTTATGTTATTATTTGATAATCATTTATTTCAGACATATTATTCATGACTTTTTTATTCTATGATAGAATTCGATTTATGTGATTACTTATAGAGATTCTAAGATTAGACCTTATTTTTTTTACATTACTAATGTTGCAAATAAGTGTTTTGTGATTTTTGTGAAATGATATTCTTGAGGGAGTAATAATAATCCCAACAAAATCACTATACTATATTTTATGCATTAAAATTAAATGTGAGATTTTAGAATGTATCTATTTTTCTAATACTATTCAACTATATAATTATTTGAGAATTAATTTCGTGTATCTAGTGGTAGTTTAAAAATTTAACCACCAGAACATGGCTAAAAATGTAAAAAAAATCATGTTAGTATCAGGTAATGTTTATTATAAACCACGCGATACAGATTTTTGAAAACATAGATTAGAGAACATAATATAATGACTGAATCTATATCCAATTCTATGAATATGATAATATCATGATATTTCTTTATGTTATAGAATATTTTGTTTCCTAACGAAATACATCCTACTTTGGATACTACAATTTGGTTGTGGATGTGCAATAAATAAACCTCTAGGTTGCTACTCTAAAATTGGAAAATTGGGTATTAAATAGATTGTTAGTAGAGAATGATAAGTGGGCCTAATACAACAGAAAAGGATACAATATCCATTGTAATATGATTTGGATGATTCACATGCTCCTTTAAACCCATTATAAAATATTAGAAAATATTGTTATGATTATAAAATATTCCTAATTACACTATGTTTATTGTTTTGTGACTTATTATAATTAAATTTTAAATTTATATTATTTGAATATCCTATTTTAGAATTTCACACTGTGATTTAAAATTTGTAGTGATATGATCTAGTGTAATCCCTTATTTATAAATGTATCCTAATTATTGTAACTAAAAATATATCAATATCGATAATCCTTATAGGAATTCACTTATTGAGAAATAAAATAATGTTGGATGTGGAGTTGGAAAAATAGTATAAAAAATTAAAACAATATAGGGGTAGATAACTGATGTTGTGAGAAAATAAATTTTTCATATTGAGTACTCTACTCATCCAGAACATGGAGTGAAAATGTAAAAATGTTTCATTTTGAAACATCATCTAATATTTAATGGAATATCTGAAATACATATAAGATCCCATGAAATTGTATTTCTCAAATTATTAAGTATTGAATGGGAGAATTTTTTTAGTTATGTTTATCACCTAATGGGAATTTCAGATAAATAGTGGTCAGTGATTCTAAATGATAAGGATGTGGGAGAATTTTTGAGCACATAGTTGAATAATTTTAAGATAATTATATGTGAAAAATATTTTTATGGAAGAAAAATATAATATATGAAGAAAGAATTTTTGATTCGAAGAAAAAATGAAGAAAAAAAAATTATGTTTGAATAAAAAATTTAAAGGATAAGAAGGAAAACTATGGATAATATATATAATCCAATGGGTAATATTGACTGATTATTTTATGGGATAAATAAAATAATTCAAGGGGAACCAACCACCAAAATATTATCCTAAGATGAATATATAATATCAATTTCTCTCATGAAATTTACATAATTCTCTATGTATTATCAATTCAGAGGAATGTAAGAGAAGATGAAGATAGTTGAGAAACTCATGAAAAAAGGGGATGAATAGAATGTGGAATATAAAAAAAGGGATGATTGTGGAAAGAAATACCATGAAAAAATATTAAAGGGATTTGTGACACCCACAAATTACACTTTCTATCTTTTGGTCTGGTGGCTAATTTATTCCTTAGGGTTAGAGTATCTTGAGGATGAAATTTTGAGTTCTTGGAGTTTTTCTGCTGTGCATGATTAGGCTGACAGTTTTATAATCCCTATATCAATATCCATGATCCAATTTTATTTGTGGATAAAGGTGATTCAATGGTCTACATTGTTTTTTCAAAACTAAGTGAGATAATAGTATAAACACTAGGGGTTTGAGGCAATGGATGTTGAAAATTCTCTACATGGTTTGTTAAATTGTTTGAGACAAGTATGATACCTGATTAGGCTGTTCTATTTTTCTTATTTTAGATTATTTTTATGTAGAAATATTTCCTTCGTCACCAAATTTGATCACCCACCAATCTTAGGTTCCATCCAAGTAACTCAATTCTTCCTCTAGTACCACCTATGTAGATTTGGAGTGATTCGTGAGTGGTTTTTCCTCCAGATTAATATTTAGGGGATTTTATACTCTCCCTATATTTATTTCATCTATTTTTTATAATTTTATAGAACACTATTGGCCATGGGTGGATGAATTTTGGGTTAGGTCTTGTTAAAAATTTGATCATTTTTTTCAAGGTTTTGTTCCATCTTATAAAGCCTATTTTAGGTGTTTTCATCATTGCTGACATGTTTCCCCCATTCAAATTTTGGTATCCATTAAATATCCTTTTCATAAATACGTATAATATTTTTTTTATATTGTTTTAGAACTCAATAAACGATATCTGAGATACCTATATTTTAGGTATTAATTTTTTTCCATGTTTTTTGTTTTTTACTTCAAAAAATATTTCTTAAATGATTAGTTCAGTGGAACATTTATTTTATATAGAAATTTTTTAATTTAATTTTTTTGAAAAAATTTCATAGATGTTTCTTAATGAAGAAATAGGTTAGTTCATGGTGTTTTTAAATAAATAAAATTTATAAAAAAGTATTCTTTTTTTAAAAGCGATTCCTTATTTTAAGAGGTTCCTATTGTTTTAAAACAGTCAGCCTTATTTGTAAGGGGGTTTACCCAGATTGTATGTCTGGGAGTGTAATTTTAAAATAGGATTTCCATTATTTAAAAAGTTATTGTGTCTCATTTTGGATTATTATTTTTGAGTAATAAATCACATAAATTTCCCTATTGATTATTATTTTTTGTTTGTTATGCATGATTTACCAGGTAATTTTTTGGAATTCATATGGTTCTCAATATTTATTTTAAAATCATGTGAAATTTATATATAATGAGATGTATATGATGAATCCATATGATATTATAAAATATTGGCTATTTTTTACACCCTTGTTCTCCCATTATCCCCAGTTGATTATGCTCTAGAGTTTGTTTTTAATTATATGAATCCTTATAAATTTTCATTTTTTTAGTTCTTGTATTATTATTGATGATGGTTTGTTGAGATTGATATATTTATTTAAATTTTACAGATCAATCCTTAAGGTTTTTTGCTTTCCTCATGATGAAATTATCCTAGTGGTAATCACCTATTTTTAGTTTTCATATGATTATCCATGGATACCAATTGAATGCTATGTTACATATTCTTACCTATTGATTGTGATAGAGTGACTAGTAACCAATATTTCAATGTTATAACTTGATACAGGATGTGTCTCAAATGAGGATCTAAATGATTTATTCTAGAGATGAGTTGTGTTACCATTAACTAGTTGACATTAGTTTCATCCATCTCATGTCAATGGAAACATTTTTCCATTTTTTCACATCGTATTCCCTCAGAGTGTGTACATTATGTTATGATTATTTTTCATTACTAGAAAATGTTTTTTCATTCAGTTTATGTGATTTATTTAGATATTTTTTAGTGAGTATCATGGTTGGTGGGGTAGTCCTTGTATGGTAATTGAAATTCATTTATGACTACTATGAATTTTAATTTTATTAATAATTCACTAATTCTATTGTCATGTTGATTGGGAATATGTGAGTTGAGTTTAATAAATGGAAAATAGATGTTTAATAAAAATTCAATCCTTGGAAAAGATGCGTTTAAAATTTATGTAACATCATAAGATGTTTTTTTTTCAAATGAGGATGTTTCTAAAATAAAATGTGTGAATTTCCTATTTTATAATGCATGTTTTTAAAGGTATTAGATTATTTTGAAACAGTATTTCCTTAATATGTCTACATTAAGGCATGTGTTAATAATTGTGTGTTATAAAAAGTATATATTATATAACATGTTTAATTTCCATTTTACCCTGCATACTCACATTGAGGGGTATGAAATATATTTATGGCAAATATTCCATGTTTATAACTTATAGTTTTATCAGTTAGGACTCCCTATTTAGAAGTGAATGTTGTTTGGATTGTGGTGGTGGCCTGAGAGTCACCCAAATACGTAAGTGGTTTGTAACTAATTTTAGTTCATCCATTTTGGGTTATGTGTTATATCAACCTCTTAGTTAAGTTTATTATTTTTATTTATCTTTTGGTTTCTTTTATTTTGAAATTAAAATGCATTGAAAAAAATTGTTTCATTTAAAGAAAAAAATATGTAATTTTTTATGTTATCTATTATACATATGGTGTTGTTATGACCATTTTTATATTTCATC
Organism: Viscum album; assembly: GCA_963277665.1. Taxonomy (NCBI): domain Eukaryota; kingdom Viridiplantae; phylum Streptophyta; class Magnoliopsida; order Santalales; family Viscaceae; genus Viscum; species Viscum album. The sequence goes on along the minus strand of OY728120.1, from coordinate 1,872,560,418 downwards.
TAATTTATTATTTTAATGGCTATCCAATATAAGGAAATTCATTCTAGGTTCCAATTGTTGATCATTATTGATCCTAGATTCTTTGAAAATTTAGTAATTACCATGTGCTTAATTACTGTATAATGGTACTTATCCCTAGCCCGAGTCGATCAAAAATGAACATCAACCCATGTGGTGGACCAAACCTGGGGATGTGTTAGATCAGATATACATATTCCATTAGAAAATTTTATCACATACCTCTAGTTACTTAAAGGATCATGGTTGAAATTATTTAGGACCATCAGAAGTTTGGAGCTCGGTCCAAGGAAGTTGTTGATAACTCTTCCTTTTATTTTATCATGAGATTCCTTGGGTGGTTAGGTGTTTATTTCATTTTTTCTATTTATATTTTATTGTTTATAATATGTTTTCATGTTATATAATACTACTTTATGTATTTGGAAGACTCAAGGATGTGTCTTCTAAAATTACTCAATTCAGAGTGAATTGGGAGGAAAACCAAGGGCATACAGTTATGGTGAATGGACATTGAGACAATGTGTATCATAATAAAACCATTATCTACAATTCCATATATAGAGAAATGTTTGGCACTTATTTTTTTGAACCGTGCATCCAAACTAGCCATACTAAAGAATGTTGATAATTTAATTTTTGTTTCCCTTAATCTTTTACTTTTATCCACTCTTTTGTTTGTTCTGTATTTTGTAAGGGAGTTTAAGTTATTGTTTTCATATTTTCAATTTATTATTACTATGTTTTGATGATTTTTTATGCTTTGGTTTTTCACATTTTTTTTGGAAATATTTCATTTGGTTATTATATTGATTTGGTAAAAATTATTTAAACTCTATAAAATGTTTTGATGGATTATTATAGTTTTCAATGAAATAATTTCCTAATATCTATGTGATGAAATTCAAGGAATGTATTAGCATGTATGGTTGAATGAGAAATTTTATTTTCATGAAATGAGTTCCTATATTATTGGATTTAAAGAAAATTATCACCTTGAACCTATATTGAATATTAAAATTTAAACAAGGTCATGTAATTTTTTTAAATATGGTTTCAAATATATTTCAAATATAGTTTTTTTTTCAATCTTATTTATATCACTTTTTTGTGATTTTTGGTGATTTGATTTTGTTTTGTGTCTTTATGATATCGAATAATGTGACCCCCATATAGTATTCAATAATTCATGTTTGGAATATCATTGGTAGTCTTACTGTATATCCCAAAATATTTCTTCTTTCTTTAGACACTTCCTAAACTCAGGATACAATGGTATGCCCAAGTCATTATTGGATTTGGAATCATGTGTGAGAATTTATAAATCTTTATCTACCAGTGTTTTTTGGAGATTAAAGATCCCATATAGTGATATAGGGTCTCAATAATATCATAGATCTCTCCATATCATTGAAAAATATATAAATCTTTGTGATTAGGTGTACCACTGATTTGTTGTGTTTTTTTGGATCAAATCAGAGAGGAACACTATATATGCCAAACTATTTGAGTTCATGTATTGGGAGTGTGTTGAGGCTTTATTAATCCAAGACTTTTATCAATATGAGGAGTGAATTTCTATGGATATTTAATTATGGATAATCCTATAAAGGTAGAAGTTAGTGTAGGATTATATTGAATGATTTACTCAATGAGTTCCTTATTCTACTAAATTTACTACTAATTATTAAAATAATTCATGGTTTATTTCTAGGGGCCTTTATTTAGAGCATATTTCTATGGAATTTTTTGAATTACAGACCAATTTAATGAATTTGGTGCAAAAGAATATCATTGTTAATGTTTTTTCAAAGGTTTATCCTATAGAATGAGAGGTTGAGACCCCATATAGTGTAAATAAGGGTGTTCCATTTAGAAAATGGTAGAATAATGTTTTGTTCAATCAGGGTGAGATGTTTGGGTTTGGTAGGTTGTCCATTCTAATAGCTTCATGGCATGAAATTGGTGTGGTTATCTTGGTCACCATTTGAGGTTCCTCAAGATCAATGTACATCCAAAAAAAAATTAGAATCAGAATTTATTTGAGAAATTATCTATGGTGTTCCTTCCACCTGGAGAGTCAATTTTTTTAGTTGTGAGGACGTTTTTTATAGTCCACATTTTATTAAATATTATTCCATCCCAATTTTCACCATGATTAATTTTTATAATGGAATATATATCTTTTTCCTCATATTAATATATTTTTTATGTCAATGTATCATTTTCCTCCAATTCTTGTATTTCTATAAGGTGTTGACCATGTTTTTGGGATTTTTTGATTAATAGAATGGGAATAAATTGGGTGTGGGATGCGGTATCAGGGATATGCTTTTGTTATTTGGTAGATAGTTTGGGCTATCAATGTAATATTTTCATTAAAAATTATTTGTGATATATATTCTACATGTTTTTAAGAAAGTTACACTTTATATAGTCTTATGACCTAAAGAGAACGTATTTTGATTATTTTTTTTTGAATGTTCATATTTTGGGGTTTTCTACCTATTTTATAGTTTATATTGATATGATTAAAAATTGGTTGTTTGAGAAATTTTTATTTTTGGGGTTTCAAGAATGTTTCTTTGGTTGGAAGATATTTACCATTTGACGACAATTGTCTCTTGGTTTTAGACCATTTTATTATTACCCAATTATAGATTAATTTTAAATTTAGTGGAGTCTATTATCCAATCTTATGTATTTTCCCTCATTTTAGTGAATTTTATAGAGAATACATTCTTGGGAAAGTCAATTTTTTTAGAACTAGTTGTATTAGTTTCCTGGTTGGTGTTTTTCGAACCCTAACTATTTTTTCGTAGTGGGAAATACCTTGTGAGTTTTAGTATGTGTGTTTTTTAGAGTTCCAAAAATCATGGTTGACTTATGTAGTGGTCTCCCAAACATCATATGGTGTAAGGATTCATTTAGGGGTAATTGGGGATCACTGGTGGTTGGAAAATCTATAGTTGTTTGCATTTTAATTATAGGAAGTTTGTTCAGGATCAATGTTTCTGGTTTGTATTTGGGAGTTAGACTTTTATCAAGTGTTTTCATTCATATGAGTTAATTTTTACCTTTCCTAGAAATATGACCTCGATTAATTTTATGGAGTATACTTTTAGGAGGTATAAAGTGTAATGTTATGGAGAATTTTGAGACTCGAGAATGTCCCATTACGTATTTTGATCTCATTTTTGGTATCTCCATTTTGATTGAGGAGTACTGGGGTGGAAATTTTGAGTTTTTGGAGTTAATAAAGGGGTGAATGTTTAGACACTTGGTTTGGTAAACCATGTTTTAGAATCCATTCAACACATCATGTTAAGGATAATGGTGAGTGCATGTTCTATGTATGGGTTGAGAAACTATGTTATGAAAACATATGAACTTTTTTAGTTTGTGTTTTAGTATGTTTCATAGTCTGCACATGGTTTAGTAAACAGTTGTTCAAAAACATGGGACCTTCTCAGGTTTATGTCTTTTTTTAATTTCCACATATTTTTAATATGACCATTTTCTATTGGGTACAATCAATTTGTTCTCCCATGATGTAATTTTCCCCAAAGGTGATATATTATTCTTCTAAAAACATTTTGGTTTATTTGGAGAAATTATTTTGTGTTTCTTCATATAGATCAGAAGTTTTGTGATTCTCATATCTCCTTGTTTTGGTTTCCTCCCATCCTTCCAATATTCTGAATAACTAGTAGCCAAGGGTGTCCAATTAATGTTGTTTGGGTATTTATAATTTTTGGGAAATTGATTTTTAGAGGTTTTGATCTATCTTGTGAAGAATATTTTAGTCATTTTCATTGAAGGAAAGATATCTAGAATAGTAATCCATTGTTTTTCCCTACTATTTAGATTTTTAAATCATTCCAGGGATAAGTGTTGTTTTAAATTTTTTATTGAACTAAATTAACTATATATTAGTCAACCATTTTTTATTAATGGTTTCAATGTTTTGTTAGTTTATACTTTGTAAAAATTGTGTGAAATTTATAGTCTAATTGAAAATTTATTATAGGTTGTGTTTTATGTATTCAACTTGTTTAATAAAATTCCATTCATGAATTTTCATTTGAAAAAGTGTTGGTTCATGGTGTTTTCAATGAAAGAGATATTTATAAAATAAAGTGTTTTTTATTTAAAAATGGGTTTAGTTATTTTAATAGGATCATATGGATTTTAATTAAGTTTCATTATCTCAAACATGTTTTCCAATTATTGTAATTTTGGATGTGTTATTATGATTGCGGTTTTCCAAATTTTTAAATGGTTATGTGTTTCCTTTTTTGTTTCTTATATTGGATGGATTAATAATATGATTTGGAATAATGATGTATTTTAATTATATGGTATTGTGACATAAATCCCTTCAGATGTGTTTGGGAGTCAAATGGTTTTCAAAAATGGATTTCCAAATCATGTGATATTTATTTATCAAGAGAAGGCCCAATTGGATTCTTAAGTGATGCTCTTTGTTTGGACATTATTTATATCATATATGACCCCATTATCACCCATTTGTTATGATTAAGACCATTTTATTGTTCATATAAGAAATTAGTCATGTTTATATGTTTTTAATAGCGCTCATTGTTGAAGGGGGTTTGGTGGGGTGTTATATTTATTTTATCCCTATGTATCATGCCTTATCATGGTGTTCTCATCACATGATCAAGGTAAAATGATATTAATCAACTATTTTTAGAATTATCATGATAAATATATGTTATATGAGGGATATTTAGGGATGTTTCCTTACTAGTTATGTGTTATATCTAGGATATTATCCAGTATTTGACTGTTATATCTGGTTAGGGGATATATATTCTATGATTCTTTGTGAGAACGATTCTGGGGAAAAGTTCTAGTATAGTATCTTGTTGATATTACATTCCAACATTACATATTAATAAAAGCATTTGTCACTAGTTTTTAGTGTGTCCACTCATGGTTTTTACATTTTTTATTTTTATTTATCATTATTGGTAAGTGTGTTTTATTTTTGATAATGTTCTTTATTTGTTAATTTATGAGTGAGAATTAAGGGGTGATACATGAATTTTATAGTTATTGACATTTTTTAATGTCTCTTGTGGATTTAAATGTTATTATTATTTCCCTTTATCATTACTCATGTTGAGTGAATGTTTCTATGTTGAGATACAAAAAGTGAAAAGTAATGAATGATTTAAATTAATTCCATGTAAAATTTTTCATTTGAAATGTATTTAAAACCATGAAAGGGTTTTTTTCAATAGTTTATGTTTCTAAATTAAAATCAATAACTTTTTTATTTTAGAAGGGATTTTTTTAAAGTCAATGTATCATTTTTGATATTTAATGTACTTAGTAAATCATCATTGAGGCATGTTTTAGAAATGGTCTATTTTTAACGGTATATAAAGTATACACTATTTAAATTTTATTTTGTATAAAGTAATTGAAACCATATTTTGTTATGTATTACTATAAAACTAGAACTATTTTTTACTTTAAAAAAATAATGTGAATAGAATCATGTTGGTATCTAGTTAGCCTTTGGATCAAATATTATATACTCAGATGGGTTGTAACACCCCAAGCTTCTACGGTACGTTTCTCTTTGAATAATGTGATAGCGTGTGTTGTATGCAACATCGAGTTCTAACACACACCACAACCGATCAAACTAGCCGTTATGAATAGTAATACCTACTTTTTGAAATTATATATATTTTATATTTCCAAATGGACTTCATTTTTGGATTCGGAATATCGAATTTAGCCTAAGGTGAAATTTTGGTACTTTTCGGATAACTTGAATATTTTGATGAATAGTGAAAATTACTAAATTTTAATTAAAAACAACTTTTTTAATCGAAATAATTTATATTGATAAATTATGAATTTGAGTGGTTTTAAAGTATATTTAGAATATATTTTTACCATTTAATACAATGTTGGTCATTAGACATAATTTCACAATTAAACCGAACATAAACAATTATCATTCTTTTGATAGTTATTATATCTTAAAAACACGCTTTTTGTTTTGACAGTGGGGAATAATTCTAAATTAATTTCTGCCACTTTTGTGTTTTAAATTTGGAAAAATGGATTCCATATTTGTAATCAGGATGTTCAAATTGTGTAAATATTTAACTTTTATTTTTAGACATTTTGAATAATTACTTCGGTAAATATTTTATTTACCATGGTTAAAGGGTAAATCCGGTAAATAAGGGTTAAAAAATAATATTATAATAATAAAAAATTACCCTAAAACGTGTCCTAACCTTACTGGTTGATAAATGTTTGACCACGGGCATCTTTGGGTCAATTTTGGGACCCCATGGAGCCACTTGTAGGTGATAGGGACACTTAATTTTAATTAAGTTAAAATAAGTAAAAAAATGACATAAGCATATATCTTTTAGAAAAACAATTTTTACATAGGGTTATATATGTTGGAGTTTCGACTATAAATATTCATTATAAATATAAAACTATTTCCTAAATAATTATATTTTATTTATAATTTTTATACTTTAAAAAATTTAATTTATTTATGACACAATTATGATGCAGTAATTACCATAATAGTGACAAATTAAAATAATTGATTTTATAAATACCAAAATAAATAAAATTTGAGACTTTTTATGAATTAGACTAATTTTCTAGGATAATATGACATATTAGGATTTATTTAATTTACTTTGTTTGAAGTAATAATTCTGTTATGAGTTTCAAAAAAATAAACTATTGAATAGTGTCAAAATTGACATAAAAGAGTTTTTAAAACATATATTATATTATTAATTGATATTAAATTCTTAAAAATATAAGGTTCGGCCAAGAGACTGATATCATGATAGTTGTATCATTAATGGACCACTTGGGGGTCACTTGGATGTATATATTAAGTTTATTAACTATATAATATAAAAATACAAAGTGACATGGTAAATGTCAAACTAATTAACTAAGAGTTAAAACTAAAAGATAAGGTTAATATAGTAACCCAATCCTGTCTAAATTCTATTGGTTTAATGGTTTTAGACATATACCCACCTTAACCTTTGAATAATCAACTTTGGAGCCATTAGAAACTGAATATGAATTTATTATAAATTAATATTTCTAGCTTTTCCAAAGGTGCCCCTCACCCCTCTTATAAAAGGGAACTCCTCCTTCTCATTTCTTCACACCTTCAAAGCCTTTCGGTTCGGCCCAAATATGCCCAAATACTCTCCAAACTTCCCTCACTACAACCTAGAGGCCTTAGTTTGATCAGAAATGAAACCTAAGGAGCCCTTTGGATCAAATCAAATGGAAGAACCCGAAGAAGAGGTAATGATTTCACCACCCTTTTCCAAGTTCCTTTCTTCTTCCACTTCTTCTTCCTTTGTTGTTACCATTATAAAATAATAACTACAGTATCATATATATACTGTGATGTTATTATAAATATGGAACAACCACATTCATTATTCTATCCATATTTTGAATAACATGTCACCATACGTGCGTACGTACACCGTCTCCACGTCGTGGTGTAATTGTTATTCAATAAATTATTATTTGGATGGGTATAATAATGATATGTAATTCATGTAAATAATAAATTTTACATGATAATGATTCTGTATATATGATATTAAATCCAATTATATATTATTTTAATATCAAAAGAATGATATTGTTTCTCGTGCGTACGTACGGACTACCGTCTCCACGAACGCGATTAGATTCATTCTCCATCGTATCCATTCAAGTATAATTATCATTTTATGATTTAAAAATAATTTTTAAGGACTTGATATCATTCTGGATATGAATAAGATACAACCTATCCATGAAAAACATGGCTTATGTAACAAAACATATAAAACAAAACGAGTAAGTTAACACCCGAAACAACGATAATACTAAGATATTATTAACAAAGCAATGTAAAAAGATCATATATGATATCATATGAATGATATGATTATTTTATAATTTAATAACAATTATTTCACCATTATACAGGAGGTTAACCTACCCCAACCAAGGAAAAGTACAAGGTATGGTTTATTTCGCAATCTCTTCATTATCCGAGGTTGTTTATACGTAATTATCTACTGGGATTTCTTTATCATCCACATCCATGTTTCTTCGAAATGTATTTCAAAAAGATTTTACTATTTAAAATAATATGGGTTAAAGTCATTTATACCCTTGTTTGACATTTTATAAGAGGTTTATAAAGTAATCTTTCCGTCGTTTTCCAAACAAGGTGCTTTTAACCATTTCGACAGAATTAAGGTAAGAATGTTTTTTTAACTTATACGGCGGGTGCGGTTATTTTCCGCCGATATAAAATCATCGAAGCTTCCCTTACAAGCTGATAAGAATATTTTCAAAAAAATGTTTTATTTCATAAATATATGACTCTTAAATTATTTCAAAATAGAAAGAGATATTTCTCTAAAAAGAGTTTTGATTTCATCTCTGTCAACATCCTTTGATGGATTTTACACGCTTATTTGATGTTGATTTATTATGATACAAAACTTCAATATTGTATTTAAGGTTTTGTGATATGTTTGACTGTGGATGTGTTATTTTTATACCGTTCATAGTTTGTGGTGAAAGTATTGACATTTCGTATGCTATTTTTAATACGAATGTTTATGTTATGTTTAAACCTTTTCATATGGGAATGCATTGGACTTAATATGTGACGGGTGGAGCCCACTATAGCTCCTCGATGCATCGGTAGGTCTAATGAGACAAAATAGTGTCTTTGCACAAGGCCTTAGAAAAATCTTATTTGTAGTCTTGGCATGAGGCCTTGGCTATGTGGTTATGATAGTCTGGCATTATGCATTCCATCATTATGAAAGTGGTTATTGATATTGCATGTGATTATTCGATTATTAGAATATCCATGTGAATAAGTAAATGACATTATTTCATTTTATTTTTTCCATACTATGTTTAAGTTCAAGTTTAAAAGGCTTTTGTTTTAGTTATACACTGCCTTAAATGTTTATTCTTATTTATGAAAGTTTCCGCTATATTGTTATCCTTACTGGGCATTTGAGCTCACCCCTTTTCTATGTTTTATTTTTCCTAGGATGTGAAGAAGTAAGTTATGAATGACCTGCAGTGATAGTATGTGGGGATATGAGTGTGGAATATGAAGACTATGTTGTTGTAGTAGTTTTTCACTTTATGATGTAATGTAAGACTTTATGAATATATCTATTGTTTCCAAGGCTACTAAACCAATCGGTCTTTCGAGATTTGATCATTCTTGTGATCATGCCAATGTTATGTAATAATGCCCCAGCTTTGGGTAACTGGGGTCGGGGCATTACAGTTGGTATCAGAGAAAGTTTAGTACAAACCTTAGAAGCTAGATTTAGATAAACTCTGATTAGAGTACATAGACCTAAGATGGACTTTGAGGATTAGTATAGAATAACTTCCAAGAATTTTCTTATTGTAGAGATTTTGTGAGTTTTCTGAGCAATAAATCCTTGTCTGGATACGAGCAGGTAGAGGTGGCTCTAGCACAGATGTACCTAGGGGTAAAACCCGAAAACACCACTTTGAGCTAGACTCGAACGGGAACTGGTGCACGACAACGGGCCTTGCTTCACTCTTGGTTACGACACTCCTGGGGGATATGCTTAGGATAACTCTCATTTTCGTTAAAAATCATTATGAAGGGTTTATGAGTATATACTTCCTCAAAGAAAACATTTTTATGATTATGGATTATATCCATAAATAGTCCAATTTATGTTAAGTGTTTTATAAGTATGGAATTATGTATTTTGATTCATAAACTGATCTAGTTTATGCCATTGTTTAGAAATGGAGCCTAGTGGAAGAAATGGAAACTATATCAATGCACGCACTCCATGTAGGGATTTCCCTCCTGCTCAAGATAATTATAGTTGAGCTGGTGATGCAACTGGTGCCGATCTTCTAATCACCATACTGGGACAACTCACTCAGGTTATAAATAATAACCTTACTTGTATGGAGCACCCTGATCCGCAGCGTGGATGATCAATGTTAGATCGATTCATGAGGCAACAACCACCAATATTCAATGGGAGTACAAATACCTTAGTAGCTGAGCAATGGATAAATTCCCTAGAGAAAATATTTTAGGCTTTAGGGAGTGGGGAAAGGGAAAAAGTTATCATGGCAGTTTACCGCCTCACTAGAGATGCTGATCAATGGTGGTCATTGATTCAAAAAATGAAGGAAGATGATGAAGTATCAAATATTTAATGGAGGGAGTTCAAAGATATGTATTTAGAAAAATACTTTCCTCGTGACCATCGAGCAGATATGGAAAGGCAATTTATGAGTCTGAGACAAAAGGATGATGAGAATGTCGCAAAGTATGATCCTAACTTTACATGGTTAGCAAGGTATGCTAGAGATTATATACGTAAACCAAGAAGTAAGATTGATCGTTTCTTTTATGGGTTAAAACCATTTCTCTGTTGAGTATTAGTCTCACAATCCTTCTCGTCATACGAAGACGTTTTCTCATGTGCTATCAAGACAGAAAAGGAATTCTCTAAGTCTTATGACTTTAAAGAAAAGCAAGAGAAGAAGAGATCTACTAATAAATCTGGGAATGGAAATAAGGGGAAGAAGGGAAAGGTTCAATATCAATCCTGTGGTAAATGTGGGAAGAAACACCCCGGTACTTGATTGAAGGGAATGTGCGTCTGTTACACATGTGGTGAAAAAGGCCATCAATCTCGTGAATGCAAAGGGAAGAAGGAAGCTACCAATGTTCAATGCTACAATTGCAGGGAGATGGGACATTATGAAAATGAATGTCATCAGCGTCAGAGGAACTTACCTCAGAAAAGGCCAAGGGATCCAGGCCAAGCTTATGCTATCACTGCTGCTGAGGTAGAAGCTCAGAAAGACGTGGTGGCAGTTAATTTAATGGATTCCTCAAGTTTAGCAAATGCATTATTTGATTTTGGATCATCGCATTGTTTCATATCTTCCCAGTTTGCTAAGAAAATTAGATATTTCCAATTTGATTTAACAAGGGAGTTGTCAGTTAAAACTCCTAAGGGAAGTATCATTGCAACAAAGTTTTGTGAATCAGTCCCCATTAGTGCACATAAATGTTCTTTATCTTCTTATCTTGTCGTCATACCTATGATTGAGTTTGATATAATCCTCGGTATGGACTGGCTTTTGGACTATGATGCGAAGATTTATTTTAAGAAGAAAGAGGGTACGATTCTTGATGATGATGATAAGGAACACCTTATCTTTAGAGTAGAATCATCACCACCTAATTCTTATTTAGATCCACCCCCAGTAGCTCAACAAAATTCAATTATTGGGGAGGAATAGAATGAAATAACTGTGGGTGAGGAATGGAATGTTAAAATATAGGATGTACCTGTGGTGAAAGAATTTGTAGATGTATTTCTGGAAGATTTACCTAGACATCCTCCAGAACAAGAAGCTGAGTTTTCCATTGATTTAACTCCTGGATCAAGGCCTATATCGAAGACCCCTTATAGAATGGCCACTATAGAATTATTTGAACTAAAGAAACAACTAGAAGAATTGAGTAATAAGGGATTTATTATCCCTAGTGTTTCTCCATGGGGAGCCCCTGTTCTTTTTGTTAAAAAGAAATATGGATCTATGAGGTTATGTATCGACTATAGGGAGACCAATGCTATACCAATAAAGAAAAAGTATCCCCTACCTCGCATTGATGATTTATTTGACCAACTACATGGAGGTCAATACTTTTCAAAGATTGAAATTCGATCTGGATACCATCAGTTGTGTGTGAAGAAGGAAGAAATTCCGAAGACAGCATTTCGAACTAGGTACCGGCATTACGAGTTTACTGTAATGCCTTTTGGATTGACTAATGCACCCTCTGTATTCATGGATCTGATGAATAGTGTTTTCAAGGAGTATCTCGATGAATTTTTGGTGGTATTTATTGATGATAACTTAGTATACTCCAAAAGCTACGAAGATCATGAAAATAACTTGCGCATTATCCTGAAGACTCTGAGAAGACATGAATTATATGGGATGTTTAGCAAGTGTGAATTCTGGCTTCAGGAGATTTATTTTCTTGGCCATATTGTCTCTAAGGATGGAATCTCTATTGATCCTTCTAAGACCAAGGCAATCCTAGAATGGCCAGCACCTACGAGTATAACTGAGGTACGTAGTTTTATTGGTTTGGCAGGTTATTATCGACAGTTCGTCCAGAATTTTTCCCAATTGGCAAACCCATTAACGAAGCTCACATGTAAAGGGGTTAAATTTGTTTGGAAAAAAGAGTGTGAAGAATTTTTTTAATAATTTAAGAGAATATTAGTCAATGCTCCTATATTGACTCTACCATCGGGGAATGATGAGTTCGTTATTTATAGTGATGCATCGAAGAAAGGACTTGGTTGTGTCCTTATGCATAATGATAGAGTTATTGCCTATGCATCACGACAGTTGAAAATTCATGAAAAAAACTATCCTACTCATGATCTCGAGTTAGCAGCTGTGATCTTTTCTTTGAAGATATGGAGGCACTACCTTTATGGTGAAAATTGTGAGATCTATACTAATCACAAGAGTTTGAAGTATATTTTCTCACAAAAAGAACTCAACATGAGGCAAAAGAGATGGCTTGAATTGCTCAAGGATTATGATTGTACGATACACTACCACCTGGGGAAAGCAAACAAGGTGGAAGATGCTTTGAGCAGAAAAGACCATGGAGTTTTGAACGTGATGAGAATTGAAAGGGATCCAATTTTCATGGATCTAGTGAAGATGGACATGGGAATAACCAGGGAAGGTGAAACATCAATGCTTTTTCAAATGGTTGCCAAACTATCTTTACTAGAAAGGATTAAGAGTTCTCAGACCGATGATGAAGAATTTTGAAAGAAGATTAAAGCTATGAATGATGGGAGATTGAGAGACTTTCTGTATGAAGAAGGAATTTTGAAATTCGGGAAGAGAATTTGTGTTCCCGATATACCTGATCTAAAAAGGGAATTGTTAGATGATGCTCATAGTTCCAATTTCTCTATACACCCTAGGAGCACCAAAATGTATAGATATTTGAAGGAACATTTTTGGTGGGACAACATGAAGAGGGAGATTGCTGATTTTGTGTCAAGATGTATGGTTTGTCAACAAGTGAAAGCTGGAAGGCAACAACCTGGAGGAGTCATGCAACCTCTTCCCATACCAGAGTGGAAATGGGACAATATTACGATGGACATTGTTGTGGGACTACCAAAGACTCCTAGAAGGAATGATACAATATGGGTTATTGTTGATCGTCTTACCAAGTCAGCACATTTTCTTTCTATAAGAGTAGATCTACCCCTGGAACGTCTAGCAAGACTATATATTAATGAAGTTGTGATACTTCATAGAGTACCCCTATCTATTGTTTCTGATCGTGATCCCCGTTTTACTTCAAGGTTCTGGAAAAGTCTTCAGAAATCCCTGGATACTGAACTTCATTTGAGCACTGCTTACCACCCTCAGACAGACGAACAATCAGAATGGACTATTCAAAGCTTAGAAGACATGTTGAGATCTTGCTCACTTGACTTTCAGGGTATGTGGGATCAATATTTACCTTTGGTAGAATTTTCCTATAACAATAGCTTCCATTCGAGTATTCAGATGGCACCATATAAAGCGTTATACGAAAAGAGATGTCGCACACCAACCTGTTGGGATGACGTTGGTGAAAGAAAACTTGTAGGTCTAGAACTGGTGGAGGAAACAATGGAAAAGGTGAAGGTAATCCAAAATCACATCAAAGCAGCTCAAAGTAGGCAGAAGAGCTATGCCGATAATCGAAGGAAGGATTTGGAATTTCAAGTCTGTGATCATGTTTTCCCAAAGGTATCTCCATGGAAGGGAGTCATATGTTTTGGTAAGAAAGTTAAATTGAGTCCCAGGTATATCGGACCTTTCGAAATTCTAGAACGAATTGGGGTTGTAGCTTACCGATTGGCAATGCCACCAAGTCTCTCCAATGTTCACGATGTGTTCCACTTATCTCTATTGAGGAAATACATGCCTGACCCAACGCATGTACTCACCTATGAGGAATTAGAACTGGAACCCGATCTGTCTTACTGCGAAGAACCGGTCAAGATTATTGATACGAGAGAACAAGTACTGAGAAACCGGATGACGTGTCTGGTAAAAGTTTTGTGGAGAAACCATAAGATGGAAGAAGCAACATGGGAACCCGAGGAACTTATGATGAAGAACCACCCGAGTCTTTTCATACGGTAGTATTCTAGAAATTTCTAGGATGAAATTCTTTGAATGAGGGGAGAATGTAACACCCCAAGTTCCTACGGTATGTTTCTCTTTGAATAATACGATAGCGTGTGTTGTACGCAACATCGAGTTCTAACACACACCACAACCGATCAAACTAGCCGTTATGAATAGTAATACCTACTTTTTGAAATTATATATATTTTATATTTCAAAATGGACTTCATTTTTGGATTCGAAATATCAAATTTAGCCTAAGGTGAAATTTTGGTACTTTTCGGATAACTTTAATATTTTGATGAATAGTGAAAATTACTAAATTTTAATTAAAAACAACTTTTTTAATCGAAATAATTTTTATTGATAAATTATGAATTTGAGTGGTTTTAAAGTATATTTAGAATATAATTTTACCATTTAATAAAATGTTTGCCATTGGACATAATTTCACAATTAAATCGAACATAAACAAGTATCAATCTTTTGATAGTTATTATATCTTAAAAACATGCTTTTTGTTTTGACAGCGGGAATTATTTTTAAATTAATTTCTGCCACTTATGTGTTTTGAATTTGGAAAAATGGATACCATATTTGGAATCTGGATGTTCAAATTGTGTAAATAGGTAAATTTTATTTTTAGAGATTTTGAATAATTACTTCGGTAAATATTTTATTTACCATGGTTAAAGGGTAAATCCGGTAAATAAGGGTTAAAAAATAATATTATAATAGTAAAAAATTACCCTAAAACGTTTCCTAACCTTATTGGTTGATACATGTTCGACAATGGGAATCTTTGGGTCAATTTTGGGACCCCATAGAGCCACTTGTAGGTGATAGGGACACTTAATTTTAATTAAGTTAAAATAAGTACAAAAATGACAAAAGCATATATCTTTTAGAAAAACAATTTTTACATAGGGTTATATATGTTGGATTTTATACTATAAATATTCATTAGAAAGATAAAAATATTTCATACATAATGATAGTTTATTTATAATTTTTATACATTAAATAATTTAATTTATTTATGACACAATTATGATGCAGTAATTACCATAATAGTGACAAATTAAAATAATTAATATTATAAATACCCAAATAAATATAATTTGAGACTTTTTATGAATTACACTAATTTTATAGGATAATATGACATATTATTATTGATTTAATTTACTTTTTTCGAAGTAATAATTCTGTTATGAGTTTCACAAAAATCAACTATTGAATAGTGTCAAAATTGACATAAAAGTGTTTTTAAAACAAATATTATATTATTAATTGATATTAAATTCATAAAAATCATGGTTCGGCCAAGAGACTTATATCATGATAGGTGTATCATTAATGGACCACTTGGGGGTCTCTTGGATGTAT
The DNA here is from genome assembly GCA_963277665.1 of Viscum album. Lineage (NCBI taxonomy): Eukaryota > Viridiplantae > Streptophyta > Magnoliopsida > Santalales > Viscaceae > Viscum > Viscum album. The sequence continues at coordinate 1,872,544,698 of OY728120.1, read as the reverse complement.
ATAGTATGTTTATTAACTATATAATATAAAAATACAAAGTGACATGGTAAATGTCAAACTAATTAACTAAGAGTTAAAACTAAAATATATGGTTAATATAGTAACCCAAACCTATCTAAATTCTATTGGTTGAATGGTTTTCGACCTATACCTACCTTAACCTTTTAATAATAAATTTTTGAGCCATTAGAAACCAAATATGAATTTATTATAAATTAATATTTCTAGCTTTTCCAAAGGTGCCCCTCACTCCTCTTATAAAAGGGCACTCTTCCTTCTCATTTATTCACACCTTAAAAGCCTTTTGGTTCGGACAAAATCTACCCAAATAGTCTCCCAACTTCCCTCACTACAACCTAGAGGCCTTAGTTTGATCAGAAAGCCAACTTAAGGAGCCCTTTTGATCAAATCAAAAGGAAGAACCGGAAGAAGAGGTAATGATTTCACCACCCTTTTCCAAGTTCCTTTCTTCTTCCACTTCTTCTTATTTTGTTGTTACCATTATAAAATAATAAATCCAGTATCATATATATACTGTGATGTTATTATAAATATGTTACAACCATATTTATTATTCTATCCATCCTTTGAATAACATGTCACCATACGTGCGTACGTACACCGTCTCCAAGTCATGGTGTAATTGTTATTCAATAAATTATTATTTGGATGAGTATAATAATGATGTGTAATTCATGTAAATAATAAATGTAACATGATAATGATTCTGTATATATGATATTCCATTCAATTATATATTATTTTAATATCAAAAGAATGATATTGTCGCTCGTGCGTACGTACGGACTACCGTCTCCACGAACGCGATGAGATTCATTCTCCATCGTATCCATTCAAGTATAATTATCATTTGATGATTTTAAAATAATGTTCAAGGACTTGATATCATTCTGGATATGAGTAAGATACAACCTATCCATGAAAAACATGGCTTATGTAACAAAACATATAAAAGAAAACAAGTAAGTTAACACCCGAAACAACTATAATACTAAGATATTATTAACAAAGCAATGTTAAAAGATCATATATGATATCATATGAATGTATATGATTTTTGTATAATTTAATAACAATTATTTAACCATTATATAGGAGGTTAACCTACCCCAACCAAGGAAAAGTACAAGGTAAGGGTTATTTTGCAATCTCTTTATTATCTGAGGTTGTTTATACGTAATTATCTACTGGGATTTCTTTATCATCCACATCCATGTTTCTTCGAAATGCATTTCAAAAAGATTTTACTAATTAAAATAATATGGGTTAAAATCATTTATACCCTTGTTTGACTTTTTATAAGAGGTTTATAACGGAATCTTTCCGTCATTTTCCAAACTAGGTGCTTTTAACCTTTTCGACAGAATTAAGGTAAGAATGTTTTTTTAACATATATGGCGGGTGCGGTTATTTTCCGCCGTTATAAAATCTTTGAAGCTTCCCTAACAAGCTTATAAGAATATTTTCAAAGAAAATGTTTTATTTCATAAATATATGACTCTTAAATTATTTCAAAATAGAAAGAGATATTTCTCTAAAAAGAGTTTCGATTTCATCTATGTCAACATCCTTTGATGGATTTTACGCTTATTTGAAGTTGATTTATTATGATACAAAACTTATATATTGTATTGAAGGTTTTGTGATATGTTTGAATGTGGATGTGCTATTTTTATACCGTTCATAGTTTATGGTGAAAGTATTGACATTTCGTATGCTAGTTTTAATACGAATGTTTATGTTATGTTTAAACCTTTTCATATGGGAATGCATTGGACTTAATATGTGACAGGTGGAGCCCGCTATAGCTCCTCAATGCATTGGTAGGTCTCATGAGACAAACTAGTGTCTTGGCACAAGGCCTTGGCAAAATCTTATTTGTAGTCTTGGCACGAGGCCTTGGCTATGTGGTTATGATAGTGTGGCATTATGGATTCCATCATTATGAAAGTGGTTATTGATATTGCATGTGATTATTCGATTAGTAGAATATCCATGTGAATAAGTAAATGGCATTATTTTATTTTATTTTTTCCATACTATGTTGAAGTTCAAGTTTAAAAGGCTTTTGTTTTAGTTATACACTGCCTTAAATGTTTATTCTTATTTATGAAAGTTTCCGCTATATTGTTATCCTTACTAGGCATTTGAGCTCACCCCTTTTCTATGTTTTATTTTTCCCAGGATCTGAATAAGTAAGTTATGAATGACCTGCATGGATAGTATGTGGGGATATGAGTGTGGAATATGGAGACTATGTTGTTGTAGTATTTTTTCACTTTATGATGTAATGCAAGACTTTATGAATATATCTAGTGTTTCCAAGGCTACTAAACCAATCGGTCTTCCGAGATTTGATCTTTCTTGTGATCATGCCAATGTTATGTAATAATGCACCGACTCTGGGTAACTGGGGTCGGGGAGTTACATGGGTGGATATAAATTCTTAATTTTTTTATAGGTACACAAATTATGAATTGCAGGTTTGGTAGTTACCACTCCTTATTTATAAGATGGTATTTGTTTCTTATATTGGAGACATGAGAGTCATATTGAGATGCTGGTGTTTATCGCTAGTTCCAGACTATATTACTTGGGTTGTTCATTTAATTGACCAATTAGGCCACCTGTTTATTTTTATTTTAGATTATCAATCCAGGTATAGAAATAAAAAAAATTAATTATATTATTTTTATTTATTCAAAATATTTTTGAAAAAGTTTTATTATTATTTATATTTATAGCTTAGTTAGATGTTAAATTTTTACATATAAACTTATTTTTTTCATATCTGTTCACTATGAGGAGACCTCATACAAGGATCTAATTTTTTATTTTCTTTATCCAAGTTTTATAAATGGTGTTACTGTTATCATGTGATTAATTGTGATAACATGGTGATTTTTCCAACCTGGTGTAATTGAGAATGCTCCTCAATATGTTTGTCTTCTTGACTCTTCAAAATGTTAGGTTAACATAGGATACTTCTCAATAGTAAAATAAATTTTCTATATTCCTAGAAAGATTGGAAATCAATCTCATGAATATAGCTTTATGGGATATTCCAATAAGTATAGTTCATTAATTTTTAGTAGATGGGAAAATATACCAACTGATACACAATATATATATGTAACTCATGATAGAAGACTCCATACAGAGACAACCAATCTTATTCAATGATTAAATTCAATGTTCAAGTTCCTAGAGATATAGTGGATGATACGTTAACTATAAATTCAATATTGGTAAATTATTTATTAGATTCTGAATCCTCATACTCTTTTACACCTTCCAGGTTTTCCTAGAAAACTAAATATCTCACTTGTACACAATGAAGGGACTTATAAATAATGTAACCTAGTAGAAAAATTATTGTATAAATGTTACATATTTCATTACCACTAATGATGATTACATATTCCATACTCACAAATTTTAATATTATACATATTGTAGACATTGATATAATACCTAATATAGATTTAATTTAGAAGAATAATGAAGAAATGTATTGAGAAGATATGGAGATCATGATTTGTAATGATTATTTGTCATTACATATCTATATAAAAAATTCATCATCATCATAAACATTCATGGATCGACCCCTAGTATCTCTCCTTTTTTAAATTCAATGAGATGAAGAGAGAACACAACCTATGGACGAGAATTGTAAATATAGGATAAATGATGTTCATATTTTATTATAATACATTAATGTGTTTCATAAAGAACTAACCAAAAATCCAAAAAATCATGAAGTTGAGTTTTATATTGAACCCATATTTAACCTGAAATATATGTATATTAATTCATAGTGAACAGACACCATTTATCCAGCGGTGTTAATGAAATTGAAACTAATGTTAGGTGATATTAGATTCATCCCCCCTTGATTTTAATCATGGGGAGCTCCTTTTATGATTGTGAAACATAAGGATGGTACTCTGAGGGTTTTTGATTATTATAATGAAATAAATTGCATTGTCATGAAGAAAAAATATCACAACCCTCATATTGGAGACTTCACTGAATAACTTCAATGATATCAATATTTTTCAACAATTGATCTTCATTCTAGGTATCATTAATTAATAGTATTGAAGGAATACATACTAGAGACACAATTTCATATGTAATATAATAATTATGAGTTTATATTATCATGCATTGGATTTATTAATGCACCCACTATTTTTATGATCTAATAAAAAATATCCATGGAATGTCTTGATAAAATTAATTTTGTATTTATTGATGATATCTTGGTATAATCCAAAATATATAAATAGAATAAGATTAATTTAAAAATCATTCTTAAGAATCTAAGATAAAATGTGTTATATGGTAAATTTATCATGTATGAATTTTCTCTTCAGGATTTTCATTATAGGTGAAATATATTCTATAAGGATAAAGTATTAGTTGATCAACGAAAAATATACCCAATTGATGGAATATGATATCAATCATAAATGAGGTATATATTTTATGTGGATTAACAATTTAATATTAGATATTTTATCAAAATATATCCCAATTATCAATCCTACTGAAAATGTTTACTTGTAAAAGATTTAATTTATTAAAGATTGAAGAATATAAATAATGTTTAGAAGAATTAATGTGATGGTTAACCAATGCATCGATGTTGAAATGACTATCAAGAAAGGATGTTTTTGTGACATATGGGGACCCATAAATGAAAGGGAATGGATGTGTCCTCACATTGAATGAAAATGTTATTTCTTATGAATTAAGGTAGTTAAGATCCTAGAATAGAATAATATGACACAAGATATTTGGTTGAAATCCATAATTTATCTTTGACCATTTGGAAGCATTATATTGTTTTTGACAAATGTGAGATATATGTATATAAAAAGGGAAAGAAATAAATCTTTTCATAGAATCTAATCAACATGTGACAAAGGAAATTGCTATTACTACTACAAGATTGTGATATCTCAATACACCACCAATATCAGTTTTCTAATAAGGTAGTGGATGCATTTAATATGAAATATCATGGATTTCTAACTATGATGAAGAATAATATGGTTTAATTATTTTGGAAATTATTAATGTTAGATATGATAATTATTAGGGAAATGGACAGATTAATAATTTTATAAATGATTTCCAAATGATCCTTATCAAAAAAGATTAAAATTTTCCATATTTATCATAAGATTTTACAAAATAAAATTAATAAGATTAATTAGGAGAAATTTTCTGATTTTTTTCTGATGATGGTGTAAAACAATTAGAATGTGTTTATGTGTTCCATCAATACATATGAAAAATAATGAATTGTTACATGAATCTTATGTATTGAATTTATATATATACCCAAGAAGCAAAAAAATGATTCAAGATTTAGCGGAACATTTTATATGGGATAACATTTAATATGAAATTACACTATTTTTATCATGATTCTTGGTGTGTCAACAAGGAAAGGTTGACAGAAATCAACCAAAATGATTCATGAATGTTTAAACTATTCCAGTGTGTAAATGTGATGATACTACTATTGACATTACTTCTAGATTTCAAAATACTCCTATAAATAATGATTCCATATGGGTTGTTGTTGACCAGCTTACCAAGTACACACATTCCAATTTTATAAGAGAAAATATACTTCTTCAGAACCTTGAAAGACCCAATAATAATGATGACGAGATACTTCATCGTACACCTTATTAAATTAAATCTGATTATGATATATTTTTACAGAAAATTATAAATTGGTCCCCAGAAGGCTCTTGACACCAAGATACATTTTAAAAAAACTATCATCCTCAAATTTAATGGTATTATAAAAGTTCTATTTGGACAATAGATGATATGTTGAGGTATTTATAAATTGACTGTGATAGTATATGGTATTATTACATACCTTTGAAAAAATTCATATAATAAAATATATTTTATCCGAGCATCCTAATGGAACCATATGAATCATTGTAAGGAATGTGGATTCCAAGTCAAAATTGAAGGGTTATAGATTGGGATAATCATCTTATAGTATTAGATCATGTTGAAGTGACAATGGAGAATGTAAAGACTATTTAGAATCATTTCATTGTAGATAATTGTAAAAAAAGTGTCTTATAGATGAATTCAAGATGTATTTAGAATATCTAGAGGGATATATTATTTCTATGATGTTTTATATATGAAAAAATGTTATAATGTTCAGAGTTAAAGTTAAAATATGTCCTATGTACATTTTAGATTTTTATATTATACAAATAATTGAATTTGGGGGCTTACCATTAGTCTTTGACAACTACTCTTTATGAGGTTCATGATGTGTTTCATATATATATTCATTGAGGAACTACATTATAGAACCAATTTAGGTGATTGACTATTAATAAATATAATTGAATCCTAATTATAAAACTATAAATAGCCTATCTATATTCTGGATATTAGAAAACAAGTGTTGAGGAATTAGAAGACTTGAATAGTAAATGTTATTTAGCAAAATATGTTATGTCATAGGTGATTTGGGAAAATTAAGTGATTTAGGAAAATTAGGAGATATGATAAAGAAAATACAAAATTTATTTATGAGGGGATATACTAAAACATTAAGGATAATATTTTTTATGGAAGAAGGAAACTAACACTTGAGATTCAATTAGATTAATCAATTATTTCTAGATAAACAATAGCACAATGCACATTTATTTATTAAAAAATATATTATAACATAAATTCTAATTTGTTTGGAATTTTATGTAAGGAAATGAGTATATATTTTTAAATATGGGTTTCTTGATTATCTTAGGGTGATTTTTGGATTTTTCAATAATAATAAATAGTTAATTGAATAATGAAAAATAACAATTTTTTAAAAAAGTTAATTTTTTCATTAAATAAAGAAATTTTGAATTCTATTTATTATTTTAATTCCTTAATAAAGTAACATATGTCTCATTAAATTCTTTATAAATTAATTAATTAAAAATTAATTGATATTATTTATTATTTTTTTAAAAGTTCATTTTTGGGTTTTAGACCTCATTTGTTTGATAATGGTTCTTCATCATGATTTTATGGATTGCATTAAATTATAAATCATAAAATTTTGGAATTTTTTTTGATAAAATTGAATCAATTGTTATAATTATTGTGATTACTTTTTATAATTATATAAATTTCCTTTTTTTCATTATGATTATTAGTGAAGGTAAAATTTTAGAAATATTGTGAAGGTTTAAATAAAATAATTTTGGTGGGGGAGCACTAAAACGAAATATATTAAAAATACCTGAAAAATTCATAAATTTTGTTTTTTAATATTTTAATCCTATAAAATCCTAAATTATAAATTAGTTGATTTTGGATCCAAATTCCTTGATTAAAAATTTAATATATGTTAATCCTTTTAAAATTTTCATGTGTATCCTCTCCATCCATTATAAAAGGACACAACCACTCATATCTTCCTCCAACATTTTGAAAATTAAATATTATTAAATACTAAACTAAAAAACTTCTTAACATACTAAACCATTTTTGCGGTCTTTTATTGATTATAATACTAACCATAAAAGCCTTATGGTTAAAGACAAAAGTGGTTGTCCAAAGAAGTGGTATGACACTTAACTGATGGATTTTATTTTATTTCACCTTATACACCATTAAATACTATTCTATACATGATGAAATAATAAAATAAATGTCTCCCATATAGTTAAATGTTATTATGTTAATGGAAGAACCATTATTCTCCTCATTCTGTATCTAATTGGTTCCAAAATCATTATTTGTGCATAGATGTTTACTACTAACATGTGAAGAAATATACAACATTTTTCATCACCACCATTTGTGGATTGTTATTATGATGGTTATAATTATTATATGTTATATTTAGTAAATATTTATATTTATTTAAATATAATATATCATTTACCTTCTAACACTTCGACTAATTAAGAATGGTAACGTTGCTTGTGTGTACTTGGTGACTACCACCTCTATAAGGTGACTTGATTCAATTTTCATGTATAAAATTGAAAAATTATTCTAAATAAATAAATAAATAAATAAATATATCATATTTTCATGAAGATTAAAATTATATATTTTATTTAGATATTATAAATATATATGGAAGAAAACTACTACACTAGAAATCAAATGAAAAAGAAAACAATAAAAAATTGGAAAAAATGAATTTAATATGGAATTATTAATAAACGGGTGATAAATGTTATAGTAGGATCATATAGAATGTTATATGAAGGCATACTATTATGTTATTTAATTATAATAAATTTAAATTCATTATAGTTGAGTTTAAAATCATTTATGAAGAACGTGTGAACTAAGGTTAGAGTTAATTTCAGAATGTCATCACTATCTGAGTGGGTTGATATTTAGGTTAATTTTGAAATAATGATATGATCATTATATATTAAAATAAATATATTTTCTTATCTTTTAGTAATTTCATGGGGGTTTCAAGTATTAGTTCAATTTTATTAACTTATATGTAACTCAAAAATACCTAATGAATGTTTTATAGAAAACCATCATTGTTTTTCAGTTTTTTCTGAAATTTTTTTCTTCAATGTCCATATTTTAATTAAAATAATTTCAATAATTATTATATTATTATAAAATTGTATTATAATTTTAATCATTACCATTTTTTAAATTTCCATGAATTGGTTCAAAGGGAATCATCTTATTGTTTTTGCGAAGAGGCACTTATTATCAATTGTGTTAATAAAATCATTTTCTTAAATATTACCACAAGAAAAAAAATTTCTTTCATCACAACCATTATTTTCCTTAAATAATATTTTAATAACTTCCATGGTTATTTCCCAATAAAATATTTTTGTTGATATTTTGGAAATTATTTCATTCTATATAATTGATTTCAAAATGAAAAGTCTGTTTTCTTGAAGAAATCGTCCGATGATGATTTAAAAGTATTTACATCTATGCCAAAATCCATTAATGAATATTATGATTTAGTAAGACTGTTCTCGAATGATATAATTCACCATGTTTCTCAGAATTTGTTATTATGAATTTGACTAGGGAACGTATTCTTATTTATTATGATAGTTATTTCAGTATAAATACCTATCAATCATTAACAAATGTATCAATTTTACCAGGATTAATAAAGTATTATTTCCCCCATGATGCAGTCACTTATATCAATTATCAATGTAAAATTGTGAAAACAAACTCTAGGATTCTCTGTGTAGGATTGATACATTTTTCATAAATAGAGGTATATTATTTTTATATTTGAAACTATTTTTTGAAAAATAGGCGATGGTATGTTACCAAAACATGCCTAAATAAAATATTAAATTTTTATAGGGTTGTAAATGTATTTAATAATTTCATAAAATTTGAATTATATAGTATTCATATTAAATTCCGTGAAATTTTTTATTTTGAGAGTGTTCTTGTTAAGATAACTATTAAATATATATATATATATATATATTAGAGAATATACATACATAATGAATTTATTATATAGTATTTATAATTGGTTTTATTTATAATTTGTTAATAATTGTTAATATGGGGTGTAAATTTTATTAGTCATTTTTTTTAGTTTTATTTGATGATTTATAACAATATATATATATATATTAAAATGTTAATTGTTATGCATTATTTATCCAAAATATCTTTAAACAACTTCCTTATGTTATAATACCTAAAATTATGCAGTTATATGTTAGGTGTGATAATTGATATAGTTTTCTTATACCTTGAATTTTATTAATTCAGGATATTTGAGCTTGAAATTAATGGTTTATTTTCAGTTGTAAATATTCTATATTATAATTGATATAGAATTGATGTATCTCTTGGGTAAATGACCATGGGTAAAGGGATTTTAGGTCAGACTGTTTACTGTCTTCAGAGCTTGTTATATACTATTAACAGTGGGTGTTTTCTACATTTCTTCTATGGTTAATATAAATGGGATTTTTTTATTTCTTATGATTATGATCGATTAAATCAATGGGTTCTATATACATATAGATTCCCTAAAAATTTGAAATTGATATTTTTGTATAAGAGAAATACACAAAGCATAGTTATTATTTTCTTTATAGAGGTCATAAATCAGTTTCCTAGCTACATGGGGATTGGACACCCTGGTCACATTAATATATTAAATCTAATTACATCACAGGTATGGTTCATGAAAATCACATGGTCTATTAATAATTATGTTAATCCCCCTTTAATATCTCTCGTTATCTCACAATGACTTGTAGACTACAGCTGATGATTATGCGACGGTTTCAAGATGTTCTCCCTTGATCAAGTGACATGTTGATTAATAGATGCCTAAAAATCACTCACGAACATTATAAAATAAAATAAGAATTGGTTTAAGGTACAATATAAATAGAGTAACAAAATTTTCATGTTAATGGATAATTGATTCCATGTGAACATTCCATTTATGCTAAAACACCTTACCAAAAGTCACCATTTTAATGGGACTTCTATTGGACATGTAACCTCTATCATATGATTGATATCAGATTATCCATTTGATCATTTGATGACTTAATGGATAATAATGTTTTGAATTCCAAATTCATAATAAAATAAATTTTGGAAACTATTTAAACATTATGTTAAGGGAGTTATGCATATACTCATGTAAAGTGCTTTAAACATGCCATCTTGATCTCACAAAGGGCCCCCCAAAAAATCACCCAGATAGTGAAATGACCCTTTGACATGAAGATTAGATTATCAAAGAACATTTTTACAAGACACATGTTCAATTAATATGAAAATTATTGATTGAAATCAAATGATGTTTTTATCATGGGATATTAAATTGATTTTAAGAATGACCCGCAGCTGGTTCACACCAAATGTGTGATGTGATGGTCCCTCACTCAACTATTGAACATGTATAAAATTTAAGGACTATAAAAATAGGTGTAGTTCTAGGATGTTGAAAAAAAATTCTCCCACAAGCATAGAAAAAACATAGACATGAGACTACAGAGGTGAGGGAAGACTTCTCCAATTTGATAACCACACAACATCATGAGTCTTCCAATTAGTAAACCAAGGGAATGTATTAAGGGATTAAAAAATTTTACAATAATCCTCAAGAGATTACTCTATTTATTATGAAAATGGCACCCATAACTGAACCTAGATCATGAGAATTATATTCTGTGTGTTTACTTGGTCATATGAGGACTCAATAGGACAACTACAGGTGAATATTGAGGTATTTTTGTGATAAATATCCAAATAAGATGGAACAAATACCTGTATACATACACTTTGGTGCTCTTGTGAGTGGCAGGGGGGTCATGCACCTCACATGGCCAAATCATTAGTAATGTAATGAAATAAAGACACTGAAAGAAGATCGTGAAATTTCATTTGGATATATCTATCAAGTCACGCAACACCTTCTGGATATGTTATCCAAGTCACATGAAGTCCTGCAGACATATCAGCCATGTAACATGACACCCTCTATATATTTGGGATGATCATGAGAATTACACTAGACATTTCATCGAGATCGTGCTATGGTCACCAAACATGTCATCCAAGTCACAGAATTCCCTTTGTACATGTTTTGAAGATATTTTGATTCCTTATAGACATGTTAGATTCATCATGTGATAAACCCCAAACATGATGACCTTAATCACATGAAGACCCATAGACATTTCAGTTAGAAACCTTTGGAAATATCATATAGACTCCCTATACATTCTGGGCTGAAATGACAAACATTTAATCTCTATCCAGTAGGAATACTCAGGTATGTTTACCCGAACCATTAAAAAAAGAGCCTTTAGATTAGAATTATCCATTCATATAAGATGTATTTATAATAGAGTATGGATATGAACTCATTTTGAGATCCCCATGCCACTCATGGTCTCTACCTCCAAATCTATTTTTTTATTTTCTAATAATCCATTTTTAGGGGAAAAATTGAAACCCTACGACAAAACCATCCATGAAATTACAACTACAAAACATAGAAATATTCCAACACGTAATTTCACATTCAAATTTCAAAATGTAGATTGAAAGATCCAGCATCAATCCACATGCCTTCTGTCAGCTCATTGTATACTAAGAATCCTCAGGACGCAAACACACCATCTTGTCACCTCATCACTATCCTCCTGTCAACGTTGCCTAAAACACCACCCCAAATGAGAGAAGTCATTCTATCAAAACCAGAAACCCCACCATCGATTAAACTTGAATCAAAACAGATCCAACCTCATCCATGAAAAATTCATCAAAAAGGTACACAAACCCAACAAAAACATTACTAACCGCCACCACCAACACATATCAATCTTCTGGAGCACCGTCATTGGCACTGTGCATTAAACCATTACAAATGCACATCATCGGAAAAAAAATCTTCACTGGAAGATAGACCGAATCTGTCACCAAATACATCACCTCCAAATGCATCACCAGAACAGAACCACATACCTGGATGAAGACGCTACCCAAATGAACATCAGTCATCCGGAGCCATACTGCCAAGACGCGTCGTTGGCGCTGAACACATCCAACAACACCATCACAAAACCACCACCAACACCGTCAAACTAGACCAATATGGAGTCCAGTACAAAGGGATAGGTCGTAAGGGAAGAGGTGGAAGAACCGGACAAATGGAATAATCACTGATCATCGATACCAACATAATCCCAAACCACCAGATCTCCTTCAGAGAAAACCAAAGTGGGGTTAGAATCAAAGGTTCCGATGATATGAGCATTGGAGCAACAATTATAGAACACAACTCAACAGTTGGAATCCGAGAGATATAGAACCACAACGGAAAATGAAACCCAAATCAAAAAATAAAACTGAACCTTGAAACTTAAAGAAACCCTTCGAGAGTGGAGATAAAAATGGAGAAAACAACCTCCTCAAGGGCTGGTGAAAGGGGCATTAGGGGGAAAGAGTAGGGACGCCACGAAAAGCAAGAAAGAGGGAGAGAGACGAGAGGAAACATGGAAACCATAGTTGAGAACGTTCTAACGCAGCGAGAGAAGGGGAAACCATAGATCTTGGAAGTGGGAGCTCCGCTTGGGTAAGTGTAATGTCTCGAGTTGGGTTCCACACACCGGTCTCATTTTCTAGATCACCACATGACATTAAGCATGCCTCCCTATAGACCAAAGGATACTTACTTGTAGTGAATATTTGATAAGTTGATAATGCGGAGACTATAAACTATTTTATCAAAGTAATACACCAACAAAAATAAAGAAACAATAGAGGAATAACATATGACCATACAAATACCAAAGAATCATGATAATAAAATATGTAAATACAATATCCTACGAAATTAGAAAAAATTCCATGCTAAAGTATGTGTACACTTTTAAAATGAAACTCAATCAAAGACATTACTGACTCCATGGAAAGTCACAAACCACATCCAGTTCCATCATCCATTCTCTATCCTGACTCAGCCACATAACATAGGGCCCTTTTCCCTTACCCATCCCTCCATCAGTGAAATATATTCAGGTTTCGATCATGTAGCCAAAGTAGGAGTGATTTAAAATAAGTAGGCCATCGCTAATGGGTTTAAAAAAAATCCATCAAATAGTGTATACAGTTATATAGAGAGTAAAATTCCTGAATTAAAGTAAACAGTTTACATTTATTTAATTTATCCTTATTTAACCACTTAACTTATGAGTTCATAAGGATTCCAGAACCTCAATACCTGCATCGGCTCATGACAGGGTTTGAGCAATACATAACAGATATAAAGTATCTGAATTTCCATTTTAAAATTCATTATCAAATTTTATAATTGATTAAATAATTAAAACATGTAATTTAGTCTGACATGAGTAATGTGAACCTTGGGCTCCAGCCTAAAGGGTCTAATGTGATTAAGACTAAATAAAGAATATTTTCTATCATAGAAGAGGTTTGAGTCTTTCCTTAGGACCAAATCCAATATCTCTCATATTATCTTGGAAATAAAAACGGAAACTCTCATGGTCTTCCTTCGTAAAGACTCTCACTGACCTCTTTCTTAAAAGCTCTCACGATCCTCTTCCATGAAGGCTCTCACGGTACTCTTCCATAATGTCTCTCACAATACTCTTCCCTAAAGGATCTCACAGTCCTACATAATTCAAAATGAAAGCTCTCACATTCTTCTACAGCATTCCCTTAGTCACCCCTTGGTTAACCCATGCGCTCCTTTATGCAATCATTATCACAACCAATTAATACATAGACAAAATACATATAAAAATTCCTTCCATTATTTTATTTAAAAATTATAAAATAATATCTATCTAATTAATTACTTTTCATAATTAATTAATCTCATATTATCTATTAATTAATTAAAAAATTAATTAATCAACATAATTCGATTAATTAACCCAACGATTAATTAACCACATCAATAATTTTTAATTAATTAAATAATTAATTAACCACTTTATCTCTAATAATTTAATCAAAAATTAATTAATCTTATCATAATATCATCACCCAATAATTATTAGACCAATTAATTAATTAAACACAAAAATAAAATATCTGAAAATTAATTCACCAATTAATCATTCATATTGTCAAATAAATATCATATAATTAATCCTACAATTAATTATCTCCATTAAATTAATAAATATCACATAATTAATTCCACAATTAATTATATCAATTCACAACATCAGTATCATATAATTAATTACACAATTAATTATATTAAATCAATATGTCAATATCGCATAATTATTTCCACAATTAATTATCTAAATTCAAAATATCAACATCCCATAACTAATCCCACACTTATTTATCTAAATTTAAAGCATCAATATGAAATAATTATTTCCACGATTAAATATCTCAATTCACTATATCAATATACCAAAACTAATTCCATTTTTAATTATCCCTAAATCCCACAATTTCACAGGTCCATAATTAATTAATTCACCAAAATAATTTATTCTGTTATGAAATTTTATTTCTAAACATTTATTGTTATTATAAAAATTTCATATAGGAAATCAAAATCATGACTATATGATTTAGATTTTAGACCACCAACATTAATTCATCAATGAACAATCACCCGATGGAAATCAACAAAAAAATGAGTGTCATAATGATGTTGAATGAGATCTGGATCTAAAATAAAAATCATGATCAAATAAATCATTATATCTCTAATATTGATCTAGATCTTCAATCCAATAAATTGATCCATTTTATTAGGTATAGATTTAACCATAATAGAAAACAATATCCCATAATGAATTGGGGAATTATGGGAGAAGGGTAGGAAATAATATGGGTTATGGTTTCTGCTATTAGGGAACACATATTGACAATATATATGTCAACCATGAAAATCCCCATTCTCCAAGGTTTCACAGTTTGTTGGTCTAGGGTGCAAAACTTTCTCTAACTGTGCACCAAACATTCGAAACCCAATTTCGATCAATATTTCTAAAAATTCACCCATACTTTCCTAAAGGTAAATACCAAATGACAAGTACTCAACAATATAAAAAAGATAACCTATAAATAAGTATAAGACAACACCATAAAAGGGCAAGGATCATACAATCTCCCCACCATACAACAACTTGTCCTCAAGCTGCACTCCCAATAATCTCTAAAATTTTAAGCCAACGAGATTGGGCCACTAACCCACATAACATCATTATTTCCCATTTTTCCTCCAACACATTTTATTGTTTTTAAAATACATGAAAAATCATCACAGTCTTTCCCCACAACACTATCTCATTGCGATCCAATACATGTATCTGATTCTCCTCAAGGGACACATCTATCTCTCGCTCTAAATCATCCACATAGATATTCTGGGAATAGAAGGGGTGATACCTCTATAGTTTTGATGCTTGAAAAAAATAAGTCATAGAACTTATTTCAATTGAATATTCGATTGGCGAGACACATGCAAGATTGTTTCCACTACCTCAAATAGTTCAATGACCATCGAAACAAACTTTTCTTATATCTATATCCTATGGTCACCCAAACACAATGGAACTTGAAATAATACACAATCACCCTCTGTAAACTCTAAGGGTCATCTATGTCTATCGGAATAAAACTAATATGGGCTCTAATCCATAGCCATACACATTCAAATCATATGAACTGGCTCTAAATTCTCTTACACAAGACTGAGTCCCAACAACTTTGACCCACCTACCTCCATCCAGAAAAAAGGATACATGCATGACCTACTGTAATGATCCCCTTATGTTTCCATATGTTTAGTTTCCTAATAACTATTGTTATATGAAAACTCAACCAAATCTAGGTGGTTCTACCCTTACCCACTGATTTTATGAACAAACAGCCACAACATATCCTTATGTACATGTATAGTACTCTCTGAAATCCCATCTATTTGTTAGTGGAAATCTATACTCAAGGAGACCTATGAACATATGACATTCTGTAATCCCTTCCATAAGTGTGAAGTAAAACATGAGTCATGGTATAAAACTATTGATAGTGTCACCCATGAAGATGAACTATCTACCAAACATAAAAATATCATATATTATCCAATGAGAAAGTCTCCCATATATGTAATAAATATGCCACATTTTTTAATATGTCGACAATAACCCAAATAGTGAAATTCCACCGAGGTGTCTTCTGGAGACCCACCACAAAGTACATCAAAATGTTCTCCAACATCCATTCATTAATGGGTAATGAAAATAGTAAACCACCATGTCATTGAATATATGACTTCACCTGTTAATTGTTGTA
Organism: Viscum album; assembly: GCA_963277665.1. Lineage (NCBI taxonomy): Eukaryota > Viridiplantae > Streptophyta > Magnoliopsida > Santalales > Viscaceae > Viscum > Viscum album. The sequence continues at coordinate 1,872,527,838 of OY728120.1, read as the reverse complement.
GCATCATGTCAAGATCCTTAATATCCCCTTTTTCATGAAAATCCACCAAAACTATTATCGAAGGTCACAAAACATTTTGGTCACACAAGGATGTAACACACACTTTGAGGCATGAAATTTACCCATCAACTCCTCTTATAGTCTTGTATGGAAAACAACCCAATTCTTGACATATATTATCTCATCCTCATCTATGATCTTGTTAAAATGCGAATACCCACCATAATGGATTTCCATCATGTTCAAGCACTCAAAATCCCAATAATCCCACTCTCTAATATTACTAAAAACTGTCGAATCAATAGAGATTGATTTGAAATTAATCTACCATTAATTATCCTGAACCATAACATGTATCTCATCCAAAAAAATCATCATCTTCCTCCCAAAACTATACTTTTGAACTGCTTGAGTCTGAGTTTTTCTTCTCAAGGAATAGGCCACACTATTTCCTTTCTCGGTCCTATATGCCTGCTCAAAATAAAACGACTGTATATACTCAAACCTTCTCTAATGAATGATATTCAAATCTATTTGAAAAAATTAATTTTTTATCATGTGATCAGTATAAACAAAATAAATTCTCCCATGTGATAATGCTATAAACACTTTTAATCATACACTACTACTTCTAACATGAGGTCATGCGTAGGGTTGTTCTCTTCATATGGTCATAGCTACCAAGACATGTACCCAAAAAATTGATCTCCCTACATCAACACTGCTCAAGGATTGATGCTAGAGGAATCAAAATATATCGTGTACTCATCAAATTTCTTGTTAGGATCAGGATCAGTGCCAATGTCAGGTGATTCTTCAATTCCTTGAAGGAATTTTAAAATTATTCCAACAAATAAACCACTATCCCCATTTTGGTCATGAAAAAATGTGTTTCTTCCAAACAAGAATGTCCTAGATTAATCTATAATAATATCCTATTAACCCCAAAAATCAATGGATAATAAAAAAATTCATGGCCAACTCCTCAGAAAATATTTCCTAAACCATCTTCGGGTCCACTAACACACTTTCCTATGAGATTATGTGCCCCAACAAGTGTACTTGATCAATCCCAAACTGGCACATAGATATTTTGGTGTATATATGATTCTCTATCTGTGTACTTAGGAAAATATCAAGTTGTTGTTCATGATCTCCAAGAGTCTTAGAGTACACCAAGATTTCATACACGAACACCTCAAAAAACTAATCTAGATACAAATGTAAGCTTTTTTTCATCAAGTCCAGAAACACTATTTTTTCATTCATCAATTCAAATGAAATTATGAAGAACTAATATAGGACATTATTTCTTGTAAAATAATTCCTTAGTATATCCGAAGTCTAAACACTGATATTATGTTACCCTGATCTCATGTAGTTATTGAAAAATACACAAGCTCCCCTCGACTAGTAAAAATGATCTCATATACGCAAAAAGCATATCAGTTCTTCACAATCATCTGACTCAACATTTGGTAATTAACACAGAAATTTGAAATCTCATTTGAATTAATGGAAAACAACACTGGTGACCCCAAAATTGATGCACTCAGTCAGATAAAACCATTATCATCCAATTCCTCCAGTAGAGTGTTGAGCTCTTGAAGTGCAGTCAGTGCTAATCGGTATGGTGGAATTGAAACTGTCACATCCTCCAGCATGATCTCAATTGAAAAAAACACTTCTCCCTTAGGTAGAATCCTTGAGAAGTCTTCAAGAATCACATCCTAAAACCAGTCCCCTACAAGTGAAAATAAATTCAGTTTTACACCTCCATCATCTATAACTAGACATAAAACCAAGGTTATAAGATCAACTAGTTGCTTAGTAATTGTTTATTCTATGCATGCCTCATTATCCCACTCTCTACGGTGATCATAGTTATCACCCTTAGGGGATCGGAAGGTCACTCTCTAGTAGTGAAAATATATATGGGCTCAGTATGAGACCACCCAGTCCATACTCATAATTAAGTTGAATCCTAACATATCATGAACATAGAGATCCTAGAGAAAAAATACTCCCAAATATTGAAAGAACACCCATTAGATAAATATATGTCTCTAGACCGTACTCACCATGGTGTATTCACGGTCATTAAGCCACTCAAAACTCCATTTCCAACCACATACAATTATTTTTTTTCTAATATGAGGGAATAATAGGAATCAATATTAAATAAGGTAGTAGTCAATTTAGAAATTATAAGAATTGTAAATATCACTATCAATGGACCATCCTCGCTATCCACGAGTGTGTGATACAATGCATCAAACTTGCTAACACATCTTATCTAGGATTCCATTTATCTACCTTGAGTTTCACAACTCTAGTGATATGGATGATATTTTCGAGAGTCACCACATCCACTACCTCCACAAACATAGCTAGTAGAACTCTATATTCTTGACTGATACGTTTCATAAGATCACCATCTTGCACCCTATTTCACTCTAGATCCTCTGTCTAAAATCATATATTGTGGGTTACTTTTGGGACTCTATTGATGTCTCATTTTCTATAGCTTCGACACTCCACTAGTGGTCTTGGTCACTGTTACCAATTCTATCCCTATGGACCAAATTGGTGGAAAATCACTAGAAAAAGGTCAAAGGTAACTGAATTCTCACCCTAGACACTCTTCTTCCCACAGATTTGGAAAAATATATCAAAATGACTCTTATTTAATTAAAATTATAACCTCCTAACCTTTCATAAGAATACACATATCTCACACTAGATGCTTCCCTCAGGTTCCATTCAGATTTGAGATAATGTTACACAACCTCTTTAAACTTATTTAACTAAAATAAGTTAACATGGGACATAATCTCACACTTTAGTTTGTCCTCCAAATATCCCACCATAAGTGTCTCATCTCCTTCCAATGCTGGATGAAAGTGACATAAGTCTATAAATGGCTAGAATATTCCATAAGAGGCATCCTCCCTTGATTCAAATGCATGAAAACATCTACTCTTTCATTCCTCATTGTCTCCGGATAAATGTTCTCCAGGAGCTTCTCTAAAACTTTCTTCCATAGCATACCATAACCACCCCCATACATACTAGAATGTCCAACTAGTTATTAACTGATCCTAATTGCACATAAGTTTCCAACAAGACCCTCTTATGAGTTCGAGCCTCTAAATGGTCATGTATAGTCTGGATAGACTCAATACAAAACATAGCTCCCTTATTTAAAAACTCTCCCATAAAAGTTGAAGGGTGATAAAACAAAAACACCCATTTAAGGTCTGAAATAATACTCAAAACCTACCTTGGGTATAATTTTTTTAATTATATAAAGCGAGAAAAATTCACTATGAACTATTCCCCTTCTTCCTTACCCAGATCTATAAGTTCCTTGGGTTCCACTACTAGTAGAGCAATACCAGTCATATCCTCCCATCATCATCTCATATTTAATCATCATATAGGAATAAATCTAAAATCCAAAACACACAAATAAGGTCTCATAACTCAATTTTAACACATTTACTTAAGAGTAAAATCATAAAAAGTCACAAAAAGTATTTTCCCCAAAACCCCATCACATGGAAAAAACTGAGGTTCTATTACAACACTTAAACATATTTCACCTAGGTTATGGTTATCAAATAATATTCTCACTAAAATTATTTACATTACATTAGACACCCATTTAATTATAATTTTCATCATTTTTCCATTCTCAATTCTCATTTTAGGCATGCTTTTCAATTCAATTTCATATGAAAGGAAAAAATGTACACGTTCTAAAACATACCCAAAACTCATTTTTCATGTGTGCCTAAAATAATTCCTGTCAAAAAAAATCTTGAGTGCATAGAATGATGAATATAGACTCAAATATAATTCTTTTTAGGTCCATAAGTCAATTATTATAAAATCTCAAAACAATTATCAGATAATACATAAAGTATGTCACCCAAGGTGAAATAATTTTTTACTATAACACCAAACTGAAATAACAACAATCCCACTATAGTTATTTGGGGTTTCCCCCTATATTAGAATAAAACTACCATGCATGAGGTATTGAACAAGGCCCATATCTTCCTAGTATTTTTATTAACATTAGAATGTAGTAATTTGAAAGAAAAAAAGAAATGAAATCTGGATTGATACCACTTTGTAACATCTCAGCCATGATGTTATGCATTGGTTCCCTAAGCTGGACCACCACATAACCTCAAGAATGCCCCTCTATATACCATTCACAACTGACATGTTGGGAGGGTCTGATTAGTTGATCCTAAGGAGTGTATACCCTCTCTTATCAGAGTAATACACTAGGAGGAATAAATAAATAATAGAGGAAAAAAATATAACCCTAATATTACCAGCAACTCATGATAATAGAAGAAGGAAATATAATATCTGACTAAAGTAGAATACATTCCATGCTAATGTACCTATAAAGTTTCTAAAATTAAACTCAAAATAAATACAATACATACCCTCAAGAAGATCCCAAACCATATTAGGTTCACTCGACCCCTATCATTACTAACTCATCCACCGAAAATATAGACTTTTTATATAACCTATCGTGCATCAATAAAAACTATCTGGGTATTGATCAGGACACCTGAGTAGGGCGTGAGGAAAAATTAGTAGGCCACCACCATCATTGTCTAACAAATATCCTGTCAAATAATGTATTTAGTTTTATAGAGAGAAAAGTGAAAGAAATAAAGTAAAAAATTTATGTTTATTCAGTTTTCCTTTATTTAACCAAATAACTCCTTAGTTCCGAGCAACACCAGAATCACAATAAAAATTTTAAATCATGACATAGGCATAGCTATCCCCAAGAGAAATAATTTATTTGAATGTCCATGTTACCATTCATTATCATAATTCATATCTAATTAAATACATAAAACATTTAAACCAGTCTGACATGGGTAATGTACACCTAGGGCTCTAGCATCAAGGGTCTAATGTGAGCAAGGCTAAACAAAGAATAATTTCTTACATGTAAGAGGGGGAAGCTCTCAATGTATTTTCCCTAGACCAACTATAGGATTTGTTATATTACCATGGAAATAAAAATGGAAATTTGCACAGTCTTCTTTTCCAAAGGCTCTCGTGGTCCTCTTCCAAAAAAGATCACATAGTCCTTTTCCACGAAGTCTCTCATGGTCCTCTTTAATGATGGACCACATGTTCCCCTCCCCTAAAGTCTATCACAGTCTTATATAAATAAATATGGAATATCTCACAGTACTCCTATGTAATTCATCACTCACATCTCAGTTAAACCATGTGCTACTCCATGACGAAATAATAAAAAACATTTGACATACAACCAAAATAATTCCAAAAAATAATTCAAATAATTGTTTCAATAATTAATCAATAATATCTACCTCATTAATTAAATCCCACAAATAACTAATCACATAATTTCCATTAATTAATTAGTGAACCTAATTCGATTAAATAACCCAATTATTGGTTAATCAAATCAATTATTTTTAATTAATTAAAAAATTAATTAACCACTTAAAGTCCATTAATTAATATCGCAATAAATTAATTGTTTCAATTAATCTATAACCAATAATTAATTCACCAATTAATTATTCAAAACCAATTTCAATATCTAATTACCAATTCACCAATTAATAATTATATGTAACTATCAATATCATATAATTAATCCCAAAATTAAGTATATCAATTAAATAAATCAATATCACATAATTAATTTCAAAAATCATTATCTCAATTCACTACATCAATATCTCATAATTAATTCTACAATTAATTATCTCAATTCACTACATCAATATCCGATAATTAATTCCACAATTAATTATTCCAATTCACTAGATCAACATCCCATAATTAATCCAACAATTAATTATCTCAATTAAGTACATCAATATCTCAAAATATATTTTACAACAAATAATTTCAATTTACTACATCAATATCCCATAATAAATCACATAATTAATTATACCAAAATCCCATTATTTCACAATTCCATAAATAGTTAATTCTCCAAATAAATTTATTCCATTATGAAATTTTATTTCGAAACCAATATATAAATTTAAAAATTATAATACATGTAATAAAAATCGAAAGTTTTTCATTTTAATTTTAGATGACCTACCTCAATTCATCGATGAACAATCACAGATCAGAAATCCACAAAAAATTGTCTTCATAATGGCATAGAACTAGATCCGTATCTAAACACTAAATAAAGATAAAACAAATAATGATCAATCTAATATAGATCTAGATCTATAATCCAAGATCTAGATCCACAATATTGTGTTTATATCTAAAAAAATGAGAACAATATCCCATTAATAAATGGGGAATATAGGGAGAAGAGCGGAAAAGAAAACTTCATAGGGTTATCTTACTGGGGGTATTGTAGATCCTTGATATCAGTTTCAATTTGGGATGAAAAAAGGTCATATGTCCGTGGAATCTCTACTAAATCCTCCAAAATTATGGAAAACTAAGTTAGTCTGGATTTGGGTTGAATATAGTGACTTTCTGGTGTTTAATGGATTTGAAAACAAATTTTCAAGAGACATAAAACGTTAGACACATTTTCTAGGGAAGGGGAGTATATTTTTCCTTAAACCTGTGCCTAATCTATTCCCCTATTATATTAGGGATTTTGAGTTTATCATTTTACGGTTCATGGTTTGAAAAATCATGATCCAAATACTTAAATCCCTATATTCTAGGGTTTTATGGTTTGCTGGTGTAGGGATCATTGTTTTCTCTAATCATTTTCCCAACCGTGAACCACTATATTTCCATCTATTTTTCTCAATACTCATCCAAAATCACCCCAAGTTAAATCCAAATAAAAAATCACTATACTTTTTGAATAAGTGTACCTTTAAATATGCCCAAGACTACTCTAAAAAAGGTCAGGATCCTATAGTAAGTTTTATATATCGTGAATACACCTTGGTTTAACCCCATCCATGTCCCAATCATGCTATCTCATGGGACCCAAACTCTCGAATGTGTTTTTTATCCTTCCTTTTCCATCCATTAATAGTAAATTTTCCCATACATAAGAATATAATTCTGTGTAATATCTAGATATTTCATAGGAATGAAATCCTATTGGTCTATTATTTTTTCCCATCAATTAGTGAATTGAGACACTAGTTTAACGATGAGGTGTCTTATTCATACTATAAATTGGATATATAGGATGACTTCTTTCTGATTGAGCTCCATATCAATCTGTCCATCAAGTCATCCTAAGTAAACATATCTCGTATCTATATATAGTGAGTCTAATTACATGATATCCCTTGTTTCTCACACTGAGCATGACTCACCTGGACATAGACTTTTGAAATGATCAAATCAGTAGAATTATAAAATTCCCTTAATTTGGTAAATATTAGTGTCAATATCTTGTCAAATTACTTGATTTCAATGCCTCCATACATGGTCATCCACCAAAGTATATGTATTGAAGGGATTCCAATATCAGTAAAACCATGGTAAATAACCCTCAAATACAATAGTTATCTATAACTACACATCAATAGGTTGAGGAAAAAATACCTGATGATGAATGTAATAATTGTTATAAGAATGATATGAGTGATGCCTTACTATAACTTGATTTCCATGACTAATGCCTGATTTCCATCATATACAACTTTTCACATGGATTTAAACAATATGTCTTGGAACTAAAAAAATATGTGTCTTTTGATTTGTTCTCTCATAAGATATATAGGATGCCTCTTTGAGGTTCAATCCTATCCTCAAAACACCAATAAAATTTTTGGATGGATATTAACTCTCAAGTTCGAGGCTATATAGATTAAAATTTGAAGCGTCTACCTATTTCTATAAAATAAGGAAAAATGGATATAGAAAAGTTGATACATACAGATAGTATCATTAATAGAACCACCTATACATGTATAAGGATTCAACACCTGATAATTTTTTTATGGTAACCAATCCAATATTTTTATTTGGGAGATATTCTCAAAAATATCTTATATCTATAACAGGGTCCCATATTATTGAATAATTCCACCGAAAAGGTTATGACGATCCAGACCTCCCATCCTCATGACCAATGTGAGATCTTAATTTTTTTTTCACTGAAACCCAACATATCCACCTTACTTTTTAATGTTGTTATATCCATTATTTTGGAAGTAGGATCCCTTGTGATTTTCTAGGGTAGATAAAAATGTTGTACTAGATGTGAATGAATATCCTACTACAATTGACCCCCCACATTAAATCATCATCCCCCAATTTATTTAGATGAAAATATGATAAAATCAATGTAAATCTAGAAATAATAACCTGATATGAAATTATTTATCTATATCACCACTTTAACTGGTCAAAAAAGAATGATTGACCAATTCATTTTATTCCACTATTTTTCTCTACCATTAAACAGAAAAATTGATAAACCTTTTGTAAATCTCTAAAATAAAGAAAATAGTCAGTCAACTATCCATCGACCCATTTTATTTTTCATCTCCTCTGAAAAACATGGTATGCCTAATATAAAATACTTCGACAATGTATTAGGATCCCATGAAATAGGCCATTATATCCATTAAAATTTCATTTGACTCAAATGACCAAACTGATAATAAGAATGAACAACTATGTTATATGAGAAAAGCTAATTAAGCATGATTCATAGTTGAGATGATGCACTAATATGGGAACATGTTCCATGATGTCTTTATGAATGTAGAAACTACTCTCATACACACCACCTTGACATGAGATCATATCTTCATCAAGTGAATGTACTGGAAACTCAGCTATAACAGTAACCTGTGTGGTTCATAAAACAACATCACACACCTGAAACCTTAAACTTCTAGTGGGGAATACGATAATATAAGAATATCACTGACATAATATGATCATGGACCTAGAGGACACCTTTAAGGGTATATAGATGATGAATTCATCATTTTATTCCTATTCAAAGAATGATAAAATGAAACCAATTTCGCCAATCACAACCACCAACAACTGTAGAAGCTTGTCCTCAAAGCCCAATAATCAACACCTTCATTACCTTTGGATAAGTGGGTCTAGTAATTGACTATGGATCTATTCAATATTAAAAGTATACTAGAAACTATCCTATAAACTACTATAACCAGTGTAATCCTTCTAGTTCCCCTTAGTCAATTGTTGAGGGAATTGCCTAAAATAATTTCATCGTGGCTTCTTGTGAATGGGTATTAATGTTGTCTTTCTAACCACAATATGCTATAGATAAATAGAAGGGGGTTAATATAACCACTTTCATTTATGAATAACACTCACATATTATGATTGCGGACAATGATATGGATCATATACTTACTCACTTAGTTAATTTCTATATTCATATTATGGTTGTAATATTAAGTGAGGTAGATATCAATTCCTCTATGCATGAATCCCGTAAATATATTTTGATGCATCAATGAGGACATGAGTGTGTTTATATATCCTCTTTTATTGAATACATCTTCTAGTAAAACATGGTGTCTGAGAATTTATAAGAATATATTAATACACACACATTACTAATATTTTACTACATTAATGAAATAGTAGAAGAGCTCTACCACCATATTCTAGCACATTTAAAGATAAATGGATGGGTATATATCCTTATCCTATTTAAGATAGCTTCATATAACCAAGATTTGTGTTAATATATTGCTATTATGAATAATGGAGAAATTATTTCACCAATCTAGGAAGATTATTGACATATTCTTGTAAAGGGTGAGGCACAAGACTGGGCTCATATCAGAATTTTGACTGGGTCTTACAAACTCAATTTGGAACATGCCTCAAGACATGCACCCATTCCTACAAAAAAAAAAGAAAATCGAATACTACCAAGGTATAGGACAAGGAATGTACCACAAAAATAATCAATGTTCATCAATATAATATAGAAATCACCTAAGTGTAGGATAATATCACAATAGATGAAGATAATTAGCATAATCTAGTAGTTTATAGAAGGTAGGATCATACCCCTATATCAGTTGATGAACAACTACATCAGTATCCTTCATAGGATTTAGATGAGGATTATCAGATCACTTAACCAAATAAAAAGGTACTTCAACGTATTGTAATGGTGAATGAATATTTGAAATGGGATCATACCCATGCTTGATCATGGATTGACCAGAATAATCCAGAAACCATGCAGAGGATGGATGATATTCATGTTGATTATATAGAAGCTCACCGATAAGCTCCATCAACTTCTTAGAAGGTGCGTAATATCCACGAGGAACTCAAATTTTATCAATATATTTTGGAAACTATCATGTAGTTGGCTTATAGAACTACTCAACTAGAAATGGATGGTCAGAATATTCTGGCCACAACATAAAATGAGGATTATATTTGTGACCTTCCCAATGATAGTTTCCTCGATGATATAAAAAAAACACATCAAATTTAATTCACCAATTCATCTGAAGAATATAGTGAACACTACCTCTATTTTTCTCCTCGTTTTTTTTGTAGAGATGTATCACAATAATTCTCCTCTAGATGTCTTCTATAGAAAACCTCCCCAAGGATATCTCTATCTGGGACAAGGAAATCATTCCCTTTCCCAGAAAACATCGTATAGAGAGGTTTTAAAAACATTAGGATAACAATATAAAGTGACCAATATACTACCATCTTCACTTTACCATGGTCAACAGGTGACACATACAAGAAATATCTATTTTTTAACTAGGTAGATGCTTATAACCTAATGATGAAGAGGATAAATTGGTTATTTGGAGAGATTTGTCTAAATAAATCCTCCAGGACATTTTATGGACCATTTCCCCTCTGACTATATAATCCCAATGGATCTAGAGAGGTAGTGCATATCATACTTATCATAGGATATATGGGAGACTCGTCAGTGGTGAAAGGTTGGACACCACCCCAATAAAGGTTTTGTGTGTGTTATCCAGATCATAAATACATTGTGATGCCATAATGACATGGTCACAATCACCAAAGCCTTGAACATACTATTGGAATAGCATGAAAAATATCAATGAAGGTTTTGTCACTATTTCATAAAGCTATCCATCGATTGATTTCCATAGCACCAAAATGTATATGTATCCAAGGATAGGGGTTTTATGGAGAATTTCAATTCACAATGTCACTATAATGAAGCATATTCCCATACACGACATCCGATAATGTTATTTACGAGGGGAAAATCCATGTATTGGGTAAAACATGGGATTTTTGGTTGATAGAGTGATACCCATTTGACATGATGTCACGACCGGTCCCCCAGGGCCCGTGCCACAACTACCCCAAGCCCGCCTTCCATAGGCCAGGGGTTGGAGACTAGCACTGAAGGCGTATTCCCTAAAACGTGGAAGACATTGCCTTTATGAACAGTAACACACACAACCAAGCACACAGAAAGATACGAACTCAAGTAAACTGAATAGTTTACAGAGTGAGTAAATTAAGTAAAAATGTTCCACAATACAAGCCCAATTGGAATGTACAAGGAAAAGTAATATGTACAAGACAACATAAAGTACATGTAACTGGAACAGCTCCTGTGATCACCCACCAAGGATCCTACCTGAAGGGTAGGTACAACTCTTGATCAATCGTCTCTATGGTACACCTCGTCTAGGTCCACCTCTAAGCTACCTCCAGTCTAGGTACCCTCAACCTCAATCAGTGCTATCTGTCATCTGTATCCAACACAACAAGGTGTCGGCATAGCCTGTGCAGTGGTGAGTATAACGATACTCAGTAGGGACCCCGAGACTATCAAGGTATCACAAAATCCATCAAGGATAATCCATAATGTATGAAATAAATATATAATCCTACTTAGGTATATGTACATACATATACCTAAGTTATCAAGTTATCCATCCCAATCATGAGGAAACACATGGTACAGACTCAGCTCAGACTAGGTATATCTTTAGGTATAATAGTAGAGATTATTAGATGTAACTACTAAATAATATTACTCCATTAAGAGGCTCTACTGCTAACCTGCACAGAATCTCTAGGAGCAAGACGGTATAGGATATTTAGAGCTGACCCACATAGGATCGATGGAGCTAACCCACACAGGATCACTAGGAGATGACCCACATAGGATCGCAAGGAGCTGACCTAGATAGGATCGCTGGGAGATGACCCACACATGATTGCTGAATCTGACCCACACATGATCACTAGGAGATGACCCACACCGGATCACTAAGAGCTGACCCACACATGATCACTAGAGCTGAACCACACATAATCACTAGATGTTTACTTACACAGGATCACTAGGAGCTGACACGGATAGGTTCACTAAGAGCTGACTAGCACATGATAGCTAGGAGCACTCTTCTCGTCACAACCAGCTACTAGGTTTCAGCACTTGTCAGGAACGTATCCGGGAGAGTCTGTTCCCAAATCCGCTAGTCGATTATCCAACTGCCATGATGTCCCAAAAAGAAGTACATTAAAGGCCTGCCACGTCATAGGGGTCTCATATAAAGACCCTTAAATTTCAAGGAAATTTTTTCTTTGGAATTTTACAAGAACGTAGTTTCTGACGGCACCTGATTCCGAGGCCCGGTGTGCCCGGAATCATTTTCCGAAGTTTGGCTCGGGTACGTTCAGTGAACGGATGAGCGGGTTTCTCTAACTTTTGAACCGGTGCTCAGAATCGAATTCTGAGGGCACCGTGGAATCGCAGCACTGGTAATTGCTTAGAAACGCCTCTTCATGAGTTGCTTTTGCTCGGGTGTGGTTTTTTTATTTTTGGGCATAAAGTTAAGAAATAAAATAAATTGTACGACAAACTTTATTTTATTTGACTTAAGCCGCTTGGAAGCCACTTGAAGCCACTTAAAGCAGCTTAAGCTGAGTTGATACGGATAGGGTGCTATCCAGAAATATCCTACCCTCTTGGTAGGATATTTGTGAGGTGGGGCCCACATGAGCCCCACAGGTTCTTTCCGCTAAGTAACGCACCCGCGAAAACCCGTCATTATGAAAGTCAACTGACGCGTTTTCTTAATTTCTTAACGCACCAATTAATTGGGCGGTTTTATTCGTTGAATTAATTGGGCGGTTTTATTCATTGAATTAATTCGATGAATTAATTTAATCGTTTCTTAACCTGTTTTCAATCTGTTGGCGTAATAATAAAATAAGACCAACGCACGACTTCTAGAAAAATGCTCGTTGAGAGGTTTTGACAACTTTGTGACTTCATCCTCCTTCGCGAAGAACGCAAAGAACGCGAAAAACACGAAGAATGCCATCACCCTCAGAGATTGTTGACGCTTCTTCCAAGACGTTATTCCCCGCAACGATCTCCGATCACCAACTGCTTGAGGTAGGAGATTTCGGGTTTCATTTAAATCTTCTTTGTGGTTTATAACAACATATGTATTTAATCGATATAATTAAATCTTCATGTTCTTGAACCTCGGAGTTCGTCGACGCGTCACCGTATTTCACGACGACGCGAAGCCTTTCCGCGACGACGCGACGCCTTTCCGCGACGACGTGATGCCTTTCCGCGACGACGCGACGCCATTACGTGACGACGTGACGCCCTTCCGTGACGATTTGACGCCTTTCCGTGACGACACGATGCCTTTCCGCGACGCGATGATCGCCTCCTTCCACGGCGATCAAATCCGCGAAGTACGCGCGTGCGACAACTTGACGAGGTAGGGGTTGTTGTGAAATAATCTATATTTCCGTGATTGTTTCTTTTAAAATGAAGAACCTGTTTCACAAAGAACAATTTTAATTTATTAAAATTGTTATGTGTTATGATTTTCTATGTGTTGATTTATCCTCCCGATTGATACCGTCTAACGCGGAGGGTGCGGTCCAAACAAACACGGCCCGACAAACCTCCGCTGTTCTTCGTTGTTGTGCGGATTTGGCGGGCGACAACAAAATGTGCCGCAAAGGAAATTTGATGATTCCGCAGAGAAGAGAGGGTCCCGGGAGGAGTAGCGGCGCAGACGGGAAGGAAAACGGACCACCGGAGCAACTCCGGTGGCCCGCAGAAGTCTCCGACGGCCGGAGGTGGCGTCGCCCCGGTGCGCCGCCGGACAAGGCCACCGCGACTGAAGCCGCGGCAGCGGCGGCCAGCGGACCCGCAGCCGCGCGGGTCCGGCTCGCCCGCACGGGACGCGGCAGAAGCCGCGTCCGCTGATGTCCAGCGCGGCCCCTCGAGGGCTGCAGCATCCTCATCCCGCGGGGGCGGCGCCCCGCGGTGCTGCCACGCTCGGCCGAGCCGAGCCAGGCCGGACTAGACCGGGTCCAGCCGGGTCGGACCGGGTCAGGTCGACCCGGTTCGGCCGACCCTGGGGGAGGTCAGGCCGGGTCGGCCCGGGCCCAGACCTCCCCCTCTTCAGACCATTTTCGGTCTTTTGCCCGTATCTTGAGCTACGAGACTCCAAACGACGCGCCGTCAGCGGAAACACGATCCTTGGATCGAGACTGTCATTTTGGTATATCTCACTCAAGATTTAGGAGTACTTTGGGTTCGGCCGGGTTGGTTCGTTCACGAAACCAACCAGGACCTCGGAGCGGAAACACTCATATCTTGAGCTACAGACGTCCGTTTGACGTGCTGCCAACTTCGTTGAATTCCTCTAAGTGAGACAGATATTTTGGCATACTCCGGCCGAGGTTTGGACGCAGGTGGAGTACGGTCGGGTTGGTTTTACCTTAAAAACCAACCGGGCCCCTGGGAAAAAAAGCTAGTAACTCTTAGACCGGGAGTCCGATTGACGCGCCGTCTGCGGCGTTGAGTTCCTGTTGACGATACGGAACTTTTGGATACATCAACTATGGAATCTGTGTTAGTTGACGTATCAGCCTCTCGGCTCGTGGAGAGGACCCTCCCGAATGAGCTTGCTGTGTGCGGGGACCCTAGTGCTGGCTACGACTTCGACGTCGACGACTATACAGAGATCCTCAGTGGATTCAACTGCGACGATGATGAGAACAGTACGGTAATCCTCCGTGTATTTGGTAGTGACCGCTATGGTACATCTTGGATACATCAACTCTGGACTGCATGTCAGTTGATGCATCGACCACTTAGATCGTGGAGTGGACCCTATCGGAATGAGCATGTTGTGTGCGGAAACCCTAGAGCCGGTTGAGACATGACGACTGCTGATCGAACGACTCGGTGTGTTAAGGATAGCCAAGTGGGGAGCACTTGGTTGCAGCAGCAGACCCACGGAGGAGGAGCGCTTGGTTGTAGCGGCAGACCCGCGGTACTCAACAGAAGGAATATCTCTGGAGGCTATGAGAGGGAGTACTTGGTTGTAGCGGCAGACCCACGACAGAGGTGCGCTTGGTTGTAGCGGCACAGGAGAGCGCTTGGTCGCAGCGGCAGACCCACGACAGAGGTGCGCTTGGTTGTAGCGGCACAGGGGAGCGCTTGGTTGTAGCGGAAGACCCACGACGGAGGAGCACTTGGTTGTAGCGGCACGGGAGAGCGCTTGGTTGTAGCAGCCGGCCCGCCGTACTCGATAGGTGGAGTACTACATCAGTCCAAGGTTGGAGGGAAGCCCTTGGTTGTAGCGGCATAACCACTGTGCTTGATGGAGAAGAAGTTTCCCAATAGCTATGGTTTCAACTTCATGATCGATCCTATGTGGGTCATTGCAGGGGTTAGTACCTACCGATCCTTTGTGGATCCAACGGCTTAGATAAATCAGTGGCTACATCTGATCATCTCTATCGTCTTACGAAGAAGTATATCATGTGTGATCTGAAAATCTGTTTTAATTTCCTTTGTGGATTGTGTTGTGCAATCCTGTGTTGATTTACGTTTTACTTTCCATTATGGACTGTGTTGAGCTATCCTGTGTGGATTTTACGTTTGGATTTCCTATGTGGAATGGGATGTACTTGAGCTCGGATGTTGGAGACAAGCGAGTATTGATGACTTAGGTATATGTATGGGCATATACCTAAGCCGTGTCGGATGTTACTTCGTGATTGTATCTTTCCTTTGTGGATTATCCTTTTTGGATTTCGGGAGACCTTCGGGGGTCTCGGGGTCCCTACTGAGTAGCTTATACTCACCCCTGTATGGGCTATGCCCGCACTTCGTTGTGTTGGATGCAGACGACGGACAACGCTAATCGTGGTGGAGGCTTGCAGAGCAGGACGGTACCTGGAGGTGGACCACTAGGCGGGACGCACTCGGAGCGGTCGGCTGGACCCGAGGAGCAGTGGAGGGTTTCTGTACCCACCCTTCAGGTGGGACTTCCAGAGGATGGCTCGACGTTGCAGATTTACTTTTCAGTTGCTGTTTTTCCCCATTCAGTTGTACTTTACAGTTGGGCTTGTATTTCCGGCCCCCTTTACTTTTCCGCACTTACTGTTGTACCAGCTTTTACTTAGTGTTTACCTTTCCTCTTTCTTACTCTGTAGTGCTTGTTTACTTTTCAAAGGAAATGCCTTCACTTTTACCGGGATTTTACACCTTGGTGCTAGTCGCCAGCCCCTGGCCTATGGATGGCGGTCTTGGGGTAGTCACGACACGGGTCCCGAGGACGGGTCGTGACAAATTGGTATCAGAGGAGTTCGGTTCTACCGAAGACTCTGATCTTTCTTCTATGTGAAGCAATAGTGTTAAGCGTATTGAGGGTGGTTATTAGTCCAGGGATCCCAGTGTTGGTGCAGTGGCCGACGTATCCGTACACCAGGACCCTGACTTCTGATTTCTGACTTAATGCACGAAAACATTGATTGCGTGTGTGTTTCAAGTTTTCTTGGTGATTACTTGTATCAGCTCTCCAGGTATACTGTTCTGACTGTGGCGCACCTATTTCCTTTCAGGATGGCCCCACGACGGCAACCAACTAGGGTTCTGAGAGTGGTACGTGACGACAGCCCGCTGAGCGACGAGGCCTCAGTGCATGGCCCTTTGACAGTTGAGGCACCGATGTTACATTTACCCGCCGAGCCACCGATGCTTCCAGCCCCAGCCGCTGATGATGCACATCGCCTTAGTGCACTTCATGAGTTCCAGTGCCAGCGACCGCACAGGTTCCGCGGGGAGACGGACCCCCAGGAAGCCGAGGACTGGCTGGAGGTAGTGGGGCGAGTTTTCATACTAGTGAGGACACCAGCAGACCTCATGGTGATTCTCGTAGTGAGTCTACTGCATGCGGCAACATGCAGATGGTGGAGCTTGATTCTCCAGGTGCACAACGAGGCATCACTCCTTTGGACGGACTTTGAGAGACTTTTTTCGCTCAGAGTTCGTCCTATCCACCCTCCGAGTAGTGCGCATTCAGGAGCTACTACAGCTGCGGCAGGGCAGCATGACAGTAGCCAAGTACGCGGTGAGGTTTACCGATCTCTCGCGCTATTCCACGAACATGGTACGAGACCCATTCTTCAGGGCCTGAACCTTCGAGAAAGGGCTCAGGCGAGAGATCAGAGCTTCAGTTGTTTCTCACAGCATTCCGACACAGACAGGAGTGTTGGAGAGATCCCTCTTAGTGGAGAGTTTCCTTGCTGAGCAGTCTCCAGTAGCAGGACCCACCACTAGCCGGCATGCGGCCGAGTCTTCTGCAGTGGGCATTAGATAGATGACGCAGGGGTCCAAGAGGACTAGACCTACCGGTGGTCGACCGCGTGACACATGATCAATTGTGCGAGGCACCTAGGGTGGACAACGAATTACTATGAGCGGACAGTGTTACTCCTGCGGCGGGGTTGGTCACATGGCTCGTGACTGTCCGACCTGCCATACGGATGACCAGCAGATGAACTAAGGACCTCCGAGGCAGAGGCAGAGGTACGATCGAGGTGGATCGCATGGATCAGGAGACCGTGGCAGAGGAGCTGGCCGAGCAGTAGGTAGTGGACGTCGCTTCGAGGTGTTGCCACCACCACCACCAGGAGGTCCACCCCGACCGCAGGGAGTTGGTGGACATGGGAGAGCTCAGCTTTCTGAAGCTGAGGCCTTCGATCATGGAGCTCTGGGAGCAGATGGAAAGGAGCGGAACTAGAGGATACATCTTTTGTACTTCTAGTTCCTTGTTGCTGTTGTATAGTTTCCATGTATTATGAGCTGTAATAATAAAAGATGCATTCCTTTGTGATGTTTTCATTCCTGTCCTCTTTTGTGTTGTTACTAATAGGTTCCAGTTTAGACTGTTGACTTGACCCTCACTTGTGAGACATCTACTGGAGGAGACCCAGTTACCACACACTGATGCCGACAGCGTGACTCAACCCTTGGAGGCGAGAGTAACGGTTGGATCTCTTGGTAGTAGCGTCGAGGCCTTACTACATCATCCTTGGTATGGATTAGTATCATCCATGTCAGGATTGACTGTATTAGGTGAAGAAAGTGGTTCATCCATGGGATGAGACCAGATTTCTCTTATCGGAAAGGAAGAAATCTCAGCAGCTCTTGTAGGACCAGAAAGGTCCAAGTCATCCATGAGAGGATGAGGACAGCTCAGAACTGGAAAAAGTCTTGTGCTGACAGGAGGTGGAGGCCACTAGAGTTCGAGGATAGCGACCACGTCTTCTTGCGTGTCTCACCTCAACGAGGATTACGAAGATTTGGCCGAGGAAGCAAGTTGTCTCCATGCTTCATCGTAACTTTCCAGGTCCTCAGTAGGATTGGCGAGGTGGCTTATCGCCTGGCACTACCACCTCAGTTGCACCAGGTGCACGACGTCTTCCACGTATCTCAGCTGAGGAGATAAGTGCACGACCCGTCACACATCTTTGACCATGGGGAACTGGACGTTGATGATGGGGAGACCTTTGCGGAGGTCCCAGTGGAGATCGAGGATCAACAGAAGAGGGTCCTACGTGGACGATCGATTACTCTTGTGCGCATCAGATAGCAGCACAAGAACCTCCAGGAGAGCACTTTGGAGTGGGAGGATCAGATGCATGCTCAGTACCGCCTTTGTGTCCCTAAGTTTGTGGTGAAGCTATACGGGGACGTAAAGCCCTGTGGTGGGAGTAATATAAAGACCCGTAAATTTCAAGGAAATTTTTTCTTTGGAATTTTACAAGAACGTAGTTTCTGACGGCACCTGATTCCGAGGACCGGTGTGCCCGGAATCATTTTCCGAAGTTATGCTCGGGTACGTTCAGTGAACAGACAAGCGGGTTTTTCTAACTTTTGAACCGGTGCATGGAATCAAATTCTGAGGGCACCGATGGAATTGCAGTGCCGGTAATTTCATAGAAACACCTCTTCCGGAGTTGCGTTTGCTCGGGTGTGGTTTTTTATTTTTGGGCTTAAAGTTAAGAAATAAAATAAATTGTACGACAAACTTTATTTTATTTCACTTAAGCTGCTTGGAAGCCACTTGAAGCCACTTAAAGCAGCTTAAGCTGAGTTGATACGGATAGGGTGCTATCCAGAAATATCCTACCCTCTTGGTTGGATATTTGAGAGGTGGGGCCCGCACGAGCCCCACCGTTTCTTTTCGCTAAGTAACGCACCCGCGAAAACCCGTCATTATGAAAGTCAACTAACGTGTTTTCTTAATTTCTTAACGCACCCATTAATTGGGCGGTTTTATTCGTTGAATTAATTGGGCGGTTTTATTTGTTGAATTAATTCGATGAATTAATTTAATCGTTTCTTAACCTGTTTTCAATCCGTTGGCGTAATAATAAAATAAGACCAACGCATGACTTCTGGAAAAATGCTCGTGGAGATGTTTTGACAACTTTGTGCCTTCATCCTCCTTTTCGAAGAATGCGAAGAATGTGAAGAACGTCGTCACCCTCGGAGATTGACGACGCTTCTTCCGAGACGTTCTTCCCCGCAATGATCTCCGATCACCAACTGCTTGAGGTAGGAGATTTCGGATTTCTTTTAAATCTTCTTTGTGGTTTATAACAACACATGGATTTAATCGATATAATTAAATCGTCATGTTCTTGAACCTCGGAGTTCGTCGAAGCGTCACCATAATTCGCGACGACGCGACGCCTTTCTGCGACGACACGACGCCTTTCCGCGACGACGCGACACCTTTCCGCGACGACACGACTTCTTTCCGCGACGACGTGACGCCTTTCCGCGATGACGCGACGCCCTTCCGCGACGACGCGATGCCATTCCGTGATGACGCGACGCCTTTCCACGACGCGATGATCCCCTCCTTCCGCTGCAATCAAATCCGCGAAGAACGCGCGTGCGACGACATGACGAGGTAGGGCTTGTTGTGAAATAATCTATATTTTTGTGATTGTTTCTTTTAAAATGAAGAATCGGTTTCACAAGAACAATTTTAATTTATTAAAATTGTTATGTGTTATGATTTTCTATGTGCTGATTTATCCTCCCGATTGATACCGTCTAACGCGGAGGGTGCGGGCCAAACAAACACGACCCGACAACCCTCTGTCGTTCTTCGTTGTTGTGTGGATTTGGCGGGCGATGAAAAAACTTGCCGCAAAGGCAATTTGATGATTCCGCAGAGAAGAGAGGGTCCTGGGAGGAGTAGCGGCGCAGACGGGAAGGAAAACAGACCACCAGAGCAACTCCGGTGGCCCGCGGACGTCTCCGGCGGCCGGAGGCGGCGGCGCCCCGGCGCGCCACCGGACAGGGCCGCCGCGGCTGAAGCCGCGCCGGTGGCGGCCAGCGGACCCGTGGCCACGCGGGTCTGGCTCGCCCGCACGGGACGCGGAAGAAGCCACGTCCGCTGATTCCAGCACGGCCCCTCGAGGGCCGCGACATCCTCATCCCGCGGGGGCGGCGCCTCGCGGTGCTGCCACGCTCAGCCGTCGCGCCCTGGCCGGACCGGACCGGGTCCAACTAGGTCGGGTCGACCTGGTTTGGGTCGACCCGGTTCGGCCTACTCGGGGGGGGGGGGGGTCGGGCCAGGCCCAGACCCCCCATCTTCGGACCGTTTTTGATCTTTTGCCCGTAACTTGAGCTACGGGCCTCCGAACGACGCGCCGTCAGCGGAAACACGATCCTTGGATCAAGATGGTCATTTCGGTATATCGCACTCAAGGTTTCGGAATACTTTGGGTTCGGCCGGGTTTGTTCGTTCACCAAACCAACCGGGCCCTCGGAGCGGAAACACTAATATCTTGAGCTACGGACGTCCGTTTGACGTGTCGTCGACTTCGTTGAATTCCTGTAAGTGAGAAGGATCTTTTGGCATACTCCACCCGAGGTTTGGACGCAGGTGGATTACGGTCGGGTTGGTTTTACCTTAAAAACCAACTGGGCCCCTGGGACGAAAAAGCTAATAACTCTCAGACCAGGCGTCCGATTGACGCGCCGTCTGCGGCGTTGAGTTCCTGTTGACGATATGGAACTTTTGGATACATCAACTCTGGACTTTGTGTCAGTTAACGTATCAGCCTCTTGGCTTGTAGAGCGGAACCTCCCGAACGAGCTTTCTGTGTGCGGGGACCCTAGTGCTGGCTGCGACTTCGACGACGATGACTATACAGAGATCCTCGGTGGATTCGGCTGTGACGATGATGAGAACAGTATGGGAATCCTCCGTGTTTTAGGCAGTGACCACTACTGTACATCTTGGGATACATCAACTCCGGACTGCATGTCAGTTGATGCATCAACCACTTAGCTCGTGGAGTGGACCCTCCCGGAATGAGCATGCTGTGTGCGGAGTCCCTAGAACCGGTTGAGACTTGACGACTGCTGATCGAACGACTCGGTGTGTTACGGATAGCCCAGTGGGGAGCACTTGGTTGCAGCATCAGACCCACGGTGGAGGAGTGCTTGGTTGTAGCGGCAGACCCGCGGTACTCAACAGAAGGAATACCTCTGGAGGCTATGAGGGGGAGCGCTTGGTTGTAGCGGCAGACCCATGACATAGGTGCGCTTGGTTGTAGCGGCACAGGGGAGCGCTTGGTTGTAGCGGCAGACCCACGATAGAGGTGCATTTGGTTGTAGCGGCAGAGGGGAGCACTTGGTTGTAGCGGTAGACCCACGACGGAGGAGCGCTTGGTTGTAGCGGCACGAGAGAGCGCTTGGTTGTAGCAGCCGGCCCGCAGTACTCGATAGGTGGAGTACTACAGCAGTCCAAGCTTGGTTTTAGCGGCATAACCACTGTTCTTGATGGAGAAGTTTCCCAATATCTATGGTTTCAACTTCATGATCGATCCTATGTGGGTCATTGCGGGGGTTAGTACCTACCGATCCTTTGTGGGTCCGACGGCTTAGATGAATCAGTGGATACAACTGATCATCTCTATCGTCTTACGAAGAAGTATATCCTGTGTGAGTTGAAACTATGTTTTACTTTCCTTTGTGGATTGTGTTGTGCTATCCTGTGTGGATTTACGTTTTACTTTCCTTTGTGGATTTTGTTGAGCTATCCTGTGTGGATTTTACGTTTGGCTTTCCTGTGTGGACTGGGTTGTACTTGAGCTCGGATGTTGGAGCCGAGCGAGTATTGATGACTTAGGTATATGTATGGGCATATACCTATGCCGTGTCGAATGTTACTTCGTGATTGTATCTTTCTTTTGTGGATTATCCTTTGTGGATTTCGAGAGACCTTCGGGGGTCTCGGGGTCCCTACTGAGTATCTTATACTCACCCATGCACGGGCTATGCCCGCACTTCGTTGTGTTGGATGCAGACGACAGACAGTTCTGATCGTGGTGGAGGCTTGCGGAGCAGGACGGTACCCGGAGGTGGACCACTGGGCGGGACGCACTCGGAGCGGTCGGATGGACTCGAGGAGCAGTGGAGGCTTTCTGTACCCACCCTTCAGGTGGGACTTCCAGAAGACGGCTCGAGGTTGCGGCTTTACTTTTCAGTTGCTATTTTTCCCCTTTCAGTTGTACTTTACAATTGGGCTTGTATTTCCGGCCCCCTTTACTTTTCCGCACTTACTGTTGTACCAGCTTTTACTTAGTGTTTACCTTTCCGCTTGCTTACTCTGTAGTGCTTGTTTACATTTCAAAGGCAATGCCTTCCCTTTTACCAGGATTTTACACCTTGGTGCTAGTCGCCAGCCCCTAGCCTATGGAAGGCGGACTTGGGGTAGTCATGGCACGGGTCCCGATGACGAGTCGTGACATCTCAATGCAACAGACGATGTGTGTATCGTACGCCCGTTTTGTGAGTTATTAACATTTTATTCCTGAGGTCCTGGTTGGATTCGTGCTCGATACAACCCAACCATACCCCACCATTATCCAAATCTACAGTGGGGTATACTCAAAGGGGATATCTCACTCCACGATATCCAGCGCCGTTGACGGTTCGTCAAACGGACGTCTGGTGGCAAAGTTACGGCCCAAGTAAAGTATAGGTTCATATCAGGTCTGGGTCTGGTCTGACCCACTCAGACTGACCGGACCCGACTTGGCCTAGGTAAACCCAGTTCAGATCAAAATGGCTCGAACTGCTGGGTCATGCCCGACCCGTGGTGCGGCTCGACCCGCTGGGCGGTCTAGCAGGCCGCGAGGGCCGTGAGGGGCCGCAGAGGGCAAGAGGGTGCCGTGAGGGTGTGGGGCGGCTCGGCCAGGGAAGTTCGGCCAGAAGGGCAATGGCTCGTCCTGGACGTCAGCCGTGGCTCGGCCTGGACGGCAGTGGCCGTTCGTCCTGGATGATGGTGGTGGCTTGGCCCAAACGATGGTGGCTCAGGAGGTGGCTCGTCCGTGGACGGTGGCGGTGGTTGGGCCTGGATGGTGGTGGTGGCTCGGCCCGGATGACAGTGGTAGTTTGGTCTGGATGGCGGCGGTGGCTCGGTCGGGGACGGTGACATCGACTCGACGCAGACGACGACAACGACTCTAGTGGCGAAGCTGTGGGAGGCGGTGGCGGCTTGGGCGGTGGGTCAGGGGTAGATGGCGGGGCGCAGTGCCTTCACCGGGGGCCGGTTTAGTCGGCCTCTATATTCGTTCGTCATCACGGTGTAAGAAACTTTCTTCCATCACAAAGAACACAATATGGAATAATGAAGGAGGGGTTGGGCCATTTTTTTGGCCCACACCCTCCGTGTTAGAGTGGTAGCAAGCGACTCAACAGAAATAGGAGTCATGAACGACAAACTCTTAAATTTAATACGAATCATGGATCAACTTGTTTTGGATGATCCACATTCGCCATGCTTTCCAAAAATAACAAAATTAAACGAGAGAATTCAAGAATTTAATAAAACCCCCTACAACTTCTCACAAATAATCATACACAAATAAACCCCTACCTTGGTTTGTTCATTGAAATTGGCGCGAGAAGGAAGTACGGACATAGATTCATCATAGATGAAGATGTCCCACATTGGAGGAAGTTGAAGATATCAGCGTTCGTCGCGCCCACCACACATCTCCAATCCCAGGCTCATTCGTTGGTTCTTCATAGTCGAAGGCATTCGTCATTAGTGAGAGAGTTTTTTATTGGATGATGGGATTCTCCACGATTCTCCAAAGAGTTCTCTCCTTCTCCTTTTCCCAAGAAAACAAATAGGTGCCAATATAATTTAACTTAAGAAGAAAATTATGTTAGCACACACACACACACACACATGTTGGAAAAATTAATGTATGGAATTGGCAAAAATAATGTGGAGGAAGCTCAAGAAGCTCCTCCACATTAAAGAGGGAGTTGAGAGGTTTCTGCCTCATTAAGAGCGGAGTTCAAGAGGTTTAAGCCTCATGTGGTCCCCACCACCATAACCTCTCATGGGAGGTTAGGCTCGGGTGGTCCCCACTACCATAACCTCTCATGGGAGGTTAATTCAGGTGGTCACCACCTGTGAAACTTCCACATGGGAGTTTGAAAACAAAATAAAATAAAATGTCACACACTTTATTTTATTTTCTTCTTTTCACGACAAACCCCAAAAATTAACTTTCACCCTCGACCAACTGTCGCCAAGGTGAAAGTATTTTTAGGTGAATATCTGTGCTGCAAGTTCAACGGTGTCCTCAAATTTCAATTCCGAGCATCGGTTCAAATTTTCGAAAAACCCGCTTGCACGTTTACTAAACGTACCCAAAAAAATGTTCAAAAATTTATTTCGGGTACTACGGTCCTTGGAATTATGCATTTTCAATTTTCTCGTACTCGTAAAATTCCCGTATATTTTAAAAAAAATTACATGGAAATTCCGGGTCTTTACATTCTCCCAAACTCAGGGCTCTATGTCCCCATAAGACACAACTCAAACTAGGTAAACAAGTGGGGGTACTGAGCATGAATCTAACCCTCCTGCTCCCATGTTCTCTCTTGGAGGTTCCCGTGCTGCCAGTGAATGCCCACCAGAGGTATCAACTATCCACGAAGGACCCACTCTTGTCGATCCTCAATCTATACTAGAACCTCTGTAAAAGTCACCCCATTTTCGACGTCCATCTTTCCATGGTTGATGATATGAGAAGGGCCATGCACATATCTCCTCAACTGGGATACGTGGAAGATGTCACGCACCCGATGCAACTGAGGTGGAAGAGTTAAGCGGCAATCCATCTCACCAACTCTACTGAGGACCTGAAAAGGTCTGATGAACCTCGGATATAACATGTCACTTTTTCCAAATGTCTACAAACCTCATCGAGGTGAGACCTGTAGAAAGACATGGTCGCCATCCTCGAACTCTGAAGGTCTCCATCTCCTGTCGACAAAAGACTTATACCTGCTCTGTGCAGTCTTCATCTGCTCCTGGATGATCTAAAATTTCTCTGTGGTAGCTCGTACCATCTACGGTCTCACAAGTGCTGACCCCCCTGGGTCAGTCCAACACAAAGGTGATCTACACGGTCACCCGTACAACGCATCTAAAGGTACCATCTCAATGGTGGAGTGATAGATATTGTTGTATGCAAACTCCACCAAAGGCAAGTGATCCTTACAATGGTGACCAAAGTGAAGGACGCAAGAACGCAACATGTCCTCGAGAGTCTGAATGGTCTGCTCTGTCTGACCATCCGTCTGAGGATGGAAGGCAGTGATCAAATGAAGTTGTGTCCCAAATTCCTCCTACAAACCCATATATAGCCGAGAAGTAAAACATGTATCAAGATCAAATACAATCATCAAGGGTACTCCATGTAGCCGCACAATCTTCTGCACATAGAGGCATCCCAAGATCTCTAATAAACCTTGCTCCCTGATCGGTAGGATGTGGGCCGACATGGTGAGTTGGTCGACGATCACCTAGATCAAGTCATGACCTCTAGACATACGTGGTAGTAATGTCACGAAGTCCATGGATATCCCATCCCACATCCACTCTGGGACCTATAAAGGCTGAACTAAGCCTCTTGGTACCTGATGCTCTGCCTTCACTTGCTGACAAGTGAGGCATCGAGAGACAAACTCTGCTACTGATTTCTTCAGTCCTGGCCACCAGTGTTCTCATCATAGATCTTAACACATCTTCGCCACTCCTGGATGTATCACAAGAAAGGATGTGAGGAACTCCCTCAACAGTTCCTCCTGAAGTGACACTGGTACCATGGTATGTCCTGTGGAGAGGATGACCTGCTCCCCACCTTCAGAAAATACATTAGGTGCCTACAATGTGGATATCTGAGCACGCCGAGTCTCGTAGTCAGTTTCCCCATGCTACGCCTCCCTGAATCATTGATGAAGTGGGGGAGTGACTATAAGGTACTTAAGAAAAGATTCTCCATCTCTATCCAGAAAGGATATCTGCAATGCGACCAGCTAATCTGTCACCACGCATAGCAGCTGTATACTAGATCTCCTGCTGAGTGCATCTGCTATAATGTTTCCCTTCCCCAGAGTATATACTATCTCGAAGTCATAGTAATAGAGTAACTCAATCCAACACCACTATCTCAGGTTCAGGTCATTCTAAGAGAAGATATACCTGAGACTCTTGTGATCAGATTACACTGTAAAACGTTCGCCCATCAGATAGTGCCACCACATATTCAAGGTGAAGACCACTACTGCTAACTCTAGGTCATGGGTAGTGTAGTTATTCTCAGGAAATCTCAACTATCAAGAAACATATGCGATCACTGCTCGCTCCTGCATCAAGACACATCTAAGTCAGGTGCCTGATGCATCGCATTGGACTATATACCCTACGCCTTCCTCTGGAAGCCTCAAGATGGGGGCACTAGTCAGCCTCTACCTCAGCTCCTGAAAACTCCGCTATAATTTCTCTGACCAAATAAAGGGTTTCCCCTTCTACGTCAATGCTGATAGTGGCTCTGCAACTCTGAAGAAGACTGGAACAAACCTTCGGTAGTTTCCAGCCATACCAAGGAAACTCTGTACCTCCATCACACTCCTGGGTGGCTCTCAAGAAGGTACTTCCTCAATCTTTGTTGGATCCACTAAAACTACAGCCTCTGAGATGACATGTCCCAGAAAGTGAACCTATCAGATCCAGAACTAGCACTTCGAGAGTTTACAATAAATCTAGTGATCTCAGAATGTGTCCAGTAATACCCCCAAATGGTAGGCATGCTCCTCCTCTATAGCCGAGTATATCCGAATGTTATCATTGAAGAATACTAAAAAACGATCATGGTATGGCTGAATGATCATGTTCATGAGTCCCATGAACACTGCTACAGCATTGGTTACACTGAATGGAATAACAAAGAACTCGTAGTGGCCGTACTAACAATTGAAAGTCATCTTCCGTGCATCCTCATCTTGTACAAGGAGTTGGTAATATCCTAATCTGAGGTCTATCTTCGAGAACCACTATGATCCCTTCAGTAGATGAAATAGGTCATCAATCATCGAAAGTGGGTACTTGTTCTTCACGGTCACCTTGTTCAAGCACTGATAGTCAACACAAAGCCTCAAGCTCCCATATTCCTTCATGGAGAATAAAATAGGGGCTGCCCAAGGTGAAACACTGGGATAAAGGAATCACTTCCCTTTCAAGTCCTCTAGTTGTACCTACAGGTCACGATGCTCCGTGGGAGCCATCTAATATGATGGTGAAGATATCGGTGTTGTCCCGGGGTACAGTTCAATGTAAAAGTCCACCTCTCTATGAAGAGGTAGGCCTGGAACATCATCATGGAAGACATCCATGTACTAGTGCACCACTATAGGATAACATGGACTCCCCACATCAACTACTCCGAGTGTAAGGATTGAAAACTGATGGGTGATCAACTGCACCCTCCTTCGGGTATGTCCATCTAGTACTCCATAGGCTTCCTTCTCATCGGTGATGGTAAACCTGGTCCCATCTGTGTAGACACACCACACTTTGTGCCTAATACAGTCAATCTAAGCATGGACTGTATATAACCAGTCCATACCAAAGATGACATCATAAGGCATTGACGCTGCTATTAAGAGATCCCAGCCGAAGATCTCGCCTCCTAGAGTATGCTCACACTGCTGACACCAGTGTGTAATCATCAAATCCACTCCCGTAGGAGTCTCTATTTGTATGGATCGAGCCAACGGCTCCGTCGGATTCTCCGAGCTCCGAACAAGGGAAGTGGAAATAAAAGAATGTATGGCACCTCTGTCAATAAGTACTAAAAATAAGGTAGAGTAGACACTGAAAATACCTCGTATCATATTCGGAGTAACATGATCATAGGACTCAGCAGCCTAGAGCTGAGCTCGCCCCTATCCACCTACTCCATGTGGTCGAGGTGGACCTCCTGGTGGTGGTGGTGGTAAAATCTCAAATCGTCACCAACCACCAGCTGCACGACCAGATCCTCTGCCACATCCACATGCTCCCTGCAGACCTCCTTAGTCGAACATATATCTCTACCTAAGAGGTCCATCAACCGTCTAATGATCGTCCATATGGTGGGTCAGACAGTCATGAGCCATGTGACCCTGCCTGCCGCATGCGTAACACTTCTCACTCCTGGTATGACTGGCTCTGTCTCAGGTGCCCCAGACAACTGACCCTGAATCATGAGTTTGTCCACCTATAGGTTTGGTCCTCTTGGTCCTCTACGACGTCTATCTACTGCAAGCTACAGAAGACTCCGCTACGTGACAACTGGGGGTGGATATCGCTAATGGTGACTTCTCAACAAGGAAACTCTCCAATAATAGGGCTCTCTCTTACACACCCACCTGCATTGGGATGCTGAGTGAGATCATCGAAGCCCTGGCCTCTTGCCTGAGTCCCTACTTGAAGGTTCGATCCCTGAATAAAGGGCCTCGCACCATACCATTGGATTAGCGTGAGAGGCCAGTGAACCTCACTGAGTACTAAGCTACAGTCATGATTCCCTGCTGAAGATGAAGAAGCTCTTGTATGCGCATTGCACGAAGAGTCACTGGGTTAAACTCTGCCTAAAACAGGATCTCGAAGTCGGCCCAGAGAAGTGTCACCTCGTCATGAACCTGGAGCATCAATCTCCAACATCTTCCCACTACTTCCTGTAGAAATCTTGCGGCAAGGATCACCAAGTGATCGACTAGTGTCCCTACCTTTCGGAAGACTCTCAGTACAGTATCCAAATAATCCTCAGTTGCATGTGGGTCCATCCCTCCCCTAAACCTGGGTGGCCTCTGGCGCAAGAACTCATGAAACGCGCTCTAGTGGAATGTACCATCTACTACTGGGGCTAGTGGATTAGGTGGCCCAATGGGCAGTGGTACCGCTGGTGCCTCTACTAGAAGAGGGCCCTACACCGAGGCCTCATCGCTCAGTGGGATATCAGTACGTACAAATCTCGGAACCCTAGCTGGCTCTCTTCATGGAGGTATCCTGAAAAGAAACAGGTTCTCCATGGTCTATAAGTTATACCTGGTGAGCTTATTCGAGATATCACAAAGAAAAACTCTTGGAAACACATACGCAATCAGTGTTTTCATGCACAGAGTCGGAAATCAGAAGTCAGGGTCCTGGTGTATGGATACATTGGCCGCTGCACCAACACTGGATTTCCTAAACTGATAACCGCACTCACTACACTGAACACTATTTCCATTAAAATAACGGCCAAAGTACAATGTTATACAGTAGAACTGATGCCTCTGAAACCAAGATTTCATGACCCGTCCCTCGGGGGCCGTTCCGTGACTACCCCAAGACCGCCTTCCATAGGCCAGGGGATGGTGACTAGCACTTAAGGAGTATTCCCTAAAACTGGGAAGGCATTGACTTTATAACCTATAACACACACATCCAAGCACACATCATGATAGAAACTCAAGTAAAATGAATAGTATATAGAGTGAGTACAATATGTAAAAAGGGGCCAGAATACAAGCCCAACTGGAAAGTACAAGGAAAACTGGAAATTACAAGAGAGCTAAAAGGACAAGTAACTGGAACAACTTCTGTGATCACTCACCAAGGATCCTACCTGAAGGGTAGGTACATCTCTTGATCAGTCATCTTTATGGTACGCCTCGTCTAGGTCCACCTCCGGCTACCTCCAGTCTTGGTACCCTCATCCTCAGTCAGAACTGTCCGTTATCTGCATCCAACACAACAAGGTGCATGCATAGTCCCTAAAGGGGTCAGTATTTTGATACTCAGTAGGGACCCTGAGACCCTCAAGGTGTCAAAAAATCAACCAAGGATAAACCAAAAAGTATGAAATCAATAAATAAACACACTTAGTTATATGCCCATACATATACCTAAGCTATCAAACAATCCATCTCAATCATGAGGAAACACAAAGGTACTGACTCAGCTCACACCACGTATATCTTTAGGTAAAATAATAGATACGATTAGATTTAACTACTACATCATCTTACTCCTTTAAGAGGCTCTGCTGCTAACCTTCATAGAATCGCTAGGAGCTGACCCACACAGGATCACTGGAGCTGACCCACACATGATCACTAGAGCTGACCCACACATGATCTCTAGGAGATGACACACATTAGATCACTGGAGCTGACCCACACAAGATCACTAGGAGATGACCCACACAAGATCGCTAGGAGATGTCCCACACATGATCGCTAGAAGCTGACCCACACATGATCACTGGAGCTAACTGACACAGGATCACTAGCAGATGACCCACAGAGGATTGCTAGGAGCTGACCCACACATGATAGCTGGAGCAGACCCACATAGGATCTCTAGGAGCTGAACCACAGAGGTTCCCTAGAGATGAACCACAAAGGTTCACTAGGAGATCACCCACACATGATCGCTGGAAGCTGACCCTCACAAGATCGCTAGGAGCTAACCCGCACATGATATCTAGGAGCACTCTTCTCTTCACAGCCAGCTACTAGGTTTCCGCACTAGGCTTTCTCGTCTCCGGGATTGTCTGTTCCCCAATCCACTGGTCGATTCTACAACTTCCACGATGTCCCACAAATAAGTATCTCAAAGGACCACCACATCATAGGGGTCTCAATACAACAAATAGTGTGTCAATCGGATTCTCGGTCTGTGAGTTATTAGGCTTTTAGTCCCGAGGGCCCGGTAGGATTCATGCTCGATCCAACCCAACCGTACCCCATCCTTATCCTAATTTTTAGTGGGCTATACTAAAAGGGACCGTCTCACTCCAAGATTTCCAGCACTGCTGATGGTTCGTCAAACAGATGTATGGTGCTAACGTTTTGGCCCAAGTAAAGAATAGGTTCGTATCAGGTCATGGTTTGGTCCGACCCAGTCAGACCAACCCAACCCGACATGGCTGGGGTCGACCTGAACAGGCATGACCCGAAGGGTCAGGCCTGGCCCATTGGGCGGTCCGGCAGGCCGCGAGGGCCGCGAGGGGTCGCGGAGGCTGCGGGGGTGCCGTAAGGGCATGGGGTGGCATGGCCTGGTCCGGGGTGGCTCAGCCTGGTCCGTTTTTCCGGAAGGGCGGTGACTCGAGCTGCGGAGGTGGCTCGGGTAGCGGATCGGCCTAGACGGCAGCGGTGACTCAGCCCGGACGTCAACAGTGGATCGGCCCGGACCACAACGACTCGGGCGGTGGCTCGACTGTGGATTGTGGCGGCAACTCGACCCAGACGACGACGGTGGCTCGGCCTGGACGGTGGCGGCGGTTCGGCCCGGACGGCAGCAGCAGCTCAGGAAGCGGCTCGGGTGGCGGCTTGGGCGGTGGCTCGGCCGTGGACGGTGGCAGTGGCTCAGCCCTGACGGTGGCGGTGGCTTAGGTGGCAAGGTCGCGGGCGGTGGCGGTGGCTCGGTCGTGGACGGTGGGGCGCCATTCCTTTGTCGATGACCGGTTTAGCCGACCTCTTTCTTCATTCATCGTCGTGGTGTAAGCCACTTTCTTTTATTGCAAAGAACACAATAAGGAAGAACAGAAGAGGGTTCGGGTCATGTTTGTTTGGCCCGCACCCTCCGCGTTAGAGCGGTAGCAAGAGACTCAACAAAAATAGGAGTCAAGAATGGAAAACTCTTCAATTTAATACGAATCATGGATGAAATCGTATTGGTTGGTCCACATTCACCATGATTTCCAAGAATGAGGAAATTAAACAAGAGAATTCAAGAATTTAATAAACCCCCCTAGAACTTCCTGCAAAAAATCATACACAAATAAAATCCTACCTTGGATTTCTCATAAACATTGGTACGAGAAGGAAGTACGAACAGATATTCAACGTAGATGAAGATGTCCCTCATTGGAGGAAGTCAATGATATCGACATTTATTGCTCCCACCACACACCTCTGATCCCGAGATTGTTCATTGGTTGTTCATAGTTGAAGGCATTCTTCATCAGTGATAGAATTCTTCGTTGGAGGATGGGATTCTCCACGATTCTCCAAAGAGTTCTCTCATTCTCCTTTTCCCACTAAAATAAAGAGGTGCCAATATAATTTAACATAAGAAGATTATTATGTTGGAACACACACACACATGTTGGAAAAATTAAGGTATGGTGTTTGAAAATTTAATGTGGAGGAAACTCAATAGGAGCATCCACGTTAAAGAGGGAGTTGAGAGGTTTCTTCCTCATTAAGAGGGGAGTTCAAGAGGTTTAAGCCTCGGGTGGTCCGCACCACCATAACCTCTCATGGGAGGTTAGGCTCGGGGTGGTCCCCACCACTATAACCTCTCATGGGAGGTTAATTCAAGTGGTCCCCTCCTGTGAAACTTCAACATGGGAGTTTCAAAACCAAATAAAATAAAATGTTACACACTATATTATATTTTATTCTTTTCATGAAAAACCCAACAAATTAACTTTCACCCTCGACCAACTACCATCTAGGGGAAAGTCTTCTTAAGAGAATAACAACACTATGAGTTCAATAGTGTCCTATGATTTCAATTCCAATAATCTGTTCAAAAGTCAGAAAAACCCACTCGCACGTTCCTGAACAAAATTCCAGAAATTCATTCTGGGTACTCCGGGCCTCAGAATCATGCGCCGTTAAGATTTAGGGACTCGTAAAATTCCTATATATTTTTTTAAAAAATTACATTGAAATTTAGAGTCTTTTTATATGATGATGAAAATATATAATGAAATGAGATAAAGGGTTTCTAGTGGAAACATACATTGGGCCTCTCAAAAAATTAAGATCATGCCTCATACATGGAAGTTGATGTTTTGGAATACCCATAAACTTCTTGTAAGAAGTAACTCCCATAATTAGATTCCATTTTACTCGACTCATACACAAATAATCATTTTCCAAATCAATCGAAACCTAATAGTAGATTCCATTGAAACTATCCAGGATTGAACATAACCCATAGGTAATGGGGAACTTTTTCAGGCGCCTCCACCTATTGGGTTATCAAAACCTGAGAGGATATTGAAAATATCCATGGAGGCTAAAAAATAAATCATAGAAAGGATGTGGGTATTTTATCAGAATCATCACGTCTAGGTTCATCAATACCATAAAGTGTATTAGAGAATTCAGTAGTATTTCCAAATCAACCATAACATTTACAGATGGGGGAATTAATATTTCAATTAAATTATCAATATCAATGGAATCATTAGTAATAGGATTTTAATGTTCCAATAAAATATCAAAATCAACATTATCCCATAGGTCGGGGGAAATGTTTATCATTATCAATTATCCAAAAGGAATTATTTTTCACCATGTTGGATGGTAAATATTAATATGTGATACCCCATTATTTCTTGCCATTGTGAGAAAAAACTCTTTTATTTTGGGGACCACAAGGAATATACAACTCAAAAATATC
This sequence comes from Viscum album, assembly GCA_963277665.1. NCBI lineage: Eukaryota > Viridiplantae > Streptophyta > Magnoliopsida > Santalales > Viscaceae > Viscum > Viscum album. Next base: position 1,872,493,732 of record OY728120.1, on the reverse strand, counting down.
TTAAGCTAGTGATTCATAGATTGAGATAATAGGATAATTTGGAAATGGTTGTCAAAAATGGTAAGGGTCACAAGCTGAAATGGTTCAATATGAACAAGGAATTGATAAACGTCTTTACAGGAACCCAAGAAGGAGGAGTATAAAGTTTAGAATAAACCTATTATATTCAGAGAGATGAGGTTACGTCCATTTCCTGATATAACCCAGTTTATTTAATCACCATTAATAATGAAAATTATGTGGACCAAGATGTTAACATAGATCGATGCAATATAGAAATTGCTATTTGAGATGTAGGTCACATGGATGCACAAAATGAGGCTATAGGTACATCAAATTCGAGATGGATCTAGAATGTGGGACATTCAAATGATGAATTTACACCTCTTTAGAGGAACTCTTCCTTGGATAAGAGTAAATGAGTGGTTATATCCCATTCAAAATGTAGAGGAGATGTGATTCCATCAATATAAGAAAAACATTAAGAGTATTGAAATTATATACATAAGCCCATATAGCTCAAGGATAAACTAATTGGGGAAAAAATTCCCTCATTATAGAGTTTTAGAATAGAAACAAATACCCCTAATCCCATATGTCATGAGGGAGGTAATATTCCCACAAGAGTTTCCTTTTAGCATCAGGCTAGCTCTGGATCTAGGAATCCATGCATTTATAAATTAGGAAGCTATGTATGATCATAAATATGCACCATTATAGAAAAAACCTCCTCTCCCAAAATGGTGATCATCCAGTTGTTTCATGGATCGAGAATCAGCAGGATTTGAAAAAAGGGTCACAACATCAAACATCACATATTTACTATAGATGGAAGGTGGTCTAGAAATATTTATACCCATAACACCCAAATTCCATAAAAACGAATGATAATTTAATGAAATCCTTAGATGGGTGAAATCCCCCCCATTAAATTTGAATCCTAGTTCCATGCGAGGTGATGAGGACTTGTGGATTGGTGTTGTTGGTATTGTTAGAAAGATGAAGAGTGATTGATGTCAAGGTATCTTAGTGTTTTCTATCAAATGATTGCATCTACTGAGGATATTGATGCATCCTTAGATGGATATTGTAATAAGATAATGTGTCTTAGAGTTTTTAACCCAATCTAATGAAGGGATCTACGAACAAGGTAGTAATTATAGTCTATAGTAAAGGTGTAGCTATTTCTAATGTTCATGCAGGGAATCAGGAACTTGTAGAGTACCCTATGAAAACTCTGGAAGGGCCTAAAAAGCCTCAAACTGATAAGGTGTTATATTTATCTGTATCCAAATATTTCCATGGTGATATCTTTTCGGGAAGCATTAACATGGAAACAGGGGAGACATTAACTTTATAGAATCAGTTTTCTGGTTTGCGTGATATCTCCAATAATACAATGAATGGAGGGTGGAAGACAGTTGGGCCTAAAACAAGTATTTTGATATTGATATTTACTGGAGTAATGATTTTGAGAGAGAAATTAAGGAATAAACACGGGTCTCTTTAGAAGGATTAGACCTAAATAGAATTATTTTTGAGAGATCTGGGAGTCATACTAAATCTAATAAAGAGGAAGGGGAGTATTCCCTGACTTTGTGTGGAGTTCATGTTCTTCATGAATCTAATGATTACATTAGAATGGGTGCGAGATGAGGAAAGAAGGGACTCTACAATTTACGTGATTTCCCAATATCTCCTAGGATGAAATTTATTCCATAGATAGACTACTCCAATTTTTCTAATCTAATGACCACTAGATCATCGGGGAGAGAATCAGGAGGAAAGACTCATGCATGATCCCATAAAAAAAGAGATGTGATCCAAGAAGTTCATCAAGATGCTATTTGTGAAACTCATGACCTTGTGGAAGAACATGTATCTTCTTTGATGAAATGAAAGTCTTTCCTGACATAGAAAACTGACATTAATAGTATGGAACTTTCAGAAATTTGAATTCTTAATGCCACTGGTCCAAAAAGATAAATAGGATCTGGAGGATCTTGAAGGACTAGATCTAAGACTCTTTGCATTCCCATCTCATTTTTCTGATCAGATAAATAATGAGCTTATCAACAATAACCCAACATGGAAATAACAACATGAACCCTTGAGCCAGAGACCAATTATTTATTTAGAATATTTAATCCTATGGTTGTGCTTATTGTTTTTTAGATATCATGTTTCTAGTTTCCACTCAACTCAATTTTGTCTTGTTGAAAATAAATAAAAATGTATTTGAAGGAATATGGATAATGAAGGGGATCCAAAATTGTTTCTCACCATAATTGTGTCCTGATGTAACCCAATGATAGGAATTGGAGATCAACATGAGGTGGAAAAACTGAGTTATTTATTAAAGACTCTGGTAGGGGTAACCTTTGTTTGGTATGATAGCCTTCCATAATGATCCTTTGTGGGATTCGAAGACCACGTTCATAAATTACATTATAATTTCATTCCCATATTTTTTAGAATGAAATATTTTAACATCAAAAATTTAAAACAACATGAAAATGGGATGGATGTTAACTTTATTTCTAAATGGAAATGATTATCCTATGAAAAATTTCAAGATATTTGTTCTTAGAATATTTATCATGAGCTATAAAAACCATTGATCTTGATGATGTATTAGGGAATATTACATGAGTTCACAGAGATGCCACAACTTCTAGAATATTCCATTCTGAAAAACTGTCTTAATTCATAGACCAAGCCCTTAAGAATGTGGAAAAGGAATGGTAAGTAAGATACCTCTGCCATTACCCTCAAAATAGTAGCAGTTCCTGTTAAAGCACCCAAACATTCCCAAATCAACCCGAACCACCCGTCGAATAGCAAACAAATAAGATTACCCTTTTACAAATTAAAAAAAGAGATCAAGGCTTCTCATTAATTGAGAAACATATGAACAAAGTGAAATCATTTAAAATGATAAGAGTCCTTTTTTCATTCCTTACATCTATAGAAAATAAACAACTAAATCTACTTGAACCTAAAAATCCAATTCCATCAAAATCACTAACCATCCTAACTATTTCCATTCCCTATAAGTTACTCAACCACACCATCCATGATTTAATTATATTTAAAGATATCCCCCATATCATGGTTGATTATAGATAGGTGATAATGGAGAAAGCTTCATCACATGATACCTATGTAACCAACACTATACCTGAAGAAGAGGGTAATAAGCTTGATGTGAAAGCTAGGTGTGTATTGATGTTAAATTTTTCGATGACCTAAAACATAGTATCCATTATCATGTGGAACTAATATTGTAGCTTCAAAAACTAGAAATCATCTAATTGCATTCTGAGGAATCATTGAATAAAACTCCCATGGGATAACATAATCATCGGAAAGATGAATGTTCATAAGAGAAAGAGTCATATCAATCTCCTATACATGCTCTAACGTTGCATATTTCATTCATTCAACATTTGATGAATGGGAACTACCCTAGAAAATGGATCCCTAATCAGATGAAGATATCAATTTTTTATTATGTTAATATTGTTCACATAATAGAACCCTTATACAATGATGAATATTGTTTTTATGTACGAGTTACCCATACCTGACTGGTGAACTAGAATTCATGGATTTAGAAGCTAAGAATATAAGGGAATGTGCAGGCATAGACAAACTCAATATTATGGTTTCATACCTAAGAGTACCATATATATAATTGAGAACCATGGGAGGGAAATTCATCAAGAACAACCAAACAATTGATATTCCTTGGATCCCTCCAGTATTCTTTCATTCACAGTCATTTTACATGACCGATTGACATGGGTATGATTGTATTATATTCTATGATAATGTTGGAGGTCATTGTATCCTATGCCATAGGAAGTAGGTACTCTATAGACCGCTTCTCATGAACAATACTGATCCAACTCAAATACCTTATCTCTTGATCCACATAATAGTGTGAAACCAAATATTCAAAGTTCATACCTCTAGTACAAAGATATTAAATTATGTGATTGTTGGCTATTTTCAAAATAAAACATTAAATCCAAGATTCTATATATATTTGAAAATAACTAAAGGAGGCACTCATCGAATACCTCTAAATCCCTTAGGATTTTTAGAATGATATTTTTATGACCCATTTTTACCGAATGGAGAATATTTCATAATAATTTCATACCACCTACTCTTTTATCATAAAATATTATGAATAAATTATCCAGTGACAAATCTGACCCCTTCATGCTTTTGGGAAAATAAATAATATTTAATATTGAAGATCTCAACATGAAAATATTTTCATGATCAACCTCATCCTATTCTAGATCATTCTATATTTGAGATATGGTGGGAGATACTTATCTCTATTGAATCTATCCACTTAAGGGTATGAAATGTTGTATAAAAGGGATCTTTGGATATCCATGGTCAAGGATCATTTTTTGGATCTCACATATAATTATGAGTTCACTGTAATCAAGAACGACTCAAAATATAATGCCTCTCATTGAATACATTTTATCCATAGCCATTTTGCGGTATCATAAACATTTATTCAATTCTATAAATACCCCATTGAAGGGATTGTAAACAAACTATATAGTGACATTTCCCTATATGATTCTTGTGAGACCATATATGCTGAGGCAGTTATTTACAAGAGGGGATGAAAATAACCAATGGTGTATAATGATAAGTAGGTTTAATCTTATAATTTCTTTGGAACCAAGTCTATAAATCCCTAGAGAATTCTCAACCTCAATTTTGTGTTTGATATAAACCTGATTGAGGTAGCTGATTTAATCCCAGAAAACAATCATAAACTATATACCTAACTAGATTAATCCATTTTGAAATAATTTGTGTCATATAACATGGATTCTTTGAGGTGGAATTATACTAATACTCTATCAATATCCATGAACTCACATACAACATAGAATACATAAATTATTCCCTCGAGTCATTATATAATACAATTGATGTCCATAACATTATTGGTTCCCATTGCAGTGAAAAATAAGACAAGTATCCAAATAATATATGTATAATGTCTCTTGTAGTTTAGTATTTTGATTTCACTTATCATGGATCCTATTATCACTAAATGAAAGGGATATCCTCGTATTACCCACTATGTCTAAAAATACATCCATAAACAGAGGTATGTAATATGAATAAGATGACCTATGGAATGTTACTCTGAAATTTCAGAATGGTGTCACCACCAATATCAATTAGCTCAAGTAGGTGATTCTAGTAACCTAAGAAGTCCCACAAACAATGTTGATTCATACTATCATTCCTCACAAGGAGTAGAATATATACATTGTATTTCTAACGTATGATTGATATGTGTTATATTATAATCATATAGAAATTCCTATGTTGAACCTTGATGTGGAGGACCAGACACTAGGTGTTCATTATGATCATTGAGGTTTCAAAAAGGATGCAAGGTGAATTCACCCCTCTCAGGATACTAATGTATAATTACATGTTATAAAATATATATCAAATCCATCTCTTTGTGGGATGTATTGTACCCAAAAAGAATCACCAAAATTATCCCCATCAATAAAATGAAATCAAATATTAAGATGTGCATTAATTTCCGAGAATAAAATCAAAACATCCCAAAGTAGAGTTTACCATTCCTAATCCAAAACATTTTATTGATATAAATGTTGGCATAAATTTCCTCACATTCATGTATGGGTATTCTCAATGTAATTAGATAAATATGGATCCAGAAGATGAGGGATCCATCTCCTTCAGAGCTCTTCATGGGATCATTTTCTATTAGGTTATTCAACTTGGTTTAAGGATCTTTGGAACTAGATTCAATAATCCCATGAATCATAACATTAATTTCGTATTTGGTTGATTCATGGAATGTTATGATGATGAACTAGTGGATGTGTCTTTTAAACGATGTGATCACCTCATGGTCTATAATCAATCTGCAGTATGTTATAGTATAATAGTTTGGAGATGAATCCTCAATAGTGTGATTTGGGAGTAACGACATGGAAAATACACAGTTTTATGGAATGACCCTGAAACATCTTGGTCAATCATGAAATGTAAAGAGTGTAACATCCCTAACCTGGTGCTCTCTCAAGTGACTGAGGTAGTTGGATACATTTCCTCAAGTGTACCTCCCCATATCGTAGAGGCTTCCAACTATAACTTAGGGTATAATGAATATAGTGGGAGACTATACCCTCCTGTAAGAGTTTCACTAAAAGACAAAAAAATATAAGTGCAGTGGAAATAATTGAAAAAATTTGAATAATTAATCAAACATCGAAAACTAAGAAAGGCATGAACTAGATAAACTAAAATAATATACAAAAATATAACAAAAATAGGCATGTTTATAAATGATGCGATGAAATCCATAGAAAAAATAATTATAAGGAAACTCAAATAAAAAATCCATGACCCTTGTCTGAACATCATGTGAGCCCCGTCTCTAAGATCCAACCCATCCAGTAATCTACAAATTGGAAATAGTGTCCCTTTTCCTTATCCAAACCACCATCCATGAAATTTGTCTATGTACCAAATGGAAGCCTATCCAGGGTGTGTGTAATCCTCATTAGTTTGACACAACCATCTCTAGAAAATAAAATTTGAGAGATATACAACATGAAATATAATGATTAAAAGTGTATTAATTTAAATAATTAACACGAAACATGAAATAAAACCTTCTAAACCTCAGGTTATAGGCTAACATCGAAGGCCAAACAAACATACTATGGCTCCTTACCAATAATCTATGTATATGGGTAGAACCAAACCTACTATGGCTCCTTACCGATAATCTATGTACATGGGTAGATCCTCTTTCATTAGTAGGGATCACCCAAATCAGTGGAAAATTCTATTTCTAGAGATGAAATATTAATAACACGTCATATAAAAATGTCCTCATCCCCCATGATTTATGTAATCATTCTCTCGAGCATCAAGTGACTACGCATCTGGTCCCTAGACATCCTATATAATCATAAACTCTAACCTCTAGCACTGAGTAATAGTGCACCATTCCCTCGGGATGTATAGAAAATCATAAAACAAGCCCCCAGAAATCCATAATAGACAAGATTCATATCTAGAAATACTCAACACTCCATCGATATAAAACACAAAAGTATCATTTAAATCGATATAATATATTCTAAAAAAAAGTAATAAAAAATAAAAAGTCCAATGTAAAACAAACCAGTTGTATTATCAAAGTTCACTATAATCAGTTAATTTAATTATCATCTATCTAATAAAATTCAATTCATTTATCAAGGTTCAAAATTATCATCATAATTATACCAAACCAATTTTGTTTACTATTTATCCCAAAGGACATTAATGTATAAACTAACCAAAATTAGAGAAGGTGATTCTCACCCAGGAAATCACAAAAATTTATTTTATGCCAATTTAAAAGCAAAAGCCATCAATAAATCATATGATACGATTTGTTATAGGGCTCAAAAGATGAAAAATCTAGGTTAAGATTAAATCCAAGGACATCACACTTATCAGGTGGCCGCATGTTTCAGTATCTTTTCCTATAGATCCAAATAAATTCAATTGATGTTTAGAAAATATATTATCTTTTAACAGAGGTTATCTAATTCTCTTGTCACACCTACATTATGCCAGCCTGATCCAAAATATCATATATACTATAAATATTTTTATCAGATAAAAAGGGATTTATTTTAGAACACCTACCTAATTCCACATATTACCCACATGTCAAAAATCATGGTATGATTTAGTCTGGATCAAGAGTGATTAATGAAACTGATGAAAAAAATAAAATAAAATAAAAGGTTGTTATCCTCTAATAAATATCTTATAATAAAATCTTATATAATTATCATGTGATAATTTCATAGTATTACATTATAATTATATCATATATTATTATAGGATATTTATTAGGGGATAGCATCTGTTTATTTTCATTTCGGTATTTTTCCAATTTCATGGATTTCCCTTGAAGAAAAATGATACAAACCTCTATTTTGGATGTGTGGGCAGTCCTTGGTATAAGGTGGGTGGGCTAAACTAAATCCATTTTCTATCTGATATAATTATTTATAATATATGTGATATGTACGATCACAGTAGAATACTGTGGGAATTACAAGATAAATTGGATGACATCAGTTAAAAACAATCTCTTATTTTTTTAAGAACCATTGAATCCCTATGGATCCATATGTAAGGAGACTAAAAACTATAGGCAACTGTTTTTTGTTCCTGTATGGGATTTAAATGAAACCTAGATTTCATGAATTATAATCCATATAATAAATTTTATGCTTATATAGATAGATCGATCATACATTTGAATTGGAATAATAATAATTTTTTTTATTTCCTATGCCGGAATCACCTTGTCAAATTTTGGTTAGTTGATATACTAATGAAGATAAGGTTAAATTATAATTTATATGGGTTTGAAATAATTATGATGATAATTTGGAACCCTGATAAATGAAATTAATTTGGTTAGATGTATGATAATTGGATTAATTGATTATTGTGTCTTATGAAAATACATATAGTGTATTCGATAATGGCCTTGTGATTTTATGCTTTCTTAGATAATGAGATTTTATTATATTGATGTAATTGTCACCAGAGAGTTTGATGCTGGTAGCGTGTTGAGTTTTTTTGGGTATAGGTCTTTTTTATTATGGATTCCTGAGGGATTGATGCATGATTTTGTATATCACATGAGGGCAAGGAACACTAGAACTTGATAATCGATTTTATAGTATATGATTATATGGGATGTATAAGGACCAGATGCCCAGTCACATGATGGATGAGGGAATGATTTTGGAAAGCATACAGGATTAGGAGGTTTGTTTATGATGTTTTATTAATGACTCTTCCTCAGTAGGAAAATCTTCCATAGATTTGGGTCTTTCATCCGGAAGCAGGAGGATCTACCCATAGGCACAGATAATTGGTAGAGTACAAAAGCAGGTTTGGCTAGATTTAGATGTTATCCCAAAACATGAGGTTTAGAAGGTTTTATTTCATGTGTAGTATTATTTTATCAAATTAGTACACTATTTTTCATTATATTTCACGAATTATATCTACGATATTAGATTTGTTTAGACAAGGTGGTGTCGACAAATGGAGTTCTAATCACATCTTGTGTAGGATTTCATATGGTACTAGGATAGATTTCATGGATGCTGATCTGGAAAAGGGAAAGGGACCCTGTAGTTTATTTTTATCTGGTTTGATGGGTGGGATCATAGAGATGGGGCTAACTTGGGGTTTGGACCGGGATATTGGAGTTTTTATTCCAGTATGCATTTTTTTTTATCAATTTCATCATGGAATATATATACATTATTATTTTATAATTTGTATTTATTCAGTTTATACCTTTCATAGTTTTAGATGTCTGATTATTTATTCATCTGGGTTTTATTATTTTAGTTGCAGTCCTATTTTTTCATCTTACATTCAAACTCTAACCATACAATATATTATTCCCACTGTATTCATCAGATACGTGATTCCAGTCAATAGCCTCTGGAATATGGGGAGGCACACTTGAGGCCATGTAGCCAACCAGCTCAATAACATGAGGTAGAAAAAGGTTGGGGATGTTAGATTATGGTATCATACCAAGTATCCATGCGATGTGCCAGTGAGGATGTTGGGACCTTCTAGGGGGATTATGGTAATCCCACATCAAAGGAGGAGGATCACGAAGCACCCATTTTTATTTTGGTTTGGATAACTCTCCCATCATGAGGTCTTTTCCTAGAGGATGCATGAGGGATAGTGTTGAGGGAAAGAAAAAATGTGCAGTCTAGGCCCAAAGTGGACAATATAATGATCATGGGATGGATTGGGCCTTTAGAAGTGATATCATAGGCTATTTATATTTGATGTTCTATTGATGACTTTAGTTCCTTCATGGGGGGACAATTTTGGAAATCCCACATTGAAGGGGGAAGATTAAGTGCCCCATTATAAGGTGGTTTGGATACCTATCCCATCATGAGGCCTTTTCCAAGGGGATGCCTGATGGCCAAATCGCATGGAATGAAAAATTGTGTGGTCTTGGACCCATGTAAAAATTATCATGATAGTGGTCTATATTGAGTTATTAGAAAATTTTTTCTAGGGGGAGGATCATTTAAATCCCACTTCGATGGGGGAGAAGCACGATCCATCCCTTAATAATGTGGTTTGGAAACCACTCCCATCATTAAAAAATTTCCGGGGGATGACTAAGGGATAGAGCCATGGGAATGAAAAATTGTGGAAGCTAGGCCCATTGTGAACAATATCATGATCATGGTCTAAAAAAGGCCATTAGAAATGGTATCTGATTCAGTGTCCATTTGATGTGCCAGTGAGGACTTTAGTCCCTTCTAGGGGGAAAAATTATGTAATCCCACATCAAAAGATGAGGAGAACAAAGCACCCATTTATAATGTGGTGTGAATACTTCTCCCATTATGATTCCATTGTAGGGAGGATGAATGAGGGACAGAGCCTCAGGAATGAAAAACTATTTGGGACATGGCCAAATTAAACAATATAACGATCATGGGTAGGAAGGGGCCATTAGATACGGTATTAGAGATAGTGTTCATTCAATGTACCAGCGAGGATATTGGGCCCCTTGAGTGGGATGATTATAGAAATCCAACATCGTAAATCCCACATATAAGTTGGAGGATAACTATGAACCCCTTTATAAGGATGTGTGAATACATATCTCATTATGAGGCCTTTTCCTAGGGGTGGCTTTAGTGCTAGAGCCCATGGAATTAAAAACCATGCAAGCTAGGCCCAAAGCAGGAAATATCATGACTATGGGCTAGACTATTCCATTAGAATGTGGAATCATAGAATCTTCACCCCCTCTGAATCATAATGAACTATTGAGGATCTAAGGGAACCTTACTTATATTTAGTGTTTCAATGAAAATATGGGAAAAAACCAACACCCTTTACTAATTTAATGAAAAATATATTCTCTTTCTAATGAAATGATGAGTGAAAAGAATATTTCATGAATCTCATGTAGTACCTAGTGCACCCATAGGTCTTTATGTCATATGTATTAATTTTTCAACTTGAATAATATTTGGATGCTATAGAATGATTGATATATTCTGCCATCCCATAGAAATGTGATTATAGGAATTAATAAACACTATTACCTCTATAGAATGATGCTTAGTACTAAGACCATGGATTCTGATATTGAAAAGTATTGCCTGAAATTCATATCTTAAGTGACAATGATAAGGAATTGCTTATAGAAACACCATGTCAACATGGTATCTCATATTTTCACTCTCTAGTACATCCTTGGACTCCATATGTTTATAGGGAATTTGTCCCAATGGGTGTTTATCCTTCAATAGTATGGAATCCATTTTGTGTCCCAGAATCTAGTTAAAGGGAAGGCCTATAATGGTTTCTTTATATCACATCACACCATCGAATTCATTGTAACAAACACAAAAATTCAGGAAGAATAAGTTTTCTATAACCATGACACACCTCCAATGTCGTATATGGTTAATGACGGTTCCTCTTGATATCCTATTCAATGAGAATGGAATACTAGATTCTGATCAAATTTATTCTATGTGTTTTATCTATTTCCCAGGCCATAGAAATTTCTCAACTCCTCATCATTGTATGAAAGGTGTACTAATAATGTGGTAGAATAGAAAGTTCTTATCACTAGTTTATAGCTATCCCTATAGCTACAGATATCCTACCTAAACATCCAAGGGGACTCATAGCTAGGAATAAAAAATTAATTGTGAGAATTTTATCAAAATGGAAGAATTAGAACATCACACCAATTATGTCAGAGGATTCTGGAAATAATTCCATTTTTAACCCACATTATATTACATCCCATGATCAAAAAATGATTTTACCAATTCATTGGAAAATGTAGCCAATTTCCTCTCTAGCCCCAATCAAGAAAATGTTTTCCTATATCAGGCACCGAAGGGTGGTCTCATCAGTCATAAAAATGGAAATGGTGGAGTTCAGTCAGTTAACCACCACTATAGAGCATGATGAACCTATATCCACCCCAGAATAGAAGGGTCATATATTGTATTACCTCTAATATGGGACCCTCTTACCAAATCGATCTGAAATATCCCAAACTCTATGTCGAGAAATGTACTTCACCATTATTGATGGGACAAATGAATATAAAATCTTTTAAAAATGATGAATTTATTTAGTTCTTCTCTTATGAATTAAAAAAAATACATTCTCTTCATCATGGAAGAATTCCTTGCAGGATATTATAGATATCATCATTCTTTGACTAGATTCTCCCACCAAATTAGAATTCTTGGTTACCAATGAAAAAAAAATGAATAATTATTTGGAATTTAATATGGAATTTTATGCATTACAGATTCATGGAAACATCATGTATAAACCTCGATATTTTCTACATATAGCTATGTATTCCAATATTTTTTCTAGACAAGGGATTGAGGTTTTGGGGCCATATTCCCCAGCTACATCTATGCCGATTAGTTACTTACATACAATTACTGAATTTTTTTCCAAACGAGATATTGAAATACCCCACAAGGATGTCAAAATGTAGAATATCATCAAAATTTTGAAGTAAAATATCTTCACCATATTTAGTGTCCCTTACACAATACTAATGAAAAGTGAAATAATATTCAATTATTTTAAATTGAAGAAACAATTCCAATATTACAACATCAAGTCAGACCATTATTCCCACCAACATGAAGTGTAAAATAGATAGATATGGGAATGTAATAACACACTTACAAATATAATCCATAGAATGGGAGATAATGTAATGATTTCTAGGTTAGAAAAGCTCATTCTTGTTTTATGGTCCTACCCTAACACTACATGCACTACCACAAAAGAGAAACCATATTTATTTTTTAAGAAACCAATGTATTTTTTCAATATAAGTCTCATTTCTATCACTCAGTATAGGTTTCTGTGGACATCTATTACATATAGAAAAATAAAAAAAATCTACCCAATGATTTGGAACAAACAAATTAATAATGGTTTCCCACAATACACAACCTTGATGTTCATTAAAATCAGATTGCATGAGCCATTAGTAAAAATAATCTCATCTATTCATTCCATTAAGGAGAATTATTATTGGTTATCAGAAACCCAATAATACAAATAAAGAAACCTCTAATGCTAGAAACCCTATGATAAGGGCCTTATATCATAAATAAGGTCAATTAAAATGGAGATTACTCATAGGACACAATGGATGATGAACATGTTACACTCCAAACCAATGAAAGGTTCTTATAAATGTACATTCATTAGCTTCTATCAAGGATTCCAAGTCTTGGTGGAAATAATTTTATATTTTTTTTTTCATATTTCATCTTTAAAAGATGATGTCAAACAAAAAATACTACATCCTTGTCACTTGAAGTTAAGCTACATGGAGGATTTCACTTCATGAGTGATTCATTAACAATATCTCAATCGATGAAAAATAGAGAGAAATAATCTCATCCATATGTGTGAGTGACATCCTCACATGGAATTTTCATCTATGAACCATGTTTTTATTTATTTATTTAACCACATGATATGTAGTTATTCCATAATTCCAAATCATGTTTCTATCCATAATAAGAATGGAAAAAATTCCCCATATCTGTATATGGGTCTAAACCACATAGTTTATTTTCTATTTAATAATGTTCATGGAGTTTGATTCCTTTTACCACATGATATGTAATGAAAAATTGATGTCAAATACTGGGTCTAGATGCAATATCAAAATTCATCCCCTCCTTACATGTGTGTCACACATTTAAATTCAATTTTCAGAAATAACTATATGTGACTTCATTCCTATTCCCACATGATATTTAGTGATTACAATATTCCAAATACTATGTCCAACCAAAGTATAAATAGTAAAAACAATTTCCTTCAATTTATATATTAGACATGCGTAGATAATATTTCATTCAGGAACTATGTATGGATTGATTCCTATTGCAATGGGATATGTAGTGATTCCTAGACAACAACTACATAGTTAATTATATAATAAACATGAAAAATTATCCCCCTCCCAGTGTTTGGGTAAGATCAAAGTAGGTAAATTTATGTATAAAAAAATGTGTAGATTGATTCCTAATTATAAATGGATACACAGTGACATTGGGACCTAAATTGTGGTCCTATCAATAACATATATAAAAAAACCTCCTTGTATAATGTCCAATCCAATGATGATATGTTTTTATGAATTATGATTGTCTTTATTCCTATTACCATAAGATACATAGTGATTCCTATATTCAAAATCACATGACTAGTCACAACATGATAAAAATTCCCCTATCCCATATAGGAACTCGAGCAGTTCAAGGAAAACTACATTTAATAACAAAATGTGGATTTATTCCTACCATCATAGCCTATGTAGTGATGATGGGATCCACCATTCCATGACCATCCATGAGTTTCCATCACTCCAAATCATGTACCTCCGTGTGAGTTTGATTGGTGTAGAGGTTCCCATCGATATTAAATTCAGAACTCCCTCCTTATATTCCCTACAACATATTCTCATGTAGCATAATGAACTTCCCAATAATCCCTTTCTTCCCATATCAATCATGACCCATGTGAGATTAGGGAACCTAGAACTATAATCAAGATTGAGAAAACTAGGCATGTTCTGTTTGGGGAATCATATCCATGTTGTATAATGATAAACTTCCCAAAAATATCCTAGTTTAACGATATTAAAATTCTTGAAAAATTCCAATAAACATGGAATTAAACTACACATCAATAGGATTTGTTCATTATGAGATGAACACCTTGATAAATGTGTATTAATTAACTTCATATCTTATCCCGTTTCCCCTATTTTTTTTCAATACACATAGTTGTAGATATTGGGGTGCCCAAAACCATCATTAGTCATAACTTCTCCATGAACTAACATTATATAATTGATATAGAAGTTGATACCAACCGATTCATCATGATGATATTATTATATTAGAACCCTATAGACATTGGGATCCCTTTCACATAGTTCATCCTTGTAGAAAATTAGAAATAAAGACTAGTTGAACTAAAGAGACACTACTACAATTCAATAATGAATAATGAAATTTTTATGAACATATGACTAGTTGGTATTTTTGTCCCATAGGAGAGGCCTCCCAAAAACATAGGAGTTATTTCAATAACTCTTTAGGATATAGCATTCCACCATTATAAATGGTTTACCAATACCCATTGTTTTCTAGAACTAGTTAACACATATATTATTGGTAATTATTTAGAATTCCCATTATCCAACTCTATAATTATATTCAGATATTCCCCATGATACACATTTTTTCATTATACAAATTTTTCAATAATGATTATAATATCAAATTCTTGATCCCCTTAATCTCAAGGTATTCATAATCAGTGAATTGAAAATTTCCCTATGTTATTCACTCATATCAGGGATACATCTAAGTTTCTTGATGATAAACTATCTGATGATTTTGAAGATTCATGATGTTAAACAACATATCATATGGTCCATCCGAAAAGACGCATTTTTTAGAGGGTTATCCTATCCATCAGTCCATGTTCTAGATAAAACATTCACCTCCATAACAGAACGAAATATAGAAATCCATGACCCTACATATGTGATTGATCAACGTAGAGGACTGATTTTCTAACTCTGATGATAAGAATTTCTAAGAGAATAAAAAATAAACCCATATCAATTATACATGAGTCAAATATACCCATATGTATATCCTTGAATGAGCTTACTATTCCTTGATTTTGGATCTCATAATATGCATAGGAAAACCATGGGATTCTAATCCATAAAACTTTTGAAAAGACTTGGTATAAGGATTTCTGAGTCATACAGACTCACCTTTACAACAAAATAATTAAATCTATGTACATATTTCCAATTTATGTGACAGATGTATACATGAATGGATTCAACATATGGAAATACACTAGAAAGATATTGTAAGAATGAAATATGCCTCCTGTAACTAGATTCCCCTAACCATTGCAATGTATCATTAATGATATCTTCTTAATTTCGTGTTGGATTCTACATCCATACAACCTAACATTAATATGAAAGCAATATATCATTACCACAAGTAATTAAAGTATATAAAATATTTTTTAGATGTGTGATGTTAAAATGAATGATATATTAATCCCCATTGCATGAAACTAAACAATGTAGAATATCATCCATCATCAATCTTTATCAGTGGAACATGAGCATCTGACCTGATCGAACAATGTCTGGGTTGATTCCATCATCTTGTTGAGAACAAAAATTTGTAAAATACACTCCGCTTTGTAAATTTCTACAAACTATCCATGACCCATGGGAGAGGATGAAAAACTTAAAGGGAATATATTTTATTATTCATGTCTTCCCCATGATACTGCATATG
The DNA here is from genome assembly GCA_963277665.1 of Viscum album. Taxonomy (NCBI): domain Eukaryota; kingdom Viridiplantae; phylum Streptophyta; class Magnoliopsida; order Santalales; family Viscaceae; genus Viscum; species Viscum album. The sequence goes on along the minus strand of OY728120.1, from coordinate 1,872,477,209 downwards.
AGCTCCTGACCATCAAACAAATTTGCATTTTACTTAAAAAGGTATTGTAATCCTTATGATCCATGACATAATCTATGTGGATATCATTTCCATTGAGGGATATGTGATTATACATTGTTTTATTTTCACATATCAAAATTCGTGATCTTAGAATATTGAGCCATGATTTATAAAACTATCATATTCTTCGTGGGAATTTGATGAAACACATATGTCCATGGGAATATAAACTAGGATGTTTTGTAACACTCCCCTAATATTAGTTACAAGCATGTTAGGAGGAAAAAATTCATTCACTTTGGACAAAGTGGTAAAACCATAAACATTAGCATCTAATGGTTCAAATTGCAAGACTGTAAATTTCATGTGTAGGTGAAATAATATTTTTTAGGATAGAAACATGAAATGTGTTTTATAATAAAAATTTAAGTCTCTTATCTCTAATCTCATCATTTATAGTGTTTAAGAAAATTAATATCATAAATAAAAAATCCATAAAGCTATTGGGGCCCATCATGAGCCCTAAGTAAAAGTTGGGCCTTTCTTTCTAGAGCCCCATGGACCTAGAAATGGATAGAGAAATTATTTTTCACATCTTATCTCGATAATAAATTTTTTTCTATATGGTGATACAACTAATATGATTCCAAAACCCTTATCTAATTATATGTTTTACACAAATCCCATTTATTTAATTTAATTATGAGTTTACCCTAAAAAATTCCATGAGTTGATAGACTTCTCCTAGAACACCATACCCTTGGGTTATTTATTTGGGTTCATCCTTTTAGTGTTTTGGTAAAATGGATTGAACTCTATAAAGCATCCACACTAGGTTTCTTTACTAAATATTGAAATTTCTAAAAGAGTTAACTTAGTTTTTGATTTGGTCCTTGAAGAAATGTCCCCCTTAAATCTATGAACTATTTTCTAGGTTGCATGTGATATCATTTTAAACCATTACTAATGGTAAACCTATATTGATATAACCCTATTTTTAATTTACTTAGTTTATTCTAGAAAATTATTTACAATCCCTATAAATATAGAATGCATGAGGATTCGTCATCTTCCATGTTTCACCAACATGTATTACACCTATTCTCAAAATAGGATTCTAATATTGCATTCACAAACATTTTAATTTACCTTACCACATTATTTGGAACCACATGTTGTAGGTTCCAAGAATTTCAAAAAAATAAAAATAAATAAATCAACCTGATAGTTCTGTAATACTACTTGGATATCTCTTTTCACCTTATCCCACTTCATATTCGAATCATTTAAATCATCACAAATCATTCATATCCCACATAAATGGGTGGGGAACCCTATTCTTGACCATCCATGTACCCCCTCTTGGACATGGATATGGTCATTGGACTAGTTAAATAGAGGCATATCCTCCATGAAGGAAATGACCACAAATCCATGAGATCCCCCTAAAAAATTCATAATTGAACTCATCATCTCATAATGTTTCACAAACATCCCCAATGTGTATTCCCATATCATAACCATTGGTTCCTACATTTGGATTATGATTTACATGACACCCATTGTAACTATCCTTGTTGAACATACAACTCTAATATTTTACAATATAGAAATAACTTTTAGTTAAAGTATATAGGGTGTCACCACCAATCTTGGTACCCAACCAATAATTTTTTTTTCAAGAACTTAGGGTTGTAGATCCCTTAATGAACATTAATTATTCCAAAAAATAAATTACAAATTTAGGGTTTAAGAAACATTCATGTATACTCATTCGTCAAAATCCCATTAAGGAAGTGGGGTTCTTAAACCCATTCATGAATAATCATCATTCCCCAAAAATAATTTACAATTTTAGATTGAATAAAAAAACTATATCAACTGATTTTCCAAGCTAGAAGACCCTATAATGTTACAATAAATGATTTCACCATGAAGACCCAAAAATTAATTAATAAGTGTTATGATCTACATGAACCCAAAAAACTACAATATATAGTATGAATTAAATGGATGTAAACTAAAAAATATTCTTGATTGTAAAACATTAAAAATCCGACCGATAGGGACACAATAATAACCTAGTTGAAAATTTATAATGGGAATTCCAGGAAACAATTGAGTCTTTTCGTGATATAAATTCAATTTTAATCTTCTATAAAATATTTATTTCTAATGAAATGGAAATGGATTAATACAAGTCATTTTAAACCCCCTTAAAAGGAGGCATGAGAAAAATCCATATCCATTCCTCCTTAGATTTCCCAATTTGAAAGTAATAAAAATGATAGGAAAATATAAAAAAAGAAACAATTATTTTAGCTATAATTATATCACCATAATAAAAATAAATACCTGATCACTATTTCTAGGGACTTATGAAATAGTTGGAGAAATTTCCCTCTAGGATAAATTAAAAAAAATCCTTTTTTTACTAACCCATCCTAGGATGATAATATAAGATACAAAAATGGGGATTCATATGTGATTAAATTTATTGAGAAAGTATAATGAATGGTCTATTTTAATTAGAGAAATTGAGTTAAATAATTGAGTTTTCTCAGTATTTTGAATGTGTTGGATGTTTTTTATTATTTAAATGATGTTAATTCAACGACATTTCATTCACATTATTATGGAATAAAATACTAAAAAGAAATGACTTATTCATTGATAATATGAAATTGGGGATGGATAATTATATTCTACAGTCTCTCTATGGTCCCAAAAATATAATAACATTCACGGATAGATCATGATTAAACATGGTTGGATGATTTTAATAAATCAACTTTATTCATGGAAGAGGAATCAATGGAAAAATAATTTTTTGTTATTTATACCTCCACCACTTTTTATTGAGGAATAACATTCTCAATAAAATAGGATAACCTTTCACATAATTTCTATGTGATGGATACTAAATACAATAACATCAAAATATTGGACCGTGCTTGAAATACAATTTCTTTTTATACTTCTATATGCATAGTCAAGCCATACATCTAGTCGTTTGCTTGAAAGTCATCATAATGTATCTATTTAATTACATCTGAATCATCCCTTACTAAAACAAACATTTGACTCCCATCAATAAAAAATGGATCAGACCATCTCTTTGATGGAAATTTCTTTCATATCGAGGAAAATATCTAGCATGATATCATAAAATTGTCTAATGTGAAATACGTCGGCTCTCAAATCAATAATTTTCTGCAGAATGAATTCATCTTGGTAAATAATGTTATGCATGGGAGTGTATATAATTTTTTAAAGGACATGATACCAAATTATCATTCACTAAAATAATATCTTAGTGACATCTAGAGGGGGACATTGAAAGAAATAATGGATGGTGTACATGTTTAATTATTAATTCTTTTGATGGAATCATTGGGTATGATGATGAGGAATTAAGAAAAGGAGTTTAATTTGTTTATACCAAACTAGTGCCTCAAATTTCAATAGATCTAAAGAAAAGAATTCATCAAAAATCCTATTTTATTTATAGAACACATGACACTATAATTATTTTATTTTGGTAGAGGATCCCAGAGCCGTAAGTCAACTACATCACTACCCTAGATGATGTGTTTAGAAAATGATAGTGTTTATCTACATGAAAAACTAACGGTTTCAATATTAAAACCAAGTAATATTTCAACCAATATTGTTCATAGTTTTGATATATGTAGATAAGGGCTTCATAAGGTGGATGAACAATTTTAGAATTTGTATCTTCACTTTACAAATATAATCCAAAATTGGAAATCAAGTGTGGGATTTTATTCTTCCTACATGGAGGATAATGGTAGTGGAGAGACCCTTTGAGTGTATAGAAACTAATGATAAAATAGATAGGGGTATATGGATTTTAGATGAATAGTTTTTACACAAGATTTGCAAGAACATTATCCTTAAATGAGAAATTATATGACTATTGTGAATGGGAAATCCTACCATTGTTGATAACTAACATAGTTGGTGAGAGTTAGGTCATAGATTTGAATGATCCCGTCGATTCAATATATCAATAACCTTCTTTTTTCGAAAGGATCCTGGCTCAACCCTAGAAATGCTTAACAACCCAAGATTGCAATAGGAATAAAGAATTTTGGTAGTATTCTCATAATTGTAACCCTAAAAGCACCCCCTATCTATCCAAAAAGAAATTGAAATAGTCCATTTATTCATTAGGTGAAATAAACTTATTTAACATGGCCAAAAATTTGTTAAAGGAATGAAAGGATTAAAAATGTATGTTATTGGGTTTCCATTCATCTAATTCTAATACCTTCACCCATGTGCAGACATGAATCCCCAATATTTAATCCTTTGCTGGGGAGATCCAACCATTTAAAAATATGTCCAAATATCCTATTAAATGAGGATATGGGGACACCTATGGTCTCACTCAATAGAAAAAATGATTCATTCTCCCAAGCTACATGGATTCCCTTATAAGAGCCTACACTATTTCAAACATGTAGAGTATGGAATTGATGGGGGCGTATAGTGGTTTCACAAGTAACATTTTTATAAAGGAATATGATGGTGAAATCTGTGAATGAAATGACCAATCACATGTTATGATATTTCTATAAATTCTTCTCTATAATGTTTAAAATTTCCAATAAAATTATGTAGTTGGATTAGGGTGATACCAATCATCTATTGACAGACTGAATTCTTCCCGCATCTCTTTAAGAGGAGGTATTCCCCCATCGTAATAAATATACCATATCCTGATCCCTACTTTCCATTGGTCGGATGAAAAGTGTTGGTGTTGGGATACTATTGAAATATCAAAAATATGAGGAGTTCTAATTTATGTTACATTATGAACTAACAAATATACATCCAATTATAATGGAATATAGCACATAACTGATCATAGAATTACATGAAAAGTTTCCTATCCTAGAATATCATTGAAAATTCATTAGAGAAATTACTTCCTAGCTGAAAATATCAATTTTAACTCTAGCCACAAATAGTGTTTTGTAGATTAGTGATGAGTATGTTTGATCATATCATAGGATTTATTTGGTGTGAATGTTCGAAACCTTCCTAACCTAGAGTGGAATTAGCCAATGTATAATTTAGGCCATGGAACTACGCCACCATTAACTAACTATATTCAAAAATAATCATTTGATTATTGTAAACTGAGGATGAGATCCTACAAGTCTAAGGTCCAAGGTAATGAAAATGAATGGAAGTGTCATATAGGGGGACAAATCCAAATTAGGGATGTCAGTGTGACTGATGCTAGTTTTGAGGATTAGTCTAAGTATCCCATTCAAAACCACATCATATATGAATAACCAATAAATATGGTCGACATTGCAATTTCTAGAAATCAAGGAAAATTTGTTCGTAGCATCAGAAATCATTTTGGAACTATAATTCATCTACATAAGTTAATGAAACATATATCATACAGGTGAGGGAGCCCTTTCAATAGGAGAAAAGGAGGTTTTATATCTTACAACATCGTGTAAATCATATAACCACATATGGTTTTTGTAGCACCCCCCCCCGGTTTGAGTTATGTAGCATTTTTTATGTTTCTTATGTGCTTAAAGTGTATGTGATGAGTTGAGAAGAGGTTGGCGGAGTTTGGAATGGTTTTGTATAGATTTGGAGGCTTTTCTTAGGGAGTATGGTTTGAGCACGATTAGGAGAAACCGTGCGGGTTCTCCAGGAAACCGTGCTGGGTGAGGAAGTAGGTTTTGTATGGCCTGTGCATTGTTTGGAAAACCATGAAAGGAAACCGTGTGAACCCCTGCTCTCAAGACATTGGCGTGCACAAGGTTAGCACACAGTTTGTCAAACTGTGGAGACTAACTGTGCGGCCACTTAAAGGAAGGGTTTTTAAATATGGGATCATTCGGGATTGACATATTTCACTCAGAATCTTCTCCCACTTGAGCCTCACTCGGGATTTTTGGTTCTCAGAGGTTGAAGGTGCCCTCTCACTCGTTTTGGAAGCAATTCAAAGGGGTTTCTTGGTGTTTTGAAGGCGGTTTCTCCTAGGTAAGTCTCTCCTCTTGGTTTCTTTGTGGTTTCCTCTATATCTTCATCTCCCTCCCTCTCTCTCTCAGTTCTCAAGATCTACTTCCATTTCATGTAGATCTAGTGTTGGGGTTTACTTGAGTGTTGATTTTAAGGCTTTTGAATGATAGGGAAGGAGATCTTGAGCACTTTTCGTGAAGCGTTTTTGCGGATTGGGGTGCGGTTGCTTGTGGGTCAATTTCACCGGAACCCTAAATGTAGGTGGATTCTCTCTCGACTCCACTTGGTTAGAACGAGTGGTTTTTGGTTACAATTAATTTTTTTTCAAGAAATTAATTGTGATAATGATGTGAATATTTTGTTGGAAATCCATTTGGTGGTGATTTGGGGGATTTTGGGGAAAATGGGTTATTGTTTCTAAAGGGGATTTATTATGAAATTTTAAAATCGTTAGTGGATGATTATGAAAAAAATGGTTGATGAAAAATGTTTTTCAATAAACATGTTTAATTGAAATTTTTTTTGTTATGGAAAATGACTAAAGGGTGTTTCCAATAAATTGGTGATTTATTGAACTGAATTGGCTTGTGTTGGAAATATTTGTGTGATTATTGTACAACCATGGTGCTTTGTGCTTGTTGGTTGGTTGAGTGTTATGGATTGTGTTGGTTGTGTGGAAGTGGGTGGGAAGTCTCACTATAAAAAATGATGGATAGTGGTCGAAAGAACCACCATTATGGGTAGTGGTTGGGAAGTTCTACTAGTTGAGAGTGGGGTGAACGGAATCAGCAGAATTCCCACCATTTTGGTTGTCTTGTTGTGCATTACTTTTCAAGATAGATATTGTTGTGATAATGTTAAATGGTGATATGGCTTATGGAATGATTTTTTGGATTTCCCTTGGGTGCTTGGTTTGGGTGAGGTGTCTTGGTAAGAGTATGTTTGGCTCATGGTACTGGTTTCACTTGTGATTATTTTATATAAAATTCTTTATATAAATGTACTAACAGTTTTATCCTAGTGGAATGTGTAGAGAAGTTATTTGGGGAAAGCCTACTAAGTATTAGTACTCACCCCCTGCTTTGTCCCTTTGGGGATTCTGCATATGTCGTATTCCGGGACACAGGTAAAGATAAGGGATTTCATTGTTAGTGGTTCGTGGTGATGCTTGGGAGATGTGGTGGTACTTGTAGCATTGAGTTTGGTGTGGAGCTGTGGAGTGTGTCTTGGTTTATTTTGGGGTCTCTTGATTAGTCTTTCGTATAGTACTCTAATATTGTGTTGGGTTGTATCAGGTTTGGGTTGTATGGGGAACAACTTGGTTGTCTATTGGTAATACATGCTTGAATGTTTTATTGACATGCATCATATAGTCCTTGTGATTGGATGGTTTGGTTGGTTTTTTCTTAAGGGAAAATCGTTCCCCAATTTGTTATCAAAGCCCTTTTCATTTATTTCCAGCCTTTGGTGCCTTGGTAACGTCGTTTAATGCCAAGTTGCATTCCCAAAATTTCTCAAGCCAATATAAGGGGGTAAGATGTTACAAGTGGTATCAGAATTGTTTGGTCCTTAGATTTCAACTGGGAGCAGTTGTTCAACCATTGGCGTTGATTGTTGGTCTTGGTGTTGACATTCGTTCTTGGCAGATTCCTTCAGTCGGGATGGTAGCAAGACATAGGATTGTCGGAACGTGGAATGTATATAAAATTAGAACATAGATAACCCTTTTATGCTGAACATCAAGTTACCAGAGCGTTGGGTACATAAGTGTTTGGAGACACTTATAGGCATTGGATATCTCATTGTCGTGTGTGTAGCCAATGAGATGAGCATGTCAGGAATGGTATAAATGACTTCCCACAAGGATGCATATTTTTTTGGGGGATAATGAATTATAGTGTGATATGAATGTGTTTATTTTGAAAATATGTACTGGGTTTCTAAACAGAAGGATTTGAAACATGGAAACTGGTGGTATTTTGAAAATGGGTTGATTTTCAAAATATGATTGATTTTTCAAAATAGTGCAATATGGGAAATGTCAACTTTTGGAAAGCCTGGTTGTGATAGATTTAGTGAAATTAAACTAGAATTTGTGATTCATGTGTTGCTAAAATAGAAGTACTTATGGTTTTTTTTTGTATTGATAGAAATGGTACTGTGTGGGGGTCATAGAGACCAACTGGAGAAGGCTACTGAAAATGTGGTTGCACCTGAGCCTCAGGTGAAATAGTAGATATTGCAGAGTATTGGGAAAGCTTTACAATCATTAGGAAGTTTGAATAAAGAAGATGAACCAAGGCATGTGGATCATGTGGTTTAGTTTCAAAAGTATAATCCATCCATCATTAGGGGTGATTCAGAGTCGAAAAAGGTAGAAGTATGGTTGAATAGAATAAACAAGATCGTCAATTTCTTGGGAACACTGGTAGAGAAGAAAGTGAAGTTGGAAACATATATGTTCGAATATCATTCCCTTTAGTGGTGGGAGTTGGCGGTCCGAGCTGGAATGGAACAAGGTATGACACTGTATGGATTTCAGGAATTGTTTGACAAAAAATTATACCCTCATACATTAAAAATTCAATGGACAATAAATTTATTCCGTTTGAAACAAGAGAAAATTTTGGTAACTGAGTATTCAACCATGTTTATGAACTTAGTGAGGTTTTCACAAGAGGTGGTGGGTAGTACAACATTGAAAGCTCGTATCTTCGAAGATGGTTTGAGGTAGGACATTCTGTCCAAGATAGTAGTGCTGTGTATAGATGATTATACAGAGATTGGGAATAGAGACTTGGTGGCCGAAAGGGATATCTTAGGGGTTGTGACCAGAGGAAGTGTATTAATACTCATGTGGAATAGTGGGAACTCAAACTCTGGGTTCTAGCGGAAGAGGGGCACTTATTTCCAGGGTGGGAGTATGACTCAGAATCCAACTACTAGATCAGTGTATCTTCCTCCGAAGCCTCAGAGTAAGCCAGAATGTTTTCAGTGTGGGTTTATGAGCCACATCAAGAGGGATTGTTTGGAACAGACTCAAGAATGTCATAATTGTAAGCAGATGGGGCACCTTCAGCAGAACTGTCGGAATGCTCTGAGGTCGGGTGTTTGTGACACTCCTTAGAGGCCATAGGGGTCATATGCCTCAACAGAACGAGGGTAGAATTATATGCCTTCTCATAGATATGAGTCTATTATGGTGATTCTGGGAACACAACGACTCCTCAAGAAAAGTCTCGGTAGGGATTCAAGGAATAGAGTGTAGTAAGAAAGAAGTTGTTTGGAGCTGAACATGTTACGAGGGATGATCAACCAGGACTATCCCCGGTGCGAGGTATGGTTGTTTTAAATTCCATTTTGATACAAGTGTTGTTTGATTCGGGTGATTCCCATTATTTTATTACTTCTCACATCGTTGATTTGTTGGTTTTAATGGTAGAAATGTTTCATATAGTTCTAAAACATCAAACTCCTCTGGGTGAAAAGAGTGTTGATCCTTCCTGTGTAGATCATGTTGTGTACTGATCGACGAGGTTGAGTTGACGTGTGACTTCTCAGTGCATGAGATGGATGTGTACAATATAATCATGGGAATGGATTGGTTGACAATGTTTAAGGCCCACATTGACTATTATGCATGAACGATTAGTTTTGTGATGGAGGATGGCATGAGAAATTTCATTAGAGGGGAGAAGAATGGGAAGCATAGTGAAATAGGCTTGTTGGCACTAGTGGATGGCACGATATCATACCGGTTAGCAGCTTTGTCATTGGAAACAGTGGAAGGTATTGAGCAGAATGTTCATCCAATAGCCTTGGATCAGTTTATGGATGTTTTTCTCAAAGAATTCTCAGGGTTACCACCCATGAGAGAAGTGGAGTTTATGATTGATCTCCTACCGAGGACTAGTCTTATCTCACTTCCATCATATCAGATGAAACCGGCAGAATAGCGGGAACTAAAAGTGTAGTTGGAATAGTTAGAGAACAATGGGTTCATCTGTCCTAGTACGTCTCCATGGGCAGTGCTGAAGTTTTTTGTTAAGAAGGCGGATGTAACGTTGCTGTTATCCATCGACTATCGTAGTCTAGAAAAAGTTACAATAGAGAACGTATATCCACTAACACACATTGTTTATTTGTTTGACCAGTTGAGGGGAGCTCAGTGGTTCTCTAAGATTGACTTGCAATTAGGTTATAATCATTTGTGGGTGTGGAAATAGGATATTCCAAAAACAGTCTTCCAAAGTATATATAGCCATTACGAGTATGTGGTTATTCCGTTTCGTCTAACGAATGCACCACCTGTGTTCATGGCTTTGATGAATTGGATATTTTAGATATATTTGGATTCTTTTTTGGTTGTATTTTTTTAATGATATACTAGTGTATTCAAGAACAAGGGTAGAGCATGAGAAGCACATGGAGATTTTGTTGGGGATCTTGAGGGATCATCAGTTGTATGTCAAATTGGCAAAGTGTGACTTTTGGATACAAGATGTTTGTTTCCTTGGCCATGTTATTTTTGAGATGGGTGTTTCAGTTGATCCAGAAAAGATAGAGGCAGTTATCTCATAGCAACAACCAAATAATGTTTTCGAGATACAGAGTTTCTTTGGTGTAGCTGGGTATTATCGACGTTTTGTTCATGATTATTCATGATTGGCTTCACCGATAACAGATTTGAAAAGGAAGAATTTCCCATTTCAATGGTATGGGTAGTGTCAAAAATGTTTTGAAGATCTAAAGGGCCACCTTACATTAGCATCAATCTTTTTTTTTCAGAACCATGGAAAGGGTATGTGGTGTATTGTGATGCTTCAGGATCAGGGTTGGGGTGTTTTCTCATGTAGGGGGATCATGTAGTTACATATGACTCATGATAGTTGAGGTTTCTTGAGAAAAACTACCCAACACATGATTTGGAGTTGGCAGAAATGGTTCATGCTTTAAAAATGTGGCATCATTATCTCTTCGGTGATAAATTTACATTGTTTACCGATAACAAGAGCTTAAAGCATATCTTCTCACAAAGAGATTTGAACCCGAGGCAAAGAATATGGATGGAATATCTCCAAATGTTTGTTTTCGAAATAATGTACACACTTGGTAAGGGAAATTCATTGGAGGATGCATTAATTAAGAAATCATATGGTCAAGTGGTGAAACAAGCATCTAATCAATGGCATTTGATGTTGGTTATAGCCAACATGCGGATGGAATGTGAGGACGAAGGTGATAGAGAGGCCTTCCTTCTAGTGTCGTTGGTCCCAAACTTGGTTGGTTATGTTAAAAAGGCGCATGCATCTGATTCTAATTGTGTGGTGATGAGGCCGAAACTCAATGGTGGGAAGAACATTAAGAACTAGGAACGGAATGGAAATTCAGTCTTGTGTTTTCAGAATCGGATAATGGTACAAGTGGCTTGTCCGAAGGAACTTCTCCGAGATTATCATCATTCCAAGTGGGCTATCTATCTTATAATTCAGAGAATGTATAAGGTGTTGAAGGAGTTGTTTTGGTGGACTGGTATGAAAAGGAATGTGGTCGGGTTTGTCTCGAGATTCTTGACATGCCCACAAGTTAAGGCAGACCATCAGCGGCCAGCATGCATGTTGTATTCATTACCTATCCCAATGTGGAAATGGGAGGAGATAGAATTGGATTTTGTGACGGGTCTCCCAAGAATGGTCTGGGAAAACGATGTCATATGGGTGATTGTAGATCAGCTCACAAAGTCGACTAATTTATCCCGATTTTTGAATCTCATACGGTGAAGGATCTGTCCCAAATCTACATCTGGGAGGTGGTAAAGAGTCCTGGTTTTCCAGTTTTGATTGTATTAGATAGAGATCTGAGGTTCACATCTTGTTTTTGGAAATCCTTGTAGCAAACCCTTTGGACACAGTTGACTATGAGAACGACGTATCATTCTCAGACGGATAGCCAATCCGAGAGGATGATACAAACCTTGGAGGATATGTTAAGTGCTTTTGTGATGGATTTTTCTGGTTAATGAGAAGATCACTTACCATTGGTGGAGTTCTCTATAATAACAGGTATCAGGATTCGATACATATGGCTCCATTTGAGGCTTTGTGTGGGCATCTTTGTCGTTCTCCACTGTACTAGGTGGAAATGAGCGAGACATAAATGATCAGACCAAGTCTTGTCCAATAAACTATATAAAAGATAATATTGATTAGGAAGAAGATGAAGACAGATCAAAGTTGCTAGAAATCGTATGCGGACCGTCAACGATGACCATTTTCCTTCGAGGTGGGTGATCATGTGTTTCTGAGAATCTCTCCTAGGTTGGGACATCATCTGTTTGAGAAGCAGGGTAAATTATCTCCGAGGTATATTGGGCCATTGGAAATACATGAGTGTATTGGAGAGGTGTCTTATCATTAAGCTTTTCCCCCAAGATTTCGTGTGGTTCACAATGTGTTTCACGTGTTGTAGTTTAAAAAGTATCAGCCAGATCGTGACCATGTAATTCATTGGGATCATGTTGATCTAGAACCAAATTCTTCCTTGGTGCACGTGCTAGTGTGGATTGTGGATAGGCCATAGAAAGTCTTTCATGGTAAAACCATTAGTTTAGTTTGTGTTTTGTGGCGACATGATCAGATTCAAGAGGAGAAATGGGAATGGAAGAAAGGGATGGATGATCAATGACCTGATCTATTTTGGCAAAGTGATGGTTTCCTAAATTCCGAGGATGGAAAGACCAATGGTGCGGAGAATATAGAACACACAGCTTGAGGTATGTAGCCATTTTTATGTTTTTATGTGTTTAAAGTGCATGGTATGAGTTGAGAAGAGTTTGTGAGAGTTTTTAATTGTTTTGAATATGTTTTGAGTATTTTCTTTGGGAGCACAGCTTGAGCACGATTAGGGGATACCGTGCGGGTTTTTGGGAAACCGTGCAGGGGGATGCAGTAGGCTTCGCATGGCCTGCACATGGTTTAAAAAATCGTGTGAGGAAACCATGTAGACCCCTCCTATCATGACAGTGGCATGTTCATGATTACCACATGATTTATCAAACCGTGCAGACTGACCATGCGACCACTTAAAGGAAGGGTTTTTAAATTTGGGCTCTTTCGGGCTTGACCTATTTCACTCCCAATCTTATCCCACTCGATTCTCACTTTGGATTTTGGGTTCTCAGTGGTTTAAGGTTCTCTCCAACTCGTTTTTTAAGCAATTCAAAGGGTTTTCTTTGTGTTTTAAAGGTGGTTTCTCCGGGGTAAGTCTATCCTCTTGGATTCTTTGTTGTTTTCTCTAGATCTTCATCTCCACCTCTCTCTCGATTTTCTATATCTACATTTGATTCATGTATATCTAGTGTTGGGGTTTCCTTGGGATTAGATTTTAATACTTATGGATGATAGGGAAAGAGATCTAGAGTGGTTTTCGTGAAGCGTTTTCCCAGATTGGCATGCAGTTGCATGTGGGTCAATTTCACTAGAACCCTAAAGGTAGGTGTCTTCTCTCTCAACTCCACTTGGTTAGAATGAGTGGTTTTTTATTACAATTAATTATTTTTCTTTAAATTAATTGTGATAATGATGTGAAAATATTGTTGGAAATCCATTTGGTTGTAATTTGGGGGATTTTGGGGAAAATGGGTTATTGTTGCTAAATGGGCTTTATTATGAGATTTTAAAATGTTGAGTTTAAAATGGTTAGTGTCGGATTATGAAAAAGATGGTTGATGAAAAATGGTTTTCAATAAAGTTGTTTAATTGAAATGTTGTTTAGCATGGAAAATGATTAAAGGGTGTTTTCAATAAATGGGCGATTTATTGAAGTGAATTGGCTTGTGTTGGAAATGGTTGTGTGCTTATTGTACGACTTTGGTGTTTTGTGCTTGTTGGTTGGTTGAGTGTTACGGATTTTTTTGGTTGTGTGGAAGTGGGTGGGAAGTCTTGCTATAAAAGGTGATGGATAGTGGTCAGAAGAACCACCATTATGGGTAGTGGTTAGGATGTACCTCTAGTTGAGAATGGGGTGAACAGGATGGACAGAAGTCCCACCGTTTTTGTTGTCTTGTTGTGAATTGGTTTGAAATATATAAATTGTTGTGCTAATGTTAAATGGTGAGATGGATTATGGCATGATTTTTTTGGCTTTCCCTTGGGTGCTTGGTTTGAGTGAGGTGGCTTGGTAAGAGTATGTTTGGATCGTGGTACTGGATTCACGTGTGATTATTTTATATAAACTGCATTATATAAATGAAAAAAATATTTTATCCAAGTGGCGTGTGTAGGGAAGTCATTTTTTGGAAAACCTACTGAGTATTAGTACTCACCCCCTGCTTTGGCACTTTGGTGCTTTTTCAAATGTCGTATTCCAAGACACAGGTAAAGGTAAGGCATCCCATTACTAGTGTTTCATCGTGATGCTTGGGATATGTGGTGGTGCTTGTAGAATGGCGTTTGGTGTGGAGCTATAGAGTGTGTTTTGGTTTATTTTGGGGTCTCTTGTTTAGTCTTCTGCATAGTACTCTGATATTCTGTTGGGTTGTATTGGCTTTCGATTTTATTGCGGAACAACTTGGTTGTCTTTTGGTAATTCATGATTAAATTTTTTATTTACATGCATCATACAGTCCTTGTGAGTGGATGGTTTGGTTTGTTTTTTCATAAGGAAAAATCGTTCCCCAATTTTTTATCGAAGCCGTCAACATTTATTTCCAGCCTTTGGAACCTCAAGATCATCGCTTAAGGCCAAGTAGCAATCACCCACCCTCTCAAACCAATGGGATGGGGCAGGATGTTACATTTTTGTTTTCAGATGATCTGTTATAGGTATTTCAAATCATATGACAAGTATAGCACATTCAAATTACTTTATTTTTTCTAAGACATATGATCTCATGACCATATGTAGGTCATGAGAATCACATAAGGATTAGGGGATCATACAATATTGAAAGGAGGTCATATTAAAGGACCCTAATTCCCTTGATGTGTTTCAAAGTGAATTTCTCAGTGTTCAATAAAGATAACATTGATCAAATCAATGATTATTGTAGGATTATTCAAGATAATTAAATCACATGATCAAGTATGTGAATAGTTCCTGCACTGAGGTTAGCTGAAAAATTATTTATAAGAAGTCCTGAGAATTGATTACATTAATGGTGAATGTGTGAGAGATCTAGAGGTTTAAATCAATGTTGAAATGAATGGATTCTATTTATCCTATAATGAAAAAGTCCATATGTTTGCAAAAAATGATAAAAAATTTGACAGTTTGTTGTGTGGAGTGCATCCTTCAAAAAAAATATGTTCCCATGGAACCTATTTTTGTTCTATGTGTGCTATGATTATATGTTTATAGAGAGAGTTAATCAACTTCCACAATTGAATATTTTCAAAAACATACTATTATTCAAGTTAATGTATCTTATATACAGTTGAACTTACTCCAAGTGTTTATCATAAATAAAGAAGCTCCCTCAATTGATATGGATTATTTGCAGATTCGGGGCAAAGATGCAACACCATTTGAACCTATTATTGATTCAAATAATTTTCCTAATCCAAAAGGATCTATACTTCTTGAATATAAAAATTATATAATGGTCATTGTAGAGAAAAACTCAATGATATTTACTGTACTAATAAATTTTTATGAGATTGAATTTAATCAAAATATGATTGATCAAAAAGTAGGATATAGATTACAAATGTTCGATAATTTATATAATAATGTGGATGATGAAGAATATAATAAAACTATTACAATGTTTTAAGAAGATGAATTTTTATCTCCAATATCCCCACATGTTTTTTTACTGAAAACGGGATATACATTTTTTCGAGTTAAGGAAAATTAAGCTATTATCATTAATGAAATCGATCATTTCTCCTACTTATGTAATTCTATGATTAATAAGGTTACGAAACGTATGGTTGTATATTATTTACATAGAACATAATTGATTGATAATTTGAAGATGTTGGTAATCGATGAACATGGTTTAACACAAAAACAATTTAAATTGGCTTATCCACAGATGGAGATAACTTCAGTGTATTTCTATCTAGGTATGTGTTTATGGGATAATGAGTGTGCACAAATTAGTGGGGTTAAAAATGTGTGTAGTCATTACTAATACATATCCATGTTTAGGAAAACTAAATGTATGGAGTTCCATTTACAATTATTACATCCATTAATTCATTGTAATAGTCATTCTGTGGATTTCATTTAATTATTGCCATTTAATGTGTTTACTACTTCGGTTTCATTATTATATTGAGACATTTTTTTTGTTTTTTGGGGTCTCTTATTTCTAGTTTATGATTTGTTGTCCATTAGGTTTTTCTGGGTTCCCACTTGATTTATTAAAGTGAATTTTAAAATAATAAATAATAAATTATATTTTAATTACATATTAATTTCAAATTACAAAAAAATAATACTTGTTTAATTATATTTGTATTATTGGATGCGATTTTCAAGTGATTATTTCTTACTATATTAATTAGGTAAAATCAATTTAATTTCTATTACTAATAATGAAGTTGAAATTATAATTTTCAGTGCACATTAAATAACATATTTTTCATGGAAACAATAGTTTGTATGTTAAATATTACCACTGATGAAAATAAATATTACATACCAATCATCATAGAGTTGATTTACCATGGCTTTTTATTTTCATAAACATTGTATATAGATTGAAATATAGATTATTTTTGTACTTAGATAAGTATAATTTGTACAATAGTCGACTAAAATCATTAAAATGAATTTTAATTATAGAATACATCATAAAATAGTTTAGGATGTGTTGTAAAATAATTTTAATGTAATAAAAAACCTACTGTTACAAAAATTACCTCAATGTATAGTTAGTATTTTAATGTTCAATGAATATAATTATGGACACACAAATTTTTCCAGGTTGGGAATTTTTTTTATCAATGTCATTACATTTAATGTTATTAAATAAAAATATCTCAATACTATGTTGAAGTAGTTTAAAATTATGAATACGATCTATATTCTCACAATTATTTGAAAAAGTGTTCATTATGGATTTTAGTCCCTCAAAGTATGTAGATAAATGTTTTATTAGAAAGAAACATAGATATGTGTATAAAGTAACATATATATGTAATGAATTTAATATGGATAAAAAATATAATAAAAAAGGACCCACTCATGAGTTATAGTAAGTAATGTGATTATACTAACACATATGTTGGTTTTGTTAGTACCCATAACATAAATTAAAAATATTAAATGTATAATGTTTAAAAAATTTAGTATATAATTTATAATTATATCATATTGGATAACTATATTTAATATAGTGATATGATAATTTCACTCTCAATGTATGCACTTGATTTATACCTAACCGATGTTCATTATGAACTATTATAAGTTATGAAAAAAATCACAAAGTTAGCAAGGAATGAATTTTTATAGAGACATAAAATATTCTAATAAGTTAGAAAATGAGTTTTTTCTGAAAAATGAGAAACCTAATATATTGTATATAGTGTTAGTATAGAATCCCTCCCTATATCCCACTCAACAGTGAAAAGATATGGTGTCCCACAGGACCTCCAGTGCACCTCTACAAATGCTAGGGGTTGTCAACAAGTAGTGAGGGACATGGTTGTGTCCGTGGGGAGGCTATTCCCATACAGGTCAGATTGATCACAACATCCACAATCATTATAGAATAGTGTAAGCTGAAATATGGCACTAACCAAAGTGGAAATAATGAAAAGAAACCATACAAGGAGATAAATAAATAGAGGAAGCTGAATGAACAGTAATAGATACAAAAATGATGATCATTTAATGTTACAGGTTTATACAAAGCTATTAAACTAGGAATAGAAGATACATGCATATACCACATGCTATATAAAAATAAAACAAAAATCCCAAAATCCACTACCACTGGAATCTCAATAATAGGATCAGTCCTTTACACATAATCTATTATAGAACTGTAAATAGTGCATCATAAGATGCACAATTACCATTATCAAAACCAAAATTCAGGAACTCTTCCATGGTTACATAGGTTTCTGATGTTGGGTATGAGATATAATCTTAGTGTGCCACCACCAATAGTATTTGGATCAATATATATCAGGAAATAAGTAAATGAACAGTGTTCCATACTAATGAATGTGTGGAAATAAAAAAATTAGTCAATCGACACATCAGTCTCAGCTCCTAAATGGAAACCTGACTGATACCCCATACTTCTATATAAGAAAAATGTCAGAAAAAAGATTAAACCTGTACAAGTGATATTGTAATTACAAATTCCATCATAAATAATGTTTCCAATTTTCGTTGTCCCTATATTTTCTCTTGGTCTTGGGGGTTTCTTCCCGAATGAAAACATACAATAATTCTCCAAATGTAAATTAAAAACATCACATATGACCTAGGAAATCAATTCATCAAATAAAATGGTGGATTCTAGATCCCATACAAGTAAACATATAAATAATACCAAGAGTGTCTTTATGAGTCTATGATATAACCAATACCATCGATTCCCTCAAAGGAAACCCATAAAGGCATCCCTCATATCACTCATGACATGGTGACTCCGTGTCTATACTATGTATCTCATATCAGGGACCAAGATTCACCTGATGCATGGTGCAACCATCATGCCAATGGGTCCTTCTATGATTTCTATCCAAGGGAGCCAATGTAACTCATTAGTATGTACAATCCACCAAGAGAGACCATACAAGGAAAACAAAATTATTTCTCTTTGATCTTCACGTAGATACCACCAAATAAGGAGAGTCCATCCACAAAGTCCTTAAATCAAAACACATGTTCTCTTCCATCCTATAGTAGGTGTGGCATATCAACCATGAGACATTCCATAAGGCATATCATTTATAATTAGTTTTATAAAAAAGGAAAGCGAATTTCAAATCCTGTAATCTCTTCTAAGAATAAAATCATATTCAATCCAATCAACTATGAAATAAACAATAAGCACATGTAGTTAACGAACAAGATCATGGTATAAGGCACATAGCATGGCATATGAAATAAGCATAAGAATAGAGGTTATAAATAAAGAAAATATAGAAATAAGCATAATTGTAATATAAGGCATGGAGCATGTAGCCTAGTAAAGAAACATGAATTATAGATAATTGAATAAATGTGTCCTAACCCATAGATTACACATCATTCAAATTAAATTTATAATTTGAAGACATTTAGTAAAGGTACAATAGACCCAATTGGTGGTAAACAATTTGAGACATGGGAAAATAGACCATTAAGATGGGAACACCCAATGGGCAATTAAATTACAAGGATACCAACCCAAATTTGTTTTTATCAATAAGGCTGGGTCACCCATTACATTGGAAACCAATTTAATTAATTTACAAAACATGTTTCAAGAATCACTAGATGGATCTGGTTAATGGAACGACTACATGTCATTTAAAAAAAGTTGAAGTGAGCATAAAGGACCTAGACCACCAAACTCAATACTGATGCACTCTACACATCCATTATCCTAGCATGAATGAATATATAATGGGATACATCAAAGAAATAATTAAACACCATGAAAATACGGAAAAGCGGTCAAAACAAAATAGCACAATAGAGGATGGAAGAAATGAGACATATAAGTTAAATGATCAAATTTCTTACCTCTAGATTTTTCTTCTTCTGATAGTAATATATGTGGTGTCGAGACAGAAAAGTATCAATGGGCCTTGGTGGAGGGAATGGATCACACATGAAGGAGGGGGAGAAATCCTATTAGAATAGAAGGGAGAAAGAATAGGTTGGTTTAAAAATTTCATTAATAGAAATGCATTAATATCAACCATATAGGTAAGGGTGTGTGATTTAAAGGCACAATTGGCCACAACATGAACCAACTGTCTGATAGGATCAACTTCAAAGGGGTTCTCTACATGGTTAGGTACATAGTTTTCCAAAACATGGACGACACATGAGAGACGAATCTATCCCAAGAACATACAATCTTTCACAACCATGTTCCCGGGGTCACATAGTTGTAGAAATATTGTGCGGCCCCTAGAACCCCATATAATGAAACCGTATGGTTTTGAAAAAAATTGTGTTCTAGGAGGCATGGTTTGTTCTAAATGTGTGGTATAGTCTATAAAGACATAATTTTTTTGGAGTTATCATTCAATTGATTTTTGGCACAATTTTTTTCTTCATCGATTAACTTTTTTTGTGATATATCATGGGGAGTTTTAATATGGAATTTGATGAAATGGGGATGTAAGAGGGTTTTCCATGGTTGGTTCACAGTTTTCCAAATTGTAAACCTTCTCCAATAAAACCATGAAACCCAAGATAGAGAGGTTTTTCATGGCTATTGCATGGTTTGTCAAACCGTGTTCCCTAAAATGAGTAACCATGAACCCCCCCCCCCCCCTTCAAAGAGGCTCATGGTTATGTTGAACAGTTAGGGGAAACTATGCACCCCGAGTAGAAAATGGTGCACATGAATTAAATTAACCCAAAATTTTATGTCATATTTTTCCAAGAACCCATTTCAATCAAAAATCTACCACTATTTGACCCTAACATATATTTCAATATTTTTAAGACCTCCAAAATGAATCAAAATAATTTTGACCTCCGTTCTACACTAGAAGAATCCCATAATGATGATTTTCCTGACTCCCAGTAAGAGGATATTAACCCACATAGTTTCCTTTGATTTTCACATACTAATTCCATCTTTTGAAGGTTATTAGTACATTTTTTATTTGATATAGAACAATTAATGTCTCTAGATCAGGTAATTTTGGATATAGATCTAGAATTAAGGGTTCTTGATTTGTTCAATCATGGATTTAGTTTTTACATCTTGACCTCGTTCTATGTTGTTACTCCATAGAAATTATGGATTCTATATGTGTGATCATTTGTCAATGAATCAATTAGTGTGGTAAACTAATAAATTAAGGGACATGGGATGTGATTGAGTAATGTGACTTGGGATTTGGGATAATTAATTGTTAAATTATTTATTGAGATATCTGGATTCTAAAATTGTGATAATTAACTAATGAATTAATTATTTAGATATTTGATTTTGAATTTGGGAATAATTAATTTTTGAATTAATTATTGATATATGTGATTTTTAATTTTGGAATAATTTTATATTTAAGTAAATAACGGAGTATTGAAATAATTTATTTTTAATAATTTATTTTTTAATTTATTAATGGGATTAATGTGATAAAATGTTTTTTGAACTAATTAATGAGATAAAGGTGAGTAATTACTTTTGAATTAATTAATGGAAATTCATATATTAAATTAATTTTTAAATTTATTAATGTACATTGAATAATTAATTAATTTATTAATTAATGGATGATTTCTTTGATTAATAGAGATACGAGGATTAATTTATATTAATATTTCTTGAAGTCATAATCTAAAAAACTATGATGTTATGTTGCATGTGATAATGTGATATACAATGGTATGTGCAGATGATTGATAAATGAGGTGTGAGATAGGAAAATATGATCCAAATACTCTTGGAATTCTTGAAATGGTATTCTACACCCTAATCATACATGATAAATTTTCTGTGGTTTTGACTGATGCTCCAAAGACGCAAGATGTGAGAGACAAGGATTGATGTTCCAAATACTAAGGGAGTGCTATAAATGGTGTTCAACACCAAAAATATTAGTATTGGAATATGGTTCTAAGTGTCCATAATAATGAATTGAAATTACATTGATAATTAAATCACGTGTGTGATAATGAAATTTGAATTGAGTAAGTGACATGGTTAAGAGTTGGCACATTTCTGAATCAGGTATTGAGATTTGGGTGTCCAAGAGAACCCATGGGTTTATGTGTTTAAATAAAAAATAATTAATAATGTCCTAACTATTTACTTATGACTTATTATTATTTCATTATATATTTTCATGCACTATTATTGAATTGATATTGTTTTAGGTGTTTTTGGTGGTGGCCTACTATGTTAAAATAACAAACTACTTTGGCTGCATGATTATTACATGTATAGATTTCAATATTGCCAGATTGGATAATGTCATAGGACCTATGTTAGATGGATGAGTTTGGATGGAGCCTGAATGTGGGAACCAGACACGATTCGAGACCTGCATTGGGGATCCGTTAGTGTTTTTAATCTGGGTTTTTATTTTATACACTAGACAATTACATTAGCATACCATGTTTTCTGATTTATTTTTGATTATGTATTTCCAATTTTGGTCATCATGTGATACTAATCCTACTCTGTTCAGGTTATATTATCTTTTGGTAAATAAATTTTTATTTATTTCCACTGGTGTATTACTCTGAAAAAAGACGATGTAGTCTCCCCATGATTTATATTAGAACCTCGATTCTTATCTGCAACATCTATTATATAGAGAGGCACGGTTGAGGTCATGTGGATGACTAGGTTGGTGCTATATATCAAGGTGTGACCAAAATATTCCATCACCTGTGATGATATTTTTAGAGGATGAGTATGAAAAAATAAATAAAAGGGTTTGTGACCTGATGGTACACCTTTCAGTTAGTGAAGGTTGAGGATTAGATAACTATAGGTTTACTAAAACCATTTACCATTCTGGAGTGGATGTTGAATGACTAGACTATAGAATTTTTGGTTGGTATCCTGTGGATTCCATAGAATAATTACACTGTTGTGTAATTTTTTACTGACTAGTGGATGTAGCACATTTTATTCCGGTACATGAGACTTTCTCAGTGGTGTTGTTGGGAGAACAATATTATCAGGAGATATTCCACCAAAATTGGGTATCGAGGACTATAGTTTTAGAATGTGAATCATGCTATAATTCACACATCATAGAGGTAATACATATGGTTCTTAGTATATAATCCTTGTAAGGCATAACTTTTCACCCACTTACATTTGGGTAGTCAGAGGGTACTATACAGATGCTCGAGGATATTTTGTGAGAGCGAGTTCTTGACTTCTATGGGTCTTGGGATAATCACCTAACATTGTATATGTTCACATCTAAAAACAATTATAAGGCTATGATATAGATGAAACTACATGAGGCTCTTAATATAGGCCATGCATATCGCCTTATTGCTGAATGAAGGATGCTCAGTCAGAGTTGTTGGGATTGAGTATCATGAAGAAGACATTGGAGTAGGTTTATTTGATTCAGAAGCATATGGATATGGATCATATTAGACATAATTTTTATGTAAATATTTGATGATGAAACCTATAGTTTATATAAGGTGATAATGTATTCCTTCACTTGTCTCCATGATTGGGTCATCATAGGATACAAGGATGGTGAAAGTTGGCCCCTAGGTTCGTTGGACCATTTGAGGTGGTGGAGGGAATTTGGTCAGTGGTGACCTTATTGGGTATTCCATCGAGGTAAAGTTCTATTAATGATGTTTCCATTATATCAAACCTATAGTGGTATTTCCCAAACCATTCACTTGTGATCTTGTTGGATGATGTTGAGCTTGTGATAAATACATATTTTGAGGATGATATGATATATGTGTTACATTGATGTGAGAATGCGATGGCAGGGAAGACCATACTGATAGTTAGTATATTTTGGAAACATGCTTGCCTTCTATATGATACATGTGAGAGAGAAATATATATGAGGGATTAGTATTCTAAATGTTTTTTCTCAGAATATCTGAGAAAATTGGGAGTACAACTTGAGGAAGAGTTGTTGTAAGTTGAATAGATTTTATGATCTAAAACATTTTTGGGGTTCTATCATACTTTATTTTAGATACCCCTTTCTTCTTGTTTTAGTACATTTTGGGCTGCATCTTTTAGAGTTTTTTTGGGAATCATGAAAAAAATAGAAGTAAGAGGGTATTTCTATGTTGGTGCATGGTTTTCTATAAGAGTACGCCTTGGTCCAAAAAACATTCAACCATAGAAAGATACATTCTCATTAATAGTGCATGTTTTTTCAAACCATTCTCCCTAAATAGAGTAACTATGAACCCCCCTAAAAGAGGCACAAGGTTAAGGTGCATCGTTAGTGGAATCTATGTGCTACAAGCATCAAATAGTGCATATGGATTAAATTGAAATGAATGTTTATTTTAAAATTTCCCAAGCCACCATTTTAATCCCATATCGACCCAAAATATACCATTATTATTATTTCATGATATTGGTTCCATCCAAATAGATTCCATGCCATTCTGACCTATGTTAATTGTTATTTGATTCATAGATTCAAAATATGTACCCCTCTTAGTAAGAGGATATCACCCAGTATAGTTTCCATTCATTTTTTAATTCTTCTTCCATCAATTGAAGGTTTTACTTCCCTATTTTTGGTTAAATCAATATCTATTGTGGTATCTAGAAAAAAATATTTGTGGATTTACATCTAGATTAAAGGGATAATGATTTGTTCCATCTTGGTTTCATGTTTTAGATCAGCATCTCATTTTATGTAATTACTCCGCGGAAATTGGGGATTTTCATTGGGTGATCGATCATCAATTAATTAAGGTAGGTGGTCTATTATTGAAATGAAATATTCATGATTTCAATTATTTGAATGTAATAGAATAATTTATATGGTTATTTTATAAATTATAAACTCATAAATTGAATAATTAATTGTGTTAAATTAATTAATTAAGGTTGTGTGGATGTGATTGAATAATGTGATTTTGGATTTGGGATAATAAAATTTTAATTTAATTATTTAGATATATGTATTGAATTTTTTTTGATAATTAGTTATTGAATTAATTATTGAGATATGTGATTGTGAATTTGGGAACAATTAATTTTTGAATTAATTAATGGAGTATTGAACTCATTCATTTTGACTAATTAATTATTGAATTAATTAAATGGATATATTAAATTAATAAAATTATGAATTAATGAATAGAGTAAAGGTGAGTTATTAATTATTGAATTAATTAAAAGAAATTGATGTCATTAATTAATTGTTGAATTAATTAATAGACCTGGTTTATTTAATTTATGAATTAATTAATGGAAAATTGTGGTGATTAATAATGATAATAAAATTAAAGATGATTAATCTTGGATAATTTGATAATGAGAAGACATGTGTAATTATTGTGCATCTGATAATGCGATATATTGGGATATGTGGGAAAGACTGATAAATAGTGTGTGAGATATGGACTGATAGAGCATTGATAAGGGAAGCAAACATGATTCAGGAACTGCATGGGGGAGTTGTTAGTGTCTTTATTTTAGGGTTTTATTTTATACACTTGACATAAAAATTGGAATAGAATATTTTATACCTTAGTTTTGATTCTTTATTTCTACTTTAATTAATCTTGTGATACTGGTAAAACTGTGGTCATGTTATATTATAATTTGGTAAGTATTTTTTGTTTTTTATATAGGTTTATTACTCTGATGAATGAATTTATCATATTCCCATGATTTTTGTTAGACCCTTCATACTAAATAAAAGCATCTGGCATATGGGGGGAACACATGAGGTTTTGTGATTAACTAGCTTGGGTAACCGACATATGGAACCTGGGCCGGGAAATTACTTAGTCTACATCTTACAAAACATGGTCTCTTAGCTCCAAATGATCCTCATACACCCACTATAACACCTTGAGTCGAATATTACTCAAAATGAGGCCAGATATACATTTTTAATATGAAAATAAATTGTCCATACCTTGGAAAATAATGGGATGTTACAACCTCTCCTCCTTAAGACAACTCATCTAGAGTATTACTTCTGATGGTTGTAAGAAATCATCTAAAAAAAGATCTGGCCATTGCACACATACATCTGAAACATCATCCCATGCATCATCCCGAATATTTATTCACTTCCATAACTCCCAGAATAAAGTAACTGACCTACCTTGGAGAGACTTTATGCCCTAATCAATGTTAGGTATTAGATTCCCCCTGACTGATGAATCCTCCTCTATCTCAATGTCCTTATGGTGAAAAAAATGATAGGGTTCATCATGATATCAATGAACTAAGATACATGGAAGACATTGGGCATTGAAATATATCTCCGAGGTAAGACAACTAATAGGAAAATGACCTGACTCTCTACAATATCTCAAAGGCCCAAAAAAACTAGGTGATAATTTTCCCTTTATCTTGATTCTTATGTTATCCAATCAAGTCGATATATTTAGAGAAACCAATATCCCACCTCAAACTATAAATGTCCATAATGATGATCGATATAAGACTTCTACCTAGACTGAGCTATAGCCATATGCTTTAGAATCTATTTGAATTTTTTAGAAGTATCTTGGATGAGATGAAGACCCAATAGATTTTCCTCACCTACCTCTATCTAGCATAATTTTGAATGACATGGACTACCACAATGATCCAAATACGGAGCCATCAAAATAATTTTCTGGAAACTGTTGTTGAAGGAAAAATAAAAAAGGGGAATATTTATTTCCCATGAACCTAAAAAATAATAAATGCAGGACAAATGATTATCCTCCAACACCTATATCATCCACTCATATGGTTCATCGGTCTGAGTGTGGTATTTGATAATCAGGTGAACCTATGAACCTAGTTCCCACTACAACCCTTGCAATAACCCTTATTTTAATAATGTGTCTTGGTAAAAAATGATTGATTAGGGAACACCATGATGGTATAAAATATATAGAATGTATATCCTTCCTAACTCATCAGCATTAAAGGATTCCTGAATTGGAAGAAACTATGAAACCATGGTTGACTGGTCGATGATCAGCCATACCGCATCACTACCTCGAGGGGATATTGATGAGTCTATCATGATATCCATAGTTACTTCACTATATTTACACTATTGAATAGATAGAGGCTATAGAATTCTAACAGGTCGTTGGTGATCTGGTTTCAAATGCTGACATGTGGGACACCATGTGATGAATCCTCTAATCTTTCACGTCATTCCTAGGCACTAATATTGACAAAATATATCTCTATACATCTTGGAAGTTACTGGATTAACTTCCCAAACATAGGCATGTGACACAATAATAAAATCTTCCCATATATCTGTAGGCACCCAGACACATACCTAAATGTGTAAGGTTTCAATTCTATCAATAACATTCCCATAAGGATGGTTCACTATAATTATGCTCTCCCTTAAGATGAGGCCCCCAGAAAAAGATAGTTTCCTCCTCTAGACCCACTCCAATAGGAATGATGTCACTTATACAGTGGGTAATATAGATTTCCCATTTTCTTCCTAAACCTATAAGTGCATCTTATAAAATAGATCCATCAACTATCACTCAATGATGTCCTCCTTGAAGGATTTATTTTTAGACTTCTATATCATGGAATAATCGACATCATTTCCCTTTCTAGAAGCATAATCAAGTGTAAAATTCGACGAATGTAGGTGTTCTTCCAACCTACACTATCTCTGATTCATGTCTCACTATTTGGAGATGTATTTTAGATTCTTAGGATCTGTGTAAAAAAACAACTCTCAACCAAAATATAGTGCCTCTAACAGTGTAGGGCATGAATCACATCAAATAAATCAATGTCATGCACAAGGTAGTTCATCTCATTAGTTATTAGATGGAGGTGACCGATATGCTATAAATCGATCACCCTACATCATTACTACCCCCATCATAATTTAAAAATATTGATAACAATTAGTATGGATTCTGCTCAATATAGACTAAATCATGATTGGCACTGAAGTCAGTATTCCCTTTAACTCATAAGAGGATATCTCACAAGCTTCAGTCCTGATGAGATTCATAACCTTCTTGGAGATTCCCCAATGCGACACTACTAGGCATGTGAAATATTGGATAAATCGTCTATTATATCCAAAAAACACTATAAATCTATGTATTTAAAAGACATTCCCGAGCTTCTCCTATGAAACCATGGTACTCACCTTTTTCTGAGTAAATTGTTACACCTTACTCAGATATGATATTGCCTAATAAGTGAACCTTACTGATTGAGAAGTGAAATTTATGGATCTTAATTATAGATGGTACTCTCTCAGTGTACTCATCATGATGTTAAGATGATTTTCATGGTCGTTCCAGGTGTGTGAGTACACGAAGATGTAATCTACGAAGACCACCACTATGTATCCAAGGAATAGGTGAAACAATAGATTCATCAAGGCCATGAAGACTTTCAGCAAGATCAATAGATATAACAACATGATTAGATTCTTGTACAAGACATACCTACCCTAGAACATTGTACATGGTATTTCTAACTATCTCACATGCCCCAGATGGTAGAAAAACCTCAAATACATTTTGGAGAAAATGTTCAATCCATGGGGATAATATAAGTGATTGTAAATATTAGGTGGTGTATACCGATTCATCACCATATGTTGGATTAGTTGGTGTTAATCTATTAAAAATATGAGGGTTACATTCTCTTTTTTAGTGAAAAGTATATAAGAACCCCAAGGTGATGTTCTTAGCAAGATAAAACCCTTATCCACAAGATCTTCAAGATATTTATTGAGTTCCAAGAGCTTTGTTGGTGTCATATTATATAAAATAATTGAAATAGATGATACACCAAGATCCATATTGATAGTTAACTCAACCGCTCTCATTAGAGGTAAGCTAGAGAAATCATCATGGAATATTTCCCTAAAATGGTAACTAACTAGAGGGAATCCTATAAGCTATATTCCCTGATCACTTATAGGTAGACTCACCAATTTAGATGTCACACCACTAATCCTTGTATGCATGGATACAATGTGACATTATTTGATATCCTATTCACCCTTTTGGATACAGATGAATCCCTCAGGTGATGTGAAAGATACACAACCATTATGGCAATCCACCTGGTCTTGATAAGGCAGAAGATAATTCATACTAAAAATAACATCAAATTCAGTCATCTTGAGGAACAATAAACTCTAAAAGAAATAGTACCACCTCATTTAGAGGGGGAACCCTAGAAACTAGATTATTTCCTCTGTTCGGACACCTAGCGACATGTATATATACATAACTCCATAGAAAAGATTGATTACAATGCTTAAACATTCCACAACCACAATATCTATAGAGGAGAGGGATGCACTTATATAAAAAATGGATGAATAACAAGTTCATTATACTTTAACAATATACATGACTATAGATTTTACTTGACTCTTATCCTTTGAAGCTAGCCACACTAAATAAATATGGCCTGAATCATGACCTTGAGATGCTTCCTGACTAGATTTTGCTGATACACTCTACTGGCATTGATGTTTTGATGTTTGAAAAACATTTTCATTGACACAACCTCGAAATGATCAGTTGGTAGGAGAATAAATCCCATCTTGTTGTGGAGTCGTGAATGTTGAATAAGATAGATCTATCGTTACATATCCTCTATTAATATATTCTCTTGGGAAATATAGGAACGAACACTTACGGTGACCCATCCTACAAAAATCTCGACAGTTAATTCAGTTTCTCATGCACTAATGGTTTATATAGACTATCCTTCCACACATGTTACAAACTATAGAGTTGTTAGTGCATTTCAATTGGTTGGAACTTCCCCCACGTGTAACCTTAAAACCATGCATTATACATAAAGATGAACCAACACCCTCCCTCAAAATAGAACCACCCTGTGTCACTTTTCTAGCCTCTCCCCAATTAGATTATGTAATAAAGTAAATTTTCACTCTCTTTTTTAATGTTGTCAAGATAACATTTTTCACCTCTGATCAGATGACGTAACTCATCCCGTCTTCAAATATCCTTGCATTCATCAACTCTTTACCATTCAGAGATGGAGAGAAACACATGAGCTTTATAAAGTAAGAAAGATTCTCTACAATAGAAATATTGTGTTTCTAAGGATGCACAAACTCCCTAAAATGGTATTACCTTACAGTATGTGGGAAGAAGTGATCATAAAAGGATCTCTGGATGTCTCATTAGATCATAACCCCATGATTCTCAACATGATATATGATGTAACCGTACTTCCTGGTGATATCATGCAACATGTGTATAGTTGGAACGACCCTCTGATCTGGAGGAATCTATAAATGGTCAAGTATCTCAAATAATTAATTGTTCCATGACTCACCAACATGAGATCTACCATTGTCCTTGATGGTGAGAGGATGATACTACAGAAATCCCCAAATCAGGTCTACCATAGTAGGGGATGGACAAGATGCACCCTGAGTAAACAACATGAAGTGAAGAAAACTTTCATGGAACCAACCATTGGAACCCAATGGATGGTCTCCAAGAGGCGCCTCATGTGTCACTACAGAAGGTATCATTGGTGGATTAGGTCCCACCACCTCTAGAGTGTTCTCATCACTACTCACATCACATACATAATAATGATGTCACTATAGAACATCGCTATAATTTCCAAGTGAACTTCTTAGACAATATTCATAATAGATAATAAAAGAGATAAAGAGATAGATAAATAAAGGGTATGTACAAGTCCAACCTATAGCATGACATAATGGAAAGAATTATCAGGGATCCAAGTTTAGTTTTAGGATAAGGTCATTGAAGGAACTCTAGAGACACCAGAGACATATCATACTTCCCACTACTATGGTTGGGTTAGGTTCTTGGTCTCACATTAGACATATTAGGAGACTTTTCAATTTTCATAGTCGTAATTTATTTGATTCATTTATAGATTCAATACCCTTTTAATGTAGTTAAATTAGATATATCACCATTTCTAATTTTTATGGGCACATACACCCCATAAATTAGAAATTGGAATCCACTCGATCATAACCACATCACATTCCAGCCTATGCAACCAATAATCCATTGGTGAATGTTCCAAAACCAATGCATTAAGGTTTTTTAATTATCCTATGAAGTTAATTTATATTAGGTTAAATCAAGCACATTATGCGTATTCCTTGTTTTCAATACATTCATGAAAAGTTATCACATTTGAATATTTCAATGTCATGCACTTCAAAAATCACATTCAATATTGGAAATGTACTTGAAAAGTAGATATGTAATGGCATAATTCATGTAATTTTTATTCATATGGTTCCTAGTATGATTCATAATTTAACACTCCCACATATCATAGGGATACATTAGAATAAATACCATATTATTATTTATCATATAAATAATAAAAAATGTAAAGATGAGTGTGTTGGCCATCGGTGAATCATTAATAGCATAAGCAATAAAAACATTTACCAACCCATGAAATTTGTGTTTCCCCTAAATAACGGTAATGAAATCTAAGGCACATGAACAATACCAAATTCCAATATCAATGTTTTCTATCTAAACCCAAATAGTATGGAAAAGAGGAAAAATATATGATACCTAATTGTAGTGTCCCACCCTAATTAACTCTATAGAGTGGCCTCAGATAGAGGGATAGACAACCTCATGTGAACCTCCCAGAAATCGAGATTTTTTTCCAACTATCAGTGAAGGCCTTGGGAGTGTTTGTCAGAAGATTCTTCCCTCGTTTAATGGAGTGAGAACTATAGAAAAAGTTTATATTAGATAGTGGAAGTAGAAATAAAGAACTAGTATTAGTAGAAATAATAGAAATAAACCATCAAAGGGAGACAAATAAATGTATTAGGTTTATTAAAAAATAAAAGATACAAATATGATGACCATGGTATGTCATGGTTCTATACACAATGAGTACATAGGGAAGAAGGGATATAGGTATATACCACATTATATGACAAAATACTAAAAAGACAAAAAAACTGCTACCACTAGAATCTCAAAGCATAAGCTCAGACATTTTCCCTATAGTCTATATTAAAATTGAAAATCATGCATCAAAATCCACATGTTTCCATTTATAAAAACCTATAATCATGAAGCTTTCTTGGGGTATAAAATGTATCAAAATACGGGTGTGAGATACAGTTGCAGTAAGACACCACCAATGGTGTCTAGATTAATCCATTTCCTACACTAAATGAATGAAAAATGAAATATAATTACGAAGGTAATGAAATAAATAAATAAATTTTTTTTCCAAGCTACTAAATGGAAACCTAATCGATACAACATGCTTCGACATAAGCTGAATGATAGAATGAAGGGAAATCGGTACAAGTAATTTTGTAATTACATAAACAATCTTAAATAAATCAACCAAGGTGGGAAGACCCAAATCATGTTCAAGGTCTTGGGGGTCTAATCCCTATGAAATTATATAAGAACCCACCAAATTTAATTATTAAAAATCACATATTACTAATGGAATTAATCTGTCAAATCCAATGGTGTTTTCCTAATCCTATCCATGGTGATATTTATAGAATCCAAAGGGTCACTAGAGGAGTCTCTAATATAACCAATATAGCTGAGTCCATCCAATGAAGCCCATTCATGCATCCCTTATATCACTAATGGAATATTGATGATGATTTCTTACATAGTATCTCACATAGGTGGGTAAGTATCACCTGAGACATGGTGTAGCCATCGTGGCAATGAGTCATTCCAAGATTTCTCCCCCAATGAACCAATGACACTCATTTGTATAAATAACAAACATAGTGATCTTGTATAAGACAATCCAAAGAATCACTCTAAGAACGAGAAGTAAATCCAAAAAAATATATAAATTCAATATAAAACAACATAAATCACAACCCATGTTATCTACATATTTGTTATAGTTGAGGCATAGGAACCAACAAAAATTTCAAAAGACATAGAATATACAAATAAATGTTATTAATAAAGCATAGTAATGTATCATGGTAAAAATCATTTCCAATAATAAAATTCAATTCAATCCATTCAAATAAGGAACAAATAATAATCATATGAAATTAAGAAACACACTCATGATAAAAGGTACATAACATGACATATAAAAAAATCATAATCATTGTGTCTTCAAATAATTCACATATGGAAATAATAATAATTAAGACATAAAGTAGGGAAAATTATTCCAAGTCAATACTAATGAATTATTGAGCATTGAATAAAGGTTTCCTAACCCATGACTTATCATTTTTCGAATTCCAGATTTAAAATTAGGATATTTAACCAAGGAGAAATACAGATACATGTGGTGGTCAAAAATTTGAGGAACCATAAAATTGGCCATTAAGATTGGAACACCCAATAGGGTTGCTAATGATGAGGTAAACAACCCACATATATTTTTTCATAATGTAGGGTCACACATTTAATGGGAATCCAATTAAATTTATTTATTTATAATGTTTGAAGTTTCTCCAAAATTATCTAGTGTGTGGTAGAAATATGTGTCATCAAAATAAAAAAGAAACGATTATGAAGGTTCTAGTCCACCAATATCATTGTACTCAAACTCTACTCATTCATTGTCGATGCTTGAATCAATCTAGAATGGGAGAAACCAAAGAAATTATTCAACACCATATAAATAAAGACAAATTCGGATGAACATAATTGAGAAAAAAAGGATGGAAGAATGGATAAATATAATGCAGTTTATAGAAGAGACGATCTCTATTTTTTAATTTCATCTGATGGTGAGAGATTTGGTGGCATTATAAAAGAGATATCAAAGGAACTAGGAGGTGGAGAGGGTGCTCATGTACGAATGATTGGGAAAAATATAGTAGGAAAATAAGGGAGGAATTTTTGGGTGTAATTAAACATTAATTAATGGAAAATAGGAAATTTACTGATATAGGTATGGGCACAAGGTTTGGCCACAATGTTGGCCAAACCATGTTCGAATTGTGTTCTAGGATCTACTTGAAAGGGGTACCCTACACGATAGGTGCATGGTTTCAAAACCCATGTGTGGCCTGTGAAAAACAAATATTTCCTGAGAACCTAGAATGACGTATGACCATGCACCTGGGGATACACTATTGTTGCAAAACCATGTGGCATAAAGCACCCCACTTTCTACAATTTCATGGTTTAGGGAAATGTTGATGGATGGGTTGAATGGTTTCTACTAACCAAGTATCATAGTCATCCTCTCACAAAACTGGGGCTCCAAATTCCAAAAAGCCCCATTCACCATTAATAAATCCTTGAATTCCTTTTAAATCAAAACAAGTCATAAAAAGTATTTAAAATAATAAAATTTTCCATACCATGGGAAAATATACGCTGTTTCAGTTATATAATATTATTTATTGTATAAAGGGTGTATATTTGATATTGTATCACCATACTTAGTGTTTGAATTTTCCCTATCATGAGAACCTATTAACCTTGAGAAATTTGTTTTTCCATACTTAAGGATGAGATAATCAGAGGTTAGTTAGGAATGTTTTATCTCATGTTGTCAGCAAAGGATTTACCAATATGCGATTTAACCTATTGTATCATCAGTATGACAGATGTTCCATAGACCAATATTGATCAGGGGAGTGAATTTTCATTCATAGATAAGAATTAAATGATGTTGTTATTTAATTTAATGAGAGACATGTGATTTTCACATCCATGTGGGTCAATGATATATTATTTTTTAATCTATCTAGTCAGTTTATAAATTGGGATTTAATAATAAATAAGTAGCCTACATGGGATTTATGTGATCCATGTCCAACAGTAACTTGTTGACTTGTACAAATGGATTATAAAATCCAAAATAATTATAATCAATAAAACTATTTCACATATCTATGGGGATACATGTGTTTAACATAGATCAATCTATCTCCATGTTGTCCTGAGTGGTATTCATTAAATTTTAGAGGCTACATTCAATAATAATTAGGGATTGAGGAATTCATACTTATTATCATTTAATTAAAGGACCATGTGGGAAAACTTGTTTTTGTGTAAATGAGGATGAGGCTTTGATATAATTTATTTTCCTAAAACATTGAGTGCTACCATACAGGTTTTTACAAAATATATTAAACAGTTTTAATAATTATTTTCAAATGATGTTATAAATAATATATCATAAGGAGAAATTGAACGGTAACTTTTCAAAAAATTAATTTTTGGTAGTACCCCAATAGTATTTTTATATCTGATTTCATACGTTTTCACATTTAATGTAACATAAGGTGAAAATGATTTAACTATATTAGATATTAGTCTAAGTGGGTGTCTGATGGAAATGTATACTAACTACATCACCAGACATCAAGCTTCATATCATTCCATTGTCTATGTTGGCATAAAAAACAATATTTTATAATGCATTTTTCTATAATGTTATATTGAGGTTGGTGTCATTATGTGATAATGTATCTATTGATCTTTTTTCCCAGCCTAGTGATATCCTTATCGGTTAAGATTATCACCAGAAGGTAATCAATGTATTTTTTATGATTATTTTCAATCATTTAAGTGATAAATGTTTTATTGAGAGTATATGGTGTTACAAACAAGTTAATATATTCACATTAACTATCATATTCATATTAAATGTTTTTTTGTCTTGGGGAAGGGCCTTAGTGCCCATAAATGGAATCTATCATCATGTGTTAAAAAAAATTCATTTTATTATAGTGTCAAAGGAAAAATATCTTATTGTCTCTCATTATATTTAAAAATAGTGGTTCTATAAATATATGAATATTTTAGGTTCCTTGATATGTTATATGATATTCCTTTACTCAATGGATTCCCTATGAGGAAGGAGCCCCTTTCTTGCTTCTCACTGATATTTAGAAATCTCATGTCAATGACTTTTAGAGAATTCATATCATCATAGAAGGGGTATGTTATTTGTCATTTTATTTTATTTAGTATAATATAATTGGATGATATTAATTATTTGCAGGTTTTTATTTATGTTTACACTATATTGGAAAAACATCATCCCGTCTAAATCCTTTTAAATATATGCTGGAATGAAACAAATGAATTCATAGTGTGTAAATATTTTTGAAAATTTCAATGAAAAGAAATTTATATTTTAGAAAATATTTATCAGATGAATGATTTTAGTATTGAGTTATAATCCTTGAAATTTTGACTTCCAATATAGTCTAATTTTTATTACTTCATTGTTCAAAAGATACATAGATTTTATCACTATTTGATCAATGATCATTATACATTATTTTCATTAAAACTAATTACTTTATCTCCTTCAATTTTAATTCAATATTATGAAAGAATTGTTTTTTAAATGGTAATTTGAAATATAATTAACCCTACAAAACATATATTTTGGTTTTGGGTTTCTCTCACCATGTTTTTAGGAAAATTATTTTTCACAATTACTACTTATATTAAATACATGATAGTTCACTTCAAATCTATATAGAGTTATAGGTTCATTCATAATTTTTCATAAAAAATATAAATTAAATCATTATTATTCAAATAATTAACATTAATGATTATTTTTCACCTCATTTAGTAGTAAAAATAAATTGAAAAATTATTCTATCAAATTAAAAACAATTCAAAAATATTTTCCTTAAAAAATTTATTGATTAAATATTTGTCAATGTATATTATTACATTTATATAGAATTTAATTTATGAAACATGGACACTTATAATTTTTTTTAAAAACTCATTTTTGGAAATCCAATTTCTTTACTTTGGTTAACAGTAATGGAATTAAGAGTGTTTATTTGAGTATGTCTTTGTTTGATCTGACATATAGAACTCTTAATCTAGTTTTTTGAAGAAAATACGTGGCATGATTAATTAACATAATTTCAGTGTAAACCATTCCACATCATGATTAATTAAATTACCTACACATTCCCAACCTTGAGTGATTGATCAGTGAAACCATGTCCTTGGGATATTCAGAAATTTGTACCATATCATGTATTTTGGTCATGTAATTTATAAATATTATTACATTCCATCCTTTATAAAAATTACTATAGGTGTGGATATATGATTGTTGTGAATACTGATATAGTACATTAGTAATTTAATCCAAAATATTCATAGTGAGCCTCTTGTTATAAATATGGTTGGGTATGAGAAGATATCAACAAACAAATTAAGTAATTATCTTTTATTTTTATAGGACATGTGTTTTTCCCCTCAGGGTCATAGAAGAAAATTTAATCCACTGAATTATATAGTTATATTTAGGAAAAACCTAACATATGTGTAGATTATTATTTTCTATGAATTTTGGATGTTTAATTTTAAAATTATTTCTAATAATAACCTATAAAAATAAAATTATTTTAAAATTGTTTACACATTTAGAAAAATATGAAATCTTTTAATTTTTTTTGTAAAAAATGAATATGGGTTTCAAGAGTTTTAGATATTAATATTTGGTTATATAAATGTATGTTAGGCCTAGATTAAATTTAAATTTCATTTAATGATATTCAAAAATATGTTAAATGGTTTGTTTATAGGTTAAAAAATTATTTGGTGTTTTTAGTCGATAATATGGGTGTGTGTGATATTTTAAAATTTATATAGGTAATTTTAATATTTTTTGTTTGATAATTTTTTTTAATTTGATAACATTATTGGAATTTTTAAATGCGTTTTGGGTATTAATTATATTGATTGAATTTATAATGACCAACAACATCCGGTGTTGGTTGAGCAAGAGAATGGGTGTAATCTAGTTGAATTAGAATAATGGTGAATTTTTCTATTTTCAATTCTAATGAATTATAAAATATATTTGTTTTATTTTAAAAGATTAAATTTTTTTTATGGATGTTTAAATGGAAGAGGGATGAATTGAATTTTGTAGTTTTTAGTAAATAAAAAAGAATAGGTGCAACACCCATAGATTTTGAGAAATATATTTTCTGAAATAATTTTCCCTTTCAATATATTTTTTTCATTTCACATGACACTATAAATATTTCATTATATATATATATATATATTAAAGAAAAAAATTCCCAAATTTATTTTCACACTAACAACAAACTTGTCTTGCACTACATACAATACCAACTTGGCTTGCACTACAAGCAACACTGACTTGGCGTACGACACAAACAACATTGAGTTTCTATGAAAAACCTATTTTTATTATTTTAATTATTTAAATAAGATAATTATATCCTATCTATGAAACATAGTAATATGAATATTAATTTCCACTTTCAAAATATTGTCTCTAATGGATTTATATAAAGAAAACATATTTATAATGAAATATAATATTTTTGGTAAAGTCCTTTAATTTTAAAAATATTGTTTTCCTGATTGAATCAATTTTAATAATAAATGTAATTTTAGAAATATTTTGAAATTTAATTGGATAAAATAAAATTATTATTTTAATTCAGAATGTTGAAATTATCCTAGGTTGAACTTTTGGTATTTTTTAAGAAACATCAATTTTTGAAGAATAATGAAAATATTGCTTTTTAGTTAAAATTCAATTTTTCTAATTAATTACTGATGCTAAATGATATTATAAAATTTTTTTAAGGTCAAATTAGATGAATATTACATATATTAATACAATTTAATTAATTATAATAAATTTAACATTTAAACTGAATATAATATCTTAACAAACTTTTGAACATTTTCCTACTTTAAAACTTCATTATTTCATTCCATCTATGTGGTTAGCACTGATCTTAACATTTACAATTATATTTTTTGAATTTCAAAAATTGAAAATAATACATTTTATTCAGTCTAATATTTATTTATTTTAATAATTCCATTCTAATTTTCAACCAAAATCGTTTGTAAAAGTGATTACAATTAATCATAGCAGTTAAGGAGAAATTAAGTTAATACGGGCTAAACCTTAAAATTAAGTGCCCAAATGAACTATACACTTGTCCAAAACACATTGGATATCCTTATATCGATCATAAACCTTCAATTTTTGATTTTTTTTTTGTTTTTTTGTCTTTTGTTATGTAATAACACGTTTTCACCTAAATTGATTCTAAAAATTCCATGTGTGTCCTTTTCCTTCCCTATAAAGGCCACCAAATCTTCCCATTCCTCACACCTCTTAAACCTTTTATGTTTTTCTATTATCTTCAAACATATAATGGTTTAAGATATATATCATTATGTATAATAATATAATTATTTGTGTGGTGTATGTACTTCCTATGTTTTTATTTTATGTATCTTGTACATATATTGACGAGTATTTACATACCCATTTTATTATCCTTCTTACATGGGGTTTATGTTTAAAAAATTACCAAATTGGTAAAAATGTTTTCTCTCAATTTTCCATCTTTGAGACTCATGTTTTTTTATGAACCTAAACTCATTTTATAGGTATATATACATCAATTTTATAGTTCATACCACGAATATAAATATTTTAATGATATTATATGCTTAAATAATTTACTTTACTTTCATGGATAACATGATCCCAAGATACCAAGTTATAAGAGATTATTGAAACAAACTCATTGATTTTCTAGATTGTTTATGTTTATGCTTTCTTGGATGAACTATTGTGATCCATATCATATGAATATTCATGAGTTTTATTATCCTCTTTAATTTTATGATATAATCATTAAATGGTAAAATTTTATACTATTTGGTACATAATATAGTTAAGAATGTGAACTTTGGAATGCCCGACATTACCTATTCTTTGCTCGGAAATCTTTGTTTTTTAAAAAGGGTATCAAAAAAAATTATACCATTCTACAATACTATATAAAATATAATTTTACCATTTTTGTATTTAAAAAATCTCATCAAGGGAATATTTTTTTCACTTTATGAACAAGACACTTGTTATCCCTTTTACTATGCAAAAGGAATGTTTTTTTGAACTAGTACGACATGTATGGATTTACCAGCCGTCATTTCATTAAAGATCCATTTTCTTTGTTAAAATTCTTAATCTTCAATAAAATGTTTTTAAAAGTAATTTTCAAAGAAAACTGTTTTCAAAATGGTTTTAAAATTATTTTATATATTTTCATGGAAAACTATTTTCAAAATGTTTTCAAATCTTATTTACATGTTTTCACAGTCCATTAAATGAAATGGTTTTCAAAATTGTTGCATGATTCTTTGATATTTTTTAAATAAAAATAATTCTAAAAGTGTTTTCAAGCATTATTTATATGTTTTCAAATTATTTTCAAAGAAAAATGTTTTTAAAATGTTTTGAATCTTATTTTCATGTTTTGAAGGAAATATGATTTCAAAAAGATTTCATGTCTTCTTTATAAGTTTTCAAGATTTTTTAAATGAAAATTATTTTTAATTGGATATATGTATTAAAAATAATTTTTCATACACAAAAGGATATTTTCCTTAATAAGTGTTCTAAAAAGATCTTTCAAAATTATTTCTTATATATGATAACATCCATTGGTGATAATCATTTAATTATGGGGAGTTATTCAATGTATCCATTAATATCTTTTGTAGAATGGATTATGTTTTGATTTCATTATGTTACATTTTTTTTCCCTTTAATGGGTTATATTCTTTTGAAACCCACTTCTTTTAATATTTTATACTTATGAGTAAGTGATTATGAAACTTGTCTCTTTCCACAGGTTATGATATGTTTACATTTTTAAGATACCCATTTCATTTCATGGGTAATGATATGGTTATTTATGATCATGTGGCACAAGTATGTATGATTTCATTATGTGAATGGTGGGTCCTATATCTCCCTCTAATGCAATGGGTAATGTTTTTTTTATCTCTTGAGAGTATCTAGGCTGGTCTTGGGAGTGAAACTTGACTACTATTATGGCCACGAGAGTGAAGCATGACAACTATGATGGTATGAGGAGTTAAATCATGTGAATATGATGGCCATGGGATTGAACCATGTAATACCCAAATATTCCATGGTATGTTTCTCTTTGAATAATAAAATAGCATGTGTTGTATGCAACTTTGAGTTCTAACACACCATAACCAATCAAACTAGCCGTTTTGAATAGTAATACCCACTTTTTGAAATTTTTTAAATTTTAAATTTCAAAATTGACTTCATTTTTGGATTTGGAATATCTAAATTAGCTTAGAATGAATTTTATGGTATTTTTCTGAAAACATTAAATTTTTGATGAATAGTGAAAAATACTAAATTTTAATTAAAAACAACTTTTTTAATCAAAATAATTTATAGTGCTTAATTATACTATTGAGTGGTTTTAAAGTATAATTATATTATATTTTTACTATTTAATCCAATGTTGGTCATTGGATGTAATTTCACATTTAAACTGGACATAAGCAAGTGTTAATCTTTTGATAGTTATTATTTCTTAAAAACACACTTTTAGTTTTGACAACAGGAATTAATTTTAAATTAATTTCTGCCACTTATTTGTTTTGAATTTAGAAAAATGGATTCCATATTTAGAATCAGTAGGTCCAAATTGTGTAAATAGGTAACTTTTATTTTTAGACATTTTGAATAATTACATCGGTAAATATTTTATTTACCCTGGTTAAAGGGTAAATCCGGTAAATAAGGGTAAAAAATAAAATTATAATATTATTAAATTACCCTAAAATGTATCTTAACAATATGGGATGATACATTTACGAACATGGTCATCTTTGGGTCAATTTTGGGACCACATGGAGCCACTAGTAAGTGATAATGACACTTTATATTAATTAAGTTAAAGGAAATACAAAAATGACATAAGCATATATCATTTAGTAAAACAATTTTTATATAGGGTAATACATGTTATCTCTTAGACTATAAATATTTTTTAGAAAGCTAAAAATATTTCAAAAATTATGTTATTTTATTTATAATTTTTAGGCATTGAATAATTACATTTATTTATGACACAATGATGATGCAATATTTTCCTTATTAATTAAAGAATCAAATAAATGGTATTATAAATGTTAAAATAAATATAATTTGATAGTTTTTATGTTATCAAAGAATTTTATAGGATAATATGACATGTTAGGACTATTAAAAGTTAGAATTAATAATGTTCCTAGGACTTTAACATAAATCAATTATTAAATAGTGTCAAAATTGACATAAAAGAGTTTTTAAAACAAATATTATATTATTAATTGATATTCTATTCTTAAAAATCTTAGGTCTGGACAAAGGACTTATATAATGATATTTTTATAATTAATGAACCACTTGGGGTTATATTGGAAATATATAGTATGTTTATTAACCATATAATATAAAAATACAAAGAGACATGGTAAATGTCAAACTATTTAACTAAGAGTTAAATCAAAAAGATAATGTTAATATAGTGACCCTAACCTGTCTAAAACATATTGGTTGAGTGGAATTGGACCCATCCCCACATTATACTTTAAATAATTCATTTTTGATCCATTAGAAAGCGAAATTTATTTTATTATAAAATAATATTTCTTGCTTTTTTCTAAGGTGCCCCTCACCCCTCTAATAAAAGGGCACTCACCCTTCTCTCTAATTCACACATTAAAAGCCATTTGGCTCAGCCAAACTGGACCCAAATACCCTCTCAACTGTCCTAACGTCATCTTAGAGGCCTTCCTTTAGTCAGAAAGACAACATAAAGAGCCCTTTTGATCAAATCAAAATGAAGAACCCGAAGAAGAGGTAAATATTTCATCACCTCTTCCAAGTTCATTTCTTCTTCCACTTCCTTTTTCTTTGTTGTTTACATTAAAAAATAATAACTAAAGTATCTTCTATATTATTTGATGTTATTAAAAATATGGTACAACCAAATTCATTATTCTATCCATCCTTTGAATAACATGTCACCATACATGCGTATATACGACTTACCATCTCCACGTCGTGGTGTAATTGATATTCAATACATTATTATTTGGATGGGTATAATAATGATGTGTAATTGATGTAAATAAAAAATATAACATGATAATTATTCTTTATATATGATATAACATCCACTTATATATTATTTTAATATCAAAATAATGATATTGTCACTCGTGCGTACGTACAGATTACCGTCTCCACATAGCGATGAGATTCATTCCCCATCGTATCCATTCAAGACTAATTTTCATTTGATGATTAAAAATAATGTTTAAAGACTTGATATAATTTTGTATATGAATAATATACATCCCATCCATAATAATTATGACTCACATAACAAATAATATAAAGGAAAACGAATCCATTAACACCAGAAAAGACGATAATACTA
This sequence comes from Viscum album, assembly GCA_963277665.1. NCBI lineage: Eukaryota > Viridiplantae > Streptophyta > Magnoliopsida > Santalales > Viscaceae > Viscum > Viscum album. Next base: position 1,872,434,088 of record OY728120.1, on the reverse strand, counting down.
AGATATTATTAACAAAGAAATGTTAAAAGATCATATATGATATCATATAAATGTATATGATTCTTGTATAATTTAATAAAAATTATTTCACAATTATACAGGATTTTAACCTACCCTCTACCAAGGAAAAGTACAAGTTAAGGGTTAATTCTTAAATCTCTTCATTATCCGAGGTTGTTTATACGTAATTATCTACTAGGACCTCTTTATCATCCACATCCATGTTTCTTAAAAATGTATTTCAAAACATTATTACTATTTTATAGACTATGGGTTAAATTAATTTATACTCTTTTTTGAATTTTTATAAGATGTTTATAAAGGAATATTTTCATCATTTTCCAAACAAGGTCTATTTTAACCTTTTAGACAAAATTAATGTAAGAATGTGTTTTTAAATTATACGGAAGGTGCTGCTATTTTCCACCGTTATAAAATCGTCAAAGCTTCCCTTACAATCTTAAAAGAAAATTTTCAATGTAAATGTTTTATTTTATAATTATGTGACTTTTAAATGATTTAAAAAAATAGATATTTCTCTGAACTAGTTTTCATTTCATCTATGTCAACATCCTTTGGTGGATTTTAAGATTATTTGAAGTTGATTTATTATGATACAAAACTTCCATATAGTATTGAAGGTTCTATGATATGTTTGACTGTGGATGTTTTATTTTTATACCATTCATGGTTTATGGATAAAGTATTGACATTTTTTATGCTAGTTTTAATATGAATGTTTATGTTATGTTTAAACCTGTTCATATGAGGAATGCATTGGACTTAGTAAGTGATGGGTGGAGCTCGCTATAGCTCCTCGATGCATCAGTAGGTCTCATGAGACAAACTAGTTTCTTGGGACAAAACCTTGACAAAATCTAATTTGTAGTCTTGGAACAAGGCCTAGACTATGTGGTTATGATAGTATGGAATTATGTATTCTATAATTATGAAAGTGGTTATTGATATTTCATGTCATTATTCGACTAGTTGAATATCTATGTGAATAAGTAAATGGAATTATTTAATTTTATTTTTTCCATATTATTCTTAATTTTAATTTTAAAAGACTTTTGTTTTATTTATACATTTCCTTAAATTTTTATGCTTATTTATGGAAGTTTCCGCTATATTTTTATCCGTACTGAGCATCTGAGCTCACCCCTTCATATGTTTTATTTTTCCCAGGATGTGAAAATGTATTTTATGACTGACCTGCAGGGATAGTCAGAGGGGATATGTGTGAGGAATATAGAGACTATATTGTTGTAGTTTTTCACTTTATCTTGTAATGTAAGACTTATGAATGTATCTAGTGTTTCCAAGGCTACTAAACTAATCAGTTTTTTGAGACTTGATATTTTGTGATCATGCCAATGTTATGTAATAATGCACCAGCTCTGGGTAAATGGGGTCGGGGTGTTACAAACCATGAATACTATGATGGTATGGGGAGTGAATCCATACTACTTTGATGGTATTAGCACAGATTCCTTAATAGCTATGGAAATAATTATATGCTTTGTCTTTTCAAAAATTCAATGTCTTATTCTTATCATATGATTTCATGGATTAATCTCTTTATTTCATATGAATCATGTCTAATGAAATATATATCATTATGAAATGATTTGTGTTATGTTATTTGGTATGCATGGTATGATCTTCTATTTATAGGATCATGTTCTAATACCCTTATAGTCAGGTTTATGCTTACATATCTCCCTTGTTTTCCCTTACTAAGAATTTTAGCTCACCCCATTTATGTTTCCTTCCCCCAAGGTAATGACGACATGTACTATGTTTGATATGTCTAAAATGGGTTCTAGTCAAGAAAAACATACTGTGAGATTATGTATCTCACATATCTACAAGTGTTTATGTTTCCATGTTTCCAAAGGGACTATACCAACTATGGTCTTTGGGCATATTTTTGTGTAATGTTTAAGTTTTCTACAAAATTTATGTAATGTAAATGTATATAAAGAGAGGGTCCATATAGTTTGTATAATAGAAAAGGTATAGTTATCCTATGGAAAATAGGATGATAAAACAATAGTTATATCCCTATGGATATTTCTATGTATATATCTAGGGAGGTCTCTACTGATAAGTATAAGGATGAGTTAACATTTAAGAAAATGTCATTGAAATTTTTAAAGGTTAGAGTGAGTGATTTTCATGAAGCACATTCCATTATGGATATTAAAAGTGGATGTGGCTCTAGAATAGATGTAACTAGGGGTAACAAATCTGACATGATGTTTCAGGCTTGAATCGAGGTAATCTGGAACCTGATAATGGGACATGCTTTACACCTTATTGATAATCCCGGGGGATATGTTTTGGGAATTCACGTACTCTTCACAATACATCAGGACATATATAGATACATGTTAGCGATGAATAACCTAGTATAAAGATAATGTGTCATAAATTATGGAATTTATCATGATTTAGAAATCATATACGTAAATCATTTCATGACTATGTGGTTTTCTCTTATGATAAGTAATGCTCGCACTATGCTTCTGGTTTTAGACAATAGAGGGAATCAGATTGAACTGTATTTAATGTTAAATGTTATGGAATCTTTTTTTATGAGAAGCCATGTGGGATAATCACACGAGTGAATGAATTCATTATCATGTAGAATCAGTTTTCACAGAACATGATTAATAATGTTTACGTTAAACAACTCTTGGAATCACTAAGGAAGACAAAGAAGGAGTTCGTTGAGAGTTCCGCGAATAGAGACTATGAAGGAAAGAAGATTTTTTTCATTATGTCAAGAATTAGGAATGAGTAACCTAAGTTAAGGTCTTAGAGGGAAAATAAGGTGTAGTGACTGTAGAAAATAATGAAATAAAGCAAGTGACTACATAGAAAAAATAAAGTGTTTTTTGAAAAAAATGGATGGGAATTTTGGATTTCCCATGTCTTAATCAAATGATATGTATTTTATTTGTGGAATAAATGGTTATTATGAAACCCATTGTCCCAATAGGAATGTTCCTATAGAGAATCAACAAGGTAGAAAGAGTAGTGGTTACATTGTGGATGATGATGAGACTACAGATGAAATTTGAAAGTAAAGAGGTATTAATGTTAATTGATTAAGGAAGAAGTAATAAAAGTATATATGTTTTTGGATTCAAATGTTTTGAATGATGAAGTATAAATGGATTTTTATACTTATTTTATTTCTCTCAGTATTTAAAATATTAAGTTAGACTACTGAAGAGATTTAATGAAAGATGATATTTTTACTAAGGGAAGGTAACCCTTATTATGTTCTTTATGTCAAGATAATGTTTTATGGATAAATAAATGTGGGATATGAATATGTAAATTTGACATTATATATTCCCTTGGAACTTAGTAAGGACATATTTAAGGGTGTTTTATGATATCATTGATGAAGGCTACAATGTTTTTGGATTTAAGGATTAAATCCAATATACTTTTGGAATGAGGAAGCATGCATATTTTCAAAATGGATTTATGGTTATTTAGGTTGTTTACATGTTTCAAGGGAATATGCAATAAGGGTATTCACATGTTTGGAATGTTACATCCTAGGGATACTTTGTGATATAGGGGAATCAATTTTAATATGATTTCTTGAATCTATTTCTAATGTTTTGGATTTCTCATCGTTATGATGGGTTATAAGTTTATCCATTCGTGAAATATTTAAGTGAAACATTAGAGAGAGTATTTGTGCACTGATTTTGTATTAAAAACCTTGGTTAAAAATAAGATTATTGATCAACCTTATTTCATGTATGTGTATGTAATATAATTTATTAATTAAGTTTTATTAAAAGGACATCATGTATATCGGCTGACAACCAACCATGTTTTTCAAGGCTGTGGGTCTTGAACCCATGACCGAAGGACGATAAGGGTTTCATGCCTACCACTCTCCAACCCGATGTTTTGGTTAATCTTTATATATTTGTAATGATTAAATATTTATGATGATCTATTAGTGTTACTTTTTATTTTTTATAGATCAGTACGTGTGGTTTTTAGATAAAAATAGTTATACTTATTAATCTTTATGGGCCTTAAGATCCATTAAAAGTATATTATTGTTCATTTTTTATCAAAATTTATTTCTATAAATTCATAACATGATATATATTATCAATTTTTCAAATAATAACACCATACTAAATTTTTTTATAGAAATTTATCAAGTATTACCCAATGTTCTGCAAGTGATATAAAAAAATGTTTTCCTAACACCTTAAATTATGTTTAACCAATAACTTCTAGAATAATCATAGATTTATAACCTTAATTCCCTCTACATTCCTTTGATCATTCACTTATTCTTAATTGATGACCTAAATCACTCCCTATAAATATTTATTTTTTCCCTCCATGTCCAATCTTTACTCCCAACCAATGTGGTCAAATGTGGAAACCCAGATATATGATTATTTTGGAAATAATTATGGTTACAAATTTCCCTTTTTAAGGGAGGTTTTAGTATAAATTTTTTTGATGTCGGTTAATATGAATGAAGCTTTCAATTATAAAACCATTGATAAATCAGATAAATTTAGAAGATGAAATTCATTTTCTGTGGGGTAGAATGTTACACCTTGATATTTTGAAAATTTTTATTTTATGAATTAATCTTCTTTTAAATAATTTTTCATTTCACAAGAAATTATAAATATTTCATTATTTAATCAAATTAAAACAATAATTCAATAATTACTTTCATATTTAATACCAATTATTCTTTCACTGCACACAATACCAACTTGGCTTGCATTATAAACAACATCTACTATGCCTACGTTCCACACAACACTATGATTCAACAAAACATCTCTTTTTATTGTTTAAATTATTTAATAAGATAATTATGAACTAGAAATAAAAAATATAAATATTAATATTAATAACCCATTTTCAAATATTGTTTATAATTGATTTACTTATATAAAACTTATTGATAATGAAAAATGATATTTTTTGGAAAGTCCCTCTGTATTAAAAATATTGTTTTCTTGAATGAATTTATTTTAGTAATAAAAGTAATTTTTGAATAATTTTTTAAATTTAATTGGTTAAAATAAAAATAATTTCTTAATTCCGAATGATGAAATTATCCTTGGGTGGAATTTTGGGTTTTTTTGAGAAACATCTTTTTTTGTTGAATAGTAAAAAATAAAGCTTTGTAATTAAAAACTATTATTTTTCTAAGTAATTATTAATGATAAATGATATTATAAAAATAATTTAAGGCCAAATTGAATTAATATTACATAAATTAACACAATTTAATTCATTATAATTAATTTCACTTTAGAAGTAAATATTATATCTTAACAAACTTTTGACCTTTTTCCTACATTAAAACCATTTTATTTCATCTAGTATGTGGGATTTGAAATAGTCTTAGTTTTTCCACTTATACGATTTTAATTTAAAAAATAGGATATAAAACATTTTATTCAGTCTAATATTTTTATTTTTAACAAGACAATGTTAATTTTTGACCCAAATGATTAGTAAATGTGATTAAAATTAATCACAACAGTTTAGGAAAAATTAAACACAATTGGAGACTAAACCTAAACATTAATGGCCCAAATGAACTATCCACTAGTCCTACATCCATTTTAGGTCTGTATATTGACTATATACCTTCCATTATTGAGTTTGGTTTGTTTATTATGACATTTTCTTTGTAAGAACATGTGCACACCGAACTTGTTTCTAAAAATTCCATGTGACTGTTTTCCCTTCACTATAAAAGGACCCCACCTATACCCATTCATCATGCCTATAAAACCATTTAATTTCTTCCATGATATTCCCATGTATCCTCCCAAAAATACTTCCTTCAAACGTTAAGCATCACTTTGGGAAGAAAGATTCTTACGGAAGCCTTTTCGGACAAACCTTATGGAGTTACCCAATTTAGAGGTAATGTCTTCTATCAAGATCTTTCCATTTATTTTCTTTAAACACCCCATTAATTTTATTTATTACCATATTATGTGGAAAATAAATTATAATTCAAATAATAGGATATTTTATAAAATGGTTCTAACCTACACTTACAAACACCTCAATTTAATGGATATTGATCATACTTTTTTATGTATAGCGAACTACCGCCTCATGAAATGGAGATAGTTCATTTTTCAATTAACACCAATTAGGGAGTCAATTATAATGGAAAATAAATTTATGTATTCCATATATTGTATTTATTATTTATTTCATATTTTGTATTCATTTAACATTAAACATCTCTTTAATTTCAATTTTTTTGTAAATACGATAATCTTGTTTGAGAAAGTGTGGACTACCGCCCCTCGAAGCGATATGATACATTCAAAAACCCCATAGAATGTAATAAGGATGGGTTTAATGAACTTATATGATATATATTAGATATTAATTCTACTGAAATAATTATATATATATATACTTATGTCATTTACATACTTTCTTTCAATACGACAATAATAACGAAGACAATGTTCATGCATACGTACGACTTACCGTATCCATGAACGATGTATTCCATTTCATACTCCTATATTATATAGATTATTATAATAAAAATATACTATAAGTAATTGATATTTATTTAAATGTTTACACACTAGAATACTGATATAATTATAAGGAAAAATATGTAACAAACTAAGACACATGTGAAGATCAAAGTGAATTTTACCCGAAGTGAAACATTAACATTGGATTGTTAAAAAGTGGGTAATGTAAGGTAATAATAAAATGTTATATGGTATTATATATAATAATATTATTATTTAAATATTTATAATGATCTTATATTTATTATATGTGAATCTTTTATGAGTATGGAGAGATTCAAGACACAAGGTTAGGGTATTTCATCGCAATTTTAATTTCTGTGAGATACAAACTATGTTCACCACTCATTCCTTTTGTGTGGTGTATGTACTTAAAATTATTTTATTCTATGTATCTTGTATGAAAATGTATGGATATTCACATGACCATTTTACGATCCTTCTTCCATGGGGTTTATGTTTCAATAGTTACCAAATCATAAAAAATGTTTGGTCATATTTTTCCTAATTTGATACTCATGTTTAGTTATGGACATAAAATATTTTTTGAGGTGAATATAATTCCATTCTACATGCCTTACCACGAATCTAAAATTTTTAATGATATTATTTTCTTCATTTAAGTTCCTTTCCTTGCATGGGAGCATGATTCTGTGATACACTATTATAAAAGTTTATTGAGACAATCTCATTGCTTTTCGAGATAGTTTTTATTTATGCTTCTTTTCTTGATATATTATGAACCATCCCTCAATAATATCCATGAGTTTCCTCATACTCTATTATTTAATGATATACTCATGTATGTTTACCATCTTATACTCTTTGGTATATATGATATTTAAGAATCTTCTCATTGGAAAGACTGACTTTACCCTTTTTTCAGTTGTAAATTTATGTTTTCTAAAAATATTTTCCAAGAATATTATACCACTATCCTATAATATATAAAAGAAATTTTTAACCTTTTTGTATTTTTCAAATATCTTCCAGGGGATCTTCGTGTTGATTTCCAAACAAGGTACTTTTCTATCCTTTTTATCGTACAAAAGTAATATTCTGTTGACCTTGTATGACATGTTCAGATTTACCCATCACCATTTAATGAAAGTTCCATTTACATTGTTAAAAAGTATAATATTTATGAAAAAAAATTAAAAATAAATTTTCAAGGAATTTTTTTTTCAAAATTGTTTTAAACTTAATTTATATGTTAATATGGAAAACTATTTGCAAAATGTTTTGTAAGTCTTATTTAAAAGTTTTAAATGTTCATTCAAAGAAATGGTTTTCAATACATTATCAAGATTATAACAATTGTATTGAATAAAAATCATTCTCAAAACATTTTCAACATATTTTTATATGTTTTCAATGTATTTTTAATGAAATGGTTTTCAAAACATTTTTATGATTTCTTTGAATATTTTTATCTTTTTTCAATGAAAAATGTTTTTAAAATGTTTTGAAGGAAAAAGTTATTTAAAATGATTTCATGCCTTATTTATAAATTTTCATGGTATTTTATATGATAATGATCTTCTAATGGTTTTATGTATTAAAAATCTATTTCTAAAAAAGATAGTATTTTTTCTCTAAGAAGTGTTTTTAAATGATATTTCAAAATTATTTACCATATAAGATAACATACATTGTTGATATTGATGCCATTATGGGGAATTATTCAATATATCTATTGATATTTTTCCCCTAAATGGATTATTTTTTGATGGCATGATGTTATGAAATGTATTTTTCTTTGATGAGTTATATGATTTAGAAACCCACTTCAGTTAACATGTTATTATTATGATGGAAAGAGTATAAACCTCGTCTATTTCCATAGGTTATGATAGGTTTACATGTTTATGATACCCATTTTCATTTAATGGGTAATGCTATGTTTATTTATGATCTTATGGAACATGTATATGCAATTTAATTATGTGACAGATGGTACCCATATATACCTCCAATGAATTGGATAATGTTTTATATCTCACTAGATAAACTAATATTGTTATGGGTGTGAACCTTGATTACAAATTTGACCATGGGAGTGAAACCTGACTACAAATATAGTATGAGGAGTGAACTCATTCTACTATTTTACCAGTGGGAGTGAACCATGTCTACTATGACGGTATGGGGAGTGAACCCGGACTACAAAAATGGTCTTCACAGCGATTCCTTAGCTACTACAAAAATCATTATATGATTATGTGTTTAATAGGAATACATGTATTATTATGATATTATGCTTTCATGGCTTATTCATTTAATTTCATATGATTCATGTGATATGAACTGCCAAAAAATATACCTTGATTTAAGATATGAACTTTGATATAGAGGGTATGATATTCAATTTACAAGATGACATTATCATACCCTTATACCCATGTTTATCATTATATGTCTCCTTTGTTTACTCTATTGGATTGGAATGGATATAAGTTGGCACAAATACAGAAGGGGGGTGGGGGTGATTTTTATATTAAACAATTTAATTAAAACATTAAGGTATTTAGTTTACTGTAACTAAAATAATTTAAAAATCCTCTTATAAAAGAAAAGAAATGATTAGACTGACTCTTGGTCCGATGATATAATATGATTCCACAAGTTATGAAAAAATTATATTCATATTGAATAAAAATATCTGAGTAATAAAAACTGTAAATGATTCTACCATATAGAGTATATAATCAATACTAAAATTTCAGGATATAATTTAAACATTTACAAAAGAATAAAAATAGAATGATGAAGTAAAAGTATTCTCTTTCTATTAAAATAAGCAGCTGAAATGTAAAATGTTTTAAAATTATTTTATTCAAAGAGTAGGGTATCATTTCAACTAGGATAATAGGTATGTCCCACCAACACCAGTAAGCCCTCGATATGATGATCGACACGTCCATCTTTGTTTCCCAAAAAACCCTCGATTTTACAGGTAATCGACACCTCTGTCTTTCAAACACTTATGAACTGGACATGATAATCAGTTGCACCGTCAACCTATCCCCGACACCCCTTGATTGTTATCCCATGATTAGATTCAAAAATAAAAAAAATAAACAAATTGAATTACAAAAACTACGAATGATCCGTTCGCTTTTTTAATTTCAAGGCTTTCACACAAAAAATAGAGAAGTCACACAATCTCTGTATAGAACATGGAAGCAGGTGAATTTGTTCAAAGTTATTATCTATTTAAAATGAACTCTTATTTATAGAACTCAGCTTCCAATGATCATATTTTATCCAATGATCATATTTCTCTAGAAAACTTGCAGGGACTTGGACACCTAGAATTGTAACGGTCATATTGAAACTGAAAACACAACATTGTTTTGATCAGTTTATAACTAACTCCATGATATTATTTTGGTTAAAAAACATATATGAAAATAATAACATGTTTATGAATAGAATGAATTTTTTTGATATTTACAAAGTGAATATGATGCGTAATGTAAGTACAATAAACCGAGATGGTACGATGAACAATGTGAGTATGATGAATAGAGTCAGTATGATAGACAGTGTCAATACGATAGACAGAGTCATTATAATAGACATATTCTTTATGATAGAATGAGTTGTTACGATAGAAAAAGTCTGTATGAAAGACATAGTTAGTACGATAGAGAACGTCAATACAATAGATAGAGTCAGAACAATAGAAAATGAAATTACATTAGGATGAAAATATATATTTAAAGTAAGTAATTTATTTGATAAATGATTATAAAGAGATTTGTGGTTTCCAAAACAAATGGCATAAAAGTCAAAAGAGGACTTTTGACTTAACAATCTCCCCTTTTTTGGAAAGAAAAAAACATAAATTAAAACTAGAAAGAAATACTTATCTCCCCTTGAGTTATACAAACTCTTATGGATCAATAAATGAAGACAATTAACTCCCCCTTAGGTATAATCTTTTCAAAGGATTTTATTTGTATATTTACATTGATTTAGAATTATTTCATTTGAGTAAAACATTAATAATTCTCCAAATTTGTAGTAATTTAATCCCTCTTTTATAAAACATTATCCCCCATTGATATTTACAAAAGGAATGGGTAAATCATGAGTTTCTAGAAAAGGTTAGAGAGAAAAAAAATGAAAAACAATGGAAAAGGAAACATAAACCACATTGAATTTTCAAAAGTTCCTAGAATTTCAAATGACAATCAAGAAAGAATGAAACAAAAAAGCATTCATTTAATTTCTTCTTATTTTCCTTTCTTGATCAACTCATGTATAATGGCCTTCATCTACCTAATTTTTGTTTTCTTCTAATATATAAACACCAAATGTTTTGGGAATCTATTGTTTCTTTTCAAAAAGTTGATCCAGTTTTTTGATATCCTCTTCTTGAATTCTGATCACTTCTTCAAGAGTATCAATCCTATGCTGAATATTCTAATTTTTTTTTCATCCAACAATGTTTTTTGTTTCCTTAACAAAACTATTTAATATTTCAATGATTAAAACTTCAAAAATTATGACTCAAAAGCACTGAATCTTTCTTGCAACTGTTTCAATAAATGAGTATCTGCACCTTGAGTTTCTGGGATTTGATTCAACCTTTAAATTGTTTCCTTATAAAGGTTATTGAAATTGATGGAAATATCATTTGAAAGCCTCCTTAAGTCTTCAATTTATTCCTCATGATCATTCACTGATCATTCTGATTTGTATGACCATTTTGTCATCTTGTTGCAAGAATTTTTATGAGCAAAAAAATATCACATAAAACATTTAGATCATCCTATATTGACATTAATCTCTTTATGAGCTCTCTTACTAAACCAAATTTATTCCTTTTATTCTCAATAATGAAATAAATGTTTCTTTATATTCTATGAAAGTAGGTAATAGTCTTCTCGATTCTTATTAAAACATGAACAATGTAATCACTTTTCTTCAAATAAATTTTGTGTTTTGAATCAGTATTATAATCATACGATTCATGTTCATTTGGTCTTCTTGAGTCTTCATCAGGTTATTTACCTTTTCCATTATCTTTTAAATTTTCAACCCTTTCAAATTATTTTTCAACTCTTTCTTCTTCAATTTTTTCGCTCATGATAGTAACTTTCTCAGAATGAAACCTTTGAGCCACTTTCTTGACTGGGAGGGAACTCTTTCTGATTGAGTTTCTAAGGATTGAAGTGGTTCTCGATCGGCATGAGGATTCTGTTTTTGAAAACCTTCACATTGTTTTTGAAGAGAATATTCTTCCCTACTTTTCTTAAAACTATGAAGGTATTCAATAATAAAGTCATTTTCCTCTTCTTCACCTTCCATTGTGAAGCCGATTGAAAAACTTTTTCTCCATTTCTTTCCCTTTTTCTTTCCTTGTAAATGTATATATGGTTGGTTCTTGTTGAAATTATTCTATCAGTTGAGATCTTGCTAACTCAACACTTTTTAGAATTTTGGAAACCTCAAAATATTGAGCATCTCTTTTCAAAAGATTATTCTTCTACTTCGCAGCCTGTAGTGTATCTTCTATTCTCATCTTATGGGCTTGGGCTTCCGCTAGATCAACATAAAATTTAGTCTCAACTTCTTTTGTTTGTTATTTCTCCTTCCTCCACTCGGTAACAACCTCTTTACCATATTTTTCTTCTTCTTAGGCTTCGATCTAATTTAATGATCTGACTTTTGAAAATCTACAATTGTTTGAGCAGATTCTATTAGAAGTGGGGTAGATTGATTTGGTTCCAATTCTTACATGTTTTTGATAAAGAGTTTTGAATTTTCTTCTAAACAAATATTCAATTTATTTATTTTGTTCTTTCTTAACGAAGATGCCTTCAGCTCTTTCAAATCTCATTTCACAGGAATATTGAAAAACATCAAGCTTTGACGAATGAACATTGTAAGAATAGTTGGGCACATAATCAGATGTGATATAATTTCTCCAGACTACACATTATTTATTTCTTAAAAAAATATAACCTATGATATTTACCTTTCTCATATTTACAAGATGATCTAACATAAAGATTTCATAAAACTAAAAGGTTTCTCGGTCCCTTTTCCTTGGAATTAGAAACCCTTACATCCAAAAGATAATAAATCGGTTGTCTATAGAGAGATGAGATACTTTTATTTTCTCCTCATTGATAATAAATAGTTACTTTTCAGCTCTTTCCTTATTAATCATACTAACTTTCCCATGTAGCGTTTGATAATGACAAAAGTAGTCACCTTTAGTAGGGACATTGAGGAAATGTGATTCTTGTTTTACTGTCACAAAAAAAAATATATCATATAGAAAAAAGTTCATCATTAAATCCTTATGAAAAGACACCATATTGTAGAATTATCTAACCTCTTCAACAAGAATCAGATCCTGATATATGGGTTTCATGACACAAATTTGTTCACATACTTGTAATAAAATATTTATTTTGATTGTTGAGTGATAATTATCAAAGAAATATCTATCGACTAACCTTTCCCTGAAGAAATCAATTTATGAGAAAGTATTTGAAGACATATCGGTAGGAGTATTGGAAGAAAACTTATACATAATTATTATTGGAAAAATAAATTATTGTAACATGTCTTAGTAAGGGGAGTAGAGCTTCACTAAAAAATATGAATAACTGGTGTGGGTTCGAGGATGGGTGTCCTCTATGTACAAATGAATTTGGGTAACTGTTGGTCTTCTATGATAGAGATTAGAAGCTAATGACTCTAATATAGGAGAAAAAATAAAGGTTTTTTAATTAATTTTTTTAATTTTTTTATAAAAATGTTTTTTTATAATTTTTTTAAAAGGATTATAAACGAGAAAAATTAACATATAAGAAAAGAAATACAAAGAGGAATGAGAAAGTACCTATCATAGATTTCAAGTAAGTTGTTGGTTTCTTGGTATTATGAAAGATAAAAAATAATAAAAAACAAAAATAAATAGTTGAAATAAAAAAATAGAATACATCCAATTATTAAACTGAAGAAAATGAAAGTGAATATGATTGGTTGTAAGGCCGATGGAAAAAAATTCTTTAACATAGGTTGTCAAGGTGATGGGAAAAAAGTCATTACCATAGGTTTTCAAGACGATGGAAAACAATTCGTTACCATAGGTTATCTAGCTGGTTGAATACAAAGTCATTACCATAGGTTGTCAAGTTAGTGGATAACAAATTCATTACCATAGGTTGTCAAGATGATAGAAAAAAAATTCATTACCATAGGTTTTCAGGACGATGGAAAGCCAATTCATTACCATAGGTTGTCAAGCCGATAGTCTGAGTTTTAAACCAATAGGTAGAGATTTCAAAATAAAAATGGTGAGGCTGAATGACATAAAATAAAACAAATATTGAAATAAATATAACTATAATATTTAACTAATTAAGGCCAGATAAAAAATATAATATAGTAAAAAAATATGAAACAAGAAGGAAAAATAGATAAAATTATAAACAAAAGACAAATGTTCTCCCCTAGGAAAAGGAGTATTTAATATAAGGAGAATTGTAAAAAAAGTAGTTGTGAATGATTATTTTAGTGTAATTATTCATAGCTTCTATTTTATAAATTCTAAAGGTAATGGTGTTTTAGGAATATCTGCAATTTTTTCTTGTCTTTCGATGAATTGTAAAATGATATCTTTTTTGTGTGTGTGATCCCTAAGAAAGTGATGCGTAATATCTATGTGTATTATACAAGAGTGATGTGAAGGGTTTTTACAGAGAGAAATTCAGCATGTGTTATCACACAGAATTTGAGTGTTATTAAAACTCATACCATAGTGTTTGATTGTGTGTTGTATCCTCAATACTTGAGCTCAAAAACTTCCAGCTGGTATATATTTAGCTTCAGCAATGGAGAGTGTAACTGAGTGTCATTTTTGGCAAGACCAAGAAACTAATGAATCTCTTAGAAAATAACAAGTTCTTTAATTTCTCTTTCTATCCATTCAACAACCCCCAAAGGCAGGATCTGAAAAACTTTTTATTTCAAAATCAGTTCTCAAAGAATAAAAAAGTCATAAATCCAAATTTCCTTTTAAATACCGAAATATCCTTTTGACCACTTTTAAATGTAATAGTTTTGGATTTTATTAATATGTAGTACATAAGAATACATAAAAAATTAATTCTGGATGACTAGATATTAAGTATAGTAGACTTCCAATCATACCTCGAAAATTTGTTTCATAAATTGGTTCCCACCTTCATCAAGATCAAGAGTGTTAGAGGTTCTAATGGGAGAACTAATACTCTTCGTATTTTTATACCCATTCTTTTTGAGTAATTCTTTGATATAATTTATTGGAGGTCTATAAGTACCTTCCAGTTTTTGATAAATTTGAAAAACAAGAAAAATGTTAACTCACCCATCATACTCATTTCAAACCATGACATCATTATATTCACAAATGAAACAGTTAAAGACTATTGAGTTGATTTCAAAATGATGTCATCAACATAAATTTGATCAATAATAAAATTTTTGTTTCCATTACTTATATAAAGAGATGGATCATCTGTTCCCTTAATGTAATTATTTTCTAACAAAAATCTTGTTAACATATCATACCAATCACTAGGTGCTGGATTATGTCCATATAGTGCTTCAGTAAGTTTTTAAACAAATTCAAGATGTTTTGTATCTTCAAAACCATAGGGTTAGTCTACATAAACATTCTTTTGAACATATCCATTACAAATATCACACTTGATATCCATTTGAAGGAGTTTGAAATTAAAGAATGCTGGAAAGGCTAATATAATTCTAATAGATTTGAGTCTTTCTACTTGAGCATAGGTTTCTTCATATTCTATGTCTTCAGGTTGATTATAGCATTTAGAAATAGGTCTATATTTATTTCTTACAACGATACCATTTTGATCGAATTTGATTCTTAAATTCCATTTCACTCGAATAGTAGATGTATCATTAGGTTTTTCAACCATGGCCTTGAATTTTTTCCTTCCAAATTCATTAATTCATCTTTCATTTTCTTAATCAAATCTTCATCACCTAAGGCCTTACTTGGAGTTTTAGGTTTAAATTGAGATATAAAATAAATATATTCTATTTCATTTCTTAAAGAGTTTATAATCCTCACTGGATGATTTAAATCACCAATTATGTTATCACTGGGATGATTCCTAAGAAATAACTAGTTCAGATTGTGAAAAAAATACTCATTAACATATGGTAGGAATTATTCAGGTGTAAATGTCTCAAAAACAATTTCCTTAATATTTATCATGTTTAAAGAATATTATATGAATGGTTGATTATAAGTTTTTGAAAACACTTCAGAAACAATATTTTGAGTTTGTTTGAAAGGAAAAGGGTCTATTTCATGAAACATACCATGTATTTTTTCTTAAAAAACACAAGTGTTTTTATTAAAAACTCTATAAGCTTTAGAAGTGGTGGAAAAACCTAAAAATATTCCTTCATTAGATTTGGGTGAAAACTTATGTAAGTTATCTTTTGTATTTAAAATAAATAATTTGTAACAAAATACATTGATGTATGAAATGATTGGTTTCCAGCCTGTCAACAATCCAACATGAGTTTTATTAAGAAAAGATTGAATTAAAACATGGTTTATAGAATAAAAAGTAATACTAACATCTTCTACCACAATTTTTTTTTCAATTGAGTATTCAATCAACATGGTTCTTGTAATCTCTCATAGAATTATATTTCTTCTTTCAACAACACCATTTTCAATGGTGTTCTTAGTGCAGAAAAGTTATGAGTAATATGTTTTTTACCTGAAAAAGTTTTGAAATTAGAATTTATAAATTCTACATCATGATAACTTCAGATAGTTATCAATGGTTGGTTATTCTAATTTTATATTTTGCAACAAAAGTGTTATTGAAACAAAAATATTCAAAAAATTTAGTGAGAAAATATACCCATGTAAATTTAGTATAACAAAAAACGATGAAAAATACATAGTATATACCTCCAAAACTACCAGTTTGTGTTGGACCAAAAATATCCATGGGCAATAATTGTAATGAATTTTTAGTTGTGACTTCACTGATTGATTTAAATCTTGAATTATATTGATTTCCATATTGTCAAGGGTCACAAAATTTTGAAGAATCAAACATATGATCAAGTATATATTTAATAAGTCCTCTCTTTGAGAGTTTATATAAATTTTTTAAATTACAGTGTTCTAGTCTTCTATGCCATAACCAAGAATGGTCTTCCACTACACTTAGATGTGGTTTGTCTTGGATCTTATGGTCTTTTAAGATTTATGTGTAAACATTATATTTACTTCAAGAAGATATAATTAATAAATACTTGGAATTGTGATCTATACATTTATTATTCCTAAAATCCACAAGGTAAAAATCCTCACATAATTGACTTATGCTACTGAGGTTGTCCTTAAGAGCATCAATAAACAAAACATTAGAAATAAAAAAATTTCAATAAAAATGATATTACCTATACCAAAAATATTACCTTGATCATTGTCTCGGATGGTATATTTTTTCCCTTTAATCATGACAACAGTTTCAAAGAAGATTATGTTTACAGTCATGTGCCTAGAACCTCCACAATCTGGGTACCTTGTATTGTTATTTCCTCTTGTTTTGTTTTACTGTAACAGAACCAATTAAGCATTTGGATCCCAAACCTGTTTGGGTCAGGAAACATTAGAAAGAATTTTTTTGGAACCACATTTCCTTTGAAAAGTGATATTTATTGAAACCGAAGGTTTTTTTTATTTAAAGAACAATTTTGTTCCCAATATCCACCACATTGACATTTAGTGCAGAATGAAGCACATTGTGGAAAAATAGTTATTACTAAAAATCATATTTGAATGAGTATAACCAATTCCAGAACTATTATTTAAAGGATGAAGTTATGAATACAAGCTATCAAAATCTTTCATTCTAGTAGTGATTTTGGATAAAAATTTATTGAGAAAAAAAAAATCATATTTTACTATGATGACCAAATTTTTATCCTCCTTTGTATTAGTTTTAGAATTGAGTTTTTCTTCTATTTTTTTCTAAAATCATACTAAAAAAATCATGAGAAGGATGATTATTTTCAAAATTTACATTTTCAAGGTTTTTAGAAATATTTTCAATATCAAGAGTTTTAGAATCAAGATCTTTAGAGAGATCTGATATTTCTCTTGTTAAAATATCAATCCTAGCATTTTCTTTTAAAAGTTTTCTAGAAACATACAATTTTTATTTTATACAATTTTACAAAATATGGTTACCACTTAATACGAAGGAAAATAATTATCATTTACTAATGAGGAGGTTTCTTTATTAGAAGAATAATCTTTATCAAGATAGTTGTTAATCAAGGAAAAATTTGTAAGAGATTCATAGTTGTGTATCGTTTCCATTAATCAATGATAAGTACTTTTGATAAAGATACCAAAATTCTTGTGATTAGAGATATTAGTATCAGGAGATTCTTTAGAATAATCACCTCCAATGGAACACTAGGAGTCATTAACATTCAAGATTTTATTTCCCTTGGATATCTAGTATTTCTTATTCTTCTTCTCTGAATGTCCTTCCTTTCTATCCTTTCGTTTCAGTATAGGACAATCAGGTCGAATGTGTCCTTCTCTTCTACATTCCAAACATGTGACTTCAGAATGTTTCTTTTCCTTGTTACTTTTGGAATAATTTTAATATCTATATTAGAAATCCCTCTTTCCAAAAATTTTATTAATTCTTCTAGATAGATTTGAAAGATCATTCTATGACTGCTTAGTATCACTAGAATATGAAAATACTTCAACCTTCAACTTTATTGATTTAGTTTTCACAGGAGATTAAAACTTGATATAATTTGATTTAGTAGTGAATGCTACTCTACCATTCTTATTTTTCACGTTATCTGCATCTCTCTTAAGTCTTCCTTAATATTAAAATATACTTCCAAAGAGATCATCAAGAGTAATATTATTAATCTTTCTAGATTCATCAACTATGGTTCTCTTTGATTCCAATTCATTTTGCATAATATCTATGATATTTTCAATGAGAACATCATCTTCTAAAATTTTCTCTCCCATAGAACAATGACTATTTGCAATTGGCATAAATATTTGTTGATCCTTAACTATAGGTTCAACATAAGGAAATTAAAAATCTTGAGAGTTAGCTCATAGCATAGTTCTTCTTGTTACAACAACATTGGAAGTTCCAAAATGTGTAATATCCAATTTCTTCTGTATACTATTTGCAGCTTCACATGAAGATATTTGACAGTAAATGTTCCTGGACATATAATACAACAAAGTATTGTGTACATTATAGTTTATATGATATTAAGGTTTTTCTTGATCATTAAAAGTCTTGATTTTTTTGTCAAGAATATTATAATCACCAGTGATCAGAATAAAGTTATCTATAATAGTATTTATGATAAAAGTTTTCATTTGATCCCTGCAATATTTAAAATCATTACCATAAACAATTGTTGGTCTTACAGGGATAATATTTTCAATTGAACTAACATTCATCATTCATGTCATCATAAAGAAATAATATCCTTCTTCCACGAATATAGGTTAGTCTATATAAAAGAAAAATAAGTAAATAAAATATACAAAGTAGTGGAAAAACCTCTCCAGATACCAATTTTTGGATCGTAATGGATATGAGATAGAACAAATACAGTGGGGGTGAATTTTATATTTAAAATGGCTATTAAAACCATTATGGTTTTTAGTTTACTATAACTAAAACAATTCACAAAGCCTCTTATAAATGAAAACAAATTATCAGGATGAATCTCGGTCTGATAACACAATACGATAACACAGGTTATGAAACAATTTTATTCTGATTGAATAAAAATATCAGTGTAATAAAAATTGTAAATGATTCTACCATATAGCATATATAATCAATACTAAAAGTGCAAGATGTAATTAAAAAAATTAAAAATGAATAAAAATAAGAAGATGAAATAAAATTATTCACTTTCTATTCAAATATGCATCAGGAAAGTAAAAGGTATTACAATTTTTTACCCCAAATAGTAGTGTATCCCATAAACTAGGATAATATGTATGTCTCACCAACAATGGTAATCCCTCGATACGATGATTGGAATGTCCATCTTTATATCCCCCAAGCCATCAATTTTATAGTTAATTGGATCCACTATCCTTCAAACAATTTCGACCCCTCGATACAATAATCAGTTTCACGATATGCCTATCCATGGAAGACCTCGATCGTTATCACCTGATCGGATGCATGAAGCAAAAAAAAGAACTTATTGAAATACAAAAACTAAGAATGAGTCGTTCACATTTTGTAATTTCAAGGTGTTCGCATGAAGTAGAGAGAAGTCACACAATCACAATCTAGAATTTGGAAGAATAAGAAGTTGTTCAAAGTTATTCTAAACTTCAAATTACCTCCTATGTATAGAACTTTGGTTCCAATGGTTATATTTTCTCCAATGGTCATATTTCTCTAGAAAGCAAAGAGGGACGTGGATACTTCGCATTGTAATGGTCATATTAGAACAGAAAACATGACTTTGTTTTGATTATTTTATAACTAACTCCACGACATAATTTTGGTTAAAATAAAGATATATATATAAATGATAACATGTGTATAAATATAATGAAAAATATTGATATGATACAAATTGAATATGATGCATAATGTAAGTATGATAAATAGAGTGGGTACAATAACCAAAGAGAGTATGATGAATAGAGTTTTTACTATAGATAGAGTCAGTATGATAGACAAAGTCATTATGATAAACAGAGTCAGTATGATAGATAGAGTTATTATGATAGAAAAAGTATGTATGATAGATAGAGTCAGTACAATAGATAATGTTAGTACGATAAAAAGAGTCAATACGATAGACATAGTCATTACGTTAGGCCAAAAATCCATATTTAATGTAATTTCTTTATTTGAGAAATGACTATAAATAGATATGTGTTAGAAAAAAAAGTCATAAAAGTCAAAAGAAGAATTTTTACTTAACATCCCACTACAGAGATTGTGATCTCACTCCTTTCAGGATTACTTCCCCCCAGGACATAATGATTTGTATTTTGTTTGATATGTCTAGTAAGGGTTCTAGTCAAGAAGAACCTAGTGGTAGATGATATATCACACATATGTACCAGTGTTTACGTTTCCATGATTCCAAAGGCACTATACGAACTACGGTTTTTGGTAATTGTTTTGTATAATGTTAAAGTATTCTACCAATGTTATGTAATTTCAATGTTTGTAATGTGAGGGTCACTATAATAGTTTTGTGGAATAAAGTTCCACCAGGTACTATGTGAGAGTCATAATAGTTTTGTACCACTATCCAGGCCACTAAGTTGCTAGTGGAGGCCCATTGGGTTCCAATATAGTCCATGGATTGGTTATATGAAATTGAGAGAATGGGGGATGGATCAATCATAAAATAATTTAACTTATTCCAACAAGTTTTTTTATTGAACATGATAAGGTTATCTATCCACTCAATATTTCCCCTCAATATCACCTCATGTACTATTTTAATAATAGAGAGAGTACAAAAAAATATTTATAGGGTACAACTGAAAGGCATAGTCAATTCCATGTTGGATTTCCAACCCCCCCAAAATACATGGATTCTACACTACAATAATTTTTTCAAATACCATGGTTGATACAGAGTAACAATATATATTAAATTTTGAGTGCACATAGAAGCATCTTTATACTTATTCACACTATGGTACTAGAGCCTTAATTGGCCTTCTACTTCTGAGTCCACATAAGAGTTTATTTATATATATTCACAAAGTGTTACAAGAGTTCACATGAGCCGTTTACTCCCAATTCCTCATTGGATAGTATTTATAATTCATCTCAGACTCCTCTATTATTCATCATGGCACGGTCCTTTAATAAAAAATTCATCTTCCCTATTTAGAGTGATATCCCTCCTTAAGAATAATCTATCATCTCTAATCATTTAAACCATGATACCACATCCATACATATTTATCTAGTGATTAATTCATTATCTATAATTTTAGTTGCCTAATATTAATATTTTTTTAATGGAAAACTCTTTGGAAATTATTCCTTATTGATTATAATTTTCAATACTCAACAGAATGTGTGAAAATAATGAAACTAAATTCACTAATATATATTTCTATGGAAGATAGAACATGAAAAATATTAATTTTTCTATTATTAAATTCTGAACTCTACTTTTTGATGCTTGAAATAATGAATAGTTCATGATCATTAAACATTAACAATTTTAATTCTTTTTATATTATATCCCCTTCTGCATGTCTATTTTTTTTTAAATTTTCAATCTAGATTTTCACCTATTTTGAAGTGCATGGAATCAATCACGTGTTATTGTTCACATTAATGTGGTCATGAAAAAATATATAATTGTGTATTTGGTTCTTCTCATGTGAACCATGTATATGGACATGGAAGCTCACACAACCTTCACATAAGGGCCAGAAGAGTCTTAATCAACTTATTTTTTGGGTGAACACCATTATATAAGGGTAAAAATAATTTTATAATGGTATGAACCCTCACATAGGGGTATGAAAAATTATTTATGGGTATGTATAAACATGATATTCATCTTCAATTTTTTGTTACAGGAATTTTATTTCACTTCACTAAATGAAGTTTCACACTGATCTATTTCACAATATAGTATGATAACCATAACGTTATTTTAATGAAAAGAATTTATCTGAAGTTGTATTCTCTCCATTTAGAGGCATGTTATTCCACCATATTTTTAACCATTCATCTATATATAATTACAATTACTATGTTGTGTCAATAAATATTTTGGAATTCCTAATGGTATCAAAATATTAATTCTATAGTGGGGGTTACATGATTCTTAAAAACATTTGAACTGTTTATATGGGATGAGGCCACATGCGTATACATGAATAATCACATGGTCAATCATTTTATGAATTCAAGATCATTCATGGATTATTTTCCAGAACATAAGTATGTATATTCATATTATCTTAGTCTATAGACATTTAATTAAACAATTAATTCATGAAAGATATAGTTTTTATGTATGGAGGTTCTTATTATCATAACCTCAAAATATAATCCTTATATTTTCCACTGAATCATTTCATTCAATAATCAAAGACTCATATGTGAATTATTAAAAATAGAAACCCTAAAGTCAGGATTGATAAAGGGGATACAAGGATATTCACCATTTTATAATTAGAACCCATGCGATGGAAAATGATCAATTAACTGCATAAAAGGGGGCTACATCCAAAACATTTCACACCCATTCAATTTATTTAATTTCCATAAAGCTTTGGTGAATTGAAGAATGTTATTTCATTGATATGAGGTATGTCCTTTAACTTATTCTCTATATTCCACACTCCTTGTTCATCTAATTTTTAGTGTGGACAAACCTGGTGTTGGGGTTGTGAGTCCATTAGATCATAGTTTAATAACATCAGAAACTTGGTGCATTCATGTATGAATCATAGATGAGGCTTTCCATACATGTATTTTCACAATAACATGACATTCGTCTTCATATACTCTATAAGTTGGATTTATTTTTTTATTTTCATTTATTTGGGTTAAATTAGTACCATGTTGAATATTTTTTACAGAAAAATCATTGCTACATAGGCCCATGGGTGAATTTTGAGTGGAAATATTCATTTTACATAAGGTATAATTATTTTTATTCAATCAAATAATTTTTACACAACTTCATAATATTGGGTGTTTTAATTTATATTGATTTAATTATTACATTTTAGATATTATTGGTTAAAGAGGTTCTAATTTTAGTCAAATATGCTTACCATGAGTCTAAATATAAATTATGAATATAATAACAAGAGAGGTGGTAGTTTAACATTTAGTCCCATGATTATTTTTAACAAATTCTGGTTTTTGATATTATTGTTATTATTATTAAAATATTGTATGTCGTATTGTGACATCACAACATAAATATGCCTATTGTTTGTTGTCAAAATATAAAGTAATGATTGTATAACCCGTTAAATATTATTTTTGTGGTTCTATGGTCAAACGAATATAGGTATCAGATTATATGGTTTTTTTAGAGGAAAGATATGGAAGTGAATCATTATTTCAAAGGAAATGGTTTAAAAATAATAATATTTCAAAATAATATTTCCTTGGAATCTTGGTTCTTGAGTCCATTGTATTTCATATAGTAGTTCATTGAATGTAAAGGACTTATTTTACAGTGGATTTATAGAGGTTTCTGGTTTTAACAAAACCTGATGGAACTAAAAGATAACATATTAAATAAAAGTATGGTTTTAAATTAGTAATTTAAATCAATGTGCGTATTTTTTTAGAATAGGCATATCTTTTTATTAAAATTAATGTAAATAGGGTCATTGGGTTAGTTTTCTAATGTGCATTTTAATCAATTTTGGGACAAGAATCATATTTTTGAAAACTAATTATGTTATTAATATATAATTGTTTTTAAAATATATAATCACATATACTTTATTTATTTTCTATCGAAGTTCAATTTTATTAATTAGTTTTATTAGTTGATCGAGTGAGGGTTATGCTTCATTTTTCTATATAATATATTCTGGGGTGAGTTCAATTTTTTACGATTTTTTTTTCATTTTCCTATTTCATGATGATGCATTAAATCATAAATATCATAGGATTAAAATTAACTTTAATGAAGGGACAATTATATTTGGATGACGTACTAAATGGGTTTCCATTTAACATTTATTCTCAAGAACTATATTGGTTGAATGAGATAATGATTTTTAAAATTTCATGATGTTATTATTCACCATATTAGTTGGTTGATCCTTTAAATTATTTATCATTTTACTATCCTCCATATTTCATGTTGGTGAGACCTATTTATATAACTCATTGGTTGAGACATGAAATAGTCCCATGATATTTTTATTAATGACTAAGACCATTTTCATGTAAAGTAGATCCAATTGTATTGAAATCCTTACAATAGATATTTAAAATGTATAAGATATGATATGAAAATTACTAAATGTAATATTATGGTAAATTAGAGTATATATCATTCTATATATTTTATATGATATGATTGAATTCCTCTATTATTTTGTTTGAATAAGGGTAATCGTTTACCACATTGAGGATGGATTATTCCTTATAAAATATATTTAAAGGTAATGTATGATATGTTTATGTTGGAATTGTATGAAAGGCCACTTCATTAGGATATGATTACAATGGGATAAGAAACCAACAAGTACCTTTGGTTATTATGTTAAGATTTACGAGTACAAATAAGTTTATGATTATGGTTATGTATGTTGATAAATTTCCCCATTTTTGATTTTGACCCACTTAGGAATTTTTCCTTTATCTAATTGTCTAGTTACAAAGTGAAGAACAATGAAACTCTAGGTGTAATGGATTTAGATTTATAGAAGGTTATTTATAGTTTTTTTAGATAGAGCTGGCTTACATCCTCCTAAGGCCCCAATAGATCTCAGACTATGGTCATAGTTTACACTACGATTCATTGATAATGGTGATATACAATCCAAGGGATATATGTAATGATATGGTACTATACTAAATTTTAGTGTATTTAATCCTCATTGACGACTTCTGAGATATGGTACATATCCAATTACATCTATGGATAGTTTGAGAGACTTCTCAAGAGAGGTTTGGTGTGAATAAATGGTGTTTTACATGGGTTTATGGAATGAAATTTTATATTCTTAATATCCCTTATATATTATATCATTTTTTATGATAGAATTGTTTTTTAAATGAAAATGATTTCATTGGACCCTTAATAACATCCGTTTTAGATTTGAATGGAAATAAATTTTTTCAATAGTGGTTAAATTAAATTTTATTTCTCATTTTTTATTCATTTACATGATCATTAATTATAGTGATATTTTAGGTTATACAAATTTACAATAAATGGGGTGAATTGTGGGATCATTGTGACTTTGAGGAATTAATTTATTGATATTTTTGAAATACCACCTAGTGAACATGATAGATTAAATGATTGACTTGTGTGGTTAACATCACTTTGTAATGAAGGTTTAAAATTTATTGATTAAAATCCAAAAGCTTTTATCATATGTTGGGTGTTATTAGTTTATTATTTGTCTACATGTATCCTCTTCCCATTATAGAACATTGGGTTTACTTATATTTGTAGGAATATGATGTGGTTTTGGATGAGTGAGTCAATTTTATCATTTTTTAACCCTATTATTATTTTCATTCATTCATACGTGAAAACTATATCACAATACATCTATTTTAATATACAAATCCTACCAAATTTTTTAACAAACCCCTTCCCATATTCACAATATTGGTTTCGGTGTATCTAGGATTTCCATAGTATTTCTTTTAATTTTATTTATAAGATGACATTAGGATGTTAATCTAGGGATGATAATTTTATCAGTGACTATTGATTCAATGAAATATTTTTATGTGGGTTCTTTTAGAGGTGACATTATTTCCTTTTTTTAATAATATTATTTCTTCATTATTTTCCTTAGGTCCCATTATGTTATATCTAATTTTTGATATTTTCAATATAAATCCCCTACTATTATATTATTCATACTTTAAATTTATATTTTTTAATATATTCTAATATTAGACTCCATCTTTAAAACATGAATGTATTTCTAATATTCTTTGGTATTTCCATTATATTGATTGGTCATGATTTTTTTAATATATGAGCCTTCAAATTTTGGTATTATTTTTAGTGAAAAGTATCAGCAAAAATTTTTAAGACCCTCACCACTAATTGAGTACCACTATTATATAGGGTGTAATTATTAAATATATTTGGAATCCATTGATAAGAATTATATATATTTACTTGATTTTAGCATTATAATCTTCTATAAATTTGAGTGTTTGGTTTTTATATTATCAGTTATTAGTAAAAATATGATTCTAGGACTCAATAGGTTGACAATAAAGATTATTTAGAAATATGAATTAAGTAAAAATCCATGTTACCATTAGATGTACCTAGTTGAGGATTAGTAAAAATTTATAGATTTTTGTATTTTACCATGAATCCCAATATAAGATTGATGGTACTCAAGTCATGTAACATGTCTTAATTGGGATATAGTTTCATTGTTCAATCATCATGATATGGTTTTGACAGTTATTATTACTTATGTCATTATATATTTTTTATTTTATATAATATCATATCCAAATCCAATATTAACTTAAGAAATGTATAATATATTCAATTAATTTCAAAAAAGATTATATGGGGAATCTAAAATAACATAGATCAGGGAAAATTTCAGGAAATGTTGATTATTATTTTTGATTATTTGTGACTCAATAATAGTTTTGTGTAAAATGGTTTAGGAAAAAACATTGTATTTGATTGAAAAACCAATGATTGTGTGATGCATTCATAATTTTGTTGGGAGGTAACAATTTATATTGGGTTATTGGGTATACTGATGAAGATTTGAAAATTACGGGGAGTGATTTTGTTATTGCGGTTTAGAGAGGGTTTTTAAAGGGGGTATTTTCAATAAAATTAGAAGCTAGGATTTTGTTTATTGGATCATATTTTTTGAATAAAACCCCTTGGATATCGAGGGGGCATTTTTTTAAATCATTAATTTTTTGTATGAGTGATTTTTTACATTAGTCGATTAAAGGTGTATAACTATTTCTCATGTGTTTCGGTGTTTAGAAGGAAAGTATCCTGGGAATTATAGATATGTTATATTGGATTATACAAGTGTTATGATTAAAGAGAGTTATGTGTATTACGAATGATTATTAGGTGTTTGTTTGGGTTTATAGAAGTAAAGTTCAATATTTATTGTTTCATGGATCTAAAACAATGGGATGAATTTCTGGAATTTTATTCCAATGGTAGAGATAACCTATAGTTAGAATAAACCAATTATAGTTAGTACATTTTTTGGAGAGTTCTATAATGTTTAACATGGGTTGATCATCAGTATTTTTGGATTATTTGTTTCATTTATGTGTCATTCTAGTTTTTTAGTGATGATTATAAGCATGGAGTTTATGTGAATGAAATTGGATTTGGAGAGATATGATTGGAATATAAAAGAATAGAAACACTAGTTAGGTTATGATAATCTTAGAAAATATAGTAATATCCTCAGTAATCATGTGATGAGGTTTTTAGTAATTATTTTTCTTGTGTTTAATGTCATAATTTTACTGGGTGATTAAAATTTAGAGAGAGAAATTTGTTTGTTATAAATGAAATAAGACTGATATAGGTCCAGATTTTTTATCAGGAAATACATTGAATTAATTAGGATGATATGATTTATATTTTCTAGTTTTATTCAACCCATTCATTCTTTTATTGATGAATAAGTAGTGGGGTTGAATTGTATTTTTTTTAGTGGATAATTGAATATGGTTTTGTATTCTGTTTAATAGAATGATCATTTAGGAATGTTTTTAGGATTTATAAAACGTTTGAAAAGTGGTATATTTGGTGGAGAATGACCTCATCATATTTTTGGGTGGTTTGGTTAATAAAAGACAGTGATTTGGCAACACCATTCCACTAGTTAGCCGATCAAGTACCACCAGTTACCTAGTGGTTTTACTATTTGGGTTGTCCCATTGGATTTTTTATTAAGTGGATGAATGGATTTAATAAGGTACTCGGGGAACTTTAGTACCCAATAGGATCTAAAAATGTACATATTTTACCTCAGATTTTTTTATTCAAAGACAAAATAAACTGTGTTTTCTTATTTTAATTATTAGAACCTCCCATGGGTCTTGTATGAGAACCATAATGTTGTGGTAAATTAATTTTTTTTATCTCCCTTTCCTTCCTATTTTCCACCATCATTCTATATTGAATTGAGGAATCAAATTTCATTGATTCTAGGTAAAACCTTCCCCTTCCACTCCAATTTCTCATTATGCTCAATTTTTTATAACTTTTTTTAAGTCGCACTAGGCCTAGAGAGTCAAATTATATCAGATCTTGGTGGAAAAAATATTATTATTAGGGATTTTGGGTGAAATTAAATGAAAATAATTATGTGTCTTGAATTATCAACACTGGAGTCTATTCATAATATATAATTTTTTCCAAGAGATTTAATTTTTTATTTTGATGAATTTGGTTAAAATGTACACCTTATTTGGAATTTTATTATGGGTATTTTTCATGGATTACATATGCATATGACTTATGAGTGATCCACACTATTTCACCTATGATTATAACATTATTATACTACACTATGAGTATTAGGTCACTTTTAGATAATTTTTATTAAAATTATTGTGATTTTATTATAAAATTATAGTGATTCATGTATATGTAGTTCATAGTTTGAGTTGATGGTGTAACACCCATGATTATACAACACATATTTCATTTCAATGCATTACATTTGACATTGACAAGATTTTATAGAACAAAAACAAAGTTACAATTACTAAATATCTATGATTATTTGTATAGAATGTCCCCAATAAAGTATATATGCACCCCAAAAAATATTACTTATTATAAAGGGAAAATTAATAATTTTAAATAATATAAATATAAAAAAATTTATGATTCATGGTATACTAAAAATATAACTATCATGAAAAAACTATCAAAATAAAATAGAACACTAATAATATTATTGAAATATTTTAAATAATTTATAGAAAAACATGAGAGAAAAGGGGTTAAATGAATAATAATTTATATAAGATACAGTTCTAGGTTGTGTCATATTATATATCCATTTGATATCTAAAAATAATAGTAGTAACATAATGGTTGGAAAAGTATCCCAACCACTACATGAGACACATGACCATTATTATTGTAAAATTACCATTAATATAATGATGAATTAATCTTATTAAAAATAGTTACCAAAAATTACATAATTAAATATAAGTACTAAATATCATGAAATAATTTCTCTATCAGGGAAATATATTATAAGTAGAATTGTATATTTTTTAAAAACATTTTTTAAATGATATAAAAATTAAATAATTTTTATACTATAATTAAATGATAACATTACCATATTACAAAATCTTTTTTTATAAAATGGATTTCATTTTTCATATCATCCCTTTAAAATTAGTTAAGAGTGAAATTTTGAAATTTTTCACGAATAGTTAAAAACATATGTGAATAGTAACATATGATTAAATATTTTATTTTGTTATGGTTATGTATGAATGAATTTTTAGGTTTCAACATTTAATATAAACATTATAAAAACAAATTTTAAAATTTTTCACAATTCCCTTACTATTGGAACATTTGATGAAATATATATTTTTGAAAATAAACCTATCTTCCATATCCAATAACTAACCTCAACACCTAAGTTCATCTCAAACATTAATCTCCATTCCATTCACATAATATTAAATTTTCTCCACAAACATCCATATCCACATTCTAAGGGTCCTTGTATTTACAAAATACCATTCTCAATATTATAATAAGCATATTAAAGGATGACGTACAATGAAAGGGGTACATTATCCAAACCCAACTCTATAAAATTTCTTTCTTCATAGATCACATCCAAAACTATTCAATCCATCATTATATAATTTCATTGGTATCATTTACATACTAAAATTATATTATATTATTTTAATGTCCATTTTATTTCTCCATCACATCTAATATAATGTGAAAATATCCCCCATATTATGGTTGGTTCACTAGCTCCATAGAAAATGTATTTAATTTTTTTTCATTACCACCATGGATGGTTTTATTATTTTATTATTTTATAAATAATTTATAAATTAGTAAAATAAAAAATGACAAAAATTTAGTATTATGAATAATTTAACCATTAATTAATAATAGTAATTTTTAATCCAAAAATCCATTCAAGATAATATACCATTATATAAGGATGTTGTTGTAAATATACTCTTTTCAAATTACATGTATTTTTTAAAAATGGTATTAATAAATAAATATAATATTCATTGAATAAAAATTATTATGAAAATTCAAAATGTGAATTAAATTAGATAAATTAAAAATATAAAATTTATTAATTTTATGCATCTAAAAAGGTATACAATTCCATGTCTCATAATTTAAAATCATTATATGTCATCTATAAAACTATGAAATATATATGATGATGTAATGATAAAGACTCTACAAAATTGTACATTTATATATTTTGGACGAAATTTGAAAACACCATAGACCATTTATATAATAACAAAGCAATAATGGAATCACAGCACATAAAACCCAAACCACTGATGCATGAAGGATGATATATTAAATAAATGAAATAATATTACATAATGGTATATAACCTATGAAATTAATATTTATAATGTTATTAATTTTTTAAAAAACTAATGTAATTAAACTATTAAATATATTTGGTTTGTGTTCGGTTTATTTGGAACTAGAGTTAACAAGAAACCATATTATTTGTCATTATATTTAAATTTATTCTTTCCATATCACTCTCTTTCACTTATTCCTTATTTAAATATTTTATTAAATATTTTTTTTTTTTTTAAATTAAATACTTTGGGGAAATTAAATTTTTACTTCATTTCATATAATTCCATTTTGGGATATCCTTTTAATTTCATATATGATCACGTTTTCTATTTATTTAATTTATCATTTATTCATTCCCCATGATTATTTTCATTTATTATATTATAAAACCCATTATTATATGATAAGTAAAATGGGGTTTCCTAGTTTTTTGGAAGAGACATATCCATTTATTTACTATAAATATAATTCTGCTTTCCCTTTTAATTTTGTTATGGGGATCCCTCTCAGTCGCTACTGTGATATTTTCCCTTATTGTCTAATACTTAATTGAATGTTTTTCATGTAACTTAAAATTAAAATATTATATTCATTTCATATTTAGAATAATATAGTGATTCATATAATGAATCTCAAATATTCATGTTAAATTTATTCCTTATAAATTGTATAACAGGCCTCATTTATCAATATATTATTTAGGAATCATGTTCCATCTTTATTATATTTTTCATCAATGATCATTTATTTGAATCTAGTGGATATTTTATATAAATTTGGACACTATTTTTATGGTTTCTCAATTATTTAAAGAACTATATACCCTATTTAATGCTCATAGGGAATCTTTATTTTCATTCATGGACACACAATATTAGTAAAATATAAAACATGTAAAATCTATGTAAAAATATATTAATGAGAAATACCCATCGTCGAACCCACAAGGAAGTTATGTATACACTAAATTAATTTACAGAATTGAAATTTAAATTTTAGATTGTTTAGAGAGAGGAAATGAATACATTATATACATGGTTTTAAATAATGATATGAGTAATTCTAGGTACAATGATCTTTAGGTTAGTGTGTTAGGGATTTAATTGATTATTGATTCATTGGTATTTTATGTCGAAATTACGTTATTAGGGATCCGTGGAAGAATACACTATACAAATACTATAATTATAGAACAGTAATGATTATTTACAATGTTAAATCACAAAACTAGCTGATCCAAAACCGGATTTAAAATTAACATATCTAGATTAAATCATGTTCATAAGGAAAATATAGAGATTAATTGATTAAAAAATTAACATCATATATTAACATAACAATTGGGATGAAATTTCAAAATAAGAAGAATTAAAATTTGAAAGTATAGTTCCAAAAATCCAATTACGAAATTGAAATAGCACTATTCCCAAAAAAATCTACCTATAGTCACAAAATATAGAATAGAATGGTATAAACTCTCAATAAATAGATGATAATAATGATCATAATCAATTCTATGATAATGAAATTGGTGAATAATAGTAATAGATTGGATCTTATGTCACACACAATTAATCTAGAATTAATGCTTCAAACTATCTTCAATTTGTCCCCTTACTGTATAAACTAATTTTGACTACAAAAAAGTTTATTCATACCCTCAGTCTCTGGTGCATTAAAATACACTACTATTTTTGAGATCACAATGTGAGATGGATTCAAATTGTTTAATGTACTATAGCGATATCTTGAAAAAAAATTAATGTCTCAATAATCTAATGACATGGATACGATATACATTATTTAATGTTAAAGACCATGTATCAATATTATATGACTAGATGGAAAAATACCTTTACTAATTAACTCTTGTCATGCAATTTTTACACAACATGAAAATGAATTACCCCTATTTTTCCAACGAACATCGGTTCCATGTGAAATTAGCTTTTGAATTCTTTATTCATATATCTATCAATGGAAATAGGAATATTCATGTTAATTTTCATTCATCTGTTTTATTTATCTCATTTAATAATTTATTCAAATATTCATTCCATCCTCACAAAAAAACACAATACAATTTAAAACATCCAATTATTGACTCAAATATTCTTTAAATTAATGTAGTCA
Organism: Viscum album; assembly: GCA_963277665.1. Lineage (NCBI taxonomy): Eukaryota > Viridiplantae > Streptophyta > Magnoliopsida > Santalales > Viscaceae > Viscum > Viscum album. The sequence continues at coordinate 1,872,400,987 of OY728120.1, read as the reverse complement.
ATGTATTAAATCATCATAAAATTTATGATTGAGATACATATATTTCTGATACTCCATTTAGTGTAAACTCATTATATTTCCTTATTTATATTTAAGTGTGTTTACATGGAATGATATACATTTATTCGATCAGATAAATATTAAAAATAAATATTCCCATTATTTATATTTTGATATAAATTCATTATGTATCCATGCTAATATATTGTTTTCCTTATGAAAAAAATGTATTGTTTGTTCTATTAATTCCATAATATGTTTGGATTATACATAGTATATAGTTGTTGGTGCCAAAATTTTATAGCCCCTTAATGGTTTGGTAAGTATCATGAGAAAAACAATAATATTGTAATTGGAGAATCCATATCCTTTATTTACTATATTTGACTACAAGGCATGAAGTTTATAGTTATGTTTTCTAACATTATGAATTTCATCACTATGATATTGGTTTATTGATATCCAAGTGATCAGTGATTTCTAATGAAATTGTATTAGTAATCATTTATATATAGTATAGTAATTTTAATTAACTAATTAATTATTCCATATTATGTATATCATACTTATTCTATGTGTTTATTCGGATCCATGTTACCCCTTATTGAGCATCTAATATCTCCCTTTTTTATTTATTTAAAAATTATCAAGAAAACCATGATGAAGGATAGACATGGTCCATTGATACAAAATGAATGGATAATGATGTTGCATGAATTTTTTAGATGTATGATAACTTATAATATAAGGAAAGATCAAATATATTTGTAGTATCCAAAAACTACTAAAAATTTTATTCTAGAAGTGTTCAATGTTATAAAATATCAACATGTATCGGATAACTATATTTGTTGTTATAATATTTTTTCTTTAAAAAACGTTTTGCTGAAACATAATGATCAAGAGTTAGATGAATATAATTATGGAATTAAACCCTTTAAAAAATATTTTGTAAATTGGTGAATTCCAAATATAAATCATGAAATACTGTTTATAAATTTAATGTAAATGCATATAAATTTTATTAGAGGTTTACTAATTCATAGTGCCATTCATAATATAATATATATTCCCTTATTTTGAAATGGATCCCAAGGGGATGATCAAAAATCATTTCAATTCCCCAGAATAATGTGGGGATTTTGTTATTGATCAAATTAATAGATATAGTGTTTTAATTGTTTATTATATAATAATATTTGGGTTGAAAACTAGGTTATGAGAGATAAAATTTCCTATACAGATCAACCTATTTCCCATCAACATAGTGTGACAACATTAGATCATTTCCTTAGCAAACAACCAATATCCCTGAATAGATCCAATAAACCATTAGTGAATGATCAAAGAATTAAATCCCTATAAAATTCATTTTGTTCTTTTGGATTTATTGAAAAAATTTGTTTTATAAATGTTGTATATAAAATAAATGGAGATATCGACAAATGGAACTTGGTGATTAAAATTTATCAAGGGGATGAGTGGAATGCATGGAATGAAATGAATCTAATGCTTCATAACATTATAAATACTTTTCTTAAGAGTAATAGACTATTATGTAAAGTAGATTTATTAAATTTTTTTATTTTTATAATAAAATGTTTTTGAATATAATAAAAATTACTAGAATATAGAGGTATTTTATGGGTTATATATGTTTTCCTAAAAACAAGGTCAATCAGTTCCTTATTGGATAAATGTGAATTATTCAGAAAGAATTATTTGAAAAAATAATTTCATAAAATGTGTAGGTAATGAAATGTGACATCAAGACAAATAACAGGTTCTCCAATTATTATATTATCACTAGAATAAATAAGAGGAATATGACTTCGAAATTATTTGTAAAAGGATATTTTTTGAGGAAAATTTAAAGGTGATATATTGAATATGTAATAATTTTATTATGAATAACATTTTAGATTTCATAAAGGTTTTTAGAGAATAATTCATGTGTGGGAATAATTGAAATGATGATAAAAAATTCAATATAAATAATGATTCTAAAAATTTCAAGTTCTTTATTTAAATGTAGATATGAAACTATTCTGAACATTGCATAGAGTGCCCAAGAAATATACATTAGAAGAGGCCAAAGATTGAAGGAAATTATTATGTTATAACATCCATGGAAGATTATATATTTACTGATGTCCTAGAAGATACATTGATAATAAAATCGAAGACAAATATTTTTTTATTGATTTTGGATAAGTTAACCTTGTTATATAATTTCTATTTTTTAAGAACATTGAATAATCCTTTATTAATCAAGAAAGTATTTGTTAGTAAATATAAATATTATTAAAATAGAATCATATTATTCTATTATTATAACAATTCAAGAGTATTATACCATTTCAATTCTAATATTAATAACAATGGTTGACTTTGACATGATTCTATGGATAGGTTACCTCTTAATGAATTTTTAGACAACATTATAATGATGAAAATAGAATAATTTGTTTTGGGTGGGAATACAATATCATATTTTTGGAAGTAAAACATAATTACCTGAGTAAGGTTATGAACCAAAAGTAGTGAATAATCTAAATAATTTTTTGGGTATAATAAAAGATAAATTTATCATATAATATTGAATTATATATAATAAAATGAAGATGTATTGATTCTACATGATGAAATTGATTTTTTATTAAGGAATTACTAGGATAACCACCTCAACATTATGTTTATTTCCCTATTGATATAGACCCTGTTGCGACATCTATATCCTAGAAATCCAATAAAATAGATTTTTTTGAAATGTTATAAATAAAAATAACTCAATGAATTTTATTATAATGGATTTATACCCCCTAGTTTCTCACCTTATAAAGATAATAAAATATTTATAATTAATAGTGATGGGTCAATGAGTTTTTCCACTAAATATATGTAAATAAATTTCATTACACCTCAAAAAAATAAATAAATTTTTATAACATTATTATAGATTAAATCAAATTCAAATACCTCAATACTTATCATTGATTAACCTCCTTTAATTTTATCATCAATTGAATTTTTATAAGGAAGATGTATCTATAACACCATGATATTTTATGAAATATATTTTTAATTAATTTAATTTTATTTATAGTTTTCATTATTTTGAACACTTGGATTTAATTTATAATGATACACTATTAACATTATAATTTAGACCTGACTGTTATAGCCTAGCTGTTAAATTAATATATATAAACTAGAATAAAAAAATTTTAAAATAAACTATAATGTTTTTATATAAGTAAAATATATTTATAAATTTGTACATCAGTTTTAGTAATGTATTCATATTATTCAAAAGTACATTTTTTCTCAGGATATGTCTTTTATTTATTTTAATGAAAAAATATTAATATTATTTTTTTCCTCAATTGAAAAATTTAGATTAAAAATAAACATTTTTTTTTAAATTTATATGTCAATTTTGACATGGAAGGAATTTTTTTTATTTTTCTCCATAGACTAATTTATCGATGAATAATAAAAAAATTATGATTTTGGTTAAAAACATATATCTCATTTAAATAATTAAAAAGTTATATTTTATTTTAAGATGATTTTAAAAGTAAAATTTGTTGTATTAAATTTTTATTAATCCAATTTAGATCATTATAATATATTTAATATTAAATTTTTATAGTAAATCATTCTATACTTGTGAAAATTTCTGCATTCAAAAAGCACTTTTTCGTCACATATATAGTATTAATATAATATTAAATGTTCTATATATTTTTTTTTATTTTTATAAAATGTATTCATAATTTGGGAACTGAGTAATTTACATTTTATAATAATTTAAACTTATTTTCCCCCATAATGATTAAAAAAGATAATAAAAATTAAGTACTTTAATTAAAGTAAAAATGAAGGTTTTCACGTTCTATTAACTTATATTGAAATTAATTTTCCACACACATGGTATTTTTGTCTAAAAAAATTTATTTCACATTTACACTAAATGGGTCTAAATTATTTAAAAATTAAAACTCTAATTTTAGTCTTAATGGTTATATTACCTTGTGAAATAAAAATAAATAATTGATTAGGGTGAAAACTAAAATAGTAAAATTATCTATACTTATAGGATTACGAATAATATATTTATATTTTTTTGGGGCTATTAATTTACCACATTATCCCTCCAATACATTATTTATTAATTTTTGTGGAACTTATAGTGAGAGTGACATCCCATTATTAAGATGTTTAAGTTATTTACAAAAATTTTACCCCGCAATTTTAATTAATAACTTCATCTCCCACATATTCACATATCCTACCCCATTTATCTAGACCAAACCCTACAAAAACTTCTCCCCAACAACCATTAAAATTTAATAATGCTTATTTTCATCCAAAAATAGCTACCCTAGTGTCCTTAATATGAAATCCAAAGTGGGTTGTTCTAAGAGAATGTAATATTCTTCACTAAATTTTTTCATTTTGTAATTATTCTTTTCTCATGTGAATTCGGGTGTTAAAATTTAAAATGTAATAAAAAAATTATCTAACATAAACAAATATGTTTTTATTTTTACATTATAACCCATATCCATATCTTCTTCCATTAAATTATAAATTAAACTATCAGTCATATGTATGGTGGATACCACCATATAAACTGATGTAATTTGTTTATATCACCACCCATCATGTATATATATAATGAAGGATTTTATTATTATATATAAATTTTTTGATATTATTATACTTATATAATTATAATATCACAAATAACTTATTGTGATCCATTCTAAGGGAATTTGAGAACATCACTCGTGTGTATAAAAAAGTACTATTTCACAATGTGATGAGATTAATTCATCTGGTATTCTCTACATGGAAGGTAATTATGAAATGATTAAATATAATGATGTGGTGTATATGACATAAAAGTTATTCTGGAAAGGTAAAATATTATTTACCATTCTTTTTCTTCAACTATCAATAAAATATAAACATTGTTCACGTGTATATATGACATACTCATTCCATGAATAATGTAATTCATTTTTTAGCTAAAAAATTATATGATCACTCAAAATAGCTAATTATTTTATATAAATTATATATATTATTGTTGAATTGTTTATATTATGTAACCATGATCAATGTTAATAGAAATAAAATAAAAAATGGAAATATACATGAAAACCAAATCAATTCTTCCCCAAAAAGTGATTATAACAAACAATTATTAATAAACATGTAATAAATGGTCATAAGTAAATATACATGGTATGAAATGTACAAGTATGGTTATGTAATATGTTTAAATAAAACTCTATTTATTATTGATTAGGTTTGAATGTGTATGAAAGAATTCAATTTGTAAGGTAATGTAATATCGTCTCAAATTGTCATCATTGGGACATATGTTATGTAATCGACTTATATTATTTTATGAGTTGTATATAAATAATATTTTATATATTTTATATTGAATTTATTTATTCTCATGAAATATAATGTTGAATTTTAAGAATATATTTAATGAGTCTTATGATTAAAAACATTCCAAATTGGTAAGGGTTTTATGTTACAATTTCATTGTTTATTGGGGGGTTTTTATGAGTATGATTCCAATGATGAGATATTATGATAAACCAATAAAGAGGAACCTTAGTTTTCTTATCACATTTTTATTTACTATTAATAAATTTTATAATTTTATTTAATTATGTTATAGGATTAATGATACCAGAAGGATTGTTTTTAGAAGCATTATCTTTAATTCGCTATTCAGTTGAAAACCATATTTAATCAATATACTTTTATCAAAAAACAAATATTTTTTTAAAAATATTAAATAGTATTTAGTAATTTAATCTTAACCCTTATTTAAATTTCAGAAATGTGTTTCAAAATTAATCCAAACTTAATCATCCAAAAAAGGCATGATTTGAGTTCACCAAAACTATGGAAGGAATTTTTTTTAATGTCTGTGAATTTCCCACATATATTTCCACCCCATGTTTTATAGAATACATTATATATTTCAAAATTTCTTTTAAATGAAATGTTATTTTACAATGTTTTGAGAACTTTTAGTTTTAAAAAGGTCATTTTCAAATTGCTATGTTTTTTTCCTAAAAAATGATTTAAATGATCTATTAAATAGCCTTTAAAATATCACAGGGTTATTATTAATGGTTAGGACATCAAAATTCTTTTGTGAAATTTTTGTTTTAAAAAATAATTTTCACAGTGAAATGGATATTTTATTCAAGAATTGTTTTAAATGATCTTTAAATCTTAATTAATATTTTTCCTATATTATTTCCATGTAGAATTATTATAAAATTGGTTAATGTTTTAATTTTTTTTTCATTGTCGAAAGTCAATTTTTATCAAGAAATATTCCACGTGATATTTCAAAATAATATTCCTTCTAACATGACATCCTTTAATTTTACATATGCTTTACACGGTATATGATCCAAGGACCCCATTATTTTCCTTCCTCTGAAAGGATTACGTTTTTTATGAAAATATGTTTTTGAAAAATGATTCTTTTTTATGGGTTATATAATGGAGGAATTATTATGAAACAAAATTAATTCTCTTGAGTTAAACTATGATGAAATTATGAAACGATTATGAAAAAAAAAATTCATGAATTCTAGTATGATTAGTTTTTATGTTCTTGTGTCATTAATATGGATTACTTATATTATGTGTTTTTTTAGACCTATATCTCTCTCCAATTCAATGGATAAATTTAAGAACCCATGTTTTAGTTTGAGTAATGGATCCCTTAAATTTAGTTTTAATGTTTAAATATGTCCTAATGGGAATTCCATTATATGTCATGGAGGTATTGAGGGTGCCTAAGGATTATTCAGAACCAGGAATTCATATTTAAGGGATTAAATGATTTGTCACATAGTTAGTTTACAAAATGTGAGGTAGACAGAATGGTTTGATAAACCATACGAGGCCTGGGTATAGAGTAGGGTGAGGCCCCATGGATAAAAAAATCAGTGCACCTCGGGACACAAGACAATGGGGAAACCACTACAATGTTAATTGAGTATTTCTACACAGTTTCTACATGTTCGGTCAAATCGTGAGAGGAAATCATGTGAGTTCCCTTCTCCTACAATTCACCATGCATGGTTGGAATAGGGTTTGTCAAACCATGCGCTCAAACCATGCGAACCCTTTAATTTAAGAAAATATATAATTTTAAATTAAAATAAATTCTATTGTAATCCTAAATCCTCTTTTTCATCCTATGCATAGAATAGTCACATTTTGGTAGTGCCTTTCATCGACTAATATTGGATTTGATCCCAATTCATTATATAATCTCCGATTCAAGCACAAAACTTCTTATTGGATCTACATTGGTGAGTAAATAATTCTCTTGTAGACATTCTTAATTTTTATAGATACCAGAGGAACTATTTTGGTGCAAGATAATTTCCGAGAATTTCATGTTCTTCATTCATTCATCTTTTTCTTCCGATCTGATTCGAATTTGGAGTTGATACTACGTGAATACTTCTATAACAATATATTGTATTTGTTCTATACTATTATCATTGTTTTGTGTTATTTATAGAAGAGGTTTCAATTGTTTGACCCAATAAACCATCTAGCAGCACCACAAATTGGGACTAGTTAACTAAATTAATTGAATTGGACATGTTTGGGATGTCCATAGGCTCTTTTGGGTTGTATTGTTGGTTTTTTTTCAAAACAAAAAACCACCCACAGGGGGTTCTATCTACTATCCTTGATTTTACCTTTTTTAAACCAACCAAGGGGTGTGTTATTGGGATTTCCTTGAATTAGGAAGCCCATATATTAATTGTATGAATAAAATGGATTTATAGGATATTTTTTGCATCTACATTCATTTGACGCTTTATTAAATGGTTTATATTGAACATGAATTTCATTAATGGATTCCTTTTTAAAAATTTGTAAATTGGTTGGAAAAATCATGTGATTTGTTTAAATTTGTATTTTCAATAATGATTTGGTCTACTCATTGGTTTCCTTTGAATTTGAATTCATACCAATGAGTCGGTATACTCATAAGATGAAATTGAATTTGAAAGGTTATTCATGTTGATACACTAACACAATACGAATTTACTAATGGTATGGAATGGTGATTGATTCTATAGATTCCTTGGATAAAGCTACTTTGATACGGAAAATGCTAGTGTATGACATAGATATAATATGATCGTTAGGACCTGATTCATTGGGACTACTTGGGCCATGATACCCCGTAGATCTATATTTTATTGGCTAGTATAGGACATTTTCGGTGACGCATGCTCCACTAATTCAAACCAGTTCCTAACCATGTATCCATAAAAATGATCATGGGACTCTAAAAATATTCCATGGTCTCCAAAATATTGATCTGGCCAATTATGGTATGAAATATTGATTGCATGACATGACCGTAAACAAGAAGTCATTCATGGTTAAATATCTTGGCCATCATTACACCAACTCATAACTATATGTAATGTTTGTGGTTGAAAATATATTTATTTATTACATATAACTTGATTGATTCTTAACGCTTTTTTATAGGTTTCATTGAAAGGATATTTTTGCATCACATATTGATAGTTGATATATCATGGTCACTATATATTTATTTACCACATATATGATTTAATTTCACACTACTTAGCTTGGGATATTTCACATCTAGTAACTGTATAGATCATTTGGTAGTTAACTACTTGGGTTATATCTCACAACCTGTTCAGGCCGTTATTGGGTACTAGAACATACTATTTGGGATTAGGGTGAGATCGGGGAAATCACCCTCAGTTCGGTGCTTTTTTTACCATGGATAGGTGTAGTAAAGCATGGAACTGAGCTAATGATCATGATTCTATTTGGATATAAAACATTTGGCCTTTTTGTTTTTTTAGACTTGTATTGTATTAAAATTCTTCGGGCCTATTTTTCCTTCATTGTAGTTAAATTACACGATCATCATTGTGTATAAGATACCATATTTATTTAAAATCAACTCCAATTCTTTATCTATTATTTATATGATTTAATGCTTCCTCAATTTCCTATTTTTGATAGTCAATTGTGTCAAACTCATGTAAGAAGGAATATTCACCCCCAAAACATACCATATTCCCTCCCTACTAGTTGGAATCCTCCAAAATTTGGGGAGATGTGTTTGAGGCCGTGCGACCCATAGGGTTTGGGGAACTATTGAGTGGCATCAGGGTTTGGGAAGTTACAAAGTCAATCATAGGTCCTATATTCTAGTTTTCTTAACTATTTGGTGAAAATAGAAAGGGATAGGAAGAAATAGATGTTTGGTAATTATATTTTCCCTACTATAGCTACTCCTTGTAGGGGAAAAATCCAAATATCCTAAAATGAAATTACTACATTATGGATTTTGAAAATTATATGTGATTTGATTCCACCTTTGGGTAATGCACATGAAATGTGATTTTATTATTGATATGAATATGGGTTCTATTTTGTTACATCCAAATTAGACGATGGTATTCCATTGCATGAATCATTTTAGGATGTTTCTAGAAATCACATGCCATACATTATACTATTCCATTTTGGACACTTGAATTTGAACAATCTTTTTGGATAGGTGATGTGATATATGTACCTATAATTGTGATATATTTTTTATAGTGGATGGATAATTGATAAAATATTCCATTTCATAATGTGTATAATCCATTATGGATTGGAATGTGACATAATTTTTTTAATTATTTATATTAACTCTAACATTGTATGGATTATATGGGAAGAATATTTGGGTTTATAGGTATTATGGGTCCTCATGGATTGGATCATGGTGAACCATTAGTTAAACCTCATAGATAAATTAATATGGAAATTAAATGTTAAATGAATATCAAATGAAATTTATATGTAAAAATGAACATGAAAACAAATTCTTGACCTAGACCCAAATTATGAGTGGGATGGAGTAAAATGTATATGGTGGTTTTTGGGGACTGTAAATTTTAAAGTACATGAATTATGATCATGGTGTTTGATATAAGCTATATTTATAAGGGTTTTGACATGTCATACGCTTTTGAGGTGTGAAAATTTTTATCATTCTTTTGTAAGGCATGTATTTGGAATTTTAGAGGCATAAAGCTATGAAGAACTGCATTAATATGAATGGAGGTTGGAAATGACCATGCTCTAGAGGTGGTGCACCACAAGCTATCAGTGGATCCAACTCTAGTGCAAGATCTAGAACTAGGTATTTTTTCAGGAACAGGTTCTGAGGCATAGTTCCATGGGGGATTCTATCACTTCATGTATAAATTTCATATAGAGTCACAAAAAACCATATCTAGGACTAATATCATGTGTTTGTTTGAGAAGAATCATCCCACCATGTTCTTGGGGGATGGAGGTAAAATTACTTCTAAGATGTGGATTGAGACTACACTATTGATTGTCATGCATTTAGAGACACCTCCCGAGAGGAGATTGGAGATTGGGACATACATGTTTTGTATGGATGAAAAGTTATGGTGGGATATTCTAAATTAGGTTTACAGGTTCTGAGATATGGGTTTGGATGATTTCCAAACCATGTTCTATGATTACTTTTACCCAAATACTCTGAGGGAAGATAGGGCTTGTGAATTCATGCATCTTTATGGGGGAACAATGACAATTATTGAGTAACAATAATACTTTATAGAGATGCATAATTTTTCACTAATTAACATTTTTTATGAGATATCAATAGTGATTTACTTCAAGGAAGGTTTATGACATTCTGTTTGATCCTAAGTAAACATGTTTTGATTGTCCTATATTACTGAAATTGTGAATCAAGAAATGATTATAGAGTGAAAACTGTGGGAACCTAGGGGAATAGAGAATATAATTACAGTATCTCGACCTATTTTATTAGTGTATTAATGTGAGAAGAACCATTTTGAGGTTTCATGAATTGAGTACCAGTCGAGTAGTGAATACTAGTAGCTCAACTTTTTACCATAAGCAGTGAAACATAGGCCATATAGAGAATCACTGTGATAGTCACCTAGTAGTGTGCTGATATTGTAGCAGTAGAGTCCTTATGAAACGTTTTTTAATGCCTTACATCCATATATGCATGGTAGGGGGTCAGCTCTAACACTAGGTTGAAGATAATTTTTCTCAGCTTTGTTTCTGTCTTGGAGTTGGAGTAGTGATGGTCATTCTGGCCAATCCAATTGTGGTCATGGATGAGTCATCCATACACTAGTTACAAAGAGACAATAGAGAGGGACCACTTTTGGTAGTGAGGCTATGTCATAGGGTCTTGGTTCTTTCATGATAAATTCGGTGAAACCATCATCCAAGGTGTTAGGTTTCAGACTGTCTAAGGTGAAAGGTATGATCTTAGTATCATCTACTATTTTATCTTCTCTGTTTGATATTGGTTCATCACATTGTTTTATATATGTTTCTACTGTGGAAATCCTTGGAATTTTGGACCTATATTCAATGATAGTTATGATTCCAGACACTCCCTTTGAAATCAAAACTGTGGATGTATGATAGTGCAGGGAGTTTCCCCTAGAGGTTGGTGGGTGTCACTTATTTGGAATCATTATGTCCTTGAGATGGTCGGGTCTGACATCATAATTAGCATGAACTAGAAAGTAACATATTGAGCAAAAATTGATATCTATTTTTAGACGGTGTCTTTGAAATCACCCAAGGGTGTATTTTATACTCACAAGGGTGAATAGGAAGTCCAATAGATCCAAGATAGAACATTGTGTCCTGGGCTACGAGGGATGATATTCCAGATCACTAGTTTGTATCTAGATGATCAAGAAGCATGTCATACCGACATCCCTCTATTGGTTGATTATTTTAGGGATGTGTCCCCTGATGAATTTTCAAGTTTACCTCTTGAGAGATATGTTGATTTAACTAATGATCTAGTTCTAGGAAATGCACCAATACCAATTCATTATAAAAGGATGGAAATAATAGAGTTGTATTAGATCAAGAGTAGCTAGAGGATTTATAGGCAATGGGAGTTTCCAACATGGTACTTATAAATGGGGTTCACAATTCATTTAAAAAAATTAATTTTGGTAACCTCAGGTTGTCTGTAAATTATTGGAAATTAAACCAACTGATGGTTAAGAACTAATTTCCCTAATCATGGATAAATGAACTGTTTAATTAGATTTGAGGATCTCATATTTTCTTAAAAATTTATTTGAGGTTGGGATATCAAGAGGTATGTGTTCGGCCACAAACATTCTTCATATAGAATTTTCTAGAAGGTATGGTCTCTTGGAGTATCTGGTCATGTCATTCGATCTTACGAATGCACCAGTAGTATTCACATAACTATTGAACATAGTATTATATCATTATCTAGATTCATTTATAGATATTTTAATGGATTATATATTGGTGTATTATCAAAATAAACATTTCCATTTCATACATGTTGAAGTCATTTTTATACACTAAGAGAGCATCAATTATATTGTAGTCTCATAATGTGAAACTTTTGGATGGAAAAAATTCACTTACTCGGTCACATTATCTCAGAGATACGAGTATTAGTAGACCCAATGTGGATGAGTGTTATCTTTTAAAAGGACCATCCAAAGAATTTGTTTTACATAATTAGTTTCCGGAGAATATATGTATATTATTGGCATTTTAGTCAAGTCTTCTAATGCTAAGAAACACCATTGAATTGCATGAATAAGAAGGGCATGAACTTTGTATGGTAAAATATTTATGAGACATCCTTTCACGATCTGTAAGGGATATTCTATACAACATCAGTCTTGATATTTCCAGATCATGAAGGATCTACAATGTGTTTTGTGATGCATTAGTTATCAGGCTTGGATAAGTGCTAAGGCAGGGGGATAATGTCATGGAATACAGGTCTCGATAGTTTAGGCCACACTATATGGAGTACCAAATGCATGATTTCTTGTTAGATGCAGTCCATCAGGCTTTTCGTTGTTGGAGAAATTACTTATTGGGAGATTGTTTTTGGGTTTACACAGAAGACATAAAACACAAGTACATATTTAGACAACATGATTTTTATTTGAGTCAGCGAATGAGGGTCGAGTACTATAGAATTTTGACTTTGAGATCTCCTAGAAACATGTTGAGGGAAATACAATGGCTGATGCACCATGTGGAAGGGCTTAGATGCAACTATTTTAACAAGACAAATGCGACTGACAACTCATAACTTTATTTTATGAGATGCACAAGGAGGTGCATGACAGTCAGGGGTAGGCTTATATTTCTTCATTAGTTATGACCTCTACCATACTGAATAGAGTGAGGATGAGGCAACTATCAGATTTTGAGCGCCTAGTTATATGGGAGAGTGTTGTAGGTGAGGGTCCCACTCATTGTTGGACCATTGGTGAGTATGATATTTTGTGTATCCATGGAAATATTTTGTTTCCAGATGACATAAGTGAGGAGATGATGTTAGAGTTTCAAGCATCATCATAGTTAGTGATTCCAAGATTCTCCATGATATACCATGACTTATTTCATTTTAACCAATGGTTGAGTTGGAAATGTGAGGTAGCTAGTTTTTTATGAGGAGATCCACAAGTCAGTTGATAAAGGTGGAACATCAGTGACCAATATTATTTTTATAGTAGTTACCTATTCCCAGGTTGAAAGGGGGTTAGGTCAAGATTTATTTTTAGACTAGTATACTATTGTCACCTCAAGGTAACGATACAGTGTGGGTTTCTGTTGAAAATATGAAGAAGGTTGTTCATTTCAGGCCAATCAAGGAGCCCATATATGTAGATGATCTTGGGAGGTTTTATATAGGTGTGATAGTATGAATTAATTGGGCCCTACAAAATAAAATTTCTAATTGGGATCCCCACATTATAACTTGTTTTTGAGGAGTCTACAAAGTGTGTGTGAGGGAAACTGGTGCTTCTGAGGATATCATACAGCCCTCACATAGATGGTCTATCAGAGCTACTGATTCAGATGCGTGAGGAAATGCTATGATCATCCATCCTCAATTTTGAAGGCTCATGGGAGATATATATTCCCCTAGACTACTTCACCTACAAAAATGAATATCATGTTACTATAAAAATGGAACCGTATGAGGATTTGTATGGTAGTCCATGTAGATAGAATATGTTCAGGTGAGGTAGATTTTTTAGGACCATGTCTCATATAAGAGACTTCTCAATAAGACTTCTTCATTCAGAATCAAATGTCTAGTTCACAGTCATAGAAGAAATGTCACACTGATCACTGCTGATGGACTCTAGAGTTTGAGGTTTGGGATCATGATTTCAAAAGTGTTTCAATAAGGTTGGTACATAAAATTATATAATGATATGATAAGGTTAAACTGTGATATTTCAAGCTTTCTGAGATTCTAGAGAGTGTCAAGTCAGTATCCTATCAGTAGTGGTTATCTTATAGGTATGGAGAAGTTCAAAATATCTTTCCGGTGTCTCATCTACAATCCTATTACTCATACCTGTCTCATGCCATTCATCCAGAGGAGTTTGAGAAATAATTTGATGAATAAATTGATTAGAGTGTTATTCTGATCATAGAAAATAGAACTACAGTTATCCATTCACTTCCAGTTCATCTAGTACGAGTTCTATGGAAGAACACCATTTACATGATGAGAATTTGGAGTGTGAGGCTGATGTACATACTCAGTTTCTAGAGTTGTTATTAGACGAATGTTGACCACCATTTAGAGGGAAATTCATTGGAGAATTTATTTATGGGGGAAGATTGTAAGAATAATGGTTCTCATATGAGGTATAACAACCATCATTTAAGTTTGAATATTTCAATATAGCCAAATGTGAATTCCCTTCGAAGTCATGGAGGTTTCAAGGGTGTATGTCTAATGACCTAAGATTGACATACAAGGAAATTACATTTCTTTTTGAGAATACGTAATACATTAAAAAATAGATACCCAAAGACCGTATTATCTTCATGCCTTTTTAAACTCAGAACATATTATTCTATCTTGGTGAAAGATCTTCAGAATATCCCATAAAGAACATCTCTCTTAGTTTTCCTACCTAAAACCATTCATTATATCCTGGGGAAAATAAAACATAAAAAGGTTGAGCTCAAATGATCAGTAATGGAAAACATAAAAACATAAAACTAATAATAAAAATTATAATTTAAAAACATGAACATAAATTTTGAATATCAAAATCGTGAGAAATGAAATAAATATTGGAAGTTCATAATGAATAAATCATAAATGAAAATGCACCACGATAAAATAGCATTGACATAAAACATGGAATTAATAAAATAAAATAAAAACATAATATGATTTCCATAGTATCCAAGGGATTGTATCTAAGACCATCATAGTGGACAAAGTCCATTACTAAACTAGTTTACTTTCCGTTCCAGCCATGTATTACTGAACCAGATATACATGCCCTTCTATCCCTGTATTACTGAAGCATGTTTATATGTCATTCTAGTCATGTCTATATCATTATATATTATTATTTACCCAATTAATTGGATAGAGATATAGGTACCACCCATCTCATACTGAAATCAATCTTACATGTTCCACAAAAACATAAATCATTCATCATAGTATTACCCATGAAATAAAATGTGTTTCTTAAACATCATTCTATCATAATCCATATAAAATAAATGGATTACATAAAAATAATTCCATCATAAACATAATTAAAGGAATGAAATAATAGTCATTTAAACATAAATCTATGTCATCTTTGATGGAATTTTTTTTGATAAAATACTATGATCTTAATTTACGAAGAACATATCAATTCTTAATTAAAAACATTTTCTTTTATCAAAATGCTGCACAATTTTTAAAATACAAGTATTTAGTTGGAAATTAAACTGAAATATTTTAGAATAATATTTCTATAAATAAGGAATATTGAAGATGTAAAAATTCTATAATTCACTTTTATTCAAAAAAACATCATCCCCAAACGTTTTTTAGAAAAGTCAAAAAACTTCCTCAAATCAAATAACAAAAAAATATTTCATTCATATAATTTAATAAAAATTAACCAAAGGGTAAAATTATTTTTAATAGATTTTAAAAGAATAGAGATAATATTACAAAACAAGAAAACTTTGATGTGGATGTTGAATATACCCCATTAAATACTTATGTATAAATAATCTAGGATAAAAATGAGATTGCAAAATTATCACTTTACTTTGGTCTGATTTCTTCTATATGTGTCTATAAATATTGAATAGTGGTTTTAAATATATTATTAACATGTAATATAACAATAATAATATATATTTTATCATATATTATTCACTTATTAATTTATATTTCCTGTTTATTTATCAATTCCATGATAAAGAAATGTTTTGGGTGATAATATTTTTATTTATCATATGTGTTTTTACTTGGTGTTCTGGATATTATTACATAGATCATGATTTAATTACATTATGGATGTATTTTTTTATATATCATAAATATTTAGTATAGGAATATATATAATATATTGATAAATTAAATGGAATACACCGTTCATGGTGACGGAAGGTCGTATGTATACATGAACAGAGTTTTCATTTCCTTATTGAATTGAATGGAAGAAAGAAAGTGACACATATATATATATATAAATCCAGTAGAATTATTATGTCATATATTCTAGAATTATTTATTTTATATATTTTTATAATCATTCATTAATGGTAAACGTGGAGGATGAATCTCCTCTCGTCATGGAGATGGTAAGTCGTACGTACGACCACATGGTGATATTATTATTCATAGGATGGATAAAAGGAGGTATAAGGGTTTCCAATAATCATATAAATAGGTTAAAATATATTATATTTTGTAGTTATTATTTTATTATGTTAACAACTTTGGAAGATGATGAAGAAGAAGAAAAGAACATTTAATGAATGGATTAAATGATTACCTCCTCTTCAGGTGTCTCTATTTGATTTGTAAAGAATCACTCCTTAAGTTGGTTTTCTGCTCAAAGGGTAGCCTCTAGAATAAATTTGCGGATGTTGAGAGGGGAAATGTTCAAGGGTTTTCTGAGAAAAAGTGTATGAGAAGTGCAATTAAAAGATAAGGAGAAGCTTTATTTTATAGGAGAGGTGATGGGTACTTTAGGAAGGTCTTTAAGTATTAATTTATTATAAATTAATTTAGAGTTTCTAATGTTCCCAAAACCATTTATTTCGAATATAAGATGTGTATGTGTCAAAATACTCTCATAAAATAGGTTTTATACTTGTTTAGGTCACAAACGTAATCTTATCTCTTTTTCTTTAACCCTTTGTTAAAAACATTAACTCTTACAATGTCTTCTTTTATTTTCAAAATATATGGTTACTATAGTTACTCTAAAATTCCAAAATAACCATAATTAGATAATTAAAGTACTTTTTTAACATTATATTAGTACTTTTTAGGAATCTTATATGTTTTGGACTATTATATAATTTAATAAATATTATATGTTTTAAAAACTCATTTATTTCAATTTTGACACTATTTAGTAATTGATCTTTGTTAAAGTAATAACAACTTTATTACTTCAAAATAAAGGTATTAAATCACCCCTAACATGTAAATTTCTTCCAAAAAAGTAGTTATTGTCATAAAAATGTTAAAAATACACTTATTTTATTATTTATAATATCATTTATTTGAATATTTCATTTATAAGGTAATCACTGCATCATCATCGTGTCACAAAAAATTTATTTTTTTAATATATAAAAAGTATAAATAAAATAACATGATTTAGGAAATATATTTAGCTTTATAATGACTATTTATAGTCAAATATATCAATTATATAACCCTATATTATTTTTTTTATAAAAGATATATGTTTATTTTATATTTCTCTTTACATTAAATTAAAAATTATGAAAGGTCACTTTCACTCCCAAGTGGATCCATGGGGTACAAAAAACGACCCAAAGATTATCCTTGTCAGAAAAATCTCTAAAAATAGGATTATAAAATGTTTTACGGTAATTTTACATTATTATAATATTATTTGATACCCTTATTTATCAGATTTACCCTTTAACCACGGTAAATAAAAATAATTACTAATGTTACTATTAATAATGTCCAAAAAGAAAAGGTATATATTAATAGAATATGGACCTCATGATTACAAATATTGAATCCATTTTTTTCAAATTAAAAACATAGAATTACTAGAAATTAAATAGAAATTATTTCTTATTTTCACAATAAGAAAACAATTTTTTATGAAGTAAAAATTAACAAAATATTGAGATGTGTTATTGTACAATTGAAATGTAAAGATACATCTAATGGAAAAAATTTGAGTAAATGATTAAAAAAAATCCAATTACACATTAAAATGATTTAAAATTCTAATATATCTATATAAATATATTAGGCAAAAAGGAAATTTTGAATTAAAATGCAGAATTTTTCACTATTCATTAAATTATGAATTTTATCAGAAAAATACCAAAATTTAACCCAAGGTAAATATGGATGTCTAGATTCAAAATAATAAGTTTATTTTGTCATATATAATATATTAAAGTGTTAAAAACTAGATTTAAAATGGGTTCTCCATCGAAAGGCAGCAAAAATGTGTTTTTTGAAAAATACATCTTTTATCCAAAAAATTGAATTTGTTCTTATGTCATGTATAGAAAATACTTAAGATGAATTTAAATGATATATAAAAATTATAATTTGGTTAATAATATTCACAATGGATAGTATATATCCCAATAAATAATAATATTTTAATAACATATTATTGTTTAGTGAAACTCAGTATTACGTACAACACAAGCTATCAAGAAGGCCTCTCGTGTATGTAACACAAGCCATGTTAGTGTTTCATGTTCTGAAAGCTTCCATTGATGTTGTGTATAACATAATCTAAAAATATTTCTTTTATACACTGATTAAAATCTATAAATTGTGTTGTGTTTATCAAATTCCAACTCCGTGTTGCGTGTAACATATGAACAATAGGTTTAGTGTGAAATGAATGTTTGACTTAGTGTATTTCAAGAGATAAATGAAAATTTTAATTTATTTGAAAAAAATATCCATAAAAACATGGGGTGTCACATTCTACACCCCATAAAAATTAATTTCTCCCTTAAAATTTGTCAGTGTATAAAAGCTCTACTACATGAAAGATTCTTTCATATAAACCCACATTGTAAAAAGGAAAAATAAAACATCATTTTAAAAAGGAATGTTAGAAACCTAAAGGTTACCCAAAGAAACTCATCATTTTGATGACACATAGGAGAATATTTGTGGGAATTGGGAACATGGATTTTGATGAAAAATCCAACCGTCAGGTTCTGATGGAAAGTGATAAAGAAGACGGTTTGGATAAAGTTAACAACTAGAAATCAATAAATCTACGATGATTTAAGGGACCATCTTATTCCTTGGATATGAAGGTAATAGGATTATTTTTTTTGTTTTCATGATCCTTTTCCTAATGTTGAAGAACATGAGAAGAAATACTTACTTGATTTCATTACAATCTCATCATTGGTCTTGCCTTGAACAATTTCTACTTCATTTCTTATCCAATGAAATGAAGTTGATTTTTTCATTCCTAAAGTGTTAGATGATAATGTGATCCATAAATTGAATGATATTTCATTCCACCTATCATTATCAAAACAATTTATAACAGTCTATCAAACATGTACAATTCCATATATGGTGAGATAATACTTTCTTCTATCAAACATCACCCAAGGTTTAAACATTAAAAAAAGATGATAACCATACAATCATTCTGAAATATTATAATAAAAACCTATAGAAAATGGTTAACATACATAGAATTACTTTTATTTTCCATATATCATAAGATATCTCTAGTTAGTTACATTCAAAAAATGTGAACACCTTCATCATTTATTCTCTTGAGTCACGATAACAACTAGAAATTTCAGATATCCTTATTGAAAACATGAAGGATTACATATTCCAAAACAGATTGGATATCCTCCTTAAGTCCCAAAAAATATGTATACTTCATCTATAATAGAATAACCCTCTTGTCAACAACTGCATAATTAGATCTCAAGAAACTATTATCATCCAATTTACTTATTCAAATCCAACACATCTTGATTGAAACATCACTATCTTAACATAAGGGACACATTACGGTCTATCATCCCATTAATCATGTGTTCTCCGAGCATATCAACTTACACATAAATCACTTTTATATCTGCTAATAAAAATTCAACATATCCATTCCAATCCTGAATTTAAAACTTATACTAAAAACACTTATTTATTTCATGATTCATAAAACATAATAATTAAAATATAAAACATATACACATCAATCGTCTAAATTTATTCTAAAACCATTACTAAGGATCCATCATCTTCATCATTCCTAGAATATGAATCATGTATTATATTTTTTCAAACTCAAGATTCTTAGGATTAATGTAAATAAATCTAGATGAACATCATATACCCTTCACATGTCATTTACAATCTCTTTATCCTTAGTAGTACTACCAATACTCGTACCATCGTCATGATTCTATTCATGATATTTCCACTTAGGTAATCATTCTTCATTATTCCCATAATTTACACGTCTTAAACATTCATTGTTTAACCATGTTCAATGTAGTTCTGGGTATTGTCTAAAACCAGAATGAAATGACCGGGAAATACATACTAGATATTAAAAATACATAAGTATGTTAAATTACTTTTAATAATTAAATCTATGATATCTCATGTTTAATACTTTCTTATTCATGATTGTCACAAAAAATATAGGATTATAACATATAATTTACTTATCCTTTGGACATCCATAGAAATATCCCTAGAAATATCTCTTGGGATCTCAAAAATGTTTTTCCTCCAAGTTTCCAATGGTAGAATAAAGCTTCGCACTAATACCAACTATAACTACCCAAGATTGACGTATATGGTCATTAAATTTCTTTTTCATAATACTTAATAAATTATAGAAATAATATCACAAATACTATATTATATTAGTGTATTTTTAAGCTCATGTCACATTCTTCTAGCTCGGTGAAAGATCTTCATCATCTACAATAAATATCTTCCCCATTAGTATTCCAACCTAAAACTTTTATTTCTATCTTGGGGAAAAGAAAACATAAAATGGGTTAGCTGAAATCCACCATAAGGGTAAACATGAAGAACATAAAACAAAACATAAACATAAAAATGTAAAAACTTGAAAATTAATTTTGAATATCAAAATCATGAGTCATGAAATAAATATTGGCAGTTCGTAAGGCATAAGTCATAAATGAACACAGACCTTGATAAAAAAACAATCACATAAAACATGGAATTGTGGAAAGCAAATAATCACATAATATGATTTCCAAAGTATCCAAGGGGTTGATTCCAAGACAATCATTGTGGAAAATGACTATTACTGAACTGAATTTACTTTTCATTCCGAGAATATATTACTAAACCAAATTTACTATACATTCCAGCCTTCTATTACTGAACCAAATTTAATTTCCATTTTAGTCATGTCTATCTCATGAGATATAAATATTGTCCAAATTTATTGGTGGGAGATATATTTCTCACCCATCTCATATTTAAATCATTCAAACACATGCTAAAAAATATAAATCATTCATCATAGCATAACCCATTAAATATAATGGGTTTCTTTAAAATAATTCCATTAAAATCCATAAATAATAAATTGATTTCATAAAAAAAATTATTTCATAAATAGAATAAAATAAAATTAATAATAGGGATAGAAACATTACCCTATTTCATCTTATATGGAAAATAATTTTGATAAAACACTTGAACTTAATTCTTGAGGAAAAATATCTTTTTATTCTTCAAAAACATTTTCTTCTATGAAAATGCCAGACAATTTTTAAAAGAAAAGTATATTGTTTAAAATATAATTGAAATAATGTAGAGTAAGTTTCATTGATTTATGAAATTATAAATATGTAAAAATATAATCATGCTGTATAATATAAATAACATTTTCCTCATACTTTTTAGAAAAGTCCAAAAGTACATCAAATTGAATAACGAAAAATGATTCCTTTCATACCATTTAATAAAAATTCATCAAAGGGAAAAATTAACTTTAAAAAATTTTATATGAATATGAATAATATTACATAATTAGGAAACAAGGATGTGGACGATAAATATACCCCACTAAATACTTATGTATAAACAATCTCAGATAAAAATGAGATTGAAAAATTACCCCATACCTTAGCTCTGATTTCTTCCATATCTATCTGAAACTCTTTTATAGTGGGTTTTAACATATTATAAATCAGTCAAAGAACCATAATAATATCTATGATGTCATATATGATGCTCTTATGACTTTATATTACCCGTTTATTTATCAATTCCATGTTAAAGCAACGTTTTGGGTAATAGTCGTTTTATTTATCATATGTGTTTTGACATGTTATTGTTGATCTTATTACATAGATATTTATTTACATACATCAAGAATGTAATAAATGATTTATATATAATTAATATTAAGAATAATAATATATATAATAGATAGATACATTAAATAGAATACACCATTCGTGGAGATGGTAAGTTGTACGTACGCATGAACACTGTTTCCGTTGCCTTATGGAATTTAATGGAAGAAAGTAAATGAAATATATATATATATATATATATATTAATCTATTAGAATAATTATGTTATATATTTCCTGGTTATTTACTATATATACTTTATTGTAATTCTCAAATGGTTAGAGTGGAGAATAAATTGCATCGCACCATGAAAACGGTAAGATATATGTACACAAACATGGTGATATTGTTATTAATAGGATGGATAAAAGGAGGTATAAGTTTGTCCAAAATTCATAAAAACATATAACAATATATAATATATTGTTTTTTTGTTATGTTATCTACTTTGGAAGAGCAAGTAGAAGAAGAAATGAACATTGCAGGAAGGGATAAACCAATTACCTCTTCTTCGAGTGTCTCATTTATATTTTCACAAAATGACTCCTTAAGTGGTATTTCATCCCAAAGGGTGGATTCTATAATGAAATAAAGGATTTTGGGAGAATAACTTTTCAGGTTTTGGTGGATAAAAGTTCCTTAGAAGTGTGATTAAAAGAGAAGTAGAAGTTCCCTTTTATAGGAGAGCAGAGGGGAACTTTAAGAAAGTCTTTAAATATTAAATGATTATAAATTGATTCTAGGTTTCTAGTAGTCCCAAAATAATTTCATTAAAAGATTATATGAGGATGGGTCTAAATCCTTTCAACCAATAGAGTTTAGATATGTTTTTGTCATCAAATTAACCATATATTTTAGATTTTACCATTAGTTATAAACATTAACAATTACTATGTCTTCTTGTATTTTCGGAATATATGGTTACTATAGTTATAATAAAATACCAAGAGAACCTCAAGTTGATTGTTAATAAAATTTTAAAAATTATATAAGTAATTTATCCAAATATTATATTTTTTAGTCAATTATAGAATCATGATCAAATTAACAGGAAAAAAATACAAAATCAAAATATTCATGAAAAATGATTTAATTGTTCCCAAAATATTATTTTAAGAAGGAATTGTTAATAAAAGTGAAAAAAAGGTCATATAAAAATAATACATGGTATGATATATAAATATACAGTCAATTAATATATTTATAACAAACTTATAATTATTATATTGGAGGTTTGAACATATACAAAGGAATTGAAAACACATGGTAATTGAATTTCATCTCAAATTATATTCATTGGGAAATATATTATGTTATACACCTATTCTATTTTATGAGGTTTATATACTATCCCATTGAAATGTTATATCATTATTTTATTTAATATCACGATATTTTGGGTTTTATATGATGTTAATTTTTAACGTGTCTTATGATTAAAAAGTTACCAATATTGTAAGGGGTTGATGTTATAATTTCATTAATTGTCAGGATTTCTTATGATTATCCTTCATAAAATGAGATATTTTGATTTACCTACCCTAAAGAACATAAATTTTATTATCCTATATTTATTTATAATCAATACATAATTTCCTATTATATTCATCTCATATAGGATTAAATAGAATAAAGGAATATTTGTAGGGAAAAGTATATTTACTTATATCATTGATAGAAAACCCCTTTTCATGAATATACATGTTTTCAAAAAATGACTGATTATTTTACAATTATATAAATGATTTATTTAATAAATGTTTACACATGTTTTACTTTTTATTTTATTAATAGTAATCATCATTTCATTTCCAAAACATGGAATTTTTTAGATGTTATCGAAAATGTGAAAGGATTCATTATTTTAACATGTACAATATTTTCCACCATCAAGACCACAAAATGTTTTTTAGAATTAGTTAATGTTTCAGAAGTTAATTTTAAATAAAAAGTGATTTAACTATTTTTTAGAGATTTATATATTAAAAATTCTATTTTTGAAATGAAAAGGTGATTTTCCTCATGAATTTTTTATAACACCATTAAAACAACATTTATAAGTTCCCGATGTTTTTTCAAGGAAAGTGGTTTTCAAAATGTTTTTATTATTTTGATTTTTAAAATTTAATTTTGAAATAGGAGATGATATTTTCCTTAAAAAATATTTTAAATGATCTTTAAATATTTCTTAATAATTTTCCATGGTAATTAGTAATGAAAATGATTTTTAATAAATTTAATGTTTTATTAATTTGTTTTAAAAGTGTAATGGATATTTTTCTTCAAGACAAATTATAAGTGATATTTCCATCTTAGTTTCCTTATATGATGACAATAATTTTCCCAATATTTAAAAAGAAAATTTATTTATGATGTCCCCTATTTATATATGTAGACCAAGTATGATACAACAAGGGGAAATGGGTACCAAATTTGAAAATCTTGCTAATTGATTTTATATGTCAATCATTTTCAATATGTTCCAAAAAAATCAAGATATGACTTCATCAAAGATATTTCTATATAAATAATTATAGAGACCTAAAATCATGGATAAAATATCCGAATTTTATTGTTAATATTATTAAATTGATCATCCACCTTAGAATCATTATTATATATTTGATCTAAAATAAATAAAATGTATTCTATAATCTTACATTGTATTTATTTTGATAAAAACATTTAGAAATATTCCAGTTCTACCTCTATCTCTAGCATGACATAAATTAATTTACACTTTCCCACTAAAAATATTTATATTATTTCTGTACTTATGGATTTGAAATTTATGTTCTCTCACATGTTTTCAAGAATCTATATGTAGCATATTCTTCAATTTTAATAAATTTATAAACATGATGTCTTATAATTTATCATAGATTCCATAACATAATACACTGAACATCAATGAATATTTACATCGACATAATATGATTGATTATTTAACTAATCATTATATCTTATATTCAATTCAATAAAAAATTTCACAGAATTTCAGTATGTTATATATGTTTGTTTTAATATTTTAATTTCTTCATCCATTGTTTTTTCACATCTAATTCTCAAGATCAGTCAATGTTATGACTCATGGGATATCTCTTAATAATTAAACCAATATTAATCTTAATTGGAACAACATCATCTTCTAGTTCATTTTACTATTTATCTTCTTCCACATATTTGAAATTCAATTTATTCATATATTTATTGTCCTTCTTTTCAGATTATTCTCTTTTCATATTATTCTCTTTTCATCTATATAGTGATCTGTAATCATAATTTATCATTTTTACATATTCATATTGACCTAGCATTCAATTATCATCATCTATAATTGCATTCTCCAAATGAACTAAGGTGTATTTTTCAAATAATGAATAATACACCATAATTTTATTTAATGACAAAAATATTATGAGTGTTTGTTCTCCACACTTCTTATAATCAATTTAAAGTCCACTGATTTGGAACTCTCTTACGTGTCCAAAAATGGTTGTTTGTGATTCCTCAGGTGTGGCTCTATGTACAATAGTTGCTTCTGACTAGTATTAGGGTTATGAAATGTATAATAGGTTGATTATACCCACTCATATAAAGTAGAAATATAGTATAAGAAATCCATATAAAAGAATGAAATTATAGGATAAACATAATGTAATCCATCAATAAAATCCAAATTAATAATCCAATAAATTATAAGGAATAATCTAATAGAATTGTGTAATGAAACTAAATGTCATGCTAGAAAAAAATAAAATTAAAAGACTAGAACAATCAAATAATGACTAAATATTCCCCGGTCTAGAACACCATATCTGTACAATATCCAAACATTTGTGCATCCTTCATGAAAATAGACATCTTCATGTTCCATTCCACCTTTCGAAATCGGAATACATATAATCTTCTCAGGTACTATATGGAATCCCAAATAGGGTGTGATTATAACTAAGTTGGTCAACCCCACCGTTTCTAAACAAACTAGTGTCATTAGAAAGTTTAACATGTAAAATGATAAATAGATTTATTAGTTACTTGAAAAATATTTAAAATATTACAACAACCTTTTTTGGATCCATACCATAAAATCTTTGAGGATTTCTCATAACCATCCCAACAAGAAAAATATAACCATGGTAAATCAACCTTCTTCGACATCATGTTAATATATCTATGAGCATGTCTCATGACCATTCCAACAACAAACATATAATCATGGTAATGGGGAAATTTTTTTTTCAAAGACATATAATAATTACAACATCCAGGTTAAAGACCATTATGCATTACAAAAAAGTGGCTAGGTTTTTCATGCTCACTCTATGAACTACAACATGGGACTTGGTCGAGAATGCTCAATATCAACATGAGATTATATTAGTTTGAATGTTCCAATGTGATTCTTGATATGTTAAAATTTATGCAAGGATAAAAAAATGTCACAATAGTATGGATATCAAAATATGAAATCATAAGTATCAATGGTTAATTATTGGTTATTCTATATTTCTTTCAATTATCTCTTTTATCTATTTAACTACTGATCAAGTATCAAATCAATAAGTATTAAGACATAACATAGGGATTCAAAATCATATAATTACCTAATTTCTCATATCATTCTAAACACACAAGATTCCATTATCAAAAAAATTACATTCAGGGTTTTCTCACCAAAAGGGTATCCATAAGAAAGGTAAAAATAAAATTAATGCCAATAAAAATCATAGAATAACCCCATTCATTATTTAATTAATTTAGATTCATGTTATATGATACCAATCGCAATATGCCACATACCTAGAAATTTACCAAACAATATAGTTAAGATTTATACCCATACCAAAAATAATGAAGAACCCAATGCTATCGATGGAAAACTCTCAAGGGGAAGAATATGAATATGATCATAATGAGTTACCCAAACCAATGCTGATATCGATCAAAATCAACAATGAAAAAGGTCAAGGGATTAAACTGAGATGGCCATAGAGTCATGTGTGGGAGGGGAAAACCCTAAAAACCCACTCAGAATAGATTTATCTCATCATTGGAACATTGAGAAGGTGGTTCAACGCTCCAAATTCTCCTGGAATATTCCTTAGGGTCTAGCAGAGATGACTACATTTGCATGAAATAAAACATCATCCATACAAAATTTGTTAAAATAATAGGTTAGGGAATTATAGATCATTTAATATAGTTATAATAAAAGTAAATATTATTAATGGGTTACACCAATTTTTTTCCAAAGAATAAATAGGAGAAACACCCTAACATTACACAACATTAAATCCAATTAAACAATGTGTCAATGTTCTAAATTTTTTTATTAAGTCCATTTAATTTTCAAATAACCTAAATTCATTTTAAATATTCTAAGCTTTTAAATAAAAAGTGATAACACATTACCCATATACACCTAGGATACATTCTTTCAAAAAAACATACATCTCATGATTTTACATCATATTCCACAAAAAGGCCCCATATGTGGAGCCTCTCTAGATTTCACAAGTTTTCTCCCAACCTAAGACTGTGTTTATTCAAATGATTGACATCCATGAAGAAAAAACAACCACAATGGTTTTCAGATGAAGAAAACTGTAATTAATGAACAATTAATTAATACTCCAAGAGAGAAACCCATGGAAAAAGAAGGGATCATACAACCTCCCACCATATAACAGCTCATCTCAGAGTTTATAGATACCCAAGATTATCAAACATGGATAATAACAAATTTTAAATGAATATTAATCACTTGAAAAAAGTAAAATCTTGAGGAAAATGATATTTTAGTGTATTTGGAAACAGGGAACCATAATCTTATATCTTTGTGAATGATTTGAAACATCTCCCTTAAATATCATCCCCTTTATAACTAATACTTAAAATATTTCTTTATAACATGGGGAATCAAAACCAAATAATGGGGACAGAATAAATTCCTAGAATGGTTAAACATGGATTAAATTTAAGCATAAAATAAACCTAAGTGTATAAGAACATGATCATATCATTATAAGATCATACAATACATATCAAAGACAATAATATAGAGTCATGTCATAAAGACTTGCAATACATAAGAAATGAATAATTAGGTAATCAAGATATAATCCATGAAACTATAAAATAGGATTATGTCATGGAATTTTTATCTTACAAGTAATAATGTAAAATAATTCCTTATATATTAAGGATCAGTGTGAAAACATATCAAGCAACATCATGGGGGATACACCTTTTGGTCGGGATAAACCACTATCCCCAGTCACATCCCATTCCTTATAGTGGATGATGTTATAACTACTTCACATACTGTATCAAGCTCGTCGACTGGTTCCAATCATTATATTATGAGATATAAACCATTACCCGATGCATTGATAACAATCTAGACCACCCCATCAAATAAGCTATCACGGGATAATACAGTACTATATGGTCCACCTGATTATATAATCTATAATAGGTTTACCGGACACTATCTTGGACACCCCATCATATAATATATAAGATTCATTCTAGGGGAATTTTCATCCACCCCATTTGATATGAATTTTCTATGAACCAAAACATTAATAATGTACAAAGAGTTATCATATCTCCATAAAATCACATTGAATGATTATTCTATCATAACATGATAATCCCATGGCATAGAAATGGGGTTCATGTAAATTTCATTGAAACATTATTCACTTGTGGAAGAGAAAAAATTTCTATAACCATCATGTCATAAAAAAATAAATAATTTAGAGAAATAAAATGAATGGAATCCTTGGAACATATTATTAGTAAATCATAAACAATATCAAATGATTTCATCAAAAAATTCAGAAGTAAATTTAAATATCACATGGAATAGCTATTAATAATAAATTAATTTTTATAAAAAAACAAAAAATATTTTCAAAAAATATTTCTTTAAAATCCTCATTGAAAACATGTGATGTAAGATTTACAAGTCATTTTATACATTTAATAAGAAAATATACTTTGAAATTTAAAAAAACTACTTAAATCATAAATAATTTGGAAAAAATGTTTATTTTAAAATGACCATTAAATCAAATAGAATAATCTTTAATGAAATGATATTCATGATGTTAGATAAATCTATATATGCTGAGAATTCCTTTTACAATATAAAATGTTTAGAAATGTTCCTTAGTTTGAAAATGACATGAGGATTCTTGTATAAAAATATTTTGGTTAAAAAGGTAAAAAATGGGTCAAAATTTATTTTAATACTAATTGGATAATATTAGAACATTTTTTAAAACATTTTTACAAAAAATTGTTTTCAAATAAAACAGATTTATGAATGAAGGGGGAGATAGAGTAAAATTTTCCTAGAAATAATTTTTAATTATATTAAGTTTAAAAGTGTGTTAAAATGGTACCATTAATTTTAGATATCAAGAATATCCCTAGTATAAGAAACATTGTAATATTTATTGAGACATGGGTCATAATGTTTCATCGATGGAAGCATAATCATAAACAATCTCAATAAATGATGATATTGTTACAATAAAATACTACCACATAAGTAAAATTAAATCATATTCCCCATGAAATAATAATAATAATTGAGGCATAAAATATCATGAAAATATGTAGATTCATGATAAAAAAATTCAATGGAAATTATATACAACATGTATAGAAATATAGT
This sequence comes from Viscum album, assembly GCA_963277665.1. Classification (NCBI taxonomy): domain Eukaryota; kingdom Viridiplantae; phylum Streptophyta; class Magnoliopsida; order Santalales; family Viscaceae; genus Viscum; species Viscum album. The sequence goes on along the minus strand of OY728120.1, from coordinate 1,872,370,743 downwards.
CACATAACATGGAATGTGTATCATTGAAATGAAATTGAGGAAAAATTACATTACCGATTTGGTAACATCTAATCCAAAAACCCCATGACAGTTAGATAATAAAATTTATATGTAAAATCCAATAATTATTAGTATAATAATCATATATTACATTCTAGGGAAGTATCTACACCCCAAAAATGAAACATGTGGTCAATATTGAATAAATCTCGTAGAAATAAATGTGAGACTAGAAATTCCCTTATTAAATGAGTAATTTTTTTTTATCAATTTTCCCAATTAAAGAATAAAATAAAATAAAAAACATAATTAAATAAAATAATATAAATTTATGATATAAAATTTCAAATTATTTATATACATCATACAACATCAATAAGTGGTTATTATAGCGTATATATCACATAAATAGATGTGAGATAATAATACCCTTACCTTAAGTCATTATTTTCATCCAAAAGATTCAAGCATCATAAATAATAAATATAAATTTTTTATAGATCTACCAAAGAAAAATATTATAATATATCATACCATATATTATGTTATTGTTAATTCATATTATCATTTTATTAAAATATCTATGTTAATGTTATGTTTCTGGTAATATCCATTTTGTTTATTGTATATGTTTTGACATGTAATTTTTTATTATTTTTCATGGATCATGATTTAATTTTTTAAAAAATATAAATGATCATGTAAATATAATATATATATAATTATATATGTAATAATAATAATCTATAAATTATATAATTATAAAATGAGATACACCATTCATGGGGATGGTAGGTCGTACGTACACAAGAACGTTGTTTCCATTTTTATATCAATTTGAAAGAAGTTAAATTAAATATATAACTATATAATTATATAAATATTATAGTATCTGTATAATTATTATTTCATATATATAATATTTGTTTTTAATTCCATCCCTAATATATTGCATGTAATTTTTCGATGAATGACATCGATTTGACGAGGCACTAGTCCAGACAACCACAAAAGTTGTTCACATTTTCTAAAAATAGAGATAATGATGTGGTGTTTTATATAATAATTAAATATGAATGATGAAATCATAAATATCATATATATCATTTAAAAAAAATGTAATTTAATCATTATTATCCACCATTAAATTTCATATTTGAAGAACAAATGATATCAATTCACGAGGTGGTAGTCCATCGTACACATGGACGATGACTGTGTATCCCATTTGATGGAATTGTGTATGAGTCTATGTAAAAACCATAGAATAAAAAAATTCATTATATTGTGTACATTGAGTTTATTATATAACAATTTAGAAAGAATAATTGAGGAGGTGTATAAATAAATAAAATAATAGTACATGTTGAAGGATGTTACCTGATTCTATGGGTAACTCATTTTGGTATAGACCAAAGAGCATCCTTGGTTGTATTTAGTCCCAATGGGTGGAATATATGATTATGGTTTGAAAGTTATAATATTATTGGGTTATTTATGGGATGATACCAATGGATTGAGAGGTGTGAATAAGTGAGGGGGGGGGGTGAGTGCCCTTTTATGATTGAGGAGGAGTGGCATTCTGGTAAATATAAAAAGGTCACCACTATTTGAAGGTCTCCCTTAAATCATGGGACTCCAATTAAACTCCATGTTTTAAAAAATGGATGATATAGTCAAAATATAACCCTAAAATAAATTATGTACATGTTTTTATGTTATTTGTTCTCTTAAGATAATGTTTAAACAATTAGTAATCTAGTTTTTACCTTAATCATTCAAATTACTTTTTATACAATTCACTAATATTTTTTGTAGAAAAACCAAGATGAACTTACTATGAAAAATATATATTTATAAATCCAAATATTCAATCCATTTTTAATAATTATAAGAATATAAATTAAATAATTTAATTTAAAAACTAATCCCTCGGATGGGACGAAATAATGGGTTTTTAATGTGAAAATGTTCAAAATGATGATATGTTTTTATATCCAATTTCAATTTGATATTGATTATAATATCATAAATTGTATTAATATATATATATATACATAAATTATTTAAAAGTAATTTTAAAACAATTTAAAATATATCTTATAAATATAAAAAAAGTAGACTGAAATAAAAATTTCAATTAAAATTCATTGTTTTTCTCTACACATCAAAAAATAAAAGTACTCAAACAAATATTAAAAAAACATATGAAGGAAATTTTTTATATTACACTATCAAAAAATGAACGATATTTTTTAAAATAATAATTATAAATGTGCGATAAATTTGTTTTAAGAAAAAAAATTCCATTACAATGCGGTAAAACAACCCTTTAGATAAATATTGCTTTTTTATGCATAAAATATGATTTTTAGTATTTTATTCCTATCATACTTATTAGACAAATTAATTTTTTTAATATGTAAATATTATTTTTTCCGCTAAATTATAGTGATTAATTAAATTTGTTATGATAAAATTATTTTGAGGGCGTATTAAAGTTGTTTCATAAAAAAACATGTTTCAAATTAAATTTTTTTATTTTTGTTTATCATTAATTTATATGAAAAAAATTAATTTTATAAATGTGTCTAAATAATAGTTTCATTATTTATTTAATCTTAATATTATCATCCGTCCCAATTGGAGGTTGATAATTATAAAATATTTTGATATTATTAGTATGTTCTCGGTGGATAAATTTAGTCATGTCTCTAACGAAAGCTATCAAAAGAACTCCAAATTGTGTGTAACAAAAGAGAATCACAATTTTTCATGTATTTAAAGAAAATATACATGATTCATATAGCGCATGATCAAAAAGGGTTTTCCTAAAAATAAAGAGTAACATTTTTATTTCATATAACCTAATTTATATTCAGTCTTGTGCGAATTCAATAATATCAAAAAGATTAAATTAATTAAAAAAATACCTCACAAAAACTAAAAGTTTTTAATTACAAACCCCTTAATATTAATTTTTTCATATAAATTCCTCTTGGTAAAAAGGTATAATAATATAATTTTCCTTTCATATAAACACACATCATAAAAATGATTACTAAAACATGCTTTAAAAAAGACTGTTGAAAACATGACAGTTACCCAATGAAACATAAAAGTAGGTTTCCACATCATAGAATATATGTGGGAAGTGAAAACATAAACATAAAATAAAAAAATATCACTCTAGTACTAAGTATTATGATAGAGAACATTGATAAGAAGATGGGAGTTATATAGCGAATGTTAACGATCACAAAACCATAAATCTATGGTGATTTGAAGGACCACATGATTAATCAGAAAAGAAGGGACTATGTTAATTTTTTTGTGTTTTTAGATCATTTTCCATGTTTTCAAATTTTTTCACTATAATATATTCTTACATTATATCATTCGATAGACTTTTTACAATCTCACACATTTTTTGTTCCATTATCATTTTTCACATCGTCTCTAACTCTAATAAATTGAAGTGAACATTTGATTCCAGAATCATTAATAAATCATGAGTTATAGAAACAGAATTATAGGTCATTCCATCATTCATTAGTTAACATCATAAAAATATTATCATTCTATGTTATCTAATATGAATAAATCCACAAATGGTGTGGTAATTCTTTAATTTCTATATCCTTAACTACAGTTTAATAGAAACATTTCATGAATGGTTAACCTTGTAACCATTTAGAAAGATTAAAATCAAAAACATTAGAAAAAAGGTTAGTAGTTTTTATTACATTAATCCACCAATATATTAGAAAGTATATTATGGTTGTAAAATAATAAACTTGTGAATATCTTCATCATTTATTCTCTTGAAACATTTTATTTACTATAATTACTATAAATCCTTATCTAAAAAATTAATTCTCTATTATTCTAATTATAATTTGATATATTCCATAACTCTAAAAATGTCCTAGACTCTATCTCTAATAGAATAAATTACTCTTTAAACAAATCCATTATCTATTCTTAGTCATTTGATACTATCCAATCAATATTATCCAAATCAATCATCTCTTTATCCAAAATAAAGACAATATTCTCAACATTTGAAACACATTAATTGTTACCTTCCATTAATCAAAATATCACCTTTTTAAAAAATCAACCTTCCTGGCCATCAACACAATTCAATATATTTTTCAAAATCCTTGTTGATGATTTACATAATGAATCATATAATATAATTAATTAATTCTAAAACTTGTTAACTTCAATCATCCAACATTAATATTAAACTATTACTTAGGATTCATAATTTTTTCCTTAATAAAACTTCCTAAAATATAAAATATGAATCATTTATTAAGGCTCAAAAACCTCAATTTAATAATTATTATAATTTTTAATGAAAAAATACTATTAAAATTTCCCATACCATTCACATCTTAGTCACTGTCTCTTTAAAATTAGTAGTATAACCACAAATCATGCCACCTTTGTAATTTTCATCATGATATTTCCACCAAGTTCATCGATTTGAATAATTTCTATACATTCCATATCTGAAATAGTAAATTTTAACCCATATCCTTCTTGTTCAAAAAATTTAATAAGATCAGAATATTTATTTTTAGAGGCACATATCATAGTAAAAATACTCATATTCATGAAAAATTACTTATAATATGCCTAAAGTGTGACACCATCTTTTAAACATATGGCCTTTCAGGCTTATCCATAGAGAAATCCTTGGACATATCATTAGAAATATACCCATGGATCTCACTAATATATTATGAATCTAGTTTCTAATGGCTCATTGTACCATTTAATTGATACAAACAAGAAAAAACTAGGCTAAACATACATAGTTATTACATCATTTTATATGAATAGAGATCACATTAAAAAAGTAAATTATCAAGGATTATAGTAGTAATATAACATAGTAAAGAAGGAAAAATTGTCTTCTATCATGGTGAAATATCATAAATGTCTTCTATAAAGATCTTCCCCATTGTTAGACATAAATAAATCATTTCTACATAACCTAGGGAAACTAAAACTTACAATGAGGTGACCTCAGATGCTCAACAAAGGAAAATAAGAGAGATATTTAAGAATAACATTATCATACAGTTATGAGTGTATGATCATATCATTATAATATCGTATCTTTCATATTAAATAATATATTTGTTATTCAAGGCATAATTGTTGTATGTTCAAAATACATGAATTATAATGTAATTGAGATCAAAATCCACCAAAGCGTAACATTGGAATAAGAGAAGGAATTTTTTTCACACATGTATGAATATAAAATCATTCCAAATAATTCAAGGTTCATTTCAAAAAATATATTAGTGATATTTATAGGCAATAAACCTACTAGGTGGGACACACCACCATCCATAGTCATATCCTTTTACTTATTGTGGATAGGGTTGTACAAGTTTCCTATAGTGGAAAATACCCATCAACATTTTCATATCAGTTACTTATGATATATAAATATTCATGCAAGGTATTAGAAAAATATATTGGCCACTCTATCATATAATCTATAATAAAGTTTCCAAAATCTATAGGGGACACCACATCGTATAAGCTGTAATAGGCTTACCTTGTGCAATCTAGGCCACCCCATCCTAGAAGCTATAACTGGCTTACCCAGTGCTATCTCGGCCACCCAATTTTATAAGAAAGGTACATGAAAAAAAACATGAATAATGTAAAAAAGATATTTTATATCATTATAAGAACACATAAAAACAATTATTCTTGCATTAAATGATTAACCAATAAAAAAGAAAATTTTTTCCTATCAAAATCTTCGAATCATGTTTCACTAGTGGAAAACTATTATGTTCTATAAACAATATTTCATCGAAAAAATCCATTCAAAGAATGAATATGAATGGTATCCTTGGATCATATCCATAGTAATGAATAAACTATATCAAATGATATCATCATTGAAGTTGAATGATTTTGAAAGATCACATAGAGTAGTTTGTAAGGAAAATAATCATATTTTGGAAATCGCAAATAATTTTCAGAATAGTTATCGTTGAAAACACCATTGAAAAATTCTGAAGATAGATTAAAAAATTATTTAAAAAATGTCTTGATAAAAATAAAATTTCCAATGTGAATTTATATTTTTAAAGCATAAAAACCTGGGAAAGTAAATTTACTTTAAAAATAACCTTGAAAACTTATAAAATGAGATTTAACGAAATGACCATCATGACAGTGGATAAATCCATACATGATGAAGAGTACTTTTGTAGTGTTAAAAGTTTGAAAATGTTCACAAATCATAAAAAAATAAAATACCTTTTTAAAATCCTTTTTAAAAGTTAATACATGGGTAATGATGTCTTTTAAATATCATTGTTGAATAGTGGAAAATTTTTAATGCATTTTTGGAAAACATAGTTTTGAAAACACATGCTTAATCATATTAAGTAACAATGTGTAGAAAATGGTATCACCAATTAATGATATCATGAATAAAGATATTAGGGGAAAATTTATGTTGTCATTTAGATATGTATAACAAGATTCAATAATTTTGACCATAATAATAAATATTCTCTATAAAAAAGATGAGATTTTAGAAATAAACTATTACCACTTTGGTATCATTGAATCATAATAACCATGAAATAATTACGTTAAATGTCACATAAAATATCATTAATATAATAATATTTATTACATAACATCTAAAATAAAATTATATACACCTTGTCGAATAATATATCTGTATAACATGTCATGTGTCTCAATGATGGAAATAGAGAAAAAATTACTTTTTGATTTGGTAACTTTTGAACCATGAACCCCTTGAATGTGATAAGATCAAATCGATATGTAAATTCACATAAATTTGTGCCCAATAAAAATGGAATACATCCATTGTCAGTATATATTCCAAAATAAGGAAACGAGTGGTGAATGTGGAATAAGACTCGTAAAAATAAATATGAGACTAGAAATTACAATACTATATTAGTCACATTTTATTAATGATCCGTATGAAATAATAAAATCTATGAAAATAATTTATATAATTAAATAAGTTAAATTAATGTAATAACATTCCATATGTCTCTATATATACCAAAAATAGGAATATGTTCTTAAAATTGTATATATATCCTAGAAATAAAAGCGAGACAAGAAATGTGTTACCTTATATATTGACATTAAGCGTACACATTCAAAACTCATGTACAATTAATATAGGATTATTATAAATATAACACAGAACTATATTATTATATATAACACCATATATATTTCTTAATTAGGAGTTCAACTTATCATGTTATTACCAAGTCACTGTAAGTTACGTTTCCTATACCATCCACTATGTTTTTCATAAGTGTTTTGACATTTTGTCTTTCATAATATTTATTTGATCATGATTTACTTATATCCTCAATTTAAAGAATGAAATAAATGTCATTTAGTTCTTTGTATAAGTATTTATAATTTTATATAAAATATATAAATATAAAATGAGATACATTGTTCATGGAGATAGTAGCATGTACATATGCAAGAACATTATTTCTGTTTTATTATCGTATTCAAAGAAAAAATAAAAATGAAATATATATATATATTATAATTATTGTATAATTATTTTTTAATATATATAATATATTATTATTCATCCCATACTTAATACATTCTATTAAAAGTGTAAAAGAATCACCTCACTTTGAGTGGCCATAGTCCAAACATCCAAAAATGATGTTTTAGTATTCTCACAAAATGGAAATCATGAAGGTATGTGTTATATAGTAATTATAGAGGAATAAATACATCATAAATATATTATATATCATATAAAAATAGTAATTATATTTTTATTTCCTACCTTTAATGGTGGAAATGGAATAATGAACGTCATCGGTTCATGATGTGGTAGTCCTCCATACATACAAACAATGATTGCATATCCCATTAAATGAAAGTGTGTGTGATTGTATCTTATAACCATATAATTTAAAAAATCATAGTATATTTTGGGTATTTTTTTCATTATATATTCATGGAATAATAAGAATAGAGTAGGTGGAGGGGGAAATAAAACCAAAGTGGTTGTTGAAGGATATTACCTTTTATTTGGATAACTACATCTAGTTTTCACCCAAGGGCTTCTATGGTTGGATTTTATCAGAATGTGAGGCCTCTAGTATGAAGGGAGATAATTTGGAAAATTATTTGGAAAGGTTTGATATAATCCATATGTATTTAGAGGTTTTATGAAGTGAGGGTGTGAGTACTCTTTTATAGTGGAGGAGTATTTTCATTATTATATATATAATTATGTATACACTATTGGGAGGTCCCTATAACATGAAGTTACTCCAATAATGTTAATTTTTTACCAGAAATAGTGTATATGGTAGAAATATGTACACGAAATTTATTTTGGATACGTTTTTTGTTATTTGGGCCCCTAATTTATTTTTTAAATACTAATTAAACTCTTTTTTACCTTTATCTCTGTAATTAATTTTAATTATAATTACTAATATTATTTTGTCAAAAACCATGTTTAACTCTGTAGAAATTATAAATTATTTTTATTAAAAATATGTAATCCTTTTTTCACATTATAATCACATATTTGGAATAATTTAATTTAAATACTAATATTAAAGATGGGATAAAAAATAGGTTTTTATTGTGAACATTTTGAGAATTTGAATTGTTTTATATCAAATTTTCCACAACCCGACCAACATTTTCATTTATTTGTATTTATTTCTCAACGATGGAAAATTTAGTTGAGGTTTGTGTTGAATATTTAATAATATTCTCAAGGTTTTGGTGGTTTCAGTGTGCTTATATCCCTATGTGTGGTTATTGTGAAAGGTATTTAGAGAAAGTGGAAATATGGGGATATTGTGACACTGATGGTGTCCCTATATTGTTTTTAAATCATTTATTGATTTATTGGTGGAATCCCCTATTATTTGGGGGGTCATTTGAGGGATTATGGGGAATATATTTAGTAACATGGTTTGAGAAGAGTTTTCCTTAACTGTGCAACATAAATCCACATGTTTTTAGAATGTTTCCAGTATAATTCTGAGAGATTTACCAAGGATTAAAAACCATATAGAAAAACATGCATCCCATTGAAACCAAAATAATTATAATTTTATAAGACCAATTTAATTGATTCCAACTCCAATTTTAATCCTTTTCAATTGGTTAATGACCATATCCTCGCTTCATTCTCATTTCTATTGGTTAGTGATAGAGCAAATATTTTCAATTAATTTATATTGAATAAAATTGTTTTAAACCCACAAAATTGTTCTTATAAGATTAATTGTTTCATTTTTATGATAATGGTGTTATTTTGAGCTGAATAGTAAAAATTGGCCATTTTGGATTTTTTAACAGTTTTAAATTATTTCGGTAGTTTGGACATAACATTAACTACACTGATCCAAATTGAAAAATTCTTTCTTTTTCAGATTCTAAACATCCAGGGCTTCATTTAATATATTTGGACCAAAATCTGAATCGGCCATATGGAAGCTTAAAAGAAGCTCACAATTTGGCTTAAGAAAACTGTTTTCAGTTCTGCCTAATTTTGATGTGGGATCCATAACTCATCCACTGTGGGCCCAATGCTTGTGACATTCTGTGGGTGGACGCAAAAGGAGTTTTGGAGCATCTTATATGAAGGAAGAACCGAGTGAATTGGCCGTTTATGGGGCCATTAAAGCACCTTAATCCGGAGGATTTCGTTTTGGAGAGTCTGACTGGACAGAATAAATGCTCATAGTTAAACGGCAATAACTCTCGGAATACATGTCCAAATCCGCTGCAATTTTGAGGGGACACGTCCAAGGGAATTATGAACAACATTCATGAAGTTATCAACGCGTGAAGATGTCATTTAATTGGGCTACAACCCGTCTACATTCGGGGGAAGAATTCTGCCTATAAAAGGAGGAGAGCTCCACCCTCTCAAAGCATCCATTCTCCACCCCATTCCTTCCGGGACACCAAGAAGAAGATCTGTTCGGTTTTATTTTTTATTTATTTTCTTTTTCATCGTTTTTTAATGCCTTCTTCTTCCCCATTCAACTCGATTACCCTTACCATGGTGGGGTAAACTTTTGGAGTGATTGGGGAAGGGTTGGTTTTCTACATTGTAATGCTTGAGTTCTTGGACGCAATTGAATAAATTTCTTTCTTCTTCAAAGTTGTTTTAAATTTATTATAGCGGATTTTATTATCAAGTTCGATTGTTCTTGAATATTAATTCCGTTATTTATTTTTTCCTTGGTAAAATAATCAATATCTCCCTCCACTAATTTCTGGTTTATATACGATGGAATAAACCAGGAATTAGTGGTGAAGTACTCGACGATCGTCAGTACGTGTAAAAGGTGTAGTGAATGTTCTTGATTGTTTGGGATAAAAAAAACCCGATCGGGAATTGCCCATTTCAATTAAGTATATTCAATACAACTATTTTACACATGGAAGGAGAGTTGACCAAACCGAGATCTTGGTAAGGTTTTCTCTCACAATAACAATTTCACCAAGGAAGTGAGGGGAAACGATTGTGAAAACTCACTTTAATCAACTAAGAAGAAGAGGTTTGAATTAAATTGAACAAGGATAGCATTATAATTAGGAAACCGACCCCGACCTAATCACCCTTTTAAATTTCATTGTTTTTTCAAATATTTGAATTTCAAATTTCTGTTCACAACATTTTTACCTCCGTTTTAAAGTGACAACCCATTTTGTGTGCAATCCTCTTTGGGAGACATCCTAGGTCAACCACATTACTACATTTTAACTTAGGAAAAAAATTGTTTTGCCACGCCCTACGACAGGCGTGCGTCAAACTTAGCGCTGTTGCCGGGGAGGTAGTGCCACAAACTAATTGTAAATATTTGAACTTTTCAATTAAAAAAAAATTTCCATGTTGTTTTCAAATGATTATTTCTTTAATTCATGGAACAATTACCCACCAGTGATAGAGCCAATTATTGAATCACCTTGTTCTATAGAGTATAAAGTTTCTTTCTTGGCTAGACAAATTCGGGGAGCTCGAATCAAAATCATCATAGAGGAAGAATTCAAGGATCTCATTGAAAACCTTAAAGAGAACCTCGAATACCCAGTGTTGGAGGGTTTGGCAAGAGAATTAATTGAACTTCAGGAGTATTTTCCAGATTTTTATCCAGAAATGATCAATGTACAACACCAAGAAGATGAAGTTCACAAGGATATTGAATCCCAATTTGAAAGAATTAGTCAAACAGTTCAAAACCTAGAGACCTCAATATAGTGGAAAGTGGAACAAGTACATGCATCCCAGGATCCACAATTGGAGCCAGAACAAGAACCAGAACCAGAACAAGAAAAATTGATGGAAGAAGTATCCTCACAAATCCTTCAAGTAGAAGAACCCATGGAAGCATTGATGAAATTAAAAGAAGATCCATTGAACCCATCTCAATCAATGTTGGATGAGATTGATGAAGAAGATTTAGCAATTGAAATACATATGGGAGATCAAAAGGATCTGGATAACTTCTGGAATGAGTGTGAGGAACTTCTTGAGCCAACTATTCCTCATAATGTAGATGATTCAGAAACATTTAAGGAAGAAACCAACCAAGCCGTGGAATTTGAAGAGAAGATAGAGGAGTCTGACTACCTACCTCTATCTACGGAAATTCAACTCCAAGAGCCACCTCCCTTTGAAGAAGAAATTGAATCCAAACAAACTCAGGGAGTTAATCTTTTCATAAACTCATTATCTTGTGATTTTGTTGAAACCGAATTGAGTATTACCTCCCCCTATTTTAATTTTTCAGATTCAACCAACACTTGTATTTCCTTGGAGGGAGAATATGAATATGAAGATGAACATATAGAGCTCCCCAAACCTATTGAACATTTAATGGAGGGAGTACAAGAGAAGATCAAAGTGGATTTTCTTGTGGAAAATGAGACACAAGATACTTACTTTGAAAGGGAATAATTTGATATTGATTCTTCATGCTTTAATTTTTTTCAAATAGAATTAAACTTTGACATTCCCTTTGATTTTTCCCCAGATGTATCATACCTTCATCAACCACTGGAGAATAAATATGATGTTGTTCATGCGGAACCCATGAAGGAGGAGGCTCTGTACTTCATCCTACCCCCACCATGCACGGTGTACCACATTGAGAAGGTGGTGGATCTGGTGTACTCTATATATGGAGTCCTCTTCAACAAGAACAATGAAATTAAAGTTGGGAAGAGCCACATGTGGTGGTTCAAATCAATGAAACCTCATCCACCATCAGATTTGGGATAACCGATTAGAACTGCCCCACTGGAGGTAGTCAAAACCCAGGGCCCACTTGGGGGATTAAACCAAGTTTTATCCTTCTATTCTCATCCTATATCTATTTTTATTTATTTCAATAAATATCTTATGTTTTCTATTGTAGGTTTTCAGAGTGAAACACTTGGAATCTTAACTCAATGCTGCACTATGAATAAATCAGGTTGTACCTCTCTTTCACACTTTCTTGATGTTGTGATTAATTTGAAAATTGGCTTACATGTTAAATCCACTTGAATGAATCGAGGACACTGCATCGTTTAAGTGTGGGGGATGGAACCTTTGTATTATAGGATTTTTATTTGATGTTTGTTTTCAAAAATAAAAATGTTTGTTTTCAAAAATAAAAAAAAATGTGTGTTTTCAAATTTTTGTGTGTTTATTTTTCAATTTTTGGTGTGTTTCTATAACTTTTGAGCAGAAATGATAATCAATACCATTTTTGAAACCCATGTCAATGAGTGAACCAGTCTATTTCATGAAACTGATCTTAAATGAATGCTGAAATAACTTTGTTTCAAGTTCAAATATTTGGGAAATTCATGAAAAGTACACTGATTTTTGAATCTCATGCGATATTTCACTGTCTATATCTTTGAAATAACTTTCCTGTGAGTCTTTTAAACCATTTTTGTCATATTCTTTTCATTCACCTCATTTCTTGAGAGAACCAGACCATGCTTGCTTTAACCAGAATTTGATTTATTCCTTTCAAAACTTGAGGGTTGGGGTACGTGTGTTTTAAATGATTGAGGCACTTATTTTGGTTGAATCCCCCTTTTCAAATTAATCCTTTTCATTATGGACCACCTTTACATTTATCCTTCAGTGTAGCCCCTAGTATCCATGAATTGCCTGTTAGGTTAGCCACATTACAAGCCAATTTTTCCTATCATACCTGCTCTTGAAGTAAATTTGCATGATCTAGTTGAACTTAAGTGTGGGGGAAGATGTCTTGTGGTGTAATACCTCATTTGGTTATACTTTGGGTGGAAAATAAATTGTGGAAGAGATGTGTGTGATGATGAAAAATTATTCTGTTGAAAGCTGTGCCTTTTCTGGAGCTTTTATGACAAGAGAAGCTGTGCCTTTCTGGAGCTTCCAAAAGAAAGTTGTGCCTATCTGGATCTTTAAAAAAAATTATGTTTGAAAAGATTGAAATGTTTTCTGATGAGCTGATTGAATGATGATGAATCTTATTTTCAACAAAGTGGAAGTGATGGAAGACCATATTTTAGTGAAAACTAGAATCTTGCAATTCTGCTTCAATAAGAGCCAAGCCTTCCTTTTTCGGCCTCAGAACTTTTAACATCTAAATCCTACCAACCGAAAGCCACAGAACAACCCTGAAAATTCCTCATGAGAAACACATGTCCTTGACTCACATTGGGTGGAGAATTAGGAATTTATCAAACCTATGGTGACTCTTGTATGAGTTTGGATGAGAAAAGCCTTGTTCAGCCTTTACATCTGTGAGATGAGAGAAAATTCATGTGAGGTAGGTGTTTTGTGTGCATGGGATAAGAAATTAAGTGGAAATATATTAAAATCTTAAATGGAGAACTTGAAATAACAGTTTTTGTTGAGGCATGATATCTTTTTGTTTCTTGAAATTGATTTGATTGATCTCATTGATATGTGTTTTGATTTTGATTTGATTTGATTTTTACTTGTCCAGGAGTCCAAGTGCTAAGTGTGGGGAAATTGATAGAGCAAATATTTTCAATTAATTTATATTGAATAACATTGTTTTAAACCCACAAAATTGTTCTTCTAAGATGAATTGTTTCATTTTTATGATAATGGTGTTATTTTGAGCTGAATAGTAAAAATTGGCCATTTTGGATTTTTTAATAGTTTTAAATTATTTCGGTAGTATGGCCATAAAATTAACTACACTGATCCAAATTGCAAAATTCTTTCTTTTTTAGATTCAAAACATCCAGGGCTTCATTTAATATATTTGGACCAAAATCTGAATCGGCAATATGGAAGCTCAAAAGAAGCTTACAAGTTGGCTCAAGAAAACTGTTTTCAGTTCTGCTTAATTTTGATGTGGGATCCATAACTCATCCACTGTGGGCCCAAAGATTGTGAACTTCTGTGGGTGGACGCACAAGGGGATTTGGAGAATCTTTTATGAAGGATGAACCGAGTGAATTGGCCGTTTATGGGGCCATTAAAGCACCTTAATCCGGAGGATTTCGTTTTTGAGAGTCTGACTGTACAGAATAAATGCTCATAGTAAAACGGCAATAACTCTCGGAATACATGTCCAAATCCGCTGGAAGTTTGAGGGGACACGGCCAAGGGAATTATGAACAAAATTCATGAAGGGCTCAACGCGTGAAGATGTCATTTAATTGGTCTACAACGCGTCGAGATTCGGGGGAAGAATTATGGCTATAAAAGGAGGAGAGCTCCACCCTCTCAAAGCACCCATTCTCCACCCCATTCCTTCCGGGACACCAAGAAGAAGATCTGTTCGGTTTTATTTTTTATTTATTTTCTTTTTCATAGTTTTGTAATGCCTTCTTCTTCCCCATTCAACTCGATTACCCTTACCATGGTGGGGTAAACTTTTGGAGTGATTGAGGAAGGGTTGGTTTTCTACATTGTAATGCTTGAGTTCTTGGACGCAATTGAATAAATTTCATTCTTCTTCAAAGTTGTTTTCAATTTATTATAGCAGATTTTATTATCAATTTCGATTGTTCTTGAATATTAATTCCGTTATTTATTTTTTCCTTGGTAAAATAATCAATATCTCCCTCCACTAATTTCTGGTTTATATACGATGGAATAAACCAGGAATTAGTGGTGAAGTACTCGACGATCGTCAGTACGTGTAAAAGGTGTAGTGAATGTTCTTGATTGTTTGGGATAAACAAAACCCGATTGGGAATTGCCCATTTCAAGTAAGTATATTCAATACAACTATTTTACACATGGAAGGAGAGTTGACCAAACCGAGATCTTGGTAAGGTTTTCTCTCATAATAACAATTTCACCAAGGAAGTGAGGGGAAACGATTGTGGAAACTCACTTTAATCAACTAAGAAGAAGAGGTTTGAATTAAATTGAAAAAGGATAGCATTATAATTAGGAAACCGACCCCGACCTAATCACCCTTTTAAATTTCATTGTTTTTCAATCATTTGAATTTCAAATTTCTGTTCACAACATTTTTACCTCCGTTTTAAAGTGACAACCCATTTTTTGTGCAATCCTCTTCAGGAGACATCCTAGGTCAACCAAATTACTACATTTTAACTTAGGAAAAAAATTGTTTTGCCACACCCTACGACAGGCGTTCGTCAGTTAGCTTTTTAGTCAATTTCTTCTCAAAGGCTAGTGATTATTTATGATTTATTTATCAAATATTTCACATTCCAACTCATCTCCCTTTACACTCTTGAGTTATAAGTTTCCATCGGTGGGATAACTTTATTGGCTCACCCCTAATGGTCAGGGTAAATGTGTCTCTTGATTTCTTGGAAAATAGTGTGTGCATATTATTCTTTGGGGTGAATTATTTCTTCTCTAGATGTCTCGTGGAATTATCATAACATTGGTGTAGGTATTTCGATCCATTTACACTATAGAACATTCCGTTAATTCTGGAGCATTCCTTTATTTCATTAAATATATTATAATCTTTCTTCTGGTGTGTTGTAAAAAATTGGTTTGTTGTTTTCATGATAGAAAATGGGTGGGAAATGGTTTAAAAAGGGGTTTCTTTAATTATTCCCATTTTCAATTCAGATATGGTGTTTAATAAAATGACTATTATTTTTAAAAAAATGAAATTGGGAACTTCTATTGATGTTTAGTCTTGGTTATATTCTTTGGAGTGGTTTTAATTACAATTTGGGCATGTTGTGTGGTTTGTGATCCTTTTTATGGCTTAATAAGTTTTTTTAACATGCTTTGGAATGGTTCTTCTAGTTTCCAATTTCCTATGATGATTTTGATATTGTGAGACATGTTGTGTTATTTTAAAGGAAAATGGACATCCTAAAAATGGGGTTTTAATTGTTTAATGGACTCTTAAAGAGTTCCATTGGATGTTTGAACATATATCGGTTCCCAGGGTGCAAGCATGGATGTGATTTCAAGTGATTAAAACATTTACAAATGATATTTTCCATGAGACATATTTTTTAAAACGGTTTCTCATTTATTCCATATCCACTTTTTACAAAAATGGATCATTCATTACCAAATAATGATGTTTTTCTTCAAGTGACTTAAAAATGATACTTCAAATGTATACTTAAAATATTCAGTTGTCTAAAATTTTAGATAGTATTGGTAACTATGTGGTATAAAATTACCATTTGTAACTTTTCATATTGTTGCATATTTCACTAATCTTTAGAAAAGGTTTTATAAATTTATTGGAATATAAATTCTAAATTCTTTGTTGGTACTTTATAACATTTTAGAAATGTTGGTTTTGATATGATGTTATGTGAAGGTTCATTTGGTATTTTATAATATTTGGGAATGTGGGTTAAATCTCACGTGATGTGAAGGCCCAATTGGAACTTCTGAATGGCTTATTGTGTGGTGGGAACCTCTATGGAGTATTCAACAATGTGAGGGGTATCACGTAGGTCTTGTCAATGAATGGTGTAGGAATTTTTTGTGGTGGTAGGTCAGCTGAGACACATTTGAAAGGAAATCCAACTTACATATTGTACTACTATAATTAGATTCCTAAGAATATTATAGAGGGTTGGGTGAATGTTATTTATCAAGAATGATTAGATAAGATGATACCCCTTGGTTGATTTAGATCCTAGGTAGGATTGTGTCACATGAATGACAATTGGAAATACTACTAGGTTATTAACTATGGAGTTGCTTTATTTTTCTATAGGTGAGTCAAATCTAAGTATATATAGGGATTACTCTTGGGATGTCTAGAAAATTCCATTGATTATCTATCCTTATGTTCTATTTACATTTCGATAACCTATGGATATTTTCATTTCTAGTTTATATTGTCTATTTTGTCATTTAATTTCTTCTTAGCCACCTTTATTTGTAACATGATATGGATGTGTATTTGGACATTGGTTTTGGAACTAGGTTTCAGAGAGTGAAACAAATTTTAAAAGGAGAAGCTAAGTCTATTATATTAAGAATTGAATTTGTGGAATGCTTCCTTTAGTTGTTTTAAATATTTTAAGGACTATTTTATAAATTTATTTAAAACTATATTATGTGGATAGTTTCAGGAAAAGAAATGTGTGAACTGTATGGTGATTACAAAAAGATATTTTTAAACTCATAACATACTTGTGCCAGTTGGAATTGGTAGACCTGAGTTGTTTTTTAGTTTTGAGGTTTCGGGTTCACAGGATTGCCTTTAGAATAGGTCGGTCATGTGGTTAGTGTTGAACAAGAGGTCATGTGAAGATCATGTGGTGTGGTTCTATTTTAGTTTTATATTTAGTTTCTGTTTGGTTATTCAGTTTTTGTATCTAGACTAGTTTATATATTTATTTGATATTTATTTATTTCTCGATCTTCTGTATATTCGAATTATTTATTGGATCATGGTTAATTGGAAAAAATCAATCCCACGGTTATCACACTGATTCTAGAACTAGTTTCCAGCCCGTGGGGATCAAGAATTCCCATTAGGCCACATCTTAGACTGATTTAGATGTCACGTTGGATAGAATATAATTTGGTTCATCAAAAAAATGGAAGAAGAAATGACCCTTGTTATTTGGGTGGTCATGTAGTGAGAGATTAACACTATTTGACTTTAGAGGAAGGTATGAGAATGACTTCATGATCTGTTTCTCATTCTGATCCATGAGTTTCTAGGGGAGTATGTGATTTATGTATCATGTTTTGGAGTTTGTTTTGTGTGGATTAGGAATAACAATGGAGGAGGCCTGATTAATTTTCATGATTTCACATAGAGTAGTGACCCACATGGAGTCTAATTTCTCAATTTCAGGTCCTTTTAGTTGACATTTCTTCCTTGTATATTAGTACAATAACCTTTTCATTGGGTTATGCATGGACACTAGTTCCTTATCCTGGGGTTTTGATGTGATTTGATCGTTCGACATAGTTTATGTCTTTTATGTGTGGATTCTTAAGAGGAAATAGTTTTTCAAAAAAATACCCTTCCATAGGGAAACTTATTTTTTTGTATGGGTCTTTATGTGAAATTGGAAGAAAATAATTTTATAAATGATTTAATTTGATGATGGGATGGAATGTGTGACCCTTATTATTCCTTATGAACATTTAAAAATGTTATTATTGGTATGGAAAGATCTTGTTGAAACTTGTGCATTGATGATATAAGTGGAGGTGGATGGACACAAATGTGATGATTCAAGGGATTCCATGGTAGTGTATTTAAAATTTAATATTTTGAGATGTTATTTCAGAATGGATTTTGAATGTGAAATTGATTTTAGTAAATGTATTTTTAAAAAATGTTTGTATTGTTTTCTGAGTTGTGGGTTTTGTTTTATGGAAAATGGCCTTTGGTGTTTAGATATTGGCATCAGAAGAAGGCATCTTAGAAATTGAAATGAAATGATTGTTTTTGAAATGTTGATGTTTTGTTATTCTTGTAATTATTGGAATGAGATCCTTTATTTGGATTGAGATATTGATTACAATTATGTTTAGTCTTGCTATTAAATAAATTTTTAAATAATTATGTTATTTATAAAAGGCCACCTAGAAGTCTCCCAAATGATTCTTGTTGGTCATTCCCAGTTACTGGATCTTCTTAGTAGTTCCTTGTTTATCATGGTGACTTAGGCCCATTATAGGTATGGGAATGGATTGAGGAAGTTGATTGTGTTTTTTTATTTTTGGGAAATTCTAAGGTTGTGAGAGTGTGTCCTGTTCAAGGTTTGATTTAGTGTCCATGTTTGGAAGAATGGATGGTGATTTATCCATCATCAATGCATGTTGGGATGATGTGGGAAGTTTTTTTGTCTATTTTATTCTAATGTTTATAACTAATGAAGTGAAGACTTTGAAATACGAACAACTATTGAGCATTCATCAAGGCCAGTGGACAGTGAAGGACTATATTGATCACTTTATAGAGCTAGTTTCATTCACATCAGATATAGTGTCATATCATTTAATTAATGACTCTTTTAATTTTGGTACTTCATCAAATGATCAGGGACTGATCTCTCTCCTATATGGAGCTTCATTTTGAGAATCTTGAGGATGAAGTATTCTTTGATGAGTTGGTATCTGGAATGCAGGCAGTTGGAAGTCCAGTGTCTTTTGGTTCCTGTAATAGTTCCCTATCTATCAAGAGGTTCATTCTAAAGGAACTTGTTATTTAAAATATTCTTTTATCGGTTTTAACATCCATTTCATTGGATTATTATTTAGTATGTTTCTAGTGTAGTCAGTTTAGGAACTTGATACCGTCTTGTCATAATCCTCCAAATAAATTCCATCATTTTTGATCATTAGGTCACCTTGAGAAGTTTTTTCTGATGAATTTAACAAAGAAAAAGCTTTGATCGAAGGAAGTCATCTCTTAAATTTGAGTTAGTATATGATTCATACATTATGACTCCAACTATAGGCCATGTATTAATGGCTATGTGAATTATGGAATCGCTAGGGGTTCACAGTGTACCTTGGCCTAGTTTTGGCCATTGTCAGAGTAGTGATGGTTTATGTCTCCTATTGTAATTTCCTTCCTATTGTTAATACCTTTTATATAACTTAAAAGCATGAAAATTCCATATTTGGGTAGTCACGGATTGAAATTGTTTGTTTTCTAAGACTTCTGGTGAGTAGTTTTGAAAAAATGAAAATGTTGGGGCTTGTCAGTAGGTTGCACTTGGTTGGCACATAGTCAAGGGAAATTGTCTTAAATCACCAAGGAAACAAAGTGGATTAACTTTGGTGAATGGGGATTGGTGAAAGACCTATGAATAGTTCAAAAACCATGAGGTAAGTGTGTAGTGTGGTTTTGGAATTTGGTAATGGCATTTTACATGAATAACACATAGATTTTCAAACTACATGGCAAAACATGGAAGATTTTCAAGATTCTTAGAAATGAGAATTTTCATGTTTTCCACTATGATTTTTAACCAAATTTCATGTCTCCCCTTATTCCGAGGGTTTCTTAGTTTGCGTTGTGAGTATCTGTATTTGGATAGTCTGATGTAGGTCCATACTGTTAGTCAGGTTCTATTGGTGGGGTGAACCCTCTCTTATTCTCCCATTATTCATCATGTTTTGAATTATCTTAGAGTTGGTCTAGTGTGTATTTTGATGTGAAAGGTCAACTAAGTGTTAATGGTTTCATTTTTATTTTTTTGAGTTTGGGATTGAACATTCATTACTATTCATCTAGGTGAAATTCTGGGGGCAGAATGTGTTTTTTTGTGGGGAGAATTACCACACCCTAACCATGGTTTTCTATTCTTTTTTTATTTATTGATGTTAGAACATTTGGTACAAGTTTAGGGTGAATGTCTGAAAATATTATTTTTATTTTGGGGGTTTTGGTGTGCTTTTATCATAGTGCATGGTTATTGTAAAATTTATGCTGAGAGAGTGTCATGGATCATAGTTTTTGACACCAATGGTGTTACTAAACCGTGTTTAAATAATAAAAGGACCCTTGTGTGGAGACCACTAATATTAAAGGTGTCATTTAAGGGTTTGTTTTTGGAAATTATTCTTGTAACTGAGTTTAAACTTGGTTTTCCCAATCATTAGAACTTAAATCTGCACATTCGTAGAATTTTTCCATTACCATACGTATGGTTTTCATGCACTTTACATAACCATATATCCCATTAAAACCTAAATAAATTTTCTGTTAAAAGCATTATTTCTTTGATTCCACTTCCCATTTGTAGCCCTATCAGTTGTGGATTGACTATATGCCTCCCCCTTTGTTTTCCTTCATATTGTGAAATTTATTAGGAGATTTCTCACCATAGGTTATTGATTCATCATGATTTATTCATCAAATATTTAACTTTTCTACTGATCTCTTATTCCCATACTAATTTTTAGGTTTTTCGTTGGTGGGGATTCCATGCTTTCCTCACCTTAAGGGTTAGGGATGATGGGTGTTTTTGTTTAAGTGATGTTATGGTGTGTGGATTGTTTAATGGGGTGTATTCATTCACCTCCATAATTCTCATGGCATTCACACATCAATGATGTAGGTGTTACTTTCCATTTCCTTTTTGGAATATTCCATTAATTCATAATATTTTATTTATTACCGTAATTATATTTTAAAATTTCTTCCGTAGAGTTTTAAAAATTTAATTTAGTGTTTTCTCGATGGAAAGTAGGTTCCATATTTTTTAAAAATTTGTTTCATTATTATACCCTATTTCAATGCACATAAGGTATTTGATAAAATTTCTATTGGTGTCTTAAAATTAAAGCGATCAATTATGGTGTTCATTAGACATAGTTAAATTCTATTGCTTGGTTTTTATTACAATTTTGGTATCTTGTTGGGTTTTGGAGACACTTTATGGATTTAAAAATTGGGGTAAAATTTTGGAAAGGTTATTCCAGTTCTTAAATACTTATTGACGATTTTGATATTTTGTATCATGTAGTGTTTGTTTAACAGAATGTGGGGTTCTTAAAAATGGCGTTTAAATGTAAATATGGATACTTCATGTGTTCCATTGGATTTTGACACATCCATGGGTGATCGGGGTGCCCAAAAAGATTGGATTTCAAATGATCATGGTGTTTAAAAATGATATTTTCCATGAGGCACAACATTTAAAAATGGTTTATTATTTATTGTATATCCCCTTTTTCCTAAAATGGTTACATGATTCCAAGTGGTGGTGTGTTTATTCAAGTGATATAAAAAGGAGACTTCAAATTTATTCTTCATATCTTTACCCATTAAATATTTTTAGACACACATGGTAACTAAGTGGAATAAAATTCTTTTTTGGATATTTTCATATTACTTCATGTTTTAAACTAATTTGGATATGATTTTGAAAATGTATTGGATTGGAAATATCAATGTCCCAGTAAGTTGTTTGTAATGTTTTTTAAAGGTTTGTTTTGATATGAATTGGTGTGACAGTATGGTTGGTATTTCATAATCTTTGGGAAAGTGGTTTAAATTTCATGGGTTCTTAAGGCCAGGTTGGCACTTGTGAGTGGATTTTTGTGAGATTGGAACTTCAATGGGGGATTAACCAATGTGAGTGGAATCACATAGGTGGTCTCAGTGATTCGTCTATGAAAGTGCGGTGGTGGCTATTCGGCTGAGCCTTGTGTGCATGGACCACCTACTTCCATAATGTACAATTATCATGGGAGATATAGATATCCTTTAGAGGGTAGAGTCACAGTTGATTATTGACGCTGATTAGATGGGTTGGTACCCATTGGTTTTTTTAGAGCCTAGCTAGTATTTTGATACGATATTGGTAGTTAGAATGGTTATTGAGTTGTTTACTAGGGAGCAACACCATATGCCTGCAGGTGTGTCTGATCTGGGTACATCGTGGTATTTCTGAATGGATTTTTAGAAAATCACCATGATAATCAATCTATATGTTTATTATAATTTTCTACTACCTTTGGATATTTTCATTCATTGATAATATTATCTATTTTTCTTTATTTACATTCTTCTAAGCCCCCTTTTCTATAACATGGTATAGTTATTTATTTGGACATTGGTATTGAACCAGTGTTATTGAGATTGAAACTATTTTGAGAAAGGAAAACCTCATCTGTTATCTCAGGAAGTAAATTTGGAGAAAGATTCAATTTGTTGTTTAAAAGTATTCATAGTTTATTTTTTAAATATATTTCAAACTAGTGTTTCTGGACTATTTTGGGGAAAGAAATGCATGGTCTCTGTGGTGATTACCTACTATAATTTTTAATCTCACACCCTACTTATTCCACTCAACATTAGTAGAGCCGATTTGTTTTGTAGGTTTAGGCTTTGGCTTCATCTGTTCACCTTTAGAGAAGGTTGGTATTGTGGTTGGTGGCGACCAAGAGATCACATAGAGATCATGTGGTGTGGTTTACTTTTAGTTCTCTATTATCTTACTATTTGGTTCTTTAGTTTTTGTATATGGATCCGTTAATAAATTAATTTAAAATTAATTTACTATTGGATCTTTTATATGGTCTTATTATTTATATGATCCTAGTTTATCATGAAATAGTTATTTCCATAGTGATCACTATGATTCCCAACACTAGTTTATAGCCTGTGGGGATTGCGAAAACCCGTCAGGCTATGTCTTGGACTGAGTCAGATGTCGGGTTGGATGGCTCCCAGCTTGGTTTTTGACACAATTTAATTGTAAAAATAATCATAGTAGAATAAATTATATTAGTATATGTATAATTAATTTAAATTAAATTTAAAAATGATATTAAGTATAATTAATCTATATAATAAAAATAGATGAAAAAGAAGTTTTCCATTAATATTCAGTGTTTTTCACTATTAATCAAAAGCTAAAACTTCTCAAAAAATACCACAAAGTCATCCTATGTAAATTTTTTTTTATGATTAAAAAATGAAGTTTATTTTTTCAAAAAAACTTATAAAAATGAAAAAATATAGTCATAAAACATGGCTTCCATTAAAAGGATGGAAACTGAACTTTAGAAAAATACAACTTGTTATGCCTAAAATTAGATTTTTCAATATTTTATGCCGATCATAATTATTGGAAGAATTTCATTAATGGGTTTTTAATTTATAATATATAAAAATCATTAATATTTATCTCTAATAGTTTTTAATTTTAATTATTAATATAAAATGATTTTTGGGGCTTGACAATAGTGTATTAATAAAAACATAACATTTTTATTAAATAGGTTTTTATTTTAATTTATAATTAATTTATTACAAAAAATTCAATCTATAAATGTGTGTGCTCCATAGTTTAATAATTTTTTTCGTATTAAAAATATCTATCATTCCAATAGATGAGTGATAAATATTGCTATATTTTAATAAAAATAGTATATTGAAGTTCGGTTAAACATGATCTTTCATGTTACAAAAGCTCTTTAATGAACTCAATGTTGTTTCTAATATAAGAAAAACATGGTATTTAATGTAATAAAATATAACCTATGTGTTTCATGTAATGAATTCAAAAAAAATTTACAGCATAAAAGTGAAGAATATCTTTGATAATTCATATAAAAAATGTATATTCAATGTTTCATGAAATTAAAAATATTAAAAATATTAACATAAATAGAAAAAATATTTCAAAAAATATTTGGTTATTATAGTTCTTCTCCAAACATAACTGTTGGTTCTTACAGAAAAAGTCATTATATTGTGTTCACATAAAATTTTCCCACTCAGAGATCTTCTCTTGAAACTGACCATGTTGCAAATACACCCAATCCAATGGTATAGTCCTACCCAGAAGATATTTATCACTATGACCCACAAACCATATCATATTTTCCTCAATGGAAACATCATCATAATGTGCTAAATCATCTATATCAATCAAAAGGGAATTATATGGATTATATGACTGATGTTGCGACATGAGGAGTACACCATGCATGGAGCAATAACACAATGGATGGGATAAACAACACACCAATAGAATGAACCTACCCACAATCTAAAAAAAGAAGACAGACCTGGGTTCTATCTTCACCAATTTTATGATATAACATTTCCCCAATCTTGGATACACTCAAAGGAAGAAATTTCTCAAATTTTAATTCTAGAGGTCACCTATGATGTTCACCACAGGAATATTTCCGACTCTTTGTGGTTCACAATGGCAATCTGCACAATTGTACATGCTCATACATCCACAACACCAGACATGGCCCAAAAATCCCAAACCGAGCTACCTCTGACCAGAAAACAGGGGATTGAAATGACTATCCATTTAAATCTTCAAATAATTCCATTTTGATCGATGTAAGGAATCTGTTATTACATAACAACTCCATGATGTCCATATGTTTCTCTAATGAACCAACCAAATCCAAAAAATAGGTTGGTAACATGTCCTATAGAATCTGAATAGTCTGCTCATATTGGACATCATTCTGAATATTATAGGATTTTCTCAAAATAAAGAATGATCCCAGATCTATCTGAAGTCCCTTCATGAAAAGTGATGTAAAATGAGTTTCTCTATTTGGAACTATACACCTTAGAACACCATGCAACCAAACAAACCCTTACATGTAATTTCTATAGATCAACAATAGTGAAGGTATCCATGATATTTATGTAGTGGAATGCGGTAACACCCCACAATTTCCTAAAAATAAATAGAAATGCATGGAACTTTGTTTTAAGTAGATATTTTTAACTAGATTTTAAAACATAACTTTTCCACTTCTATGTTTTGAATTTCAAGAAAAAGTCATCTAAAATTGTGTTCAGTATGTCATTTGGAGTCTATTGGAACCAATATGTTTTTTAGTGAATAGTAACATACCCTTATGAATAGTATTATGAATAGTAATATGACCCTAATGAATAGTAAATTGTATTATTATTTTATTTTCTAAAGGATTTAAGATAATGATATCTGGATTAAATTTTCAATGTGATATAAAAGTAGTTATGACATTTAAATAATTAATTTTTGAATTAAGTATGATTTTATTTTAAAATTAAATTAAAAATATTTAGAAATTTATTTTAAAAAATTGGACTTCATTTTTGAAATCTACACGTCAATAAATGGTTATGGTGAATTTTGGGAATTTTTTTGAAATAGTTTATTATTCGGTGAATAGTAAAAAATACAGTTTTTAGTTTCAGAGTGTTAATGACATCATTAATGATGTAATAATGATGTCATAAATCTGGTCGACTAGTGTATAGTTAAATACAATTTGAGGTGTCCCAAGTGGCTTATAACATGGGAAAATACCAAGTGAAAGCCCATGGTTTTGCAAATACCACTCATGAGGTGTCCCTTGGAAATTATTAAAATATTCCCTTATTTTTCCTATAAATACCAACCCATTCCTTCGTCATCTTCATTCCCAATTCCTCCTCAACCAATCTCTAGCCTCCTTACCTTCCTTGTAGTCCTCCCATGTTTTCCTCAATCCCCTAAGGTCCCAACCTTCTTGTTCTAAGAGTTACTCTACAAGGTAGGAAAATTCTCAATTTCTTTCTTTTCCCATTCAAGTTCTCTTTTTTGTGGAATAACATTCAAATTTCCATACCATGTTTTTATTTAATTATTATTCATGATCTAATCTATATAATGACTCATTTATGGAAGGTTGACCCTTGTCCCCACTATTTTCAATATTTCCTAAAACAACATTGTGTAGCCATTAGGCTACTGAATTTTTGTAAGGGATTTCTCAATTATTCTTTTATTTTGAGTTCCTTTCTCATTATTTCTTCATCTCTTCTTACCCAAGTAGAATTAAATCTCCATAAAAAATGTATATTATTCATTTTCTGACGTTAATGGAAAATTCATCATCATTATTTTTCTCCTCTTCCAATTATTCAAGGAATAAAAATATTGTCTGTGATGTGTCGAATTACAGACATCGTGGATGATGTGATTTGATTTTTCATTAACTCTTCCAAGTATGGATATGAAACCATTTTTGTGGTTGAACCAAGTTATTATATATGTATTATATCTCATCAATGTTTCTAGAATTATTTTTAACCCATGGTTTTAATTTATAAAATGAAACGAGGTCCTTTTTATCAAAGAACCACTAAAATGATCTAAAAGAACATCATTAATGTTCTAACTTATGAATCATCCTCATGTAAGAATTCATAATGATAAATGGTATAATTTTTTTACTGTATATATTTAAATACTACTCCATTCCATTTCTAGAGTTTCACTTCCAATCGACATGAATGTCCACCATGAACCAATCATAGAAATCATGTGAAGAACTCACCCAAAAACAGTGCAAGGAGCAAGATACTAACAATTAAAGGGTGAAATGATGGTATGAAATGATAATATAAGATGTTATTAACATGAAAATGTTTCTATAAAATACTAATAACACTTTTTAACCATTATACAGGATGTTTAAACATGTTTGAAGTAAGACAAACCCGAGGTAAGGGAATTCTAAACCCGATTTCCATTATTTGGGTTAACCTTCTAATTCAATATTTATGTGCTATCTAAACTATTTGTGTGATGGGTTCTATTTATATTTTGTTTTATTATGTGTATTTACAGTATATATACATTCTCCATTCACTCTATTAAGTCTCTCTTCAATTGTATGATATTTATAATGGGCTTTTCTTTAAAAATCATATTTTTAAATTCGGTTTAACAAAATTACAAAGCAATGTTTTTATGGAATTATTCATGTTGTGTGATTATGTATTGGTTATTGGGAATTATTTATTATTAAGGGTGGTAAATATATCTCCTCCAATGCATTTGGTATGTTTATGTTGGAGGGAGGCCGTATGGTTACTCCAAGTGTAACTATGATGGTTACACAAAGTAAGGTAGCAGTGAGGGTTACAGATTATAAGGTCGCCAAGAATGGTTACAAGATTATGTATGTAATGACCCAAGATAAATTTATGATTATATTTATGTTCTCATATTTGTGTGGATGTTTTGTAAATCTCATGTTACACTAAGTAAGTATATATGGGTGACAAGAATCTCTTTTGAAAATGTTTTCATACATTACGAGTATTCTTGGACTAATGTGATATTTCCTTCTTTTTCATCCCTTACTTTGCTATTGTTATCTTCCCAAGTTTTTAAATGATTTTCACAGGTTAATGGCTGTGTAAGACAAGGAATGAAGGTATGTTAAATGTTGAAAAATTGTCAATGAGTCTTGTTTTGTGTTTTAATATTTTATATTTTGAAAAAATGGAATCTATTTTTATGGTACCCACTCTGTAATAATGTGTAATGTTATGAATGTATTTTCACAATTCCCTAAATCTCTAAACATTAAAAGATCCTCAATGTAAAAGGACATGTTTTCTTGACTAAATTTAAGATTATGTATGTAATAAGGTAGGGTCCTTATAGTTGGTATCAGTGAATGGTTTAGATTACATTAGGGGTTAGGGTGATGTTAATAGAATACCACAAATTATTTTCACTCTACGTTTAATTTGAAATGTTATAGAATTTAAATATTACCATGTAGCTTCATCTATGATATGTTTGTTCAGAACAGTTGTCTGTAGAAGGAACAGGGATGATGAAGAGGAGAGACACCGAATGAATGACATCCTTCTAGAACTACAACCCGGAATGGTAGGGATTGGAACCGAGCAGTTTGTGAGAGTAATGGCTCAACTAACGCATGAAATAAATGGTGGTGGAATCCATTCATGAGAACCAATATAGGTACCACAATAGAACATGAAAGTAGTGGAATATTTTATGAGAGTACACCCTCCTGCATTCAATAGATCTTTTGACCTAGTAGCAGCTGAAGGATGGATCTACGCCCATGAAAAGATATTTGATGTTATGGGATGTTCAGATAATCAAAAGGTAAGTCTTTCCATTTATCATTTAAAAGGGGGAGTTGATCAGTAGTGGTCAATGGTATGAAATACTATGGGTAGAGAGGAATTTTATGGCTTATAATGGGATGAATTTAAAATCCTTTTCCTTGAAAAATATTTTCCTAAGGTGGTGAGACTTGGAATGGAGAAGCAATTCCTTCAATTCAAACAGAAGGAGGAAGATTCAGTGGCTGTGTATGAAGCAAACTTCACCCAACTGTCAAGGTATGCTCCAAATCTTATTCTGGATCATGATTGGAAAATCAACTACTTTTACTCAGGATTGAAGCCATGGTATTGAAGGGCGTTGGACTCCCGTGAATTCAAATGTTATGAGAAACTTGTCCAATGTGCTGAGAGGGTCGAGATGGAGTTTTCTGATGATATTGTGGATTTTGGAAGCAAAGAGAAGAAGATTTCCAGTTGGAAAGAAATAGGTAAGAATCAACCAACGTAATCTGACGGTAAGAAAATCCAATTTATGGTCTGTGAAAAGTGTGGCAAGAAACAGAGTATGGAATGTCTTAGCAAAACCGGGATGTTTTTTAAATGTGTTAAGCTTGGAAATATTGCTTGAGATTAAAATGAAAATGATCCTAAGACTGTAAAGTGTTTTAAATGTGGTGAAATGTGTCAGTATTAAAATTTCTTCCCAAAGAGAGATCCAAAAGATGCAAAGAAGCCAGACTATAAGTAGAAAGGTGTAGTGAGATCCTTTACGACTACATCAGCAGATGTCGGGTCATCCAATGAAGTTGTATCAGGTACTTTGTTTGTTCACTCAGATTTTGATAATGTTTTATTTGATAAGGGGACTTCACATTCCTTCATCTTTGATAAATTTTCTTGTAAATTAAAAATATCACCTCAAAAAAGGATACTAGAACTTGTTGTTAAAACAGAAGGGGTAAATGTTATAGCCAAGAGGAATTATAAGAATATTTATATTCTAGTATGTGGAAAGACTTTACCTACAAACCTTGTTGTTTTACCCTTATTCGAGTTTGAAATTATTCAGGGAATAGAATGGCTTTCAGATTGTCATGGTAAGTATAACTTTAGTGTTAAAGAATTTTTTTTAGAAAGAGATTTAGTTTATATTCATAAATGAACCCATACAATTGATAAAATATCAGGATGCTGAGAAACTATTGAAAGATACAAATGAAAGTTATCTTTCCCATATTGTTGAAAACAAGGGAAAAACTCAAATTAATGATGTGCCAGTGGTAAATTAATACCTTAATGTTTTCCTTGTTGAGTTACCCGGTGTCATACCTAACCAAGAATTTTAATTCACAATTGACTTAGTTCCTGATGCTAAGACAATTTTAAAACCCACATATCCTATGGCTCCAATAGAACTTCTTGAATTGAAAAACTAGTTGCAGGATTTTCTTGACAAAGGATTCATTATTCCTAGCACTTCAGTATTGGGAGAACATATTTTGTTTGTTAAAAAGAAAGATGGTTCCATGAGACATTGCATTGATTATATAGCTTTGAATAACATCACTATTAAAAACAAGTATCCTTTGCCTCATATCGCTGACTTGTTTGATCGGCTCAAGGGAGCTCAGTACTTTTCCAAGATTGACTTGAGATCCAGATACCATCAGCAGAATGTGAAGGAGGATGACATCCCGAAAACAACCTTTCATACTAGATATGGGAATTATGAATTTTTGGTTATTCCCTTTGGGTTAACTAATGCACCTACTGTATTCATGAATCTTATGAACAGTGTATTTCATGAGTTCTTGGATAAGTTTGTGGTTGTATTCATTAATGACATTATCGTATTTTATAAAAATAAAGAGGAGCATGAAAAACACCTATGTGTTGTTTTAAAAACATTAAAAGAAAAGAAACTGTATGGAAAATTCAGCAAGTATGATTTTTGGTTGAAAAAGATTTCTTTTCTTGGGAACATTGTAAATAAGGATGAAATAATAGTTGATCTGAATAAAACAAATGTAGTTGATGAATGGAAAAGTCCCACAAATGTTAAATAGATTTTTAGTTTTCTTGGGTTAGTAGGTTATTATCGACAGTTTGTTAAGAACTTTGAACGGTTATCTATCCTGATAACTAAGTTAAAACGAAAAGGGTTTAAATTTGTTTGGACAGAGGAATGTGATGTTTTTATTCAGGAACTGAAAAATAGATTGGTGAATGCTCCATTTTTTGACTTACTTTTTCATAATACTGAGTTTTTCATCTACAATGATTCTTCTTTGAAGGGAATTGGTTGTGTTTTGATGGAGAATGACCAGGTAATTGCCTACAATTCTATACAACTTAAACCGCATGATCTAAATTATACCACACATGATTTGTAATTGGTATCTATGGTTTTGGCTTTGAAAATATGGAGACATCCTTTATATGGAACGAAATGTCAAATATATACTGACCATAAAAGTCAGAAGTATATATTCACTCAGATGGAATTAAATATGTGGAAGAGAAGATGACTAGATCTGAAAAAGGATTATGACTACAGGATCAATTATCATATTGGGAAAGAAATCAAAGTGGCAGATTCCTTATTTCGAAAACATCATGCATCATTAACCATGATACGTTTGGAACATGATCCCTTGATTAATGATTTGATGAATTTTGGCTTAGAAGTTGTTGGTGCAGAAAATACCTCTGTTTTGTTCCAGGTTTCAGTGCAGTATTCGTTGTCAGACAGAATTAAGCAAGCAGAGAAAAAAGACCACGATCTAGAGAAAAAAGTATAATTGGTTAAAATGGGTAAGTTTCCAGAATTTAATATTGATAATGATTGTGCTAGAGATTTGGTAAAAGGTTGTGTGTGCCTTGTGATTCCTAGTTTAAGAAATAATTTTTGTGTGAAGCTCATAGTTCTCCATTTTCTGTTCATCCTGGCTGTACTAAGATGTACAATGACCTTCGAGAGTATTATTTGTGGGATGGAAATCAAAGATATATTGTGTATTTTTCCATGAAATGTTTGACATGTCAACAGGTTAAAGTCGTGTGGTAGTTAAGGGAATACTTCAGCCTTTACCAGTGCTAGAGTGGAATTGGGAGAATGTATCCATGGAATTTGTGGTGGGACTTTTAAAGAACTCTCGAGGTAACAATGTGATTTGGGTTATTGATGATCGGATGACAAAATCCGCACATTTTCTTTCTATTCGAGATAAAATGTCTTTAGATCATTTTTTTAAATTGTAACTCAAGGAGATTGTAAGTTGACATGGATTTCCTCTTTCCATTGTATCTGACCGAGATCCAAGGTTCACTTCTATCTTTTGAAGGCACTTCAGAAGTCGTTGGGCACAATGTTAACTTTCATTACATCTTTTCATACTCAATCAGATGGGAAATCAGAATGAATGATTCAAACATTGGAGGATATTCATCGAGTTTGTTAAATGTACTATCAGGGAAGTTGGGATCAACATATTTCTTTAGTTGAGTTTTCTTATAATAACATTTGTCATTCTAATATTCAGATGGCACCTTTTGAGGCCTTGTATGTAAAGCGATGTCAGACTCCAGCGTTTTGGGTTGAAGTCGGTGAAAGAATGTTGATAGGGCTAGAATTAGTAGAATATGTGGCGGAGAATGTGACAATGATCCAACAACACAAGAGGATAGCTCAGAGAAGGCAAAAAATTTATACAGATAATAGAAGGAAAGACTTATCTTTCGAAGTAGGTGACCATGTTTTTCTTAAAATCTATCTGTAAAAAAGTGTGATGCATTTTGGTAAGAATGGGAATATAAGACCATGGTTCGTCTGTCCTTTTTAAATCCTAGAGAAAGTTGGAATAATGGCATACTGCGTAGCTTTGCCTCCGAGTTTGTCTCAG
The DNA here is from genome assembly GCA_963277665.1 of Viscum album. Taxonomy (NCBI): domain Eukaryota; kingdom Viridiplantae; phylum Streptophyta; class Magnoliopsida; order Santalales; family Viscaceae; genus Viscum; species Viscum album. The sequence goes on along the minus strand of OY728120.1, from coordinate 1,872,337,985 downwards.
GTACAAAATGTTTTTCATGATACAATGTTGAGAAAGTATGTTCCAGATTCATCACATGTTTTGAGCCCAAAAGCAGTTCCGCTGGAAGAGAACCATTCTTATGAAGAGAAACTAGTTCAGATTCTTGATCGAACGGAATAGGTATTGCGGAATAAGGTAATCCACCAGGTAAAGGTTAGGTGTAGAAACCACATGGTTGAAGAAGCAACATGGGAGTCTGAAAATTCTATGAGGGAAAATACCCTCAGTTGTTTAATAAGTAAATAAAATTGTGAGGACACAATTTCAAGAAGGTGGGGAAAATATAACACCCCGTGTTTTTCTAAAAATAAATAGTAATGTATGGAACTTTGTTTTAAGTAGATAATTTTAACTAGCCTTTAAAACATAACTTTTCCACTTCTATGTTTTGAATTTCAAGAAACTGTCATCTACAATTGTGTTCAGTATGTTATTTGGAGTCTATTAGAACCAACTTGTTTTTTTGGTGAATAGTAACATACCCTTATGAATAGTAATATGAATAGTAATATTACCCTAATGAATGGTAAATTGGATTAGTATTTTATTTTCTTAAGGCTTTATGATAATGATATCTTGATTAATTTTTCAAAGTGATATAAAAGCATTCATAGTTTTTAAATAATTAATTTTTGAATAATGTATGATTTAATTTTAAATTTAAATTAAATATTTTTAATAATTATATTAAAAAAATGGACTACATTTTTGAAATTTACACGTCGATAAATGGTTAGGGTGAATTTTGGAAAAATTTTCTGAAACAGTTGATTATTTGGTGAATAGTAAAAATACAGTTTTTAGTTTCGGTGTGTTAATGACATCATTAATGATGTAATAATGATGTCATAAATATGTTTGACTTGTGTATAGTTAAATAAGATGTGAGATGTCCCAACTGGCTTATATAAAATGAAAATACCGTGGGAAAACCCATGGTTTTGCAAATACCACTCATGAGGTGTCCCTTGGAAATTATTTATATATTCCCTTACTTTTCCTATAAATACCAACCCATTCCTTCATTATATTTATTTCCAATTCCTCCTCAACGAAGCCCAGGCATTCTTACCTACCTAGAATTCCTCCCAAGGTTTTCTGAATCCCCCAAGGTCCCAACCTTCATGTTCTAAGAGTTACTCTACAAGGTATGAAAATTCTCAATTTCTTTCTTTTCCCAATCAACTTATCTTTTATGTGGTATAACTTTCAAATTTCAATACCATATTCTTATTTTATTCTTATTATTGATCTAATATATATTATTATTCATTTCTGTATGGGTGAAGCTTGTCCCCTCTATTTTTAGTATTTTCTAAAACCATGTTGTGTAGCAGTTAGGCTGCATAATTTTTGTATGGGGTTTCTCAATTATTCTTTTATTTTGAGCTCCTTTATCTTTATTTCTTCATCTCTTCATACACAAGTGTCATTAAATATCCAGAAATAATTTATATTATGGATGTTCTCATGTTCATTGAAAATTAATTATCATTATTTTTCTTCTCTTCCACTTATTCAAGGAATAAAAACATTGTCCGTGATGTGTCGAATTACCGACATCGTGGATGACGTGACTTCAATTTTCATTAAATATTTAAAGTGTGGTTATAAAACCATATTTATGGTTGAAAAAAGATATAATATATTTATTATAGCTCATAAATGGTTCTGGAATTTTTCTTAACTCATGGTTTTAATATATAAAATGAAATGAGGTCGTTTTTATCAAAGAACCACTAAAATGATCTAAACGAACATCATTAATGTTCTAACTTATGAATCATCCCCATGTAAGAATTAAAAATGATAAATGGTATAATTTATGTTACTAGAAATATTTAAATAATACTCCATTCCAATTATGGAGTCTCACATCCAATAGATAAGAATTTCCACTATGAACCAATCATAGAAATCCTGTGAAGAACTCACCCAAATATAGTGCAAGGAGAAAGATACTAACAATTAAAGGGTGAAATGATGTTATGAAATGATAATATAAGATCTTATAAACATGAAAATGTTTCTTGAAAATACTAATAACACTATTTTTACCATTATACTAAAATTTTAAACAAGATTTATGTAAGGAAAACCATATGTAAGGGAATTATAAACCCGATTTCCATTCTTCGGGTTAACCTTCTACTTCATTATTTATGTGCTATCTAAATTTTGTGTGTGATGGGTTCAATTTATATTATGTTATATTATGTGTATTTAAGTTATATATACATACTCCACCCACTCTATTATTTGTCTCTTCAATTTTATGATAATCATAAGGGGCTTTTTTCTAAAAAGCCTATTTTTAAATTCGGTTTTACGAAATTCCAAAGAAAATTTTTATGGAATTATTAATGTTGTATGATTAGGTTTTGGTTCTTGGGATTTATTTATGATGTAGGTTAAGACCTATATTTCACTCCAATTAATTGGGTATGTGTATGTTCGAGGTCGGCCATTTGGTTACTCCAAGTGTAACTGCGATGGTTACACAAAATAAGGTAGCTGTGAGGGTTACAGATTTTCACGTAGCCAAGAATGGTTACAAGATTATGTAATTAATGCCCTAATATAACTTCATGATTATATTTATTTTCTCATTTTTGTGTGGATCTTGTTTAAATCTCATGATACATGAAGTAATTATATATGGGTGACAAGCATGGGTTTTGAAAATGTTTTCATACGTTACGAGTATTCATGGACTAATGTGCTCTTTCCTTATTTTTCATCCATTACTGAGCTTTTCTGTGCATCACTAGTTTTTGAATGATTTTCACAAGTTAATGGATGTGTAATACAAATAATGAAGCCATGTTAAATGTTGAATAATTTTCAAGGAGTCTTGTTTTACGTTTTAATGTTTTATATTTTGAAAAAAATGGAAACTATTTTTATGGTATCCACTCTGTAATAATTTGTAATGTTATGAATTTATTGTTTTAATTATATAAAGCTATAAACTTTAAAATATCTTCAATGTAAAATGAAGCATTTTCTTGAATAAATTCATTATTTTGTATGTAATAAGGCAAGGTCATTATAGATTCCTTCTTCAATCAATCCAAAATCACCCACACATCATCATTCTCATGGTTTTTCCTTAGAAATCCTGTCACATAATCCATAGTGACATCATCCAATTTTAACATTGGGATGGAAAAATGTCTCAAAACTCCTAGCTGGCCTTTGATTCTTGGCTTTCACCTTCAAATAATTGAAACATCAATCGGTGAAGAATGCTACATATTTCATCATTCTTGAACACCAGTATTTTATAGAATGATCAGGATACATATTCGTCAATTTATGTTGAACCTCCTTTCAGGAAGCATGAAAATCCCTCATCAGCTCCCCACATAAGCCCATAAGAACCATACTCAGCTTTAGTAAATAATAGAGGTGCCACTGACAAGACACAATACTGACAGTGTCAACCCAACATATAATTTTCCTCTAAAAATTAGCACTATATATTAGATAACTACTTAGTCTGGATCTGGTCCAAAATCATGTGTATAACAGATGTCAAAATCAGACCTAGTTATCCTTATGACTCCCGGACATTTAGATTCATGTCTAAAAATATATCCATTATCTCCAGTCATAACCATATTGCTAGAAAAGAAATTTCTCTAATTTTTTGTGAATGAAATTAGAAACAAATATCCCATTTTTTGTGTATAATCCATCTCAAAATAAAAAGGCATTAGATACTTGACCCACCTTGTAACAACCCAATCTTAAACGGTACACTTCTCTTTGAATAATACAATAGTGTGTGTTGTACGCAACTTCGAATTCTAACACACCACAACCAATCAAACTAGCCGTTATGAGTAGTAATACCAACATGTTAAAATTTTATAAATTTCATCTTTCAAAATGGACTTCATTTTTGGATTCGGAGTATTGAAATTAGTTTATTGTGAATTTTTGGTTTTATTTCTGAAAACATTAAATTTTGGATGAATAGTGAAAAACATTGAGTTATAGTTTTAATATGAATTCTTATTTAAATAATTATTTATTTTATTTAAATTTATTTTAGGTTAAAATATATAAATAATACCTATATAAATTTAATATTATTCGTTGGAGTTAGTTTATAATAATTTTAGATATATATAAATTTTATTGAACTTTTTACCGTCTTTCACTCACCTCCTAGGAGCATTTGAAAATTTACATAAAACAAAATTTTACCACTTATGTGAGTTGAATTTCAAAAATCCAAGAGACACGATTGATATCAGTAAGTAAAATGTGGTTCAATAAGATGAAAATAATTTTTGGTGATTTGTAACTTTTTACTTTTATTTACCACGGTTAAAAGAAAATATCGTAATTAAGGGTAAAAATGATATTATTATTACCCTAACACATGTTCTAAATGTATTGGATAAGTATAATTTGACCAAAAATAACCATAGGAATAAAATATGATCCACTTTGGTCAACTTGGATTAGATTAGGACATTTGTAATTATTTAATTCAAAAAAGAGTTAAAAGTGTTAAATTCAACGTTTAATAACTAAAACATTTTTAATATAGGGTTACACATTAGATAAATTCTACTATAAATAATCATTATAAATATAAGGCGATTTCTTACCTAATTTTATATTATTTATATTTTTTAGACATTAAAAATTTTATTTTATTTATGACACAATGATGATGTAGTAATTAGCTAATTAATGAAATATTAAAATAATTGATATTATAAATATCCAAATAAATGTAATTTTGGACTTTATATGAATTAAAATAATTATACAGGTTAATATGACATGTTAGTATTGTTTAGAGTAATTTTTCTAAAGTAATAATGCTGTTTTGAATTTAGAAAAAACAAACTACCAAATAGTTTCAAAATTGATATAAAAGAGTTTTTAAAACAAATATTATATTATTAACTGAAATTATATTCCTAAAAATCCAAGGTTCTTCCAAAAGACTTATATAATTATTTTTCTATAATTAATGAACCAATTGTGTTTCTCTTGTATGTTTATAGTAAGTTTATTAACCACATAATATAAAAATACAAAGAGACATGATAAACGTCAAACTATTTAACTATGAGTTAAATCTAAAAGATAAGGATAATATAGAGACCCAAACCTGTCTAAAACCTATTGGTTGAGGGTTTTTCGACCTATCCTCGCCTTAGGCTTTCAATATTTCATTTTGGAGCCATTAGAAACCCAAAATGATTTTATTATAAAATAATATTTCTAGATTTTCCTAAGGTGCCCCTCACCCCTCTTATAAAAGGTCACTTCCCCTTCTCTCTAATTTACACCTTCCAAGCCATATGAATAAAAAAACCCTTCCAAAATACCCTCTAAACTATCCTCCATTAATCCTAGAGGCCTTCCATTAGTCAGAAAGCCATCCTAAGGATCCCTTTTGGTCAAATCAAAAGGAAGAACCTGAAGAAGAGGTAAATATTTCATCACCTCTTTCATGTTCCTTTCTTCTTCCACTTCCTCTTTCTTTGTTGTTTCCATTATAAAATAATAAATCTATTATATTATATATACTGTGATGTTATAATAAATATCGTACAACCATATTCGTTATTCTATCCATCCTTTTAATGACATGTCACCATACGTGCGTATGTACGGCTTACCGTCTCCACATCGTGGTGTAATAGTTATTCCATACATTATTTTTTAGATTGGTATAATAACGATGTGTAATTGATGTAAATAATAAATTTAACATGATAATGATTCTGTATATATGATATACCATCAAATTATATATTATATTAATATCAGAAGAATGATATTTTCTCTCGTGCGTACATACGGATTACTGTCTCCATGAACGCGATGAGATTCATTCCTCATCGTATCCATTCCTGACAAATTTTAATTAGATGACTAAAAATAATGTTTAAATACATAATATCATTATGAATATGAATAAGATACATTCTATCCATAACAAACATTACCTACGTATCAAAGCATGTAAAAGAAAAATGAATCAGTTAAAACCCAAAACGACGATAATACAAAGATATTATTAACAAAGAAATGTTAAAAGATCATATATGATATTATATTAATTTATGTGATTCATGTATAATTTAATAAAAATTATTTCACCAACATACATGATGTTTAACTACCCTCAACCAATGAAAAGTACAAGGTAATGGTTAATTTCACAATCTCTTTATTATCTGAGGTTGTTTTTATGTAAGTATCTACTGTGACCTCTTTATCATCCACATCCATGTTTCTTAAAAATGTATTCCAAAAATATTTTACTATTTACTAGACTATGGTTTAAAGTCATTTATACCACTGTTTGACTTTTTATAAAATGGGTTGAAAGTAATCTTTCTGTCGTTTTCCAAAAAGGTACTTTATGTCATTTTCGAAAAAATTAAGCTAAGAATGTTTATTTAATTTATAATGCGGGTGTGGCTATTTTCAGCAATTATAACCTCATAAAATCTCCCCTTAAAAGATTATAAGAATATTTCCAAAATAAATTTTTTATTTTATAATTATATGAATTTTCAATGATTTCAAAATAGAAAGAGATAATTCTCTAAAAACGGTTTTGATTTCAACTATGTCAACATCCTTTGAAGGATTTTATTCTTATTTGAAGATTATTTATTATGATACAAAACTTCCACATTGTATTGCAGGTTTTGTTATATGTTTGACTGTGGATGTGTTATTCTCATACCATTTATGGTTTGTTGATAAATTATTGACATTTCGTATGCCATTTTTAATACGAATTTTTATGTTATGTTTAAAACATTTCATATGAAGAATGCATTGGACATAGTAAGTGAAGGGTGGATGTAACGACCCGAAATTTTGAATAAATCTTGTTTCCTAATTTTATGTGTTATTTTATTTTTATACTCAACAAAAATGTTTCATTTAATAACATGATTATAATTAAAATGAGACCGTTGGGTTTTTACTGTTATATGACCATTGGTCAATATGACCGCTGGAAACTAAACCTTTTGATTATTGTCTCTAAATACAATTAATCTTGGTTAATTATTATAGAAAGAAGATTCGATTGCCTCACCCAGTAGTCTTGGACCAATCTAAGCCCATCTAACAGAACATGGGAAGGAGGTAGTACCACTGGGCTTTGCTCTGGACCAAACCCAAGCTCAACATCATCGTGTGAAGCTAGAACGGAATCGCCTTTGCGAGAAGTTCAAAATGATAGAAATTACTACTCATGCGAAATTGGCTGACACTCCCTCTGATTCTCTCACCTTAGCACAACTTACACTTAGGTCCTATGATGGTGTGATAAGGGGCTATGTAAGGAGACCATAACTGCCTTGTGTAATCCTTTGTTTTAAATAAAAATTGGGATTTCTTCCTATGATGAAGTTTATAACTTTTCAAATGTCCGGATAAATATAGTATGCATATTTTTGGTGAATTTTATAGAAAGGATATTTTAAAAAATGTTTATGTAAACCTTAAATAATTAAAAATGTGTAATGATTTTCAAAAAATGGTCTTCTACAATTATGTTCAGTACGAAATTTAGAGTCTAATAAGATCAACTTGATTTTTGATGAATAGTAAATTATGAATAGTGATTTTATTCTTAGAATTAGTAATGTGATTAAATGGATTAGTAATCTCACTTGAAGAAAGTATTAATATAATCTAGGCACCTTGATTAAGTAATGTGATTCAATAAAATGGTTAAATAACAGTTTCATAAATTATTATTCAAGTATTAGTTTTTTCAGGTGAAAAGTATTTTTTAATTAACAATTAAATTAAAAATATTTAGAAAAGTATTTTTATAAAATGGATTTCATTTTTGAACTCAGAGCATCGATATTATGTTAAGGTAATTTTTGGGGATTTTTCTGAAAAAAATGAATTTTCGGTGAATAGTTATTTATTTAAAAAATATATTAAAAATATTTAGAAAATTATTTTTATAAAATGGAGTTCATTTTTGAAATCAGAGCATTGATATTTGGTTAAGGTGAAATTTTGGGATCTTTCTGAGAAAGTTGAATTTTCAGTGAATAGTAAAAATACAGTTTTAGGGTTTTGGTATGTTTAATGACATCATAACTCTGTCATGATGATATCATGAGATATTTTATGGGTTGGCCGACTAAAGGTGATGAATTATTGTGTGGGGGTCCTCATGTGGCCTAACTCCATGGGAAGTACCATGGGAGGGCCCATGCTTTTGAGAAAACCACTTTTGAGGTGTCCTTGGCCATTAATGCCTTGTCCCCTCACATTCCCTATAAATACCAAGCCATACTCTCATCCATTTAGACTCCCCACTCTCCCCCAACGATGTTCTGGTCTCATTACCTCCCAAGGAGTTCTCCCGAGGGGCCCCCAATCCCTCAAGGTCCCAACCTTTGAGTTTTATGAGTTATATTTTAAGGTAAGGGATCCGACCTCTCTCTTCTTTTCAAGTAATCTCTTTTACGTAATTTCTTTTATACTCCTTGTTCTTATGTTTTAGGATGTTCTTATATATTAATTTTACTGCCCTTTTCATTTTCATATGATGAGATACCCCGTCTTTCTCTCATCAATTCGTTTTAAGAATGTTTAAGTGGCGCCGTTAGGCTGCCAAATTTTTAAGGGATTCTTTCACCCTTCTCATTTTCACGATCTATTTCCATGTCAAGTCTTTCAAGTTCCTTTTTATTATGTTGGGGTATGATATCTATATTTACCATACTGAACCCTTATGTTCATATGATGAGAGAACCTCTTTTGATCTTGTCAATTCATTTTGGGTTGAAGTTTAAGTGACGCCGTTAGGCTGCCGAATTTTTAAATGATCCGTTCGCCTTTCTCATTTTTCAAGGATCTACATTCAAGTCAAGTATTTCAAGTTCCTTTTTTATTATGTTGGGTTATGAACTCTATATCTATCATACTGATCTTTTATGATGAGTGACCCTATTTTGATCCTATCAATTCATTTTGGGTTGAAGTTTAAGTGACGCCGTTAGGCTGCCGAATTTTTAAGCGATTCGTTCGCCTTTCTCATTTTTCAAGGATCTACTTTCATGTCAAGTATTTCAAGTTCCATTTGTATTATGTTTGGGTATGATCTATATATATATCATACTGATCTTTTTATTTTCATATGATGAGAGACCCTATTTTATCTCATCAATTCATTTTTGGTTGATGTTTATGTGACGCCGTTAGGCTGCCGAGTTTTAATAAGAGAAATATTATTTTTGTCTTCCTTTCATGATCTTCATTTCATATGGTAAATCTTTCAAATTTCATTACCATGTTCATATATCCTTCATATTCTGTCCCTCTACTGTTTTATGGATCATTTATGAGTGGGTGACCCATGTCCCATCTCTTTTTAATGTCTTCTAAAACCTCGTAACATAGCCGTTATGCTGCAGAATTTCTGTTTCAAAATGCCTATCTCTTTTTCTAAAGTTCTTTTGTATTATTAAGTGAATACTCAAACCTATTTCTTCTAAAGGGGTATTCACATATATACCAAAATGTTCTATTTTAAATTCTGGGATTTACATACATGAGACCCACCTTCCTTTTCTGTGGGTTTTAAAGTGACGTAAATATCATGTCTTTAAAGCAGTTTTTAAAACGTTATGATTATGAAATGAAACCCATTTATTTTATGCTATATGGGTTATTTATGAAATGTTTGATGATGATATATGTGGCTCACATGATAATAAAGGAAAATTTAAGGGTTCATCCTGATAGCGCTCCAATGCATTGGGTAATGATGTAACATCTAGAGATTACAATTTTCACGATATCTTGGTGAATAACCTTGGTAATTTTAAAATGACACCTTGGAGATGGACTTTGGTGATATGTTCATGATTGTATATGTTAAATGATGTAGCCACATCTTAAAGTTATGAGAAATGTTATTTTTATTATGATATGCCACATGATTTTTTTTCTCATGCCATAATGTTCTTTTTCATGACATAGTTGATGTATCTCAAGTTCACATGTTAAATGTTTCCCTTGTTTCCCTTACTGGGCCTTCTGCTCACCCTTTCATTTGATGTATGTCACCAGGTTATGAGATGCAGTAATGAACCTAGGATAAACATGAGTAGAATCCTTTCAAGTGTTTAAGAAGAATGTTTTATGTTTTCATGTTTTATGTTCCTGGTTTCCAAGATACTAAACCTTAAAGATCCTCAATTTTGTAAAATGTAATGAATGTTTATGTGATAAAAAGGAGGGATTCTATAGTTGGTATCAAAGGATGGTTTAGTTATTTGTGGAAATTAGGATATGAAAACTTTAGGAAGAATCCTACAGAAAAGATTATATATAGGAAATCTTCCTGGTATTTTGGTGAGTATTGAGTAATGTGTTGCCAAGAAAATACATCCTTGTCTGGATACGAGCAGGTAGAGGTGGCTCTGGTACAGATGTACATAAGGGTAAAACTCCAAAACACCGCTTTGAGCTAGACTTAAATGGGAACTGGTACACGACAATGGGCCTTGCTGCACTCTTGGTTACGACACTCCCGGGGGATATGCTTTGGTAAATTCACAAGCTTTGTATGAACCATTGTTAAAGGAAAAAAGATAAAATAAAATAAAGATTCACATAAGAATATATGATCATGGATAACCTAGATGAGAACCTAGGGGATCACAAGTTATGGTATACTTTTCTTCTACAAGTTATCCTTATATTCTTTAAGTTATTTTTCATGATTATTAGATAAGTATTTAAGCCCCTAATTATACTTTCTATTATTAGTTAATGGTGGGAAATGGAAGGACATGTCCCAACAACCAATGTGATAGGAAATGCGACGATTGCCGTATTGAAATGACAGAGATGATTAGGGGATTAAAATATGATTATTATTTTGGAAGATGTTCACTATATTGGTACCCTATATGATTGAGGTAAATATATTACTACGGTATTTTCATTAATGAGTAAGGTTGACTTATATTTTGAAGAATCGATGAATTTAAGGTGGAATTATAGTAATTTAGGTTACTTATGGGAATGATTAACCTATCTTGGGTATAATATGTTTAGGTTAGCTAATTTTGTTATAAGATGTTAGGAGTGGTTGATGTTGTTTGGAGATGAACAATGAAGTTTATTTTGGAAGACTATGTTATCAAATCCTTCTTGTATTTGGGTTTCAATATTAGTTTGGTTTATTTTGAAGAATATTAAGGACCGTTATTTATGGAATGGTCTATGATGAACTTTGGGTAGTACCATGTAACTTTGAAGATTTAAAATTATTTTCCATTCCTATGAGATTCTTTCTTTTTTGAAGAGTTGTTTTATCTTACCCTTTCTATTTTTGGGATAATGTTTAAAGATAGAAGAAATAGATAGTCAATCTTTTGTGGATTATGTGATTCTCTAGAAGATGATTCTTGTGTTTTGATGAGACCAAGTAGTTTTGAATGCTCATCGTTTGGAGAAAAGATTAGTTTTGGTAGAAACTTATTAAATGATGAAACTCTATATGAAGGTAGGTATATTTTCTTATGTTTTTGTTCTATGTAGTAAATGAATTCCTCAAAATTATGAAAAGGAACGTAAAATGAAAACGTTGTTGGTTTACGTTTCCTACTAGGTAATCAAAGACCGATTACACACATTATAATTTTGGGATTTTCTTATGGTTTACCTTCTCCTAATCATGTTTTCTATCACTCTCCCTCAGAACATGACCCTTTGTTTTCTCCTCCATGTCCATGCTTTCCTACATGGAATCCTAGTGTGGGTTAACTGGGGTGACCTTTGTACTTCCCTTTCTTTCTTTTAAAGTAATAGATTTACTGACTCCTTTTCCGATGTGGGACATTCAATGAAATTTCAAAACCCAATTTTAAAAATTGTGAGGCCGCAATTTCATAAGGGGGGAAGATTGTAACGACCCGAAATTTTGAATAAATCTTGTTTCCTAATTTTATGTGTTATTTTATTTTTATACTCAACAAAAATGTTTCATTTAATAACATGAGTATAATTAAAATGAGACCATTGGGTTTTGACTGTTATATGACCATTGGTCAATATGACCGCTGGAAACTAATCGTTTTGATTATTGTCTCTAAATACAATTAATCTTGGTTAATTATTATAGAAAGAAGATTTGATGGCCTCACCCAGTAGTTTTGGACCGATCGAAGCCCATCTTACAGAACATGGGAAAGAGGTAGCACCACTGGGATTTTCCCTGGACCAAACCCAAGCCGAACTTCATCATGTGAAGCTAGAACGGAATCGCCTTCGCGAGAAGTTCAAACTGATAGAAATTACTACTCATGCGATGTTGGCCGAGCCTCCCTTAGATTCTCTCACCTTATCACACCTTACACTTAGGTCCTATGCTGGTGTGTTAAGGGTATATGTAAGGAGACCATAACTGCCTTGTGTAATCCTTTGTTTTAAATAAAAATTGGGATTTCTTCCTATGATGATGTTTATGACTTTTCAAATGTCCGGATAAATATTGTATGCATATTTTTGGTGAATTTTATAGAAAGGATATTTCAAAATATGTTTATGTAAACCTTAAATAATTAAAAATGTGTAATGATTTTCAAAAAATGGTCTTCTACAATTATGTTCAGTACAAAATTTAGAGTCTAATAAGATCAACTTGATTTTTGATGAATAGTAAATTATGAATAGTGATTTAATGCTTAGGATTAGTAATGTGATTAAATGGATTAGTAATCCCACTTAAAGAAAGTATTAATATAATCTAGGCACCTTGATTATGTAATGTGATTCAAAAAAATGGTTAAATAATGGTTTCATAAATTATTATTCAAGTATTAGTTTTTTCGGGTGAATAGTGTATTTTTATTAAAAATTAAATTAAAAATATATAGAAAATTATTTTTATAAAATGGATTTCATTTTTGAACTCAGAGCATTGATATTATGTTAATGTAATTTTGGGGGATTTTTCAGAAAAAAATGAATTTTCGGTGAATAGTGTATTTATTTAAAAAATAAATGAAAAATATTCAGAAAAATATTTTAATAAAATGGAGTTCATTTTTGAAATCAGAGCTTTGATATTTGGTTAAGGTGAAATTTTGGGATCTTTCTGAGAAAGATGAATTTTCAGTGAATAGTAAAAATACAGTTTTAGGGTTTCGGTATGTTTAATGACATCATAACTGTGTCATGATGATATCATGAGATATTTTATTGGTTGGCCGACTAAAGGTGTTGAATTATTGTGTCGGGGTCCCCATGTGGCCTAACTCCATGGAAAGTACCATGGGAGGGCCCATGCTTTTGAGAAAACCACTTTTGAGGTGTCTCTTGGCCATTAATGCTTTGTCCCCTCACTTTCCCTATAAATACCAAGCCATACTCTCATCCATTTCGACTCCCCACTCTCCCCCAACGAATTTCTGGTCTCATTACCTCCCAAGGAGTCCTCCCAATGTGCCCCCAAGCACTCGAGGTCCCAACTTTTGAGTTTTAAGAGTTACGTTTTAAGGTAAGGGATCCGACCTCTCTCTTCTTTTCAAGTAATCTCTTTTATGTCATTTCTTTTATACTCCATGTTCTCATGTTGGAGTATCTTCTTATATATTCATATATCTGCCCTTTTCATGTTCATATGATGAGAGACCCCATCATTATCTCATCAATTCGTTTTAAGAATGATTAAGTGTCGCCGTTAGGATGCTGAATGTTTAAGGGATTCTTTCACCCTTCTCGTTTTCAAGATCTATTTTAATGTCAAATCTTTCAAGTTCCTTTTTATTATATTAGGGTATTATCTCTATATCTATCATACTGAACCCTTATGTTCATATTATGATAGACCCTCTTTTGATCTTGTCAATTCATTTTGCATTGAAGTTTATGTGACGACGTTATGCTGCCGAATTTCTAAGTGATTCGTTCGCCTTTCTCATTTTTCAAAGATCTACTTTAATGTCAAGTATTTCAAGTTCCTTTTTTATTATGTTGGGTTATGATCTCTATACCTATCATACTGATCTTTTATTATGAGAGACCCTATTTTGATCTTGTCAATTCATTTTGGGTTGAAGTTTAAGTGACGCCGTTAGGCTGCCGAATTTTTAAGCGATTTGTTCGCCTTTCTCATTTTTCAAGGATCTACTTTCTGGTAAAGTATTTCAAGTTCATTTTGTATTATGTTGGAGTATGATCTCTATATCTATCATACTGATCTTTTATGTTCATATTATGAGAGACCATATTTGATATCATCAATTCATTTTTGGTTGAAGTTTATTTGACGCCGTTAGACTGCCGAGTTTTCATAAGAGAAATCTTATTTTTATCTTCATTTCATGATCTTCATTTCATATGGTACATCTTTCAAATTTCATTACCATGTTCATATATCCTTCATATTCTTTCCCTCTACTGTTTTATGGATCATTTATGAGTGGGTGACCCATGTCCCATCTCTTTTTAATCCCTTATAAAACCTCGTAACATAGCCGTTATGCTGCAGAATTTCCGTCTCAAAATGCCTCTCTCTTTTAATAAAGTTATTTTGTATTATTAATTGAATACTAAAAGCTCTTTCTTCTAAATGGGTATTCACATATATACCAAAATTTTCTATTTTAAATTCTGGGATTTACATACATGAGACCCACCTTCCTTTTCTGTGGGTATTAAAGTGACGTAAAGATCATGTCTTTAAAGCAGTTTTTAAAACGTTATGATTATGAAATGAAACCCATTTATTTTATACTATATGGGTTATTTATGAAATGTTTGATGATGATATATGTGGCTCACATGATAATAAAGGAAAATTTAAGGGTGCACCCTGACAGCGCTCCAATGCATTGGATAATGATGTAACCACTAGAGATTACAATTTTCACGATATCCTGGTGAATATCCTTGGTAATTTTCAAATGACACCTTGGGGATGGACCTTGGTGATATGTTCAGGATTTTTCTATGTCAAATGATGTATCCACATCTTAAAGTTATGAAAAATTTTATTTTTATTATTATATGCCACATGATTTTTTTTCTCATGCCTTAAAGTTCTTTTTCATGACATAGTTGATGTATCTCAAGTTCACATGTTAAATGTTTCCCCTGTTTCCCTTACTGGCCCTTCTGCTCACCCTTTCATTTGATGTATGTCCCCAGGTTATGATATGCAGTAATGAAACTATGATGAACATGAGGAGAATCCTTTCAAGTGTTTAAGAAGAATGTTTTATGTTGTCATGTTTTATGTTCCTGGTTTCCAAGATACTAAACCTTAAAGATCCTCAATTTTGTAAAATGTAATGAAAGTTTATGTGATAAAAAGGAGGGACGCTATAGTGGAGCATGCTACAGCTGTTTGATGCATCGGTAGGTCTCATGAGACAAACTAGTGTCTTTGCATAAGGCCTTGAAAAAATATTATTTTTAGTCTTAGCACAAGGCCTTGACTTTGCGGTTATGAAAGTCTGGCATTATGTATTCCATCATTGTGAAAGTGGCTATTGATATTACATGTGATTATTCGACTAGTAAGATATCCATGTGAATAATTTAATGGAATTATATGATTTTATCTCTGCCATATTATTCTGAAGTTCATGTTTAAAAGGCTTTTGTGCTAGTCTTACATTGCCTTAAATGTTTCTGTGAAATTGTTTTCCATTCTGATAATCTGAGCTCAACCCTTTCTATGTTTTATTTTTCTCAGGATGTGAATAAGTATATTATGACTCACCTGTAGGGATTGTCTATGGGATCTCATTTTTTTCTATGGAAATAATGTTGTTGTAGTTTTCTATTTTATGATGTAATGTGAACCTTATGAATGTATTTAGTACTTTCAAGGCTACTAATCTAATCAGTCTTTCGAGACTTGATATTTTGTGATCATGCCAATGTTATGTAATAATGCACCGACTCTGGGTAACTAGGATCAGGGCATTACAATTGGTATCAAAGGGATTTTAGTACAAATCATGGAAACTAGATTTAGGTAAAGTCTAAATAGATCACGTAGCCCTAAGATAGACTTTGAGGATTAGTATAGAAGAAATTACTAAAATTTTGGTATTGTAGAGATTTTGTGAGTATTCCAAATAATAAATCCCTGTCTAGATACGAGAAGGTAGAGGCGGCTCTAGAATAGATGTACCTAGGGGTAAAACCCGAAAACACTACTTTATGCTAGACTCGAATGGGAACTGGTGTACGACAACGGGCCTTGCTACACTCTTGGTTACAACACTCCCAGGGGATATGCTTATGGTAATTCTCATTTTTATTACAAACCATTATGAAGGGTTTATGTGTAAATAATTCCACAAAGAAAACTTTTTTATGATTAAGGATTATATACATAAAGTTTTCAGTTTATGTTAAGTGTTTTACAAGTTTGGAATTATCTATTTCGTTTCATAAACTAATCTAGTTTATGCCGTTATTTAGAAATGGAGCCTAGTGGAAGGAATAGAAGCCGTATTAATGCATGAACTCCATGTAGGTATTTCCCTCCTGTTCATGATAATTATAGTGGAGCCAGTGATACAACTGGTACTGATCATCTTATCACCATTCTGGGATAACTCACTCAGGTTATGAATAATAACATTACCTATATGGAGCACCCTGATCCACAGCGTGGAGGATCAATGTTAGATAGATTCATGAGGCAAAAACCACCAACAATCAATGAGAGTGAAAATCAATTAGTAGTTGAGCAATGGATAATTTCCTTAGGGAAAATATTCCATGCCTTGGGGAGTTGTGAAAGGGAAGAAGTAGTCATGGAATTTTACCACCTCACTAGAGATGTTGATCAATGGTGGTCATTGATTCAAAACACAGAGCAAGATGATGAAGTATAAAATATGGAATGGAGGGAGTTTAATGAGATTTTCTAAGAAAAATACATTCCTCGTGACTATCGAAGTGATATAGAAAGGATATTTATGAGTTTGAGGAAAAAGGAGGATGAGAATTTCACAAAGTATGAGGATAAATTTACATGGTTAGTAGGCATGCTGCAGATTATTTACGTAACCCAAGAAGTGAGATTGATCATTTCTTTTTTGGGTTAAAACCATTTCTCAATCGAGCATTAGTCTCACAATCCTTCTTGTCATATGAAGATATTGTCTAATGTGCAATCAAGATAGAAAAAATTTTCTAAGTCTTATGACTTTATAACAACTCTATAGAAGAATAGATCTGCTGAACACTCTAGAAATGGAAATAAGGGGAAGAAGGTAAAAGTTGAATATCCATCCTGGAGTAAATGTGGGAAGAAACACTCAAGTATTTTCCTGAAGGGAATGGGAGTCTATTACATGTGTGGTGAAAAAGGCCACCAAGCTCGTGATTGCAATGGGAAGAAAGTGGTTGTTGATGTTGAATGCTACAATTGTAGAGAAAGGGGGAATTATGCGAATGAATTTCCTAAGCATCAGAGGAACTTACCTCAGAAAATGCCAAGGGATCAAGTCCATGCTTATACGATCACTACTGCTGAGTTTGAAGTTCGTAAATATATGGTGGCCGGTAATTTAATGGTTTCATAAAGTTTATAAAATGATTTATTTGATTCTATATCATCGAATTGTTTCCTATCTTCCAAGTTTTCTAAGAAAATTAGATATTTAAAATTTCATTTAACAAGGATGTTGTCAGTCAAAACTCTTAAGGGAAATATCATTGTAACAAAGTTTTGTGAATGAGTCCCCATTAGAACATATAAATGTTCTTTATCTGCTTATCTCATCGTCATACCCATGATTGAATTTGATATAATCCTCGGTATAGATTGGATTTCAGACCATGATGCGAATATTTATTGTAAGAAGAAGATGGTTACTATTTTTGATGATGATGATAAAGAACACCTTATCTTTTGAGAAGAATCATCACCACCCAATTCTTATCTAGATCCACCCCCTATAGCTCAACTAAATTCAATTATTGGGTAGGAATAGAATGAAATAACTGTGGGTGAGGAACGTAATGATCAAATAGAGGATGTACCTATTGTGAAAGAATATGTTGATGTGTTTCCAGAAGATTTAACTGGACATCCTCCAGAACAAGAAATTGAGTTTTAAATTGATTTAATTTCGGGATCAAGGACCATATCAACAACCCATTATAGAATGGACACTATTGAATTAGTGTAACTAAAGAACCAACTAGAGGAATTGAGTAGTAAAGGATTTATTCACCCTAATGTCTCTCTATGGGGAGCCCCTATTCTTTTTGTTTAGAAGAAAGATGGATCGATGATGTTGGGCATTGACTACAGGGAGAGAAATGCTACAACAATAAAGAACAAGTATCCCCTACCTCACAATGATGATTTATTCGACCAACTTCATAGAGCTCAATAATTTTCAACGACTAACCTTCGATCCGGATATCATCAGTTGTGTTTGAAGAAGGAAGACATTCCGAAAACAGCATTTCGAACTAGGTACAGACATTATGAGTTTACAGTAATGCCTTTTGGATTGACTAATGCACTCTCTATCTTCATGGATCTAGTGAATAATGTTTTCAATGAATATATTGATGACTTTGTATTGGTATTTATTGATAATATCTTGTATACTCCAAAAGCTATGATGATCATGAAAATCACATGCGCATTATCCTGAAGACTCTTAGAAGAAAAGAATTATATGAAAATATTAGCATGTAATGGCCCGGACCTCTCTGGTCCATTCCATTGTTGAATTACGGTTTTTGAGGTGTTTTATGACTTCAAGGTTACTTATCACCAACACTTTTCCCAATTTCATATTCAGTGAACTTTTCCAATGGTAGACAGTTGTGAACAGTGCAACGGTAACCTCTAATGGTAACCTCTAATGGTAACCTATATTGGTAACCTCTAACTGTAACATCTATCGGTAACCTCAAATGGTAACCTCTATCAGGAACATCTAACAGTGACCTTTTCTTTCCTTTTCCAAATTTTGAGTTCTGTGAACAGTGTTTCCAGAACAGTGAGCTCTATGTGTCAACTTTTCTTTCCTTTTCCAAGTTTTGAGTTTGTGAACAGTGTTTCCAGAACGGTGACCTTCTAAGTGTCACCTTTTCTTTACATTGCCAAATTTCGAGTATGTGAATAGTGTTTCCAGAATGGTGACCTTCTAAGTGTCACCTTTTCTTTCCTATTCCAAATTTCGAGTTGTGAATAGTGTTTCTAGAACGGTGACCATCTATCTATCACCTCTTCTTTCCTTTGCCATATTTTGGGTTCGTGAATAGTGTTTCCATCTTCCCAAAAGTTTTTCCCCTTTATCATTTTCCTTTGACCTAAAATTAATTCAAAGCCTTGTTTTAAGGACTCTAAGGCTAATTCAAAGGCCATAACTCCTAAATTAATTATTGTTATGGCTCGAGATGTTTTTACTTAGTGAAACCATGTGGGTCAATGCGATCCTCTTTTAATGGGGAATTAAGTGTATCTTAAACCGTCACCCAATTAAATCATCAAAAAGGGATGAGATATAATCCTCTCTTGTTCTTCCTCATTATTCTCGGCTATGAGACGCTAGAACCTTTCAATTATTTCCGTAGGAGTTGTACAATCAAACATTACACCTCGGATCAGTTCTGCTCTGTTTTGATGCAACCAAGCTGTATCGATCAATCTTCGATATAAGGTATGTTTTATCATCGTTCCTTCAGGGATCACCTTCTCCTATTTCTCCTTTTAATCTTATATCATGTAATCTCTATGCTTGTAATGGGGGTTTTCATGGTGTTTGGTTGGTATGGTCATACCGTGGCATCCTCAGGTGGATGCAGTTTCTGCAGTTGTCACGAGAGGAGGATCGTGACCCGTTATGTGGATAAAGAACATCAAGAACACTTCGAGGTAGGGGATTCGTTGCTTCTCTTTCTTTTACGTGCAACTGTATTGTTATCATGTTTAATCTCACTAGATGACAATTGAATTGACATAATAAATATTTTATCCGGATAAATAAATTGATATCGATCATATGTTATTACCTCTTGTTTTTCTAGATAGTGTGATATCTATGCTTTCTTTTCTTATCTATTTGTTCTTTA
The DNA here is from genome assembly GCA_963277665.1 of Viscum album. Lineage (NCBI taxonomy): Eukaryota > Viridiplantae > Streptophyta > Magnoliopsida > Santalales > Viscaceae > Viscum > Viscum album. The sequence continues at coordinate 1,872,317,867 of OY728120.1, read as the reverse complement.
TGAAAATCAGTAAAGAACATAAATTGGGTTTAATTAATAATTGTTTGGCTAATGATAAAGAGGCATGAACACAAATATGGTTCTTGTTGTAATTGGATGTTAATCAAATTTGCGCAGTAAGCATGTTTAGTTAATTGTGATAACTTACTAATTAGGTTTCCCAAATTTGGAACCTAAGAATAATAAACCTTCTAATTCAAGATGGATTAAATAATTGATTGTTTGATAATTTTTTCAAGGGTTTTGAGTTACCCTCTTTATTGTTAATGGGCTAAGAGCCGATTGATGTGATGCTTTTTTTACTGCTGCTTGTGCTAGAATGTGACCCTGGATGGCTATTGTGATATGTGGAGGCATGGAGACTTTTTTTGTGTGGCAGCAGATGAATCCTAGAGTGGCGAGATGCATCGGTTTATGTATGTGGGTGTCGGGGAGGACACGATTGATGATGTAGTGGGATGAATGTTTTTGTTTGATGCTTGCTGGTTCTTTGGTTGTTTATCTGCTTTACGTTTCCCCACTGCTCAAGGTAGCTAGTCTTGATTACCCTTCTTCCGAAAGAGGTGAATACGCGTGGGGTATGACACGTGCTTTCCGTGTTTAGTTTCTCTAGGGGGGATGGGTCTACACTCTTACTATAGGCGGAAAAGACTCGACGGGTAGTACATCTACTCACCATGTTGATCCCCTTGTGTAAGTAGCATAGGATGCTTTTCTAGAATTCTTGGGAATATGGGAAAGTAATTCTATAATGAATAATATAATAAATTGTGTTAACTCAATGGGTTGAAGTTCTCTAGAACATAATGACGATGTTGTAATTTTTTAAAGGGACAGTTGACTACGGGTATAATGCCAATGGAACTTAATGTGGAACTGCTTATGGGTAATTTTTAAATAATTAATTAACAAACAGTGGAACTGATAAAAAGGGAATAAATTAATCTAATAAATCTCTTTAAATGGATGTGTGGATATAGGATACCTAGTCTTAGAAGTAGCAGCCTGGAGTCTGAGAGACATTATCTGCAGTTGTTTCTAAGACTAGGTAATGCCCATAGTGTGGTTGTGAGATATAATATATTATGTACTTTTTATGTCTCTATGCACTAATCCACCATGTCAATAAGGTCAAATGACACCCCGGGGATTCTGAGCCCTGGGGGGGGGGGTGTTTTCCCCACCATTCCGATGGGAGGAATAATGGATGACTACCCCCTTTGACCCCGCTCTCTTCTCTTGGAAGATACTTGTGCAAGTGGGCACAACAGTTAGTCTTCCCCATGAATGTGTGTTGAGGGCTATAATGTCTTGTGGTTATTCACACACATATATTCTGGATATAGTATCCTATATAATACTATAGGTGTAACGTGTATAGGATGTGATGGCTTGAGGATCCTTACTTGGTGTATGGGATGTAATGGCTTGAGGTATAATACCCAACGTATGATACACATTATGCAAGCTGTGGTGGCTCCTGGAAACTACCTGGTTAATTTTGGTTGTGAGGATGGTGTGGTGCTTCGCCCAGGTGTCTGTGGTCAGGCCTTTGTGTTGTATGTGGTGCATATTGTGGTGATTCACCCAGGTGTCTGCGTGCAAGCCTTTTTTGAGAGAGATGCTCAGGACGTGCGATGTTGGTGCAAAGCGACAAACAAGTAGGGAATTATTATCAGGGTACCAATGATATTCCTTACTATATGCTATATTCTCGTATGCGTTACTTGGTGAGAGTATCCAAGGTGAGGTTTGGAACATAGTATACCTATTTAGGTGATGAGTTAGTTTCACTTGTTGTTCACTGTGCTTTATCATGCTTTCTTTACTTTTGCACGAGAGGCTTTAGGGAGGATCCTAGTGAGTATACTGTTATACTCACCCTATGTATATATAACTTTTTTCGGGTCACTTGGAGAAGGTTGGAGATCAAGCTGGTTTCTACCAGCATGGAGTGAAGGAGCTATTTGGGCTTGTGGTTGCTGCTGTTTTTACTTTCTTTTGGGTACTTTCAGTTTTCCCTTCCAGTTGTAGTACTTCCGTATGACATTTCATATGTGTACTTGTGTTTTTTTTATATTACAGCCTGAGTTGGAGTTGTTCGGTGTCTATCTTATCTCTCTCTTCCGCATGTGTTCTCTTAGAGGGTAATGCCTCCCATTTTTGTGTGTTACTAAACCCATGGTGCTAGTCACCAACCCAGGGCTTACTGGAGGCTGGACTCGGGGGTCATTATCTATCTTCTCACATTGTCATCCCAGGAGGGGTAGAGTGTGTGGGGAGGGGGGCGTGACTGAGTGGTATCAGTGGTATGGTTGAGGGATAGGATGGAGTTTGGAGTTAGGCACAAGTGAGGATGCATGGGTTGGTAGGGCAACCATTTCATTCATGTTTAGCAAGTGAGGTAAAAACGGGAGACTAGCTGGGACATAGGAATTTAGGGCCCCCTATGATCTGATGTATTGACCTTTAAGTTTATAATGGATATTAATCAAGGTGATACTAGTTGCAGGGTAGGGACCTAGGAAAGGATCATGCATCATTCTTCATTGTGCCTATGTTTGAATGGGCAGACCTTGGGATAGGTTAACCTAAAATGAATAAAAAAATAATAAAAAATTTAATTAATTAATGTTGAGTCTTTCATATTCTATGTTTAGGAGCTCTAGGTTTTTTTTATTTTGCAGGTATGGCTCCAGGTCGACGTCCTTGTCAGGATCTCATAGAAGATGTCCAGCAGGCTGTGAAAGAAGATCGCCGCTGGGTAGAGGTTAACGATGATGACACATGGAGGAAGACACACCGAGAGATTCATCTCTAGAGTCTATTGAAGTATGAGGGCTCCATTTCCGATTTAGTCATGAAAGACTTATTAGAGGAGGTCAATATCACCTTCAGTTCGATTCGTGCTCGTAAGGATCACTGGGTGTCCTTGGTTGTGATGATGATGTGTGGAGAAGAAAGGTAGTGGTGGTATTAGTTCATCAAGGATCGTCAGGAGTCAGCGATCTCATGGGAGGAGTTCTGAGACAGGATTAGTTTCGAGTTTCTTTCTTGGACTGCGAAGGAATCCAGTCGCCAGGAGCTTCTTACCGTTTGATAGGGGAGCTCCAGTGTTCGAGAGTTTGGAATCCGTTTCAGGAACCTCTTGTGATATGCTTCAAACCTACTACCAGGTGATGAGGCCAGGGTGAGGCATTTTGAGGAGGCTTTGCATCCAAAGATCCAGTGCCATGTCACCCCATTTATGATGAAAACATATCTTGAGGTACTGGTGAGGGAAGAGGTTGTTGAGAAGACATTGGCCCGGGCCAGATCATCATTAGAGGGGAATCAGTATGATTCCTCACGAAGTAGAGTTGTGGTATGGGGTTCCCAGTTTTTAGGTCAGAAGAGTTTTCGTTTAGCCGGGGGTAGGTCCCAGCCCTTCACATCTCGTTTCTCCAGAGGCAGTAACCCTTAGGCCTATACCAAGGGATCATGCACTTTTTTTTCTTGTGGTGGTCATGGACATCAAAAACGGGAGTGCCCGACCTTTCAGAGCGGTCATCGTGAACCAGGCGATACACTCTAGGTTCCTCCGTTGAGGCAGTTACAGCCGAGGCAATAGTAGCCAATTTCACCAGCTTTAGATCTACAGATGGTAGATGGGGCTGACATAGGACAGCCCCATGACGCTCCCCGACCACAGAGAGCAGAGCACGACTGTGGTGGTGGTCATCATCAGGGTTAGATAGGCCGTGGAGGAGGTCGTGGTCAGCTTCATTCTCTAGTGTTACTAGCTCCAGGTGAGCCAAATGTCGTTCGAGGTACCCTTTACTTGTTTTCTACCTTGGTGTATACCTTGTTTGATTTAAGAGAGACACACTCCTTCATATCACCTACCCTTGTCCATTCTTTGGTACATGAGGTTGAGAGGCTTCCAGTTCCAGTGGTGTTGACTACGCTAGTTGGAGGTCGAGCTGACTTGTTTGAAGTATGTAGAGACTATGAGCTCATGTTGGGGAAAAACCTCTCTTAGATAGATTTCCTATGTTTATGAATACAACCATATGATTTCATCCTTGGCGTGGATTGGTTGTATTCGGTGCAGGATATCGTGGATTTCGTTAGGAAGTAGGTCATCTTCATTAGTAAAGATGCAGAGCCAGTGGTGTTTGTTGGTGGGCGAGATCCTCAGATGGGTCATAGGCATGTTCCATCATTATCATCCATGATGGCTGAGATGATGCTGGGTTCTTCAAAGGATCAGCAGTCGGCATTTCCTAGGGTCGTAGAGGAGTACCCTGATGTATTTCCAGAAGAGGTTGTAGCATTACCCCCTCGACGAGAGATCAAGTTTGGGATCGAGATATAGTCATGAGCATCTCCTGTCTCAATGTATCCATATAGGATGGCCCCTTCTAAGTTACGAGAGCTACATATACAGCTTGATGGTATATTGAAGTGTGGTTTTGTTTGGCCAAGTGTGTCACCATGGGGTGCACCAGTCTTGTTCGTGAAGAAGGCTGATGACAGTTTGTGGTTTTGTGTCGATTATCATTGCTTAAACAAAGTGACAATAAAGAATCGTTATCCTCTTCTGAGATTTGATGATTTATTCAATCAACTGAAGGGTGAAAGTTGGTTCTCAAAGATCGACTTGCGGTCAGGATATCATCAGATGCGTGTGAAGGATGAGGATATCCCGAAGGCTGCTTTCCGTTGTCATCATGGGAATTATGAGTTTGTTGTAATGCCATTTGGTGTGATGAATGATCCATCTGTATTCATGGGATTGATGAATGCTGTGTTCCATGAGTTGCTGGACAAGTTCGTTGTATTTTTCATCGATAACATCCTTGTCTACTCCACATCTGAAGAGGAGCATGCAGAGCATATACAAGCTGTTTTGGGAGTTCTTTGTCGACATCAGCTATTTGGGAAGTTGTCTAAGTGTGAGTTTTAGGCTTGAGAAATACGTTTCTTGGGGAATGTTGAGGGTGTACCTGTGGATCCATCGAAGATAGAAGCATTTGTATATTGGGCAGCCCCCAAGACAGTGTCAGAGGTGTGAAGTTTCCTTGGTCTCACAGATTACTATAGGAGGTTCGTAGCCAATTTCTCCCGAGTTGCAACTCCTCTAACTGCTTTGACTAGGAAGGATCAGGAATTCGTATGGACTGATCAGTGTCAGGAAACTTTCTAATATCTAAAGGAGAAGTTAGTAAGTGCTCCAGTCCATTGTCTTCTAGCTGAGGGAGTTCAGTTTGAGGTTTTCTGCGATGCTTCACATCTGGGGTTAGGCTCTGTTCTCATGCAACAGAGGACAATTGTTTCTTATGGGTCTTGGCAGTTGCGTCCCCATGAACGCAACTATGCCACCCATGATCTTCAGTTGGCAGCCGTGGTGTTTCCTCTAAAGTTGTGGAGACATTATCTCATTGTTGATCACTTTGTGGTTTTCACTGATCATAAGAGTTTGAGGAATGTTTTCTCCCAACGTGACTTGAACATACGACAGCATCGGTGGATGGAGTTCTTACAGGAATATGAATTCAAAATATTGTATAAACCTAGAAAAGGTAATGTTGTAGCTGATGCAATAAGCCTAAAGTCACGTAGTGATGCTGTGCATGAATCCAGTGATTTCTGGAGAGTAATGGAATAACTGTCATCATTGCATATTGATATGGGAGAAGTTGGGGGTAGAGGTTGTCTTTTTCAGATGACGGTACAATCATCCCTGCTACAGAAGGTGGAAGAGTCCCAGTTGGGGGATCTTGAGGTGGAGGTCTGGATAGACCAAGTTGTTTGTGGTGAGGCCCCTGATGGTTGGACTGAAGATGAACAATATAGAGTGTTGTGTCATGTAAGTATTTTTGTTCCCTTGAAGATGTGTGAGACGGTTCTCCGAGAGTTCCATAGTTCACATTTAGTAGTACATCCTGGCATGACAGAGATGTACTGAGCCTTAAGGTGTCAGTTTTCGTGGACTGGTCTGAAGCGTGCGGTTGCGGAGTTTGTGTCTCGATGTTTATTCTGCCAGAAGGTAATGTCTGAACACCGTGTTCTTGGTGTTCTTCTATAGCCATTAGAGATTCCTCAGTGGAAGTGGGAGGACATATCAATATACTTTTTTACTAGTTTACCTCGAACTTTGGGAGGACATGACGCTATTTGGGTGGTAGTAGATCATTTGACATAATCGAGCCACTTCATAGTGATCAAGGAGTCAAGATTAGTGGAAGTTTTGTCGAGGAAGTATCTAGAGGAAGTGGTGAGACTTCATGGAGTCCATAGGACAATCATTTCTGATCGAGATCTTGATTTTACCTCCCGGATGTGGAGAGGTCTCCAACATGCTTTCGGTTCTCAACTATGCCTTAAAACTACTTTTCATCCTCAAATGGATGGTCAGAGGGAGCGAACTGTCCAGACTCTTGAAGACATGTTACGCTCTTGTGTTCTTGATTTTGGAGGTTCATGGATGAGGAACTTACCCTTGGTGAATTTCACATACAATAATAGTTTTCACTCAACCATCGGTATGGCGCCATTTGAATCCTTTTATGGCCAGCCATTCCGTTCTCCGTTGTGCTGGACTGGGGTCGGAGAGTCCGCAATTCTCGGACCAGAACTAGTGTAGAATACAACATCGATGGTTCAGGTGATTCGTTAGAGGATGAAGACAACACAAGATCATCATAAATCATATGCTGATAAAATAAGGATGCCCTTAGAGTTTAATTTTGGGGATCATGTGTTTCGGAAGGTGTCTCCCCATCATGGGCAGTAAAGGTTTGGTCCTAGAAGTAAGCTTTCTCCCCGGTTTATTGGGCCTTTCAAGGTGTTAGCTCTTGTTGGAGTTGTGGCATATGAATTATTACTTCCCCCACAGATGAGTCGGATACATGATGTTTTCCAGGTATCACAGCTCCATCATTATCGTTATGATGACTATCTCATCATCAATTGGGGAGAGATCGATATTGATGATGATGCAACATTAAAGGAGCAACCTATGGAGATCCAAGACTGCAAGGAGAAGGTGTTTCATGGACCTTCTATCACCTTAGTTCGTGTCTTGTGGCGACACAGTGGCATGGAGGAGAGTACCTGGGAACGGGAGTCACAGAAACATGCTCAGTACCCAGAGTTGTTTGATGTTTAACTCTTTTCAGGTAATGATGTTCCCTTTGTGGTTAGACCTTTCATGTTTTATTTATGAATTTTGTTCATTGCTTTTGTGGCTTGCTCTCTTTTGGGAGGTATCTCATTGGGTGGTTTTTTGGACCCCATTTCTTTTTTTCTCTTTAGGTGGGTTTTGAATTCTCCAGGATGAGAATGTTTTGAGAGGTATCTAATGTAATGGACTAGAACTCTCCAGTCCATTCCTTTGTTGAATTATGGATTTTGAGGTGTTCTAGGAGGTCAAGGTGACTTATCCCAAAAATGTTTCCCAATTTCCAGTTCAGTGAACAGTTCCAATGGTAGACAGTTGTGAACAATGCAATAGTAACCTCTAATGGTAACCTCTACATGTAACCTCTAACAGTGACCTCTATTGGTAACCTCTTACGGTAACCTCTATCGGTAACCTATAATGGTGACCTTTTCTTTCCTTTGCCAGGTTTTGAGTTCTGTGAACAGTGTTTCTAGAACTGTGAGCTCTAAATGTTGCATTTTCTTTCCTTTTCCAAATTTCGAGTTGTGAACAGTGTTTCCGGAATGGTGACCTTCTATGTGTCACCTTTTCTGTCCATTGCCAAATTTTGAGTTTGTGAAGTGTGTTTCCATAATGGTGACCATCTAAGTGTCACATTTTCTTTCCTTTACAAAATTTCGAGTTGTGAACAGTGTTTCCCCATTGATGACCTTCTAACTATCACCACTTCATTCCTTTGCCATATTTTGGGTTCTTGGATAGTGTTTCCAGTTTCCCACAAGTTTCACCCCTTTATCATTTTCTTTGACATAAAATTAATTCAAATCCTTATTTTAAGGAATCTAAGGCCAATTCAAAGGCCATAACTCCTAAATTAATTATTCCTATGGATAGGGATGTTTTTACTTGGTCAAACCACGTGGGTTAATGCGATCCTCTTTTAATGGGGAATTAAGCGTATCATAAACTGTCACCCCATTAAATCATCAAAAAGGAATGAGATATCATCCTCCATTTTTATTCCTCTTTGTTCTCGGCTATGAGATGCTAGAAAATTTCAATCCTTGCCGTAGGAGTTGCACAATCAAACTTCACTCCTCGGATTGGTTTTTCCCTATTTTGATGCAACAAAGTTGTATCGATCAATCTTCGATATAAGTTATGTTTTATCATTGTTCCTTCGGGGATCATATTCTCATGTTTATCCTTTTAATCTTATAGCATGTAATATACATGCTTCTAATGGGGGTTTTCTTGGAGTTTGGTTGGTACAGTAGTACCGTGGCATCCTCGGGTGGATGCAGTTAATGCAGTTGTCGTGAGAGGAGGATCGTGACTTGTTTTGTGGATAAAGAACGCCAAGAAATCTTCGAGCTATGGGATTCGTTGCTTCTCTTTATTTTATGTGCAACTGTATTGTTAGCATGTTTAATCCCACTGGATGACAATGTAATTGACATAATAAATATTTTAACCAGATAAATAAATTGAAATCGATAATATGTTATTGCCTCTTGTTTTTCTAGATTGTGTGATATCTATGATTGCTTTGCTTAGCTATTTTTTCTTGATGGAAATCGGTAAAGAACATAAATTGGGTTTAATTAGTAATTGTTTGGATAAAGATAATGAGACATGAAAACGAATCTGGTTCTTTTTATAATTTGATTTTAATCAAATTTGTGCAGTATGAATGTTTAATTAATTTTGATAGCTTACTAATTAGGATTCCCAAATTTGGATCCTACGAATAATAAATCTGTTAATTCAAGATGGATTAAAGATCTAATTGTTTGATAATTTCCTAAAGGGTTATGATTTACCCTCTTGATTGTTAATTGGCCAAGATCCCATTGATGTGATCTTTTTCTTTCCTGTTGCTTGTGATGTGATATGAGCCTGGATGGCTGTTGTGATATGTGGAGGCATAGAGACTTTGGGTTGTGGTGGAAGATGATGCCTAGAGTGGCGAGATGCATCAGTTTATGTATGTGGGTGTCGGGGAGGACACCAGGGATGATGGAGTGGGATGAATGTGTTTTTTTTATTTTTTATGGTTCTTTGGTTGTTTATCTGCTTTACTTTTCCCCACTGATCAAGGAATCTGGTCTTGCTTACCCTTCTTCTGAAAGATGCGAAGACACGAGGGGTATTCCACATGATTTTTGTGTTTAGCTTTTCCAGGGAGGATGGGTCTATGCTCTTTCTATAGGCGCCAACGACTCGACGGGTATTACATCTACTTACCATGCTGAGCCCCTTATGTTAGTAGCATAGTATGGTTTTCAAGAATTCCTGGGAATATGGGAAAGTAATTCTGTAATGAATATTTGAATAAATGGTGTTAACTCATGGGGTTGGAGTTTGCTGGAACATAATGATGAGGTTGTAATTTTTTAAAGGGACAGTTGACTTTGGGTGTGATGCTAATGGAACATAATGTGGAACTATTCATGGATAATGTTTAAAGAATTAATTAACGTACAATGGAACTGATAAAACTGAATGAAGTAATCTAATAAAGATCATTAAATGGTTATGTGCGTATAGGTTACCTAGTCTTAGAAGTAGCAGCCCAGAGTATGAGAGACCTTAGCTACCGTTGTGTCTGAGACTAGGTAATTCCCATAGTGTGGTTGTGAGATATAATATATTTTGTACCTTTTATGTTTCTATATGCTACTCCACCCTGTGAGTAAGGGAAACTGACACCCTGGGGATTATGAGCCCTGGGGGGTGTTTTCCCCATCATTCTAGTGGGAAGAAGAACAAATGACTACCCCCTTTGACCCCACTCTCTTCTCTTGGTAGATACTTGTGCTAGTGGGAACAACAATTAGTTTTCCCCATGTATGTGTGTAGAGGTCCATGATGGATTATGGTTATCACACACATATATTCTAGATATAGGATCCTATGGACTACTATAGGTGTAACATGTATAGGCTATGATGGATTGAGGATCCTTATTTGGTGTATGGGTTGTAGTGGAAAGAGGTATAATACCCGACATATGATACATGTTATATGAGTTGTGGTGGCTCCCAGAAACTACATGGTTACTTTTGGTTGTGATGATGGTGTGGTGCTTCGCCCAGGTGTCTGCGGGAAAGGCTTTGTGTTTCACAAGGTGTATATTGTGGTGCTTCATCCAGGTGTCTGCGGGCAAGCCTTTTTTAAGAGAGATGCTCAGGACGTACGATGTTGGGGAAAAGTGGAAAACCATTGATGAAGTAGTAGCAGGGTACCCATGATATTCTTTACTATATGATATATTCTTGTATTCGTTACTTGGTGAGAGTATCCATGGTGAGGTTGGGAACTTAGTATACCTGTTTAGGTGACGAGTTTGTTTTACTTGTTTTTCACTGAGCTTTAGCATGCTTTCGTTACTTTTGCACGAGAGGATTCAGGGAGGATCCTACTGAGTATACTATTATACTCACCCTATGTATATATAACTATTTTTCAGGTCACTTGGATTTGGTTGGATAAAAAGATGGTTTCTACTAGCATGGGTTGCAGGAGGTGTTCGGGCTTGTGGTTACTGCATTTTTTTACTTTATTTTTAGTACGTGCAGTTTTTCCCTTCCAGTTGTAGCACTTATTCTTGGAATTTCATATGTGTACTTGTGTTTTCATTTATATTGCAGTATGAGTCAGAGTTGATCGGTGTCTATCTTATCTCTCTCTTTTGTATGTGTTCTCTTAGAGGGTAATACCTCCCATTTATGTGTGTTACTATACCGTCGGTGCTATTCTCCAACCCGGGGCCTACTGGAGGCGGGACTTGGGGGTCATTATCTCCCTTCTCACATTTCCGGCCCAGGAGGGGTACAGTTTGTTGGGAGGGGGTCGTGACATAGCAATTGTGAATTATGGCTTCAAGAGATTTCTTTTCATGGCAACATTATCTCTATGGATGGAATTTCCATTGATCCTTCTAATACAAGAGCAATCCAAGAATGGCCAGAACAGATGAGTATAACTGAGGTACGCAGCTTTATTGGTTTAGCAGATTATTTTCGGCTTTTCGTCCATATTTTTTCCTGATTGGATAGCCAATTAACCAAGATCAAACGGAAAGGGGTTAAATTTGTTTGGACAAAAGAGTGTGAATAATTATTTGAATAATTGAAGAGAAGATTAGTCAATGCCCCTATATTGACTCTACCATTGGGGAATGATGAGTTTGTTATTTGTAGTGGTGCATTGAAGAAAGAACTTGGTTGGGTCCTTATGCAGAATGATAGAGTTATTGCCTATACATCACGAAAGATGAAAATTCATGAGAAAAACTATCATACTCATGATCTTGAGTTTGCAGCTGTAATCTTTGCTTTGACGATTTGGAGACACTATCTCTATGGAGAAAATTGTGAGATTTATACTGATCATAATAGTTTGAAGTATATTTTCCCACAGAAATAACTCAACATGAGGTAAAGAAGATGGCTTGATCTACTCAAGGATTATGATTGCACAATACACTACCCCTAGTGGAAGGAAAATAAGGTGTCAGATGCTTTGAGAAGAAAAAATCATGGAGTTTTGAACAAGATGAGTGTTGAAAAGGATCATATTTTCATGGATCTAGTAAAGATGGATATAGGAATAACCATCGAAGGTGAAACATTAATGCCTTTTCAAATGGTTTCCAAACCATCTTTACTAGAAAGAATAAAATGTTCTCAGGTTGATGATGAGGAGTTTCAAAAGATGATTAAATATGCGAAAGATGGGAGATTGAGTGACTTAGTATATTTCCAGCTTTCACTTGTTGAAAAACCGAGAAATCATTGGACATGCACATAGTCGACCAATCTCTCCCTCTTGATGTTCTCCCACCAAAAATGTTCCTTCATACACCCTTGGATCACAAAAATGTACAGATATTTGAAGGAACATTTTTGGTGGGAGAACATAAAGAGGGAGATTGGTGATTTTGTGTCATGATTTATGGTTTTTCAACAAGTGAAAGCTGGAAGGAAACAGCCAGGAGGAGTCATGAAACCTCCTCCCATACCTGAGTGGAAATGGGATGATATCATGATAGACTTTGTCAGGGGTATACCAAAGACTTCTAGAAGGAACGATGCAGTATGGGTCATTATTGATCATCTTACCAAGTCAGCACATTTTCTTGCTATAAGAGAAGATTTACCACTTGAACATCTAGAAAGACTATATTTTAATAAAGTTGTGAGACTTCATGGTGTACCTATATCGATTGTTTCTGATTGTGATCGACATTTTACATCAAGATTATGGAAAAGTATTCAGAATTCCATGAATACTGAACTTGTTTTGAGCAGTGCCTACCACCCCCAAACTGATAGACAATCATAACGAACTATTCAAACCTTAGAAGACATGTTGATATCATGCTCACTTGACTTTCAAGGTATGTGGGATCAATATTTACCTATGGTAGAATTTTCCAATAACAATAGCTTCCATTAAAGTATTTAGATGGCACCATATAAAGAGTTATATGGAAAAAGATGTCTCACACCAACCTGTTGGGATGATGTTGGTGAAAGAAAACTTGTAGGCCCCAAACTTGTTGAGGAAACGATGGAAAAGGTGAAAGTAATCCAAACCCAAATCAAAGCTGCTCAAAGTAGGCAGAAGAGCTATGCCGATAACCAAAGGAAGGATTTGGAATTACAGGTATGAGATCATGTTTTAATGAAGGAATCTCCATGGAAGGGTGTTATACGTTTCAGTAATAGTGGAAAATTATATCCCAGGTACATTGGAAATTTTGAAATTATAGAACGAATTGGGGCTGTAGCTTACCGTTTGGAAATGCCACCAAGTCTCTCCAAAGTTCACGATGTATTCCACGTATCACTATTGAGAAAATAAATGATTGACCCAACACATATACTTATCTTTGAGGAATTAGAACTGGAACCTGATCTATCTTACTGGAAAGAGCCTATCAAGGTTCGTGATATAAGAGAACAAGTGTTGGGAAACTAGACGACTCATCTGGTAAAAGTTCTATGGAGAAACCATAAGATGGAAGAGGCAACGTGGGAACCCAAGGAACATATGATGAAGAACCACACAAATATTTTTATGTATTAATATTCTATAAATTTCGAGGATGAAATTATTTCAAGGAGGGGAGAATGTAACACCCCAAGAATCCACGATACACTTCTCTTTGGATAATACAATAGTGTGTGTTGTAGGCAATTTCGAATTCTAACACACCACAACCAATCAAACTAGTCGTTATTAATAGTAATACTCACTTTTTGAAATTACATAAATTTTATCTTTCAAAATGGTCTTTATTTTTGGATTTGGAGTACCATAATTAGATTCAGGAGAATTTTGTGTATTTTTCTGAAAACTTTAAAATTTTGATGAATAGTGAAAAACACTAAGTTATACTTTAAAAGGAAATTCTTATTTAAATAATTATTTATTTTATTTAAATTTATTTTAGGTAAAAATTGATACGTAATACCTATATAAGTTCAATGTAATTCATTGGTGTCATTTTATAATAATTTTAGATATATAAAAATTTGATTGAACTTTTTACAATCTTTTACCCACCTCCTAGGAGAATTTAAAAATATACATAAAACATAATTTTACCACTTCTGTGAGTAGAATTTCAAATATCAGAGAGACACAGTGGATATCAGTACGTAAAATTTGGTTCAATAAGATGAAAATAGATTTTGGTGAATAATAACTTTTTACTTTTACTTACCACGGTTAAAAGTAAATAGGATAATTAAGGGGAAAAAATGATATTATTATTACCCTAACACATGTCTAAATTCTATTGGATAAGTATAATTCGACCAAAAACAACCTTAGGAATAAAATATGAACCCATTTGGTCCACTTGGATTAGATTAAGACATTTATTATTATTTAATTCAAAGAAGAGTCAAAAGTGTTAAATTCATATTTTAATAACTAAACCATTTTTAATATAGGGTTACACATAAGATAAATTAGACTATAAATATTCATTAGAAATCTAAAAATATTTCCGATATAATGGTATTTTATTTATAATTTTTATACATTAACTAATTTAATTTATTAATGACACAAGGATGATGTAGTACTTACCTATTTAATGAAATATTAAAATAATTGATATTATAAATATCCAAATAAATGTAATTTGATAATTTTAATGAATTATGGTAATTTTAAAGGTTAATATGACATTTTAGGGTTGGGTAGATGAATTTTTTTTCGAAGTAATAATGCTGTTATGAATTTATAAAAAACAAAATATCAAATAGTGTCAAAATTGACATAAAAGAGTTTTTAAAAGATATATTATATTATTAGATGATATAATATTTCTAAAAATATAAGGTTCGGCCAAAATACTTATATAATGATATGTGTATCATTAATGAACCACTTGGGGTTCTCTTGAAAGTTTATAGTATGTTTATTAACCATATAATTTAAAAATACAAAGATACATGGTAAATGTCAAACTATTTAACTAAGAGTTAAATATAAAAGATAAGGTTAATATAGTGACCCAATACTCTCTAAAAAATATTGGTTGAGTGGTATTAGACCCATAAAAACCTTATCCTCTAAATAATTCATTTTTTAGCCATTAGAAACCAAAAATTATTTTATTATAAAATAATATTTCTTGCTTTTCCTAAGGTGCCCCTCACCGCTCTTATAAAAGGAAACATCCACTTCTCTCTAATTCACACCTTCCAAGCCTTTTGGATCGGCCAAAACCTGGAAAAATACCCTCCCAACTATCCTCAATTTATCCTAGAGGCCTTAAATTACTCATAAAGCCACCCTATAGATCCCTTTTGATCAAATCAAAAGGAAGAACCCGAAGAAGAGGTAAATATTTCATCACCTCTTTCAAGTTCCTTTCTTCTTCCACTTCCTCTTTCTTTGTTGTTTCCATTATAAAATAATAATTCAAATATCTTCTACATACTGTGATGTTATAATGAATATGGTACTACCATATTAATTATTCTATCCATCATTTTAATGACATGTCACCATATGTGCGTACGTACGGTTTACCATCTCCACGTCGTGGATTAATTGTTATTCCATACATTATTATTTTGATGGTTATAATAATGATGTTTAATTTATTTAAATAATAAATATAACATGATAATTATTCTGTATATATGATATACCATCCAATTATATATTATTTTAATATTAAAATAATGATATTGTTGCTAGTGCATTCGTACGGATTACTCTCTCCAAGAACATGATAAGATTCATTCCCCATCGTATCCATTAAAGAATAATTTTCATTAGATGATTAAAAATAATTTTTAAAGACTTAATATCATTATGAATATGAATAAGATACATCCTATCCATAACAAACAATAATTACATAACAAATCATATAATGGAAAACGAATCAGTTAACACCCGAAACGACGATAATTCTAAGATATTATTAACAAAGCAATGTTAAAAGATCATATATTATATCATATTAATGTATATGATTCTTCTAAAATTTAATAAAAATTATTTAATCATTATACATCAGTTTAACCTACCCCCGACCAAGGTAAAGTACAAGGTAAGGGTTAATTTCACAATCTCTTTATTATCCGTGGTTGTTTTTATTTCAGTATCTATTGGGACCTCTTTATCATCCACATCCATGTTTCTTAAAAATGTATTCCAAAACATTTATACTATTTACTATACTATGTTTTAATGTAATTTATACCGTTGTTTTAATTTTTATAAAATTGTTTGAAAGAAATCTTTCTGTCGTCTTCCAACAAGGTACTTTGATATTTTTGAAAAAATTAAGGTAGGAACGTTTTTTTAACTTATACGATGGGTGTGGCTATTTTTCACTGTTATAACATCATCAAATCTTCCATTACATGCTTATAAAAATATTTCCAAAAATAAATGTTTTCTTTTATAATTATATTAATTTTAAATTATTTCAAAATAGAAAGAGATATTTCAATAAAAAAGGTTTTGATTTCATCTATGTCAACACCCTTTGATGGATTGTAAGCTTATTTGAAGTTGATTTATTATGATACAAAACATCCACATTGTATTGAAGGTTTTGTGATATGTTTGACTGTAGATGTGTTATTTCAATACCATTCATGGTTTATGGATAAAGTATTGACCTTTTGTATTCCAGTTTAAATACAAATGTATATGTTTTGTTTAAAATTTTTCATATGAGGAATGCGTTAAACTTAGTAAGTGATGGGTGGATCCCCCTATAGCTCTTCGATTCATCGGTAAGTCTCATGAGACAAACTAGTGTCTTGGAACAAGGCCTTGAAAAAATCTTATTTGTAGTCTTGGCACAAGGCCTTGACTACGTGGTTATGAAAGTCCAGCATTATGAATTCCATCATTATGATAGTGGCTATTGATATTGCATGTAAATATTCAACTAGTAGAATATCCATGTGAATAAGTAAATCAAATTATTTTATTTTATCTTTTCCATATTATTATGAAGTTCATGTTTTAAAGGATTTTGTTCAAGTCTTACATTGCCTTAAATGTTTATGTTTATTTATGAAAGTTTCTGCTATATTGGTATCCTTTCTGAGCATCTGATCTCACCCCTTTCTATGTTTTATTTTTCCCATGATGCGAAGAAGTATATTATGACTAACCTACAAGGATAGTATATGAGATATCAGTGTTTTAAATGGAAACAATATTGTTGTAGTTTTCCATTTTAGGATGTAATGTAAACCTTATGAATATATCTAGTACTTCCAAGGATACTAAACTAATCGGACTTTTGAGACTTGATCTTTTGTGATCCTACCAATGTTATATAATAATGTACCGACTCTGGGTAATTAGGGTTGGGGCGTTACACACCTCCTATTGAGAATGTTTAGGTCTCGCTGATGAAAGATGTACCTGTGGCTCTAATGGTCCATGTATAATCAACACCTCTCACCAATGAGATATTGTGTCCACATTCACAAGGCATATACCACTTCTCCCAACTATGGATTATGAGAACTGTAATAACTCCCATGTTATCTCAGGTTCTTGGAGACATAAGAACCTACACGGTCCTCCCACCTCATAACATCACAGAGTCAAACATCAGATTCATCATAGTACCAAGTATATGTTTTACCCAGTATAAGTAAATTTATGATAGGTTTTGATTTCTTCCAGCCTTTCTTCTCCTAAAAAATTATCTCTCAATACTTTTACCAGATAAAAATCACCCCTTTATTGATCTACAAAGACATCAATGTTTCCAAATAGTAGAAATCCTAGATAAACTGATGATAATACCCATCTAAACAAAAAAAGATCTTAATCCGAAAGATGTTATTGGGTTGTTCACAAGACAGCACTGTTGTAACCTTTTATAGGTCCATGAATAGTCCTTCCAATATGATGAATTTTCCAAAGAAGTTTAATTATTAATCAATAAACTAAATTTGGTTAGTTTGATGTAAAAAAATAATATCTCTATTTACATAGGATGATGTCAAGATGATTTTCATGATCATTCATTATCTAATATTATACTAATATGTGGCCAAAAAACCACCCAAAATATATCCATTACAGGATGGAAGATCATATTCATCAAGAAAATGAAATCCACTAATACATTGGGTAACCCAAATGGCATCACTATGCATTTATACAATCAATACCTTCTTTTAAATTCAGTTCAATATATGTACGATGGAATCACCCTTAACAGATGGAAACCAGATCTAAAATCAGTCATAGAGAAGATCTTAGAACCTTTAAATTGATTGAAAATATCATCAATTAATAGAATATGATAATGGTTCTTGATATTAATTTGGTTCAACCATTGAAAATTCAAACATAAGAGAAGAGACCCATCAACCTTCTTTGTGATGAGAAATGGAGAACCCCTGGGAAAGATCCTATGATATAATATTAAATTATATTAAAAATCTTCTAGATACAAATTCAACACCTAAAGATTTACAGGTTCAATTCTACAATGAGGGATAAAATTAGGCTCGGATCCCACAAAGAAATTTATCATTAACTCGATCTATAGCTTGGGTTGTCAACCAAATAACTGATTGCATAATTATTTTGGAAATAGTATACCACTAGAGGAGAAGAATACTTCTTCATTCTACTATCATCTATAGTAACAACAGTTATTTAATCCATGATACAATCCAACATGTAATCAATTGGACATGTGTGACCAGCCTAACGATCCCACTCATCAAAGGGAAAATAAATTTCTTCTTTAAGATATATAAATGTAACAATCTTACTGTAATAATGTATATGACCCTAGCATATATATAACCAATCCATACTAGGAATCAACTAGAAACATATCATTTCTATAACAAAATGTTCCCATTAGAAATGGTAACCACTAATCTATAGAGAAAAATCATTAAAACATTGATATTTAGTGGATTATTACCTATGGTGTATTGATGTTCAAATCACCATCAAATATTTCCACCCCCAAGCATAGATGTTTGGAAAATTTTTATGATATAAAAAAATTCAATTCAATAATATTTAAAAAAAACAAAACCAAAGATAGATGATATAAGAAGAATACCTCTAACGGTAGAAGTTCCTACAAACACGATAGTAGGAACACAATATATAGTGAGAATTTGAATTGGCCCTATACCCTAGGCACACGTCTGAGTACATTGATCTACATATCCTTCCTGGTACTGGTGCTCATGTACTAGGGTACAATGTCCCCTTATTTGGCATGAACGACAAAAAAAACTTGAGTTACTAGATATTGAGGTCCATTTGAGCCCCTTCTTGGCCTAGGATCCAGTAATGATCCCTATCCTCTAGTCTATTGTAAAAATTTCACATAGAACCCATAAAGATGAAAAAGTCATTCACATATAAGGCACTAAACTGTGGGGGTACAGAAACATCATGAACTTGTTTCCAAACAATCCAAAATTATAGTACTTCTACAGAACACATTCCTGAGATGGATGACCACTTCCTTGACTACACATCCCACTATTTACATGGTGAAAACGTTTAATGAAATGCTTCTCGATACCCAATGAACAGCTCCCTATTCACCTTGCTGAAACATCGAAGCCGCTTCTTGGGGCCTCTCTCAGATTATATTCTTTGATGTGTGCCTAGTTTTTCAAATCCTAAAAACTACTCATGAAAAAAATGTTCACCTATGACATGATCTCATAATAAAAACCATCCTAAAAAATTCACTCCCTAGAGATATCATCACTTCTGTGCATTTATACTATTATGGTAGGTCAGTGAAACATCCAACATAGTCCATAATTGTAACACCCTGAGATTATATGAGATATATTATTTTCTTTGATTTATTCTATTATACACTACACCAAGATTATCATGTACTATATGCAACACCATATTAGCTTGCAGTATATGCAACACTATTCTTGGCTCGTGTTACACACAATTTCAAGATCGTTTTGTGGAAATTATTCTACGCAACATTAATTATAGATTTTGTTTAAAGTATAAATGATTTATGTTTTGATTACGTTATATGCAACACCAAATGGAGATTTCACTACACACAACCCTGACTTGGCATACATGACATTGAATCAAGACTTTCTTCGATAGCGTGTGTAGTACGCAATACCGAGTTTCACTAAACGAGATATTATTATAATATTATTATGATCTAGCAGTTATGAATATTAATACCCAATTTTTGAAATTTTATAAACATTATCTTTCAAAATGGACTTCATTTTTGGATTGGAAATATCGAAATTAACCTATGGTGAATATCTGGTATTTTTCTGAAAACTTTCAATTTTTGATCAAAAGTGAAAACACTGGGTTACTATTTAAAAACCGAATTTTTATTTAAATAATTATTTATTTTATTTAAATTTATTTTATGTAAAAAATTGATACATAATACCTATATATGTTCACTATAATACATTGGAGTCATTTTATTATAAATTTAGATATACAAAAATTTTATTGATCTTTTACCGTCTTTTACCCACCTCCTAAGAGAATTTGAAAATTTACATAAAACTTAATTTTACCACTTATGTGAGTGGAATTTCAAAAATCAGAGAGGCAAGGTCAATATAAAGGAGTAAAATGTGGTTTAACAAGATAAAAATAATTTTTTGTGAATAGTAACTTTTTACTTTTATTTACCATAGTTAAAAGTAAATAGGGTAATTAAGGGTAAAATGATATTATTATTACTCTAACACATGTAATAATTCTATTGGATAAGTTTAATTCGACAAATAACAACCTTAGGAATAATATATTACCCTTTAGGTCCACTTGGATTAAATTAGGACATTTATTATTATTTTATTTAAAGAAGAGTTAAAATAGTTAAAATTGAAGTTTAATAGCTCATACATTTTTAATATAGAGTTATACAAGAGATAAATTAGACAATAAATATTCATTAGAAAGATAAAAATATTTACTACATAATGGTATTTTATTTATAATTTTTATACATTACATAATTTAATTTATTTATGACACAATGATGATGCAGTAATTACCTTATTAATGAAATTTTAACATAATTAATGATATAAATACCCTAATAAATGTAATCTGAGACTTTTTATCAATTAAACTAATTTTTTAGGTTAATAGGACATGTTAGTATTTATTTAATTAAATTTTTTAGAACTAATCATGCTGTTATGATTTTCAAAAAAATAAATTACCAAATATTGTCAAAATAGACATAAAATAGATTTTTAAAACAATATTATATTATTAATTGTTATTATATTCCTAAAAATATATGGTTCAGAAAAATGACTTAGATAAGGTTATATATATGAATAATGAACCACTTGGGGTTATTTTGTCTTGTTATAGTAACTTTATTAACCATATCGTGTAAGAAAACAAGAAGACACGGTAAAAATTAAATTATTTAACTTAGATTTAAATCTAAATGATATGGTTAAAATAGAAACCTAAACTTGTCTAAAACCACTTTTTTGAGATGATTTAGACCCATACCCACTTTAGATTCGAAATAAGTCACTTTGGAGCCATTATTAACTGAATATCACTTTATTATAAAATAATATTTTAGGTTTTTCCATAAAGTGCCCCTCTCCTCCCTTATAAAAGGGAACTTCCTCCCTCTTCTCTTTACACAATTTTGCGCCTTGGAGCTCAGCCAGAACCTGCCCATTTACCTTCTAAACTTCCATAGAAACATTATATAGGTTTTGGTATCCTCAAAAGACCAACTCTAGTGCCTTAAGAGGAATCTCAAAAGAGGTGTGTCGAAGAAGAGGTAATCTCTTCTACCGATTCTTTCAAGTTTCTTTCTTCATCAATTTCTTCTTCTTTAGTTTTTTCATTATAAATTAATAACATCGGTATCAATAATATACTGATATGTTATTATAAATATTAAAAAACTCCATTTCACCTTCTATCCATCCAACGGAAAACGAAATCACCGCGCGTGCGTACGTACGAAATACTGTCTCCATGCCGTGGTGTAATCTATTTTTACACCACCACATTACTTGGATGGGTATAATGGTGTAGATAATAACTATATATAGTTATTATAATTTCATACTTATTCTGAGATATTATATCATCCACAAAAATTCAATTCAATAATCATGGGAAAGATATCATCACTCGTGCGTATGTACGAATTACCGTCTCTACGACGCGATGTGATTCATTCTCCATGTTAACCATTCAAGAATGATTATAAAATATATACATGAATAATAATGAAATAAATGAAATAATTAAGCTTCTAGATTTATGTATATATATATATATGTCATATACTTACTTTTATTAAAGTCAATAAGGAAAGGAAAACAGCGTTCATGCGTACGTACGGCCTACCGTCTCCATGAACGGTGTATTTCATTTCCTTCATCTATCTATTATATATATATATATATTGAATATATATGATATATAAATCGTGATTTACATTCTGGAAGTAAGTAAATCATATTATAAGTAATAATAATATCAAGAACAACAAGTCCAAACACGTACAATAAATAAAACGATTTTTCCGAAAACGCTGCTTTAACATGGAATTTTCAAATGAACAGGTAATATAAAGCCTTAAGTGACCCGTATATGAAATCATAACAATGAATATGGTTCTATAATAAGTAAATTAAATTATCTAAATCATTATACAGGAGTTTTGGAAATGTACAGAGCATAATGGACCTAAGTTAAGGGATAAATTTTCCAATCTCGTTTTTATCCGAGATTGTTTATTCGTATGTATTTACTGGGGTTATATTTATCATCCAAGTACCTGTTTCCTAAAAATGTTTTGATGTATGTTTAAAGTCTTTTTTACCCATTTTTGACATTTACTAAATGGTATGTACGGAATCTTTCTTTTTTTTACGTTACGAGGTACTTATTTTTGACTTTTCCAGAAAAAGTACGAGGAGAATGTTTTTTTAACTTATACAGCATGAACTGATTTTTACGGTTTCATAATGCCTAATTTCAATAAAGCTTCATTTACAAGATTTCATGATTATTTTCAACAAAATTCCTTTTCTTTTAAAATTACATTGAATTTTGTTAAAAGAAAATGATTTTGAAAAGCAATGATATTTTCTTGAAGAATTCATTTCATGTGTTTTGTCAAAACAATGTTCCATCTAAGATGACATTATTTAGTATGATTATGTTTCATGTATAATGTCTCTATTATTTACACGGTTTTATTCTTCTTAAGAATAAATGATATCCATTTGTTTTTTTATGGATTACATTAAGATGGGATGATGTTTATGAAACCCATTTTATTCTTTGGGTTATGATGAATGATTTATGTTTACTTTGTGGCACAAGTAAGAATGATTTAATTATGAGATGGGTGGGACCTATATATCCCTCCAATGCATTGTGTAAAGATTTATATCTCATGAGATAGACATGGATGGAATGGTATGTTAATCCGGCTCAGTGATACAGGATTGGAACGAGGAGTGAAATCGATTCAGAAAGGGACTTCTGTCCACTATGATGGTCTTGGAAGCAATGCCTTGGCTACTATGGAAATAATATCATGTGATTAATGTATTTACACAATTAATTGTTTTATTCCCATGCTATTTTATCATGATTTATGTTCCTTTATGATCAATGCCTTACATACTTCCAAGATTTATTTTAGAACTCAAGATTTTCATGTTTAAACATTATGTTCATTTTTTGAAGTTCAAATGTATATGGATTGTTTTATTTTATCCATGCTTACCCTTACTGAGCATTTGGACCCACCCTTTATATGTTTTTTTTTCCGAAGATATAAACAATGGTTTTAGGTAAAAAAGGGATGATCTTTATTGGAGATGTTGAAGATCTTTCACCAAGATTAGAATATTATGTTCCATGTTTCCAAAGAAACTAAACTATTAGGGTACTTTGGTGTCTGTTTTTTGTTATGTACTATGTATTTCACAAAAGTAATGTAATTTCTATGTACGTCAAGCTCTGGGTCTCTACAGTTGGTATCAGAGGAAGGGATTAGTTAAGATTTGGAAACTAGGATGTGAAAACTTTTGTGATATCCCTAGAGATATTTCTAAGGTATGTCTACGGATGTCCCTAAGGTTAAGTATAAGGGTAGGTTATAGTGCTAGAATTACGGTAATGATATTAGAATTAAACCTAAGATGTTAGATATTGATGGTAATCCCCCTTTATTATGTTGTTTTTCTATCATGATTTTTCTTCTCACATTATTCTTTTTGGGTTTTAGATGATGGATGGATCCCGAAGGAACCGTCTTGATCAATGTAATGGATGATGCAATGATTTTCCTCCTGAAAAAAAGAATGTTATGGGAGATAGAGTGAAAAATCTTATTTCTATACTCACACAAGCTATGAATCATACTGGAATTCCATATGAGCAGAGAAGGGAACAATATTCTATTGAGTCCTTCATGAGGCAATGTCCACCTTCATTCAATGGGTCTTCTGATCCACTTGTTGCTGAACAATGGATCAGTACCATTGAAAACATATTTTCCATAATTCGTTGTTCAGAACATGAAAAAGTCATTTTAGCTGTTTAACGTTTTGAAGGTGAAGTAGACCAATAGTGGATTCTAATTAAGAATACAAGGCCCCAAGATAAAATTGATTCCATGGAATGGAACGAGTTAAAGAACTTTTTTTTCAATAAGTACTTACCTTGTATTTTTCGAACAAAGATGGAGAATGAGTTCCTGGAGCTTAAGAAAAAGGATGATGAATCTGGTGGTATATACAAAGTGAATTTTACAAGGATTTCAAGGTATGTATCTGGATTTATCATCCAACCTGAAAGTAAAGTTGATCTATTCTTTAGTGGCTTAAAAACAAGTCTTCGAAGGGCATTAGTGATAAGAAACATCAGTAGATATGATGAAATTGTGCGTTGTGCAATCAAGGTATAAATGGAAGTTGGTTCTATATATATCCATCTCATGGTTTTTACAAGAAATGAAAGATGGAGATCAAGGAAAAATCTCAGAACAATGGTGAAAAGAAGGTGAATGTTTCTTTATGCTCAAAGTGTGGAAAGATAAATAATGGAGATTGTCTAAAAGGTACTAAAAAATGTTTCAAGTGTGGAAAAGAAGGTCATCGAGCAGCTGAGTGCTGATGTAATGGGAAATAGGTTTCTAATGACATGAATAGATAAAGGACTATAGATAATGCTCCACGAACACTTCAATTCTTAAAGTGCAAGGAAATAGGGCATTATGCTAATCAATGCCCTAATCCAAGGGTTAATGAGGATCGACATGAGCAACCTATTAAGGCAAAGGACAAAGGGAAGTGACATGCGATCACTATTAGCAATGTTGAGTATGACAATGATGCGATGGAATGATTATGTGTTTATGTAAAGGGATTCCAAATTAATGCTGTGGAATCTCATTTATAGTATTGTGGAACATTGGAATATATATGTAATGGTTTATTGTGGTTTTTGATAACTAGATGGTATAGGTAACCCTGAAAATTGATTGAAATATTTTTGTAAAGTAGATGATATGAACATAATTAATGGATAAGGATAAAATAATATGTTTGATAATATTCATGAGCCCATGATTGATATAAGGACTAAGTGATATCATGGTTTTAGTATATAGAATTTTGTGGATTTTGGTATGTGGAAAGAGTTAAATTTTAAATACATTCATGTTTTCACTAAGGTTCAATGGGTATTCATTGTTCAAGAGAATACATGATTAAGGCATTCAAATGTTTGGAATGTGACCAACAAGACATATCTTATGATATGTGAGGATAAATGACAGTATTTACATGTTTGGTAGATGACCTCTCTATAAATATTTTTCCTTATATTTTGAGTATGGGTAAGCCTAAAGATTGGAATAGATTAAGTTAGACATCAGATAGTATTGTTTAAGGCTAGAACTTTTTGATATTATTTTTGGAATGTTATAATAGTATAGTTTTAGAAAAAGGACAACATGTAGGATGGGTGACAACCCTTCGCGTCAGACAAGGATGCTGGAATCGAACCCACAACCGAAGTGAGACATGCCTTTATTGCATACCAATGGCCTATAGGAAGTCCATGGATAGTAGAAAATAGTTTTATTTTATTAAGAACTATGATAGATGGAGTATATGTCCATTTTTGGAACCATATACGATTAATCTCACCATAAGATAGACTTATAACTTTGGATAAACTTATGTTTGAGAAAGATGGAATGACCTATCATTCAATCACATGATATACTATTACTTCATGGAAGAAAAATTCAACATCATTTCTTTAAGAGATGAAGTGGAAATTGTTCAAGGCACAAACAACAGTAATATTGTATCAAAATCAAGTAAGTATTTATTTTAATTCAAAAATTCTTCAACATTAGGGAAATGATATTGAAAACCAAAATTTTTGTCCTAGTTCCCTCATATCTGATGAATCAGATGGTACCTTAGATCATCACAAATTTATGGCTTTATGATTGTTGTCTTTTTTATAGCGTGTTCTCTACCACTCTTCATCTAAACATGCTGGTCAGATTTTTCTTCCATGTCCATATTTTCACCTATATTCTCCTATGTGGAAACCAAATGATGAGTTACATTGGGTATCCATTATTTTTCTAATGCTCATTTTTAAAATGGTGATTTAGTATTCCTTTTTATGATGTGGGTTTCTATGAATGATACTTTCAAGTAGTAAACGATTTATAACCCCGAAGAATTTCGAGGGCGAAATTTCTTTTAAGGGGGGTAGAATGTAACACCCCGAGATTTTATGAGATATATTATTTTCTTTGATTTCTTCTATTATACACTACACAAATATTTTCTTGTACTATACGCAACACCGTATTATCTTGCAGTATACGCAACATTATTTTTGGCTCGTGTTACACACAATTTAAATTTCATTTTGTGAAAATTATTCTATGCAACATTAAGTATAGATTTTGTTTAATGTATAAATGAAATAAGTTTTGATTATGTTATACGCAACACCAAATGGAGATTTCAACACACACAGCCCTTACTTCGCTTTCATTACACACAATCAAGAGCTTCTTCAGTAGCGTGTGTAGTACGCAATACCGAGTTTCACTAAATGAGATATTATTATAATATTATTATGAACTAGCAGTTATGAATAGTAATACCCACTTTTTGAAATTTTATAATATCTATCATTCATAATGGACCTCACTTTTGGATTCGGAATATCGAAATTAGCCTAGGGTGAATTTTTGTTATTTTTATGAAAACTTTCAATTTTTGATGAATAATGAAAACACTGGGTTACTATTTAAAAACTGACTTTTTGTTTAAATAATTATTTATTTTATTAAGATTTAATTTAGGGAAAAAATTGATACATAATACCTATATATGTTCATTGTAATTCATTGGAGTCATTTTATAATAATTTTAGATATATGAAAATTTTATTGAACTTTTCACCGTCTTTTTCCCACCTCCTAGGAGAATTTGAAAATTTACATAAAAATTAATTTTACCGCTTCAGTGAGTGGGATTTAGAAAATCTGAGAGACATGGTTAATATCAAGGTGTAAAATGTGGTTCAATAAGATTAAAATATTTTTTTATGAATAGTAACTTTTTACTTTTATTTACCATGGTTAAAAGTAATAGGGTAATTAAGGTTAAAAATGATATTATTATTACACTAACACATGTACTAATTCTATTGGATAAGTGTAATTTGACAAAAAACAACCTTAGGAATAAATTATTACCCTTTAGGTCCACTTTCTTTAGATTAGGACATTTATTATTATTTTATTTAAAGAATAGTTAAAATAGTTAAAATCAATGTTTAATAACTAAAACATTTTTAATATAGGGTAATACATAATATAATTTCGACTATAAATATTAATTAGAAAGAAAAAAATATTTCCTACATAATGGTATTTTATTTATAATTTTTAGAGATTAAATAATGTAATTTATTTATGACACAACGATGATGCATTAATTACATTTTTAATGAAATATTAACATAATAGATGTTATAAATACCCAAATAAATGTTATTTGATATTTTGTATAAATTAAATTAATTTTTTAGGTTAATATGACATGTTAGTATTGATTCAATTATCTTTTTTCTAACTAATAATTCTGTTATGATTTTCTCCAAAATCAATTACCAAATAGTGTCAAAATTGAAATAAAATAGTTTTTAAAACAAATATTATATTATTAATTGTTATTATATTTCTAAAAATCTAAGGTTCTTCCAAATTACTTATATAAGGTTAAATATATGAATTATGAACCACTTTGGGTTCGTTTGGCTAGTTATAGTAAGTTTATTAACCATATTCTGTAAGAAAATCCGAAGACACAGTAAAAGTAAATCATTTAACGCAGAGATAAATCAAAATGATAAGGTTAAAATAGTAACTTAAACTTGTCAAAAACCTATTTTTTTGGAGGATTTATACCCATACCCACTTTTTATTCTAAATAAGTCACATTGGATCCATTATTAACCGAATATGACTTTATTATAAAATTATATTTTATGTTTTTTCCTAAAGTGCGCCTCCCCTCCCTTATAAAAGGGCACCTCCTCCCTCTTCACTTTACACAATTTTGAGTCTTAAATCCAGGCCAAACACTGACAATTTACCTTATAAACTTCCCTAGAAACATTATAGAGGTTTTGGTCTCCAAAAAAGACCAACTCTAGTTCCTTAAGAGGAAGCTTAAAAGAGGTGTGTCGAAGAAGAGGTAATCTCTTCTACCAATTCTTTCAAGTTTATTTCTTCTTCAATTTCTTCTTCATTAGTTGTTTAATTATAAAGTAATAACATAGGTATCAATAATATACTGATATGTTATTATAAATATGAAACAACCCCATTTCACCTTCTATCCATCCTACGGAAAACGAACTCAAAGCGTGTGCGTACTTACGGAATACCGTCTCCACGCCGTGGTGTAATCTCTTTTTCCACCACCACCTTACTTGGATTGGTATAATGGGGTAAATAATAACTATATATAGTTATTATAAAATCATACTGATTTTAGATAATATATCATCCACTACAATTCAATTCAATAATTATGGGAACGATATCATCGCTCGTGCGTACGTACAGATTACCATCTTCATGACGTGATGAGATTCATTCTCCATGTTAACCATTAATGAATGATTATAAAGTATATATAAAGTATATATAATGAAATATATGACATAATTAATCTACTGAATTAATATATATATATATATGTCATCGACTTACTTCCATTCAAATCAATAAGGAAAGGAAAACATCATTCATGCGTACGTACGGCCTATCGTCTCCATGAACGATGTTTTTCATTTCATTCATCTATATTATATATATATATATACTGAATATATATGATATATAAATCATGATTTAAATTCTGAATGTATGTAAATCATGATATATGTAATAATAATATTAAGAATAACAAGTCTAAACACGTACGATAAATAAAACGATTTTACCCAAAACGTTGCTTTAACATGGAATTTACAAAAGAACGGGTAATATAAAGTCATAAGTAAACCATTTATTGTATCATAACAATGAATATGATTATTTAATAAGTAAATGACATTATTTAAATCATTATACAAAAGGTTCGGATACGTACGAAGCATATGGGACCTAATGTAAGGGATACATTTTCCAATCTTGTTTTTATCCGAGATTGTTTATTCGTAAGTATTTACTAGGGTTATATTTATCATCCATGTCCCTATTTTCTAAAAATGGTTTCATGTATGTTTCAAGTCCTCTTTACCCATTTTTTAATTTTACTACATGTTATGTAAGGAATCATACTTTTTTTAACATTACGAGGTACTTTTTTTGACTTTTCCGGCAAAAGTACATGGATAATGTTTTTTAACTTATATGGAATGAACTGATTTTTTACGGCTTCATAACGCCTAATTTTCATAAAGATTCCTTTAAAATAATTCATGATTATTTTCAAAAAAAGTCCTTTTCTTTTAAAATTACATGGCATTTTGTTAAAAGAAAATGATTTTGAAAAGAAAGGATATTTTCTTCAAGAAAGTGTTTTTTCAAAACTATGTTCCATCTTAGATGACATTATTTATCATGATTATGTTTCATATATAATGTCTCTATTATTTACATGGTTTTATTCTTCTTATGATTAAATGATATCCATTTTTTTATATAGATTACGTTAAGATGGGATGATGTTTATGAAACCCATTTTATTCTTTGTGTTATGGTGAATGATTTATGTTTATTTTGTGGTACATGTAAAAATGATTTCATTATGAGATGGGTGGGACCTATATATCCCTCCAATGCATTGGTTAAATATTTATATCTCATGATATAGACATGGCTAGAATGGTATGTTAATCTGGTTTGGTGATATAGGACTAGAACGAGGAGTGAACTCGATTCAGAAAGGGACTTTGTCCTCTAAGATGGTCTTGGCAGTAATGCCTTGGATACTGTGGAAATCATCTCATGTGCTTAATGGTTTTCACAATTAATTGTTTTATTACCATTCTATTTTATCATGATTTATTTTACCTTATGATCTATGCCTTACATACTTCCAAGATTTATTTCACAACTCAGGATTTTAATGTTTAAACGTTATGTTCATGTTTTGAAGTTCAAATGTATATGGTTTGTTTTATTTTCTACATGATTAAACTTACTGAGCATTTGAGCTCACCATTTATATGTTTTATTTTCCCCAGGATATAAAGAATGGTTTTAGGTAAAAAAACTGAAGATCTTTATGGGAGATGTTGAAGATCTTTCACTAAGAATAGAAGATTATGTTCCAAGTTTCCAAAGACACTAAACTATTATGGTCCTTTGGTGTCTATTTTTGTTTTGTATTATGTATTCCGAAAAATTAATGTAATGTCAATGTACATCAAACTATCAGTCTCTAAAATAATAGACATTCCCTCTAATTTCAGATTAATGAACTCAAAATATTTTTCATAACATAATGTCTTATGATATAAATGTAATAAGAAATTTCTCTGAATGGACTTCAATGATATCTCATCATGTTGCAAAAATTACAAAAGAATATACCACCAATTATTAGAAGTTACATGTATCATATATGTTGTACGACTCACTCTCTTATCCACCAGTGTATCATGATGCTTGAATATTTTCTTAACTAACTCAATCTAGAACATGGATTCCTGAGGTCCTCCTACCATAGTGAACGTAAGAAGCTGCCACATATGAAAATCTATTTTCATCATAGAAATCATTGGTATAATATTTATTGTTTTCATTTTGATGGATTATGTGATATATATAATGATTTTTTGATGTTGAGCATCCATATGATATATATGTAATACAAAAATATTTTGTTCAGCAATATTAGGAGCATACTGATTCCCACTCTCTTGACACTCAAGTGGAAGCTGATGAGGAGTAATTTTCTCCATAATAAAAACATAGACATTAATGAAATAGGTAACCATATGGTCAACGTCAAAAGTTTACTACATTAGAAAACCACTAACATTGAGTCTCTCTAAACATGGACTATCATGGGTTTATAATGACATGAATGTTCATTTATCTTCATTCCCAGATACAAAAAATATATCATATCATAGTTCTATTAGAATATATATATGTAACATCCCAAGTAAGTAATGAATAATAGATATTTTTATCTATGTCTATTAATTATTAAGATAGTGTTATAGAGGCTTAAAATGAAAATAAATACAATCTTATGCATGGGATACACTAATATTCTTAAAAGATTGTTTTACTGCCTTTTGATGGAAACCCATTTTTGAATCTATATTTTGACAATTTTATAAACTATGTTTGTCAAAATAAACTTATCCTTTATGATTGGGACATCAAAATTTACTTTGTGTGAATTTTTGGTATTTTTCTGACAATGTTCATTTTTAATGAATAGTGAAAAATACTGCATTTTACATCAAAACTGCTTTTTAATCTAATTTATTTATATGATTAGATTATGTTTTGAATTGGTTTTGAAGTGAAATTAGAATATATTTTTACCATTTTATCCAATGGTGGTCATTGGAATCAATTTCACTTTGAAATTAGACTTAAACTGGTGTCAATCTTTTGATACTTATTGTTTTGTAAAAACACGCTATTTGCTCTGGCAGCGGGAATTAATTATTAAATTAATTAATGTGACTTATATGATTTTAATTTTGTAAAATAGACTTCATTTTTGAATTCGGAATATCAAATATAGCTTAGGGTGAATTTTTGGTAATTTTTTGAAAAACTTCAATTTTTGATGAATAGTGAAATCACTAAGTGGTAATCAAGCAAACTGATTTTTCAGTTAAATGAAAGTTTACCACTAATGTGTATTGAATTTTTAAAATCCAACATACAAGGTTTTCATTAAGAAGTAAAATGTGGTTCAATGAGATTAAAATAATTTTTTGGTGAATAGTAACTTATTAAGTTTTAATCGCGATTAGTGGTAATTAGGATAGTTTAAGGTATAAATAATGCTTTAATAATAGGAAATGACCTAGACACATGTCCCAACCTTATTGTTTGTGTCATGGCCGACCAAGACAATCCATGGGTCAACTTGGGGACCCCATGGAGACACATTGGTTTGGAAATGACATAAATAACTTTTTATTAAATGTTAAAGTAAAAATGACAAAAACAAGAGATGTTTTACAAAAACAATTTTTACATGGGATTATAAAGATCAGATTGTTGATTATAAATAGTCATTGGAAATATAAAAAGATTTCCTACATCATAGTATTTTTGTTATGATTTTTAGACATTAAATAAATTAAATTATTTATGACATAATCACGATGCAGCGATGACATCATTATTTGACGATTTAAATAAAATGGAAAGATAATGTAAAATCTATGAACTACACATGGCAAAAACCAATTGGATGAGTGGATTTAGAACCCTTATCACCTTATCCACGAATTATATCAATGTGGGACCTTTTAAAACCGAAACACATTTTCAAATAAAGTAATATTTCTTTCATTTCCAAAAGTGCCCCTCCTCTCCTCTTATAAAAGGCCCCCACCTCTACCTCATTTCACACACTTCTCTAGCCTTTGGCTCGGACAACCCCTGCCCATTTACTCTCTCCACATCCCTCTACTCATCCTAGAGGATTCCCTTTGGGCAGAATCCTTTCAAAGGAAGCCTTTAGACTCAAATCAAATGGAGTTACACTTTTAAAGGTAATTCATTCTCTCATGTTCATTTGTTTTATTTTGTTTCTCCAACCCCATAAACTCTTTTTATTTACTACTTTTGTAACAACACCAGTATCTTAAATATAATAGGATGTTGTTATAAGATATATTTGAGCTACACTCTCACACAACTACATCAAATGGTTAAAGAACATACGGTTTCCGTGGATGGTGAAATTCTGCCTCCCGAAACGATGATTGTTCAATACTCATTTAACACCTTCAAAGGTGGCCATTATGATGTCACTATTTTTATATATGATATATAATATGTTTATGTTTTCCTTAAGCTTCTGTTTTTTTCATTTTGGGCATACATTTATGGTTTCCATTATGGGTAAACACGATATCTTCATTTTAGGAAGTGCGGACTACCGCCCCCTAAAAGTGATTTGATTCGTTAATACCATATGTGGGATGTGTAAAGGATAAAGTTAATGATGTTATATATGTTATTATACTGGAATTATAATATACTCTTATATCATTATGATTCCATTCCAGAAAATATGAAATAGAAATGGAAGTAGCGTTCATGCGTACGTACGGCTTACCGTCTCCATGAACGGTGCATTTCATTTCTTAACTCTAAATGTGATGTAATATTATAAATAAATGTATGTACTGGATATATATGACATATATTCTATCTACATCCTGAATACAATTCTGGATATAATGAACCTTTGACCAAATTAACAACATGTAAGTGTAAGAAGTCTATTTTTGACTTAAGAACCAAAATACCGACAAAATGAACATTATTAACTTAACTGATTACATGATGTTCATAACATGGTATAAATGGAATAATGAACTTGAAAAAGAATCATAAGCAAGTAGAGATTAACTCAAGTTTATTATTCAGGAGATTAAAGAACGGTCGGGTCAAGTCGGATACGTGGTATGGGACTTCGTCTCAATATCCTTTCATTGAGGCATATTTTATTTTATACACAAATTTCTTTTATACGGTGTATAAACACCTTTGACTTTTAGGTTTATTCAAAAGGAATATTTTTTATACGAAGCGTTTACTAAACGACAAAAGGGAATGTTTTTGTCATACGTATGCGGCGACAACGACTTCTCCGCCGTCGTGACCGTTATTTGAGTTTCAGCTTCCTCTACAAGCCATACCTTCTTTTTAAAAGAAAAATAAATACCATGTTTTACTTTTCTTTTATTTTAGTATTGAAAATGGGTTTCATAATTTTTTTATATCAATGTGTTGTATTGATATCTCGTGATTGAAATGTGGGAATTTTATGTTTCCTTTATGCATGATTGTTGTGATACAATTATGTTATGGTTCTTGGGCATTATTATGAAGACGGGTGGTTCCGTGATAAACTAAGGGTGGGTGAGCCCGATATAGCTCTCCAATGCATTGGGTAACGTGAAGGAGTGAAACGTTAAGGTTTATCCGAAGAGATTTTAGGGAATATACTGTGATGGGTATTCCAAACGTAACCAAGAGGGTTACTCCCTACGTAAGAATGTTATGAATGCCTCAAGTTACCTTTACGTATTATGATTTATATGATTTATTCATGATTTTATGAGGTATGTTAAAGTGCCTATGTTTTATGGGTAAAGTATGATTTCATTCTTATGTATATATGAACTCATGTTTCCTTTCCATGTTTTTTTTATAACCCATACTGAGTTTTTATGCTCATCCCATGTTTTTGAAATGTTTTTCACAGGTCAAGGGAAAGGTACATGATAAGATGATAGAGTCAAGGATGTGTCAAGAAATAATCCATGTTTTATTTTAAATGTGTTTCCATTGATGGGAATGAAGAATACTATCTTTATGTAACCACTTTGTTTATATGTGGAATGTAATGCAAGTTTTATGATCTAATTCTCTAAAACTCTAAACCCGAAAAGATCCTCAATGTGTAATCTTGCAATAACTCAAGATTAAGTAAGGTTTAAGGCTGGGGCCTTATAGTTGGTATCAAAGGTCGGTTTAGATAACTTTAGGAGTTAGAATTTTATTAAATGATTATCCAAAAATATTTTTTTTTGATATAGCATTTAAAGATTACCATGTTGCTTCATCTAAGACATGTTTTTTCAGAATGGTTTTCCGCAGAGGAAACTGGGAAGCAGTGCTAGGAAGGCATACAGAAGGAAATAACCTTCCGAATCAGCATCTAGAAATGGTCGGAATTGGAACTGAACAGTTTGTTGCAGTGATGGCGCAGTTGACTCAAGCGATAAATGGCGGTGGTATCCATGCACGAGATCAGCCAGATCAACTGCAGAGAAACATGTTAGTGGTGGAACATTTCATGAGGCAACATCCACCATCATTCAGAGGATCATCTGACCCTGTGCTAGCTGAAGGGTGGATTAAAGCATTGGAGAAGATTTTTGATGTCATGGGGTGTTCAGACAATCAAAAGGTTAGTCTTGCTATTTACCGTTTGGAGGGTGAAGCAGATCAGTGGTGGTCTATGGTTAAAAATATCAGGGACACCGATGAGATTGATGCTCGTGACTGGGATGAATTCAAAGGTATGTTTCTTGAGAAGTATTTTCCTAAGGCTGTTTGACTTAGGATGGAAAAGCAATTCATGGAATTGAGGCAAGAGGAAGACTCAGTGGCTGCCTATGAAGAAAGGTTCACTCGATTGGCAAGGTATGCTCCAAATTTTTTCCGGGACCATGATAGTAAAATCAATCGTTTTTACTCAGGATTAAAGCCAAAGTATCGAAGGGAATTATCTTCTCGTGAGTTTAAAAGTTATGAAAATCTTGTTCGATGTGTTGAGAAGGTGGAAATGGAGTTTGCCGATGACAAAGTTTTCTATAACAACCAGCAGAAGAAGAGACCGAGGTGGCAGGAGAAAGGTAAGAATTCTTCAAAAAAGTCTGATGGTAAGAGAACTAAGTTTCCAGTTTGTGATAAATGTGGCAAAAGGCATGTTGGGGAATGTCTTCGGAATTCGGGGAAGTGCTACCGATGTGGTAAGATGGGACATAAGGCCCGTGATTGCACTGAAAAGGATCAAGGTGAAGGTAAGAACAATTTTTACTTACAGTTAGTGAAATGTTATAAGTGCAATGAGATGGGTCACTATGAAAACGAGCGTCTGACAAGGAGCTTGAGTGATGGGAAGCAGTTAGACTACAAGCAGAAAAGGGGTGGTGAAATCCTTTCCAACTACTTCAGCAGATGTCGGTCCATCAAATGAAGTTGTATCAGGTACTTTGTTTATTTTTTCAGATTATGCCAGTGTGTTGTTTGATTCGGGGTCTACACATTCTTTCATCTCTGAAACCTTTTCTAGTAAAATGGGAATACCATCTCAAGAAATGACTCCTGAACTTTTGGTAAAAACACCTGGGGGAAATGTCGAGGCAAAAATAATTTTAAAGAATCTTCCTATCCTTATCTGTGGAAAGAACCTACTTGCAAACCATACTGTTCTACCTCTAGTAGAGTTTGATGTTATCCTAGGTATGGATTGGCTCTCTATTTACCATGCTAAGATTGACTGTAGAGCTAAAGAAGTTTCTTTTCAGAAAGGCTTTCAGTTTGTTTACAAGAACGAACCCTTACTTTTGATAACATATCAAGAGGCCGAGAAACTTGTAAAATATGGAAATGAATGTTACCTTTCACACGTCGTTGAAAATAAAGGAACTGTTCAAATTAATGACGTGCCAGTGGTAAATGAGTATCCTGATGTTTTTCCTGATGAGTTGCCTGGAATAATACCAGATCGGGAAGTTGAGTTTACTATTGACTTAGTTCCTGATGCTAAGCCAATTTCAAAACCCCCTTATCGAATGGCACAAATTGAACTTTTAGAGTTGAAGGAGCAATTGCAGGATTTATTAGAGAAAGGTTTCATTAGACCTAGCACTTCACCATGGGGTGCTCCTGTTTTATTTGTTAAAAAGAAAGATGGTTCTATGAGACTTTTCATTGATTATAGAGCCTTGAATAATATCACTGTTAAGAACAAATATCCTTTGCCTCATATCGATGATTTGTTTGATCAGCTCCAGGGAGCTCAGTTTTTTTCAAAGATTGACTTGAGATCGGGGTACCATCAGCTGAAGGTAAAGGAGGCAGATATTCCAAAGACCGCGTTCCGTATGAGATATGGCCATTATGAATTTTTAGTAATGCCTTTTGGGATAACCAATGCACCTGCTGTATTCATGGACTTAATGAATAGAATTTTCCATGAGTTCTTGGATAAGTTTGTGGTGGTTTTCATTGATGATATTTTGGTGTTTTCTAAAAGTAAAGAGGAGCATGAAAGACATTTAAGGGTTATCATGCAAACCTTAAAAGAAATGAAACTGTATGGGAAATTCAGCAAGTGTGAGTTTTGGTTGCAAAAAATTTCTTTCCTTGGTCACATTGTTTCTAAAGATGGAATAACTGTTGATCCTGCAAAAACAAAAGTTGTGGAAGAATGGCCAAGACCCACAAATGTAATCTAGATTCGTAGCTTCCTTGGTTTGGCGGGCTATTACCGAAGGTTTGTTAGAAATTTTTCACGGTTATCTAGTCCAATGACTAAGCTAACTCGGAAGGGTGTTAAGTTTATCTGGACAAAAGAATGTGATGATTGTTTTCAGGAATTGAAAAGAAGATTGGTGAATGCTCCAGTTTTGGCACTACCTTCCAGGAATGGTGAGTTTTTTATATACAGTGATGCTTCATTGAAAGGACTTGGTTGCGTCCTAATGCAGAATGATCAGGAAATTGCTTATGCTTCACGACAGTTGAAAACTCATGAGGTAAATTACCCTACACATGATTTGGAATTAGCTGCTGTTGTTTTTGCTTTAAAAATTTGGAGGCATCATTTGTATGGAGTAAAGTGTGAAATATATACCGATCACAAAAGTTTAAAGTATATATTAACTCAGAAAGAGTTAAACATGAGACAAAGGAGATGGCTGGAATTAATAAAGGATTATGATTGTACAATTCATTACCATCCGGGAAAAGAAAATAAAGTGGCTGATGCTTTGAGTCGAAAAAGTAATGCTTTATTAACAATGTTGCGTTTGGAACGTGATACTTTGGTTAACGATTTGATGAAATTTGGCATAGAAGTTGTTGGTGCAGGAAGTCCTTCTGTTTTGTTTTAGGTATCAGTGAGATCATCTCTATCAGATAGAATCAAGCAAGCACAGAAGCAAGACAGTGAGTTGCAGAAAAAGGTAGAGCTGGTTCAGAAAGGTAAGTTGCCTGAATTCAACATTGATAATGACTGCGTTTTGAGATCTGGGAAGAGATTGTGTGTGCCTTGTGATTCACAGTTGAAGAGAGAGTTGTTATGTGAAGCTCATAGTTCTCCGTTTTCAGTTCATCCGGGCAGTACTAAGATGTATAGAGATCTGCGGGAGTATTACTGGTGGGATGGAATGAAAAGAGATATTGCTGATTTTACTGTGAAGTGTTTGACTTGTCAGCAGGTTAAAGCAGAGCGGCAGTTACCGAACGGGATGCTTCAACCTTTCCCAGTGCCAGAGTGGAAATGGGAGAATATATCCATGGACTTTGTTGTTGGATTACCGAAGACATCTCGAGGTAATAATGCAATCTGGGTTATTATTGATCGCTTGACCAAATCTCCTCATTTCCTTGTTATACGAGATACTTTCTCTTTTGATCAAATTTCCCGTTTGTATCTTAAAGAGATAGTCAGGTTACATGGAGTTCCTCTCTCCATTGTATCGGATCGTGATCCCAGGTTTACTTCTAACTTTTGGAAAGGCCTTCAGAAGTCGTTGGGTACTGAATTAAATTTTAGTATAGCTTTTCATCCTCAATCAGATGGGCAGTCAGAACGAACAATTCAGACATTGGAGGATATGCTATGAGCTTGTTCTATGGATTATCAGGGAATTTGGGACCAACATCTTTCTTTGGTTGAGTTTTCATATAATAACAGTTTTCATTCCAGTATACAGATGGCACCATTTCAGGCATTATATGGGAAGCGGTGTCGAACTCCAGCTTTCTGGGATGAAGTGGGTGAAAGAAAGTTGATGGGACCAGAATTGGTAGAAGAGATGGCAGAAAAAGTTCAGCTAATTCAGAAACACATGAGAACAGCTCAGAGCAGGCAGAAGTGTTATGCGGATAACCGGAGGAAGGATCTATCCTTCGAGGTAGGTGATCATGTTTTTCTCAAGGTTTCTCCTTGGAAAAGCGTGATGCGATTTGGTAAGAAAGGAAAGATGAGTCCAAGGTTTGTTGGACCATACAAAATTCTGGAAAGAGTTGGATCAGTTGCATACCGAGTGGCTTTACCTCTGAGTTTATCTCAGGTACACAATGTTTTTCATGTTTCGATGTTGAGAAAGTATATGCCAGATCCATCTCATGTTTTGAGTCCAGAGGTAGTTCAGCTGAAAGAGAACCTATCTTATGAGGAACAACCGGTCCAGATTCTTGACCACAGGGAGCAAGTGTTACGGAATAAGGTGATTCATCAGGTAAAGGTTTTGTGTAAAAACCACATTATTGAAGAGGCAACATGGGAATCTAAAAATGCAATGAGGGATAAGTACCCCCATTTATTCGATAAGTAAATAAATTGCGGGGACGCAATTTTCTAAAGGGGGGAAGGATGTAACATCCCAAGTAAGTAATGAATAATAGATATTTTTATCTATGTATATTAATGATTAATATAGTGTTATAGAGGCATAAAATGAAAATAAATACAATCTTATGCATGGAATACACTAATATTCTTAAAAGATTGTTTTACTGCCTTCTGATGGCAAACCATTTTTGAATCTATATTTTGACAATTTTATAAACTATGTTTGTCAAAATAAACTTATCCTTTATGATTGGGACATCAAAATTTACTTTGTGTGAATTTTTGGTATTTTTCTGACAATGTTCATTTTTTAATGAATAGTGAAAAATACTGCATTTTACATCAAAACTGCTTTTTAATCTAATTTTTTTATATGATTATATTATGTTTTGAATTGGTTTTTAAGTGAAATTAGAATATATTTTTACCATTTTATCCAATGGTGGTCATTGGAATCAATTTCACTTTGAAATTAGACTTAAACTGGTGTCAATCTTTTGATACTTATTGTTTTGTAAAAACACGTTATTTGCTCTGGCAGTGGGAATTAATTATTAAATTAATTAATGTGACTTATATGATTTTAATTTTGTAAAATAGACTTCATTTTTGAATTCGGAATATCAAATATAGCTTAGGGTGAATTTTTGGTAATTTTCTGAAAAACTTCAATTTTTGAGGAATAGTGAAATCACTAAGTGGTAATCAAGCAAACTGATTTTTCAGTTAAATGAAAGTTTACCACTAATGTGTATTGAATTTTGAAAATCCGACATAAATGGTTTTCATTAAGAAATAAAATGTGGTTCAATGAGATTAAAATAATTTTTTGGTGAATAGTAACTTATTAAGTTTTAATCGCGATTAGTGGTAATTAGGATAGTTTAAGGTATAAATAATGCTTTAATAATAGGAAATGACCTAGACACATGTCCCAACCTTATTGGTTGTGTCATGGCCGACCAAGACAAGCCATGGGTCAACTTGGGGACCCCATGGAGATACTTTGGTTTTGAAATGACATAAATAACTTTTTATTAAATGTTAAAGTAAAAATGACACAAACAAGAGATGTTTTATAAAAACAATTTTTACATGGGGTTATAAAGATCAGATTGTTGATTATAAATAGTCATTGGAAAGATAAAAAGCTTTCCTACATCATAGTATTTTTTTTTATGATTTTTAGACATTAAATAAATTAAATTATTTATGACATAATCACGATGCAGCGATGACATCATCATTTGACGATTTAAATAAAACGGAATGACAATGTAAAATCTATGAACTAAACATAGCCAAAACCAATTGGATGAGTGGATTTCGAACCCTTATCACCTTATTCACGAATTATATCAATGTGGGACCTTTTAAAACCGAAACACATTTTCAAATAAAGTAATATTTCTTTCATTTCCAAAAGTGCCCCTCCTCTCCTCTTATAAAAGTCCCCCACCTCTACCTCATTTCACACACTTCTCCAGCCTTTGACTCAGCCAACACCTGCCCATTTACTCTTTCCACATCCCTCTCCTCATCCTAGAGGATTCCCTTTGGGCAGAATCCTTTCAAAGGAAGCCTTTAGGCTCAAATAAAAAGGAGTTACACTTTTAAAGGTAATTCATTCTCTCATGTTCATTTGTTTTATTTTGTTTCTCCAACCCCCTAAACTCTTTTTATTTACTTCTTTTGTAACAACACCAGTATCTTCAATATACTAGGATGTTGTTATAATATATATTTGAGCTACACTCTCACACAACTACATCAAATGGTTAAAGAACATACGGTTTCCGTGGATGGCGAAATTCTGCCTCCCGAAACGATGATTGTTCAATACTCATTTAACACCTTCAAAGGTGGCCATTATGATGTCACTATTTTTATATATGATATATAATATGTTTATTTTTTCCTTAAGCTTCTGTTTTTTTCATTTTGGGCATACCTTTGTGGTTTCCATTATGGGTAAACATGATATCTTCATTTTAGGAAGTGCGGACTACCGCCCCCTAAAAGTGATTTGATTCGTTAATACCATATGTGGGATGTGTATAGGATAAAGTTAATGATGTTATATATGTTATTATACTGGAATTATAATATACTCTTATATCATTATGATTCCATTCCAGAAAATATGAAATAGAAATGGAAGTAGCGTTCATGCGTACGTACGGCTTACCGTCTCCATGAACGGTGCATTTCATTTCTTACCTCTAAATGTGATGTAATATTATAAATTCATGTATGTACTGGATATATATGACATATATGATATCTAAATCATGAATACCATTCTGGATATAATGAACCTTTGAAAAAATTAACAACATGTAAGTGTAAGAAGTCTATTTTTGACTTAAGAACCAAATACCGACAAAATGAACATTATTAACTTAACTGATTACATGATGTTCATAACATGGTATAAAAGGAATAATGAACTTGAAAAAGATTCATAAGCAAGTAGAGATTAACTCAAGTTTATTATTCAGGAGATTAAAGAACGGTCGGGTCAAGTCGGATACGAGGTATGGGACTTCGTCTCAATCTCCTTTCGTTGAGGCATATTTTATTTTACACACAACTTTCTTTTATACGGTGTATAAACCCCTTTGAATTTTACGTTTATTCAAAAGGAATCTTTTTTATACGAAGTGTTTACTAAACGACAAAAGGGAATGTTTTTGTCGTACGTATGCGGCGACAATGACTTCTCCGCCGTCGTGACCGTTATTTGAGTTTCGGCTTCCTCTACCAGCTATACCTTCTTTTTAAAAGAAAAATAAATACCATGTTTTACTTTTATTTTATTTTAGTATTGAAAATGGTTTTCATAATGTTTTTATATCAATGTGTTGTATTGATATCTCGTGATTGAAATGTGGAAATTTTATGTTTCCTTTATGCATGTTTTATGTGATACGATTATGTTATGGTTCTTGGGAATTATTATGAAGACGGGTGGTTCCGTGATAAACTAAGGGCGGGTGAGCCCGATATAGCTCTCCAATGCATTGGGTAATGCGAAGGAGTGAAACGTTAAGGTTTATCTGAAGAGATTTTAGGGAATATACTGTGATGGGTATTCCAAATGTAACCAAGAGGCTTACTCCCTACGTAAGAATGTTATGAATGCCTCATTTACCTTTACGTATTATGATTTCTATGATTTATTCATGATTTTATGAGGTATGTTAAAGTGCCTATGTTTTATGGGTAAAGTATGATTTCATTATTATGTATATATGAACTCATGTTTCCTTTCCATGTTTTTTTTATAACCCATACTGAGTTTTTATGCTCATCCCAAGTTTTTGAAATGTTTTTCACAGGTCAAGGGAAAGGTACATGATAAGATGATAGAGTCAAGGATGTGTCATGAAATAATCAATGTTTTATTTTAAATGTGTTTCCATTGATGGGAATGAAGAATACTATATTTATGTAACCACTTTGTTTATATGTGGAATATAATGCAAGTTTTATGATCTAATTCTCTAAAACTCTAAACCCGAAAAGATCCTCAATGTGTAATCTTGTAATAACTCAAGATTAAGTAAGGTTTAAGGCTTGGGCCTTATAATATATCTCAAGAAAATAAATATTTCCCTATAAATAACCATACAAGTTCATATATAACCTTATATTATTATAATTATTCAATCCTACTCATCTTTTACCATACCGGTCCACGACTTCAAATCTAAAAAATCAACAATATCATAGAATAATAACCTGACACATCATGGGAATCAACTAAGGTGTAATAAAATAAAATGTAACTAGAAAATAACATAAAAAAATTATGTTCCCTAAGAAATCTAATTTTCCAATGTAAATTGGTTAGCTACTCCCATGATAAACCTCATTACCATGTACCAACACATTCCAATATCTTTTCTACCATACCCAATAGGTAAAAATGAAATGAAAAAAATGATCCTTTGATACAAAATAATAATTTCCCCTAATCCAAAACACTCTCACATTGAATGAATGTTTTGTTTACAAGACCTTAATCATGCCTCCTCGCATGTGAAAGGATGTTGACTAGCAATGGGGTTGTGAAATTTATAGTTTGGAGAGTATACCTCTGGTATGTAGTGTCGTAACAGTATAAATAATCCATATAAATGAAAAAAATCAGAGTATATAAATAAAAAAACCAACAAAAAATCATACATAATAATCCAATAATTATAAGTGAATAATTCAATGATTTGATAGATTGTTACAAAATTTACTACTACAAACAATAAAAGTAAAAGAATAGAATACCTAAATAAATACCCAAAATTCCCCAGTCCAAATCCTCATATTAGTCCCATTTCCAATCATTATCCAATACATTAGTGAAACAAAACAACAATATATTCTTTTTTAATTTTCCAATCATATATCCATACATTCTACTCATGTACTATACTGACACCTGAAAATCATTTGAGTAAAAATCAGAAGTTCAACACCACTTTTTCTTAAATAACATGTCTGATAAGATATGTATGCGATAAGGAGATAACCATGTTTATTAACTAATTTAGGAATTAATAAAATTCCACGACTAACTACTTCAACTCTATCCAGAAATACCAATCCACATGTCTCACAACCCTACCTACCCCAATAATATAACCATGGTAAACAACCTGCTTCAGAATCATGTTGGAATATCTTTGAGCTTGTCTCAAGAAAATTACAACCAAAACCA
This sequence comes from Viscum album, assembly GCA_963277665.1. Classification (NCBI taxonomy): domain Eukaryota; kingdom Viridiplantae; phylum Streptophyta; class Magnoliopsida; order Santalales; family Viscaceae; genus Viscum; species Viscum album. The sequence goes on along the minus strand of OY728120.1, from coordinate 1,872,273,571 downwards.
TATAACTATGGTAAGGTGAGAATAAACCATGTGAAATAACTTTAAGAAATTTATCATTTTATTTATATCCCTATAATAATTCTAACATGATTCTGGGACATGCCCTCTCCCTATAGGGATTAAAACATGGGACTAGTCTGAACCCTCTCAATATTACTATTACTGCATGTATGTGTGCATGTGTTAGGTCCATTACAAATATATTAGTATTTATGAAATATTCCAAAAAATTTCACAACATCATGGATTTTATAATATCACATTACAAGACTCATAGGATAATTATCTGAATTACCAATTCTCTTTAAATTACCTCTTTTATTATTATCACATTTAATCAATAGACAAATAAATAAGAAATAAGAAATATCATAGGTATTAAAAATGAATAAATAATCTATGGTATCATTTCATTCTAAACACACTTTAATCCATTAGCCAAAATTATTAAATTCAATGCTCTCTACCCAAACAAGTATCCATAAGCTAGGTCAATAACCAATTAAACCCATCAGAATGCAAAGAATAATTAAATTCATTATATAATTAATTTTTATAGATTTTATGTTGGTTAAATCCTAATATTTCGTATATATGGGTATTTATCAACCCATAGGGACATGCCTTATACCCCCCACATTAACTAGTGATAAACTCAATGCTTCTAATTGAGGAAATCACTAGGAAGATGGTGCAGATGAGTGAAAGATGATTCCTAGATAAAAAAGGTTCAAGTTCAAAAACAACATTACACATTGTCAGTGAATGCAATGAATCATTTGGATAACCAAGGGAGAGTATGAAAACATCATACTAAAACCACTAACCAGGGATTGGTAACATTTTTGAAACATCAGTAATCTATTATGGAACTCCAAATTTTCCATGAATATGTCCTAGGATTATGAAGAGATAACTGTATAAAGATGAAATTAAAATTTAGCCAAAAAATGTACATGAAAATTTAAATACACAAAATTAAATGGAGTTTAATTTAGTTACTTGTCTTGTAAATGTTTTTATTGGGATATATCAAAAAAACTCGTCACCCATATGAATATTAAATACACCAAAATGTGACATCAAATGTTTTCCATTTAAACGGACTGTAATTGTTATGCCAATGGTTTTTCATCGACAATTTTTATTATACAATTTGAAATACTTTTAATTCTTCTCATCATACTGAAAAAAATCATTGTATTTTTCCTTCATATATCCATACACCATTAATTAAAACATATATACATCTATGGATTTAAGTCATTTTCCCCAACAATGGCTCTACATGTGGTTCCTCTATATTTTCACAAGTTTCCTCACAACCCTGGACTATGTTTATTCAAATGATAGACATCAAAAATGAAAACACAAAAACAATGTTTTTACGATGAGGGAAACCCAAACTAAAGAAAAACTAATGAAAAATGTAGGGATAGATGTACTAAAAAAAGATGAGATCCTCTAATAAAAAATGTATATTGTAAATATGACTTCCATAAAGAAAGAGAAGGTGTAACTTCTGACCCATATCAACTTATTTAATGTATAACTAATGATTTAACACCCATATTTTTCCATATGATTCCCTTAAATTTATTTATAAAGTTTGAATATTGTTTTCGTTGAGTTATATGATATTCTAAGAGGTTTATTGATGTCTTAGAAGCATTGTTGATAAAGTATACTTTGGGTATGGTTAGAGGAAACTATATAGGATGCTTAGTAAATATTGTGGGGTAGAGGGAATACATAGGGGTAAGATAATGATTGGTTCACTATTTTCATATTCAATTTGGTAACCATGTAGTCATTAAATTTTCTGTACATTGGTAGTTTCCAGGGTTGGGTTGTTGTTTTCCAATCTATATAGCCAAAACTTATGTAGGGATTAATGATATCATAATAAACATTATTTAGGGAAAAACATCCTATAAAACCAATATTATTTTTCAATTTATATATTATGTCATCCTCTAGGATTTTTTTGGGAAATTTTTCTGATTTATGTGCCTATAAAAGTAATTTCTGATGAACCCTTTATAATTGGATCCTTGGAATCAGAGGTATGTTTCCAATTTCTCTTTCACTTATTTGTGTTCTTATTAATATTGTGATGAAACATAGACAGAATATTTAATTCATTGATATATGGTTGTTTAAGTCTATTCATAGCAATTATTTGTGATCTATTGAATTGTGGGGTGGGTGGATTAAAATTTCAATATATTGCTATGATTATTGGATACAAACCCAATTGAGGTAGATGAAATATCTATCATTTAACATTCTCATGAAAAATTAAGGATTTACAATTTCTAAATAAATAATATTTATTTTTTAGTAACAATAACATGTTAAAAAATTGTGTAAAATATATCATTCCGGTTGACCATTAAATATTTTTCTGTAGCTATTTAATACAATGTTCTTGAAAAAGATGATTTAATGCAATTTAAAAGAAGGTTGTTACTGGGTGTGTATACCTGGAGTAGACATGTTTGTAATGAGTTCATATGAATATTGGAAGGTAATTGTAAACTAAACTTAACCATTGATCCAATTATGGTGAACATGAGATAATACCATTGAGTGATGACTTTGGTCTAGAAGGATGGGATTACAGTCATGAGATAGATAGTTTTGAGGGAGTTTTTTGAAAAGTGTTACCTTGGGATGGTATATTGAAGGTGTGAATGGGTTTCTTCCATGTGTTTTTGTTACTATATGTTATTTTTCTACAGTATGTAATGGTATAATGATCAATTGTTTCAATAATTACCTCATGCTTAATTTTATAATATGAGCTTAACTATTATTTTATTAGTAGCTTGTGTGGGTTTTTTTAGGGTTTGACTATGGGGAAGTTTATTCAACCTAGGAATATACACCATGGAGAATATAGATATGTCTATTATCATTATACAAGTAAGGGGGATTTCATACACCATTTTCACCTTTTTATATTCACCTTCGATTAGGCTCGTAATATTAGAACAGTATGTCCTTATTATCATCCAATTTCATTATCATTTTTTTCTAATCTAATCATTCATTGATTCATCAAAAATAAAAATCATCTAATCATTGAACTAAAATAAATATTCTATGGAATTGACATATCATTTGGTTCCTTTAAACTATTCAATTTTTCCACATATCTTATTATTGATGTATTCTTAGATTATTTTTCATTCTTAACACATTATTTTTTATCCCCTACTTCGTTATCCTTCAAAATAATTCATCCTTAATCATTTATTAAATTGAGTCAACCTATGATATTAATCATCATGAATAATAATACTTTTAAGAATTCTGATTTCTTTTTCAATGACTAAATATTACGAAATCACCTAATGTAATATAAAAATTATAAAAATAGTTTCCTCACCGTACTTGTCTATATTAAAAATGCCTCATGTGAACATAGAAATAGACCAGGAATACAGTCTGATAATAATTATTACCTTCTATTAAAATCATCTAGTTGAATAATAAATAATTTTTTCAATCCATCATCTAAAACAAAAAAAATGAAAAAACTATTCACTGGAAAAAATAACACCCAAAGACTTATGCATCAACTGAAACCAAATAAAACATGTTCAAAAACCCCGTGAGAATATCAAGTACCCTCTTTGTTTTTTAAAAACATTCTCAAATATCAAATTTTCCTACTCACATCAATTTTTTAATCACATTAATCACAATATGTCACCATGAGAATATTCAAAACCCCAAACTATTAGATTAAGAATTTTTTTGAGATAATTTCATCCACATGTGATAATAATTCATTAGCCAAATGATTTGAATTAACTACCCATCAATTCCACTTATGGATTTGTTTCTTCAATAACATTTACTTATTCGATACTTTATCAATATTATCTCAAGATTAACTAATAATAAAAGTGATTCTAATAACCATTTTATATATAGTTGTACCAATTTCCCCCATTATCAACATAATCTATGGAAGATGGGAGATATTCCCACATATTTTGTTAATTAACAGCAGGAAGGCTTAATTAGACTTTTAGCCTTAATTACTAAAAAATACTTTATAAATATTTGGTAAGAATATCATCAATATGATAATTTATTTGTTGAAACTACAGCATCACTTCATTATCATAAATTTTAATGTATATAAAATTATATATGATAAATTATAATTTTCATTAAGAATGTTTCAGTGGTGTTTTTATTGAATAATTACACATTTATTATCCCATGTAACATTGAAATGATTTTCAACATGTACCACACAATAATCTAGCTAAACATTAATCGATGATATTTGATTAAAAATAAATGTATATAAAATATAATATTATTGAAAATAGATTATATTCATTAAAATTTGAATACTACTATTCTATTTCACTCCACTTTCACCTATAAATGTTTTTAATGAAGATCATGATATTATATTTTTGGGATCTTCTACACCATGACCATTTAGGAAACCAATAAAATTAATGTCTTTCCATGTTATGTACAAAAAATTATTGTTTTAATTTAAATTAATGCTCATAATTATTTTATTGTGACCCATCATTTATAATTATTTATTATCACTCTAATATCAGACACATAATGTAACAACATATATAATTTCCTTCATTAATGTTATAGGACTTTGTAATCATCCTATAAATATATGTCAGTCCATATAATTTTTAATTATTCAAATATCATCTTTACTCATCCTCAGAAAAAAAAATATTGATTTTGGACACATCCTTTGAGTCCGATATGTAAAATTTTATCAAAACACTATTTTTATAATATTCATATGAATGGATGATATATATTACTATATACTAAAATTATATTCCATTAGTAAAATTTATTATTCCATGATTTAACATTTCAATGTAAAATATCTTTTTATTTTAGAATATGTCCAAAAATTCTCCTTGTATCCAATACATATTTTCTCATTGACATATATGACTAAAATAAATGTTCTTATGAAAACCTTTTTTTACAGTGTAATCAAAATTTATAAAAAAAATCAACTAGATTAAAAAAGTTATGAAGGTTTAAATACCAATACCTAGGGGATTACATAAAACCATAAAATTATTTCCTCATCATAGATACCTTACCTCCACCATCATCATGAGAAAATTTTTCTCGGCTTTAATATATACATTTATCACAAAAAAAACCATTTATGAATACTGATTTGGCATCTATCTAGTGGACCAAAAAATTTCATTGAACAATGAACTCCAATGACATTTATGTAATATAGTTTTTTCACATAGTAGAAAATTTTATTCAAAATCTTCACCTTTCACCTATGATTATAATTTACAAACTATCTTGACATTATTTCTAGATACCCGACCGTTTTCATTGATCATAATCTGGGACACTCATTCAGTAACAATATATTCCTATATTAATTTTTGGGAAGAAATAATTATGTGTCACTCATCTCAATTTAAAAAAGAGGAACATTCATCTCATTTAGCCAATATTTATTCTTGAATAGTTTTGATACAGACAAAAATTAAATCAGTGATATAAGTGTTCATCGATTTTTATCTTTCAATATCCCCATTTCCTGAACAGGGTTTCCTAAAGAATGATGATATTATGAAATTCAACATTATATTTCACTTCCCATCATGTTATATTTCATTTATAATATCCAGTTTCATTATATACAGATTTATATAAAAAACAATGCATGATGAGTCTCATTTCTTATTTTAACTTCATAAGGCCTTTTGGAAAATAATGGATTATCTTTCATTAATTTGGAAACTATTTTAAGATTCCTCTATCAGAGGATTACATAAAATCATTTCAAAAAAATAATATATAATCATTTTATTTAATTATTTACATCACATATTACTCTTTCTATAAGGTGAATATTCCAAGAAGAATCCATTCCTATCCTTTTAATTAATTTTGACAAGTGTAATTTTCTATTTTTTCTAGGAAGGTAGAATCAAAAATGTTAATGTACATACCTCTTGGTTTCCAATTATACTATATATAATATTGAAAAATTCTTGATTCCATACTCAATATTTTTTTTTAACATGTAAAAATTTACAAAGGGACTCCCTGTCGAGGAATTTTATAATTATATATTTATAAATAATGGTTCTCCCTATATCAAACAACCCTCTATTTTTTATTTCTACCACCCAATTTTGTTGAGGTGAATTGGGAGCAGTAAACGGAGGCCTGATTCCATGCTTTGATTTATAGGATTCAAGACAATTATAGTGGGATATTCATTAGGATGATGTTGAATATATTATTAATAGATGTGATGTCTGAAAATTGAAAAATTGTTCCTCATATTCACAATAAGTTCTTAGTCAGTAATGATATAGTGTATAATAGATTATTTTATGGATTTTTCTCTAAATGTGAAGATGCTATCCAATTCGGAATGTTTATATATTTTATAGTATCACATAGTAGTAATTGGAAAATGGTGGTGTGAAACTATTGGATTTCGGTTTGAGGCAAATGTGATTTTTTTGACATGATTCAATGATTTATAGGATATGCTTTGTTTATCTCAAAAAATGATAATGAAAAATCCCCTAGGGAGTGTCAAATTAGAGAATATAGCTATGTGAGATGAATTGTGGGTTTAGTATATTTCTCCAAAGAATTCATCATATATCCACAATGAATTTAATACTCATAGTAAATTTTTGTAAGAGTAATATTACCTTTATATAAATATGGTAATCGATGGAATATATGTAAATTCAGCTACATATTGTTATTTTGGTTAGTGATTTATCTTATCTATGTAATATATTTTAAATTCCCATATGATAATTCCCTATGTGGAAAATTATCGAAGGAGGATTTAAAAATATATTTATATTACATATTGGGAGTTTAAGGATCCTATAATAAAATTTATCATATATCTTATACGTTATAGGATCTCATGTGATAATCTTCTTAAAATACTTTTAGAGATCATGTAGCTTAATTGTCAAGGATTTAACATATTTATTTTATGAGATCATATGAAATTAAAGATGAATTTTATAAATTATATGATGATAAGAAATCATGATCAATCAATTGATTATTACCCATGATGAGATGAATAATTTACCATCTATATATGGAAGAGACTTCTGATTAGGGAGTACCACAACACATGCTATATGATACACGTCACCATGACTACGGGTAAATATCATGTGAAATAAATGAAACAATTTTGTGGGGAATATAAATATAAATTAGTCCTATAATAATATCAAAATAAAACTAATTTCGTAAATTAAATGTTAAGATGGGTTTACATGATGCACTCAATGACTTGAGTTATGCTGAAAAAAATTAATGGAGGTTTCCATAATGGATTTTAGAGGTTGTGTTTATGAACTACTTGGTGAATATAAATAACTATGATTTAATGAAGAAAAATGGATTGAATTTTGAGAATGTGATATGATAGAATTCATTATTATAAAAAAGAAGAAGGAACTGAGATGTTACCTCATAGATTGGTTCGAGAAGATTGTATATGTTCATATTCATAACCATTATTGAGTAAAATTTGACAATAATATGAAGAATTTGTGTATGGGATAATAACAATGTTTAATCTGGTACATTATTATCTAAAATGGAGTTTAACATTCTTATCAAATGTTCCAGTTTTTTATAATTTCTACTCTAGTGAGTAACTTAATAGTAATGTTTTGAAATAGAAGGAGAGTGAAGAGATAAGAAATTTTTGTACAAATTTATTCACCAAAATTTCTTTGTGTATCACCATTCGTGGTACATAATAATTCTTGTCAAGGTTCATGACTACACTGTTGTCTATCAAGTGAACAATTTAGATCCAAACAATTTTATTAATAGTAATTGTATCAAACCAATTTATAGAAGAGAGTTTCACTCTTGGGTAGGGAGAATGGAACCTTACATTGTTTCATTGGGGCTTGATTTTCTAGATTCCATTTAATATAGATTCACATATCCAGATGAAAAATCATAATTGTAAATGAATTATGGAAAAAATATATTCAAAATGATGACAATGATATGAATTAAATGTCATATTATTTATCTGAATGTGAGCTGACTTGGGTCCTTCGATGATGGATAACTAATTTTATTTTGAATAAGCATCATAATATTTATAAAGGGAATGAAATGGTAACAATTAAAAAAACAAAAAAATCACTAGAAATAGTGTAAAGAGGTGGGAATATAAGTGAATGAAATTATTGATGAAATAATTTTTAGGTAAAATAATATTGTTCATACTATTTTAGGTTTTAGAAAATTATTGACGAGTCTACTGTAGAAAAATAAAATTTATCGGAATTACAGTAGAGTCTTTTGTTGAAACTACATATGCATGTAAAGATAGAAATAATGGTGACATCACTATTCATGAACATCAATTTGGCCATATTTAATATGAAATACGAATAGGAAATATTCATTAAATACAAGGTATATCATAAAATGGGATTTATTTTGAATAATTACAAGGTCTAAAATTAAGAGAATAAGGAATAATTGAATAATAATGGTGTTTTATGAACCAACCCAAGATATCTGTCAAGGAAAATATAAATAGGATCCTGAAATACCAAAGGGTAATTCTCGATCTCTACATGATGATAGGAAGTATATGGGAATTAGATAAAAAAAATTTGTAAATATTTCACCCCTAAATCAGTGTTAAAGCATAATTGATTTTCTCAAAAAAAATCCCACAAGACCTATCCGTGTAATGAATTTCCTATTTAATATAAATTTATAAAAATATATAAATAAATAGGTAAAAAAATTCATGTAGAAAAAATCCATCATGTCATCCTCCAAAATCCCTCACCAAGATTTCACCCTCCACTCTTCCCAAGTCCCCCAAATAGATATAATCACCACCAATTAACCATGTCTCAACATAAAATAATGTAATTTAAAAATAAACAACACTTCATGAAATAGTTCACACAAAATCAGGCAATATAAATTCATAGCTTAAGTTATAAAAAACTATAGACCACCAAAGACCAAATGTTCAATTCCCCCATACTGTTCACTATCCAAAAAACTGAAACTAAAATTTAATGGATTGTCTTGAGAAAATATAATAGTAGGTATTCCGGTTAACCCAAAGACCATGACATTCCCATAAATAATGGATCACATTTATTCTAGTTGGAACTAAATTATTTAAAAATAGTTTATTATTACATATTATTTTGAAAAAAAAATTTCTTTCCAAATTATATTATCAAGAATCCTTAATAATTTCATTTATATTAAATAAATCATGTGAAAACATTTATTGGGTTAATTACAATTCTTGAAACTAATATGTTTGATTTTTTTTAAATATCTTTTAGAATTGGTTTTACTATATTAATAATAACTATTTTACTAAAAATTGTTAAATCATCAAGAATAATGGATTAGAACATATTAAAAATAAATATAAATGAAAGGGGTCAACATAGCCTTAAAAAATAGGTGCAAATGAGTTATTATAAATAATATTTTAAGATAGACAACATGGGAAAAATACATAATGTCACCAATGTCTTGTGGAAAACAAGAAATATTCTATTAACTATGGATACCCTCAACTAGTGGAACATATAACACATCACTGGCTTGTAAATGGGGAACCAAATATATATATTTCACTAGCATTTCCAGTGGAAGTGTATCTGCTCCCATATATATTTTGCTACACATAGACATGGGATTCCTTTAATGTTTAATTTATACTAAAAAATGATAATATATAATCACAACATCACTATGATATTCCACATGGCCTATAACCAAATCAATTCAATGAAATTCTAATGGAAGTTTCAAACCACATATCCAGACCCCAATTAAAAGTGATAAATATAAAAACTCCCAAGGTGAATTATATTAAAATCAATTAGAGGATTTTACATTTAATTTAATGTTTCTAATTATTCATTTTAATTAATTTTATAAATAAATTTATACGTTATTTAAAATAATGTTTGATTATCAGGTCTAAAACACATAGATAACGTCCATTTTTTTCCCATGTACATGCGAAGACACACACACACACATGTATATACACATAATACTAAAAATAAAAATATTAAATTATTAATATGTGTACATATAAAAGAACACATAAATATATATGTATATATATATATACAAATATTCCCATGTATATGGGACTAGACACCCAATGAGTCAAAATAAATTTCATGGCCTCACATTTTTAATTCAATCCCAATCTTGATATAGTCTATTAAAATTAGTTATTCCATGTATCACATTATATTTAATGTAAAATTCATGGGAATGCATAAAATTATTTTAAAAAGTAATATATCATTTTAAAATGATAAAACCCATGGGTAAAATCCATTTGATAAATTTATCTTTTAAATGGTCTTCCAAAATTAATTGAAATAGTTTGTAAATTTTTTCCAAAATTCCTAAATCCATTTCATTGTAAATAAAACATAGTAAATTTGTTTACATTACATGAAAACATAAATATATATTTTTAACCTAATTTATTATAAATTATAATGATAAAAATAGAAGAAATCATAATGGTATAATTTTATAACCCAAAACAAGAGATATAATACCTCAAATAGAGGGCAGATAGTCCAAATATCAGAATTCATAATGATGGAGACCCCAAAATTATATCACAAACCCAAAAGAAATGAAAAAACCAATTTGGAATGATTTGAAATATACATAATTGAATAGATTAGGAAGAAGGTACCTACATGTAATCTTGAACTATACTAGTATGTACCCTATGGGAATTCCTGATTTCCGTAAGGTTATTATGATAACTTGGTAATCACAGATAAGAATTATGAATAATTACAACCCAAAATCACAGTTGTAGTAAAATAAATTTTCTAACAAAATATCAAAAGGACCCATTTTTATGATAGACATCCAAAACTCCAAACACCCTCACCTTGTCATCACCCTAAAGGAAAAAATCCACCATCTCAACCTATAAACTCCCTCCCCTTGTCATCAACCATCACTCACCAAAAAACAGCCTACAAAGATCTCATCTCCACAAAATCACCCAGGAGTCACATAAAATAATTAAATACAACAATATCCATATTCTTAATAACTAAATAACTCATTTAATTGGCTCATATGTAAAGATATTATATAAATTCAAAAGGTATACAAAAAAAATCAAGTAGTATGAATTCTTTCCCAAATAGATAAATAAAATACTAACTTATGAATCCCATGTAATAAATTCCCTATGAAAGGTCATGTGGTGAACAAAACCTCAAAACTAAAATGTAAAAGATAGTAATAATAAAGGAACTCAGTATGTATTCTGGGTAAAACACAATACAAGTAAGGTGAGAATATAATCTATATATTTTTTTATAGTGTTAAATATGTAATTTAAATAAGTTTTTATTATAAGAAAATACTAAAACCAAGATCAAAATTCCAATATTTTCATGAAAAATCCATTTGAATATCTTTGAAACGAAAATAATTCCCCGAAAACCAAATTTTCTAAAGAACGAAAAATATCATGAAAGTAGTGAATATAACACCATAACGTAAAACAAAATTTATGTTGGATGATAGTTCCATCGTATAATATGTGGAAAAAAGTTCATATAAACTATATTTCAAAAAGGGAAACATTGAAAATACACATAAGGTCACTAACTGATAAAAAAAATATATTCATGATTAATTAGAGACAATCATAATTAGTGGAAAGAGTGGCAAGCCATTGGCAAGCGGAGGTGGAACCAAACACATATACATCACTAACATAACTCATGGAATGTCAACTCTTCCCATCTATGTTTACCTATAATAGAACCATGGAATCCCATGAATATTAAACAATACGGAAAACCTCCTAAAATATAAGGACATCATCACTTTGAATTTATTCATATTTAATATTCCCATCAAATAATCAAACAACAAAGAGAGAATTTGAACCATATATCCAAAACCACTATAAATTTCAGAATTTTAAACAAATATTAATATGAATTCCATTGAAAATCAGAAATAGTCATAGAAAATTATTTCACAGGGGCCAACCGGGCTCCCAGATATATTTTAATGTGAAAATAAAAATATCTTTAAAATCACATTTTAGTATCAAGCATTAAAAATGTGATTCCATCTATCAATATTCCTAAAATATTTGACACACACAGACACACACAGATATATATATATATATGTCTTATAGTGAAAAAACTAACATATTCTTGAGTTATTTTGTATATAAATACCAACGGAAACTCATAGAGACATATATATGTATATCCAATCAATGTATCAAAATAAATTTCCAGGCAGATCATTTTTAATTTGAAACTAATCTTGAAATTTTATATTAATGGTTTAGGTTTATTGCATTACCTGAAATGCCAAAAAAAGTCAAACCCATATTTGAAATTATTTTTTATAATTTTTTATTTATATTAAAAATGGTAAAACAGAGATTTATAATGAATATTTCAATTTTAACACCATAATATATTAAAAAAGTTGTTCGATTATGAATATTAAATGTAACACCGACCTTAAACTACCCCAAAAAATTATTATTAAAATATGATCTTCATAACATAGACATGGAATAGGTGGTTATAAAGGGGATTGTACACATTATTAAATATATTTAAATAAAATAATCATTAAAAATTAAAATTTTATTTCTTTTTAAATATGAAGTCATTTTTTTAAATCCATTTTATTCTTCAAAAAATATATTGTCATCAAAAGTTTCCCTTATTGATTTTTGTTAGTGAAAATTATAAATAATTTTTAGAACATTTAGAAATTAAATATTGATAAAAGAAATATCATTTTGAAAATAATAATTTGAAATTTAGATTATAGAGAATTTGTAAGATTTTTCTGTGAATATTTATTTTCCATTGAATAGTGGAAAATACTAAAATTTATATAAAACTATAGTTTTGTTTCAAATATTTAAAAAGTACTAATTTTTAAAAAAATATTTTCATGTAAACTAATTTTTTTTGGTTATATTATTTATAATAAAATTGCGTTAATTAGACTCAATTTTATTATTGAATATGGTATAAAATCATTAATATACAGAAAATTCATTTTTTGAAAAAAATTGTTTTTTGTTTCATTTTCAATATTAATATCATATTAATTTCCTCTACATCTAGAAATATAATATTGAAAAATATATAATATATTTGGAATCATAAGGTTCAAATTTAATAATTATTTCACTATTATTTTTTCTCATTATGAGTAGTAACGTTATTAAATATTTATCACTATGGGGAGGGTAAATTGGTGAATTATTTATAAAAATAATTTGATATGGTCTAAAAAATTACCGTAATACATGATCATATCTTATTGGATGAATTTAGTTCATCCATTTCTATCTGTGTTTTGAAAAATGAAATCATTTTTTTATATATCATTGATTTTGGAATTTATATTATTTAATATAAACAAAAGAAATAAATCTAATATTTATGGTTCTGTTAACTATAAATTTTTCAATTAGGGATAAAAAGAGGTTATGTTTCATTATATATTGATTATTTTAATGAGTAATTATTTTTCATCATATTAATTAATTTTTAATTTTCATGGTTGAAATTTTCACTCTATATCCATGCGCATGAGAAACACATCATTTATTCAATTAATCGAGAAATAAAATAAGTAATTTTAAAAATGTCAGAAGTAACATAATATTAATTAAATATTCTTTCCAATAGATATTTTAGAAAAAATAACAACTATATTTTTTTATTTGATAATATTCTACTTCAATTTTTTTATGTTGTTATCAATGTCAATTTCAATGAATAGTTCCAAAAAATGATACTAATGTTTTTTCAATAAACAACAATATTTAATTAAATTATTTAAAATTACTAAAAATTAAAATTCATAAAATAGTTTATTATATTTTACTAAACAAAATAATCGTTTTATTTATATTCCAATTATCCCATAAAAGTAACCATATTGACCCCTAATGAGTAAAAACTCCATTATGGTGTTAATTTTCAATATAGGTTAGTAAAAATATTCCAATATAGTCTAAAATTTTATATTATGATATTATATGGATATGTCATTATCCTATATTGTCATTATAATAGTTTTATACCTTTTTTCCTTGATAATCATATTTCAATAATTTACTATTTTATGTAATACCAATTATTCCCATTCACTCAGGTATAAAAGTGTACATAATATCTATTTTATTAAGTGTAAGACTAATTTTAGATTACAAAATATCTTCCCTAATAATTTCCTAACAACCTCACCATTTTCTTGAGGTCATAGTTTGGATAGAAAAACAACCTTAGAAGATTTATTATGTAATTAAATGATATTGTATGAAGATGAGGCATAATATTTAACAGAACTATTTATTTTAATATCTGTTATACCTCATTATAATATTCATAAAATGTCTAAAATAAAAAAATTACCTTACACTTAATGATATTATTTGATATTAATTTAATTACTTTAATCTATCACCTCTTCAGTCAAATGAGAAAACAATCTATTATATTTGTGTACGGAAGACTACAACCTCATGAATACATTTTATTGATTTTCCCTCAAGACCTATCATTTATGGTTATAATGATATGTTTAATATATATATATATATGAAATTATAATAATAATTAAAACTTTTTAAAAATAGAAATTTTCTTATGTTTTCGATCTTTTGAAATGAGGTAATGTTGTTTGTTTGTACATGGGGACTAAAACCTCCACAAAGTGATGTGATTCATTTTTTCATAACCGAATTACATGGATTCTATATATAAGTGTATTTAATTAAAAGATATGATATTTATAGTATTTTAATATTTTTTAAACCTAAAATAACAATTATTGAGTTTCCATTATTGTCATTGAATGGTAGAAACATTACTTATGTTTACATACAACTAACTATATCCATGATTGAAATATAGATCATTATTATTAGTTATCATTATTAGATGGTTATATGTGTATTATTTCTATATTATAATTATAATTATTTAGTTATCATTATTCTCGAAGTGGTTAATAGTTACCTCATTGCCAATAGTAAACACAACGGAATTATTTTGAACTTATGCGTCAAATATCATGAAAATATCCCACATGATTGTAATTGATTAACTATATAAATATAAAATGGTATTAAATAAAATAAAAGGATTAATAAACATGAAAAATTTCATAATCATGTAAAAAATATGACATAATTTTATTATTCATGAGGATAAAAAATTTATATGATGATTTAGACTCAATGTAAATGAAACATTAACTCAAAACCTTGTTTTAAATGTTTTAATGATTTATTTTATAAATACATTTATTTCATGTTATTATTAATAAAAATAAAATATGGATTTACCTATATAAAAATTTATTATTTATACTGTAATTTTAATGTCTATTTTTAATTTTTTACAAATATTTTTCATAAAGAATTTATTTATATATTTTATATGGAACATTTTGGTTTTCATTACAAATGAAAAAAAAGAATATTTAATTTTCACATATATGAGATCAATGTGTTTTACATCCATAGTAACCCTTATTTAATATTTTGAATTACTTTATATGATTAAATGTTTTTAAAAAAATCATACATTTCAAATTTTCATGGTATTTTCAAAAAAGTGAATTAAATTTATTTTATATCTGGATATATGGGGTTTTCTCTTATGGGTCTCTGGAGTATTATTATATCATTGTAAGATTTCATTTGTTATGATTATGTTATGGTTCATGGAAAATATTTATTATAATTGGTGATTTCATTATATAGAATTGAAGGTTGGATTTCTTATAAACTAAAGACACGTGGATCTATTATTATCCAAGGATGTGTGGTCTGGTTTTAAGATAAGAGGTAGGGGTTATGTTAATAACCATGGATTAGTCGGTTTGTTATAGACCTCTCATGAATTAGGTCATTATTATGTTATTCAAATAATTATAATGGAATTTTATTGTAATGGTTTTTCCATTTGTAATATTGACAAGAATTTAGAAGTCCCAAGTGACTTACATGATTTATTTATGATTGAAATGGTTTTATTTTAGATTCCTCGATATATCACAGTTTGGAGAGTGAATGTATGTTTAAATGAAAGTATTTTTTAATTATCAAGGTTGAAAATTATAACATCGTGAAAAATATTTCATGAATTTATCATGTGTTAAAACAAAAATTTATTAGTATTACTTTTTCCTTTATGATTTATAATAAAATGTTTTCTATGATTCTTTGGGTATAGAAGATGATTTCTTAAAAAATGATTATTTTGAGAAAAAAATATTTTGATAAAGGGAACAATTCTATAAGTATTCTGGGAATATTATAGTTCATTTTCTTATAGGGTATTAATGATGACTACTGATATATATAGGTCGAGATAAGTATCAAAAAAATGTTTCATAAAAAGAAAACTTATTATATCATAAAAGTTTTTCATTTTGAGGAAAATGGATAATAATTAGAAGGTCCCCATGTGATTTAATATTTATTTATAAAATTGTGAAGTCCTAAAACACTAAAAATATAAAATGTAATGTTATATATATGTATGAGAGTGAATTATTGAGTAAAAACTCAAGACTATTTAATATTTACTGTCGATTAATTATAGTTAGTATCAATAGTTTAGTTTATATAAACATTAAGATTATGATGTTCACATTTGAGGTTAACATAAAAGATTTCAATACCATTATAGGTTAATAAAATTTTGTTTCATGATATGTTTAATGACATCATAACTTGTTTGAGATATTTTGTTATGGTATTCTAAGGTGCCTATTGAAATTTTGAAAGGAAATTTATTTGGTTGATGTGTATGTATTTATCATGTTTAAAATAGATAACTGTTTAAGAATAATAGTATTAAATTTTCAGGAATTCGCTCTGATTGGTATGATTGAAAAAATTTAGTTTAAAAAATCCTTTAATAATTACTATATTAGGTGAATTTCATTCGATGTTATTTATATTTTTGGAAATTCTGTCAGAATTAAATTAATACATTGTTCATAAATGGAAAACCAATAGGTTATGTGATAGTCTATTATATCTGAAAATTCCATAAGAAAAGAACCATCAATTGGAGGGAAATAAGGGAGTAGTGAATACCACTATATTATATTATGTCTTGGGTAGAATGCAACTATTTTTATAATTAGATAATTTGATAGATAAATATTATATTTATTTTGGGAATAAATTTTTTATCAAATAGATAACTATGGAAATGAAAATTAAATTTGGTTATTAGGTGTTTGATGTTATTTTAGAAAAATATAATTATAATTTCGGGGAACATTATATGATTTATGTAAATTTAAAATTACTGGATTTTATTTTAGAAAGATAGTTTTATTATCATTTTGATGTATATTCAATTTTAATGTGGATTTAGGGTGATTCAATAAATTTTAGGAAACAATTATCAAATATTATAGATTATATGATTATGGAATATACATTTTTCGGATGAAACATTAAAAGTTATTGATTTAACTTGTAGATAATTGTTTACATAATTTTGGAAGAATATGTGATCAAAAACTTCTAATTTTATCAAGTCAATATGAGTGTGTAATTTTTTTAATATTTATTAGGTTAGTTATTTATCTAATGAACAATGTTGAACATTGTGTTATTATTTCGACATTGGTGGTGAATGTTTTATTTCTTCATATGATGGTTTATTTATCTTTTGAATTATATTTAACTAACTATTTTAGTTTGGATTAATTTCTAATTATAGTTGGGAAATTTTTTATCCCTTTTATGGATTATGTGATCTTTTAGTAGATGATTTTAGTGATCTTAGAATAAAAAAATTCATGTTGAATACTCATCATTCAGTGTAAAATATTAGATTATATTAGAAATTGATTAAAGGATGAAATTATAAATCTCGATTTTGTGCGGGTCCTTTATTTCTATATACTAAAAAAATTTAATTTTTATCGGGAGGAGACCCATCACAATATTCTTATATAAAAAAGTTATTTTTAAATGAAATGGATTTACATATCAAATATCTGTTATTTCTGAGGGGAAATATGATCTGTCACATATATCTTCTATAAAGACGCACACCATTTCATGGGAGAGTTATTTTGTGATGCATAATACTGATGTATTTTTCTATTCATCACAAATAGTCATCCCAAAATGACCTTTTCCAATTGATATTGAAATCCTTTACAAAAGGTCCCTGAAATAATCCTATAGTGATGAAAAAAATATATTTCCAATAAACCATCACAATATTAAATGTATTAGAATCAAATGATCTCCATTCTAATACATTCTTCCCCATTTCTCTGCTTCATGTACAATTCCCTGATGCAACCCCCAGATGCCCCCCACAAATATTCAACTAAACATGAATTCTTGTAGATTGGGGATTTAATCCCCCATATATGGATTACTCTTCTCTACTCCATTATTTTTTAGATAATACTCAATCTTGTAAAAAATTGTTTAGTCAAACTATAGGTCAGAAAATTATCTTCTTATGGGTTATTCTATATTTTGGTTTACTTTTGGTTTTCAATTACCCATTTTGGTGTCCACCAATTCCACAAGGGTTGATTTAAACTATTTTTAGGTATTTTCCACATTATTTAACTATTATATTTACTGTATTTTTCAATTTTCAATTTTTGGATAATGTATATTTATTATCTTATATTACTATTGCATATATGATTATTTTGGACATTATTTATATTAATGTATAATATTAAGATATTTTATTGAAATATATTTAGTTGGTCACCACTATTGTATAATTATATTGATATTATTTTTAGTGGACTATTATAGTGATTGGATTCGGCCTAGATGTTAAACTATGAATGAATGTTATATTATGCTTTTTTTCAATTATTTAAAATAATTGAATATAGTTTGGTAAAATTTTTGATATATATATATATATATATATATATATATATATATTTAGATATGAATATATATATTATCATTTTCAAAAACAAGTATTCTTTTTGATATATATATATATATTCTGACTTATATATATATATATATATATTGATTCGAGATGTATATTATTTTAAAAGAACATATAAAAATATATTTTATTTATATCTATTTTATTAACCAATCTTGTAATATATATATATATATATATAAAATAACATGTGGATATATGTATATGAATAATAAAAACAAGTGTAAGGATATATATATATATGTGTATATCTCTATGTGTGTGTGTGTGTGTCTGTATGTATATATAGATTTAACATGTGTGTTTGTTTAAAAGCATGTCAAAATATATTTGATTAAAAAATTATTTAATATATATATGTATGAAAAAAGAAGACAATGTGTGTTTAAAAAAAATAATGAGAAAATAAATTAAATGAAAACGTTATAAAAAAACATTTATTCTAAGATTTTTTTTATAAAAAATAGTATAAAAAGTATATTAATTACAAAAAAATTAAAAATAAGAAATATTTATTAAATGAATGGTTGTTAGTAATTAGTAGAAAACAATAATACCATACAATAAACTAAAAATAATAAAAAAAATTACTAAAAATAATAAATAATTAGTAGTTTGTATAATTTTTGTAAAATAATAAATAATTAGTAATATTTTCAAAATAATTTAAAATAAATAATGACTACTTATTCAATATTATTAATAACTAGTACATGTATGTTTTAATTACTAAATGATAATAATAATTTTTGAATTTAAAGAATGTACAGAAAATTTAACAAATTGTAAAAAATATATATGAAAAAATCGAAATTATTGAAAATTAGTAATAATTAATAAAATTTTATTTATAATTAAATAATAATCAGTACCAATTATCGAATAATTTTATCTACTTGAAATAATTGTGAGTTTTTTAATAATTACAAATTTATTTATAACATTGTAAAAAATTTAGTTACATAACAACTATTAGATGTTCACATTAATTATAATAAATTTAGTATTTAGTAAAATAATTAATAATAATAATAATTTAGTTATTAATAATTAATAAATAATTATTTAATATAAATAATAATAATAATTAAATATTTTAATTTATTAAAAAATGTTATTGATAATTTTGATGTGATAGTAAATCATCATAATTTGTAATAAGTTGAATATATATATAGAAAATACTAATTAGAAATAACTAATATAAAATAATAAATAACAGTTTGTCCTAATGGATAATAAATATTTATATTTCTAATATCTTTATAGATAGTTTTCAAATCATAAATTATATACTATTTTATATTTTGTGATCATGATTGGATGAATTAACAAAAAATCCAAATAGATATGGTATAAATCCAATATTCATTGAGGGTATTGAAAATTTCATATTATTTTCATCATAAAATTAGAAATTTTTTCTAAGGGAATAATTAAATTTCAATATTAGAAGTATGATCTTAATAGATTTGAAGAACATTGCTATTTTGGATTTCTCCTACACCATTTTGTTTTTTAGAATGATTATATTTTATAATATCAACATGGTAAATAGAATTTAGTATATTTTTTCATCCAGATCAATCATCAGAAAATTTAGTACATGTGGATTTTGGCCCTCCTATTCTGGAATAAACAACAAATAATGATATTTAAAATGATGAATCAAAACCTTCATAATTTTAAAATTCATTTATGTATTCTAATGTGGCCTTATATATGAGATTCAATATAAAAAACATGATGATGATAAAATATTAATTTCTATTAAACCAAATTTTGGAATTTGAAATATTTTAGTAGATAAAATATATTCTTTGGCTAACTCATTATTATCAAACTAAAATACATTACCAACATATTTCTCTGAATGTAAGTGGTTTGTACATAATTTTAATCATGGTTATTAGAAGATATATATGGGTTTAATTGATTGAATAATATATTATAGTGATTATAAATCACACATCCATTGTAAAAAATATGGAGAAACATGGTACAAAGTTGAACAATAAGGAATAAACATCTTTTCATTGAAACTGTTGAAGTATTTTTTTAATTACACCACCATTTAAAATTTATTTATGTCTTCCAACACATTAAAATTAATGACATGGAATAAATAAAATAATTAAGTTATTATAATATTAAATTATCTATGTTATGGTTATTCATTAAAATCATTGATCAAATCCATGCTTATTTTGATTCAGATCATCAGAACATTTGCATGAGTGTTTCTATTGATAATGTTTTCTATTTGGTTCTTCTGTCAGTCAAAATTTTTATATGAAAATTTTCATTACTCTATAAAACATTCCTTCTTGGATGATGATGAAGTAGCCATATATATATCTATATATGTGTATGTGTGGTACTATTAATTCAATGACATCATAAAAACAACACTTATATTTAAATCCTCTTATTCATGAGTTGATTTCATGGTGGAACAATGGGGTAGCTATATTTCATATAGTTTCATAGAATAATTTAAAACTGAAGGTTTCCTTAATTTGGATGATTAACGACTTTCTCATGAATGGTGTTTTATCCAGATGGAGTAGACATGATATAAAATTATGTCTATACTACATGGGTGTGAAAAATATTTATTCATGGAAATGGAGAAATAAGTATTTTTTTAATATAATCTGTGATTTAAACTTAAAGATCACCCTTCTCTAAAGAATATATATAATTTTATATAAATATGGTTTTAAAGAGAACAACCTCCAGCAGTCCTCTAAGGTATTCTGGTAAAATATACTCTCTATGAATTAACTCATGTTTCTTTTATACTAACCATAAATGAATAGAAAATAAATGATTTTTGGGGAGATCATAAGTGGATAAAATAGAGAATTTTTTTAGGACCTTATATACTTTTCTTACTTTCTCATTTGTTACATGCCAAATTTAATGCATATTGTGAATAATTTTTTTGATACCATATTTTATACAACATTGGAATAACCTGGTAAGCCCAATGATAATGTAATGGTATGGTAACATCATCCCAAGATTTTAAAATGTCCTGAATAAGAATTATTTGAAGATGAAATATCTTGCATTTTAATAATGCTAAAAATATCTTACACACATTCTAATGAAATTACATTACTATTCATTTAATGGATTATAGAATTGTGGTTACCTGATTGACATTAATATAATTTTTCTCATTCATTATTAAATGAAAATATTATTATGATAATATTTCATGTCTTCTATGTCATAATGGAATGATTACTACATCTTGATCTTAGAGGGGTGTTGAATTCTTCAAATCCAATACATGTTGACCATGACATCACATATAATATGTTATATTTAATGGGAAAAATAGATTATGATGAATTCAGATTTTTTAAGAACATTTAGTTTTAATTTTATATTAATTGGTGAAATTATTCATTTTAGTTATATTTTACTCAATGGAACATTTAACATTTTGTGTTTTATATGAAGCCAAATTTTGAGGGCCTATAAAATTTAGATTTATGTACCCATTTGAGTGTAATTGGTAGAAATTAAATAACAACATATATCATAAGGAATCATTTCAAGGTTCAATTCTATAAGGGTGCATATTGTGGGAAATTTCAAATTTCAAACTATATTATTTTCAATCGAAATATCTTTTCAAAAATAACTGCATGGTTCGTAATGAGAAAATTGTTGACGATGTCACAAACCACCAATATCTAGTTTTTAATCAACATGAGAATTATTTTGTTGGCTATAATTAATAATGGATTTTTATGAATAATTTCCTAAAAACAATACATATAATTTAATGTATTGTGATGAAATGAAAAGATTTAGGAAATAAGTAATGTTTTTTAATTGTTAAAAAATTGTTATATATAATTATATTTACATATTTATTTTGTAAACTATATGATTGAAATAGTAGATAAAAGTTTATGAAAACTACCCCTACAAATATTAATTGACATAGTCTATCTATTTTTTCATATTGGTTTCAAATTTTGGTAACATTAGTTGTTTTTAATGGGACATTAATTCAATTATTTTAATGATCCCTTTTATAATTTTTTACTATCTCTATGAAATATAATTTCAAATTACAATTATTACTCGATTATATGTTCTCAAAAATCTTCCATCAAAATTGTTAAAATTTTATAATGTGTAAGTGGTTAGTGGATTTCAATTCCATACCATAATATATGTAGAATTAATGAAATCAACGAATCATGGTGTTTGAATGAATGGGTCTGATAATAAGTAAATTACTGATGAATTTTATGGTAAACTGGATGAAATAAATGAATTATATTATATTACGACAAATTATGTAATAATGTTTAAATTCAATTCATTTGATACAGATCAACGGCTGTGAGTTCATTCATGAGATAGAGTTGTTGACATTAAATAGAATATTATTCATACATACAATAAACCATTTATGTTGGAACATAAAATGCATTACGTGTATTATGAAAATTACAATGATGATTTGATATATTGGAATGACCAGTGTACGGTAATGAAAATAAAATCTTCTGAAAATTATTTTCTTGAAAATGGAAATGTATCAATTGAACTAAAATATATTTAAAATTTTATACAAACATACAATAATATATATCATATCAAATGAGAAATAAATATCGATGGTGAAACCTCATAATTAAGGTTGTTTGATTTTCATAATGTTGATTATGTAATGATGGATTATGAAAAGTGAATGTTTTATGGATTTTGAGGAGAATAGATATGAAGGTGAAGACATTTTCCTTGATCAAGATAATAAAATATATGACTACTGATTTATCATATTAAGTTATTAATTTGTTTTTGTATTTGATATTTGTATAAAAAATATCTATAGGTAAAATTGGTTGTTTTGTTTGGTTGGAAAGGATAATCTATTACTTTCCTTCACTAATACAAGTAATTATTAATTATATATATTTTATATTAGTATAAAACAATTATTTATAGATAAGAATACTATAATGAACATGGTATTTAATATATTTTTTTTATATTATATCTATATTAACAAATATTTACTTGTCAAATTATCATTTTTAGATATTTATTTGAAGATAAATATTAAATTATCGTATTTAAAGTTTCTTATATTTCATATATATTAACAAATATTTACATGTATGATAATTATATTATTTTTTTATTAGTTTTTTATATTTTATATTGTATTAAAATTTTTTAGGAAGGATTGTCTATTTCAGATGGCTGGTAATCCTCCCAGTGATTTATTTAATTATATAAAATATGTTGATCTCCACAATGATGAGGTATATTAATCTAATAAATATGATATTACGACGATTAGTTTCTGGAAAGGTCTTTCTCTTTTAATGATTCTAGGATCATTTCCTTGGATACATCCATCTATTGATTTTGATCCTCATTTTTGATAACATGTTCAATTTTTTAAGGAATTAATTTTATATTATGTTTATGTATTAATATTGTTAATAATAATATGATTTTTTTTTTAAATTTCACAATTTTTAAAATTTAGCTATTTGGAAGGATGGTAGAATTAAAAAAAATTCTGTTTTCCAGGTGTCATTGGATGAGGTTACCATTTTCATTCATCAGTATATGTTCGAACATTGGATTTTACATAGTTAAATAATATATTTTATTTTATAATTATTTAATTATTGATTTATTGTTTTAACTGTATTATATATTTTATGGTTTACAACTGTTGAAATCATGTGGGCTTCTTTCGAGGCCAGATTTTTTGAAGTCATCATTTTTTTCTATTGTTACTCCATTTTTGAATGTGAACCAGGGATAGAGATTCTATTATACTGTTTGATGCCCCTAAATTCACTAATTTTTCTATCTATTTCCTAGATTGGGTATGAGATGGATTGAGCTCTTACTAGACGGTAGAGAATTTTAGGAGGATTTCATCAAATGGACATCACAAATGAGAGATATGGGAAGTTACACATATGATCGAGAGTTGTACATTTATTATACATCAACAATATATGGTATGTAATATTATTAATTATTGCAAGGATTATATTAATGTAAATTTTTTTATGTTACACAGTCCGCTACTGAACTGTATTTTAATGTGAATGATGTTCATAAGATTATATAAATAGATCACTATACAAAACATCTTATAAGAAATGCAGTGTTCCTAATTGTGGTTATTTATATTCTAAAATTTTATTGACAATGATATCTTTTTAATTATATTCTTAATTATATTTTATGGAAACATATGATACCGTGACTTCACATTCACGAGAGGGTCAATCCGATTAAATAATAAGTTATACTTGTGACTCATGTATTGATGAGGAGGATTAGATATAGGTGACTGTGTCAAGAAAGTATATGAGACATTTATTGGTTAAAAAATTACACCTACTAGTTATTATGGTATATCTACGATTTCATTACTCAAATTGAATGAATCTAGTGATGAGTCTTCACTATCATCCATTGCACTATATGAGGAGGGGCCGAGAGCTTATAATGAGATGATACATCAGATATAGAAATAGGGAGGAGGGGTATGAGTATAAAAATCATAGAGATGAGAAAATGTTGGATTATATGCAATCACTTGTGTGTGGTGTTGGTATGTATATTCCTCCACTTGACCCTTTATGTGATCCTACTCCATCTGGTACTAGTACATCATTCATAGTTTTTTTGACTATTATATATTTTGGGAAGATAATTGTATTATTTTGGAAATTTTTAAATAACATTTTTCTTTTTTATGAATTTTTTTCATTAATATAAGTCTTTTAAAAAATAAATTTTATTTAAAAATATAAATCTGAACAGATTAATACATCCCCCACAATTGGATTACAAAATTTCTATCATTCTTATTTCAGATATATTCAAATCCCATCACAAATAAATTTTATGTTATATTTTTTATCAGAACTGTTTATTTATTGAATTTTATTGCTATTATTTACAAAAGGAAATAACAGGAAACCATTATGGAAATTTATTTTTCGATAGAAGGACATTAATGAAAGATTCCCTTCACAAAATTTCATTAGAAATTAAAATATATCACCAATCTCCCATCGTAAAATCATAAAACTCAGGTATTGTATTAACTTATTTGATAAATGAATTCCTGTACATTATGAAAAGGAGGATGAAAAATATGTAATCATATTACCATTATTTCTGATAAATGAATGGTATTTTCAGGCTTTTTTTATGGTGTTTTGGTCATTAATATTATCATGATTATTCACTTTATTCTATTCAATTATATTATTGACTCTCATGTATTATTTATATATTATGATTTATTCTACATGAATATATTTTCAAATGACACTAATTTTCTTATATATGGAAAACTATGATGTTTTATTCTGGATAATCTTAGCAGTACCCTATTCAATCTTTTCAAAAGTATTTTTTAAAAACCATATTCAAAATTTGGTATTTAAAAAAACTATTACATTAATCTATTAAAATATTAATCACTGATATCAATTTCAAATTATATTAGAATAATTTATTTATATGTGGGATAATATAACACCCTTATATTTTAATAGATGAACATTGTGTTCGATAATATATATGAAATGCAACATGAAACTTAAATAACCCATAAAATATCATTATTTAAATGTTATTACTATAAAATATCATTTTAATTGTAAATAATGAATTTTATTAACCATAATATGTAATATATATATAGATAATGTATAAAATATTATTTTTTAATTATTTAGAAAAAATCTCAATTTTTAGTGATGGAATTTTATTCATTTAAAAACACATTTTCCTTATAAATGGGGTTTATTTGTATTTTGGGAGAAAATATAATACTTAGTTTATAAAACATTGAAAAAATTATTTGATAAAAATGATATAATTTTTCACATCAGGATTTTAATATTTTCATAGAGGGAAATTCTGATATTTTTCTGAAATGATTGACTTTTTAGTGAATAATGAAAATATAATTTTTTTAAAAGTTGATTTTTTATAACATTCCTTGATAATGCTTCATTTCATTAAATGGAATCAAAGAAAAAGTAGATATATTATTTTTTTGAATATTTTAATTATGATCATTAAAAATAAATATGTTATTGAATTTTGTTTAAAAAAGTTTTTAATCTAAAAAAGTATCTTTTCTAAATTTTTTTCCATTTTATTTAAAAATATTAAATTAATTTTCACCACTTCATGATAATCATTTATGATTAATGGATTATATATTTGGGTTTATGGGTTTCAAATTGCGTAAATGTATCCATTTTATTTTTAGTAAATGAGAGTAGTGACCTAATTACATTTTTTACAACTATGTAAGGCCAAATCAAGTAGTTATGGTTTAATATAATATAACATTGATGATAAATTGACCAATAAAATGATATTTATCCTTTTTTTCATGAGTGGATATTTACCATGTTTATCAATGATTCAAATATATGGAAATTTTCTTCCATATTTCTTAGATTTCAAACATTATATTATTTTATGTAATGAAAAATAAAAATATTGTCATTCTATTTGTTTTATTATAAGTAAATTATTGAAATTGGGTTTACTAGAGGTTATGTTGTATTATTAAAGGATTATATAAAATATAAATGGTTTTCCTTTATCATGGAAATTAGTTTTTAATTATTAGTGATGAAATAATTACCTTTAATTCTTATGAAATGATGAAAAAATAAAAATTAAATTAATAGAAAAATAAAATAAATGATTATAAAAATTCATTAATTAGTATAATTTGAATAAATTTGTTACCTACCACAAACAATTTAATCATAAGTAATCAAAAGTAGTTGGCCGCATGTTCTCATGCACACCACCATAGATGTCAAAGGTTGCCAACTAGTTGTGAGGGGATTTGATTGTACATCGGGTGGACTATAGAGTCACTACCAAGGAATTGAATAATAGTATAAAAATTACAAGAATAAAAAAAACAAGATAACAATTGAACTAAGGATGAATCATTCAGCAAGATATAATAAATAGTTTGAATAGGATCCATTATCATATATAATAATGATTTCTAGTTTGTATGCTATAGAAAATGGGAATAAAGGGAATATTAGCCTTACACATGTACAATACATTATAGAATAACACAAAAATACCTAATGTTATATCTAATTGTATAATGATCATAATCTCAGTCCTCTACTCCCAAACTCTATCCAAGTGTAGAAAATCACAAATTCAAAGATAGAAACATCTATTTTTCCCTAACCATATCCAAAAGATCTGTTAGGGTACCAATTGGAAGCCCGATGAGGTTTTATGATAAACTTAGTCTTCCACCACCAATAGTTTCTATAACCATCCAGGCTGTCTATATAAAATGTGCATTGGGTAGGAAATAATAAATGGTTAACGAAAAATAAAAATAAATAATAGTGGTCTACGTTCCTTATGGGACACCAGACAGACACTTCATTCTTCGACATAATCTATAGTATCTATGAATATGTGTCACTCCTTTTATATGTCTATATATTTATAAATATTTATGTATATATGTATCATATTTATAATAAAATATATTTGTGTATATATATGAAATATTTTTATGGAAACGAGGTTTATTCCCAAGGTATCCTTGCATAAACAAAATTGGTCCCATAATTCTCAGGGAAAAAGTTTTTAAGAATGTTGTAATGGCTCATGTTTTGACTTATAATACTTTAGAGTATTTGTAAGAATATTTCTCTTCCAAGGAACTAATTCAACACAAAATTCTAGGGCCCGGAGGGCCTCAATGATGTGATATTAAAAATATTAAAAATATTATATCATGTAAACATATTTTATCTTGAAAATAGAATAAATCCTAAGTGATGTATCAGATCAAAATTCAGAGACTGCAGTTGAGCTCAAAAAATCGTGTTTACCCTTGGCATAACATACAATGTATCAGTGCCAACATTTCAATCAGAGGTGAGTTGGAAATGAGGAGTTAAAAGGAGTGATAATTGATTTTAATTGATTGAAATAAATTTCCCACCAACCCACCCCTTTGCTTCATATAGAAATAAGAGGGGACACACCTACACTCCACCATTGTCTGGAAGATGAAAATTGAGGTGAATCAAAGAGGTGATCTGTTGTCAATCATTGTTCACAGTGTTGACCATAATCAGATTTTGGAGAATCATGATTTGGGTATCATTCTATAATCTATGATTCAGTATTTCTCCCTCAATGTATGAATATTTGAGTATTATCCTAATCCTCTTAGAGTGTTGTCTTCCTATTTTGGGAAGAGGACTTCTTGGTACTACATTCCATGTACTTGGATACAATTCATGATGTAACACCATGTCATGTGGCCATGAACATGAACAAGGTATCCATATTACAATATATTTTCATGTTTGATGCATGTCCAAAGTGTATATAAACGAAGTTCCAAACATCGACATGAGAAAACTACAATGCCATGTGTACATTTATCATGGACACACCGTGTACCTAGTGGTACAGGTCATGTGTATGACATTAATGGACCAAATCTGTGGGAGTAGAACACTATCGTGGTAGAGTGTGGAAGAAAATTCTATGTATGTGTTGTATTCAATATTTACACATACATGTCCTAGCCTAACAATGATAACTGGATAGACCTCAAGGTTCTAAGGCAGTTTAACATGACGTGTGGACCATAGTGCATGTCTTGAACATTCTTGGGATCTTATTATAATCTCTTTCCTTGCATATTCCTTATCCAGAACTCATATTTAGGATTGTGAGTATCCTATACTATGAATTTTTTATAATTAGTTTGAGATGGTGGCCTCAGTTTTGGCCTATGAAATATGATTCTTAATTATTCATGAAATTTTATGTAGTGGTGGTGCTTACCCAAAGGATGTGGTCACGGTTGATCACTAGGTTGACATTGGGATATGTAACATGCCCTATCCCCTTAGGATATGAGTCCCATAAAAACATTATTCCTATAGAATAATGTTCCCCTATTGTATCAGGTTGTGTGTTGCCTACACGTGGAAGTGTTTCTGAGGCGATGCATGATAAGTGTGACCCTCCTTAAAGTTATGCTTGATTGTTGTTATAGATCAGTGTGGTTATTAGTGAGAGACACTGAGATTACTACACCCATTTGGAAGGACGAAATCATATTCCCTTACCTCTCTTCTTTCATAGATATGGGACTCTCTATGTCATGGGTTTGGTTCTACACCCACAAAGTAGTTCTCTCGTGGATGGTACGCCACTATCGAATCAGTGTGTAGGTTCCCCATATCATTCATGTAGTTTGATATAACACTCCCCAACCTAGTTATTGTGTTGTTCCTTAATCCTCATTTTTTTTACATAGAGTAGGTACTCAACTATTATACTATATTGAGGGTCCTCTATTTGTGGTGTTGGAACTGCCCTTGCAAGTCAATGTGTGGGTCCTCCATATGTGATGCATAGATAGAGTGGGTACTCCCCTGTAATGATCGGGTGTCGGTATTCTTTCTTTAGTATCAGATATCCCCTACAGTTCTAGGGCGTGTTCCTCTACATATGTTGTTTCAGATGATTTGGTAGTACCCTATCATACCAGGGAGCATGTCCACTATAATGGGGTCCGTACTTTCATATCATGTTAGGGTGATGGTCTACCATCATAATCATGATGGTAGAGTTGTACTTTGATATCATGACTTGGTATAAGTACTCTATCAATGGAGTTTTACACCTGTGACATATCAGGTTGTGGGTCCTCTATCCTTGAGTGGTACATTCCCATTGTCGAGTAGTAGTGGGGAGCGGGTCCTCCTTAGAGTTCTTCTTCCTTGGATGTTGAATATAGTTATGAGGAGTAGGACCCTCCATTAGTTGTTTATGATACATAGTTTGGTATTAGTTCTCCCTTGATGGATTGTGGCATGGGAGACACAATTCATTAGTGAAAGTGGTTTGGAGAGTTTTTCAGGATCTTGTTCCCCTCAATTATAGTGCAATGTTAAGGTGTCGGCCTCTCAACTCTATATCATTAGAGAGGATTCACATGGTGAATACACTAGAGAAGTGTGCCCTCAATGTTATGTAGTGTTGAGTTGTATACATCTCCACATGTTTTCTTATATCCTTGCGTAGGGTGCATGTTATCATTATAAGACACTCTACTATATGAAACTAGAGTTGTACCTTGTAGTTTGTTACCAATGTAGCCTGTTAACTCATACATACCACTAAGAATTGTTGAGTAGTTTCTGATGGAGTGTATCTTTCAGATAGGTTCCACTTGGGATGGATGATCTCATGGAGTGTTTCATATATTTGATATTCAATGTATTTTTTTTAATTATTATATAGATTAATATTGAGACTAGGCACAGAGACAGAGTGCGATTCTGAGTCTTACGGTGCCCAAAACAATTGTTTGAAAATTATTAAAATAATAAATATCATGTGTGCATAGTTTTCAAGAAAAAGTTTAATAGCATCTAAAAAGGAACCCGGATCAAATATTTGAGGACACCATTGCATTCTAAATACTAGATATACTATAGTTGTAAAAAAATTGATCAGTGCAGATCGATTTTGGAAGGTTATAAATGGATTTATAGATAAATAAAATAAACTGAGTAAAATTTATTTTATTTTTATTTCATCGACACAGTGATAATTTTATTTTTAATAAAACCTTTGGAGGATATACAGGGTTAATCTAATAACTATATAATACTATAGAGGCCATGGATATATAAATATAGAGTTCCATCTCTTTAGATAAAAATATAACTTCAGATCATAGATATAATAATGCCATTCTTGGCAGATCTCTCCAACAGTGGTGACGTAGTTACCGATCATTGTCAAAAAATGATCCATAATGTTAATAGGATGTGTTATTTCGATTATTTTCCAAATATTTTTTTCATACAATGAAAAATATCTAATAAAAACATATTTTTTTCCCATGGATCATTCTTACGTGCCAGATGGGATGATTTTGCGGGGGTTTATCAGGATTTGATTATAGAGGATTGTTTCAATTTTATTACCTTTCTATATTTGATAAACCATGATCGACTTTTACATGGATCGATGTTCATCCCTATAAATTATTGTTTTTCCCCCTGATTTATTACATTCTTCTTGCATATTCTTCTATATTCCCTCAACTTTGAACAATCTATTGTCATGTCTTCAAATCATGGTGAAATTTTCTGAATCTAGAGATCTGACATCAGGAAAAATGAACATAGGTTTGATAGTGAGTGTCGTGGGAGATCAAATGACGGTGTGTGTCAAAACATCATTATTTTGAAGTGAGGAATAATTCCTATGACCACAAATTTCATGTTGTTTGAAGGCTGAAATCATATCTATTTGATGTCAGACTGATCAGAAGAACTTCAATCATTAGTTTTGTGAAATACCTATCACTGGGCCATGATCCAAGATATGGATCTATGTGAGAAGAGGATGAATATAGGCTTCTGGAAAACTCGATGCACATGGCATGTAGTCCCGGCTACACAAAATGTGTTCAACATTGGACAACACAACATGTATATAGAATGTACATCGACACTAGACATAGTACACAGGTTTCCAAATCATCGTGTACTCCCCCAAACTGCTTGCCAAAATAAGTTACAAGGACTACCCCATGTACTGGTACCTGGGTAGAGACACCCGGGCTGATGTCATATACTAGCACACTGCCAGTGTACATGGGTAGACCCCAAATTGAAGGACATGGTGTGTAACCCTTACTACACGTCATGTACCCATATTCTATTTTGCATAGTTTGGAATGCCACAGGCTGTTGTACATGGGAAATACCTGGGGTCATGGGACACAACATGTGACCCTACTACACACTGTGTACCCACTCTAACATGGATTTATTCCCTTTTCCATCAAATCTAGTAAAATATTTTTTAGGGTTCATTAAACATATATTTTCTTTGAAGGTAGGTACAAACCATTTCTTACACATAGGAATATGATCCCACTAGTTAGATAACCTAGATAGAGTTTTTGCAACCCCTTGAGAGGCTTAGAGTACGATCATCTATTCATTCTTCATACCCAAGGTGGAGTTTTCATTATTGACATGACCATCACTAAATTGGCGTTGATCCTTTACTAATGGGTTAATCTAGATAGAGTTTTTGGTATCCCCCCATGTCCCTGACTATGATCCTCATCCGTGCATCATATCTGTCTTCAGATATATCAGAATATTTTTAGCAGGTTGAGACCTGATGAGAGTACATCTCAGACCGACATCATCATTGATATCAGACATAAGAGTGTGTTCTCATAGATGATTCCTTCGTGGAATCTCTAAGATAATTTTGTAGGATTGGTATACAATGGTTTTGAATTACCTATAGACCATGTGGCATTGTTTAGTATATCTAGTTATTCTTGGTATATGTTTTGTAGACATATATTTTTATAGATATTATTGTACTCATACTTTTTTATATTTATGTGTAGTTTCATGGTGTCCTATTGAGTATTAATATACTCACCCCTTTATGGGATTGACCCTCACATGTCATTTCATATGATGATGGTTGACCTTTTGTTGGAGTCTTAGGTTGACTAGGACTAGCCGGTTCTTTGTGAGACCAGACATACCAAAGTGTGTTCCTGTAGGTACAGACAATGGTCCCAGTACATTTTCATTTAGTTTGGATATGCCGTTAGAGATACTTTTTTGTGGGCTTATATTATTTCATTGTTTAATTTACATTACGTTCTGTCGTATTTGGTTGGGGGATATAGTGGTATTCATGTATTGTTTACATAGGGTTTTTTACATTCTAGCATTTTGTTGGATTGGAGATATGTGGGTGTGTACATGTTCATAGGAAATTTCTCTCATGTTAGTAATATACCTACTTGGTGAATGTCACCATCCCCATGCATATTAGTGGTGGTCTTGGGGAGTCATAGATGTCTCCCACTAGGATGGTTTCTGATAGAGTGTTATTTGAGGTGGTCAGTTCTACATTAGGTTCCAGAGTCTGTGAGATTGGTTTGGGGAAATAGTTTTTTGTGTTTCAAGATCGGCTTTTAGACTATGGACTCTAGTGATGGTATGGTGGCCAATTTATACATACACTCAAACTTTGAGAATCTAATTTTAAACATAGTACATGAAAATATATTTTTATGGAAAAAATAATGGTACATGAATCATATGGGAATGGGTTGTGGTTTCCATTTCCTTCTTGAGTCGAGTCTCTAGATATACTCATTGACCATGGTTAATCTTGTTTTTTATAGGATTATTCTATAAAAAAACAAGCTAGGATTAAATCGCATGGTCAAGAGGATGGCCCACACAATAAAGAGGCTTCAATATGAGGACCAATTCCTTAGATGTCACCTCAAGGTGGTTCAATAGCCATACCACCACTTGTAGAGGAATACATGGTACCCAAAATATTAGTGGATGTGGAGTGAAAGATGAGAATACTTTATGAGTTTCCAAAATAGAGACCACTCCGGTTACGAGTTGATCCTAGAAAACAAGAATATGAGGACTCGATTGAGGTGATGACATGAGTTTTGTGTCTAGTTAGGATACATGTGGATTAGATGGTGGTCCTGAAGGTTAGCCTCTTACACAACTGATTAGGGAAATGGTAAATTTTGGCTTTCCAGACTCACAAAGAGTCAACTATTTCATGTACAGAGTTCTAGTGCCTCATCATATAGTATTTATCACTGGTTACGCCTAGTTTTGAGTATATTCAAGAGCTTTTATAACTCATATATGACAGTATAATAGTGGATGATTATTCATGATGGTTAACCAAACATTCCAAGTACTCGATGGATGTGGTTAGAGATCAGTACTTCCTGACTCATACATTTGAGTGAGATCTTTATTGAGACATTCAAACCAGAATTATCCCTTTGTTCATTCCAACATATGTTGGGGTTCTTGAGTGGGATTTGGTAGTTGATGGATTCTTGACTAAGTAGATAAAACTTAAAATAATCCATAGTGAATGATCACAAGAAGAGACATTTGATGAAGGGAGTTGATGTCAGTCTCAAGGATCTAAATGTGGGAGACATTTTATGAGGAGGTCCTGTGAGAGATGACCTGCAGTTCATGGATCATAGGGATGGTTTATTCTGCCTATATTGGTGTGTTTCAATTCATGAGATGATAGGGGACATCATAGTCATGATTGTCCAAGCCATTTTATTGCTGATAGGGAAACTATGGATGGACCACCGAGGTAGAGATAATGAGAGGAGTAGGTAGATCTTTTGGGAGGAGGACATGGAAGAAGAGTTGGGGAGCAACATTAGCTGGTCGAAATTTTTAATTACTACCATTACAACCCCCTGGTTGTCCATGAAAGGCCTAGGGAGCTAGAGGATAGAGGTAGAGACAGCCGCATGCTGTCGACCCATATGAACCATGCGCTCCTAGAATGATTTGAGGTATGATCATTGTAGTTTCTACATTATCTTCAGTACTAATGGACACATGTGCTTTCATTCTTCTTCTCACCACATTTCATTTTTGGTACATAGAGATTCTGGTTGAAACATTGACTCGACCCTCAAACTTGGAGCCACTTGCTGGAGAAGTCTCAATGATCACACACATGTGATGCCAATGTATCATAATCCTTGGAGGCAAGAGTTTTTGTTGGAACATCTTGGTGGCAGTCTTGAGAACATATGCAAACATTTATGTTATGGATTTTTTAACTATAATCCATTCCCAAAAATATTGATCTAGGTGAAGTGTATAGTGTGTCCATAGTGAAGGAATTAGGATTATATGTGTTGATGAAAAGGAAACACATGAAGCATTGGATGAACTTATTCCTATGAGGGTTTATCAGATTTCTCATCAGTTGGAAGGCCTAAACCTTGATACAACTAATGTTATGGGTTTCCAGTTTCCTACAATGGTTGATTAGTATGAGGATGTCTCCACTAAAGATGTTCCAGGTTTAAGTCCCCAATGGGAGATAGACATATCCATTGATTTACACCCCATGTTGGCATTGATATCTGCACCAACATATCGAAGGGATCCTAAAGGGCTCAAAGAGACGAGGGTGTCATTGGAGGACATACAAAGGAAGGGATTCTTGATACCTAGTGTTTCAAATTGGGAATCCCCATTTCGGTTTTCCAAAAACCCATACACAAGGTTTACATTATGGGTGGACTATCAACGCTTTAACTAGGTGGTCGTGAAGAAAAAATATTCACTATCGAGGATCAATGACCTCGGTGATTAGTGGAAATGGGAATGGTGGTTCTCGATGGTTGGACTCAAATCAGTCTATCACCAGTTAAAATTATGGGGTGAGGATATACCGAAGAAGGCCTTCAAATGATGTTATGGTCACTATGAGTAATAGGTGATGCCCTTTGGAATGATAAAAACCATAGTAGTGTTCATGGGACTCATGAACTAGATATTTTAGACTTATATAGAAATGTTCATGGTAGTATTCAATGATGATATCCTTATGTACTTGGGCTCTAGGGAGGATCACATGAGTCACTTAATGATAATTATAGACATACTCTGAGAGCACAAGATCTATTGGAAACCCTTGAAGTCTATGTTCTAGATTAAGGCGGTCAACTTTCTGGGATTCTTATCATAGTGCATGGAGTAAATGTGGACCCATCCAAGGTTGAGGTAGTGTTTTCATATGATCCACTTAGGAACATGATTGAGGGGAAAACTTCCTTAGGCTAATAAGTTATTATAAGAAATTGAAACCTTATTTATCTAAGATGTCAGCACCTAGGAAATTTTTTAATAAAAAGGGGAAACCTTTTAAGTGGACAAAGAAGTAACAATAGGCTTTTTAGCAGGTCATATAGAGTTTCATGAGAGCTTCGAAATGGAGATTTCCAGAAGAGGGTTTCGAGTACGTTGTGTTCAATGACAAATTAGGAAATATTCTTGGTTCTCTCAAGATGTGGAGTCATGTGGTGATTTCCTATGGTATATAAAATTTGAGACCACATGTGTTGAACTAAATGATACATGATCCTGAGATTGCATTGATAGTCTACTTATTAGAGATATGGTTACACAGCTTGATGGGAGAGTGGATTATCATATACTTCAATAACAAGAGTCTCAAGTATATCCTCTCTCAAAAGGATATAATCATGAGAAATAGGTGATGCCTAAAGTTCCTCAAGGACCATGACATTGAGATTTTCTATACTCTGTGGATGGGGAATGGGGTGGAATATGCACTCTACAGGAGATCTAATTTTCATATATTGACCATGTTGGCAGAACAGTTGTCTTCATTATAGTAAACAATTGTGGATGGAGATGGAGCAACTTACCTCTAGTCATTGGTTTTTACCACTCTATTATTATAGTGAGTTAGGGAGGAAGAACATGGGGATACTGAGTGTGAGACCCTATGTGATTATATGTCCACAAGTCATCCTCCTGATTAATATTCAAATGTTGGGAAACATGCATTTCCTTTAATGGGATGTACATAAGTGGCAATGACATTAATGGAGGAGGTTCCAAGGGAGTTTCAAATGTCCCTTTTTGTGGTACATCCCTATTTAGTAAAGATCTACTAGGACCACCGACCATAGTTTCCATGGACATGGATGAAGAAGATGGTGTCAGATTTTTTTTCTTGATTCCTTATTTGTTAGAACGTTAAGGATGAGAACCAAGTCGATCAAAATCATAACTTCCTGAGAACAAAGTTCAATATAGAGCCTTGTAAGTTTCTATATACATGATATAATAATACTCCATCGAGTTCTATCAATGATAGGTTCATATTGTGATGATCCTTTTAAATCTTAGTTGTGAAAGGGATTACATAAGGTGTCTGGGACCAAGTTACCCTTGAGTACTAAATTTCACACACAAATGAACATCCATACGGAGCATCCAATTCATGTTCTGAAGGAAATTCTATGAGATTTCATGTTATACTTCATCCATAGTTTACAGGATCACCTAATACTGGTGGATGTTGAATATAATAACATATTCCATTCCATTATTTGTATGTAGCCATTTGAGGCTTTGTATGGGTGACCCTGTATGTCACCACATTTCTAGACTAACCTAGAAGATTTACCACTCATGGTCTTTGAATTGGTGGGAGATACTACCTAGAAGGTGAAGATCATCTAGGATCATATGAGGACTATAGAGAGTGATCATAAATCTTATACTGATAGGTGACAAAGTCCTTTGGTTTTCATGGAAGGCGGCCATGTGTTCCTTTGGGGTTCACCTCAATGTGGATTCAAGTGATTTTCATTAGGATAAATGTTATCTTAGGGGATAATTATCAATTTTTAGATATTATGTAGAGTTGGTGAGGTGGGGTAACAAATAACTCTACCCCCACTATTAGACCAGGTACAAGACATCTTCTGCGTGTTGCAGCTAAGGAGGTACATGCATGACCCATTGCACATCATCGTATGGGGAGATCATGAAATCGAGGATATAGTGACATTTTCTGAGTACCTATTAGATATCAACGATTAGACATAGAGGATACTTCAGGGAAGATCTATTCCTTTAGTGCATGTCCAATGGAAGCACGAGAATATCTAGGAGTTACCTTGGGAGTAGGAGTCTCAAATTCATGTTCAATACCCACATCATTTCAAGTTGCCTATGTTATAGAATTTGGGGGACATAAATCCCCAAGGTAGGGAGAATTTAATTTATTGGATTATCATTGTATTATTTTTAAATTTTATTTGGATTAAATTTGTGACTAGGTGTCGAGTCGATGATTTATTCTAAGGCTGAGTTTTCTTTGAACAATTGTTTTTTTGGAAAAATATGTAAATATTAAATGGAACATGGGAATAGTTTTCCTGAAAAAGTTGAATAACATCTAAATGGTTAAAATTAGAGAAATATGAGGACATTGTTGCATTCCAAATAGCAGGATTACCATATGTGCGACCTAACATTTGTCGGCATGCTTTGACTGTGGAATGTTATCATGAGTGTTTTAAAAGATTAAAATAAAATGAAAAAAATTTAGTTTATATTTATTTCATTGATGTAGTGACACAACGATATGTTTATTTTAAATAAATCTTTGGAAGATATTTTGGTTTAGTCTCATAATCTAGGAATGCTCTGGAGGCCACGAAAAGATAAATCTTGAGAATCCTCTTAGTATGATATGATGGAACATCATACTAGAGATCGATGAACACTGTTCTTGGTAAAACTCTCCAATTAATATGATGCATTGACTGATCTTGGTCAATGGAGGATCCCAAATCCGGATAGGATGTCTTATTTCAATTATTTTCCCCATTTTTTATTTTTACGATGAAAAAAGACTAATAGATGGACAGATTAGCCCGAAGTCCATTTTTAATTATTGTATGGGAGGATTTTATGAGGGTTATCTAGATTTTGATATAGTGGATTATTTCAAATCATTTTCCATTCCAATGGTGATGAACCATGATCGTCAAAAAGATTGATTGATGTTCAACCCTCTCGATTGTTTTTCTTTTCTCCCCCATTTTCTTGTGTTCATTGTACATAATTTTTGTTCAACCTCAATCATTTAAAAATTGATCATTGTGCCTTTGATTCAATGTGAAATGATCAGAAATAGAGACCTGATGTGAGGATAACTCGACGGATGTGCGATAGTGGTGGAGAGGACATTTGAATGATAGTGGGTTTCAAAACTACATTCTTCAACAAGGAAAAAAGAATATATTAGAACTCATTATCTAATCATTTGAAAGCTCAAATCCCATCCATTTAGTGTTATGTGGCTGGAAGACCATGGATATAGAGATTCGAGGTGAACCCATCATCAAAGCGAGCATTGGGAGATGGATCAATGTGAGTGGTGGAAGAACATAAGTTTCTAGGAGAACAGACACACATTGTGTGTTGTCCAATATACATGGTGTGTATTCCTCAGTGGAAGAGTCGTCTTGTATGTGGGAAGTATAGAAACCAGTAGTGGAGTACATGGGTTTCCAACATTGTGTGTACTCCTCCACAATAGTTTGTATGAATTGGTTACATGGACTACCATGTGTATTGGTACATGGGTAGTGACACATGGGCTTATTCCTTGTCAGGAACACAACCAGAGTACACAGGTGAACCCCAAATGGATGGACCTGGTGTGTTACCCATACTACATGTCGTGTTCCCATCTTATTTAAGACATGGTTTGGATTGACATGTGTTTTTGTACATGGGTAGTACCCGGGGTCATGGGACATGGTCTGCGACCAAACTACATGTCATGTACTACATCATACATGGATTGATTCCCTTTTCCTCCATATCATAGACATGTTTCATTAGGGTTTGTTCCCATTATCATTTCCTTGAAGGTATGTAAGAATCATTTTCTACTCATATGACTACGACCCCTTCATCATGCATTCCTTTGTAGAGTTGTTGGAAACCCTCAAGAGGTCCAGATCAGGATCCTCTATTTATTCTACATTCCTTGTGTGGAGTTATTAGTATCGATGTGACCAACAATACGCAGACATTGATCATCTACTTGGTAGGTTAATCCAGACTTAGTTATCGATATCACCCCATGGCCCTGGTTGTGATCCTCATCTATGTATTTTGTATCTATTATTAACTATCAGTGTTTCCTTCTCATTGTGAGACCCAATAATCTATACCTCATGGATGGATTTCATCAGTGCTATCAGACTCAATATTGTGTTCTCCCGAATGAATTATTTGTTGAATATTTGAGATAACTTCCTAGGGTTGGTATGTAGTGGTTGGTAATTTCTTCTAGACTATTTGTATTGGATGAGTATATTAGGATATTCTTGATAAATGTTCTATAGACATATAC
Source organism: Viscum album (assembly GCA_963277665.1). Taxonomy (NCBI): domain Eukaryota; kingdom Viridiplantae; phylum Streptophyta; class Magnoliopsida; order Santalales; family Viscaceae; genus Viscum; species Viscum album. Next base: position 1,872,232,619 of record OY728120.1, on the reverse strand, counting down.
TTGAGTAGATATTCTTGTACTTCCTTATGTTTTATAGATTTTTGGTTTTTGGTTGTTCTACTGAGTACTGTAATACTCACCCCTACACATGATTTTCTCCCACATGTAATGTATTGTGTATGTGACCGACCTTTTGATGACGTCCTAGATGGACCAGGACAAGATAGTGCATTGTGTGACCGAATAGACTGGGGTGTGTTTCTGTTTCTATAGACAGTAGATTCATTACCTTTTGTTATAGGTTGGACTTGGGGTTACAGATTTTATTTGGTTGTATTGTATTCTAGCCGTGTTTACTTTACATTAGTTTCCGTTGCACTCTTGTTGTAGATTATTTGGGTTTGCATTCAATTTTTTACATATTGTATTTTCTATTTCAACATTTTTTGGACTTGTATATGTGTGTTTTAATACAGGTACATAGGAAATGCCACCCATGTTAGTTATATGCCTACTCAGTGCTAATCTCGAAACCCTTTCCTATTGGAGAGGGGCATGGGGAGCCCTAACATAGGTTCCACTATAAAGGGTCATGACAGAGATTGTTCTCTTGGTTGGGTGACACCTTTAGAGCTTCAAGTAAAATCCTATAGCTAACTATGTGGTCAAAAACCCAGAAGACTTGTAGTCTTAGAAGAGTATATAGGGGATTCTATGATTATATGTAGATTTTTTATTTGTTTATATTAAGACCCCTTGTGGATCAAGATGACTAGTCTTTTAATCATTGAGTATGGATTGAGATGGGTTTTCTCTCTCTATTTAGTCCGCTTTGTCTTGGTCAAGCGGAAATTTGTCTTTCAGTTGCTCTGTTCTCCTTTGGCCCATGGAAACCAAAATAGTACTGTCATACTCACCATTGTTTAAGATTTTCCCACATTTTTTGTGTCTTTTAAAGACCATATTCCCTTTGACAGAGTCCCCTGAGGACCTAAGGTTGGAAGAGCTTAATGAGGTTTTCCAATCGAGGTATTTCAATGAGCTGGGCCAAAGAACAATCTAGTAGTTTAATTTCATATTGATCCAATACCACAGAGTAGTTTGGTCTCCTATGACCATTTTTTTGTGGTCATTATTTTGAATTTTTTTCAATTTCGTTACTTTTGTTGTACTATAGTGTGGGAAATATATATTCATGAATTTTTGTTTTCATCTTTTTTATCTCTTCACTACTGTATAGTGGTTTTTGTGGGTGAATTCATATAGGTACTAAACAAATAGGCCCCACATCTATGTGATATGCCTACTCTATGCTAGTCTCTATCCCATAGCCTATTACAGCCAAGCTTGGGGAGTTGCGTCCTGGGACCTGTTAGGTTGGGTTGTCACATAGTGGTATCAGAGTGGGTTCCCCTATCGAACATCATTGTCATGAGTTTGGTCTGGGTTACATAGTGATAGTTTTACAATGTTTCATGTTTGGATATCAGACCATTGGATTTTGTATTAGTGCGAAGGATGATATATCCATTCAAAAGTACACTAATAACTATCTTTTCAACTCATTAAATTAGGACACTAGTCCAAGGTATAAAATAGTACATCTATCATATTTTATTGGGTTAGGGGTTCCCTGTCCTTCTTGAGACATATCCATAGTTATAACTTTTTGTGGGAGTGAGTATCTCAATAGGGGATAAATTGAGTTCCAAATAAAATATCTGTTCAAAAAGGATTAAAATATATTCCTGCATTTTATTTTAAATCGGTAGAGTTAACCAAAACACCAACTCATTAAAAATTGAATATTTTAAAGGATTTCATAGAATATGGATTATGTCTCAGATAAAATAATATAAAATATAACAAAGTACAATGAAAAAAATTCACTTAATTAAAATCATAAAAAAAAATTCTAGATAACTATAAATTTATTAATTATGTTTAAAGATTAAAAAAATATCCATTTATACCAAATAGAATAAAAAAATAAAAAAATATGCAATGAAATATTGAATACAAGAGGCTCAGTCCAAGGTGATATTTAGTCCTCTCTACTTGGTGATCACCTTCATCCAATAAGTTAATATAAGTAAAAATATTGATCCCTAACTTAGATCAGGTTTTATTATAGTATAAAAATGTCCAGACAACAGATTACATATTCCATTATTATCTGTCGGAGTGAAAAATATCACAGGTCACATCAGACCACTTCTATATTTTCCTTGGGAGTATAAACAATAAGTAATTATTTGAGAAAATATTAGTGTATCTTCCCATTTCTGTCATGATATACTTTGTTGTGAAATGAAAAAGAAAAACATACACACTTATTATAATGTAAAATTAAATGAACAAAATAAGTAATCTTTAAGTACGAAGGAAGAAAAATCTTCAGTTTTTTAATCAATGTATCTAATGAATCATGGTTTTTATTTTCATTTTAACATGCTTCAGTTTCATGTAAAAAATATATCAGTAGAAAATAACATCCTATGCATTTTTATTGATGAAATTAGGAATTAAGAATATGTGCATTGATATTTAGATTCCTCATTCGAGTGGAGTAGGATGAATAATGCTAGTTCTCGCAATCGGTTTTAGCTCTATATGTGTTTAGTATGGGATCCCTCACTTATTTACCCATGAAAACAATGGTTACTACTTATTTTTTTATCAGTATCATTCATTAGTATCCACATGAGCATCAGGACATTATACATCCTCATACTAAGAGCTAATACATCAATTAATGCCATCTCTCGATCCATTAAGAAGAAATCCGTAAAATGAATCTCAACATTAAATTAAATATACAATTAAAAATAATTAAATCAGAAACATAATATTAGAAATAGTGATGGAGTTTCCTGAATGGTGACTCATAATATAGAAGTGTCCTCTTATTGTAGTGTCTCATGCTGATGATGTCTTGTTCTAGTCATATGCCAGGCAGGTGTCATGATGGTTTGTTCTTAGAAAAAATTCATTGCTGCCTGTGACATACCTGATGGTGATTCATCCTTCTGGAAGTGACTTTATTGAGGGTAGGTATGGTTTGTGGTTTCTCATACATTTATAATATTATGATTATGCAGTATGACATAGCTGATGGTGCCTAAATACAATGGTGAGATATCGTTTAGAAGTGTGTTGTGTCTACAGTGACTCATCCTTGGTGGTGTGTTGTTTCAACCACGACACATCCTTGGAAGTTTCTAATACATAGAAATTATTATCACCTATCTCAGATTATAATATGATTATAGAAGACATGAATTTTTTAAAATCCTTATAATAATTATAATTTTTTTATCATTAATATAATTTGGTAAAAAGTACTCCCTTTTTATTTTCACAAATCACGACATCATTGGTATACAATTCACAACCTCAAATTTAAGATAAAAAATGATATCAAAGGGAAAGGAGAAAAGTGTGAATATATATATGTGTGTGTGTGTGGTATCAAAAAAATATTATTAAATATATTACCCTATAATTGCATGAAATAAAGAATAAATAAATAACATACATTTATCCCTCCCCCCTTTTAGGATTTTTAAAGAGGTAAAATGTAACCAAATTTAATAATAGTGATGGTAGTATATAGGGTAATACAACGAATAGAAGAATTAGGACGTAAAAAAATTCAATGAAAAGTCATCCAAATGCATCTATCATAATTTTATGGCCAAACATTCCCATCAAAATTGAAGCTCTAAACTAGAAACATTTTCAAGAATGGGTAGAAGGGTCTGTAAGAGCATTTCCATTATCTAGAGATTTCCCCAGATCTAAGAAAGTTGGTTCATCTGGCTCTAATGAAGATATATACAAGGTAGTTGAAATTATAGATGCCATCCCATATACATCTTGACGAGGTTGAGTATCAATAATAATAATTGGTTGGAGTTGTCTCATAGCTTGTGTAGGAGAAAGAGGGAAGGGATGGAATATGGCTGGTAGAGGTGAAACTGGATCCCTAGTAACTCTTGGTCATAAAGATTCCTCTGAATTAATAGGAATTGCTTCCCAAGGGAAAAAATATGTACCTTGAACATGGATAAAAAATTTGATAAAGGTTATTGAAATCTATTATTATCTAACCACCTCTTTATGTGGCACTGAAAATATCCCCATTCTCTTCTATAAACAAATTCGGCCATGGAGTCATCTCCTTCATCAATCAGACTTGCTCCACAAGGGCTTAGGTAATAAATGGAATCCTAAAATTCTCAACCAAAAGAATGAAATTTTAATTCATGGAATGTTTGATATAAGTTATTATTGTATAATATTTTATGTCCTTGTTAATTGTCTCTCTATTTGAATTCATCTCATTGGCCTAACTCCTTATATTTATCTGATCTCGCACAATACTCTTCTCAAACGTCTTCAAAATTTCCAATGGAATAATAGGTAACCAACTTGATAGTCCACCTGACCTAGAAACAACTTCATCTATATCCATGCTTCTTATCATATCTATGTCAAATTGATTTATAGTAGAAATATATTTGTCAAAAGATTCTACATTAATAGTATTTGAAATTCCATCTGAAGAATAAGTAAGTGTCAACTTTAAATCATCTAGAAAAGATTTTCCCTATTCTATCCCATTACAAATCATCTAATTATCAATTTAAAAATAAACAATATAATGCATCATCATTAGTTGAATATGGTGAATCATCATCTCAAAATGGTATCAGGGATCATTTTCACAAAGCATTGTTAGTAGTGAAGCTTGATCCTTCAAACCCTTATCAAGATCAAAAAGAAAAATTTCATTGAAAACATCCAAGTCACCCATTCTCACTATATTCACATTGGAATGTAGGGACTAGAGTTTCATGTATATGTTCTCTAAATGCGGTAATTGTTTCTAACAGACCAACAAAATTATTTTGATGGACTAATGATTCTTTAGGATCACACTAAACTCGAAGATCATAGACACTATCCTTTGGTTCATTCAAAACATCATTTGAGAACTTACCCTAATCCACTATCATAGGATAATCCAATTGCTAGAAAAATTATCCCATGAGGATTCAAAATTTTCTCTATAACTACTTTTAAAAAAACAGAAATTTGAACATTTATTTAATTACATACACTCTTTATAGCAACAGTAAACTCATAAATATCATATTATTTTTCCATATGAAAATAACATTTATGATAAAAAACATTTGATTAAACATCCAAATATCTATCAAAATTATGGCCACCATAGTCAAATACATCAACTAACTGTACACCCTCACCATATTACTTATTAGAAACAAGTTCTTTCTTCATTTGTTCAGATACATACTGCTTAATAGTAGCAATCAATAAAATCTTCTCAGCCTTAGTAAAATAATAAAAAGACATATCCCCTAAAAAAAACATAACACTGGGAGATTACTAACCCTCAAATAATGAATCAATTCCCATTAAATATGGGTCAAACAATACTAGAATATTGGGTTTTTATATAGAAACACAAGGAAAATAAATTATATCAGAATGTATTTCCACATCTTTCAATCAAATATGGTTAACTGAAGCATCATATTTAGAATAATTATCATCTTCATCATCAAAATAACCATTATTACCATTTCATGTAACTCACCTTCCACACGCACTTCCATTATCATTATCTTCATATTCCACGTCATCACTAGACTTTTAACTACTTTTATATAATTTCACTCTAGAATCATCAGTTTCTTCATCATCACTTATCAGTCATATTTCTCAATTTTAAAGTCTCTAAGTAAGGCTAGGATCTCAATAAGTAATAGTTGGGGATGTGGGAGACATATCACATTCACTCCCCTCATCAATTAAATGTCAATTATCCTCTTCGCCTTTTTAGGAAGAATCCTCTTATTCATCCTCATCTGATTACTCAACTACCAAATAATGTTCTATATCAGGGTCATCAAGATCCCTTATAATGGATGTATGATCCATAGGGTTAAAAATACATAAATAGATTCTCATAATAAACTACCCACTACTTTTTATGGGGGTTCTAGATGAATCTCATTCTTGAAAAAATTAATCTAGAAATACAAAATCCACTACAGTCTATGATAGATTATTCATAATCTAAAACTAACATGTTTACATTTAACAAGGATAAATTATCATTGGGTAAATTAGGGAATTAGATTTTCAAGTGTGCTTGACCATTTCACACAGGTTTAATATGATGTAACTACATTAATTAATAGTATTTCATCTTTTAATAAGATATATTATGTACACATCCAAATACCTTATAGAGGAAAAGACACATTTTCTTGGGAATAAAATGTAATGTGTAATCTTGATGAGAAGTCTGTATTCCCCATCAAACACCAAAGGTGCTGGTATTACTGTAATTCCATCACCTGTTAGTTCACTTGAATAATCTTCATACACAAAAATATCACTATCATCAGGTATAATGCTTTAACAATAATAATAAATCACTTATTCAAGTAACTTCAGACATTCAACCCATTTCCTAGAAGAAAAAACTATTATCTATCCTTATGGAACACGTCCTTATATATTCAACACCATCTTTGTCATGTAAAACACCACATGATGACAGGACTCATAAATTAGATCAGGGTTGAAGGGTCTCTCATTGTAAGAGAATCAATGTCACAAACCTAGGTTTTGGTGTAATTTGGGAATAAAAGGCTTATTTGAGACTAACTACTTTTCTTCTGCTACCTTTTTGCTACAAAAACTCTTCTTGATAGCTCTAGGTTTATTAGATCTATAGGATCTAGAACACTTAGTTCACCCATTTTTTTCTTATATAGTCATGACATAGATGGTGTAGACCCATAATATTTCTAAACTATTACCATGTAGATCATGACGTTATTCTCGGTCAAAGGATGAGAGAATGGTCTAATTAATGAATTTCAGGAGCCAAAGTGTTTCACTATAAAAGATAGAGAAATGAATGTGTTGAGAAATAAATTTTTTTTGAAGTAAAAAAATGAAAATTTTATATAATTTTGGATTTAGGCATTTTAAAAAATCAAAATGGAAATAAGTCATGAAAATTAAATTGAGAAGCCATGAATATATGTGTATCAGGTTTTAGAAATAAAATAAACCATATGAATAAAGAAATGGTGGCTCTAAAAATATAGAGTTTATGAATATTTATAATGATATGAAAACAAATGGTGTCACATTTACAATAGTGTGACATTCAAAATGGTGAGATAATCAGTATAGTAAGACCACCACAATGGTGTGTTATACTGAATGGTGCATCATAATAATTTGTGTTTCATCTAATTGTGTGTTCCCAAAAAATTAAACTTAATCAAAATGAATCATACATATATCATTTTTTATGTAATTCATCCTCTCATAATCCAAATGATTTATAATGATATCATCCAACTAATGTTCATTACCAATGTATTCAAGAGGGATATCAATATTTTTAAAATAATCCATCAAAATTTGATATTGAATATATATATATATATATTGTTCTATAATGTTATATAATAATATTAGAAAGGATAATAGATCATGTATTTTCATAATTTATGGGGACATGCTGATTTTGATATCCATAGTCTAGTAATGTGTGTTTCATCCACAAAATTTGTGCATAACAACTACCCAAAGATATCTATCGAGCTTCAGATATACGAAATGAAACAATATTTTTCTTCATACTAGAACATGAAACTAGATACATTTCAATAAGTGAAATTTTCTATAGGTTCTTTTTTATGTCTAACATATAACCACCGAAATAAAAATTTTAATAACTAAAAAAATTAGATGCTTCTTCTAATTTTTAATACACTCTTAAATTGGTAGTATATTTTTGCTTTTATAAATTATTTTAACATCAGTGAATTGTGCCTCTTTTGGATTTTCATGAAAGAGGGAACTCATAAACACGTTAAAAATTATATCTGGACTGCTAATAGTTATGTATAGAAGGCTTCCAATCAGGACTATGTAATTGGATTAATTAACTAGTTTCCTAGAATCATCTATATCCAATTTACAAGTGGCACTGATGAGAGTGTAACTAAACCACGTGTTATCCAATTTGATACATTTTTAATGATATTTTTTATATTTACATGGATTTATAATGATTCTAACATTATTTAGAACATCTAAAAATCAAGAAAGAACTCGATTTCACCCAATAATTATTTAAAAATAATTTTTAATCTTGTTATAAAAATCATAACAAGAAAATTTCATTAAGATCCAAAAATAATTTCAGTATCATAAATTTAGATGGCTAAAACATCTTTCAAAATTTGTTTTATAAAAATTTTAGGATCTCCCATATATTTTGAAAATACTTTCTAAATAATAAAAGTGTTGATCCAATCATACAGAGATATAACATCCTATTTCCAAAAAAATATAAATCTATATTTAATTTGACAACATGACATGGAAAATTGGTATTTGAAAACTAGGAGGTTGTTCAACAATAAAATCATCAATTATAAAACAATTAATGAAATCACTCTTGAGATCCATTTGATAAAGTTTGAAAATGAGAAGTGATGCATAAGAGAGAATAATTTTAATGGATTCAAGTAAGGATGTAGTTGAAATAGTTTCTTCAAATTCCATTCATTTTTATTGACTATAACCTAGTGAAAAAACTCATTATTTATTTGTAACTATTTTTCCTGGAACATGTTCCTTGATTCTAAAAACAGACTTAGTTCCAATAGTGATGATGTCTTTAGGTCTATCAATATGATCCCACACTTTGAATCATTCAAAATGATTTAATTCTTCTTGAATATTGACCACCCAGAATTCATAATTAATGATTTCCTTAATTTTTCTTAGGTTCTAGTTGAGATATGAATTCTTGATCATTGTCCTAATTCCAAATATAATCTATTGTCTATGTAACTATATCTAGGTCTCCAAAAATATCATCTATGTGGTTATACGTATGGGTTTTAATAGCTCTATAAAATGTATGTCTTTTAACGTTAGTATTTTCTATAGGTTTGAGACTTGGAATGTCTGGAAATTCATCAGAACTGTATTATTTTTCTGACTATTTCACAAGATAATTAGAAGGATTACGATTCAATTTCAAAGCTGATAAATCATCATTAATATTTTCTAATGATTTCTTATGATCATTTGGTTATCTTTAATCAAATTTGGAATGGTGAGATTGTTCCATAATCTTAGTCCTCTTATTGAAAACTCTATAGGAATTACTATTAATTGAATAACCTAAAAAAATTGATTCATCAGTTTTCAATGTAAATTTTTGAATATTATCCTTAGTGTTAATAATAAAAACATTTCTACCAAAAACTCTAATATAATTTACCATTGTAATTCTATTATTACAAATATCATAAGTGGTATTATTTATGAAATCTTTTATTAAAACTATATTTCTAATGTAAAAGGATGTTTTCAAAACTTCTACCAAACAATAGATAGGTAAGTCATGCCCATTTAAAATAATTTGGGAAATATCTTTATATTAATATTTATTCTTCATACAACTCTGTTATACAGAGGTGTCCAAGGAGAAGAAAAGTTATGGGTGTAGCCAATTTTTGATAGAAAATATCTGAAGCCTTTATTTCCAAACTCACATCCATAGTCACTTATTAAGGTATTAATTCTATGTCCACTTAATTTCCCCATGATCTATAATAATTTTTGAAATATGAACAAGCTAGAATCTTGTGAGTTAAAAATAATATCCATGTATACCTAGTAAAATCATCTTCATGTATATAGACAAAGTGATTCCAATTTACAGTGGAAACTCTCAATGGTAAAAATAAATATATTTGAACCAACTCAAGTGGTTGAGAAGGTTTCAATTTTAAATTTAATTTCAATTAAACATTTTATTTATTCCATTTTCTGTCCGGGGTTATAAACTTTTTCAATTAGGTTCTCATACTTTGGTATATCTGTGGCAAACCCTTTCCTAGTAAGATTCCTATGTGAGTGAGTATTGCAATTTCCTAGTCTCCCATTCCAAATCCAAAATTCATTTTTAAAATAACTAAAATAAGAAAAGTTTTTACAAATTAACGAATTCATATCAACGGTATACACTTTTTCATTCCTTTAGGTAGAAAATGTTGAAGAATATTTAGAATCATAAACATTGCATGAAATATTTTCAATCAAGACACGAAGAAAGTCACCACATAACTATGAAACACTAAGAATGTTAAATTTAAATACATCAAAAAATAATACATTTAAAATTTAAATAGAAATATTGTTACCAGTTTGGCCATGAGTGATGATTTTCACTATTCCTTAACCCCAAAAGGTGACATGACCACCATAAATCATAATGAGGCTATTTAATCATGAATAATATCACATCATTTTTCTTGAATAAATACTTTCAATGTGAAATTTAATTATACATGATTTCATTAAAATATTTTACTACAAAACATAATTTTTATAAGGAATGAATTTGCAACCGAGATTTTTTTTGGGTTTAGAAGTGTTAGTGATTAATTATTTAGTAACCCACATTTTTTTAATGGTTTACTTTAAACAGTCCAAATACAATTTGAAATAAAGAAATTCTCAGGACCTCTTTAATAAAATATTAGCTTTTGAAAATTTAGGTTTCAACTTAGGACCAAAAGATATTTTTGTTACTCTCATCTATCTAAGTTAGTATCCAATAGAAATAAAATATATAATAGAAACTTTTATTCCTAAAATATGTGTGAGAGTTTCTATACGAATAAATATTTTTTATAAGTCATTTTTGTTTCATATTTGAATGTTTATGTTTATTATTCCCTTTTAAAAGTTGATCATTCAATTCCTTTTCAACAGATAGTTCAAATTTAATATTTGTAGATAAATCATGCAATCTTTCTATAGTTATATATTTTTTCTCTTAGTTCATTAAATGTTTCCTCTAACAAGGTACATTATTCTAAAATATCTTCCTTAGATATATAATCTTCATTATTTTCATTATCAAAATTAGCAGAAATTTGAACATATGATACAATAGGTACATCATTAACTTTTTTCTTAAATAACATAATTGTTTTGTCGGATTTTTATTTTGGAGAAGAGTCAGAATCAATATAGATTCCCTTAAAATCGATCTATGTCGATTTCACTGCATTCTTGTACCGTCTATATTTTTCATCATATCTATTTTTACATTAATTTTTTATAATCATCATTGACATGTCCTTTCATTTTTCACTCATAGAAAGTAACATCATGTGTGTTTTCGTCCATCTTATTGTCTATCATCCAATTGACTTTGGTGTCATATTTCTATTTATAGTTATTTTTTCTAAAAGAAAGTTATCTCTTCAATTATTCTTAAAATATGTTTCCTAATGAGACATATTCTCATCACTATATGGTTGTGACTCATGGTCACATGATCATACATCCAAAACATTATCATTTTCATTTATTTGATTTAGTTGTCTTAAAGGCTATAGATTTTCTCTTTGGAAGTTCATTGTTTTCTTAGTAAACAATTTACTATTCTTCATAAATCACTAGTTTTCCAATAAACCCTTTGGATGGAAGCTTGATGATATCATATGGATCTCTAATTGATAGACATGTGCCTCTCCGTCTTTCAGGTAATCATCTACGTAGTCACATGATTAGGTCTTTATTAATTCTAGTATTCAAAATGGATCTCATTGTATTCATAATCTTATAGAACATGATGAAATTAGGTTCATCCGGCTTCATATTAATAATATCATACAAAATAATATAAGTGTTACACTTGATCATCATAACATTAGTTGTTCCCTCTTGTGAAACAGTTAATGTATTCCAAATTTTTCATGCATTTTGTAATACGATATTTTCTAAAATTCTTTATCTCATAAAGCAAAGAAAATAGAATTCATTTCATTACAATAATTAATTTAATAATTATATGTAGTATCATCCCAATCCTTCTAGTATTAATATGGATAACAAATTTATCTTCTATTTTATTCCAAATCTCAAAACCCATACTCTAAATGTGATGTTTAATTCTAAATATTTCACTGATCATATATGTTTTCATTGAAAAGGGATATCTGTTAGTAGCAAAATCTTCTTATCTAGAATCCATTTATAGAACTAAATTTTAAAATAATGGAAATCTATAATCTTCAATGCTCAACAAAAATCATAGTTGAAAAGAATTTAAAAAACGTTGATACCAAATATTAAGCCATTTCTAAAAACTATTGGTCATAGGGATTATATCAAGAGGTGGGACAATTGAGTACCTAGTAAAATTTCTATTTTAAATTTATTTAAATAGATTCCACTAATTAAATTAAAATTAGACAAGTTAACCAAAAATACATTTTTTTAAATATAAATCATTTAAAATATTACATAGAATACTGATTTTCTCTCAGTGAAAATAATATACAATATTTCATAATCCGTAAAAGTAAATTTACATAATTAAAAGCTTATAATAACATTAATTATGGTTAAATATCAAAGTTTTCATTTTGATTAAAATTAAGAAATTTTTTTAGTTTTATCAAACAAATCCAAAAAATATTTTAGCATATTTTTAAATAAATGAGCTCTAGTCTCAAGTTCAAGATTAGTCCTCTCCACTTTGTGATCGCCTACCACCAAGAAATTTATATAAAAAAATAGTTTGAACAAAACCTTGGATTTGGTTTTGCAGTAGTATACAACTATGTTGACTACAAAAGACCTCTACCAATATTATCCATGGGTGTAAAAAATATAACACATCACACAGGACCTCTTCCACAGTTGTCGTGGGAGTATGAAAGAAAAAAAGTGATTTGAGAAGATATTAGTGTATCATCAAATTTGTTGTAGAAGATAGTGTTTTTTCAAATAAGTAGAGAAACACGCACACTGCTTATAATGTAAAATGAAATAAAAATACTATTAAATCTAAAAGTATGATGGGATTGAGATAATATTTTTATTAAGTCGTAGAACTCATGACTCTATATTTTTTTCAATGTATCTTGAGTTGGGTTCACATTAAAATACATCATTAAAAAATAGTGTTGTATACACTTTTTTATTGAGTTCAGGATAGAATATGATGTGTATTGGGATTTTTCTTCATCACTAGATTATATTTTGAAGAGGCATGTATGTTATTATAGTTTGGTTCAGCTTTTTATTTGTTCACTAGGTGACTTATCAATTATTCACCCCGTGAACATTACAGAGTCTTCTTCTCTTTTTATCAGAAACATGAATTAGTATCCCTGTGAGTAGCCATACATTTTTCTTCCTCACAGTTAGGTTCAATAAATTCATTATTACCTTATTTCGAGCCATTAAGAAACAATCATTAAAATAATCTTGACATTAAATTCAATAAATAATTAAATTTTTAATTATAAATGATATTGTATGAAATTGTGCTGGTGAGTCAATAAAAATTACACATATTCAAGAGGTGTCTTGTTCTAGTGGTTCCTCATGATGACATTGTCTTGTTCTGGTGGATTTTCAAGATGGTAGTGTGGTATTTTATACTAAGACAAAATTTTACGCTAGCAGTGACTTAGATAATGGTGATTCATCATTCTGTAGGTAAATCCTCAAATGGTATTTTAGGGTTATAGTCTCTCATATATTTCCAGTTTTATTCTTTAGTGGTATGAAAAATCATACAGTGTCCTAGGAAATTACTGAGACAACCCTGGTTGTGTGTTCTGTCAATGGAGACTCATCGTTGGAGGTGTGTTTTGTTAATGGTAAGTCATCCTTGGCGGTGTATCATAAATAGATATTTTCATCACCTTTATCATATTATAATATGCTTATAGAAATAGTAAAATTATTAAAATATTTATAAAAACCATTTAGTGATCATTTGAACAAGGATGTTAACAATATTCTTTGACTATGGACCACATTGATTCTATTTTAGGACTCCACACTGATGATAGCCATATAGGGTTCCGTAAAATGATTTTTATGAAGACCATCCCTGATTTGAGGATTCAATCCATGACACCTATTTTGAGGTTGTACCAATAGGTGGTCAACAATTTGAAACACCACCCATCAAATAGTTGGTTGTGGTAGATGTTTCAGCCGTGGAAGCAAGTAGGATGAGTTAACTACCTAGAATATAGAGGTAGAAACCTATTAGGTTACAGGGTGATCTAAATTACCACACAAGTATTGAGTGGCTCAATGTATTGACACATATTTTCATCCTTGGGAGGACACCTCTAGGTCATCTAGTGGTTCTAGTAGTGAGCATTCTATAGGGTTTGGTCAGTAGATGATCGAGTCTAGTTATGCAATCCCACAATGAGGTGTCGCTCACATAGGTGGAGTTTAAGAGACTCTTCAGAGAATAGTCTTAACCATACATGTTGAGATCAGTGTGTATCCAATAGCATCTATATCATTGATAGGGTAGCCTGATTGTGGAATAGTACTTAGCTTAGTTTAAGGACATTTCATGATAATTCCTATATATGGTTTGAGGCGCAAAATACGGAGTTCATACAATTGAGTAGGTCCTCCTAATAGAAATTTTAGTAGTGGTGGTTTCTTTATGCCTTCCCACATAAGTGGGAGTACTGGGGATGGATCTTTTAGTAGAGAGATTCATAGTAGAAGGATGAGAAGATGTGTTTCACAGTGGCAATCATGAGGTACATATATCTACCATCATTAGAAGGAGGTAGATCATAGGATCAATGAATTGGAGGGATACCCATAACTAGACTCTGTAACATGACCCTATAGTGCATGAGTTTCATTAGGTATTAGGTCAACCACAATGGAAGAGGTGTTAATATTTTTATGGCTAGGGACATCATGGTTTGGATTTTCCAACCAGGCGGGCTGATGAGCGGGAACCATCTGACCAACAAACTTATTAGTGGAATCATGTGGATAATGGAGTTCCTCATGATGGTGGTTGTGGTGGAGGTTATAGGATATAAGAAATAGGTTTCATACAATTCATGGAGTTTTCACCACCATTCCTAGGAGGTCTACATCATGCTTAGGGCCCTAAAGAATGTGGGAAATCACTATTGTAGTCCATAGAGTCTTTTGACCCAAATTCTCTAAGGATAAATAGAGGTATTCATTTTGTACCTTTTATTTTCTGAAATATTAATTTCTAGAAACTATTGTGAGGTACTCTTTTCTTTCATATTCTTGCCTTGGGTTCAACCGAGGTGACTCATGGAGTTGGTAGAGCCCAGTGTTGGTGTTTCAGATGTTTATTTAGACTCATGAGGAAAAGGGATTTTCCCACCATGATTATTTTTTTGAGGTGATTAATACCAAGTGGGTGGGTTAGAGCCTCCCATTGTAGATAGTGTCATGGTTTGGTTAATGAGTTCATTCGAATATGGAGTTCAAGGTGGGATTCTATGAGATAGATTCATATAAGGTCCTAGAAGCAACATTTTTTCCTAAATATTATTTTTGGCCGACATAGTAGAGGGAGATCCTTGCATAGTACCATTCTATAATGGAAGATTTTGACCTTGGAATTTTTCTATATTAGGGATAGGTTTCCAAGAATCGATACTCAGTTTGGATCATGTTAGTGGCTGTAGTAGGGTTTCTCTTTTCGGAGATGTTTTTATAGGTAGATAATTAGAAATGATGGTTTTGGAAAGACCTAGTTTTTATTCATTTGTTTCATAGTTTTTTTTAATTTATTCCCTTTCATTCTTGGAATCATCCTTGAATGAATGATGCTTGAGTAAGTCATGGTGTAGTCCATCATGGGTAGGATGGGAAATATGGAGCTAGGTCGAAATCTGCATCAGGTTTGTGAGGTGGTGTACTGCTAGAGCCAAAAACTACATATGGACTATGGTTCTTGGTGTTTTTCTACCACTAATTGGTGGGGAGACATGTGATTATTTTTCTCTCTATGTAGACTTTGTTTGAGTTATATGGGTGTGTCTTTTGGCCTTATTAATTCCCCTATTTTTTTATATGTACCATGGTATCCCATGGTGATCATGATGGCATGGGAGTTCAAGTGGAGAGTTTAGTTTCATTCTGTTGTTCCTAGGAATTCACTTTTCAAGGATGAAATGCCTTAAAGTGGTGATAATGTTATGACACGGGGTTTTACGTGAAATATGTTGGAATATTTCTATGAAATTTTCTAATCTGATTCGTTCAGTCAGTGTCATATTTTTTGGCCCAGAGAGCCTCAATGAGGTGATATTAAAAATATTAAATATATTTGGTCAAATGAACACAATTTCTCATGAAACATGAAATGATTCCAGAGAAATTTCTCACATAAAAATTCTATGGTGGCGGTGGTTTATAGAACATCATGTTTACTGTAGGGACAACATAAAATTTTTTAACATCAGGAGTTCAATCGGAGAAGAGTTGGTGACTGGTCATTAAAAGGGGAGTTGATTAATTTTACTAGATTAAAATCGTTTTTTCATTCCCCCCAAACCGTTTTGTGCACATTAAAATTGGGGGAAACACACCCCCTCTACTACATTGGTTGGAGAATGAAAATTGAGGGTAATAAAGGTGATATGGTGCTTCAGATATTTGTTCTTGGTGTCAATCTTACTTAGATCGAGGTGGATCATGATCCGGACATCATTCTATACTCGAATCATCAACATTTCACCATAATGGTAGATGGATTTGAGATTTATTCTAGATCCCTTTTTTATGTTTTGTTTTAGGTTTTTATAGAAATATTTCAATTTCTATTAATCATTCATAGGTTGAATGACTGATTCTATAAAATTGGGGTGAATCTAGAGACTTGAAAATGAATCCCCATTAAAATTTCTATGTACACATCATGTAAACCAAATCACAATGTCGTGAGTTATTCCTATTTGGGGAATATGACTTTCGGAGAATACCCATTGTGTATCAAGATTACACATCATGCATTGAACCCAAGTCATGTGGCCTAAATAAATGGTCAGGGTATCCATGTAATAGTACATGGATGTTCACAATTACATGAAAAATGTACATGGAAACAGGGTACTGGAAACAAACATGGGAGAAAAATACAACCTTGTGGTTTTTTATCCTAGGAACGGTGTGTACTGGGTTGTATAAGACCATATTATGATATTGACTACTGGACCATGTGGGGGAAGAGTATGGTCAAGGGTTTGGTGAGTTATCACACGCATTGTAAATTCCTTACATGGGATATCCACCTACAGGTCCATGAGAAATTTTAAAACAGGGAGATACATCCTAGTTCATTGGTAGGTTTACACACCCTATCGACCCTAGTTCACACAAAGTAATTTCATAGGATCTGTCTGAGATCTTATTCCATGCGTATCTTCTACTAAGGAACACATATTCAGGCTTTTGATTAGCCTATCTTGAGAATTTTTCAACATAGAATGTGAAGGTAGCCTCAGTTTTGGGCTATGAGATAACATTTTCCCTTATTATATCTTAACATTGTAGTAAAAATTCTTATCCTTGGTTGGTGCTCATCATGAATACCTAGGATGACATCGAGGCTATTAACTTTCCCTATCCCCTTAGGATCTTCATCCCAAATACAATTTAGGATGGTGAAAAATTTCTCCCTGGTTGTATTTGGTTACAGGCTCCATACCTGTGCTAGTGTTTCATATTCAAGGTATTAAAAGAATGAGACACCATTGAAAAACACTTGAATGATGTTGTAGATTGGCGTGGTTTCAATTGATAGACAATGGGAATCGTAATCCAACATGTCATCATGTCCAATGTTTCCCGTGCCTAATGTTGTTGGTATATACATGAATCCCCACATCGTGAGTGTGGGATCTCTACCCACCTGGTAGTTTTCTCAAGGATGCTACTCCAATTTTGGATTAGAGAATGTGTACATTGTATTTTTCATGTATTTGGTGGCAATGCACCCCTACAGTTTCATTATGAGGGACGTCCATACTCATTAGATAGAAAGAGTAGATAATCTCTTATTAAACCGGTGTTCGGGTCCTCTATCCAAGAAGATGGTACCCCCTATCCTTTTAAAGCATGGGTACCCCATATGTGATTAATAGATAGAGTGATTACTCCCCTTTTATGTTAGGGTGCAGGTCCTCTATCCATGGATTCAGAGATCTCATGTTTTTCTAGGGTGCATGTCCTCCATTCATGTTACTCTAATAGAGTTGGTACTCCCATCTCTTACTAGGGAGGGGGTTCTCTTTACTGGGGTCGGTACTACCCTATCGTGTTAGTGTGTGCTTACCCCATAGAAACCATGTTGTTATAGTAGTACTCCCATTTAATTCAATGGTTAAGGGCCTCTATCTATGGATTTTTACTCCCCTATCATATATGGGTGTGGGCCTGCTATCCTCATAATGGTACTCCCCTATCTTTGATTCGTGGTGGGGAGTGGGTCCTCCATTGGAGTAGTGATCTCTCGGCTATTGAATATAGTTATAGGGAGTGGGACCCTAACATACTAACACGTGATACCTTTATTGGAGTTAATTCTCACTATATGGATTTATGTATGAGCCACTCTATTATAAAGTGATAGAGGTTTCATGGGTTTGTTGGGTGCTAGTACTCCCCTGAGTGATGGAAAATGAAGTGGTGTTAGTTCCCCTGTTCCACCTCATTAGAGAGGATACACATGGTTCGTAGTCTAGATCAGTTCTACAAAAACTATTTATAGATTTGAGGGGAGGGACTCAACACTGTGGTTCTTATGACCGTTCACAAGGAAAAAGTCAGCATTGGAAAATCTTCTAGTGCTACTTAATATAGTTTGAACTTATAGGTTCTTCCAAATAGATCACGTTCTCTCAAACATACCTCCTAGAATGGTAGTGTTTTTTCTAATGGGAGTTCTTCCTAATGGTGTATATCTCATTCAAAGAATCAATTAAAGATGGATGATCACATATAGTGTGTTCTACTAGGTAAATATTACCTTTAGATCCTAAATTAGAATCACATAGATGGATATAAGGTCAAATACTCCCGAGACTTGTTGTTTTATATGAGTACATAGAGGATTTTATGAGTCCTTTTAGTTTTGTCACATGTCTAGGATGACCCCCTTCTAGAAATAGATGACTAGTAATGTATGCCTACAGATGGTTCAAGATGGATTCTTTATCACGATTGGGTTCCCTTTGGCTGGTTCGAGAAAATTGTTTCATTTCTATTTCTCAATTTTCTTTTCAATTTTGGGGTTCCTACTAAGTATTTTTGTAAACATAACTATTTTTTATTTTCCCACATGTGGTGTGTATTTTGAAGTCTAATGGCCTTTATATAGTTTCCCTATCGGACCAGAGGTTGTTGGAGCTTAGTGAGACTGACTGAACATGGTGTTTATCAATGATGGGATGAGGAGATTCTCAGTAGTTTCATTTCATAGCAATCCCATTATTCTGAGAATGATGGTATCCTTTTATTGTTTTTTTGGCTATATTTTTTTTCAATTTTATGCTTTCAGTTAATTTTTTGTCATCTATATTGGAATAGATTTATGTATGAATTATAGATTCTATATTTTTTTATCTATGAGTTGTTGTATAGAGGTGTTTATTGATGTGTGTGTATAGGTACTTTAGGATATGTCCTCCCATATATGTGATCTGCTTTCTCGGTGATCATCAAAAACCATTGGCCTATTGGAGTCATGCTTGATGAGTTTCATCCTAGGCCTAATTGGGATGGGTCATGACAAAGGATGTGTAAATGGGACTTATTATACATAAAGAACTAGATGAATCTAACTATGTTCTTTGACATGGAATACAGGTTGATGCATTTTATTAATATGCATCGAAACCTCATCCAAGTCATTATATAAAAATGTAACTGATGTATCTCTCTAAAAGATCTATGAACCAATTTCCCTATGATCCCATGCAAGGATTTTCTCATTAAAACCTAGGTATCTCCTAAGGAATGGTATCATGAAATTTACCTATGATCCATCCTGGGAATTTTGTGTAGGTAACACATGTATACACCAAAGAATAATGATATTCAGAACATTCCGAGCCTATCTAAGTTAATCCACTAAGGGAAGCATGTATCTCTCATGGTGTAATATAAATGCATCCACTATGAGAGAATGCCCATGGTTTTTTATGTAAGATACCATAAATTAGTCCATGAATGTTATAATTAATTTATGAATATTATAATTATTATTTTCAATGATCGTGTATAATATTTTCTAGATCCAAAACCACATTTGACCCTCAACATGGAATAAGGGAGTTGTTGCTATATATTGACCCATATAATTAAACCAATCACTTACTCCTATTTGGAAAATTAATTTCATAAGGATAACTCCAACTATAATAAAGAAATTCCAATTCCAATTTCAATGGAATACTGTTCTCCCCTGATTCAATTCACATTACATTTCATTAAAAAGGAACAAATCATCACGAATAAACTAGTGGTTCTATTTAATTCCAAGTCATAGGGATCATAGGAATTAAAAGAAACCCACCATAATTGGAGGGTTGTATCTAGGTTGAGATCCTCCGATGATAAGATTTAGATTTCTAAAAATATCCTAGAAAAGGTGTTGTCAAATCATTTAATTTCATTCAATGTTAGGAGGCATCTTACAAAAGTTATGTTTATTCCACAATGACACATAATTTAAATATATCGACATTAGGGAAAAAGAACTAGAAGACCTAAAATAGCTTGGTAGTACTATAATTGTCCATTTTCAACCATTAAATTGGTCCGAATTGGGAGAAATAGAATAAATAGTTAAACAACAAGAATATAAGGAATGTTATATCTAAAGAATTTTTAATTCCATCTGGATTTATAAATTAAGGAATCATAGATTCAGATTAAATAGAACATTTTCATCTATCTAATTTTGTGGATGATGATGGAATCAAGCTCCGTATGAGGGAGTGGGCTCAAATCCTTGTTAAAAGTCATTGAAAATATTCCAGTGTATGAGAGGAGGCTCTAAAATGTTTTTAGAGGGAAATGGAGGGTTAAAATTGTAATGGATGGGTTGGGGGATTGGGATATTTACTCCTTTTTAAATGGTGTATTGTTTGGACCCCCATTGACCAATATTCTACTCCAACATCCAATGTGTAATGGAAAATGAAAACTAGGCACATAGTTCGGGTAAAATATGGTCGAACCCTACTCTCCTCTGCAGATGCTCTGCGACACCACAGAAGGTTTACACAAAAAAATTATCCTCATTGGACTGCTTAAAAATAAAAATGTAACATTTTTACATCCTAAAAAACCATAAGCTATAGGTTTTTAATGGGCAGTCGAATCTCCTAAAAACCCTTACACTCTTAGGAACATCAAAAATTAGAAATATAATCATTTAAACCAAAAGTTATAGGATCTATATCTCATAATAAAAAATAGGATCTTACAATCTAACATCTATAAAACAACTCATACATGGGGTTCCCTCATGAGGGTGGTTATGTTTAATGTGAGGATAATACTATTTATTGAGTATTTATATCAACCTTTAAATACTTGGTCTCATCATGGATTCTTATGTGCTTTTATAACACCTATACTAGAGGAATTGACCAACCTCAGTGGGCCTTCGTGCTATAATAAACAATATGCATATGAAACTTTTGAAATAAATCATTATATTTAAATTTAATATCCTTTGGACCCAATATAGGAGATAAGTCTGAATTATAATGATGATAATGAAATACAATGAAGATGTCTTTCATGGGTATGTATATCAAGGGAATAACCTTCCAATATGTTACTATCTATAATCTCTATATGTTCTCAAAAGTATCAATAAAAGATTTTATAGATTAAAATGTCTGCGAATCTATCTACAACCCATCCTGTGATAAAGAGAGATGATGAAATAATGTCCCACAATAAACTGCAATTGTTTTTGGTGACCATTGTAATCATAATAATAATTATATTGATATGTATCCAAACATTTCCTAATTATTTTCACATATTCAAATTCTTCTAAATGAGATACTGTCCCAATAGTGCTAACTCTCATTACATTAACTGTTATATGTTTAAATGGAATATCCTAACATATAGGTCCTTGTAAAGAGACATTTGTATAGTATCCTCAATGATGTTATTATGTGAAAAATCATAATGTGGTTGGATATTCTCTAAAGAAGTTCCAAAATTGGAGGACATTTTATATGTGACCTTCCATTAACACCTAAATCTAATGTTGGGATTGATAAAATGTTTCTCGGTGATATAATGTTCTTAGTAGAAAACATTTTCCCAATTCCTCTTTCAACCCCTTCAAGAACCATGATGTAAATCAAACATCTCCCTACAACATGATATTTCATGGAAATACATGATTGTTTGTGATCTCTTGAAATAGAGCCTTCTATCCAAATCCATTGAAAATGTCTCCCAGATAGGCAATAGACGAGTGAACATTCATTATCCTTTAACAGATTAACCATACTATATCAAGGCCTCAAGGAGAATTTGGTAAACCTTTTTAGTAATTCATGGTCACATAATCCAATATACACCTAGGAATGATAAAATGGTATAAAATCGATCTTTGTCACTATTGTTCAACCTTGAAATACTGATTAGAGGAACACTAAGAAAAAAATCAAGCCATATCTTCTTATATTCTCGAACACTAATACAGGTGGTGTAATTCAGTGTATGTATTATTGATATTTATATGTAATTATGATGAAGTTGCATGAGTATATCACATAAAATAGTCCTATATATCATCAGGAACCCATGAATGTCCATGAATTCATAAGATCTCATATTTATGAGTAACCCAACCAAGTAGTGGTTCCTTTATTGCAATTCATTCCCATAGGACCATGCCCTAGGTATTAGACTGATTCCTCAGTTTACATTATCCATAAATTAATAATTCATTTTATTGTTATGTGGATAGGATACTAGTGATTCTATATGAAAAATATGTTCAACTCAAAAAAATGGTCCAACAATTTCAATCACTACTGGCCACCTAAATTTCTTATGTCTAATTATTAGTATTAGATCATTAGTACTAGAATTTCCTTTCCCAATCATATACATAATCTAAAAAATCTACATTTTGTAGGTATTCATCCCACATTCCCTGTTATAGGATCATGCCATGTTGTGAGAATACGTATTTTAGGATTTTTTGTCTGTATAAAACCACAAACACTATACAATCATGTAATGACTCCAAAAATCCAAGTAATGAATCACAACTACTAACTCAACATCATGTGTCATGCAATTATTGTCATGATGTCTAATGACATGAACTATTGTAAATATAATTCCTTTTGTGATAAATAAATATATTATTATGTAATATTTTTATAGAAAACACAATCACTAATTTGGTTTTACTATATTATATTGGACCTAAAAAGACCATAAAATTATGATTAACATTTAAAATGTAGTCATTGAATAATTATCAAATTGTTAATATAAATATTGGCATTTAAAAAATCAAAATGATAAAGAAAAGGAAATATATGGTCTCAATTTATAGGATTATACCCAATGAAGCCCGTTTATTGGAGCTTCTTGAGGGAGATATCATCATTTGGATTTTCCCTTAACCAATACCAATAATATATCCAACAACTTATGTAAGAGTAAAGCCATTTATTGTATAAGTTAAAGCTCATTGAGATAACAACCCAAACCATCTACATCGAACCACCCATGAATGTCTCACCATCACGAACCATAATCATAGGGAATTTAGTGGTGTCTTAAAATAATATGTATCAAGACCCCAAAAAAATGAGTATGTATATTATTTCTTAAATAATAGTGAACACATTTTTATCATATTATTTCTACTTTATAAATGATTTTTATTTTTATAAATAAGAAAATATTATTTTTGGGTAATATTCATATTCAATTAGGAATTTATCTTGACGAAATAATTTATTTTTGAAATAAATAATATTGTAATAAAATTGTATTAATAAATAATTTTATAAAATATAAATGATCATAATGGTTTTACGAATTTAAATGTAATATTTATAATAGTTTAAAATATATTATTGTAAAAAAACCATAATTTTTCAATAAATAACTATTATTATTATTCTAAAAGTGAAATGACTATATTTATAAGTTAATTTTATAAAATGAATATTATTTTGGAATCAAAAAATCAAATTTATCCAATTTAGGGGTTTTCATAATTTTCTAAGATAATCATTTTTTCTTAATAAAATAAAATACCTTATAAATATACTTTGGGGACTATGAAATCATAAAAACATAAAAGTGATGTAACAATCACTATAAATGGGAACCCTAAACAAATATATATTTTCAATTTAAAAATTATATGATTGTAGGTTTATTTGGTACATTTTTTAAATCCATAATGAATCCTCCAAAACCATTAATATATTTTATTGTTTTAAATTCAAATTTTTAAGAGTTTGAATAACATCCACATAACAACGTGTATTATTTTATTATAATCATCCCTTAGACATATTATATAATGAAAAAAATTCCCACTTGGTTGAAACCACGGGTAAAACCCATGGTAAGGTTTGTTGTTTTGGGTTTTTATTATATTGAGTCTAAAATGTATGTTTGAGAAATAAAAAAGAAATCCCCACTAATTTCCAATATAAAACCACCCATGATGAAATTTATCATAAACAAAAATCCTTTTATAATTCACTTAATCTTCACTCTACTATCTATATTCCACCATGGTTACCCCAATCTATCGATAAACGCCTCCAATGAATTTGTGGTCAAACACTCAAGTAAGGGACCTGGGATACATTTTATATTCAATTTTCTATTTACTTATGAAACTTATTTTAAATTTTTAACGATGGGATATGTATTCCCATTCCCCTATTATTTCGCATTTTCTGTCCATTTGATGAGAGACCCATTTCTCTTTCATCATCCAATTTTATGAATTTTCATCTAGCCCATTATGCTTCCGAAAATTTATCGTGATTTTTAAAGGAAAAACAATTATGTAGGGAATACCCTACCCATTTCCTATCATTGGTGTTCACCTTATACCCATATTCATGTTATAATTAGACATTACATTTATTTATTCTATACTACATAGTCATTGAATAAAATATGATGATGAATAAATCCATGTTGTATGACATATATGGCAAATTTAAACATGAGAATGAAATGAAAGTGATGTGTGCACCAAAAATTACATAGCCCTTCAATGCATTGGGTAATGTTTCTTCCCATGAGACGTCATGTTGGGATAATGAGTGAACCTGATTCCATTATTTTACTTCTTCCATCATTATTTCTTGGAATTTATCCTTGACCTATGTTTATGAAACAATTTTTTATGTTGTTTCCACATTTTCCATGTTATGATTATCATTCTACGTCATACCTTATTATTTATTTTCATTTTATTCCCCATTAATTTTTTTATTATCCAACATGTGTTACCATATACCATTGTTATCCCCTAATTGAGATTTTTAGATCACCCATTTCTTATGTATGTTCCCAAGTTACCCTGTGTAGTTTTTAATGCTGTGGAATTTTAGAATCATGTTTTGGATTTTTTCATTAATGTTGTTGTGTCCCATGTTCAAGACATTATGTTATGTAGCTAACTCCCAAAGACACACAAATTCGTGATCATTTAGGTTTTATTTATGTTTAATTGTATAAAATAAATAAATAATTAATGTGAAATAATAATTTTGGGTTTATACTCTTTATAAGATGAAAAGTTCAGTTTTTATGGGACTAGTATTAGAAAAATATATACAAAAAAATATGAATAATATTATATACAAGAAAATGTCCCTAAATCATGGTAATTACAGATTAAGTATTTTATCGAGAAAATACATCATTTTCTAGATAATAATTGTGTATGTGGTTCTCGAACATATGTACCTAGGGGTAAACACTCCAATAAGGTGTGCTGGGACTGACTCCACATAACATGGTACTCTAAAATAGGCCTTATTGAGCACCTACTATGAAAATCATGGGGGATATTCTTTGGTAAATTCATAATATCATTATGAACCATTACTAATAGAACAAAAAAAATTCCAATAAGAATATATTTTTGGAAATAGATAATAGATATCATGGATTGAATCCTATAAATTAACATGTTATGGAAAAAATGTATGTTATATGTTTTCTTATTAATGTAATTAAATTCATGTTTATCTGTCTAATAGATTTAAATTATCCATCATCAATTTCCTCATTATTGTCTAAAATTAAATGAAAAAGTAATATTTAGATAAACAATCATTGTTACACAAAATTTGATGACTTCCCCAATGAGATGCCTAGCCCCATGGTAGTAGAAATCACGAAATTTCTAATTATAATCTATCAAATAGATCATGTTCTGAATATAAACTAGGATGAAGAGGAGAAAACAATTCCCGTATAATAGAAAAAGATAAATGTATGAGTTGTATGATTAAAAGGCCTCTAAATTTAAATGGGTAATATGATCCCTTATTTACAGAATACTAGATCAACTCCATTCAAAGGATCTTCTCCATCCCACAATTTAACGAGAAAATAATGGTTCTACTGTTTGTTTATCATATAGAGGGAGAAGATGATCAGTGGTGGATATTGATCGGGAATATGAGGCCCAAGGAAGTGATTGATGTGATGGGGTGAATGTAATTCCATTAAATGTGATTTGATGAATATTTTCTTCACAATATTTGACTTAAAATGGAAATTACTTCCTTTCCCTCCAGAAAAAAGATGATGAATATATCAGGTTGTATGATGAAAACATCATAAAACTTGTATTATCCACATCCATCATGGTCGTTACCCCAAAATATATGGTTGGATGCTTATTTGGTGGTCTAAAACCTAGTAGATGAAAATTCTTGGTGATCCATTGTATTGATAGCTACGTGGAAATTATCAAATGTTCCCTAAAAGATAAAATGGAATCATAGAATCTCAAGGGTATTATGGGGAGATGAAAAATAAATTAGAGATTAAATCTAGTGGTTTGATAAATAAATATAATGGTTCTAATAACATTCAACATCCCATCTCTGAATGGTGTGGAAAAAAAGCACGCTATAAATTTCTGATGTGGGACTATAAAACCCTTTAGGTATGGGAAGGATGGAAACCTAGCTCAAGATTTCATACAAGTGAACCCCTCTAATAAAATACAGGAAAGGAATACTGAGGTCACCCCTTATAACATTGTTCATTTATTCATCTTTAAGAAAATAGGGAACATCAAAAATGAATTCACTAAGATATTGGTTTTTGGAGTCAACCAATAAGCTCCCTGGAATAAAGAGAGAGTTTATTGCATCACAACTATGGAGTTTGATCCTAATAATGAAGTTGTGATAAGTACTCTAGATATTCATTCAAGAATAAAATATTCAAATTTTTATTCTAGTTCTATGTACTCCTTCATATCATGAAAATTAAGTATAACTATTCAAAACCAACAATAAATCATGGATGTAGAGATGTTAGTGAAAATGAAAAATTTGGAATTTATTTCATCCCATGTATACAAGCCCTTCCCTATCAATATTTTTGGGATGAACTTCACAATAAAACATGTAATATTACCTTTAGTATAATTTGACACATTTCTAGGCATGAATTCGACATCCCTATATAGATCCAATCAAATTTTCATGAGAAGTAAATCAGTCCCTATATTGTGAATCGACCCCCATTATATAAATGTGAAAAGAGGAGGAGTATTATTTTTAAGAACCAAATACCATGAATGGATATTATTTAACTATGATAATGTGTATTGAGATCAAATTATTGAGTATATGGAATGAACCATCCTCAAATAACTACCTATTGTGTGAGAATACACTTATGCATTTCTTGAGGAATTCCCAAGTCTTCCTGAAAGCTGAGAGGTTGATTTTTTGATTGATCTTATACATATGGCGTTACCATTATCTAAGGAAATATATATAATTACTATTGTAGAATAGGAGGAGACAACAAAATTATGAAAGCACAATTTGCATAAAGGGTAAATATGTTAAAGTGAGTCACCATTTGGTGCACTAGTTCTCTTCTCAATGAAGAGGGATGGGACAATTCTCCTTTATGTTGAATATTGTTGGATAAAAAATATCATGATAAATAACAAGTTTCCTCTGCATAATTTTGATTACTTCTTTGATTAGTTAAATGGAGAAAAATTATTCTCTAATGTGGATCTACGGATGGGATATTACTAAGTTAGGTTGAATAATAAGGATATAACCAATAATACTTTTAGTATCAGGTATGGGAACTATGAGTTCATAGTAATACAATTTGGGCTCACAAGTTCCCTAGATATCATCATGGAAATTATGAATATATCCTTTAGAGATTATATGAAAAAAATTTGGAAGCCTTTATATATGATATTATAAGATACTCTAAATCCAAGGAGGATCATGAAGATCATCTGAGATGTGTGCTAAGATCTTACAAAAGGATAATATTTATGCACGTACATAAAATGTGAGTTATGGTCGAATGAAGTCTCATTCTGGGAAAAAATACTCACAAGTAATTAGATACCTTTTGGTCCCAAAAAAGATAGAATCTATAGATGGATGGATGTGGATGACATATGTGATATATATTCATAGTTTCCTTCTATTAGTTGGTTATTATCATCAATTTGTTAGAAATATCTCTTGATTATTAGACCCTCTATCAAAGATAACTCACAAGGGAGACAATAATTCATGGAATGTTGACTCTAATGGGAGATTCATGGAACTGAAAATGAGTCTTATCACTACACATGTACTCACACATCCCACAAGTGGATAAATTTCCATGGAATTCAACTATGCTTCAAATAATATCTTGGGCTTTGTGTTAATGTAGAATGACAATTTCATAGCCTGTTATTAAATGAAGTTGAAATTTCCAGAAAAGAACATTCCAACAGGTGATATGTAGTTGGCTGCGATGATCATTTCATTAATAATATGACTGAATTATCTATTATGGGAGAAGTGTGAAACATAGACCGATCACAAAATCCACAATTATATATTTACTATAAGGAGTAGAATATGTGCCAATGAAGGAGGTTAGAACTGATCAAGGACTATGAATGCTCAATCCAATTAATCTTAGTAAGGAGAATAAAGTGAAGGATTCTCTATGTAGAAATTATCTACAAATTGTATCACTGATAAGGATTCATAAGGATCAAATATTCATGTATTGGTAATGGATTTACAGTACAATCATAAAAGAAGGAACATCATCAATCCTATCACAAGTTATTTCTCATCATCCCATTCAATAAATGTTAATAGATCGTCAAAGAAATTATTTTGGAATGAAAATTAATGTGGAGACTATAAGGAAGGATAAATCCAATAAGTATATGTTAATGATGAAGGAGTTGTGAGGACTGGGTCACGACTGTGGGTTTAATAAAATGATTAGTTAGAGAATGAATGGATTGATGATGCACATAATTTTACATTCTCCATTTACCCTAGAATGATGAAGATGTATCAAGATCTCTGGGAGAACTATTTTTGGGACAATATGATGAAGAATATAACAAAATATGAATCAATGTTTCTAAAATGTCAGCCAGTGAAGGATGAAGGGTAGAAGTATTAGGGGATCATGCAACCATTTACCATAAAAACATGGAAATGGTAAAACATAATAGTGGACTTTTTCATTAGAGATTTGAAGACATTAAGAGGAAAAAATGTTATCATGACTATGGTGGATCATCTTATAATAATTTTTCATGTCATTGTGATTCAATCATATTTCCCACTGGATCAACTTGCAGGGATATATAATAGATATGTGGTGAGGTTTCAAGAAGTACAACTATAAATAATTTCCGATCAGGAATATAGATTCACCACCATGTTCTGTAAATGTCTTCAATAGTATATAAACTCTATGTTTAAATTCATCATGAATTATCACCCAAAATGGATATCCAATCTAATCAGTCTATCCTAACTCTTAAGAATATTTTGATAGACTAATCAATTGAATTCAGTGGAGGATGGGATCAACATCATCCTCTTTTCAGGTTCTTATACAATAATAGTTTCCACTTTGGAATCCAAAGGGATCACTATAAATCCCTTTATGGGAGGTTCTGCAAAATACCTTCTTGTTGGGATGATGTTGGAGAAAAAACTACTCATTCCTGAAATGGTAAAGAAAATTGTGGAAAAGGGTATGACTATTGAGTATCACATCAAGGATACTCAGATACAACAAAAAATATATGCTAACCACAATTGATTTGTCCTATATATTGATGTTAGAGAAATGGTATTCCTCTGCATATCTTTGTGAAAGAAATTTATGAGATTTGGAAGAAGGGAATTCTTAGTCCCTGATACATATACCCTTTTGCGATCCTTGATCATATCAGAGTGATTTACTATCTACTAGAACACCCACCTTTCCTATCTTAATTACATAATGTATTTCATGTTTCCCTCTTGATAATGTACATACCAGACCCATCACACTTACTTAATCTAGAGGCGGTACCATTAAAGAATAGTCATTACTATCAGGACTGTTTAGTGAAGATATTATATCGTAGAGACAATGTTCTATGGAGTATGACAATCCACTAGGTCAAACTATTCTTGGGAAGAAAATATTTTGAAGAAACATTGTGAGAACCAAAGGAAGTTATGAAGTTGAGTTACACTCATCTATTTTGATATGGGAAATGATGATTTCAATTTCACAATTTCTTAAGGGGGAATGTTGTAATGTTCTGGAGAGTTATAAATAAAATTCCTCTTATGATTGTATGTAGTTTCATATTAGGTAATAAGGTTATATAACACAAATTCACTTATTTTGTTTTATTATATTCTATCATATTTAAAAACACTTTCAAAGTATTATTACCATTGATAATATATCACTTGAACATCAATCATATGTTTAGTATAAATATAGTGTTTTAAAAAATCCAATTAACACACACAAAGGAAGTGAAAGACTCAACCTTTAGGATCGTACTGTATGAATCCCATTTATTAGAGATTCCAAGGTGGATATCATCACTGAGATTTTCCCTTGACCATGCCCAAGATGATATCCTAAAACTTAAGCTTGAGAAAAACAATTTATTGGATATTTTCATGCACATTGATATCCGGA
This sequence comes from Viscum album, assembly GCA_963277665.1. NCBI lineage: Eukaryota > Viridiplantae > Streptophyta > Magnoliopsida > Santalales > Viscaceae > Viscum > Viscum album. The sequence goes on along the minus strand of OY728120.1, from coordinate 1,872,201,497 downwards.
CCCAACATCCATGTATAATGAAATACCCCATTAATGTCTTACCATCAAACAACATATCTTAGGGTGTTTTCAGTGTATTAAATCGATACCTATCAAGAGCCTACAAATATGAGTATGTACATTATTTTTTTGGGATAATGATGATATTTTCTTCCTATTTTTGTTACAATAAAAATGATTTTCATTTTGATATAATAAAACACAAATGGTAGTTTTTGGATAATATTTAAATTCAGGTAAGGAATTAATTTTGATGAATTAATGTATATTTTAAGTAAATAATATTTTACTAAAATATTGTTATAAATAATATTTATTATATATAAAATATAATATTAATTTTATGAAGTCCAATATAAATTTTATAAGAGTTCAAAACAATTATTATCAAAAAACCCTTAGAATTTCTAAATAATTGTTAATTGTTATTTTAAAATTGAAAATTCAAATATATAGATAATTATGTACATAAAATTAAAAGTAATTTTTCAATTAAAACATCAAAATTATGAAATGGTGAATTATTCATAATTTTATAAGAGTTGAATTTTCAGGTAATAATTTTTAAACTTATAAATATATTGTGTATAATGACATTATAGTGGCCATAAAGTGATATAATAAATACTATAAATGGGTTACCCGACCAAATATATGATATCCCTTGAAAAAAATTGATTTTAGGTTAATTTGTTTTAACTAATATAGTCTTTTTGAATCCACCAAAACCATTAGTATATTTTAATGTTGTAAAATCATTTATTTATGAGTTTGAATCAATTCCACAAATAAAAGGTTATTATTTTACTATTTTATATCAATGGTCCAATAAAATAATTAAATACACTCCCATTTGGAAGAAACCATGGGGAAACCAATCATATGTTTTGTGATTTTGGTCATTTTGTTATATAGAGTCTGAAACCTATAAATCAGAAATAAAAAATAAAACCTCTCTCATTTCCTATATAAACGAAGTCATGCTCAAATTTATATTCTCTAAAAATATATAGAGAACAACCATAATCTTACCTACCTTCTACGGAGTTCTACCATGGTGTCCCAACCCTCTCAATATGTTTCTCCCGAATATTTGGAATCACACACTCAGGTAAGGGATCCTCAAATACTCTTCTTTATACATGTTTCTTTATTATCTCTTTCCTTAAATGTTCAATTAATAATGTTTTTTTATGTATTTCAATGTCTGTATTACGATAAATTTTATTTCTATATGATTATTTATCCATTTATCTCTCATAAACATTTTTTTATGTAATTTTAATTCATGTGGTCATGCTGTTGAAATTTTCTCGTGATTTTCAATGCCATCCCAATCGTGTAGTAAATACCATAACCCTTTACTATTAAGGTTTTTCACCTTAAAAAACAAATACATATTTTAACTTGGACCTACATATATTTATTCAACACTCCTTGATTGTGGAATATAATATTATGATTCATGAATCCATTTTGTATGATCGTTGTGGAACACTTAAGCATAAGAATAAAATGAACATGATTGGTGAACCAGGAATTATATTATTCTTCAATGCATTGGGTAATATTTAGTCTCATGAGATGTAATGTTGGTACAAAGAGTGATCCTGATTAATTTATTGGAATTTTTCCATCATGATGTATTGGTATTAATCCTTGATCTTTGTTTATGATGCAATGTTTTATGTTTTTGCCACATTTACCATTTTTTGACTATCAAGATACATCATGCCTGGTTATTAATGTTCCATTTATTCCAAATTTATATACCTATAGTATAAAACATATTAACTTTTTACAATCCTCTTACCTTACTAGGATTTATAGCTCACCACTTTATTATGTATCTCCCCTGGATATACAATTCAATTTTAACTGTTGTGTTAATTTTAGAAGCATGCAATGTAAGTTTTCAATAATATTGTTGTATCTCATATTCAATATGTTATTCTATGTACCAAATTACAAATGTAACTAGACTTATCAATCATATGGGTTTCATTATGTTTAATTTTATGTAATAAATCAATAATTAATGTGAAATAATGAACAGGGTTGTTATATGATGCCTCAAATATAGATACCAATATTCTATAACTAGATATTCATATATCATAATGAATCTCAACCATATTCCTGAAGAATCATAATAAACCCACAATTCTCCAAAAATCTCTAGAATAATAAATATATAAACTAATGTAAATTTTCCCTTCAACTCTATATGGGCTATTTAAAAGATTAAGAATATAAAAACATAACACACTTATTAGTCAAACTTGCAATAGGTTCTTAATATAATGAAACATTTTGTATGAAATTCTTGTAATATATATACAACCCTAAAAAACATTGCATAAAAAAATTCATGGTACAAATCCTAGAATCTATAGTTCTTAGGTTCTCTAGGTCAAAATACACTCCTACCTTCGATATGCTGTGACCTAATATTTTAACCATTTCAATCCAAAAGTGGGATTTAGTGAGCTTGAAATAATATTGTTTCCATTTCTATGTATACAGTATGATCTCACGATGTTTGGAAAGGCCATGTTGAGAAAAATAATACACTTATATGTCATCCTTGAAGATAATAAGAAATTAATTGTGATATGGGTTAAGGAACCTATTCATTAGTAAAATCAAAACTATGGGTGTATTCGGGAGGCCAAAAGACATGAAACAATAATTTTACAATCAAAATTTAATATATACTATTATATGAGTTATTATTGATATTATCACTTGAAACAAGTTATATTCCTACCTAAAATTGATATTAGAAGAAACTGAATCTCCTTGTATTTGTTTTTGGAGTTCATCTATTCATGGTAATGGATAATGGTTATTCACCATATGAATATTTTATTTCTAGTCTGCCATGAGAAGAATAATTATTATATCGGCCTTCCTGGAGAAAGGGACCGGTGAAACATAAGGTGAAGTACCAGGTCATATAAAACTATAATATTTTTAGTCCTCAAGTTCCTTATTGATTTACTAAATCTCATTAGGTTATATTAAATAATACGTAATAGGAACTTTTGATGAGGATGGAAATAATTAAATAGTGAACTCCACCACTCCATTAAGAGGTAGCCAATAAATTCATTAAGAGAAGAGATCCCTGAAATGATCCACTGGAAGAGATAAATCTATATGTCATGTTATCTAAAATATGACAAATCGACTAAAAATATATGTTATCTTTCATCATGACCCATGGTGTTCTTATACAACTTCACTCTTATAGTCATTCTATTACCCTTATGAATACAGGTATCGATCATTGGTTATTTGAACCAAACCCTCCGATTATTTATATCAATGTAGGAGTGATTATAAACTAACTATTCCATCCATATTATGACGTCTAAACCTATAATCATGAGTAGATATAGTTTCCATACAAAAATATAATAATTTATCTCAAGGTTTTATTATTTTCATTTGAATATGATCTCAAAAAAGATCCCATGTTTTGTGTTCAGATTCATTAAATTAGTGAATTACCCTATCTATTAGTGTAGAATTCCCATAATATCCATAGAGATAACAAAATGTGAAGAGTCTATATTAATTATTTCATAGATTAGTGTTGAGCCTACAAAAATAGTACCTCAAATTGTAGAAGATTAAACACATTGTTCCTATTGTTCTTGATATACATTATATAATTGGCTTGGTCCACAACCTCGAGCTACAACCTCACTACACCAAGTATACATTCTCCTAGGGTAAAACATCTCATAAGACTAGATTCTAAGATGACATACACCACCATAACTTTTTCAAATGGTAGTAGCACATCACCCGTCTTGATGTGGAGTTGTTGATCCTACACTAGAATGTGGAGTTAGTGAAAATACCTTTTTATTAGGAACTGGATAGATATCTAAAAAATATATTATATGACACATTTTTTGAAATACTAAATACTCAATGTGATCCTTCTATGATAGGGTATTTTATGGCCTAAACTACATATGGGTGAAACAACACATAACAACTTGTTTTTTCCATCTAAATGTTCATACTCATATGACCAGACATAATGAGAAATTTATTCCCAATAAATGGACCACATCCCTCTCTCCATGCTAGATTTACTTATTCCACAATCTCAGCTTCCCTTAGGTATTACTCAGAGATAAGGTCCTAGTTTTCTCTTTATAATGATTTAGTCAACCCAAAAATGTTCAAATGGGATCAAATTGGTTACAAAATCTCATCCTCAAATCATATAAATGTCATCATCTTTTCTCCAATAAGTGTTTGTGTGAAGTCATAAAGCTCAATGAAATGACCTAAATACCCCATCATTGACATAGAACCTTGGCGTAGGTGCATCAACTCCCTAGATTAGTCATATATTAGAATTTATTAAATGAAGTGATATTAGAGGTTTATCTAGAGGTCCTACAAGACCACATCCTTTTGAGGATCTTCTTAGATAAACACATCCCACCGATGCTTAAAATAATCAAGAAGAATATTAACTGTGAGAATGAACCTCCATTCTATAGTTATATCTAAATTTTAAAAAAATGGATAACTCGGCTTCTAGCCCTGATTACACAATTTTTTAAATACCATCCACCAAAAAATGGTTGATGTAGCCACTAAAATTTCATCATTAACTCTACCATAGTTTGGGAAGGTCAGGGGAATTACTATATAGAATTTACATGTCAAATGAAACATGTCATAAAAAACCATCATCACCCATATTAGGAATAGTAGTACGTGTTTTCGGAAGAACTATAGGTGGTACTTGTGGGGGATCAGGGCCCACTACCTCCAAATAATGGGAAACACTAACTTCTGGGAGTAAGACCTGAAAACATCATGGTGACATAACCCTACAATGTGAAACACACACATTATAATAGAAAATGATATAAGAATGCATCTCAAGATATCCAAAATGGTAGGTACATAGCCTATATATACATATATGATCCAAAACCATCTTTATACTCAGATATCATTTACTAGGTGACATAGAAGATCTTAAGGAATTACAAGAGACAATCATTATTTTCCACTATTATAGACATGTCATAGTTAAGGTCTCACATAACATAATATGGGATGCACTGTAAAGAATTTAAATTGAAAGTGATATAGAAAAAGACTGTTAACATTGAAATTGGATTCCCCATATAATGGTAACCATTTTTATTAATGAATTTGAATTCACATAAGTTGAAACACACACACACACACACAGATATATATATTTATATCATTATCTAGTTAGATGAGTCACCATTCCAATTATATAAATTCATGATGAATAAAAGTTACAATTTACATGTCATGTAACTAAAAACTAACCCTTACTTCTGCTATCAAGATTAAAAAATCCACGTAAAAGTATTTTATTAGATTAATCCCCATTCCCAATGTACAATATTTCTTGCTTCCTAAATTACAATTTTAATATTTTTAGTTTAAATTAGAAATAAAATCATCATATGTGACCAATGGTGCTTGGCTCAAACATTTTTTATTTTGTTAAATAATGTTCACCATAATTCTGTAGAGTAAAACACTCTCTTGGTATATATAGACTCTTCAATTAATCCAATTATACTATTCCTACCTAAAAATTGAAACATTAAAAATTATAATAGCTAATTCACCAAAAATATGATGTGGGAAACACATCTAGTAATATAAATATTTCATGGTACATGAATAAAATGTGTATCCTTAGGTTCCTTCAATAAGACTTGATCAAAACCCACTTTAATACTAGGCAATGTAAAATGTAAACCAATAGTAATAATAATAATTCCATAAATCACATGTGAATCCCAATAGTGAAATTTGTAAAAGAATAATAGGAACTAACACAAAATTTAAGTCCCATCTAACTTAATTTGGATTTTCCATATAATATTGTTCTCCACTCCTAGTAATAGGCTTATTACCAAAAACTGACACATTCCTACTCCCCCAAAAAATAGCCCAATTAGTAAGTAAAATAGGTAAAATCCCCTAATATAACATGTAAATCATTGGATCTAGTTTACTCATAATTAAATCTAGATGGTTGTCCACATTACCACATGTGTGAATCCTCATAGACTAGAAGCTTCCAATTAGTAGTGAGGGTCTTTGTCGTTATAGTGGCATTACTATACCCCCATGATAAGTGTGCAACACAACAATATAAAATCATAATAAGAATAAAAACAAAATAATAATTGATCTTCAGATGTATTAGTAGTCTAGATATAATACAATTGTTGATGGATAACAAATATCATATATAATAGTGATATGATTTCTATATCCTATACAAAATTGGAATACATGGAAAATGAGAAGTATGCATTTATGAATCTCTATATAAAAAATACAAAAAGACAAAAATAACTCTCTTGTATAATCCCGATCATATTACATATCCTCTTCTCCCATATGAAATATTATTATAGAAAATTAGGAATATAATGCTGGATTTCACACAATAGCACAACCTGTATAAGTAAGACACGATTAAGTACTAATACATTTCAAGAAAAGGGTGTGACAAGAAAAAATATTAAAACAAAAATTGTGTCAAAAACTAGCTAGTATATGTATATAAAATGAGTAGTTAATGTGTAATTATCAATTCATAATAATGAATAGAAACAAATCACATCATTATTTGTTCTTAACAGGACACTTGACCAATACTACCTTCATCGGCCCAATCCAGACAATATATGAATAGATGACATAAAATATATATTCATATATATGTATAAATATTTATGTTTATATGTATATCATATGAATAATATTGTATATGTGTGTTTGTGTATAGTTACGTAATATTCTCCAAGACCTCAGGTGTATACGAAAGACATCCATGCATAATCATAAATGGTAATGTAATTATTGTGGCCTAATTTATTTTGATGGAATTGTATGTTTGTTTTATATTCTGTAATTAATATACTGAATACAAGTATATTCATTTAATTGGTATATGCATCGATTTATTTGAATAACTATAGTGGAGATATCATCCAAGGAACATTAGAAAAATAGAACCCATGTATCACAGTAGGTATTTTAGGAACCCATTTCCCTATGACCCAGTCCATGGAATTCCATATCGGAACTCATTTATTTACCCCATGTCATAGTATCATGGAATTTTATTTTGAGTATCCCCATCAATTTCTAGGTAAGGAACCCAAGCATCATTTGAGGATTTATGAAATGATCATAACTATGATCCCATGCAATATAATCAACTTAAGGAACTAGGGATCCTTATAATAATGGTTTACAAAAACTCACTTGTTGATCCTATATAAGGTGTAATATGTAAGATTATATGTATCACAAATGAAATTTAATAATTACTTTATGAATCTTCTAATTATCATTTTTGGTGATCCATCGATGTTGTTTTGAATCAGACCCCTCGTATCACCATCCAAATAAAATGAGGGGCATTCATGGCTAGTTTTCAACCCATTCCTTAAAACAAAAAAATTATATCAATTTTTAAATTAATTTGTTATAGATAACTCATCACATAATCAATTAAATATAAAGAAAGTGTACATAGCCTAACATTCTAACTCGATTCACTTAAAATTAAATTTTATTCATAATTTCGAAAGGAATAAACCTCAATTGGTGGTACAACTTAATTAAAGTGAATAGGGCTCATAGACTTAAAATTAAACTCACCCTTTTGAGATGTTTACATCATGTTGGACATATTTTAATGATAATATTGAGTTTTCCTAGACTAACCTAAGAGTTTTGTTATCATGTTATATCATTAAAATGAAATTTTAGGGAAGTGGCACTGAAGGTCTGATGCATGGATGTCACGAACCAGGCCGGGTTGTCATCCGACCCGACACCCGACCCGGTCCGCGACATGGCCCGAAGGGCGTTCCCGATCCCCACGGGCTGGCAACTAGTACCGGACATCAAAACAAACCAGTTGGGAACGGTTTGGCCCATGAAAAAGATAAGCAAACATAAACTGAACAAGCATATGAATAAAGGAAAACAAACTGAACGACGTGGCAGCAGAAAAGGAATAAACAAGAGACGCGACATACCTTAGGTGACCCCGTGGATCACCACGGTACGACAACCACACTCGCTCCCAAAAGCGATCCAAGACTGAAACCTGCAATTGAAAAGTAATGTAGGCGTGAGCACCGAGATGCTCAGTAGGAAAGCCAAAAACAACCACATCCTATGCCTCTGCCTTTAATAAGGAATCCAACCAATGCCAGTTTGGAAAATAAGATACACTAAAATAGTATTTTCCTTCTTTTCAAATTCAAGTAACGAGTTTGCATTTTCAAGTAAAGCCTTTTACTCCCACTACATTTTCAGAATAGGTTTCAAGCATGCATTAACATTTCAAAATGAAAAGAAACCAGTTTGGGTTAAAATATGGTTTTCACAAACAACACATCAAGTATGAAACAGCTGAAAAGAAAGTTACATCATTAGCAGCATGACAAAAAAATGAGCACCATGGGTAATCCCTATAGGCAGCTAGAACAAGTGGGAACCTAAAGACCTCGTACCTCAGTGAAATGTGGCTTAGAAGACCACGACCCTCAGAAAACGTGGCTTAGAAGGCCACGACCCTCAGAAAACGTGGCTTAGAAGGCCACGACCCTCAGAAATTCATATGTTTATTTAGTGTTGTTGCGTCAATCCTGCTAGACAAACCGGGATGAACCCCTGCCGTGTCATCTAGCGTACTAGTCCTGGTCACCCACCTAGATACCCGGGTTTTCCCATTGTGCTCTATTTCAAATGGTGGTGAGTTTTCTTTATCAAACAATCAAACAAGTACATTACACTTTCTTTATCTAAAAATCATTCCATATTTCACCACCGCACTCCCTACTTAAGTGCATTCCCCCTCTTTACACCACACACACATGGACAAGCCTTTACACTAGGCACACATCACAAACCACTCATCAACACTTGCATCCCATTTTAATTTTTTTCAAATTTAGGGGAATGACTCAAAAAGGGATTTTCTATTTTCGCAAACCAAATCTTAAAGTGCCAAACGGGCCTTTCATAAAACATTGTTAAGATGCCAAACATGCTTGATTACATAAAGGAAACACTTTTTTAAAATCAATCAGCCAAAAGGCCAAACACCATTGGAAATACGCACTACTAATTCAGAACCACTTAAGAAATCAACTTTTCAATAAAAGGTCACTTAAGACCGATAGCATTAAAAATACATTTAAATTTCCAAATCAAAGGCGTAATCATTTCTAGCAACCGTAACCTGATTTCATAGCATGTGGATATAGCGTAAATGTAAAACATATTTTTAAAACAAGCAAGCAATTATGAATCTCAAATTAAAGGCATAGGCATAGAGGACCTACCTCAAACTTGTCGCTATCTGCCAAAGGTCACTCGAACCGACACTTGGCGCACACACGCACATGCATTTATACATATATATATATATATATATATACACCCATAGGTGCATTGCACATATATATATATATATATATGCTTTACTTTATGCATGTGCATGCGAGGTACCTCGACACCCGCGGCCCAAAACCATTGTAGCGGGGTCCTGCGCACTCCACAAAACATGTAATAAATTAAAGAACAAATTATGAAATACATCAAAATTAGTACCACAAAATTTACACAAACGAAACGCACCCAAACTACATCATAGCGCCACTTCAAAAACACCCGCACGTCAAAATCATAGTAAAACATGAAGTGCATAATTTGTACAAATTAAATAAGCCATCTGCACCACTTATAAAACATTTTAAAAAGACATAACACAACATAAAACAACAACACACCCGAAAACCACTTCTAAGGCCAAAAGCATACTGAAACAGACTCCAACGAAATAAAACGCAGCCCTTGCACGTCTTAACAAACTATCAAAACAATTAATTAAACACTAATAAATATTTCATCATAGGTTTTTCACACATTAATACACTCACATTTTACAAAAATCAAATACAACCAATTTCACCCTTTGTGAATGGTATAAAATTAACTACACAATTTATAAAATAATTATAAATAACAGTATGAGAGTTTTGCATCAAGAACACACCCAAAACCAACTTCAGCAACTAAACACGTGTTGAAACCACACCAAAACACTAACTACAGCCTTTACACATTTTGATAAACCAACAATACATTTTATAAAATAGTGATAAGGATCTTGACATAGGTTCTTCAAATAAAACAATCTTATATCAGAAAAGTATGCTGCTAACCAAGCCAATATACATTAAAACTCCAAAAAAAAGATTTTCAGCATGCAAAATAAACATACTTAATCGATTAAATTCAGGAATCAATTTATCAAACTAATTTTATGAGAAACTGCCTACCTCGATTTAGGCCAACTTCACCAATTTGGAGCGCAAAATCCATTACACACCAACCACACCTCAATCGACAAAATTAAACCCTAAAAGCAAGGTAACATGTCAATTGCATAAAAAACGGACAAAACATAACCTAAAACTCTAAGAACAAATCTACCAACGGAAGAAATCAACCAAATGAGGAGGAACGCACGTGCGGTAAGGGTTGCGGGAGTTCAACCAAGCGAGATGGGGGCGCCGAAGGTGATCCGCACTAGAAAAATCCGACTGGAGAAAGGGAGATCGGAGCGAGGGTGGTTAGCCGGAGAAAACCAAACCGCCGGCAGGGGTGCTAGCCGGAGCAGGACCAAAGGGCGGCGCGAGCGGGAGAGGGAGGTGGTGGCGCGACAGGCTGGGTGGGTAAGAGGCGGCGGCGCGGCGTGAAGAGAGGAGGGAAAGGGAGGTCGCGCGGGAGCAAAGGGGGAGTTCCGTAGGGTTTCTGCGCGACGGGGGGGAAAGGGAAGAGGCCGAGCGAGAGAGTGAGGGAGGAAAGAAAAGGAGAGAAAAAAAAGAAAAGGGAAAAAAGGAATAACAATAAATAAGAGGAAAACGGAGTAAAAATAAATAAGTAAAATGAAATAGAAATATAAATGAATAAATAAAATGAATAAAATGAAATGAAATAAATAAATAAAATGAAATAAAAATAAATAAATAGAGTGAATAAAATGAAATAAAATAAGTAAATAAAATCTGAAAGAATAAACAAATCCCTTATTAAAATATTAACTAAAATAATAATAATAAAATTATCAGATGAGAGCGGACACCGCGCACAGTCTCACGCATGGGGTCACGCGCATCGTTGCGTGTCTCAAAAACAACACATTCAATAACAATCAATCCCTTAACAAAAATTAGGGGCTGTGCAGGGCGCGCATACGCTCGCGTGTTCGTATAAAAACGAGATTTTCTTTTAATTTAAAACCGGTTCAAAACACAAATTCAAAAACGAGACCCAAAATAATTAAGTTAAAATAATGCATTGGCCAGGGTGTGACAATTCTCCCCACCACAAAAACTTTCTGCCCCCAGAAAGTCACCAAGCCAAACAAGGAAACAAAGTTGAGTTCGAAACTGAACGAGGCCAACAAAATCACGAACTTGGTATGACTTTTCACTCCATTAGTCACACCCAAACATCTCTGAGGGGAACTGAAAAGAGAAGGACCATTAGGAAAAGTGGAGGGTTCTCCCCACTACAAGAACCCGACTAGCACAACTGGCATTGAGGCTCTTAGCATGAACTAACTCTGGAAATGCTAACTTGATCCAAGAGGGGACCACCACACAGACCAAACCTCGAAAAAGGAACTTCACGATTCATGGTGGGTCTCCCCACCATTTAAGAACTGACCAGCTGAAGCCAATTAGCACAGAATAATACGAGAAACCTAGCACAAACTGACCCATGAACTCTCTGCATAAAGCAGACCTCCCACCACATGGGGTCATCGCCGAAAGACCCCAAACTGCGTAGCGGACCAACCCCTATTCATTATCTCCCAAGACGCAAGTGTCTCCAAAACGAGAAAATCCTAAAACAAGAACGGGTCACCGAAGGAGCTAGCCACATGAGAGAGATAATCATCTTGAGACTCACAGCCATAAGGAGACAACTCCAAAGCTCATATTTGAGGAGGCGCAACCACTAAAATTACAAGAAAAAATGATACCACCACGCCTCCTTACTGCGAAAGTGGGGTATTCAAGGAACAAAGGCCACAACGAGGCAACGAGGCCTCTACGCCACTTACAGCAGGACAGAACCTTCAAAGACGGGAGAGCTACAACAAGGAAATTCACACCGTCCCCATTTCAGCATTGGAGACAAAAATTAAACCAAGGTTCCCCACACCCAACGATTCCTGACTGCGTGAAAAGCTTCGCTCCGAGACCTGTGGTTGGAGCTCTGATGTCTTGAAGCATCTGCTGCCCCGCAGTCAGGAGCTGACGTTCTCCTGTCGAGACTCATCCTGACGAAGCTGCTAGCAGAACCTCTCTAGGTTTCCCAAACAGCCACACTGTCGACAAGTCTTAAATGAATGACGATAAGGAGACCTAAAGTACCCAAACCGGCCACACAAGAAGCGAACAAGAGAGTGTCCCGACTAATAGAAGATGGAATTGTAAAGAAAACTTGTTTGAGATGGGTTCCTCTGACTCGCTCTCACAAAATGGGGAACCATCCCAAACACCAAAGGGAACCGGTCCTTGAACAATAGACGAAGACCCCACACAAGAGAAACTTTAACTGATTCTGCGACATTATCTTTGGAGAAAAGGGAACCAACTTCTTGAGATGCCCAACGTAGGCCTTTACTATTCGTTGGCATTGCTGGACACTCACGAGCCTTGTCGCTTCCATCACCTTCGCTTCCACAAATATAAACCAACTAATGAGAGTGGTCCTAAACACCTTCCAAGTCATACCATCGTACGATGACACCAGGGTTATCTCCTCCACCAATCCCAAGTTGCACCTTCAAATGGACCTGAACCAACACAGACTCTCTTAGCGTTAGGAGTTCCCAATAACATGAAAACACCAACGACTTCACCATGCCAGTTTGTTACCTTCAATAGATCACGATCGCTGTAAAAGATGGACATCAACCGAAAAGAATTCAATTCCACCACCCCGCTAAGAGTCTAGGTAGAACCAACAACTAGAAGTGACTCACTAGAACTTTCTGGGACTTTTCTGGGTGGCATATTCAAAACAAGAGGCACGAATCCGAATCAAAAGTTATCATAAATCAAAATTCCACACCACAATCACAAACGAAAGCTCAAACTCAAATCACTATTTCAACCACAATTCAATATGTCAAAACCAAGAACCCACGAAAAAGAATACTTAACGTGGAAAGAGAACGCTAAACAATTCCTCGCTCACTTTTCTAAACGTTTGAAAAACCTTTTTTTTGAAAACCATTTTTCATAAACCAAAACCACTTAAATATCCACCATTGATATCCCATGAAGTCTCACACATACATATCCCCGTGCTAGCTCAAGCACCCATCCACTCACTTCACCAAATTTCCCCACTTACCACATGCGCACCTCAATGTATGTGATCACTCATAGGAATACCAAGGGTCAATTCAAGATACTTATCATTTCCAAAACATACCATTAAGCACAGATCACAAATTCTCAACCAATTTGAAAAAGTCACTTATCATTAAGGCAATACATTTCCAATTTCCAAAAACATTTCCAATTCACATTCCAAAAAGTGTTACTGAGATTTCAAAACAACATCCAAAACACCCCTCATTTTCCCTTTTGAAACCACACATTTGTTAAAAGAAAACAATTTCCATTTCAAAACCACTTTTCCACTCTAACACCACATTCCCAATTCAAACCACCTTCACAAAAATCCATTTTCGTTTTTGAGATGTACTCACACCAACCAAAATTAAGGTCAAACATAACTCACATTAAAACATCACAAAATTAGGGACTAGTGGAGATACCAACCCGATAACATGGCTTAGCAGACCATGCTCCGAGCAGGCATCCCCCACAGGAAGCATCTTGAACCGGGCACTCGGGTCGTACATGGGTCGCTACTCCATGCAAGTCCGCCGCGTAACACTGGCTCACTTCCTTGGTCATCCCTCATCCACACATACCAATCCAAAGAAGAAAATTCAAATCCTGGACTACCCATGGAAACTCGAGTCTCGGGACGGGCAAGGGTTCATGACGTCCTTCCCGCACCTACATCTCGAGTCCCGACACACCTAATCACCAAGCTACTTGACACCCCAAATAACAAGGGCACCTCTGATACCATTTTGTCACGAACCAGGCCGGGTTGTCATCCGACCCGACACCCGACCCGGTCCGCGACATGGCCCGAAGGGCGTTCCCGATCCCCACGGGCTGGCAACTAGTGCCAGGCATCAAAACAAACCAGTTGGGAACGGTTTGGCCCATGAAAAATATAAGCAAACATAAACTGAACAAGCATATGAATAAAGGAAAACAAACTGAACGATGTGGCAGCAGAAAAGGAATAAACAAGAGACGCGACATACCTTAGGTGACCCCGTGGATCACCACGGTACGACAACCACACTCGCTCCCAAAAGCGATCCAAGACTGAAACCTGCAACTGAAAAGTAATGTAGGCGTGAGCACCGAGATGCTCAGTAGGAAAGCCAAAAACAACCACATCCTATGCCTCTGCCTTTAATAAGGAATCCAACCAATGCCAGTTTGGAAAATAAGATATACTAAAATAGTATTTTCCTTCTTTTCAAATTCAAGTAACGAGTTTGCATTTTCAAGTAAAGCCTTTTACTCCCACTACATTTTCAGAATAGGTTTCAAGCATGCATTAACATTTCAAAATGAAAAGAAACCAGTTTGGGTTAAAATATGGTTTTCACAAACAACACATCAAGTATGAAACAACTGAAAAGAAAGTTACATCATTAGCAGCATGACAAAAAAATGAGCACCATGGGTAATCCCTATAGGCAGCTAGAACAAGTGGGAAACTAAAGACCTCGTACCTCAGTGAAACGTGGCTTAGAAGACCACGACCCTCAGAAAACGTGGCTTAGAAGGCCACGACCCTCAGAAAACGTGGCTTAGAAGGCCACGACCCTCAGAAATTCATATGTTTAGTTAGTGTTGTTGGATCAATCCTGCTAGACAAACCGGGATGAACCCCTGCCGTGTCATCTAGCGTACTAGTCCTGGTCACCCACCTAGATACCCGGGTTTTCCCATTGTGCTCTATTTCAAATGGTGCTGAGTTTTCTTTATCAAACAATCAAACAAGTACATTTCACTTTCTTTATCTAAAATTCATTCCACATTTCACCACCGCACTCCCTACTTAAGTGCATTCCCCCTCTTTACACCACACACACATGGACAAGCCTTTACACTAGGCACACATCACAAACCACTCATCAACACTTGCATCCCATTTTATTTTTTTTCAAATTTAGGGGAATGACTCAAAAAGGGATTTTCTATTTTCGCAAACCAAATCTTAAAGTGCCAAACGGGCCTTTCATAAAACATTGTTAAGATGCCAAACATGCTTGATTACATAAAGGAAACACTTTTTTAAAATCAATCAGCCAAAAGGCCAAACACCTTTGGAAATACGCACTACTAATTCAGAACCACTTAAGAAATCAACTTTTCAATAAAAGGTCACTTAAGACCGATAGCATTAAAAATACATTTAAATTTCCAAATCAAAGGCGTAATCATTTCTAGCAACCGTAACTTGATTTCATAGCATGTGGATATAGAGTAAATGTAAAACATATTTTTAAAACAAGCAAGTACTTATGAATCTCAAATTAAAGGCATAGGCATAGAGGACCTACCTCAAACTTGTCGCTATCTGCCAAAGGTCACTCGAACCGACACTTGGCGCACACACGCACATGCATTTATACATATATATATATACACACCCATAGGTGCATTGCACATATATATATATATATGCTTTACTTTATGAATGTGCATGCGAGGTACCTCGACACCCGCGGCCCAAAACCATTGTAGCGGGGTCCTGCGCACTCCACAAAACATGTAATAAATTAAAGAACAAATTATGCAATACATAAAAATTAGTACCACAAAATATACACAAACGAAACGCACCCAAACTACATCAGAGCGCCACTTCAAAAACACTCGCACGTCAAAATCATAGTAAAACATGAAGTGCATAATTTGTACAAATTAAATAAGCCATCTGCACCACTTATAAAACATTTTAAAAAGACATAACACAACATAAAACAACAACACACCCGAAAACCACTTCTAAGGCCAAAAGAATACTGAAACAGACTCCAACGAAATATAACGCAGCCCTTGCACGTCTTAACAAACTATCAAAACAATTAATTAAACACTAATAAATATTTCATCATAGGTTTTTCACACATTAATACACTCACATTTTACAAAAATCAAATACAACCAATTTCACCCTTTGTGCATGGTATAAAATTAACTACACAATTTATAAAATAATTATAAATAACAGTATGAGAGTTTTGCATCAAGAACACACCCAAAACCAACTTCAGCAACTAAACACGCGTTGAAACCACACCAAAACACTAACTGCATCCTTTACACAGTTTGATAAACCAACAATACATTTTATAAAATAGTGATAAGGATCTTGACATAGGTTCTTCAAATAAAACAAACTTATATCAGAAAAGTATGCTGCTAACCAAGCCAATATACATTAAAACTCCAAAAAAAAGATTTTCAGCATGCAAAATAAACATACTTAATCGATTAAATTCAGGAATCAATTTATCAAACTAATTTTATGAGAAACTGCCTACCTCGATTTAGGCCAACTTCACCAATTTGGAGCGCAAAATCCATTGCACACCAACCACACCTCAATCGACAAAATTAAACCCTAAAAGCAAGGTAACATGTCAATTGCATCCAAACCGGACAAAACATAACCTAAAACCCTAAGCACAAATCTACCAACGGAATAAATCAACCAAATGAGGAGGAACGCACGTGCGGTAAGGGTTGCGGGAGTTCAACCAAGCGAGATGGGGGCGCCGAAGGTGATCCGCACTAGAAAAATCCAACTGGAGAAAGGGAGATCGGAGCGAGGGTGGTTAGCCGGAGAAAACCAAACCGCCGGCAGGGGTGCTAGCCGGAGCAGGACCAAAGGGAGGCGCGAGCGGGAGAGGGAGGTGGTGGCACGACAGGCTGGGTGGGTAAGAGGCGGCGACGCGGCGTGAAGAGAGGAGGGAAAGGGAGGCCGCGCGGGAGCAAAGGGGGAGTTCCGTAGGGTTTCTGCGCGACGGGGGGAAAGGGAAGAGGCCGAGCGAGAGAGTGAGGGAGGAAAGAAAAGGAGAGAAAAAAAAAGAAAAGGGAAAAAAGGAATAAAAATAAATAAGAGGAAAAAGGAGTAAAAATAAATAAGTAAAATGAAATAGAAATATAAATGAATAAATAAAATGAATAAAATGAAATGAAATAAATAATTAAAATGAAATAAAAATAAATAAATAGAGTGAATAAAATGAAATAAAATAAGTAAATAAAATCTGAAAGAATAAACAAATCCCTTATTAAAATATTAACTAAAATAATAATAATAAAATTATCACCTGAGAGCGGACAACGCGCACGGTCTCACGTGCGGTGTCACGCGCATCGTTGCGTGTCTCAAAAACAACACATTCAATAACAACCAATCCCTTAACAAAAATTAGGGGCTGTGCAGGGCGCGCATACGCTCGCGTGTTCGTATAAAAACGAGATTTTCTTTTAATTTAAAACCGGTTCAAAACACAAATTCAAAAACGAGACCCAAAATAATTAATTTAAAATAATGCATTGGTCAGGGTGTGACAATGGAACTATGACACATATTATAAATAGAAAGGAATTTGGGAAAAAGAAATTGATAACCTACAATATCAAGTTCCTGCTCTCCTAATTCATTTTCATCCTTCAACATAGGATAGAATGGGGGGAATATAATAAATAAACCAATACAATGACAATATGGATTATTTAATTTCATGGAATTATAATTCCATAGGTCATTATAAATTATGAAAATAAATAAGAGGATTAAATAGTATATTGTTAGATATAAAATGTAATTAATAGTGGATGAATCAAATATTTTTTGAGGGATGGAGCTCAAAGACTTGTCAAAATCCATTAGAGAGATTCCAATGTAAAATATGAGGTGGTTCATTATTTGGGGAAGAAAATGGTGGGTAAAAAAATAAATAAGGGATAAATTGTGAATATTACACATTTTTAAAGGAGACTGATTTAGATAGACCACGAAACAACCATGAAAAAGGAATGAATGAGTTTTCAAAAGAATATAGGATAGAAAATTGGTTTTTGAAAAACATGCACAACCCATGAACCCCTTTACAGACCTTCAATAACAACCCATAACGATAACAAAAATTGTGTAACCCTAGCTACATGGTATAAAAAATGTGTTCCTAGTATGTCTCCCCAATTACCACAATTTTTCAACTCTGAATAAGCCCAAAAAACTACCAAACCTCATGAATTTATTAGGCACATCCAAAAGGATAAAAATATTTGTTTAAATTGAAATTTAATAGATCCATACCTCATTATAAAATGTTGGATCTTACAAAATTATTATTTCCAAACAATTATATAGATAAAATTTACATATTTGATAGATATTTATAGATTTTTTTCTAACAGCATTATTTTCGTGTTGTTTTCAATGTCAAATAAAATTAATAGATTAAAAAATGATATAATTGTTACATTATAGTAAATAATATAATATTTAATTAATTAAATTCCTAAAAATACTATCTTCTTCCAAGTGGTCTGTACATGTCCTCAAATAAAAAAATTATTATTTTATAATTCAATTTTCCTTGATAGTAAGTATATTGAACCCTAAATAATAAAATCATCAAAATTGTGGTAATTTTAAAAAATTAGTAACACATGTTAAACCAAATAAATATGGGTAAAAGCCTAATATAATCATATAAGAATTTGTATTTGATAGTAGGATTCCGAGCAATACGTATCCTATATTAAAATTATATCATGTTGATGTAACTTTTCAATAAAAATAAATTGATATAAATTTTATATTTTCTGTATTTACAAGAGTTACCCTCCCATTAAATATAAAGAGTCCACTCATATGTATTCATCACACATTAAATGAATTTTAGTTCATAAAATACCAAATCACATCTATTCTTAACATATCTCTCCATATTTTATAGGTCTTATTTTGGGATGAATACAAGCCTTCTAGGGTTTATGGTGTACGGTAAAGGATATTGTTGGGAGAAGAGTTATATTCTTTAATTTAATGTTTTAGTTTTATTTTTTTGTCTATGAAAAGATAATCCTATTCCAAATTATTGAAATAATAACACTATTATATTCCATATAATGAGATATTATTTTTTGGAATTTTATTTCCAATATCCATATCCTCTTCTATAAAATAGGAAATGGGTGTGTTATTCGTGTGTACAATTGGATACCGCCTCAAAAAATTGTACAATTTATCTTCTATTTCCAATTATCATAGATGGTTATAATGATTTTCAATATATATACATTTATATGATACTCATGATGTAATTACCATTTTAGAAGTAAAATATTTCATCTATTTTCCTACCATAACATCAATTGACAAATGATAACATAATTCATGTGTACTTGTGGATTTCCACCCCGACTAAGCGATTTGATTGGTTTTTAATAAAATAATATGATATTATCTATATATATATTTATTTAAATTAATTATTAATATTTTAAATATTATAATAATTTTGAAAATATAAATAAGAATTACTTTATTACAAAATGGTTCATTAAAAAATAGGAGTGTTACTCATATATACATACAACATACCATCTCTATGATTGTATCATATTTCATTTTTCGTTAACGCTAATCGTGGTGGGGTTTGAAAGTATAATTTATATATATAACTAATAATTATTTATTGATTATTATTTTATAGATGATGAAAGAGTGACCACATTGGTTATATTCTTCCCAAAGATATCGTTTGGGAATAATGAGCCAAAAATTTGAAAAGCCTATAATGTGAACTTAAATGACTAAGTAATTGAATATAATATAGTATTAAACAAAATAAAACTAATAATAAAAAAGAAATGTTTTTTTAATCATGTAAATAAACAAACATTATTTTATTACTCGATATGATAATTTACTTTCACGACGATTTAAACTCAAGGTAATTGACACTTTAACATGAAACCTCATCTTAAATGTTTTAATGATTTATTTTTGTAAATATTTTATTCAATTATTCTATTATAAGTATTATTTTATTTATGTATTTATTTGTATGTAAATGAATTATAATTTTAATTTTGTGTCACATTTAGTTTCATATAAATTTATTCGAAATGATTCTTTTCAATTATTTTATATGGAATGTTTTGATTTTATATACAAAAGACTTGATAAATGTTCTATATTAATGTATAAAATGTAAAAATAATTTACCATAGTTGTAACTATTATATTATGATTCAAAATAAATTACATGAATTCATGTTTTTTTAAAATAAAAACCATTTTCCCCTTTTTTCTGGGTATCTATAAAAAAGGATTTTAAATGGATTTCATATTTAAATATGTGAAAATATTCTAATGTGTGTGGGGAATAATTTTTCAAGTATGAAAGAATTCATATTTATGAATATAGTATAATTCATATTAAATTATTATGATTAGGAGTGGTTTTTTTATATGATATATATCAGTGGTTCCGTTATACCCCAATGATGGATGGTTCCATTATAAACTATAAACGATTTGTTCCCTTGTAAACCAAAGTTGAGTGTTTATGATAGAAACCAAGAATGTGTGGTTCTATTATTTTCCACTAATTCATTAGGTAAATATTATATTCTATAGAGAATTATGGAGGTAGTTGAAAATTTTTATTATTCAGTTTGTAAAAGTGACATGGAAAATAATATCCAATGTTTCGTATATTTTTTATTTCATCAATATATGTTTTTTAATGATTCCTTATTTTTTAAAAACTTAATATAATCTGATTATGTTTAAATAATGTATTTTATACATCATATAATTGAATTGTGTAAATTTGTGAAAAAAAATCATGTGTTTACCCTAATTTGAAATGAAACATTACATGTATTGTTTTTCCATCAATTTTTCTAATAAACTTTTTCATGAAAATATTTGGGTAGAGGAGTACATTTATTACATTTGAAATTGTTTACATTGATCCAAAAATTATTATAAAATAATAAAATTTTATCTTTTTTCATTGAAAATCATAATTCTTTATTTATTTTTATATTTATGGTGTTATTTTTTATGCTCATCCATTATTTAAAAATGTTTTAGGGGGTTTAAGGACGTGAAATGAAATGGATGAGACCATCACGAAAATTTTGAAGATGTTTCATGAAATTAAAACTGGTTATTCTTGAAAATTTAGTTTTTTGTGACCAATTGATATTAATTAAAATTGCCACATTTGAATACAATATTTATTTATGTAAGTGTGATGGACGAATCCTCTAAATATCAAAACCTTAAAAGTAAAAAAATTCAGGATAATTATGTCTTTGATTAATAATCAAGATTATATAATGTTTAATTCTATATCCTAAAAGGATATTTATTAATGTAAATTTTTGAAAAATATAATAAATGTTTTTTTAATATGTTCCAAAATTCCAAAATCCTTTTCATTGAATCAAAAAAAATTTAAACGTTGTTTTCCATTGAAAAAAAATATTTATGTTTAAAAATATCATTGGATATAAATGAAAATGGCTAAAATCTAAATAATCAATGTTCAATAATTTAATGCCCAATTGCAATGGTTAACCAACCTCCAGTCAGTAGAGATCAGCCTAAATATCTACATTTGGAGTGAAGGAGAAAAAACTGATATCATACCCCATAACAAAAAGAAAAGAAATAATTGGGAAAAATTTCTACCATAAACCCTGACCTTTTCTAGTATGAAGGTAAACATTCAAAGATATTAAATTCCTAATGATATAAAGAAGTAGAATTTGAGATCCCCATAGGATAGCGATAAGTATCATCAAATTACAATGTAAAATTGGGAAAATTTTCACCCTTAAATAAGAGTAAAATGATAACTTATTTTCTCAGAACAAATCATCAATGAATTTTTTATATTATTTGTATCACTAAAAAATAAATAGATAAAAACAAATAAATAATAGTTAGACAGAAAATGATGTAATAAAAAATCTACAACTATTCCTCTAAACTCCTTGACATTTCCATCATCTTAAAATCCCACCAAATCCATAAATAGATCTTATCACTAACAAAGTACTTAGTCTCAATATGAATCAATGTAATCCATAAATAACCATAACCGTAATTAGTAAATTATCCATTTAAAAAGAATACATGGACAAAAAGTATACAAATGAAAAATGAATGTCTGATATAATCATCTAATAGGCGCACTTGGATAATGTGAAAAATTAATTAATCACCTCTGAAGCTCAGACAATAAATAATTCAATAGTGGTATTTTGATGAAAGGAACCCTAAAGGTGAAATTCAATATGTAATACTACCTAATTGTTTTAGTATGAATTCTAGTTAAACGACACGCTAGTTAATGCCATTAAATAATGGTTCACCATTACATTAGATGTAACTAAAAAACTAAAAATTAAATTTTATTAAATAATCATATGGAAGACAATATGAAACCCCCAATAATTTTATCAAAAAATATTATAAATATAATTTAAATGAAAATAATAAAATTGAAAATAATGATTCCAACTTCCATTTTTTAAAACTATCATTTTAAAACATTGGTTTTAAAATGTTTTTAAAATTTGGAAATGAAATATTACTTTCAGAGGACATTCTAATAAGAAGTTGTGAATTTTCAAGGACATATAGAACATAAGACAATAAAATAAATCCTTATTTAGAGGGGATGATAATACCACAAAAAATAAGGGGAAAATTTGTTCTAAAAATCTATATTTTGAAACAAGATCCATGAGAAATAAGACATGGGTTACAATAGGCTAGAGGCAAATAGTAATACATCATTAATAAGGGAGATCATTAATTTTTGGGAAGAGTTATACGCCATTATCTAGTGTAAGGGGAATAAACCACAATTATGTCACTAGAATATCTTATTAAAATGGACATCTTTATGTCCATATTTAACTTCCCAAATACAAGTTATTACCATGATGTTTTAATTAGAATGACAATCATGGAAAAAACTAACCACAACACCAGTAAGAATTTCTGTATATGAAAAAACCATATCAAATAAGTGGAAAACCAAGGAAATATCAATTAAACATATCCAAACCATCTCTAAATGTTATAATTCTAGAGAAAACCAAATGAAATTTCATTATAAGTAATCTAATAGTTTAAACATGTCTGTGAATGGTTCAAATTGAACTTTCTAATTATTTTATGTAATCACATAAGCACTATCTGAAACCATATTTGGGTATCAATTCTAAAACATATATATTTCATATATTTTTATGCCCATATACACTTTCACACACACACACATATATATATATATATATTAAAAAAATCAACAAATTTAACTATTCCAATTTTATTTTTGACATAATCTCTCACATATATATATATATTTGGTTGTTTAATCATGTATATGGGTACAAACATCCAACGAATAAAAATATATTTTCTATGGTCACATTATTCATTTAAAATGAATCGTGAAATAATATTTTAGCACACGTAATTCCATGTATTACTTTAAATTAGACATGAAATTGAATAGAAAATGAAAAATCATTTCTGAAAATCAATACACAATTTTTAAATGCTAAAAACAATGTGTAAAATACAATCATGAAAATTATCCAATACATGGTTGACTAAAATTACAGAAATGGTATTTTTAATATGTTATGAAATTCATAAATCCTCTTTATTGAAAAGAATTCCACCCATGAATTGGTTTTACTTTTAAACAGAAATTATAATTTATTAATAATACCATTTATTACCAAGGAGAATAATTAAACCCCATTACTGTAGTGTTTAATAATTTAATCACCCAAAAAAGGATTAAAATACATCAACATGATATTGAATGGTCCAATGATATGAATCAAATCTGGAGGAGAATTGAAACTGGGGAAGATAACCCAAAAAATAATAAAAAACTAAAAATATGTCATCCTTCCACACCAAGGGTTCTATTCAAATAACATATGGTGATAGAAAAAGAAAAAATGTGCTAAGTACGAAATTAGGTAAGATGATACCTTACTAAGAATCCATTACCCCAAACTCTAATTAATCTGTAAGAAATCATTAAGGCAGGGAGATTCCAATAGAGGTGGATGGATATTCCAAACATATAATTAATTGCAATAGTTATTCGAAAGGAATGTGAAAACATCTTTTAATACCTACAAAATCACCCTATAATACCATGAATATTCATTAATAATTAAAACCATATAACAAATAAAAAAATCGTCACTATAAAATTCCACATATCACCAAGCCATATCAAATAAATCAACAATAAATGGAAGATTAGAAATCCATATTCAAACCCAATTTAATTATTATAATTAAAAACTAACCCCAAGTGAAATTCCATTAAAAATAATCTAATGGTGTAACAATTAATTTAAATGGTACTAATTAGGTATTAAATTTTGTTTTAAAAATACCTTCAAACCCATTCTAATATCATGTCCATGTATCAGCTACAAAACAATAATATTTAATCCATAATTATTCATAGACACACACACCCACATAGATAGATGTAAATATAAATGAATTAATACACACACACACACATTCCTTATTATGGAAATATTAACATATTACTATGTGAATGTACACATACAAACACACATACACAAACACACACACACACACATATATGAGTATATTTTTATAGCCATCCAATGTGTCTAAAAACATTATAAAGACACACATTTTTTATTCAAACATATTCAGTATGTAATGTTTTAATACTATGAAATTCATGTATTACATAAAATTTCTTGTTGAATACAATGGAAAATTAAAACATAATTTTTAACTATAATACATCTTCTTAAAATGTAAAAAAACATGAGTAAAAGGAAACAAATAAACTAATCCAATAAACAATGTGGAAAAATAATTTATTCATATCAGAAATATTTTTCAAAATTAATAAATCCACTACATTGAAATCAATACAGAGTGAAAATAGGGGTTTATTTCGAATAAAAAATATAAATATTTAATAATACCAATTAATTTAAATGCCAAAATATATAATAGAATTTTCCAATGTTTCATAAATTAATGTCCAAAAACTAGAGATAAACTATCTAAAATGGATGGATAATAGTCCAAATCTAGAAAAATGGCATCAAGAATACATAGAAAAGTTATTTCAATCCCTATCTAAAAAAATATCAAACACAATCTAAATATTCCCCCTATGATTTATAAGAAACATAATTTTTAGAGTAATGATACTGTTTGTAGAAAATAATAATATAGGGGACAGGATACCATACCGTGAATTTATGACCCAAAATACCCAAGAAATCCATAAAAAATTTATATAAAAGGAATATTAAGCGAAGGTGTGTACTATGAGGAGGCTGAATCCTTGGGTAGGGGGTTTCATGAATTATAGGGAGTGGTCGTTGAAATATATAAAAATAAAATAAGGACGAAAATAAATATATTTAAATAATATATGATAAATATCATGACCGAAACATATCATACCTCAATATTATAACTAAACATAATAATATTTAAGACATCACCTAAAAATCCATTAAATAATCATTTAGGCCTAATACCTTTGGAAATTGGGAACAATAAATAATTGTTTTATAGGTGATCTATATATTCTCCCCCCCCACAATTTATTCATATCTTTAATTATTCTTAGTCATAACATATATAAAACCTTACTTCATAAACATGGGAAGAAAACAAAATAAATTGTGAGATTAAATGTTCAGTTGGGGTAAACATGGAGTTATCAATAATCATATAAGCATAACATTTTTATAAGGGTATGATAACATGATAACTAAATTTTAGAACCATACCATGCATATCATAGATCAGAAATTTGTGTCATGGAACAAATCCTCCTTGTTCATAAGTCTAGAATTATAAAATAACCAGAGAACATGAGACATGATAATATAACATTAAAATAATACATATATTTATGGAAGAAACATAATATTATATCATTTCAAACATGTTTAAATAGAACCACGTTCACTCACAAAGTAACACACATGAAATACGGCACTCGAATAAAATTATGGGCATGTAACCAATCCCATGATAAATCTCAGGGACATTAAAACCAGGACCATGATAAATATTTAGAATATTAAAGTAGGTTTATAAATAACATTTTTAACTTCTAATTAGGTTCATGAATTATATTTTGAACATGTACTTAGGTTCATTCAAAACTTATGTACTCATTAGTTATTCATATTTAACCTTATAGGGAAATAGATGTCTCACCCTTCACATAATGAAAAACAAACATATATTTTCCAAAATATCATAAAACATATATCATATTAGAACCCATTAAATTAATTGGGATCCAAAATCATGTCATCATTTCAACATAACATAACCCATGTAACATTAATTTGGTTTCCCTATAATTTCATTTTGGTATAACCAATGAAAGATAAATGGGGTTCAAAAAAAAATTAATCATAAAGGATAACTATTTTGTGAATGAATAAAAATGGTATCCATGGATAATATCCATATTTAATCAAAAGTAAAATCAAAGTATGTAATATTAGATGGAATTTTATTTTAAAAGATCACACACAATGTTTCTTGATTAAAAATTTCTTTCTAATTTTGAAAACATAATTTATAATATAAAACATTTTCAAATTATGTTTCTTTGAGAATAGAATTGGAAACATATAAATGATTGTTGTAATATCGTTAAATATACTTCTTGTGAAAAATATCTATTCCACATTGAAATTTAATTTTTAAATCTAAAAACCCAAGAACAATTTTTAAAATATTTTACAATGATATTTACTCTAGAAAATATAAATGAAGATTAAAATATCATTTCAAAAATTTATTTGGGAAAATATTAATTTCAATTTATAAATAAATATTAAAAATAAAATATTATAAAACATTGTGAAAATAAATTTCATTGAAAATAACCAATGATACATTTAATTGAATATTTAAAACAATAGGTGGTCATGGTGAATGAAAATTTTGTACATATTAAAAGAATGATTCCTTGCATATTTTTGGTAAAATCCTAAGGAACATTGATTAGAAAACAACATGAATATTCCTTATGAAACAAAATTTTGAAATAAAGAAATGGGTTAAAAGTTCTTTAATAAATCATAATGATAATGTTAAAACTGTTTTGAAAATATTTTTTAAAAATACTGATATGGAAGAAAAAGGGTTTTTGTCTAAATGGATAAGTAATGACAATTTGTATTAAAATCTATATTTTCTTTTCTTTTTTCCATTAGGAGTGTAAAAAGAAGAAAAACTAATTATTCTATAGAAATAAATATATGAGAAGAAAATTAATATTTTTATGATATTTATATCATATTTTATGATTATTGGAAGTGTAATCACAAACAAATTCGATAAATAACGAAATTGTAATATCAAACCATTACAACTTTAGAAACTATTGAATCTTAAGACCCATTAAAGATGAAATTTAATTTTGAAAATAAATTTGATGATAATAATTAAATTCAAGATATATCATTTCAAATTTTCATTATATACACCTCTTATAAGGATATTGGTGGATAATATAATATATCTCTAGAGGAAGACCATTTGGGATGAAATTCCATTACCATAAGTCTCAAATTCAGTAGTACATGTTAAAAACTCATGTATAATAAAACTAGGAATATAAAAATATATTACAGAAACACAATTATATATATCTCATCATATATTATTTACTTATGACTTTTTAATACATTCCTAATAAAAAACTCTTTATTAAAATCATTTTTCGAGGATTAACTACTTTATTTTTTGTGTGTGTTTTGATTTGGTATTTCAGGTCCTTTTTCATTGATCATGGGTCCATAATCTCAAAAAATTTATCCATGATATTAACATAATATTTATTTAATATATATATATATCATTATTGTGATAAATAAAATTTATAGATTTATAATGGATTGCACTGTTCACTGAGATGTTAGACATTAAATTCACATGAATGCTATTTCATTTCAATCGATGGATGAAAAAAAAATTTATATATTAAATTTATAGCATCATTTTTATTTATTTGTATATATATATCAAATATATTTATTTTATAATTAACATTTTACATCAGATGTGAATCATATGTGACAAAGTAATCACATCACTTCATGAGGTGGTAAACCGTTGTACAGATGGGTGACATTATCGAATTCCAACAGAATGGACGATAAAAATGTTTATTTGTTGTTATAATTTGTCGTGATAATAATATCATAATTATCATTTTTAAAATTTCAATCCATCATTATATCAAACCTTTAAAGGAGGAGATGTAAAATCAATAACATCTGTTCACGAGGTAGTACTTTGTTGTACAAATAATTGATTATTTTGAATTCCATTTGAATAGAGAGGAGATTGATGTAGGTTATTTGATAAAAATAATAAAAATATCAATATATATATTATAATTTATTTAAAATATTTTTATTATTAATACATAAATTAATGTGGTTAGATAAGAAGGAAAAAAATAATTATTTTATTGATAAAAATTTCATTCATTTTGAACAACCCCCTTTTTATGTCATATTAAGGACCAATGGGTGGATATTTTGGGATAGAAATAATCTATATATAATTGATATATATCTTGGTGATTGATTTTAGAATATTTTTGTCATGAGAAATTTATTATGTGCTTTGAATATATGAGGGTAGGTAATTCCATTTTATAATTTAGGATGAGTGGCATTTTTCTAATTACCAAATAATACTAAATAATGCGATGTAACTCCATCAAAAAGTCACTCCATAGTTGACATAAAATTAATATATGGGATTATATAATTGGTAAATCCCTATAAAACAAGAAAAAAATTACACATCTTATTCCATAGCCTTTAAGTTAACATAATTTTATCATTTTATTTTTAACCACTAGTAGTTGTATATTTTTATTTACCTATGTAAATGATATTTTAAGTGGAAATTTATAACGATTATTATTATATAATTAAAAACCACTAATTTTATATATGAAATTATATTAAATAAATAAAAACCATATGTGTGGTTAATATTAATTTTATTACAAGAAAAAGTAATTCTGAATACCACGTTTAAACCTTAATCACAATAATTTATTTTTATTGTCTTTGTTAATAAATACGAGAAAAAAATTAATTTGACATCAAAATATAATATAATATAATATGATTCCAAATATATAATATATTTTATAAAATTTTGTAATGGTAGTGGCATAATTTAATATAATATTTATGCCATAAACGTGGTGAAAAAGAAGTTTTCAAAGTATATTTTTTTAAATGTATATAAATTAATAGTATTAAAATTCATTGTGAAGTTGAATCAAATAGAATAATTTGGATTAGTAATAAATAATTAATATATTTTTACTTTTGAATAAATATAAAAATTAAATAGATATTGTAAATACTTTAAATTAAATTTTAGTTTTTACTAATTTTTTTTACTTTTTTCTATTCATCGAATATTTAATATTTTTATAAAACTCTTAGAAATTTACACAAATATAATATTGAAAAGTAGAAATAAAAAATTATGGTCACTTAATAAAATAAACATTTTAAAAATTAGAAAAATTAACTTTTTTTATTTTTCCAAAAAATAATCATTAAAACCCATGTTTTTAGAAAATTGTATTTTCAAATAATATAAAGTAGTTACGAAAAACTAAGTATATATATATATAATAATATTTTTTATTTATCTAAAACGTTTATTATTAATTTTAAAATTTTATAAATTCTTAATAATACTAGCATATTTAATAACTATGTTATAATATTCATTCTTGTATACTAATATTAATATTATATCATGTTTTGTTAAATCTCATTGTTTTTTGCAATTCATGATATTAAAAAAAGAAATATATTTAAAAAAAATTTGTAAAAAAATCATTGTTTAACATTATTCCACCATTAAAATTATTTTTGCATATGAAAATACATATCTTTGGAAAAAAATTTGTGGATAATTTCGCCTCATTACATCCCCAAGTTCCTACATTTCATCCTCAATCATGGGGTTTCTCTCCAAAATAGTGACATGGAGAGTGGACTTGTTTGGTTTCACCATATCTCCATGATATATAATATCAACTAGTTATTTCTTATATAAAATATCATTCTATAGTGGTATTAACATTGTGTTCATTTAATGTAAAGTATCCGGTATGTACCTACTTTGGAGAAATACCTTGAATATACCGTGAATTTCAGATAGATCTTGTTGAAGACACAAGTGATAAGCTATTGTAAAATTTTTATCAATAATATAAAAGGTACAAAAATATATAAGAAACATATTTCCATAGAATATTATCAAAATTTTCTCCATTATTATATCAATTTCCACATTATATATTAATATAATATTCAATATGTATTTATAATTCCCTATAAAACTAAAATTATCATAAGAACCATAAGTCATTCATTCAGATTCTAAATATTTACCAATTCCAAAATGGTTTGAATATCTTATATAATAACAAAAAATATTTTTATGTATCCATTCCATGAATACATTTCCATAATGATCCTCAAAAAATAGATGACCATAAATTTAATCCCAAATATTATAATATATTGATCTTATATACATCAATAATTTAATTGATAATATAAATTTATTGTACAGAATTTTAAAAAAATAATCAATGAGTAACGTATGAATATAAAATTATATGATTCCAGAATATAAATCAACTGTTATTCCTTAAATATGTTCTTATTTTATCCAAAATGACTTCCATTATAAATACATGATATTTCTTACATCGATAGATAATCATAATTTGATTAAAAATATCAAAAGGTATTTAAATATTCAAAAATAAATTTAGAGAGGCATAAAAAATGATCGCGATCAAATCTAATTGAACTAAACGATTCATAATATGGTTTTCAGATATCTCATTCTTATAATATTGAATATTAAAATCCCCATTGTGGGGTGATAATATTATGATTATTCACTTAAGTTTCTATTATGGACATTTTTTTGTTTTTCTTATTGTCTTAAATGTTTATTATGTCCAATCATTCTCAATTTCTATTTGACAAGAGAATGGAATTTAATAATTCCCAAAAACTTTTCATTTGAAAAAAAATTAGTGTGGGTGTTGCATTCATTCCATTAATTTAATTTATTGGATTATTAACATTACTTGAGCTATCTTACACTAGATGTCTAGGATTATAACACATAAACTTCTTCTAGTTCCTTTTAATAATTAATCTATATTCCCATTACCACATTTATTTTAGGTAGGAGGATGAAAATTTTTCATCTCCCTATGTGACAAACTATGTAGCTTCCCTGAAACCCTATCTTCCATTTCAATTAACAAACCAAAAATGGTTTCCATATTCCATTTCCTCTTTCAGTGCATACTGAAATTTTCATTCATAGATTGAAAATTATCAAATCTATGATTACATTCATAGAATTGGTTTCAAAAAATTAATGAATGAAGCAATTTTTTTTCAATTCTGGTTATAAAACTGGAATCATAAATTGCATTTCTTGTAAAATTTTAAACATATGTACCAGTGGATTGATCATCTGTCTTCATAGTATTAAAGAATTACTTCGTTTTTTTACATAAAATATGAGCGATGTAATTAATAAAAATTATACAATAAAACTCCTCCTATTCTATCGAGTTAATTTAACTATATTTACGAATATTCATTATAATATTACACTACTTGTCAACTTATACTTCCATGAAATTAACTTTTTGGATATCATTTTCATGATTTGAGCACTATATAATGTAAAATATTAATACTATATTAATGATAATATTCTAATAATATATTCGAAAAAAATTATTATTTAAGGTTTGTGGAAATTTTAACATAAAAAAATCAATTGAATGTATCTGCCTCTATGGTATGTTCATAATTTCAACCTGATAAACACTACCACATATAAAATTGATAGAGGTGAGTGAGAAAAATCACAAAATATTCTATCCCATATTCTTGGAATTTTTATCTCATGAATATAGACATTGAGAAGGGCATAATTTTCAATGTTCATATGATTCCTTCAAGTTCCATCCATTTAGTAAAACAAAAATGTATCGGGTGAGAAATAATAATCATATTTTGATGTGACATAATCATGAAGAGTATTATTTATTATTAAAACCCGGCCTATTATATTCAAACTATGACTCATTGGGATTATCAATGTTCATTGATAATTATCATTTATTCAAATCCATCACGATGATTCAAAATTAAAATGAATCTTAATTAAATAATATCCACTAGGAGTGTTAAACAAGGTGCATAGTAAGGAATGTTTTCATGTGCTGGGAAACTCTCATGTCATTCCTAACATGACTTTTTAGAGTTATTACCCCAAAGTATATATGTTATAGAACAACATCCAATATAAATATCCTTAGAGAGATAGATTTATTGTTAAAACACATAATCTCATCCACACCAAAAAATTTCCATGTTATCTAATACATAAAATGATCATATCGATTATTCACTAATGTTTTCCATCCTAGTTTCCAAATGTTAACAAAACATTTTTCAGATACCAAGAATATTTTCCCAAACATATCATACAAAAATACTTCATAATAATAGATAAATATTCATTTCAAAACATAATGAACGATACAATAATCATTTTTTCATGGAATCATTGGAATCATGGAAACATAAAAATACTTATCCATTGGTGAACGACATACATTCTGAAAAATTGTATCATATCATGGAACCTTTATATACATAATATATAAAACCATTCAAAATATCTATGGGAAGAAACAAATAATAAATTTTGAGATTATATTCTTAATAAGTGTAAACAAGGGATATTTCAATGATCACTAAAGGTTGGAAAGTACAGAAAGGTATGAGAACATGATCATAACATTTTAAAACCATACACTATATAAAAAAGAACATAAACATGAATCATTGAAGAAAAAATGTAATTTCATAAGACATAAATCATAATGGCATCAAATAACATGAGGCCTAAGAAAATAACATTGGAATAATACTTAGATTTTAGGAATAAAAAAGATTATAACATAATAAACATTTATAAATGGAATATTTTCACACATTATGTTAAGGAAAATAAATTATTCCCTCACAAAAACTTCTGAAGACAAGACATGTCTAACACTTAATATTTTGGATATGAAAACTAATCCCATGGTTAATAATATCTAAATAAATGACAATCAATGTATAAAATTATAAATATAAAAATTGGTTGATGAAAAATATAGTGAAAATATAATAATTATCATTCATAGGATATTAAACAAGTTATCAAGTTTAGTCATAACATAGTAATTATGATTTATCTGTATTTACATCATACATTTGAGGTACATAGAGGTACAATAAATCACATAATGAAAATCAAACATATATGTTCCATATGATCATAAAAATATTAATCATATTATAACTCAAGAAAAGAATTAAATTACATAATCATTTCACAATTTATCATTGCATATCTTGTGGGAAAAGAGGTGGGGTTCATTATCATAATAGAATTGTATAACCCATAGATAATAAATTGGTTTCACAATCATATTGACTTCTTAGAAATAAAAAAATTCGTGAAATAATAATAATTTTATCATTATATCATATCTATTGTAATGTATATTTAACATCAAATGAGTTCATCTAAGATGGAAAATGATATTGAATGATAAAGGAGTGAAATTTCTTAATGAAAATATCCTTTATACATTGGAGAACACTTTTTTAAACATAAAATGTAACAAAAATGCATTTTTTTACAATAAACACAAAAAATATAAAACAATTATTTAAATATCAATTATAACATTTTAAGCGTATAATATTCTTTAAAATTTGAAAGCTAAATTTAAAAAAAAATAACAAAAAATAAAATTCATTTTCTTTGAAACTAACCTTGGGGACTTATTCGAGGATATTTTATGATTAAAAATATTTATTGAGAAAGATAACTTTTTATCCATGAAAATATCCATTTAAAAACATGATGTTCACAGAACAATGTAAATTTCTATTCAATAGGAATAACCTTTTAAAATAGTAAAAATGGATTAAATGATCTTGTGGTTAGGAATGTGGAGTATTCTATAAATTTTTTAAAAAATATTCATTTCACATTATTAGTAAAAAAATCCATATTTGGGAAATAAAATACATATTCCTATAATAAAACTTTCTAAAATTTCATACATTGGAAAAATGAAATTAATAAATACTTTTGGTAATGATAAAATATATATTAATTTTTTTAAACAATGGTATGGATTAACATATGTTTTCGATCTAAAAGTGAAATAATGGTTAGTTTTCTAAAAATATTCCTCTTCTCTCAGTAATCCTTTAAGAGATCAAAATGAAATGATATTATTAATTCTGGAAAAATAACTTGTGTAGAATAGAATTCATGTGTTTTTTGAGAGGTAGATAATATGATCTCATCATTGGAATCATATTCACAATGAACCACAAAAAAATTAAATTGAAATATCAAACACTTACCACATTGGTAACTTCTTAATAATTAGAACAATTAAACAATCACAACCTATGAATCATTAAAAATCATGAAAAAAATAAATTCAGGACATATCCTGTCAATAGAACCATATATTCACCTCATAAATAATATTGAAGCATAAAATAACACATGTCATGTAACGACCTATCCCCCGGGGCCTATGTCGCGACTACCCTAAGCCCGCCTTCCATAGTCCAGGGGCTGGGGACTAGCAGCAAAAAGAATATCCATATAATGGGTAGGAATTTCATTTAAACATGTACAATCATTCAAACCAAAAAAACCATAAGAAGCAACCTTGAAGTAAAGTGTTGTTGAAAAAAGTGTACTCAATGTAAAGGGAATAGAATACAAGATAAACCGAATAAG
Organism: Viscum album; assembly: GCA_963277665.1. Taxonomy (NCBI): domain Eukaryota; kingdom Viridiplantae; phylum Streptophyta; class Magnoliopsida; order Santalales; family Viscaceae; genus Viscum; species Viscum album. Next base: position 1,872,166,223 of record OY728120.1, on the reverse strand, counting down.
TACAAGGACAACTAAAAATAGAAAACATCCTTGGAACATCAATCAAGTATCCTACCTAAAGTATAGGAACAAATCACGATTAGTAGTTACTATAGCACGTCACATCAAATGGTCCACCTCTGAGCTATGTGCAGTCCTGGCTCTCTTAGCCTCGATCAATGATGTCCGTCGTCTGCATAAGAAACATGATGGTGTGGGCATAGCTCATGCAAGGGTGAGTATTACAATACTCCGCAGGGACCCTAAGACCCATGAAGGTCTACCAGAGTTCCACAATGGATAATCCACAAATAAAGACCTCAAAAACAAATAATGAAGTAGTCATCACCTATAATTAGGTTTATGCTCATACATATTTCTTTGTTATCAATATATACTGGTCTAAAACATGAGAAAAAATAAGGCTCCAACTTTTAAGCCTTTAGCCAAACCGATCAACGAGGGAAGAATACCACAATGGTAACAGCACGAGGGTAACACAACGACGCTAAAAGTACCACAAAGGTAACACCACGAAGGTACCACCACAAAAGTAAATACTCAGCTCGCACAAGGTATATAAATCAAGTACTAAAGTATAGATGATTAGTCGTAAATCTAGATAATATTATTCTGTGGAAAGGCACTACTTCTGACCCACACAAGATCGATAGATACTGAACCACACAGGATCGCTAGGTATGGACCCACACAGGATCGATAGATACTAACCAACACAATATCGCTAAGATCTGACCCACATAGTATCGTTAGTTTCCGACCCACATAGGATTGATGTTTTTTCATCATGTTATTGCCATCCATGAGATTCATGCACTAAGCATGCTTTCTTTCGAGAGGATCCACTCCTCAAGCCATCCGGCCTACCTCAACCACCATGAAGTTCCACAATGATGTATCCCAAAGGACCACCATGTCGTAAGGGTTCCTATGCGGCAGACGACGCATCAATTGGATGCCCTGTCAGTAAGTTATTAGAATTATATTACCGAGGCCCAGGTTGGATTCGAGTTCGATCCAACGTGGAAAAACTACAAAATTCTCCAAAACTCAAGTGGAGTATACCAAAATGACTATCTTGCTCCAAGTATCCCATCACCATAGATAGTTTGTCAAATGGATTCTCATTTCACATGTTATGGCTCTTTTAGAAAAACTGGGCCTGAAAGGGTCCATGTCTGGCCCGACCAGGTCGGGTCGACCTGGACCGACCTGGTTCGGGTCGACCCGACATGGTTTAGGTCTAACCCAGCCCTGTCCGAACTCACATAGGCCGGCCTGGTTGGGCTATTCCATGGAGCAGCCCGCCTGGGCGGTGCGGCCCGATGGGCTGGCACAGCCTGGCCCACGGAGGGGCGTGGCCCGCTAGGCTCCCACAGCTCGGGCGGTAGAGAGGCGTGTCCTACTGGCTAGGGCCCTCCCTAGCTAGCGTGGGTGGGTAACTCAATCACCTTTCTCCCAAATGGATATTACATTTTGAGTGGTGAAGTGGTTACCCCACATTGCGCTACATGGGTGCCACAGGACATGTAGGTCGCATGTCCTTCTACCACCACAGCTTTGAGCTGCAGTCCCCTTTAGCAGCACGTGACGGCGCGCCACTCCGCCTCTGAGGTTGGCCAATCCTGACCTCCCTTTTCGACCGCTGTGGCAGAAAAAAAGTGGCCTACTCCTCCTGAGTCACTTTACGGCACACTGCCTCCTCCACGACCGACCAGTTTCGGCCACCATCTTTACCTATCAGTGCCGGTCGCTGGTGCTTTTGTGTCGGTCCTATGCCGACGGACTTCCATGGGTCATCGAGTGAGATCTGATAGAGGGTTTTTCCATCCGAATGTACCAATGACCCTCACGGGACACCCTCTACGCCCCTTGTCCCTCCGTTCCGAAATTTTTACACTTCGAAGAAAATCCCATGAAAAACACATTGGTAAAAAAAGTAGTTGAGGGTTCGAGCCTTGTTTGTTTGGACCATTCCCTCTATGTTAGGTGGAAATCATTATGGATGGATGAGATTCAACAATTACTTTAAATCTAAAACAAAATAAAAACGCTACCTCAAAATTCATTGAAGAACACCTCTGCATGAGGAGGAGTCGGTCTTCATCGGTTCATGATTTGGTGGAGGTTGTCACTGTTTGTTGGAATTGGCTCTGTCCTCCAAGTTGTTGGTGTCGTGGTATTTTTCCAGAGCCTCGTCACTTGGTGATATCATGCCAACACTCCTTCCCAAGCTCCTTATAAATAAGAGAGGGGGAGGGTGAGAAACGCCATTGGGAATTAATGAGGTTCATTTAAGGAATGAACATCCCAAATTCCAATGGTACTATTACATAGATTGAGAAGTCAATCCAATTAATGGATTGACATGATGTTGGTCCTACCACCACCGCTTTTCCATTGGAGGAAATGAAAAAAAATTCATTTTTGTTTTATTATTTTTGTAAAATTCCATAATATAACTTTTTTCATGATCTACTACGATCAAAGGGAATCCTTCCTTAAGAGAATCCTAGTGATATAGATTCAACGGTGCTCTCAGATTTTTAATCTGAGCACCATTTCAGAAGTTAGAAAACATCTCTCATGCGTTTACTGAACTTACCTTAAATATGTTCATAAATTAAATTCAGGAACACCGGGCCTCAGAATCACACGCTGTCACTTTTCACTGACTCATAATTATTCCATATAATTAAAAAGACTACATTGAGTAATATTAGTATTTACATTATCCCCACCATAGTGGTTTTCATCCCGGAAAGCCACAAAATATACTCAGGGAATAAATGGGGGTACTGAGCATGAATCTGAGCCTCCTACTCCTTTTTTCTCTTCGGGAGGTTCCCGTGCTGCCAGCGAACACACACCAAAGGAACTGATCATCCATGAAGGACCCACTTTTGTAGATCCACAATTTCCACTGGATCCTCTGTCAACATCACCCCATCATCAATTTCTATCTCTCCATGGTCGATGACACGAGATAGGTCATGCACATATCTCCTCAGCAGGGATACATGGAAGACGTTGTGCACCCTCTCGAACTACAGTGGTAGTGCCAAGTAGTATTCCACCTCACCAACCCTTCGAAGTATCATAAATGGTCCGATAATACTTAGAGATAACTTGCTACCCTAGCGATCTCTGCAAACATCATCGAGGTGAGAACCATAGTATTACATGGTCTCCCTCCTCAAACTCCAAAGGTCTTTTTCTCCTGTCAACATAAGACTTCTATCTTCTATGTGCAGTCTTTATCCACTCCTGGATGATCTCCACGTTCTTATTGGTAGCCAGTACAAACTCTGGACCCATAAGTGCTGAATTTCCGAGGTCTATCTAGAATAGCGGTGATCTACATGGGTGGCTGTACAAGGCCTCAAATGGCACCATAATGATGGTGGAGTGATAAATATTGTTGTCTGTTAACTCCACCTAGGAAAAGTTATCCTCCCAACATTGGCCAAAATCTAGGATGCAAGCATGAAGCATGTCATCCAATGTCTGAATGGTCCGCTTCATCTGACCATATGTCTACGGGTGAAAGGCGGTTCTCAAATGTCATTGTGTCTCGAATGCCTCCTCTAATCCCTTCCACAACCAGGATGTAAAACATCTTTCATGGTCACAAATTACCATCTATGGAAGCCCATGAAGCCATACAATCTTTTGTATGTAGAGGCCTCCCATGTCCTCTACTGATCCTTACTCTCAGATAGGTAGGAGGTGGGCCGAATTGGTGAGTCAGTCAATGATCACCCAAATGAAACCATGCACCCTAGAAGTACATGGAAGCCTTGTCATAATGTCCATGGATATACCATCCCACATCCAATCTGGTACCTATAGTGTATTCCCTAAGCCTACTGGAACCTGGTGCTCGGCCTTCACGTACTGATAAGTGAGGCATCATGAAACAAACTCTGTCACTACTTTATTAATTCCTAGACACCAGTGCTAATGTAGATGGTCTTGGTACATCTTCACCACACTATGATTTACAACCAGAGGGGATGTATAAAACTCCCTCAACACCTACTCCTGTAGTGCCACTGGTTCCATGGTGCATCCTCTGAAGAGGATGATATGCTCCCCACCATCAGAAAATCCATCAAGCGCCTATCTTGAGGATTTCTATGCATGTTGAGCCTCACAGTCCATGTCCCCAAGCCGTGTCTCCCAAACTTGCTGAAGAAGTTTGGGAGTGACAGTCATAAAATGGAGGTATGTTGCTTCATCTCTATCCACAAAGGATATCTGCAACATGGCTAGCTGCTCTGTTTGCCTACTCAACAATAATAGACCATACATCATGATGAGTGCATTTGATACTACGTTCACCTTCCTAGGAGTGCAGACCATATCAATGTCACAGTCCTTGAGTAACTCCAGCCAACGTTGTTGTCTGAGGTTCAGATCCTTCTGTGAGAAGATATACCTGAGACTCTTGTGATCAAAGCACACTATAAAATGTTTTCCGATTAAGTAATGTCGCCACATTTTCACGGGGAATACCAATACTTCAAACTCCATGTCATCGGGGGTATACTTTTTCTTATGCTATTTTTTCGGTAGAGAACCATACATGATCACCGCTCGCTCCTGCATTAAGACACATCCATGTATGGTCCCTGATCTGTCACGGTAGACCACATACCCAATGACCTCTTATGGTAGGATCAGTATGGGGGCACTCGTCAGTCTCTGCCACATCTCTAAAAAACTATGCTGAAATCTATCCATCCATATGAAGTGTTTTCCATTCTTCATCAATGTTGACAAGGATTCTGCAACTCTTGAAATGTCGGGTATGAATCTTCGGTAGTACCCAATTGTTCCCAAGAAACTCTGCACCTTGGTCACACTATTGGGTGGATTCTAAGAAAGAACTGCCTATATCTACCCCGGATCTATCACAACTCCAGCCTCCAAGATAACATGTCCTAGAATCTGGACCACCCATGTCCATAACTGGCACTTCAAGAGCATACCATTAAGCTGGTTCTCTCTAAATGTATCCAGAACTATTTGCAGATGATAGGCATGCTCCTTATCTGACGCCGAGTATATCAAGATGTTATCGATCAAGATCAACACAAAGAGATTGAGGTATGGCTGAAAGATCCTATTCATGAGTACCATGAACACTGCAGGGGCGTTGGTCATGCCAAATAGAATAACCAAGAAATCATAGTTTCCCTACTGAAATATGAAGGCCATATTATGAACATCCTCATCTCCTACCCTAAGCTAACGATTGCCTAATCTTAGGTATATCTTAAAAACCATTGAGATATCTTCAATTGATCAAAGAGATCATCTATCTTAGGAAGTAGATACTTATTCTTCATGGTCACCTGATTCAGGCTCCGATATTCCACACAGAGTCTCAAACTCTCATCTTCCTTCTTGGAAAAAAATAGGGGCTGCCCATAGAGAAACACTGGAGCTTATGAACCCCTTAGAAGTTGTCCAGTTGTACCTATAACCCACGAAGCTTTGAGGGATCCATTTGATATGCTGGTGTAGATATCAATGTCATCCTAGAGTACACGTCAATGTTAAAGTATACCTTTCTAGGTAGAGGTAGTCCCAGAATATCATCAGGAAATCAATATGCATAATAGTCCACCACAATAGGACAACTTAGACTCTCAACATTAGCTTCTCTAAGGGTAAGGCTAGCCAACTGATGTGTAATTGACTACACCGTCTTCTAGGAATGTCCATATTGTGTTGAAAAGGTTCCCTTCTCACCGTTGAAGGAAAACCTAGTCCCTTCCTTGTGGAAACACCACACTTTGCACCTACCACAGTTATTCTGGGCATGGACTGTGAATAACCAATCTGTACCCAATATGACATCATAAGGCCATAACGATGCTACTAGAATATCCTAGCCAAATCTCACACCTCCTAGAGTAAGCTCATAATGCAGAAAATGGTCTGTAATTGTTGAATCCCCTCCCATAGGAGTCTCTTGCAATAAGGATCACGCCAATAGATCTATCAGAATATCTGAGCTCTAAACAAGGGTCATGGAAATAAAAGTGTGATTGGAAACTATGACTCTATGTACAGTAGTGAGGGTTGAGTAGACATAGATCATAACTTGAGATATATCAGGAGAACTATGGTTGTAGGCCTTAGATGATAGGATTAGAGCTCATCCCTATCTAGTTTCTCCATGTGGTTGCAGTAGACCACCGGGTGGTGGAGGCAGTAGAACCTTGAATCGCCACCCACTGCCTACTACACGACCATCTCCTCTTCCACGTCTGACTCCCTACAGACCTCATTGCTCAAATATTTTCCTCTCCCTCAGAAGTCCCTTGACCGTCTGCTAGTTATCTGTACAGGGGGTCATCCAATCACGAGCCATGTGACCATGCCCGTTCCATGTGTTGTAGTTCCTTATCCTCATCTATCCTACTCTCTCCCGTGGTCCCCTCACCAATGACATTGTATCTTGATGTCATCTACCAAAAGGTCTGGCCCACTTGGGCCCCTACATCATCCATATACTACCTACTACTGTTGACTCTGCTACCTGATGTCCGATGGTGCCACTCGTTGTTGTTTCCTTCTCAACTAGTAAGATATCCACCAAAAGCGCTATCTCTAGCACCCTAACCTGTGTCGAAATGATGAGTGATATCATCGATGCTCTGATCTCCCATCAGAGACAATACTCAAAGGTTCAGGCCCCGAAGAAAGGGTTCCTCACCATGTCAGTGGACTAACAGGAGAGATCAATGAACCTCATCGATTAATGGGCCATGGTCATACTGCCTTGTGGTAATTGTAGTAGTTCTTGTATACGTACTATGTAGAGGGTCGCTGGGATGAAATCTACCCTAAAAAGGCCTTTGAAGTCTGCCCAGGTGAGGGTCACCTCGTTTTGTAACTGGAGTGTCAAAATACACCATCTCCCAGCTGCTCTCTATGAGATACTGGTTACCAGGGTCACCATCAGATCAACTGGTGTCCCAACTAAGTGAGAAAATCAGGCTACAACCTCCATCCAGTCCTTAGCCTCCTGTGGATCCATCTTGCCTTAGAACCTCGGAGGCCTCTGTAGCTGAAAATCATTCAAGGTGCTCAGTCGGCGTGCACCCTCTGCTGATGGGGCTGGTGGTAATGGCTAACCAATGGGTAGTAGTGTTGCTGGTACCCCACCCGAAGTTTCTAACACTGTAAGAGGGCCCTACACCGAGGCTTGATCATTCTATAGACGTAAGAATCTTCTCCCTTGAGAATCCTGGCTGGCTGTCTATGTGGGGACATCCTGAAAGAAAACAGGTGATCCATTGTCAATAAGTTATACCTGGTGAGCTGACTCAATGATATCATAAGATAAAACTTTTCAAAAGCACACACAATCGGTGTTTTTGTGCACTGTGTCTGAAATCAGAAGTTAGGGTCCTTGTGGCATCCTGCCTTTTTATCACGTAATCTTTCATTACATTATACAAAAATGAGTATCTTTAAGGTTTAGTGTCTTAGAAACCAGGAACTTAATACATGAAAACATAAAACATTCTTCCTAAACACTTGAAAAGATTATCCTTAGGTTAATCCTAGGTTCATTACTACATCTCATAACCTGGGGACATACATCAAAAGAAAGGGTGAGCAGAAGGCCCAGTAAGGGAAACAAGGGGAAACATTTAACATGTGAACTTGAGATACATCAACAATGTCATGAAAAAGAACTTTATTGCATGAGAAAGAAATCATGAGGCATATCATAATAAAAATAAAGTTTTTCATAACTTGAAGATGTGGCTACAACATTTAATATTGACATTCATTTCTGTTTCACCAAGGTCCATCCCCATGGTGTCCTTAAAAATTACCAAGGTTATTCACCAAGGCGTCGTTAAAAATAGTCATCTCTAGAGATTAAGTCTTTACCCAGTGCATTGGAGCACTATCAGGGCGCACCCTTGACATGTATTTATTATCATGTGAGCCACATATATCATCATCAATAATTTCATAAACAACCCATATAGCATAAAAGTAATGGGTTTCATTTCATAATCATAATGTTTTAAAAACTGCTTTAATGACATGATCTTTGTGTCACTTTAAAACCCACAGAAAAAGATGGTGGGTCTCATGTATGTAAATACAAGAATTTAAAATAGAAAATTTTGGTATCTATGTGAATACACCTATAGAAGAGAGATCTTTGAGTATTCACTTAATAAAATAAAGGAACATTGGAACAAGAGAGAGAGACATTTTGAGACGGAAATTCTGCAGCATAACGACTATGTTTCGGGGTTTTAGAAAACATTGAAAAGAGAGAGGACATGGGAAAAACATTCATAAATGACCCATAAAACAGTATAGGGACAGAATACGAAGGATATATGAACATGGTAATGAAATTTGAAACATATACCATATGTAATGAAGAACATGGAAGGAAGACAAAAATAAGATTTCTCTTATGAAAATTCGGCAGCCTAACAGCATCACTTAAACATCAAAAAATGAATTTATGAGATCAAATAGTGTCTCTCATCATATAAACATACAAGATCAGTATTATAGATATATAGATCATACCCCAACATAATAAAAAGGAACTTGAAAAGATTGACATGAAAGTAGAACTTTGAAAAATGAGAAAGCTGAACGAATCCCTTAAAAATTCAGTAGCCTAACGACGCCACATAAAACATCAAAATACTGAATTGAAGAGATAAAATAGGGTCTCTCATCATATGAACATAAAATATCAGTATGATAGATATATATATAATAACCCAACAAAATAAAAAGGAACTTTAAAGACTTTAAATGAAAGTAGAACTTTGAAAAATGAAAAAGGTGAACAAATCCCTTAAAAATTTGATAGCCTAACGATGCCACTTAAAACATCAAAATACTGAATTGAAGAGATCAAATAAGGTCTCTAATAAAATGAAAATAAATGATCAGTATGATAGATATAGAGATTATACCCCAACAATATAAAAATTAACATGAAATACATGACATGAAAATGGAACTTGAGAAGGGTGAAAGAATCCCTTAAAAATTCGGCAGCCTAACGACGCCACTTTAACATTCTTAAAATGAAATGATGAGAGAAAGAGAGTTTCTATCATCATATGAACATGAAAAAGACAGTATGATTAATATAAAAGAAAATCCTACAACATAAGATCATGGAGCATAAAAGAAATGACATAAAAGAGATTACTTGAAATGAAAGAGGGAGGTAGGATCCCTTACCTTAAAACGTAACTCTTAAAACTCAACGGTTGGGACCTTGAGGGCATGGGGGCACCTTGGAAGGACTCTTTGGGAGGTAATGAGACCAGAGCTTCGTTTGGGGAGGGTTGGGAGTCGAATGGATGAGAGTATGGCTTGGTATTTATAGGGAATGTGGGGGGACAAGCCATTAATGGCCAAGGGACACCTCATTAGTGGTTTTGGAAAAACCATGGGCTTGCCCAAGGTATTTTCCCACGGTATTGGACACTTGGGACACCTTATACCTTATCTTACTATTCTTAAGTCGACCATATTGATTACATATTTAATACATCATTTAGATGTCATTAAACATCTGTAACTTAAAAACTGTATTTTAACTATTCATCAAAAATTCATTTTTTTTCAGAAAAATTTCCAAAATTTACCTTGACAGAATATTGATGCTTTGAGTTCAGAAATGAAATCCATTTTATAAAAATAATTTTCTAAATATTTTTAATTAAATTTTAAATTAAAAAATACTATTCAACCGAAAAAACTAATACTTGACTAATAATTTATGAAACCGTTATTTAACCATTTTATTGAATCACATTACTTAATCAAGGATCCTAGATTATATTAATTCTTTATTTAAGTGATATTACTAATCCATTTGGTCACATTACTAATCCTAAGCAAAAAATCACTATTCATAATTTACTATTCATCAAAAATTATGTTGATCTTATTAGACTCTAAATTTAGTACTGAACATAATTGTAGAAGACCATTTTTTGAAACTAATTACACTTTTTTAAATATTTAAGGTTTACATAATTTTTTTTTAAATATAGTTTCTCTAAAAATCAACAAAAATATGCATACTATATTTATCCGGATATTTGAAAATTCATAAACTTCATCATAAGAAGAAATCAAAATTTTTATTTAAAACAAAGGATTACACAAGGTAGTTACGGTCTCCTTACATAGCGCCTTATCACACCAGCATATGACCTATGTGTAAGGTGTGCTAAGGTGAGAGAATCCAAGGGAGGCTCGGCCAACATCGCACGAGTAGAAATTTCTATCAGTTTGAACTTCTCGCGAAGGCGATTCTGTTGTAGCTTCACACGATGATGTTCGGCTTGGGTTTGGTCCAAAGCAAAGCCCACTGGTGCTACCTCCTTCCCAAGTACTATTAGATGGGCTTCGATCGGTCCAAGACTACTGGGTGAGGCCATCAAATCTTATTTCTATATTAATCAACCAATATCAATTGTATTTAGAGAAAAATATCTAAATGTTTAGTTTCCAGTGGTCATATTGACCCACGGTCATATAACAGTCAAAACCCAATAGTCTCATTTTAATTATACTCATGTTATCCAATGAATCAGTTTTGTTGAGTATAAAAAAAATAAATAAAATAACACAAAAAATTAGGAAACAAGATTTATTCAAAATTTTGGGTCATTAAAATCTTCCCCCCTTAAGAAATTGTGTCCTCGCAATTTTTAAAAATTGGGTTTTGAAATTTCATTGAAAGTCCCACACTATAAAAGGATTCAGTAAAACTATTACTTTAAAAGAAAGAAACGGAAGTAAAAAAGGTCACCCGAGTTAACCCGTACTAGGATCCCATGGAAGAAAACATGGACATGGAGGAAAAAACAAAGGGTCACGTTCTAAGGGAGAGAGATAGAAAACATGATTAGGAGAAGGTTAACAACAAGAAAATCAAAAACTTATGATGGGGCAAACAGTATTTGATTTCCTAGTAAGAAACTTTAACAGACATCGTTTTTTTATTTTCCTTTTCATAGTTTTGAGGAATTCATTTACTACCTAAAATAAAAACATAAGGAAATATACCTACCTTCAAGTAGAGTTTAATCCTTTAATAATTTTCTAACAAAACTAATCGTTTCTCCAAACGATTAGCATTCAAAAACACTTGGTCTCATCAATAGAACAAGAATAATCTTCTAGATAATCACGTATTCCACAAAAGAAAAACTATCTATCTTTAAACATTTATCCCAAAAACAGAAAGGGTAAGATAAAACAACTCTTCAAAAAGAAAGAATCCCATAGGAAGGGAAACTACTTTTAAATCTTCAAAGTTCCACTGTACTACCCAGAGTTCATCATAGACCATTCCATAAATAACTGTCCTTAAAATTCCTCAATATAAACCAAACTAAGATTGAAACCCAATTATAAGAATGATCTCATAACATAGTCTTCCAAGATAGAATTTATCGTTAATGTTTAAACGACATCAACCACTCTTATCATCTTATAATAAAACTAACTAACCTAATCACATTTTCCCCATGACAGGTTAATCATTTCCATATGTAACCTAATTTACTATAAGTCCTCCTTAAATTCATCGGTTCGTCAAAATATATGTCAACCTTTACTCCAAAAAGAAAATACCATAGTAATCTATTTACCTCGATCAAATAGGGTTCCCAAAATAGTGAACGTCTTCCAAAATAATAATCATCTTTAAATCCCCTAATCATCTATGTCATATTAATACGGAAATCGTCACATTTCCTATCACATTGTTTTTTGGGACATGTTTTTACATTTCCCGCCATTAACTAAGGAAAGAAATTACAATTAGGGGCTTAAATACTTAGCCAATAATCATTAAAAGGAAACATAAAGCATAGAAACATAAAATTGTAGAATAAAAGTATACCCTAACTTGTGATCCCCTAGGTCCCAATCTAGGTCATCCATGATAATCTATTCTTATGTGAATCTTTATTTTATTTTATCTTTGTTCCTTTAATAATGGTTCATACTAAGCTTATGAATTTACCAAAGCATATCTCTCGGGAGTGTCGTAACCAAGAGTGCAGCAAGTCCCGTTGTCGTGTACCAGTTTCCATTCGAGTCTAGCTCAAAGAGGTGTTTTCGAGTTTTAACCCTATGTACATCTGTGCCAGATCCACCTCTACCTGCTCGTATCCAGACAAGCATGTATTTTCTTGGCAACCTCTTACTCAATAATCACCAAAATACTAGGAAAGTTTCCTATATTTAAACTTTTCTATAGGGTTCTTCCTAAATTTTTCATATCCTAATTTTCAAAATTAACTAAACCATCCTTTGATACCAAATGTGGAATCCTGCCTTTTTATCACATAAACTTTCATTACATTATACAAAAACGAGGATCTTTAAGATTTAGTGTCTTGGAAACTAGGAACTTAATACATGAAAACATAAAACATTCTTCTCAAACACTTGAAAGGCTTCTCCTTAGGTTCGTCCTCGGTTCATTACTGCATCTCATAACCTGGGGACATATATCAAAAGAAAGGGTGAGCAGAAGGCCCAGTAAGGGAAACAAGGGGAAACATTTAACATGTGAACTTGCGATACATCGACAATGTCATGAAAAAGAACATTAAGCATGAGAAAGAAATCATGAGGCATATCATAATAAAAATAACGTTTTTCAGAACTTGAAGATGTGGCTACAACATTTAATATTGACAATTATTTCTGTTTCACCAAGGTCCATCCCCAAGGTGTCATTAAAAAATACCAAGGTTATTCATCAAGGCGTCGTTAAAAATTGTCATCTCTAGAGATTATGTCTTTACACAATGAATTGTAGCTCTATCCGGGCGCACCCTTGACATGTATTTATTATCATTAGAGCCACATATATCATCATCAATCATTTCATAAACAACCCATACAGCATAAAAGGAATGGGTTTCATTTCATAATCATAACGTTTTAAAAACTTCTTTAAAGACATGATCATTGTGTCACTTTAAAACCCACAGAAAAGGAAGGTGGTTATCATGTATGTAAATTAGAGAATTTAAAATAGAACATTTTTGTATATATGTGAATACCCCTATAGAAGATATTTCTTTGAGTATTCAATTAATAAAATAAAATAACTTTAGAACAAGAGAGAGCGATATTTTGCGACGGAAATTCTACAACATAACGACTATGTTTCGGGGTTTTAGAAAACATTGAAAAGAGAGGGGACATGGGTCAAACATTCATAAATGACCCATAAAACAGTATAGGGACAGAAATGAAGGATATATGAACATGGTAATGAAATTTGAAAGATATACCATATGAAATGAAGAACATGAAAGGAAGACAAAAATAAGATTTCTCTTATGAAAATTCAGCAGCCTAACGGCGTCACCTAAACTTCAAAAAATGAATTGATAAGATCAAATAGGGTCTCTCATCATATGAAAATAATGGATAATTATGATAGATATAGATATCATACCCCATCATAATAAAAAGGAAGTTGAAAGACTTGACATGAAAGTAGAACTTTGAAAAATGAGAAAGGTGAACGAATCCCTTAAAAATTCGACAGCCTAACGGCGCCACTTAAAACATTAAAATACTGGATTTAAGAGATAAAATAGGGTATCTCATCATATGAAAATAAAAGATCAGTATTACAGATATAGAGATCATACCCCAACAAAATAAAAAGGAAATGCACGACTTGACATGAAAGCAGAACATTGATAAATGAGAAAGGTGAACGAATCCCTTAAAAATTCGGCAGCCTAACGGCGCCACTTAAAAATTCAAAATACTGAATTGAAGAGATAAAATAGGGTCTCTCATAATATGAACATAAAATATCAGTATGATAGATATAGAGATCATACCCCAACAATATAAAAAGGAACCTGAAATACATGACATGAAAATAGAACATGAGAAGGGTGAAAGAATCCCTTAAAAATTCGGTAGCCTAACGACGCCACTTTAACATTATTAAGATGAAATGATGAGAGAAAGAGGTGGTATCTCATAATATTAACAAGAAAAATAGAGTATAATGAATATAAAATAACATACTCCAACATAAGATCATGGATCATAAAATAAATGACATAAAATGGATTACTTGAAAAGAAAGAGGGAGGTAGGATCCCTTACCTTAAAACGTAACTATTAAAACTAAATGGTTGGGACCTTGAGGGCTTGGGGGCACCTCGGACGGACTCCTTGGGAGGTAATGAGACCAGAGCTTCGTTGGGGGAGAGTTGGGAGTCGAATGGATGAGAGGATGGCATGGTATTTATAGGGAAAGTGAGGGGACAAGGCATTAATGGCCAAAGGGACACCTCATAACTTATCTTACTATTCATAAGTCGAACATATTTATTACATACTTAATACATCCTTAGATGATGTCATTAGACACCAGTAACTTAAAAACTATATTTTCACTATTCATCGAAAATTCATTTCTTTCAGAAAAATCCCCAAAATTTACCATAACATAATATCGATGATCTGAGATCAAAAATGAAATCCATTTTATAAAAATAATTTCCTAAATATTTTCAATTAAATTTTTAATTAAAAAACACTATTCACGTGAAAAAACTAATACTTGACTAATAATTTATGAAACCGTTATTTAACCATTTTATTGAATCACATTACTTAATCGAGGTGCCTAGATAATATTAATTCTTTATTTAAGTGAGATTACTATACCATTTGGACACATTACTAATCCTAAGCATAAAATCACTATTCATAATTTACTATTCATCAAAAATTAAGTTGATCATTTTAGACTCTAAATTTCATACTGAACATAATTGTAGAAGACCATTTTTTGAAAATCATTACACATTTTTTATTATTTAAGGTTTACATAATCATTTCTTTTAAAATATACTTTCTCTAAAATTCACCAAAAATATACATTCTATATTTATCCGGACATTTGAAAATTCATAAACTTCATCATAAGAAGAAATCAAATTTTTTATTTAAAACAAAGGATTACACAAGGCAGTTACAGTCTCCTTACATAGCCCCTTATCACACCAGCATAGGACATTTGTTTAAGGTGTGCTAAGGTGAGAGAATCCGAGGGAGGCTCGGCCAACATCGCACGAGTAGTAATTTCTATCAGTTTGAACTTCGTGCGAAGGCGATTCCGTTCTAGCTTCACACGATGATGTTCAGCTTGGGTTTGGTCTAGAGCAAAGCCCAGTGGTGCTACCTCCTTCCCAAGTTTTGTTAGATGGGCTTCGATGGGTCCAAGACTACTGGGTGAGGCCATCAAATCTTCTTTCTATATTAATTAACCAAGATCACTTGTATTTAGAGACAAATATCGAAATGTTTAGTTTCCAGCGGTCATATTGACCAGTGGTCATATAACAGTCAAAACCCAATAGTCTCATTTTAATTATACTCATGTTATCCAATGAAACAGTTTTGTTGAGTATAAAAAAATAAAATAATGCACAAAATTAGGAAATAAGATTTATTTAAAATTTTGGGTCGTTACAGTCCTGGTGTATGGATACGTTGGCTACCACACCAACACTGGAATCCCCAAACTAAAAACTATACTCATAACACATAACACTATTTCCATATAGAAAAGATCACATTCTTAGTTCTTCTATAGAACAGACTCCTCTAATACTACATTTTCACGACCTGTCCCCCAGGGCCCGTGTCGTGACTACCCCAAGACCACCTTCCATAGCCTATGGGCTGGATACTAGCACCCAAAAGGTTTATCCCTATAACAGAAAGGCATTTCCTTTGACCCTATACAAACACACAATCCTAGAACACAACTAGAAGCAACCATAGAGTAAAATATTATCTGATAATGTGTACTGAATATTAAGGGGCCGGTATACAAGCCCAATAGAAATGGTACAAGTACAACTAAAAAGATGAAACTGCCATGGATCGTCCACCGATGATCTAACCAGATGTGTAGGTCTAACTAACGATCATTAGTTACTGCAACACGTCACATCAAACGGTCCACCTCTAAGCACCGTCCAACCCTAGCTCCCTCAACCTCGATCAACAATGACAATCTACTGTAAAAGTCACAATAAGGTGCGGGTGTAGCCCATGTATGGGTGAGTATAACAATAGTTAGTAGGGACCCTGAGACCCCCAAATGTCTCCCAGTGTTCAATAAATGATAAACCAAAAGGAAGGACCTCAAACACAAAGAATGAAGAGGTAATCAACTCTTCTTAGGTATATGCCCATTCATATACCAAATTTATCATGATATACTCATCTCTTACACGAGGAAACATAAGGATCAAAATTTTATGGAATTAGATCAATTGATCCATGAGGGATGAATACAACCAAGGTAACACCATGAAGGTAAATGTTTCACAAAGGTAACACCACTGAGGTAACACCATGAAGGTAAAATTACCACAAAGGTAACACCAGGAAGTTAACACCAAGAAGGTAAAAGTACTAAAATGTTAAAGACTCAGCTCACACAGTGTATATAACACAAGAGTATAAGTAGAAATGATTACTCGTAAATCTAGATCATCTAATTCAGTTGAGAGGCTCAGTTTCTGACCCTCACAAGATCGATAGATTCTGACCTACACAAGATCACTAGGCACTATCCCACACAGGATTTCTAAGCACTGACCCACATAGGATCGTTACATTCTGACCCATATTGGATTGATGTTCTTTCTTCACGTTATATCCAGCCACATGTTTTTATCACTAAGAACTCTTGACTACGGTGGGATCTTCTCCTCAATCAATCAGTCATACCACAACCACCAAAAATTTACACGATAAAGTATTCCAAATAAATTACATGTCATAAGGGTTCCAACGCGATAGACATCGCTTTAATCAGACACACGATATGTAAGTTATAAGCATTTTAGTACTGAGGGCCAGGTTGGGTTTAGGTTCTATCCAACCAAGCCATACACCAAATTTCTCCAAAATGCACGTGGAGTATACCAAAAGGACTGTATCTCTCCATGTATCCCAACACCATAGACAGTTCATCAAACAGATGCTTAGTTCCCATGTTATGGTTGTTTTTAGTAAAACTGCCCCAAAAAGGGTCAGGGTCTGGTCCAACCCGGACATACTGACCATGCCCAACCCAAACTGACCAAGGCCGGCCCAGATGGGTTGGGCCAGGGCGGGCTTGGCTCGTTGGGCCGTGGACCGGCCCAGCCCTCCTAGGCAATGCGGCCACAGGGCAGGCACGCCCCGTTCGACTGAGGGGAGCTACCCATTGGGATCACATTGCCTGGCCCACAGAGGGCGCGACATGGTGTGCTCACATAGCCTAGCCTGCGGAGGGTCATAACACACTGGAGGCATGGATCGTGGGGCTCGCACAGTACGGGACACGGTGGGCACGTCCTGCTACATGAGGACCACCCTAGCTGGTGCGTGAGGGGGCGGAGGGGGGGGGGGGGGTGACGCACCCCCTTTCTCCTGAATGAATAGTCCATTCTGATGGTGAGGCCGCGATGCCATGTGGTGCCACTTCATCTCCATGGGACCCGCAAGAGGTGGGTCCCTCCACCGCCACGTCTTGGAGTCGTGGGCACATCAAGCACTGCATGATGGAACACCGCTCCACCTTCCCGGCCAGTCGGTGCCAGACGACAAGCTCAACCACCGCGGCTGAAAAGCCGCAGCCTCCTCCTTCTGTGGTGCACGACAACACGCCACCTCCTCCACGTCCAATCGATGTCAGACACCACCTTCACCCGCTGGCATCGATCGCTAGTGATTTTGTGCCTGTGCCACCCCGACAGAATTCCACGGGTCCCCATGTGAGTGTCCCGTTTTCCATCCAAATGTACCAACGGCCCTCTTAGGACACCCTCTTCGCCGCTTGTCTAGTTGTTTCGAAATCTATATTATCCGAAAAAAATCCTGCGAGGAAAACATTGGTAAAAAAAGTTGCAGAGGGTTTCAGCCTTATTTGTTTGGACCATGCCCTCCGTGTTAGCTCTATATCTTAAGGGAAGAATGAGATTGATAATTTTTTTAAAACTAAAACCAGATAAAAACCCTTCCTCAACATTCGTAGAAGAACATCCGTGGTTGAGATGAAGTCAGTTTTCATCGGTTTATGATTTAGTTGTTCTCGTCACCATTTTATAGAACCTACTCCATCCTCCAAGTGGTTGGTGTCGCGGTACATTTCTAGAGCTTCGTCGGTTGCTGAAGTCATGAAAACACTTCTCCCCGAGCTATACATAAATTTGAGAGGGGGAGGGTGAGTAACACCATTGAGAATTTATGAGGATCATTTAATGAATTAACCTCCTAAATTCCAACAGTGATGTCACATAGATTGAGGCGACAAGCCAATTAATGGCTTGACATTACATTGGTTCTACCACTGAAGCTTGTCCATTGGATGAGAAGAAAAATAAAAATAAAATAACATTGTTATTTTAATATTCATTTAAATGTCCGAAATCTAACTTCTTATCCTGACCTACTGCTATCGAAGTGATGATTTCGTTAAGTGAATCTCAGTTCTACAAATTCAATTGTGCTCTCAGATTTTTAATTCGGGAACCGGTTCAAAAGTTAGAAAATGCCACTCATGCGTTTACTGAACATTTCATTAAAAAATTAGAAATTCATTCCAGGAACACCGGGTTTCGTAATCACACGCCGTCAATTTTTGAAGACTCCAAATAATTCTATATAATTAAAAAATATTACATGAAAAAATATGGGTCTTTATATGTCTCTAATAGGGAAATTTGTGATGAAATTCCCTTACATTACATTTGGACTTCTTGTAAAAAATTTGAAATTATTTTATAAAAAAATCTATACATTAAAAATATATTATATAACCATAATTATATATAGCATAACACATAAGATTTATTTATGAACATTTATTTCATGTTTATTAATAATTTTTCTTTAAAATAACTTTTTGTGTAATAACTGTTTTTTTGTGTATCTTTTGATATGGTATTTTCCATCCTTATACATTTAACATGGTTCAATAATCTCTATAATTTAATCGATGATATTTATATATCATATATATAAATAATATATGTATTTATAGTGTTCAATATAAATTAGATATTGAAAATCAATTAAACTATTCATGGAGATGGTGTGTAGTACATACACATGAATATTGCTTCCATTAGCTCAGTAGATGACATTGAACCATGGTAAATAATATATTAACTTTATATATGAAAATTATGTCATATATATTTTTAAATTCTATACATTTCATTATTACCTTTCAATTAAAGCGTGCATGAAGAATGGATCACATCACTTCGTGAGGCTGTAGTCTTCTATACGCATGAGCGAAGCTGTCGTATTCCCATGAAATGGAATGAAAGATAGTATATGTTATATAATATTTGAATAAATATAATAATATAATAAATAAAACATGTAATCATAATTTTCATCATTATATCTAGCTGGGAGAGGTGGTGATTGGAAAATAATTGCATCTATTCAGCAGACGGTAGTCCACCATACACATGATGTACAATTTTGTTTCTCAATGCATTGAAGTGGATATAGATGATGGTTGATACATATATCTAATAATATCTTTATATATTTTATATAATAGGGTTATTATATTGTATTTATTAATTCATGGAGGAAAAAGTCAATAGAATAAGTAAAAAATAGACTTTTGGTAAGATAATTTTCTCTCCCTAGAAAAATTCCCTTTAGATATTTTATTGATGACAATTAGGATGGAATATAGGTATGAAAAAAATCACTAGAAGATTGATAATGATGTTATGGAGGAATTTATTAGGGTATGGTCTGCACAAATGACAAAAGTGTCATAAATAATATAAGGGATGATGTTCCCTTTTATAATTAAGGAGGAGTGACATTTTTATAAATACCCAAAAATATTCAATATTAGGAAGACACACTTATGCCATGTGCCTCTGAAATTGATAAATATTTGGTTGTATGGGAGATATTTTCAAGACATTCGTAGATAAGAATACATAGTTTTCAAACTTTTTATTCCTTAAAGTTTATGTTTATATAATTATACCATTTTAGTAAACACAATGTTTACTTATATATTTGTATTCTTTCTTGGTAATTTATTCATTAAGAATAAAATTATAATTTTCCATATTAGATAATTTTTACCCATTCATTATAAATATTAATTCATTTTATTTAATAAAAAATCCATTTTATGTAAAAAGAAATTAATATTAATACATGTGCACGTAACACAGAAACACCCCTTTACACCTTTATCAATTTAATTTTTTTTAATTATATATATTAATATTTATCTAAAATAATTAATTATACATTATTATAAATTAAAATAATTTTATACCAAATTTGTAATCAATTTTATAATGTTAAAATCATGTTAGTGGAAGAATTTGATTTTATATTAACCCCGTATATGCAATAAAAACTACTTTTCATTTTCATAATTTTCATAATAATATATATATTTTAATATAAAAATTAAATTTGAAATTGATTCCAATAACCAATGTTATAGTAAAAAATATATTATTTAATTATTTTTAATTTTAATCCCATACTAATATAAATTGGATCTTTAAAATGAATTAAATGTAAGGGTTATTTTAAATAAAAATCATCAATTTTTTACAATCCATCGAAAAATTAATATTTTCTGAAAAATATTAAAAAATAACTCAATGATAATTTTTTCATGCTGATTACAGAAAAAATTCATTCTATTAATGAAATTTAAAAAATTCATAAAAAATTATTTAATATTTTTGTTCAGAAAATTAAATAAAAATCAATTTTCGAGAAAAAATTATATTTAAGTCCAATAATGGTTTTAGTATAAGTTAAATACTAATTTATTAATATATTTTTTTATAAACCCTTCATGATTGAATTTCAAAATGCGGTTTTGTCAACTCATAATTTTAAATATAACAACTAGGTTATAAAATTTGGTTTTAAAAATATTATTAATAGAATATTGTTGTTCATTAAGACTATATGGTTGGGTGTAACACAAGATATTGAATAAATTAATTTTATTCAAAAAAATATTTCATAAAATCATTTAGTGTTATAGATTATATTTTAAATACTTGGCATTCCTCATAGTAATGGTCTACCAAACCATATATTAAATGTTATTCCTTTACTAGCTATACAAAATGTATCACATGGTTATTCCTAGGACCCCACATGGTTACTATTACAATATGAAAAATATTCCAAATTTAACTAAAATGATGAAAATATAAACCACAAGATTTTTGGACGGTTTACTAAGTGTTCATGCTTACTTTCCGGCCCATCATAACTTTATGAGTTATAAAAAATTATAAAACAATATATCAGAAACTAAAAATACCTAACATTGATATTAATTTTTTTTAAGTAATTTTATTAATAAAATACAATTTGTGAAATGATAAAATGGATTATTCTATAGAAACTATTTATGTAACTTAAAAAAATTTATAAAGTGGTTCAACAGATGAGTTAAGATCTAAATTGTAATCCCACAATATTTTAAAATAAATGTCATTTTTATATATCATGTATGACATAACACCATTTTTAGTAGGGAATATAAAACCAAAAACAATTATGATATATTTCATTAAATTCAATCCCTTTTATAGCTTCCAATGCACAAAACATCATGTTTCAAAAACATGATACTCTATCAATATATTATTATTTCAAAAGAAAATTATAATCTAGCCACAATGATTGAGTGTATGAATAGTAATAACAAAATTATGAAACTTATTTGGTGTAAAAACCTATATAATAAAATCAATGGTTATGTAATTATTATAAATTAAAAAAGAAATATTTTAATGAGAATGAAAAGTTTTCTAAAAACCTTAATTTTTATAAAATGAGGATTAATCATAGTTTTGACACATAATTTTTATTTAAATTTTACCCATATAGAAATATTAGTAGAGAAAGTGAACTTCAATTTTAAAATTTACATGTCTTAATTATATTTGGGTTAATATATGATAATTTTTTGAAACAAATTTTTTTTATAAATAGTGAAAAATACAGAAGTTTTCTGAATTTTTTTTAAATTTAAAAAATTTTACAAGGAAATTTATTTTTTAAATAAGTTTTCGAGAAAAATGATTTTAATTGTATACAATATAACATATTTTTGTCATGGAAATAATTTTCATAATATATTTTCATATTAAAACAATCTATATTTATGAGAATTTCCACTTTAAAAAACTTCTCTCTTGTCACATATATTGTTTAATTTTAAATTTAAATCTACCACTTCTTTGGATTATATTAGAAAAAATTGATTCAACAAGTGGACATATTATAATTTTTATAATCTTATAATATCATGAAATTTTATTGACCATTATGTATATTGAATAAAATAAAATTTAATTTCCTCAATTATAGTAAAAATGGATTCTCTAGGTGTAAACTATGAAGATATTGAATTAAAATGAAATGAACTCTTAAAAAACCAACTAAATAGAAATATTTACACCATATCACCAATATTGTTCAACAATGATCCATTTTTCTAGCTTATGTAATGAGAAAAATGTGGATAACACTTAATCTCTTAGAAAATCATGTATATCCTCTTATCCACTTCTAAATGGCCAGACACTGTCCCACCATATTCAAACTTCCTTAAAAATTTGATTAATTAAATATCTATACGTAGCACTTAATTACATATAGAAATATGCAAGTCAACTTTTTTAATTATGAATTCCTTATAAATATCCAATAGTTATAAACCTAAAAAGACACTCCAAGGAAAGGGTAAAATTATTACAAGTTTTTATTAATATTATTTCTTCTTATACCTAATTCAAAGAATCATAAACAATGATAATATATTAACATTGTTATAATAAATATACTTATATTTTATTATGATAATTTATTCATCTATATACTTCTCGAATTCCATCAAATATGGAACCAAACTATCGATTGTGTGTTCGACAGACTACTGCTTTGTGAACCAATGCAATTCATTTTCCTTCACCAACATCCAATGATTGAAATAATTATTGAGTTAACATATTTATATGATATTTATTAAATTATTATTATTTATAAATTAATATATCACATATAACATCTTAATTTATATTCTTTAGGGATCTAATAACATTTCTAAGGTGTACGTTAGACTTCTGCATCGCGAAGTAATGTGTTATATTTATCATTATTGATTTATATGGAGAAAGTTTCGGACATTATTAAGGAATATATTTGATATTTAGGACCCAAATATAACTCTATAAATATTATAACATAACTAATATCCTTACTTCTAATCCATTGGAAAACAATAACATCACTCATGCATACATTTGGAATACCACCTCCACGGGGTGATGAGTAATATATTTCATATTAATTTTTCTTGGTTGTTAATAATAATTTACGTTAGTAATATATATAATATTAATGAAAAATAACTATTCTATAATAATAAATTAATATATTTTTAATTTAATTTTATTAGTTGTGAAAAATGGCAGCATAGTACAAGCATATGTACAAATCAACATCTACATGAATAGTGACGTCCATTTTCTATATCTAACATTTATAGATTACTATAAATTATTAAATTATGTAAATATATGATATTTTTATAAATGTTAAAATATGTATGTTATTTTACCATGATCAAATTAAATGGACTAAACTTTTAAAACTAAAACATGAATGAAAAATGAATCATTATATCTCACAATGTGAAAGGAATATCGTTTTAATTTGTATGGAATGAAATGAATTTTCTTTGATCATAAACAATAATTTTATTAATTATTATTTTATAATTTTTTAAATTTTATTTTGAAAACAATGTATTTTCCTTCTTTTGGAATTTTTTTGTATTAAAATTATTTTTTCAAAGAGAAACAATATTTTCATCAACAATGTTGTTAATGAAATTGTTTTTTAATTATATTCATTGAATACATCAACTATTTCGGGTAATTATGATCAAATGGTGATATTTTTTTATTTATATAATAATTATTCTTTCATTAGTTGGTTTTTAATAAATTTTCAAAGGGCATATAATGTTATTACCATTCACCATATTATTCTGGAAAATTTATTATAATATTAATAATATTGGGGTATATATTAAATTTTTTCATGATTTTTTTGAAAATAAAAGATCATATTAATTAATTTCACCCCATTATTAAGAGAAATTATTTGGAATTAGTGTGTGATTTATGGTATTGGTTATATATATATCATACTGATGCATTGATAGGTCTCTTGAGAAAAATCAATTAGCCCAATTAGACATGTTTTTTCCCACAGATTTAAACTCTAAATTGAAAGGTCTTCAAAATATTTTTCAGACGTCCAAAATTATTAATTCAATTATTATTTGATTATTTATTTATTTCCATGTGATTATTATTTTATTTATAATATCCATGGATGTGTTTTAGGATGAAATTATTATTTATATTGATTTATTTGATCATCATTTATATATACCATATTAGACCAAGTTTATTTTTTAAATAGAATGTGTTTAATTTGTTACATTTTTGAATATATTATACATATTTATCCAAGAAAATTTATATTGTATTCATACTCATAATGAGATTCATTACTCACCCCTTATATATGTTGTATTTTACCAAAGATACTAGGATGTGTTTTTGATTGATATATATGGACACAATGTAAGGAATTATGGAATTCTGAATGAAGAGTTGATTATTTTATGGTTTGAATTATATTGTTAATTTAAAGTATGTATCTAGATAAATATTACTGTAAAACTCTTATATCCTTCAAGATGAGATTCCTTATAAGGCCCCATCCTTAAACCTTACTTAATCTTGAGTTATTACAAGATTACACGTTGAGGATCTTTTTAGGTTTAGAGTTTTAGAGAATTAGATCATGAAACTTGCATTACATTCCACATTTAAACAAATTGGTTACATAAAAGACAGTATTCATTCTTCCCATCAACGGAAACATATTGAAAATAAACATGGATTCTTTCATGACACATCCTTGACACTATAATCACATCTTGTACCTTTACCTAGACCTGTGAAAAGCATTTCAAAAACATGGGATGAGCATAAAAAGCTCAATAAGGGTTATAAAAATATGGAAAGGAAACATGGGTACATATATACATAAGAATGAAATCATACTTTACCCATAAAACATAGGGACTTTGACATACCTCATCAAATAGTGAATAAATCATAGAAATCATA
Source organism: Viscum album (assembly GCA_963277665.1). Taxonomy (NCBI): domain Eukaryota; kingdom Viridiplantae; phylum Streptophyta; class Magnoliopsida; order Santalales; family Viscaceae; genus Viscum; species Viscum album. Next base: position 1,872,140,901 of record OY728120.1, on the reverse strand, counting down.
AGACATAAAGGTAACTTGAGGCATTCATAACATTCTTACGTAGGGAGTAACCCTCTTAATTACGTTTGGAATACCCATCACAGTATATTCCCTAAATCTCTTCAGAGAAACCTTAATGTTTCACTCCTTCGCGTTACCCAATGCATTGGAGAGCTATATCGGGCTCACCCGCCCTTAGTTTATCACGGAACCACCCGTTTTCATAATAATTCCCAAGAACCATAACATAAATGTGTCACATAAAACATGCATAAAGGTAACATAACATTTCCACATTTCAATTACAATATAACATTTTAGTATATTGAAATAATTAATCCATTCAAAAAGAAACCATTTCCAAAACCATTTAAAACATTTAATAAAGAGATTTTTGAATCAAAGTGTCCCATACAACCTTGAAGCTTAAAATTTTAAACCATTAATATCCATATAAATAAATCCTTAAAACCATTTTTAAAACATGGATATTAATAAGAACAAATAATTAAAACATTTAAAATGATATTTTGGTTAAAGGGGTTTTACCAAAAATAGAGACACTTGAATACAATAATTGAGGAATAACATTTAGTCAGAACTTTATAATATCAGGAGAATAAATTTATTCATGATATAATACTCCAAAGGACAGTATATACACTATATAAGAGTGAATTGGTGCATAACAACAATGAACCCTAAATAGAAATGTCAAATGTGACGAAATCCCTTATAAAGAAGGTATCCTTAAATTAAGGACACATCATTCTCAAAAATATGTGTGAAAAATATAAATACACCCAATATAAGTGGATATTAAGTGTAAAACAATAAAAGTACATTCACACATATTCAATGGATGACATATTCAATGACTACATGTTGAACCCAAAGAAATCGAAATTGGGTTAAAAAGTTCCCTTGACAGCCTAACGGCATCACATAAAAATGAGTTGATGAGAGATAAAAAGTGAATCTCATCACTTGGACATAAAATTTACATCAATAAGGATATATGAGAACATATCCCAACATAAAAATATGTAAATTAAAAGACCCAACAAAAGAAGTCTTTTAATAAAGAGGAGGGTGAAAGGTTCCCTTACCGACTTCGGTATCTTTCAAATAATACACCCCATGAAAGAAGGACAGTAGATCATTGATGTAAATACTCATAAACGAAATTATATTACACAAAGAGTAGAATAATGGGCAGTACATACACCACTCAATGGAATTTGTGGAAAACGTAGCATAAATCTCACGAAAATAAAAGTGAGATGAAAAATCCCTTACGAAAACTCGGCAGCCTAACGGCGCCACATAAAACTTCCGAATATGGATTGAAGAGATCAAATAGGGTATCTCATCACATTACAATAAAATGTACAGAAAGAGGAATATAAAAGAACATCCCCCAAAATTACAAAGAGGAGCTTAAAAGAAGTGACATAAAGGAGAGTACTTAAAAAGAAAGAGAGAGGTTAGATCTCTTACGAAAGTTCGGCAGCCTAACGGCGCCACTCAAAACCTCCAAAATGGATTGATGAGAGAGAATAGGGTCTCACATCACATGAACATAAAAATTACAGTATGTTTAATATAAAATATCATCCCAATAACATGAAATATGAGCTTTAAAAGGAATGACATAAAAGTGTGTACTTAAAAAGAAAGAGAAGAGTAGGATCCCTTACCTCGGGTCCGACTTGACTCGATCGTTCTTTAATCTCCTAAATAATAAACTTGAGTTAATTTCTACTTCCTTAAGAACCTTTTTCAAGTTCATTATTCCTTTTATATCACTTATTACCATGTCATAAACATTATTTAATCATTTAAGTTAATAATATTTGTTTTGCCGATATTTGGTTCTTAAGTCGAAAGTGGACTTCTTACAATTACATGTTGTTCATGTGGCCAAATGTTTATTATATCCAGAATTGTATTCATGATTTAGATATCATATATGTCATATATATCCACTACATTCATGCATTTATAACATTACATAATCATTTAGAGGTAAGAAATGAAATGCACCGTTCATGGAGACGGTAAGCCGTACGTACGCATGAACGCTACTTTCATTTCTATTTCGTATTTTATAGAATGGAATAATAATGATATAAAGGTATATTATAATTCCAGTATAATATCATATATAATATCATAGTTCCATCCTTTATACATCCCACATATGGTATTTAACGAATCTAATCACTTTGAGGGGGCGGTAGTCCGCACTTCCTTAAATGAAGATATCGCGTTTACCCATAATGGAAACCATAAAGGTATGCCCAAAATGAAAAACACAGAAGCTTAAGGAAAAAATAAACATATTATATATCATATATAAAAATAGTGACATCATAATGGCCACCTTTGAAGGTTTTAAATGAGTATTGAACAATCATCGTTTCGGGAGGCAGAATTTCGCCATCCACGGAAATCGTATGTTCTTTAACCATTTAATGTAGTTGTGTGAGAGTGTAGCTCGAATGAATCTTATAACAAAATCCTAGTATATTGAAGATACTTTTTTTGTTACAAAAGAAGTACATAAAAAGAGTTTAGGGGGTTGGAGAAGCAAAATAAAACAAATGAACATGAGAGAATGGATTACCTTTAAAAGTGTAACTTCTTTTGATTTGAGACTAAAGGCTTCCTTTGAAAGGATTATGCCCAAAGGGAATCCTCTAGTATGAGGAGAGGGATGTGTAGAGAGTAAATGGTCAGGGTTTGGCCAATCTAAAGGCTTGAGGAGTGTGTGTAATGAGGTAGAGGATGGGGCCTTTTATAAGAGGAGAGGAGGGGCACTTTTGGAAAGTAAGAAATATTACTTTATTTGAAAATGTGTTTCGGTTTTAAAAGGTCCCACATTGATATAATTCGTGGATAAGGTGATAAGGGTTCGAAATCCACCCATACAATAAGTTTTGGACATGTTTAGGTCATAGATTTTACATTATCTTCTCATTTTATTTAAATCGTCAGATAATGATGTCATCGCTACATCATTATGATGTCATAAATAATTTAATTTATTTAATGTCTAAAAATTATAAAAAAATTACTATGATGTAGGTAATCTTTCTAGATATCCAATGACTATTTATAATAAACTCTCTGACTTGTATAACCCCACTTAAAATTATTTTTATTAAAACATATCATGTTTGTGTCATTTTTACTTTTACATTAAATAAAAAGTTATTTATGTCATTTCCCAACCAAAGTGGCTCCATTGGGTCCCCAAGTTGACCCATGGATTGTATTGGTCGCCCATTACACATCCAATGAGGTTAGGACATGTGTCAAGTTCATTTCATATTATTAAAACATTATTTTTACATTAAACTACACTAATTACCTCTAATCGCGATTAAAAACTTAATAAGTTACTATTCACCAAAAAATTATTTTTATCCCATTGAACCACATTTTACATCTTAATGAAAACCATGTATGTCGGGTTTTTTAAATTCAAAACACAAATATTGAAAAATTTCATTTAAACTGAAAAATCAGTTTTTATAAGTACCACTTAGTGGTGTCACTATTCATCAAAAATTGATGTTTTTCAGAAAAATCCCAAAAATTCACCCTAAGATATATTTGATATTAAGAATTCAAAAATGAAGCCTATTTTAAAAAATTAAAAACATATAAGTAAGATTAATTAATTTAATAATTAATTCCCGATGTCAGAGAAAATAGCGTGTTTTTATGAAACAATAAGTATCAAAAGATTGACACTGGTTTAAGTCTGATTTCAAAGTGAAATTAATTTCAATGACCACTATTGGATTTAATGGTAATAATATATTCTAATTTTACTTTAAAACCAGTTCAAAAGATAATCTAATCATATAAATAAATTAGATTAAAAAGAGGTTTTGAATTAAAATACATCATTTTACACTATTCATTAAAAAATTAACTTTATCGGAAAGATACCAAAAATTTACACTAAGTAAATTTTGATGTCCCGATTCTTAATAAGAGTTTTATTTGGTCCAAAAGAATGTTTAATAGTGAACAAAACTATATTTAATGATGGTTCAACATCAAAAGGCGATAAGTGAACCTTTAGTGAAAACTAGGGCATATACGCCTAAAATTGAATTCTTTCCGTATTTTAAGCCTCTATCATTTATTGGATAATTGTAAAAACATTTAAAAACATATATAATCATATTTTAGTAATTTCTATCCATTCCCTCCATTACAATGGCTACATGATAACTACGATTTAAAATAATATTATTTTATTATTAGAGTGCAACGTAAGATTCCCAAGAAACTCGTTGTTGCGTGTTGGGTACGCCATCGAGCATAGCAACCCATTAAAGTAATATTAATACTTTATTCACAAATATAGATAAATATAAAAGTGTCATATTCTTTATTTACTTGGGGTGTTACATCCTTCCCCCCTTTTGGGAATTGCGTCCTCGCAATTTTTAAAATTGAGCTTGGAAACATCCTTGAACGTCACATTCACTAAGATATACTTACTCATTCACTTTATCTAAAACTAGGACTCTTTCTGAAATCCTAACCATTATGGTAATGTCACTTATGCTTAAAGAATACCCTAACCTCTAAAGTAGTCTAAACCGACCTCTGATACCAACTATAAGGCCCCAGCCTTAAACCTTACTTAATCTTGAGTCATTACAAGATTACACGTTGAGGATCTTTTCAGGTTTAGAGTTTTAGAGAATTAGATCATGAAACATGAATTACATTCCACATTTAAACAAAGTGGTTACATAAAAGACAGTATTCATTCTTCCCATCAACGGAAACAAATTGAAAATAAACATGGATTCTTTCATGACACATCCTTGACACTATAATCACATCTTGTACCTTTCCCTAGACCTGTGAAAAACATTTCAAAAACATGGGATGAGCATAAAAAGCTCAATAAGGGTTATAAAAATATGGAAAGGAAACATGGGTACATATATACATAAGAATGAAATCATACTTTACCCATAAAACATAGGCACTTTAACATACCTCATCAAACAGTGAATAAATCATAGAAATCATAAGACATAAAGGTAACTTGAGGCATTCATAACATTCTTACGTAGGGAGTAACCCTCTTAGTTACGTTTCGAATACCCATCACAGTATATTCCCTAAATCTCTACAGAGAAACCTTAACGTTTCACTCCTTCACGTTACCCAATGCATTGGAGAGCTATATCGGGCTCACCCACCCTTAGTTTATCACGGAACCACCTATTTTCATAACAATGCCCAAGAACCATAACATAAATGTGTCACATAAAACATGCATAAAGGAAACATAACATTTCCACATTTCAATCACAATATAACATTTTAGTATATTGAAATAATTAATCCATTCAAAAAGAAACCATTTACAAAACTATTTAAAATCAAAGTGTCCCATACCACCTTTAAGCTTTAAATTTTAAACCATTAATATCCTTATAAATAAATCCTTAAAACCATTTTGAAAACATGGATATTAATAAGAACAAATAATTAAAACATTTAAAACGATATTTTGGTTAAAGGGGTTTTACCAAAATTAGAGACACATGAATACAATAATTGAGGAATAACATTTAGTCAGAACTTTATAATATCATGATAATAAATGTATTCATGATATAATACTCCAAAGGGCAATATATACACCATATAAGAGTGAATTGCTGCATAACAACAATGAACCCTCAATAGAAATGTCAAATGTGACGAAATCCCTTATAAAGAAGGTATCCTTAAATTAAGGACAAATCAATCTCAAAAATATGTGTGAAAAATATAAATACACCCAATATAAGTTGATATTAAGTGTAAAACAATAAAAGTACATTCACACATATTCAATGGATGACATATTCAATGACTACATGTTGAACCCAAAGAAATCGAAATTGGGTTAAAAAGTTCCCTTGATAGCCTAACGACATCACATAAAAATGAGTTGATGAGAGATAAAAAGTGTATCTCATCACTTGGATATAAAATTTACATCAATAAGGATATATGAGAACATATCCCAACATAAAAATATGTAAATTAAAAGACCCAACAAAAGAAGTCTTTTAAAAAAGAGGAGGGTGAAAGGTTCCCTTACCGACTTGGGTATCATTCAAAACATACACCCCATGAAAGAAGGACAATAGATCATTGATGTAAATACTCATAAAAGAAATTATATTACACAAAGAGTAGAACAATGGGCAGTACATACACCACTCAATGGAATTTGTGGCAAATGTAGCATAAATCTCACGGGAATAAAAGTGAGATGAAAAATCCCTTACGAAAACTCGGCAGCCTAACGGCGCCACATAAAACTTCCGAATATGGATTGATGAGATCAAATAGGGTATCTCATAACATTACAATAAAATGTACCGAAAGAGGAATATAAAAGAACATCCCCCAAAATTACAAATAGGAGCTTAAAAGAACTGACATAAAGGAGAGTACTTAAAAAGAAAGAGAGAGGTTAGATCTCTTACGAAAGTTCGGCAGCCTAACGGCGCCACTCAAAACCTCCAAAATGGATTGATGAGAGAGAATAGGGTCTCTCATCACATTAACATAAAAATTACAGTAATTGTAATATAAAAGATCATCCCAATAACAAGAAATATGAGCTTTAAAAGGAATGACATAAAAGTGTGTACTTAAAAAGAAAGAGAAGAGTAGGATCCCTTACCTCGGGTCCGACTTGACTCGATCGTTCTTTAATCTCTTGAATAATAAACTTGAGTTAATTTCTACTTCCTTAAGAACATTTTTCAAGTTCATTATTCCTTTTATATCACTTATTACCATGTCATAAACATTATGTAATCATTTATGTTAATAATATTTGTTTTGCCGATATTTGGTTCTTAAGTCGAAAGTGGACTTCTTATAATTACATGTTGTTCGTGTGGCCAAATGTTTATTATATACAGAATTGTATTCATGATTTAGATATCAAATATTTCATATATATCCAGTACATTCAAGCATTTATAACATTACATAATCATTTAGAGGTAAGAAATGAAATGCACCGTTCATGGAGACGGTAAGCCGTACGTACGCATGAACGCTACTTTCATTTCTATTTCGTATTTTATAGAATGGAATAATAATGATATAAAGGTTTATTATAATTCCAGTATAATATAATATATAATATCATAGTTCCTTCTTTTATACATCCCACATATGGTATTTAACGAATCAAATCACTTTGAGGGGGCGGTAGTCCGCACTTCCTTAAATGAAGATATCGCGTTTACCCATAATGGAAACCATAAAGGTATGCCAAAAATGAAAAAAACAGAAGCTTAAGGAAAACATAAACATATTATATATCATATATAAAAATAGTGACATCATAATGGCCACCTTTGAAGGTGTTAAATGAGTATTGAACAGTCATCGTTTCGGGAGGCAGAATTTCACCATCCACGGAAACCGTATGTTCTTTAACCATTTGATGTAGTTTTGTGAGAGTGTAGCTCGAATAAATATTATAACAACATCCTAGTATATTTAAGATACTGTTGTTGTTACAAAAGAGGTAAATAAAAAGAGTTTAAGGGGTTGGAGAAGCAAAATAAAACAAATGAACATGAGAGAATGAATTACCTTTAAAAGTGTAACTCCTTTTGATTTGAGCCTAAAGGCTTCCTTTGAAAGGATTCTGCCCAAAAGCAATCCTCTAGGATGAGGAGAGGCATGTGGATAGAGTAAATTGGCAGGGTTTGGCCGAGCCAAAGGCTTGAGGAGTCTGTGTAATGAGGTAGAGGTGGGGGCCTTTTATAAGAGGAGAGGAGGGGCACTTTTGGAAAGTAAGAAATATTACTTTATTTGAAAATGTGTTTCGGTTTTAAAAGGTCCCACATTGATATAATTCGTGGATAAGGTGATAAGGGTTCTAAATACACCCATCCAATAAGTTTTGGACATGTGTAGGTCATAGATTTTACATTATCTTCTCATTTTATTTAAATCGTCAGATAATGATGTTATCACTGCATCATTATGATGTCATAAATAATTTAATTTATTTAATGTCTAAAAATTATAAAACAATTACTATGATGTAGGTAATATTTATATCTTTCCAATGACTATTTATAATAAAAACTCTGACTTGTATAACCCCACTTAAAATTCTTTTTAGTAAAACATATCATGTTTGTGTCATTTTTACTTTTACATTAAATAAAAAGTTATTTATGTCATTTCCTAACCAAAGTGGCTCCATTGGGTCCCCAAGTTGACCCATGGCTTGTCTTGGTCGGACATTACACATCCAATGATGTTAGGACATGTGTCAAGTTCATTTCATATTATTAAAACATTATTTTTATCTTAAACTACACTAATTACCTCTAATCGCGTTTAAAAACTTAATAAGTTACTATTCACCAAAAAATTATTTTTATCCCATTGAACCATATTTTACTTCTTAATGAAAACCATGTATGTTGGATTTTTGAAATTCAAAACACAAATATGGGAAAATTTCATTTAAACTGAAAAATTAGTTTTTATAAGTACCACTTAGTGGTGTCACTATTCATCAAAAATTGATGTTTTTCTGAAAAATCCCAAAAATTCACCCTAAGCTATATTTGATATTCCAAATTAAAAAATGAATTCTATTTTAAAAAATTAAAAACATATAAGTAAGATTAATTAAATTAATAATTAATTCCCGCTGTTAGAGCAAATAGCGTGTTTTTATGAAACAATAAGTATCAAAAGATTGACACTGGTTTAAGTCTGATTTCAAAGTGAAATTAATTCCAATGACCACTATTTGATTTAAGGGTAAAAATATATTCTAATTTCACTTTAAAACCAATTCAAAAGATAATCGAATAATATAAATAAATTATATTAAAAAGAGGTTTTGAATTAAAATACAACATTTTACACTATTCATTAAAAAAATGAACTTTATCGGAAAGATACCAAAAATTTACACAAAGTAAATTTTGATGTCCCGATTCTTAATAAGTGTTTTATTTGGTCCAAAAGAATGTTTAAGAGTGATCAAAACTATATTTAATGATGGTTCAACATTAAAAGGTGATAAGTGAACCTTTAGTGAAAACTGGGGCATATACGCCTAAAATTGAATTCTTTCCGTATTTTATGCCTCTATCATTTATTGGATAATTGTAAAAACATTTAAAAACATATATAATCATATTTTAGTTATTTCTATCCATTCCCGCCATTACAACGGCTACATGTTAACTACAATTTAAAATAATATTATTTTATTATTAGAGTGCAACGTAAGATTCCCAAGAAACTCGTTGTTGCGTGTTGGGTACGCCATCGAGCATAGAAACCCTTTAAAGTAATATTAATACTTTATTAACAAATATAGATAAATATGAAAATGTCATATTCTTTATTTACCTGGGGTGTTACATTCCTTATATATTACGTCATGTGTAATAAAATATCCACTAGCTCTCGGCTATTAGGCTGACAATCATTACATAAAATTCATTTCATATGCCTTGACTAAGGAAACGATGGATATTTCTATTCTATCTATCCTATGATTTTTGAAATAGAAAATGATAATAAATAATAATTGTGTAAAATCACTAATAGAGATCAGTAAATTTCTTAATCAGATGGAAAGAATTTGTTTTCCCCTAGATCCTTTTGAATGAATATTCTATACATATAATAATGTGTTATTGATATTGATGAAATTGGTTCGTAGTATGCAAGTAGAGATATAAATAAAAGAGTTCTCCTTTAACAAAATGAATTAAAAGTGAGTATATCATAGATATAATCTCAATAAAATTGTGAATAATTTATTGATAAATTAGATTTTTCAAACAAATGAACCATGAGAATATATATCCAAATATGTTTGAATGAATTTTCATGAATGAGAGGAGACAATAATCAGTTTAATAGAGAATCTAAAAAATAATTTCAATGTGAATTTTGAAAATAAAATATAAAAAAGATTTGGAGATTCTAAATATTGATATTTAAATAAGGGATAAACTAATTAAATACATTAATTCACATATTATCTTAGTATATATTAAAATTTAAAAACAAATAACATAGAATGAGAAAAAAAATTCAAAAAGAATGAAGTTGTTGGACGATAGTGAGATTTTGTTATGAAACAAACTCCATATCGATGCTCCATGAAATATGAATAATATTAAAATGAAAAGCAGACATATGTTTTAGTTCAATGGGAGATTACATACATTTATTAAATATATGATTGATAATAACATGTGAAAGTTCAATATAATGAATAATCATTCAAATAAATATTAATTAAAAAATAAAAAAATTATCAAAAATGGGGATTCATCAATTAGTAATATTTAATTATGAACTACATAAAAATACATTAAATAATCTATAAATGTAATGGGATATAATATTTCTAGGAAAAACCTATTAATATAAAATCTTTCTATGGAAACTGATGAATTTAGTAGTACTTCTAGTGTAATGAATCTAATTCCATAGGTCTATTAACTAGTAGAATAATATTTCATTTCCTACATTATAAATGTTGTATAAATAAAGGGGGAGAAAAAATGAACAATTTAGACCACATAAAAGATATCATTATCATTAAATGATATTCATTTAAAAAATGGTATTGAATGATTGTAAGTGGTGTGTAAAAGATATGATTAAGAAGAACATACTTCATATGTGTTTATTTCCATTAACCCTCACTAGTTAAGTATTTGTTACTTATTTGGGAAGGATCAGAATGAATTCTCGATTAATAAATAGGAAAAAATTTAAGAATTTAATTATATTAATTAAAAAGAAAAAAAATTATCATAGATAGTTGGTTGTCATTCCACATGAATTATTATTCCAAAATACCTAAATATTTAGTGAAATCTGTAAGAGGGGTTTTTCAAATTTTGTAAACATTTCTTAATTAAGATCAATGTTATTGGGATTATTAACATTGGAAAATTGAAATCATTTTTGGAAGTGTTTTGTTTAATAAAGCACTATGACATTACTTTTTGTATATATCAAGAAAATTTGACGCTAGAAATGTGCCCATCTTCTAGAGAAATTGATGCATATTCAAATTAATGAATGATGGGGTAGTGTTTATAAGGTATATTAGTACCCTCATAATTCTATTACAAGTTATATAATTCAATTTTGGATATTACTTATGGAAAATGAATAAAAATAGTTATATAGTATATGGAAGGGTAAAATTAACTAAATGAATATGAATAAAATGATCGAAGACGTGTTTTGGGTGAAATATCCTTTGTTGAAACAATACACCCTCACTATTTCAAAAATATGATTAAAGGGGAAAATAGAGAACAACACATATATTGTATTTGAAAATCAAGCATCAAAGACTCTTTAGATTATTAAAACTGATTTATACATTTCTATAACTATAAAATCATTAAAAAACATTTCATTACAATCAAAAATGATTTCGTTGATATTTCATGCATCAGGTTCGTTAAAAAACATAATAATTAGATAGATTGAATAGTATTAGAAGTATATTAGTGAAAACTATTGGGTTCTTCTAAAGATATTTTTAAAACAATGATTTAGAATGTCAATATATTGGAAAAATATATATTAAGAAACATGTAATTGGAAATGAATAAAAATCCAAATCTACATGGACAAAATAGAGTAGTTGAAATGTTGAATATGAATCCAATTGAAATGTATCAAACTATAATATATGAGTGTGGAATGATTATATATTAATATTCATAGAACATAATAATTACAATACTGAATCTAAATAGATATCTCTTATGGATAAAAATAGTCATGAACTAATAAAAGATATGGATTAAAAGGAATTAAAATGTTACACAATTTAGCATGTTTAGAAGTCATTTCTTGACTAATAATAGGGACACAATGGGAATGTTTTATGATATTATGTAATATATAATCCATATTTGTTACACAAAAACTACTAAATATGATAAATATTAAACAATTAAATATATGAGTATTATTTAATGTGATAATGCAATTTTTTTAAATAATGACAATGGGAACACACATAATCATCTTGTGGATGATGAGGATGATGATTCCATTTTGAAACCTATTTATAAAAATATAAAATCTATAGTATCATATGGTTAATGTAAATTCATATATTTCTTGTAATAAGGATGTTGAATTTTAATTTAAAAGACCAATACAAGGATAATAAATAATGTTAATACTGATAACATTATTGGGGACAAGAAAAAAGTTGTCTAGAAAATTAGGATAATCATGAAAATATTCTATATTGGGATTTTTTTAAAAAATATCCCAGGATAGTTGAAGATACCATTGAACATAAGGTGCGTATTAAAAAAATGAATGAATATGTGGTGAACATAAAAAATAATTAATCACAAGAATATGTTTTGAGAAATAATGTGAAATATGAGTATAGATCCAAATGAGTTTCAAAAAATTTGCATGATGAGAATTATGATGTGTCCAAAAAAATACTAGGTATTTATGTATGGGAAAAATAGAAGTTGATGGTTTTAAAATTATTTTAAATTTCCCCTAGTGTCCAAAATCAGGTCCATCAAAATATCACATTACATTATTGCTCAAAAAGACTCATGATATGTCAAATCGATGTTATATTAGGATTTATAACTATTACCTTAATAAGGTTATATACTTTGTATAAACTAAAGGATTTATTCTTGATTCAAATGGAAAATATTCTTGTAATCTAAAGATAACTTTATATAGTTTTGAGATAGCTATAGGATGATGGTATTTAAATAAGGTATAATATCTTTAAGAAATGAATTTTCTAAAAGGTAGTGTGGATAAAAAAATGAATATAAAGAATAATAATACCATATCACTTTTTATGATTATCCATACTGAGGAACTAATTTTTTCTAACAATAAGGAAAATATATTGTTAGAAATCAAATGAATGTAATACTTGGGATATCAATTCATGTAGAGATGATGTATTTAATGGGATTTAAAATTTCACAATAAAAAAATTAAATTTATGTTTATCAAGAATGATATTCTTACTAAATCATGTATATGTTTCTTATATATGAATCATGTGGGGGTACCTTAATAAATTCAGGTGGGTAAAAATATGAGAATACCAAATGAATGGTGGAATGTTAATTCGAATAATTTCAAAAGCCTATTTAGAAATACTATTTATATGGCATGAAATGGATGAGATATTGTGAATGTTATCGCAATTTTTCATACGATTGAATCCAATTATATAGATATCAGAGGATTTATTGATATATAGAATGAAAAGGATATAAATTATATAAAATACATATATTGTGGACAATTTATTATTAAAAAAATCTATTTTCCTTATAATTAATGATATAAAATGTAATTTACACTATTATATATAGAATTTGACTATGTATCTGCATCAAATTAATTAACACAAATGATATGCATGAATTAAGATCTGTAATTAATAATTGTTGAAAGTTGTTATCTTTTAATCTGGTCCTATGATAACCAAAATTATATTAATATTTCCCAAAATTAAGTGTTACAAACCTTGTAAAAAATAATGCTTTCATATACCATTTCATAAAGGATAAGGTTGATGTGGGAATTTTGAGAGTTGATTTTCTTCCTTATAACGAATATATTTTATATATTTTCATAACATATCCCAAAACTAAAGAATTCAAGATGATAAAGATTAAAATTGTTGGTAACTCCACCTCCTCTATTTCAGGTATGTTATGTGTGTTTTTCTCCACTATTAAAAATTCATATTTTTCTTGAAGAGACAACGTTTATAGGGGCGTCATTTGTTTCCAATAACTGTACATTATTTTCATGCATGTGTTGAGTAGTGATAATTTGAAACAATGATATGTGAGATTATTTTTCATGAGGATTAGACATGATTAGTCATAGTTTCTTTATAGATAACATTCATTAACAATTTAATCAATTCTGTATTCTATAGAGACATAGATCAAATAATCCTATTTTAGTTTTATTTGTGATTATTTTTCCAAAATAATATTAATCTCCTGATGGTCAATTAGAATAATTGGTTTTCTTGTCTATATTATTGAGAGTGGTTTTAGTTATTGAAAAAACACTAAATTTGGATATTATTAAAACCTCTTGGGGTTGAAGTTGTGTTTTATTAAATACATGTTAATTGTAGTTATTGATAAACATTCCATCATGTTCATTTGATGTACATATGATGTGGATGTATAGTCTAAAATATATTACAAGTTATATTTGGGATAACAGGTGAGGAAAACAACCAACATAGGGAAATAATTTTATTATGGTATGGAGGTTTAATTCATCTTATTATCAAGTAGTATGGTATGGAGGTTTAATTTATTTTATTATAATGTTGTTACCACTAAACCAACATAGTGAAATCTTGTATGAGAATTTTTTATGTGATTAATATGTCCCAGATTTCATATTATTCATTCATGGATTTAATATAAATGATTTACGAAAAATTGAAAATGTATAATATCCTATGGGAGAAGTACAATATAATTCAGCTACGCAATAAGAATATTGATTTTTCTAGATTTGGAAATAGAATTTATGTTAGACATGATTGATATTTAATTCTTGAAAATAATTTGTGCAGTGTGAGCTAATATAGCTATGGGGATGGGTATCGACACACTGTTAGTAAATACATCTATGTGGTTATGTTTTGGAAATATTTTTTATCTTAATTATGAAAAACATTTTTAATCCTAATATGAAAATTTATCTACTAGGATTAAACATGACAGAAAATTTGAAAGAGGATTTATTTTTTTCAAGGGGGTTTTAGGGAGAATTTATAGATTTTTATCATTTATATTGTTGTTTTGAAGAGATTTTGAGATAATATAGTATGTAATGTATTATATAACTTTTTGGGGAAATTTTAAGTTCCATAATATTTATATTTTGGGGTATGAATTTGAGATCTTGTGATTCTTTTTCAATGATCATTAATAATAATAAATCATGATTAAAAACATGTCCATGACTTAATAATAACAATAATATTTATCTAGCTAGATAAATATGAGGTTAATGATGAGTTAGTTCCATGCCGTATGAGACATGAGCCACATAACCATAACTTTAAAAAAATATTAAGTGAATTAAAATGATGGGTTTTTTTGGTAAAATAAAATTGAAATTAAAACATGATATTTCAAATACCATTCCACGGAAATAATATGAGTATTTAAATTGTTTTATAAGATGAGATGAATGATTCAATATGATCCAATAAAAATAAATATAGTATTTCATAGCATAATATGAAAATAATTCTCGTGACATTTGTGTGCATATAAAAAAGTAAATAAATGAAATGAAATAGATATAATTAAAAAAATTGAGTCGATACACTATTTTATCAATGATGAATATGAAACACGAAGAGAAGCTATATGAGATTATTTTGAAACAAAGAAGGATGAGATTGACTTAATGAATCGTGGTAGTCACTTATTAAATCATATAAAGTTTTTAATCAAAAGATGTTATTTGTGTTATATTTATGTGAAATAGTAACTGGTAGGTTTCATCTGATTATACAAGCTCAATGGGAACCCATTTTCAGAGTTTCTTTTGAAAATTATGGTGGACTGTTTTCTAGGGTTAATAATAACGACTCATTTAGGATAAGGTCAACCATACGGTGGTGAACCTTGTTAAAAAAAATTGTGTATTTTTATTTCATCATCAGTGAGTAATGTGATATTTATGTTATAAATAATATTAAGTGTAATGGTACATGAAATTATTGTAAAAAATTATTCACTATATCTCAGTGTGTATCACCCATCATATGATCCAACAGTTAGAATTCTAGTCTATATCATTATATGTTCTTATCTTCTATATTTATTCCCCATGATCATTCATATTATTCCATGTTAATAATTAAAATGCCTCCATATATTTTAATTTCAGTTTCAGGAAAATAACTATTACATACATTAACATTATAATTTAATTTCTTTAAATAATAAATTTGATATCGTTTGGAATATACAACACCATGAATAAATGATCCATGCATAAATTATAAAAATACAATTATTTAAATCTGATCATTATGATCGTGAAATTAATTAGGATGATTTTAATTATAATAAAACTATTATGAAATATTTTAGATTCAGTTTACTTAATATAATTAATAATTAGATAGACTTTAATTATTGTGTGTTTGGTAAGGAGTATAAATTCTTTAATGGATAAGGGATATTTTTATTTTAACATTTTATGTGTCAATTTTATTTTCATTTTAAAACACTAAATTAATAAATATTCCTAAATGATTCTAAATAATGAATTTTATCATAATTATTTATATAGAATTTAACTAATTAAAATAAAATTAATTATGATTATTATGAATTCAATGAGAATAAATCCATTTTATGGGTCAAAAAAATTACTTCAAAAGTATTTCTCTTACAAATTTTGTTTGGAAATTATAATTACATTCTACCAAATTAACAAATTATATTTAAAACAATATATAGATATTTTAAATTATAATTTCTAAATAGGCATGGGATTATTTATTGGAATTTTTTAAAAGATTTATATTTTGTGAATAATGGAAAATAAAAATTTTAAAATACAATATATTTCAGGTCATTATATTATTTAAGAAAGACTTATAAAATTTTTAAAAACATTTTCTTTACAAAATATATGATAAAAGTATTAAATATTTTATTTCAAAACATAATTTTGGTTGTGGGAAACTATTAATGACTTTTTCGAACACATGTTATATTTTAATAAAATATAAAACTATTTTTTAGTCATTCCATTTAATGATATAAATGGAAGGAATAATTTTGAATATATGTGATATATAATCCTAATAAACACATAAATATTTATATTTAACAATAAAAATTCATATAAATTTTCTTATTACATGATTTATTGATGAAAATAATTTTATTCTAAAAAAAATTATTTTCGTAAAAATAGGTCTTCAATCATTTTCTGTACATATATTAAATATAATTGCTGAAACATATTGAATATTAAATTTATAAAATAAATTAAAAATATTTAATCATTGTAACATTATGTTATTTTAAATATAAATATTATGATAAATTTCCCAGAAGATACATCACGTCGAGTTCAAACAGATAGGTAAATATTATTATTATCCAATATAGATGTTATAACCAAGTCGATATATATAAATTTATGAATGGAATTAATTATATTATGTTTCAAAAAGTATAATTTTTTCCATTCATTCATTATATCGTCAACAGAAAAGAACAAATCAAATTTTACGCATAAAATGTTATATTTTTCTAAAGGTATTTTTCCACCTTTTGACGGAACACATGATTTATAACTATATATTGACACTTTTTTAAATTTAATTTTAAAAAATAAATATCATTTTTAAAAGTGTAATTTCATAATTAATTGGTGTTGATGTTTTTAAGAATTTTCTGAAGAGTTATTTTTCAATTAATAGTGAACACTATGGTTTTTTGACAAAATTTATATTTTTCAGGTCTTTACAAGTTATAATTATGTTTTAAATTTTAATTATATTAATTTCATTTATTATAAATCATTAAATTTTTCAAAATATTATTTATACTTGATTTTATTAAAATAAAACATTTTATATTTTAAAAGTGATTTTTTAAAACACTACTTATCATTGATTTTTTACCTATTTAGTATTAAATTAATTTCAAAATTTCATTATTTTGATTTTGAAAAATGTATTATATATTTTTAATTAGATGGTATAAATTTAGCTAATAATTCACTTTTAATTTTTTAAAATAGTAATTTTAATGTTGGAAATTTTTTTACTGCAGCGATACACAAAATAAGTAATTTAAGGTAAAATTAAAAATGAAAGGACTCTAAAATTACCATAACACATGTTCCAAATTTATTGAATAATTTTTATTTTACCCTTTATAAATATTTTTTTAAAATCAGTTATTTAATGGTTACATGCACTTTAAAATGAATTTTATATTTTTTAAATTAAAGAAAATTACAAAATGTCACTTTCATTGTCTTAAACATCTTTTATGTGTCTATAATGGGAAAATGTAGGTCATGAAATATTATAAGTGTCCATTATTAATATAATAATATTTTTTTCAAGAAATAAATTCCCTTATGATTTTTGGGTCTATTTAGATGATGTTATGATATTTATAATATTTTATTTGAAGAAAATACAAAGATGGCACATGAATATTATTATTAAAAATTTTATTTTAAATATGTTTTCCTCAAAATATATCATTGAATATATATTTCATTTTTAATGATAAAATATATATCTACATCGTGGTATTTTATTTTTAATTATTACTAAATAAATATTAACCTTAAATAATTATATAATGATTATACAGTATTACGTTTATTAATAAAATAAAAAAATAAATGATATTAATAATATTATAATAAATTTAATTTGGACAATTAATGTTTATCCAAAAATTTAATTGATCATTATGACATATTTAGTTTGTTTTAAATGTTTTTTTTCAATGTTATATTATTGTCCATTTTTTCATAAGGCCAAAGTAATATATAGTCACAAAATTGATAGTGATGATAATTTATCAAAATAATATATGATTAAATTATTTAAAAGTCATAAAACATATATTTAAAAATAATAGCATAGTATTATTTGTTCTAAAATTTCATCAAATATTCTTTTATGTTCCAATTTAAATTTTATAAGTATAAATTTCAACATTTTAATATCAATTCAATTGTAACCATAATAAAAATTAAAATAAGTTAACTAAGGTAAATCCAAATGATATGATTTAAAATAATATAAAAAAATGTCAAAATTTTATTTTTATTATGATATTATAAGCTAATAAAATAGAATATAATAATAAATTTCTATCTATAGGTTTTTTGATTAAAAATGAATTTATTATAATTTAATATTTCTGATAATTTCAAAAAGTACCCCTCTACTCAATTATAAAAAGAGATCATCATCCTTAATTTTATTTTACTAACATGATATATCTAGGTAGAGAAACCCCATTAAGCTTAACTTTTAATCATAATTTTTTATTTTATGGGTTTTTAGGCTCCTTCCAAAATAGAATCCATATCGTCCATAAGAAGGGGTTTAATGGATGTCCGTCGGGGTTGATGTAATCATATTTATTTATTCATTTATATTTATTTCCTCTTCCACTTAATCTCAATGAGTTTAATTAATCATAATAAAATTAATATTTAATTATATAAATTTATAAATATTATTATGGTTATCGGAAGACCATATTATTAATTTTATATGTCTTAAAAATAATAAAAGAACTTTGTGTTCTTACGTACGACATACCATCTCAATAGAGTGGTGTAATTCATTTTTTCTCACCATGTTTCAAGTATAGCTATGATTATGGAAGAAATGTATATATATGGTAATTAAGAATTTATATTAATACTTTTAAATTAACATACCACCCACTTACATATTATTTCAACCATTAAGGGAATGGTATCATCATCGGTGCGTGCATATGTCCTTCCGTCTCCACAATGAGATGAGATTAAATTCCTATTTTCAACAATAAATTTTGGTTATAAAAAATGTGTTAAATGATTACTAATAATATTTATACCATTAATATCATTCTATTTGAGAAGGATCTATATCTAATGCAAAAATAACTATGGCATTCATGAGAAAACATGTAGTAAACACATGAATCAATGGTAATAAAAAAATATTATAAACCAAGGGGTGTTAAGATGATATAAGATAATAATATATGAAACAAATATTTTGAATATATATTTGGTATAAATTAATCATATTCATTACACAATTATAATGGTCATTTGAACACGTCTTAAGGAAGTTGAACCTGTGGTAAGGGACTATTTATCTAAAAATCGTCATTTTAAAATTTATAATGATTTATTATAAAAAATCTATCTATTACATGTACAATTTTTCAAAATGGGATTTTGTAAATATTTATCTTAAAATTTTTTTTTTCTGAAAATTTAAATTTTCAATTTTCAATCAAAAAATATCAAAAAGGTATTTTTTTAATGTTTTATGAATGGAGTTTTCTTATAAAAATCTTCGAATACATCTTTTAAAAAAAATTACAAATGATTTTTTAACATATATGTCATGAAAGAAATTTCACTATTTAATGAAAATTTAAGGCCTTTAATATATCTTTTTCATTTTACAGTTCAATTTTTAAATAATGTTTTTTTATTTTTGAGTGTGTGGATTCTAATAATGAAATGTGATTTTATAATAGGAATGTTAATTTCAATAGAAATATTTAATTTATGAATGGTTTATTTTATATGATCATGTTATGGTTCTTTGGAATTAGTATGATGATGGGTGATTCCATGATAAACATATCATGGGTGAGCATGTTTTATCTCTCCAAAGCATTGGGTAATGAGATTTAGTTCACTTGTTAGGTTTATCTAAAGAGATCTTGGGAATAAACTATGATGGCTATTCCTAGCATAACTATTATGGTTACACCCTATATAGTCAAGAGATCTAGAATATATGTATGAGTAACATCAAAATGATTCAACATGATTCCTATATGATTTATGTATTCTTTATATGGTTGAACATTAATATTGTGATTTCAAAGGGTATGTTAAGAGGCTATGTTTTATGGGTGAAAGTAATAACTATTTGAAATATTTTAATGAAAACATTATGAGTTTTTTTTGTTTTTTTTCCTTTATGTTCTCTTAAAAAATATTTTATGAAATTACATGGTTAGGAAATATGATTTTTTGGGTAATAAAATTTTTATTAGGTAATGGGGTATTATTATTTTTGATTCTTTACAAATGATTTCCTTATTAATTTTTATATCCCTTACTGAGATTTTATTATCATAAAAAGTTTTAAAATGTTTCTAATTGGTGATAAATATTGTTATTGACAATGAAGGTGTGAGGATCAATGTTTTTATGACATGGCCTGAAATGAAATATAATAGAAATTTTAAATTGATTATTTTGGTGAAAAATGTTGATACTATATTTTTTTTGGCTAGTAATATATTGGATTATAATATAAGAGTATGTCGAAATTCACTTAAATATTACTCCTGGAATATCATGGGTAATGAAAGAAAAGTAATTCTAATAAAAATTCACTAGAATGTGATATGTTTAAGGTAGAGTCCTTAATGCTGGTTTAAAAGAAGGTTTTACATACCTTTGGAGATTAGGATTTGTCTTAATAGTTGTGGATAATATCAGGGATTTATAATTTTATGGTTTATTATATTTATAGTGCCCTTGTAAACCCTTTTTAGTATTTGTGTTATTAAATTTTAAGGTGAATAATGTTATTTTTTGATTCCATTATTTTAGAAGTAATCATGGGTTAATACAATTTGGGAACATAAACATTATGATAATTTCATTTTCTGTTCAATTGTTTTTATAAGATATCAAAAATTTTGGAAATTTATTTGAATTAGTCATACATAATACTATATAATTTTAAATGAGGTATAATGTTTGCATTTTATGTTGGTGAAAATAATTATTTTATTATTTATTTATAACAATTTATAGAAATCACTATCATATTTTGGATACCATATGATTTTGGAATATTATTTTTAGAGTGACACTTAATGAGTCATTGATTTTATTTGGTGGTAAATGTTAACACTATAGTGGATGTATACGTGACCAAAACCTTCTGATTTTTCTGGTTTTAATCATATATTATAATTTTTTTGTAATTTTAATTATAGTTATTTGATGAAAGATATAAGGAAAAAAAAATTTAATTATTTATTTTTGTGAATTATCTTATTTTATCCTAAAAGTTTTAGTTTTTGTTAATTCCAAAATAAATTTTTAATAGGTTTTTTTCCTTTTTTAGAAATTACTAATCTGTATAAGTTGATTCTAATGATTGAGTAATGATAATTCATCATAAATACACATCATTTGGAGAAAATGTTATGTTTATGGTGGAAAATGGACTAAAGGATGAATGTATTATTTTCATCTTTAGATATATCAATATGATCTATAAATAAATGCTATTGTAATTCCTCAATTATAGCAAGAATATTTAAGTGAAAATGAAAAATAAAAATGTTATTCCATTACCTCTATCAGTGTCTATTTATCCAATCTCCTATTTACAGTTTTGGATGGTTAACAATCAAATCATCATGTCCTATAACACTCTTTAGTATTCCATATGTGTTAGTTATATCTTCTATGTTTATATTTTCACATACAGAAACCATGTATGTGTTATCATAGGTGACCAACATACTTCTATTTCAGTCTTTTTATGTGGACGTTTTATTATTAAATTTTTCTATGTGAGTATTCAACAAATATATTCTGACTCTTAAATCATTGGTGTCAATTCACCAGTTAAAAGTGTGTGTAATAAATTTATTAATGAGGGATAATGTAACACCCCCTTAATTTAAAAGAAAACAATATGGTAGATTGCATACCAGATACGCAATAATGATCATAAATGAACAACTAAATATTATTACAATTTATTCGCATAGGTAACGATTCGTATAAATATTGGAGGGCGTTAAAGGGAATATATATATTAAGATTACACAAAATTATAATTTTTTTCACATTCATTTAATATATTTGAATAAGATAAGAAGAAATCCAATTTTACACATAAAATGTCATATTTTCTTAAAGGTTTTTTGTATCCTTTTGATGGAGAACATGTGTTAAAACTAAATTTTTAAGCATTTATAAATTTAATTTTTAAAAAATATACATTATTTTTTAAGTTTATGTTTTATAATAATATTATGGAGAAATTTTGATAATTTTTTGTGACGTTTGATTTTTCAATTTATAGTTAAAATTAAGGTTTTTTATAAAACAATATACTTTCCAACTATTTAGAAGTTCAAAATATGTATTAAATTCTGATTATTTAAATGTGACTAAATATAATTAAAATATGGTTTTTGAAACATATTTTATAATTTAATTTATTATAAAATCCTTTTTTTATTTTAAAGTGGAATTTTTTATTAAAACATGTTTATCATTAAGTTTAATCGATTTAATTTTATATTAATTTATGAAAATTATTTGACATTAACCTTAAAAATTAATTCCATATTTGGAATCATAATTTACATATTTACTAAATAGGACCCCTTTATTTTTTTAAAATATGAATATGGATATTCATAAAATTTGTTACCATAGTAATGGGTAATGTTTCTTATTTAGGTTTAAAATAAAATTATGAGAACTAGAAAATTACACTAACACTTTTCCCAATATAATTGAATTATTTATATTCCACCCATAACACTGATGGTTACAATTTGTGTTATTTAATGAAATCATGAATATGAAAATGAATTTGATATTATTTTAATTACATTAAATCGTAAAATGTCACTTTCTTTGTCTAAAACATATCTTATGCGTCCAGATGGAGAAAAAGGTAGGTTAAAAATGTATAAATGTGTCAATATTAAAATTTATAATTTTTTCATTATATAACCTTAATTATGACTTTTGGGGCCATTTTTAAGAGGTTATGATGTTTACAATATTTTATTGATAGAATAAAAAAGACGTTACCTTCATATTTTTACAAACAACATTGCTTTTAATATTGTGTTACTACGAATATATACTTGACCACATATATTTTTTTAAAACCTAAAATATTTGTCTATATCATTATAAATTAAATTACATTTTATGTGAGTAATTAATTATCTTATATAATTACTCAACAATGATGAAGTAATTACTTTATTAATGAATCAATCAAAAAATGGTAATAAAAATATTAAAATAAATATATTTTTACTTATTTAATGTGATCAATGAATTTTCATGGCTAAAATGGTATATTATACATGTATTAATGTTTTTGGTTCAATGTAATATTTTTCTCCTATTTTTCCTAATGCTAATATAGCGAATAATGTAAAAATAGACACGAATAATAATTTCTCAAAATACTAATTTATTAAATTACATTAAATTCATTAAGAAATTATTAAAAATAAAATTTTTGAATAATTTTTTTCTAAAAATTATAAAATTATTCATTTATGATCCTATTTAGATTTTATTAGTATATAATAGTTTTTAAAATTAAATAAATTTTTACCATAAATATAACTTAATTTTCTTAACTAAGGTCTTTCAAAATGGTAGGCTTTAAAATAATACCATAATTTATGATCATATTATTTTTTTCTCCTATTACATCCTTATATCATCTCATAATTTCAAAAATTCACATTTTGAGGTATTTTAAATGAAAATAAATTTATTATAATTTAATAATTTTATAATTTCTAAAGATTCTCATCACCAAAATTATAAAAGGGAACTCCTTCATTTCATTTAACCACCTCAAGCCACCAAAATTGACCAAACTCTTTCCATTTCCCTTATCAACATCCTGATATTGGTTTTGGGGGTTCGTTTCCTTCCAAAAAACTAAACGTAGATCCCTTAAAAGGGGTTTAAAGGAATTATATCGAAGAAGAGGTAAACGTAATTATCAATTCATTGAAGATTATTTCTTCCTCTAATTACTCTTAATGTGTCATTTCCCTCATAATGTAATAAATCCATCATAATATTTTTTCTATGATTTTATTATGATTTTTTAGAACCATATTCAACTTTTATCCATCCTCTGAAAAAAATCACTGCGCATGCATATGTAAAATATACCATCTCCATGCAGTGGGGTAATTCATTTTTCATCACCACTTTACAAGTACGGTTATAATGATGGAAATAATTCATATATATGGTACTTATAAAATGATATTATATATTTAAAATTAATATACCAACAACTTATTTACTGTTTGATTCATTAAGGGAATGATATCATTTCTCATGCGTACGTACAACCTATAGTGTCCACGATGCGATTCAATTAATTTTCCTTGTTAAAAATCCACGAAGGGTTATAAAATGGTATTAAATAATTATTTATGATGTTTTTATGATTAGTATAATACTTTAAATGATGGATTTATATCCATTAAAAATTAACCTGGACATTCCTGAAAAAATACATATATGAAAACGAGGTAGTTAACACCCAAATCATGGGTAATAGGGAACTATTGTAAATTAAATAGTGAAAAGATAATATAATAGGATCATATATGATATCATAATTATTAATTTTAAATTATAATAAATTAATTACATTTTTCAACCCATTATAATGGAGATTTTGACATGTTTCATGGAATACAAACCTAAGGCAGGGGTCTATTTAATGAAAAATCAATAGTCTATATTTTTTTAAGGATTTATTCTTATAAATAATTTTTGTTCATTTCCATGATTTCAAAAAGTATTTTGGAATTTATTTATATGAAAATTACTATTATAAAATTTTAATTTCCCAATTTCTATCATATTTCATGAGAGATGGATGTTTTAAGGTTTTACATATAGGTCATTCATTAAAAATCCACTATAAATTAACTATTGTGAAAATTTAATAATAATTTTTCTAACATATCAAGAATTAATTCAATTTATATTTTCCATGAAATATTGATGATTCGAATCATCATTTACATGTTTACAATTTTATTTTCAATTAATGTTTCATTAAATATGAGAGTGCGCCTTGTAAAAATGAAAAGTGATTTTAAAATGGAAATGTTAATTTCCTCAAAAATATTTATTTTAAAAAAGCTATTTGTGTTATAATAATGTTATGTTCCTTGGTAGCTTTTATAATAATGGGTAGTTTCATGTAAAATTGAGGGCGATGAGGCAATTATAGCTATCTAATGCATTGTGTAAAGTGACAAAGAGACCAATTTAGGTTTCTTTAAACTAATAATGGGAATCAATTGTGATGGTCCGTCTAATAATTACTAGTATAGTTACCCCCTATTTATCTGGTAGAGACACATTATATGTAATATTTACTTGAAAATGATTACAAAATTTATATTCCTTATTTATGTGTTCTTTCTCTAGTCATAAAGGAAATGTTTGATTACAAAGGTTATGATAAGATATTTGTTTTATTTGTGAATTTTATATCATTATGAAATGTTTTAATGAAAATTTTAGTATTTATTATTCTTCTATTATGTATACTTATTAAATTTTCTATGAAATTTTATTTTCAGAAACGATGGTATTATATTTAATAAATATTTATTTTTATAAAAATAATATTTTTATATGATATTGGAGACTATAAATATCCTTATAAATTTTTATGTCCCATACTAAGAATTTGTGCTCATCCCATGTTTAAAAAAAAATCCCAAGTATATGGATTGGTAAGGAAAAATATGTTTGGATAATGAAAGTGTTGAAGATTTTTCATTAAAATAAATCATATATTAATGGAAAAGGGTTTTCTTTTTGGTGAAACAATATACACTATATAGTAGTTTATAATTATATTTTTTTGGTTTACATTATAAAAGTATTTCCTAATTCAATATAACTATAATCCTAAAATATACTTTGGAATGAATGATAATTAATTCACGTATATAGTCACTAGAATTTTAGATGCTTAAGGATTGGTCCTTAGAATCATTATTTCAAAATTTCGTTCTATGGACACGTTTTCCGTGGTTCAAATAATTATTTATGGAAGTTAAATATGTTAATTTATAACATATTTGGTTAAAATGTGTTAAAAATTGTTTATCTTAGAAATAGGGATTAAAATATCTAAATATAATGTCTAATTTTGATTGGCTGAGAGTTTTTAGTACCAATACTATATTATAATAAATAAATTGTATTTATTCATGTTGACCATTAATAATTTCATATATTAACATAAAACATTGAATAATTCCATGTATGTCCCTCCCCTTATTTATAAATGGAATAATTTCAACTATATTTGTTAGACCAATTAATACACCTATCTCAAGACTAGATGTTCCCAGATTAATTCCCAACCTTATACACCATCACCTAGATGATCTTGTATCATAAAAATACCATCTTATAGGGATTAATGGGTAATACATTGTTTTTTTTCCAAATAAGTGGTTTTAATGAACACATGTGGCATATCTAGAGAAAAGGTAATGGAATTCTTATCCCAATGTCATTTAATTGATATTTATTAAATTTTTTACCACATATTTTATTTTCTTTTTTTGAATTAAGATCTTTATGTATGAATTTATTAATTTATTTTTGGAATCAAATGCGATTTATGAATCCATTTCAACTTCGCTTCATCCAAATAATT
This sequence comes from Viscum album, assembly GCA_963277665.1. Taxonomy (NCBI): domain Eukaryota; kingdom Viridiplantae; phylum Streptophyta; class Magnoliopsida; order Santalales; family Viscaceae; genus Viscum; species Viscum album. The sequence goes on along the minus strand of OY728120.1, from coordinate 1,872,113,561 downwards.
TTGTTTCAAAATATATAATAACCCCATAGTATTTTATTTCAAACCATATATTAAATTATTCATTTAAAACCGGTATTCCTCCATATACACTTTTGTTGAAACTTTTTTAGGAATGTTCTTATTTAAAAACACAATATTGTAAATTTTCAAATTCAACTACTTTTGAAAAACAATTTAAATGATAAAAATTCAATCTTTATAACATTTATCGTATGGTTAAATTGATGTTTTTCACCAAAGTAATAAAAAAAATTTTTAATGTATATGGAATGTATATAATTTACCACCTTCTAGTACTTTAATTTTCATAAATCACAATCTTCATGTTTTCATAGTTTCAAAATGTAATTTTAAATCCCATTATCATTGGGAATATTTCAAAAAAAAATATTTCAAATGAATTGGATATTTTCAATTTTATATATTATAATGGAAGGTTTTTTAATTATTATTTCTGATGTGTTTTTTGGACTTTTTGTGAAAAAATAAGTGGATATAAATACTTTATTTCTAATTTCGTACTTGATCATTAAATATGATGATGGTGTGACCGATATAGATCATAATAACGGGTGATAAAAATCTAGATCTATAATACAACAGGTAGTGAATATTATTTGAGGGGTGAAAAATTAGGGAAACAAAATTGATATTTATTACTAACTCAGTTTAAGCACGAGTGAACATGTTTTCAACTATGATTCTTTGAGATACCAATTTTATTTGTAATAACCGTTTTTATATTTTATTTTATATGGGTAGGATATTTTGTGAATATTTAAAGGTTTAGGGTCTGTTTTTAATGAAATGTTTTCCTATTGACTTCATGGGTTTCATATTATTTCTAATGGGTTTGAATGTTTTTCTATGATAAAATTGAGATTATCTCATGTGAATATGTTTTATTTATATTCTCATGGTTTTATCCTTGAATTCCACCACTTAATAAAGTAAATTGGCCTTAAATAAGAAAATTGTTCCATCATATAAATGATATTTTAATCATTAGATTAATGTTTTTATATAAAAATATAAAAACTACAAGATAATGATCCCTATGTAATATAACGGGGTTTCCAATTTCTAAAAACACTAAATTGAAATAATCATGGATGAAAAAAATGTTTTACTATAGTTATAAATAATATAATTATGGGTTTTATGGTATGTGTCATTCAAGTAGGTGTTAGAGAAATGGATCAGATATATTTAGAGGATATACTGATTTAGATGATGAAATATTATGAGTTTTAGATACCATAGTAATTTATTATATATAGGGATGATAATATGATTAAAGGTATAAAAAGTAATTCTTTGGATTTTTTGTGTTAGGGGTACATTGTTAAATATTTGTTGAGTTGTGAAAAATGGTTTATTTATATGTTACCCTAAAACTTAAATATTTTTATAATGATATGTTTATTTGGGGTATAATGATTTTAAATTTTGTTGGAATATGTTGAATGGTATTGATCACCTTCATGGTTTAGATAATATTTAATGTTATTGTAATTATGGTGAATTGAGTAATAGTGTTACAAAAGATTGGGAACATATGCCTTTTTGTATAGATAACCATTTTATTTTTTATGTAATTTGGGGTATATGTTGTTCATGTTATTTAATAAGAAGATCAATTCTTTTGGAAATTAATATTACTAAGGTAAATAGATATAGTTTTAGATAAGACAGTTTTTTATATGATGAATAACTCTTCATTTAACTTTTAGAATTATTAATTATTTTATTCTACATTTAGGGCGATTCAGGTTATTTATAGAAATTGTTATTGTATTTTAGAGACTATATATTTTGGGAATAGTTTTTTAGTAAATGAATTTATGATAGACTATTTTTGTTTGGTGATTAATATTATATTAAACTCGGAAGAATATAAAAATAAATATATCAAATTTTTGTGATCCAAATTTGGTTAAGAATATTTCAATGAGAAATATGGTTATTTATTTGGGGAATCATTAAATTTCAAAATTGGGTGTTGTTATTGAGTATTTCTAGATTTATTTAGTTTTTCTTCAGAATGTATATTTCCACACCTATTTTAATCAATTTTGGTTTTGGTTAACATCTATGGATAGGTGGAAAAACGTAATTTCTAGTTATGGGTCTTATGATTTTTCAAATGTTACTTTTTGTACATCAATCATAAAAAACACATCATGAATGTTCATGTAATAGAGTATTAGAAAAGGTAGAAGTTGAAATTTATCATTGAACAACTACAAGATTAAATTATTCTTAATAATTTGAATGGAGTTATGTATGTATATATTCTTCAATTCTTTATCGTGATAGTAAATAAATCCTTGATCTTAAGGAAAACATCATTAAAAAATTTATCCTTTTAGTATATTATTTGAAGAATTTATGTTATTCATTATCACCTACCAATTGAAGGTTTTCTATTTATTATATTTCTTGTGATCTTGATCTCTATGAGTCTATTTTACCATGGATGTTATTTTTCTCCCTCTAGGTCCATATTTTCACTTCGCACCAATGATTTATTTATCTTAGAATAGGGATATATTTTTCTTCTAGGCAACCTTTATTTTTTCCATTTAAATTTCTATAAAATTATTGTTTTATAACTATTTTATTATTTCAGTTTTGAATTTAGGTATTTTCAAATATAAAAAGTATTTTTTTCCATTCATGATCATATGTTTTGTACATTACTCTTTTTAGGTGTTTTTTCTAATAAAATTAAACCCTTTTTATCGTGAATGTGATAAAATTATGTAGAAAAAATTTCATTAATGGGGGGAGGCAGTATAACATGACACACGGGGATTTAGGAATTTATTTTCATTATATAATATATCATTATTCATGTTTTATATTCATCATTGTGCTTAAAAAATCTATGGTACAATGTAAGAATACTATTATTTAAATATTTTCATCATGACTTAGTTGTTAGTTTGGCAGTGTAGAATTATAATAATAGTATTATGAAATATATTTCAATTATTTTCATCATAAAATGAAAAATCAATCAATTTTATTTATTTTGGTCAAGTTGAGTGTAAAATAATTTTAGAGTACAAGAGATAAATTCATGAATAGATTTTTCATATATGAAATTTATTTTTGTTCTAATAAAATATATACTACTATAGATAAATTATCAATAAAAAATAATTTAAATATATATATATTAGTATATATATATTTTAATTAATTAAAATTTAATTAATTATTTCTATTAGGGTATGAATGAGAATAATCTAATTTTATGCTACAAAAATACATTTTCATCAAAATAGTTTTTATTGCAATTTTTGTACAGATATTAAAATTATATTTTTCCATATTTATATATGTCATATTAATAAATTGATATAAATTGATCAATAATCATTCCATAATTGTATTAGGATGAATTTCATGAATTTTTCTAAAAATATATATTTTTCCATAAATAGGGAAAATCCTAATTTTTCAAATATTATCGATTTTATTAATTTATGAAAATGAAAGAATGAACAAATAAATTTTAAAACAAATCGATCAAATAAATATATATTATTTAATTTAAATAATATTTTTTAAAAAATCTATTCTGTATTTGGGAACCCATGATTGTATTTTTTGGACACAAGTTATATTTTATTCAAATTTAAAAATAATTATTGGTCTTTTATTTTAAGGATACAAATTTAAGGTTTAATTTGGTTTTGGATTAATCTAAATGTGTAAAAATTAGTATTTTTTAATTATTTAACCAATGAAATTATTATAAATAAATTTAGTGGATGATTTCAAGGTGAAATGATTTTTACCCTTAAATCATGTGTTTTACTAAAAACCATTCTTTATACATTTTTTATACTTATATTTAATTTAATTTCATCCACATTATTATTTTTAGTTTGACTTAATATATTCAAAATATGAAAACATCTTGTATATATTTTTTTTGGATGGTCCATTTTTTTGTCAGATAATTAACATATCACAATAAAAATTTATATTATCACAGTTAAGATCACATTATATTTAATCTATTTAACCCTAGAGATAATTCTTAATATATATAAGATGTATAATATTTATTTAAAGAGAGTATTAAGACCATATCCCTTATTATGATGAAAAATGTGTTTTATTATTTCCAATAGAACATGAATAACACCTTGTATTAATTTAAACCATAGAATAATTAAACGTGTACCCATCCCCTCACCTATAAAAGGGAAAAAAATTCTTCACTTTAATTTACACATATATACACCCATATCTCCACTAATACTTTACCAAATCCATTCACAAACATCAATCACCCATCATAGTAGCTTTTTATAAAATAAAAATATCTACCAATAAGTATTATGTTGTAATATAAACATATTTTTTCAAAAGAAGTGTAGTTAATGAAATTATTTGGCATGTTTTTAGATGATTTAATTGATTTCACATCGCAATTACATTTCATTGATACTTATTACATTTTTAAAAATGTTTTTTGTGGGGGTATATAATTCATTATGGATATATTTTATAAATAATTTACTTAAAATGTAATGGTTTAAAAATTTATTCATGTTCACATACTCAACATACTTATGTTTCAAAAGTTACAAAACATATATACCATGCGTTAAATTTGAGTAATTGTAACTAAGGAAAAAATGATTTTTTTAAAATTTTGATGGCATGTGTGAAATTCTCCATCATCATGTTAATTATTTTTCATTAATATTATTCTTTAATTATTTATGGTTATATAATTTAATTTCAATTCCTATAGTTTGTGGAATATTTTTTTTCAATGTGTTTTCATATGAAAGGGATATTTCACAATATATTAATATAAAAATCAAAAGTTCTTTGATTATGGGTTAAAATTATTTTTTTTTTGTTTTTTAATGTACTAATTTGAATTATGCTACATTTTTGTATTTATTATCCCATACATGAGAATTATATATGTTGGTATTTGAGCCCAATATAGTTCTCCAATGCATTGGCTTTTGAATAGTCTACAAAGGTGAAGAATGGCGAAAAAATCGAAATGGTTAGTCATATGGAATTTTCAAGGATTAATTTATATCTAATAGATATAAAAGGAACTACACATTGATTTTGAATATGATTATAAAAGATAAATATCTTATATTTTCTAATTATTTTGTTGGAAATATATTTATTTCATAAGGTAAAAAATGTTTGTGAACATTTAATGGTGGAAGGGTTTTTTCAACGAAATTTTATCATGTTCATTTGATGTGTTTACTATGGTTTATAATGGTTTTAAGATTATTTATTTTACAAATGATTGACTATATATTGGGGATATTGTTTTCCTTATATGATTAATATTTTTTTGTTAATAAGTTAAATGTTTCTTAGAGTATTTATATTTTTCAATCTACCAAAGAAGACCTTGTTTTTATATTCCATTCTAATATTTTCTGGATCATCTCATGTTTTAATATATTTTTCATAGGGCCTAAACAAAATTATATTATGTGAATATGTTTAGATCTGAGTGAACTAAATTGGCCTTTAATGATGTAAGCTTATTATGAATGAAACAAAAATTTAAATATAAAAATAATGATTTCATAGGAAAAAAATGGAAATTTTATTTCAGTCCCCCATATGTAGTATGTGGGTATTTATTAATAATTTGAAAATAAATTCCGAAATGATCCACGAAATAAGAAAATGTAAATATTTTGTTCTAAATAATATAATTATGGTTTGTCCTAGTTATGAGTTGTTATAATAATACTAGTCATTTGCCTTAAATCATCTATAAATGTAATAAATTATTTATCAACCATTATGAATTGATGTCTTATAGGTCTAAAAAAATCATAATGTATATGTTCACGTGGAAGTGTGTAGAGAATTCCATTTTTCTTATTACCCAATTTCATTATCATACCATTCTAAATAGTTCAAAAAAATAAATTTCATCATTATTATAATTATGTTAAATCCAAAATTGACTCTCACATTGAAATAATTCACATAATATCGTTTCCAAATGACCAACTCCTTTATTCCATAATTAATTTATATATTTGAAACATAAGTAACATGAGTTATTATATTTATAATTCCAAATAAGTCACATATTGATTTCATTCCATCTGAGATTATCTTCTGATCCTTCAATATCTGGATGATTTATCAATCCTTACACTAATTAACTCAATTCCATAATAAAGATGATGGTTAAATCTAAAAATTTTGTACTAAGCTCATCAAGGAAGAGTAATTCATCAGAAATTAAAATCTGATCATCGATATCAACCACTCCAACATCCATTATTTTTTGGGATTCATAATTTAAAAAGGTTACAGCTCGAATATTGTGGTCTTCAATTTTTTTAACAACTTCACTTCACTTATCATATATAGCAAGGCTTATGTTATTAATAATATATGATATTGGTTTCTAGATGTCCCTCATAGAGAAATTACTTATCAATGATTTTCCATAAATATTAACCTTTTATTTTCTATTTCCCAATTAAATAAATAGTGTATATACTATAAGAGATCTCTAAAGATCCTACACTCTGAATTCATTTTTTCATTTACTAAATAAACAACTTCTGGGATAGTGGTATCCTTATAGTCAAAATGGAAACAAAAAAAACATTCCAAATACCAAATTCAAATTTTAGACACATATTCCAAAACGGCACCACAAAACAAATAGATTAGGCGACATACCACCTTCTATGATTAAAATTTTCTAATTACATATATCATACAAACCACAGTCACACTGCCTCAGTTAGAAAAAGGCAATGAACAATGTAGGTAGATGGAACCTCAAAATAGAAACACCAGAACATCTTCGAAGATCCTCGTTGTGTTACCACAGTTTTTATCACCAAAGAAATACCAGAAACACCTTGAAATATAAACCAGCATTGGAAGAAGAACTACTGCTATGAACACATCCCAAAGCCTCCTCAGATCCATGTCACCCAACCAACCTGGGAAGGATCAATGGATCTAGAGTCCAGAATAGAGTAGGAGTAGTCAAACCTCCAAAGAGAGCCATGGCATGACTAGCACCAACAACCCCACAAAAATTCAACGTCGAACCATAGCAGACATCCTCTTCAATGGGATGAAACAACAAAAAACCCAACACGTGACCATTTGATTGAACCAAAAGGTGAAGCCTGAAAAAACTAAAATTTCATAGCTGAACCGAACACCAAAAAACCTAATAGTAATGAGAAAAATGAGATGAAGGATTCAAAAAGGAGATATCCAAGAACACCGTGAGTGCCGACGTGGAATGTAGAAAAAGGAGCACTGCAAAAGGAGATTGAGAAGATGGCGAAAAAGGGGAAACACTATATTGCTGAATGAGAGTCGATCTGAGAAAGAGAAAAATAAACAAATATGTTATAGAAGGATAGAAACTCGAATTCGAGAAGACATAAGATGGTTGACATCACCCGGTGAAAGAAACCTTGATTGGGGAGAAGATGTGGTTGGGGAACCCATGACATGAGAAGGGAATCCTATAATGGAGGGGCTGTTTTGATGAAGGGAAATAAAAGGAAGATATCCCAGAGTGAAGAAGGATGAAGTAGTGGGAGAAGGAGCTGATGTCGCAAGGAGACTCTCAAAACCCTAGAAGGAGGGCGAGAGCGGAGGACAGGAGTGGGAGCTAGGCGAATGGAGAGCCATATCTACCAAACCTATACACAATTAAATATTTGGATACATATTTCATATGTTTCTTATATGATTTCAACATTATTATTTTTTGATGTTATTTCTTTTATGATGTAATCATAATGATATATTTTGTTTTCATTTATGGATACAACACCTCAAAATATTTCATTTCCCTAGATGAAAAATATTAAACTACTAGATACAGAAATTGTGCCCATAAATTCTAAAAAACTAGAATTAACCTTTTAAAAGCCAAATTGTTTATTTATGTTTTGGTTGTATAATTTATGAGGTCAAATTTTGGAGGATATGATTTCTCATTACATATAGCATAAGGTTAGTTATTTAGATATGATATATCTTACATTAATGTTTGTAATGAATGAATGATAATATTTATTATCATACCTATTTTTTATTAATGATAGAAATGAATATTTAATATATAAATCTTATGGATATTTTTAAAAGGATGACATTTCAGCTCAATAGTCGAATAATCATTTAAAAACAAGAAATATTAATCTTCCTTAAATTTTATTTTTCTATAATCATAAACATTCAACACCTTCAATGTGATCATAGATTTAGGAACTCTTGTCCATGTTTTACTATGTTCATGATCCTTATCGTCGTATTTTCAATCAACATTGTTAAAAATATATTCTTTCTCTTCCAATATTCTCATGTAGAAGTAAATTTCCTCAAGATTAGAATATTCTCTATTGATAAAATTATATTTATCTTAAAAATAAATTTTTATCCCAATTTTATTTGATAACAGCCTTTGTGGAGCAATTTGATTATCTCATCAAATTCATTATGTTTTAATTTAATGGTTGTTACATATTAGTTTCCTCACCTTATTATTTATTATCAATATATGTTTCCCAAATTTAAATATTTCTATGGACAAAATTTATCTAAGGATTCACCATATGATGAATTATATTATTCTTACATTCTTATTAGACACTACTTATAATATAATTTTTACCCATTTACACCATCCATATATTTTATTGGCGCCTTATATCTTTTAATATACTTATTAATTTTAGGATTTCTTGTTAACTCTGAATCATAATCAATACTCTTTATAATTTAGAAAATGATAAAAATACATATATTTCCATATTGAAAATATTTCAATTTTTTTCTAGTAAATTAATTTTCCATTTCTGTTTTTACATGAGATGAGATTAATTTTTTCAATTTAATTCCTCACAATAGACGTCATCAAATTTGATTTATTTGAAGAAAGGTATTATAAATCATTTAATTTCAGTTTCCTCATAGATTCAATGGAAATATAATCATTTTTTATCATTAAAAGAATAATAATTTCTTATGTCATATGAAATGAGGATTTTATTTTACTCCACTGGAGATAAATCAACTAAATCATATAATGCTAAAATTATAGGGTAGAATCTATTTGGAAAAATTCCCAAAAACTTATCCACAATAGTTCAACAAAATAAAGTATCACAAAAAAAATTCATATCTCTTTGATGATATAATTTCTCCCAATAAAATAATCCTCTATAATTTATTTTAGAAAATTTATATAATGATGAAACATAATCTATAAAATAAAATTTTTTATTATTTAACAATAATATTTTCATTATATATTTTATTATCATTATCCCTTTTTTCTGAGTCTATTTTGGAAGTCATTAAATTTTTCAAAAAAATTTATTGTTGACAGATGATTATATAATTCTAATCTTCCCCATTACCATTTAAGTTTTTTTATCTGTAGAAGTTTTAAAAATATTCACTTATTTTGATTCAAATATAATGGTATCTACAATCACCATGTAATGGCCATGTGAACTGAGATAGTGTTTCATCCAATTTTATAACTCAAGAGAAATAATTACCTTAAAATATTAATTCCTATAACATAAAAAAATTAATATTTTGCATCGCCAAGAATAAAATAAAACCATGGGATCTTGGTTTTGAATGTTTGTGATATCCCTAGAATCCTTGGACCACTAAGAAGGTGTGGTTAAATAAATTATATCATTTTTTGAAATGTTCTGTATTCTAAAATCAACCTTTTAAACTAGATATAGTTATAAACTCCCTAGAATGTAATGTTACCCTCACCTCTATATAAGGAATAAAATAAATTTTAATACAAATAAAAATTTGAAATTGATTACCCCCAATGTTTGGAACCTATACATTGAAAATTTTTGTTATTATATAGAGAAAAATATTCGCTATTTAATTTTTTTTTTCTAAAAAGTGGTGAGGGGTCATTATCATATAATTACTATAATGAATACAATATAATTTCATATTGGATAAGATCATAATATTTCGAACCTATTAAAATTAAGCTTCTTCCAATATGAGAAGGATCATTTTTTCATTGCATTAGTATTGAATCAAGAACATCCTTTGCTGATTGTTGGAGTCCATGTATCTGATAGGTCTGAAAGTCATCCACAAGAATTTGAGGAATCAGTCCAATTCCTATGGTCATTATCTGCATTGGCAATGTACACATTTTCCCACAAGATTTTAAGTAAATGTAAAGGTTGAAATATTATTTACAATTTTAATAAACAATAAAAAAAATTAATTAAAAAATTATTTTTAATAAAATATGGTAATCACCATTTGTGGCATAAGAGTAATTTTCATGAATCACACCAAAATAAAATAATTCCATAGGAAAACCCACCAGGGAAACATATTTTTTAAAATCCATTTACTATTTATTTTTGAAAAGGTTGGAGACTCTAACAAGGACTAACAACATTCATCCATCACTATCTGAACACAACAAATTAAAAATATTCCGTAAACCATGCCAAATAAACTACAATAATATGTTATTTAATTTATAATTATTTAATAATATTGATTAAATAATGGCTTACACACAAAAAATTCACCAGGTGGAATTGTTGTGCGGGAACCACAACCAATACCCCATAAGAGGCATACAATTGATCCCCAATATCATACCAATGAATGATTAATCATTAATATCTAATTACATCATTCAATTAATTTAGTTTTATAAAACCCCATTGAAACATTAACAGTGTAATTTATGTTTTCAAAAATGAAGAGCAGTGACTGGCAGTCATCATCTTGATATTTCCTCATAAGGTAAAGAGAAAAATCCATTTCATATAAGGAAGATTCCAACATGATCTGGTGGAATCATAAAAAAACACATTATGGGTGAATCAAATTCCTATAATGAAATGATGGGTAGGATAATGTAGTTAGAAAGTGGATAAATATTCCTCGAACTACCAAAATTCACCCTTAAAACCATTGAAATATATCAGGATATATAGGTTGACCATGGGAGGTTTAACTACATAGAAGTGTGTGACAAATAGAAAAGTATAATACAACATTTATACAATATATAATCAGTGGGGGATGAAATATATACCTATTTTTATCCCACTGGCTAGCTGATGGTACCTTTTCTAGCACAAACAACACCACTAACCCAACTACCTAACCAGTGGATTCATACTGCAAACCATATAAGTGGAAATAACTCGGGTACTCTTCCAAAACTCTTGAACAACCATTAATCTCCATTTCATCTATAATACATAACCATTTTGGGTTACAACCATAGGAAAATAAGATCTAATTCCTGATAAAAATTTTACCCACAAACTAATAGAAAATTAATTTTTCTTCTAGGAATTTAAATTTATGCATGGATTATGAGGTAGCACAATTTAATCTTTATGGAATATTATATAATATTTTATTTTCCAAGTATTTATATATGATCAATTCATTACACTAATAAAGTGATATGTGTGGTATAGAATTATATATATCCTCTATTCAATGACAGTTCTAATGAGATAAACTAGAATAAACTAACAAGAGAATTTATAACATATATTTATGGTGTCTTAAAACAAGGCCTTAAAGGTATGGATTTGAATTCTTTTATTTAGAATTCCATCATAACGATATATTTTATTGTTATATATTTAATCATTTATTTCAAGTGTTATGGTGTTGGTATGATTTTCTATTCAGTTATGTAAAACTTTTCTCGTATTTATTCATACAACACTATGAATAACAAATTTTCCCCAAGGATAGATACTATTGTAATATAATTCTCATTGAGTATTTGAGATCATAGCTTCATATTTTTAAATTTCCCGGGGAAAATATGATGAATTATAAAATACCTATAAGGATATTCAAATCACAAATAGGGATGAATTATTTGTTATTATGATATTTTTAAATTTCTAATGTAATGAAATTTTCAATATTTTATCACATCTGCTGAGACTTAAAAACATTTCATTTTAGAAGTTTCTATTATAATAAAATTTCCATTTGATCTGGATAGTTTTAGTTAAGGTTATTCTAATAGATCATGATGTGATCATGTTATTAAATTTTGGATAATTTATAGACATATGCATCATTAACTCATTGATTGACTTGAAAATATGGATTACATTCTTATCAGCTGTTTTATTATTAATTATGGAATGTTTTATGGAATTTTATGACATCAATTTGAAAATGTGATGTGATTAAATAAAATAAATTCTTAACAAGGACCTTATGACATTATGAATTATAAATTAGTGGTTCTATGTTCTAAAAAGGCTCAATGGGAAATTTTATATTTTTTTATATTCTTTCTGTTGGTTTTAACTTTTCTATGTAAAGGAAATGGTTTTTTGAAAAAAAATAATGGAAAAATTGTTTCAATGGAAGATTTATTCTAGAGATTCCATTATTTTAATTAGTAGTAAAACTGATATAATTTATTGTTTTTAAGGTGTATTTAAAAAGGGATTTATTATTAAATTTATTGGGCTTCCATTAAGGAAATTATTAGAAATAAATGAAATTTTTGGAATAATGATTTTAATTACAAAATATTGGTTTTTTATATTTTATTGTACAAAATTTAAATTGAAAGTATAGAGGGTAATTGGGTTTGTTTTCCATTGATTTTTTTAATAATTCATCAGCCTATGACCAATCACTTTCTTCTTTAATGATTTGTTACAAAACCTCAGGTGTACTATCATGTATGCCTGAATATGCAGACCAGAAACACATGTTTGAGGTAATACTTTTGTGTGGTTATAACCTCATATTATAATAAATCAATGTTTTAAATAAACAAAATAATCCACAATAAATTTTTATAATATGTAGAATCCATTAAAAAATAAATTAGTAAATAACTAAATTCTATCATATAAGTATACATCCTCACTAATCAGTCACATGAATGATTAAACACCTAAAATAATCAAATAATGTACACAGTGAGGCAACACAACCATCTGTATGCCTAAAATTATATCTCTTCCAATGTTATTTATCTTGATCATGTAAACATAGTCCTATACACTATATGAATTTGAAAATAATAAGGATACAATAGGTACTGATGTTCTCTTGCCTCCTAAGTATAATGTGAGTAAAACATAAAAGGAAAATACCAATAGTCTTCTAACTTTACTATTAATGTAGTGCATGAATATTTCATATGATAAGGATAATAAATATTATATAAAATCAAATAAAATAATACTCAACAATCCATGGGTTCTAATGTGATTCCTAGGACTGAATATACCAACATCAAAAAGTGATTGATATCTCTAAATATATTACATTATCAATAAAGGCCATGAATGTACCACCCTCAATACATTACAAATTGTGACTATCCATGGGGACCTCATCTATCCATGAACCCTATAATGGAATATCATTTACCTAGGGAAATAATGACGTGGTTGAAAATCATGCTAGGATATTTTAATCATGGGGGGTCTTGTCCACTGACCAAAATCATCATATTTCATCCAATTGGTGTTGTTTGCCCTATCTGGAACCTCAAATATCATATATCCAGGGGTATCATCCACCTCATTTAATAGTTAAAAGAACCACATTATATTTGTTTAATTCTAATCAAGTTACTAATATCACATACAATGGAGAGAATCATTTGAGTTGGAAACTCATATATCGTCTACAATAGGGATCACATCCCCTTCTAGAAATAGTTTTTATTTAATAATTTCCTAGATGGTTAAATCCCCAACATAATCTTAAATTAACATTGGACAAGGTAGATATTCTCACTCAAAAACTATTGTATCGTCTAATAGGGGAGTAAGATACCCTTCCTGAAATAGTTTCATGACAATCCTTGCATAATGGGTTGTATCATACCATAGTGCATAAAAACACTTGCACCATGGGGAATCATTTGAATGATAACATCACATATCATCTTAACATGGTGTTCTCTCCCATATAAGGAATATATTTTATGGAATTATTACCCTATGGGTTGCATCCAACTATATTCTTGGTTAAAAATATACTAGAGTTAATTTTCTCTCTTAAACCTCATATGTATTGCACTAGAGGGAATCATATAAAAGGAATAGTTATCGAGAATTTGTTACATAGTTGGAATCACCCAACTATAGTACCTAATAACACTTTTATATAACATAAACAACTAGGTGCATCACCTCACCTAGAATCGCAAACAAATACATTCACCCTTATTAGAACCCACATAAAAATCCCAATCAACACTCTTTAGGAAGATTAAAAATTAACATATCAGAGACCAACCATCTCACTCTATTTCATTCCAACAACCTTCTCATCATTATTTTTCCACACATCCATTCCCCTAAGTATCATGATATTATTTGGATCCTCACCCAATCCAAAAAATCAATAGCTCATCACCAGGGTTCTAGAAACTTGGGTAATTGAAATCTCTCAAGAATTAATTCAAATTATTCTATCCTTGAAGGATAATAACCCCTAATATCATCTTGATAAAAGAATGATAATAAATTCAACCTATTTTCATTCTAATATCTCATATAAGGTAATCCATTGGGCATATTAGACCAATCTCAACATATAACCACCAATATAGAGATTTATCCTTTACACCACAATGATAAATCTTCCCATAAATCCCATATAAACAAAACCTCAAGAGGCGAATAAAAAATCACCCCATTTCTAATACATAACATGTTCATGTAACCTATGGATCATCCTGATGATCTCGTACTTTGACACATGGAATCCCCAATCCTGTACATATATAAAACACCCATAAACCAACAATATGTCCCATATCTCATATCTCTAGTAGATAAGTCAACCCAAATCCAATAGAAACACCTCTAAACATGCCACAAATTGTATATGAGGAATTATCAAACATATTGAACACAACTAGACTCAAATAAACCCTTAATAGTTTTTTTCATCATGTTTGAGAAACACTAGAATCTCAACCAACATAAAATATCATAAACATTAAGTAACCATCCATTTAGACTTAAGAAACTAACATACCTAATTACCGTGTTATCGTAATATTGGGAAAAATTCCAATTTTGTTGGTACTTCAATAAACATCTTCTCACACTTAATAACATTTTCATTAGGTGACTCTATTTCTAAAGAACCACAATAGAGTAGTGATTTTAATATAGGAGAAACATAACAACCATTTATTCATATCTACTATGTAATCTCATTATATTTAATTTAAACCCCTATATGTCTACATGTTACACAAGAAATTGTTATAGTCATATACATATCCATTAGTGGATGAGGTATCAATTAAGTATTCTAGTGATTATCATGGATTATTTCACTAGAATACTACACAATGAATTATTGGAATAATTGTTTTTAATTTAATTTTATAATGAAAAATATTGGAGGGATTACATATCACATTCACATAAGAAATGCTAAATACAAAAGGATATATTCAATGATTGAATGTATTATACATTAATTTACTATCCTTGGGATGTTTCAGTCATCCACATCCCAACCCACTAATGCCTCATCGAAAATCATATCCAAACTCAACACCCTATCTCAATACATGACACATAAATAATTATATATATTAATTTATAAATAAATATTAAATTTAATCCAAAAGTTAATTATCTTCAAAAAGAAACTAGAAAATTTTTCATGAATGAAACATTGAGAAAGAAAATGATAAAATTAAGTGGCTTGACACTAGTATGTGTATGAAAAAAATTCTAATCATTTTGGACCCAACAAATTTCCAATTCCATGCCAATGTGGTGTAAAACACAAGAAACATACACTTGGGGTCTTACCATGAAGAAAAGAGTGAGAAAAATGTGTATTTAGAATCTTGACACATTATCTATCTATCAAATGAGAAACAACCCATTGTTAGAGAAAATTACACCATGCCCAAATGGAAAAATAACTCAACACCCTTAACGAGAGACAATGAGATTAATGAAAAATAAGGGATAAGAAGAAAAAATTGGAGAAAACGGAACCAAAACTCCATATCACTTGGAAATCTCCACTATGAACACCCCACATCATGCATGTAATAATTGGGGATGAGGATGGGAATATATTATAGATAATTGGGCACTATTGGTTTCTAATCAACCTAAAATAATAATGGGTTACAATAAATAGAAAATCCTACAACTTTATAAAAATATTATATTTTATCACACATGATATTGTTCCCACTATGAGAAAAATCCATAGAAGACCCCATCAGGAAGGATATAAGGCATGTATAATTTTACATCATCTCGTGCACCCCACCATAACCACCATGAAAGAGATTTTTACCTTCACATTCCCCATGGAGAATACCCTTGGGATTTATTTTAATGCACACTTGGATCCATAAATTGTGAAATTTAAACACACTAAATGTTACTCCTCTATGAAATGGATTAATTATGTGACGATAACCATGACAATACTCTCTAAAAGGGACTTCACAGTTCATTGATTGGTAATCCAACTATGACATAATTCATTAGAATTGAGGAACCGACCATACTCTAACATTCACCAAAGAACCAAAAACCTCATTTAGGACGCTAAAAATATCTAAAAACACATTCATAACATTTTAAAGCTCTTGGAATCAGAATATTAATTTTTAAAAACGAAATTTCTCATACAAAAATTAAATAAATTCATAATTAATTTTATTTTCAAAACCAATAATGATATTTTCTAGTTATAAACTCCCTTCATATAAATTCCCATACTCATATAGTTCTGGTAGTCCTCCTATCATAAATCTTAAATTCCATCAATTTTCAATTCTCACTATCCCTCTATGTCACATCCCAGAATGTTGAAATAGATTCCAAACACAACACTGAACACCATGTTACAATATCAGATGAATTCCAATATTCCCACCCTTTAATGTCTTATGAAAAATGGAAGGAACTCAACCATACCACACTATCCCCAGATAGAAAATGTCATAAATTGATTCATAAAAAACATTGTTATTCTCCCAGAAATTGGTTCCACATAACAAATTAACACTTTATCAGGGAAATTAAAACAATTAATTTTGTTTACACCACACTACACCCACAGTCGGACATATTTAATTATTTTTCCTTCTCTAGGTAATATTTCTTAAAAGGATTAGTCATAATCATTAGTGTGTTAAATCATAACCTAATTATAATGTACTAACACCATAATCCAATAATGAATTATCCAATTCCTACATGGATGTTCAAAACCTAAAAATGATGTAAATCCAAATTTTCATCCTCAACCAACCACACTAATGTTCATACTCTCTAAAAGAATGTTCAGTGATCCTATAATCATAATCACCCCTCAATCACATTAAATTCAATATCGATTCTTATACTGGTTATTACACACCATCCAATACAACATTATATATCCCAATAATTTTATTTAAAATGAAAAAAGATTGATTGGATTTACTCAATAAGATGAATCGTAATAACTTCATGACCCTCAACCAAATAGTTTCACTACATTAAAACCAATATATCTATACGGTCCATAAATTAGGGGTTGATTCGATGCACCAATCAAAAATTGTATCCTTATAATTAATCTACTAAACCAAAACTAGTGATATATAAGGCCAAAAATCCAAGAATTATTAAAAAAATTGATAATGAATGGTTATCAAATGCATACATGAGCATCCATATAGGACACTAACTGTCATCCATTCTGTTCTCACCAAAAACATCATCCTTGATAGGAATTGAAATTGAATCTATAATTATGGTCACACCCTCCATTTCCCATATTATTATCCCCACCATATAGATTCCCTTATATAACTCCTTATGAACAATACCCATTTGTTTCCACCATCACATATTTTTTCCTCATGATGATATATTCAAAAACATCTTCTCAATCTTCATCATGGAATGAGATATAATTTGATGTACCACAATACTCTAATACATCCATGATATTAACATTAATAAAAAAATTAACCTTATCATCCTTTGTAAAACATTTATCTATAATTACCCTAATAACCTCTTAGATCAAATAGGCAATCTGATCCAAAGAGGCTAATAAGTCACACTAAATCCTTAATGACACCCCTTAGGTGATTAGGTATTAAACCCCACTAAAACCATGTGAATCTACAATAATAAGTCTAGAAATGGGTATTTTACACCAACCAACATCATTCCTCTCTAGATCCCCTGAGACCCAAATAATTACCAACAATCTCTTAGACCATTCCCACCATAAGGCAGGACAAAATAGTTCACAACTAAACTAGCTGACTAGGTATCTAGTGGATTTTGTGGTTTATTCCATATGGAATAAGTGATTAAGAAATGGTAGATTCTTGTCATAGATAATTAAAATATTTTCTCCACAAATGAGTTAAAATGAATAATGGGGGAAAACATTTATGTATAAACAAAAATAGTTGAAAATATAATAAGAGAAAGAATACTAGAGAATCACACATGTCGGGGATTCAAAATTATTAGGATTTATTAAAATAGTTGTTTTAGTATTATAATAATTCTTGAAAATGGTTTACAAGGGGGGTTTATTTTTTTCTTTGTCTTTGAAATTAACTATTCCATTTAGAAATCAATTTTTTGGCATAGTAATTAGTCATAGAAAATCATGATAAATCAATTCCACAAAAATAAGTTGAAACATGTTACTATAATGTTCAAAGATTTTTCTACTTATTCCCCTATAAATTTCAACATTTATTTCATTATTATTATGATAAGAAACAACTGATAAGATTGGATATTTAATATTTAAATGAATTATAAAATAAAATCATATTAAATTTCCTTACACCAGAATGTCTATTACAACACACCCCTAACCTAGTTTCAACACCAAAAAGAGATATTGAACAAACTATGACCATGGTCACAGTGCGTTGAATAAGTGGATAGTCAATCCATACCTTTGATAAATTAGGTAAACAATACGAAGAATATAAACTCACCAAAATCGAAAAAAGAATATTAAGTGATCCTACTTTCATTGGGAGAGGAACACGTCGATTGAGCTTCATCAATTACCTATTTAAATGACCACCCAAAATTCTGAGATCGACCCTCATATTTATAGAATTGAAAACCACATAGTGTGTAGTAAAAATTACATAGTGTTCACCAGAAAAGCAGCCCACATTGCAACTATACACGTTTTCTATTTATATTGTACACACTGTGTATTTCCCAATATTTCTCAAATTTTTCCCGATGAATAATTTTAACTAGAATCTTTGGAAAAATCACTAGGAACACCATATTAAAATATTATATCGATAAAATAAATGTATTTGGTGATAATAAGTCTTTATACAGAATAAAATATATTAATTAGTATGTGAAAATTGGGCACATAAAATTATCTTACACATAGTCTTTTGTTTTACCTCAAGAAAAATGTCAAAAACAAATTAAAATAATAAAAACCATAAAAATGGAAGAATTCAATTAAATAAACATAAAAATAATAATGATGTTGTAGAGGATTTTAAAAATGCACAAAACCAATTTTATTAAAATTATTTTATAGTCATACATAAAATATAATTTATCTAAATACTTATAACAACTTTTATTTTAATTTGTAAACATTTATTTAATATTCACAGCACATATTGATTTAACTAACTAGGAAAAAACACAATCGTCACTAAAGATCATGTAATCCGTTTTATAATCAATCCCATATATACACCCTATTTCTGTAATAATATAACTAATATTAATCATTTCGAAGAAATTAATTCTCGAAGATCATTAGGTGCTTGAATATAGTTTTGATAATTCTAATGTGATGAATACGTAGGTATTCATGTGAATATAATCTCATATGCATGAAATTTTAGGATGAATTTTTAAAGAAAAAAATTATAGTATTCAATGGAATTGATTAATGAAAACAAACCCTATCAAAATCTCCCAATGCTCATCATGACTCTTATCATACCTTGAAAACATGGATTTGTAAACCATTTATTATAGTAATTAATGAAATTTTTATTTTTTATGTTCTCAATTTTATTTAGTATAGGGACCACATATGAAAATAAAGAATGGTGGTTTTTGAACAATTTACCCCATATGAAAAAAGATGCAATTCCCCACACTACATTTTATGGTTTCTCACTGAAATATATCATGAATCTCCAATCACCATCTTTCATGGAAAAATAAAAAATCATGTAGTATAATAAATAAATTAGGGCAACATAGATAAATTGACATGTCATGTGGATTCCAATCAATGATGTTTATGGTTTCAATTGTTTTTATAGTGATAATATATTGTGTGGGTCTCAAAGTCAAAAGGTGATAAAAATATCTATCAAATTCCATATTAATTTAAATTTTATTCAAAATAATCATTCATTAAATTGAAAAAAATAATGTTCTAGTATTTATACATAACCCATGAAACCATCTAGAAGAAGTGTATAAGGATGGACATGAAAATGGGGTTTGAATTCCACTATGAATGGGGATGAAAATGGTTCAATGAGGACATGAAATTTTTCAAAATGACCAGACTAACATATGGAAATAAACAAGAATTATTATAAAAATACAACTATATTAACAATAATTTTAAAATTATTTAAATTTAATATAATCAATTAACTATTTATAATTATCAGATATTTATTTGTTATTTATTAGTATAATTTATCATAAAAATTAAATTTTAAAATATTTTATCAATTTAATTATTTCTCCTATATTAATGAATGTTAAAATTATGGTGGAGTTGATATACTCTCTGCAGAATATAATAACACATGTGGTCCTCCAAGTATAACACCATGTAGGAGAAGAGTACGTGTAATAAAAATATTTATAATTATAATGATGTAATTACAGATTTATTCTAAAGGAAAATTCCATAATAAAAATAAAAAACTAGACTCCCCTGGTAGAAGGTTCGAAAATATGGAATACGTCGAATGAGGAATACCCATATATCTATTGAAAAATTATGATTATACATGGAATGAAAAAATATTTTTCATGTAATTAAACTATCACAATGAGTAATCCTAAAAAATATATACTCACATATGAAACATTTTGTTGTAGATGGAGTTGGTTAGGGGGCTCAATATAGGCAATATCAAGGATTAGGAATCCCATTAGGTGGGGTTTTCTGTAGTGGATGGCTACATAATAGGGCCCATGTATTTATATACTAGTGTGGATGGAATTTCATGCTCTTTAGTATTAGTTTTAATTTCATAACCACCAATGGAATGAACCATGTAGTATGCATTTAGGATGTATGACTGAGGATCAGTTCAAGTAATAGTTATAACACCTCAACATTTAAAAAGAAATATGTTTTGTTTGATTGAGTATACTACATGAAAAAAAATCATATAATAAAATACAACACCATGATAGTTTATGGAATATTTAAATATAAATAAATTTAATATGATTAATATATTCCATTACATACAATACTGCTTTCAACTAGAGTTGAGCACAACACTCAGTTGCGATTAAGTTACACAAAACATGGAGTTTAAACAAAATGTGATAAATTATTAAAACATAATTATAATATATAATTTTTATATACGAGACATTAAATTTTTAGGTTTATATATTACTAAATATTTATGAATAATATAGTTATCTATTGATTAGTATGAAATTAATCATCATTTTTGAACAATGAAGTGTTTCCTAAAAATATTTTTTCTAAAATACATATTAGTTGCGCATTGGAAAAATAATTAAAATAATTATAAGTGTTAGAAATTTATTTCAAAAAATAAACCAAATTTATGAATTCTAAATTCAAAAAATATCTTGGGTGGTATTTTGGGATTCTTCTTGAAAGTATAATTGTTTTGGGAATAATGAAACATAATGAATTTTATGTGAAAACATATTTTTCATTTAAATAACTTATAATGTTGAATTATATACATAATTGGTTATAAAGAAAAATTATTTTAAATGTAAATATATTAATCCAATTTTGGTCATTGGATTCATTTTCATATTGAATTAAGAAATAAAAACATTGTGTAATTTTGAAAATTTAAACTATAAAACACCTTTTTTATTCATGTATGTGTGGGATTAATTTTAAATTTAATTTAACAACATATATGAATATAATTTTTACAAATGGCTTCCACATTTCGAATTATAATAATCTATAATTTTTGATAATTTAACCTAAATTTTTTTCCCAAATTAATTGTTAATGCATGACCAGTATAACTCTATTTTTACTTAATACTCTATTTTAGACTCTTGATATATATTAAAAATGTGGGATCACTCAATGAATAAAAGAAAACATATGTTCCCTCTTCGAACATATTATAGTCCACCCAATATCATCACTTCTTCACACAATTAAACCACATTGTATAGGAAAATACATCCCCAAATCACTTCCCATCCTCCATAGTCTCATCCTAGAAGACTTATTCTGTCCATAAATCTATCTTAGTAAAGAATTTAGTGGAAAAATAAATAGGATACATGAAGAAGAGGTAATGTTCTTCATTGAGAATCTTTTTTTTATTTCCTTCTAAAAATCCTTAAATAATTATTTAAACATGATGATATAATAACACATGAATATTATATATACCAATATTTTATTTTTCTAATTTAATAACCAAAATATTTTCACTCCTCCATTAAATGGGTTATGAAATCATCATTTTGTTTATAGAGGACTACGGCCTCACAAATTGATGTCATTCATTTTTCATTTATCACCTATCATGGTTGTGAATAATGATGTATATATTATATATATATGATATTTAAAAAGTATTTATGCCTATAGGGTAATTTTATCCTATATAAAATAATATATTCTATTCTGTTGGGATATGATAACATCGCTCGTGAGTATGATAGACAAGCACCTCATGAAGTGAAATGATTTGATTTTTTAAAACACATTACATGGATGCTAACAATGGAAAATAGAAAAAATATAATTGATATAAATAAAATAATTATTACAGTCATGACATATCTATCATTATACGAATATAATATATAATTTTCTTTCTTACTTTTTTTATAAGGACCAATCCTTAAAACATTACATGGTCTTGAATTAAATAAATAGTTTACATTGAGGATCTTTTCAGGTTTACAGTTTTAGAGAATTAGGCCATAACAATTACATATCAACATGAAAATTACATATAGACACTACTACTCAGTATCCAATTTTTTCATAAAATAAAAACACTTTGAAAGAAACATGTCTAATTCCAAGTTTTAGACTACATGACTTTTCAATGATCCCATCCTTGACCCTATTCATCTTTAAGTCTTGCGAGAAATTTTTCAAAAACATGGGATGAGAATAAAAATACCAGTAGTGGTTATAATGTAAGGGAAGGAAACATTAACCCATAAATAAATATAAATCAATGAAACCATATATTTAAATCATAACATACCTCATGAATTCATAAGATTTATGAATAACATATAGAAATCATAAATCATAAAGGTAAATTGTGGCATCCATAACATACTTTTGTTGTAGATTTCACATAAATGTAGGGTGTTACATTTGCAATACCCATCATAGTATACATCTTAAGTCACTTTTGAGAAACATTCACATTTACCTCCGCCACGTTACCCAATGCATTGGAGAGCTATCTTGGGCTCACCCACATTAGGTTTATCACGAAACCACACATATATGTAAAAATTCCCAATAATCATAACATATTCATAACACATAAAAAAGAATAAAGGAAAGATAAAATTTCTACATTGTAATCACAACATATCATTTCAAGATATAGACATAATCAATTCATTATCAACTCATTTTCAAAAGAATTTATAACATTTAATAATAGTGATTATTGAATCAAAGTGTCCCATACCACATTTTTTATTTTAAAGGAATTAATATATTAAATCATTAATGTCCATATAAATAAATACTTAAAACCATTTCTAAAACATGGACACTAATGATAAATATTTTGAAGAATAAATCTTTAAAACAATATTTTTGTTAAGGAGTTATTAACCAAATGAGAGATTCTCGAATACAAATAATTGAGGAATAAAATTATCAATAAATTATAAATCCCAAGAATAAAGGTATTCATGATATAAAATTACAAAAGATAGTATATAAACCATATAAAAGTGAATTGATTCATAACAAAAATGAAGTCTCAATGGAATGTAAATTGAGGCGAAACCCCTTATAAAGATTGTATCTTCAGATTAAGGATAAATCAATGAAATAATTATGTGTGAAAAATATAAGTACAACCAATATATGTGGATATAAAGTGTATAAAATCAGAGGTTACTCACACATATTCATTGCACGACGTAATCCAAAAGTATAAGTTTAACCCAAATACTTGTAATTGGGTGATGAAGTTATCTTATAGAAATTTTCAGCCTAACGATGTCACATTAAAATTCAGAAACTAAGTTGACAAGAGAGAAATTGGTTTCTCATCAAAGGGAACTAAAATTTAAAACAATAATGATATATAATAACATATCCCAACATAAGACCGTGGAAATTAAATGGCATAACACAAATTAAGTCTTTTAAATAGATGAGGGTGAAAGATCCCCTCACCGATTTGGTAACATAAAAACATACACCACATGAAATAAGGATCATACGATGAAGATTTAAATACCCATAAATGGAAGTATATTAATTAAATAGCGAAATCATGGGAATTATATACACCACAAAAAATAGTGAAAAATATAGCATGAATCTCACAAGAATAAAAAGTGAGATCAAAACCCCTTATCATGGTGTAATCAATTGAGTCATATGAACAAAAGTTAATTACAACCAAATGAATCAGAGAATACCATGAATATAAAGAGAATCATGATAATATATATAAAATGGAAGTAATAAATACACCACATTCAATAAATAAGTGTAAAATATGGAAATCGCATGGAATTAAAAGTGAGATAAGAAACCGCTTACCTCATGTCCAACTTGACCCGTTTGTTCTTTAACCTCTTGAATAAAAATATAAAGTTATTTTATACTTTATTAAAAACCCTTTTCAAGTACATTATTCATTTTATATCACTTATTACCATGTTATATACATTATGGAAAAATTTAAATTTATAATTGTTGTTTTGTCGATATTTGGTACTTGAGTCAAAAATGAACTTATAATTACAAGTTGATTATGTGGTCAAAATTTCACTATATCTAGACTGATATTAATTATTTATATATCATAAAAATAATATCTATCAAGTATTTTTATGTATTTATAATATTACATAACATATAGAGATAAGAAATGAAATGAACCGTTCATGGAGATGGTAAGCTGTATGTACGCATAAACACTACTATCATTTCTACTTGATGTTTAATGGAATGAAAAAATAATGATAGAAAGGTATATTATAATTACAGTATAATATAACTTCTTATATATGTTAAAAAAATTTATTAACTCCATCCTTTATACATTCCATGTATGTCATGAACGCATCATATAACCATAAAGTGGCGATAGTCCGCACTTCCTCAAATGAAATTATCGTATTTACCCATATTGGAAACCATAAAGGAATGTTTGTAAATAAGAATTTCATAATAATAGAGAAAACATATACATAATATATATCATATATAAATATATTTCCATCATAACGGCTACCATGTGTGGTGGTAGAGAAATGTTGAACAATCATTGTTTCATGAGGCAATAGTTCGCCGTCCCCAGAAGCTGTATCTTCCTTACCCATTAGATGGAGGTGTGTGTAAGTTTAGTTCTAATCCTTCTCATAACAAAAATAAAGTATATTTAGGATACCTTTTTCGTAATAAAATAAAGTAATAATATGTTTTTATGGGGTTGGAGATGTAAAATAAAACAAAAGAACTTAAGAGAAGACGTTACCTTTAAATCGGGTATCTCCCTTTGGTTTGGACAAAAAGGTTTACATGAATTGCCTTCTGCCTAAGGGATGTATTCAAGTCAGATTAGAGGGATGTAGAAAGCTTAATTGGATAGAGGTTTTATGAGCCAAGGGGATTGATAAGTGTGTGGAATGGGATAGATTTGAGGGCATTTTATAAGGTGGAGGAGGGGCTCTTTAGGAAAGCTTGAAAATATAATTTTATTATAAAATTATTTCTGGTTTCTAAAGGTCCAAATCTTATCAAAGTTGATGATATAATGACTCATGTTAGAAATAAAATAATCCAATAATAATTGTATAGGTTTTAGATATTGTTTTTATCTTTATAATCTTATTTATTTAAATTATTCATTAATGAGGTAAACACTACATTGTTATTGTGTCATAAATAATTTTACTTATTTGATGTCTAAAAATTATAAAACAATTCCATAATGTAATAAATATTTTTAGATTTAAGATGAATATTTTTAGTTGAAGATATTACTTATATAACCCCATGTAAAAATTGACTGACTAGAAGATATATGTTTGTGTCATTTTGGTCTTAATATAAAATAAATTAATATAAAGTGTCATTATCACTCCCAAGTGGCTACATGAGGTACTAAAATTGGCCAAAGGATGTCCATGGTCAGATATGTATCAAAAAATAGTATTAGGAAACATGTTAACCAAATTTATTATTATTTTTATATTATTTTTTAAAATTATTTTCCAGATTTACCCTTCAACCATTGTAAATAAAATTTTTAATGAAGTAAATATTCATAATGTATAAAAATAAAAGCTACCTACTAACACAATTTAGACCCTTGATTAAAAATATGGAATCCATTTTTCCAAATACAAAATATATAAGTTTCATAAATTAATTTAAAATTAATTCCCGCTATCATGACAAAAAGTGTGTTTTTAAGAAATAATAACTATCAAAAGATTGACAACTATTTATGTCCAATTTCAAAGTAAAATTACTTTGAATGAACAAAATTGGATTAAATAGTAACATCATAATATAATTAAAATTTAAAACCAATTAAAATGATAATATTACCCTATAAATAAATTATATTCAAATGCATTTTTGGATTAAAATACAGTATTTTTCACTGTTCATTAAAAAATGAATTTTATCATAAAAATACCAAATATTTACGCAAAGTAGATTTAGTTGTCCTATTCTAAAGAAGAATTTTATTTTGTCAAATAGAATATCAAAAAGTTACACAAACTAGATTTTATGAGGTTTCACCATCAAAAGGCGGTAAATTGACCATTTAATGAATATTAGAGTATTTAGGATTAAAATTGGATTATTTATTATTTTAATCCTATAAAATTTATTGAATAAATTTAAAAAAATTTAAGAAACATATTGAATTATAATATGGTTAGTTTTTTTCATTCCCTCCAATACAAAATCTATGCATTAAATATTATTTAAAATAATAATAATATTTTAATAGTTTTCTTTACAACTCAACATGGTGGGCTACACAATTTTTCAATAAAACATATTGATGCGTATTAGGTATACCATCGAACACAGTATCCCTTTTAAGGTTAAATTAATATTTAATTCACAAAATTTAATAAATATGAAAAAGATATATTATTTATTTTCTTGGGATGTTATATCCTTCCCCCCTTTTGGGAATTGCGTCATCAAAATTTTAAAATTTGTCTTGGAAACTTCATTAAAAGTTCCACATTAGAAAAAGAGTCAATAAAAATATTACTTTAAAATAATTAAAGAGAACTACAAAGGCCACCTGAGATAGCCCATAATAGGATTCCATGTAGGAAAACATGAATATGGAAGAGAAACAAAACATCATGGTTTGATAGTGAGTGGTAGAAAACATGATTTAGAGAAAGTTAACCATAAGAAAATCACAAATTTGTGATCGGGTAAACAGTCTTTGATACCCCAGTAGGAAAAGTTAATAGGAAATGTTTTTATTTAGTGTTTCTTTTCATAATGTTGAGGAATTTATTTAGGAGATTAACTAAATACATATGGAAACATACTTATATTGCATGTAGATTTTCATTCTTTGCTAAATTTATACCACAAACTCATCTTCTCTACAAACAATGAGTATTCAAACTGCCTTGGTCACATTAAAAGCACTAGAATCAACTTCAATATTATCAGATAATCTAAAAATGATGAAGTATATATTTCCCCGGTCTTTAGAAATCAACCAAATCCAAAACATTTCGTACAAGACCAGATAATCCCCAAATAGGATAATACTTTATAAAAATAAATACTACTCTTTGTGCCCAAAATTTGAAAAACAATACCGAATGTTCTGCAAAGACCACTCAATAATGACATGTCCTTAAAATTCTTCAACTTAACCCAAACTCTGATTGTAACCCAAAACTCAGAAGGACATAATCACATAGTCTTCCATAATAAATATTAACATTTATCTCCAAATAAAATTGACTACTCTTAAAGTCTCATACTAAAGTGTAATTAACCAAATCACATTTTATCTATTATTGGTTAACCATTTCCTTAAATAACCCAAATCACCATATGTCCATAATTAAAACATTGATTCTTCCAAAATAAGATTCTACCATTACTCATCAAAAGAAATGATAATTAATCCATGAATAACATTTTCATATATCAAACATTAGAGTTAGACATACTATAAAAAGTCTTCTAATGTAATCCCATCCTCAAAAGGGACTTCACACTCTTAAAAAGTTCATCATAATAAATTCTACCATAACTCTTGAATCCCTTATATGTTGACTTCTTACTCATTCAATGTTCTTCAGGATCTGTTAACAATTTCTTACCAACTTATTCTGAAATACGTCTTTCCAACAAAAAAAATCATGAATAATATGCTAAGATTCAATAATTTCAAAACATATGTTAAGAAAAAATCCATAGATTTTATTGGTCATTGTCAGTTTCTTCATCCTCAACCGGAATGGAATTAGGTATTGGTACTACAACAGAATCGTCGTTTAGCGGTGGTTTAAACCACCGCTACTTTGTTTGGTGGTGGTTTACAAAAACTGCCGCAAAATAGGGCGTCTCCAATCTATTAGCGGTAGATATTTGCGTCTAGCGGCGGTTTCAGGAAAGCGTTGTACCAACCTCATTTTGCGGTAGTTTTTCTGAATTTAGCCGTGGTTTTACGAGCCCTAGATATCACTTTATTCGCGGCGGTTATAACCGCCGCTGAATGTAAAATAAAATTTATGTATAGCAGCGGTTTTCACTATTTTGCGGTGGTGTTATACCGTCGCGAAACCGCCACGAAAAGCTGCCCAGAAAAAAAAATTCCTTGCTTCTACTACACCACTACCCTGAAAAACAAATAAAACCAGAAATATAATCCAACTGAGAACGACCTGAGAAACAATACCCTACATGGGGATCAATAAGAAGGAATCACACTTTTGTTGCTACCGCTATATGTAAACCCACACAACAGATACTTCCAAAGAATAATGTAGCCACTTTTTATTTAACTATGTTCTATTAATTTATTCAAGGGATTCACATTATAAATTCCATTAATACCAAAAAATAAAATCCCTAACCAAATCAAAAATGAATGAAAACAATTCTTGTAGTCCCACTGTACAACACCACCAATGCCACATTGCAGTCCCCATACCGAAGCCTATCTGATGGACACGATACAACCAAAGGTAGTTCAACTGCCTACATGTTCTTCCATTCAAAAATCAATCCCACAAACATATATAGAACTGTCGCTTCAATTCACAAACATTCCACATAAACCATAAAACCCAACCATAACAGACATTACATGACCACACCCATCAAACCGGGGTAAATTCATATTTAGCCAGTATTTTTCTTGAATTACATTTTGTTACTGGGGTATCACATAATGGTTCTTATTCCTCAAGCATCCATTTAATTAACCATATGTACATGATTAATCAGTTTTCAAATTACAAAATGTTTCCCCAGCATTATAACCAATAAAAATATTAATAGTGTGTAATAAAAGACCACCAATTGCCATTATTTTTATAAGGAACACATCCACAACAAGTCAGAACAATAAAAAAATATAACAAGTAGAAATAGTAAATGTACTATAACCCCTTCAATGAATTTTTATCATCATACTCAATAAATTATTCCTTATGTTAAATAATATATTTCAGTCGTATTCAAATTGATCATTACCAAACCTACCATGCAAGATGCTCATAGGAACAGAAATGAAGGAAATACTTACTTGGATGATCAAAGGATCGAAGTTCCTCCTTGAATAAAGAGCATGATATCACGTGAGGAGTAAGGAATAACTCCAAGGAACTACATGAAAGTAGAACAGGGTGGGGGAATGTATCTTCTAAGGAGAAAGGACTCTTTCCACACCTTGGGAGAAGGAAAAGAATCAACTGGAAATTAGAGGATCTTGGCTTAAGAATGAGTGAGATCCTAATAAGAAGGGAAATAATTTCAATGTGCTGGATAAAACAGATCATGGATTGACCATGCTATTTGAATATCTCAAATCCTCGAGGACATTAAAAAATTAATTATACAAAAAATATCCTTCAAAAAACTCTTAAAATCACCCAAACATATCATCAAACTCGGTTATTTGAAAACAGATAACTATAAAATTAGAGAGATGACTTCAAAATTCTTGAAATATGTTGTGTGGTCAACACCACGTATCGTTAATTTGGTTTTTCCAAATTTAAGGGTGATTAAGGTTTCGAGAAACAATAATTCTCCTTGAATATAGTGGAAAAAGTTTTAAGCAAAGTCATACTCAATAGGTAAAATATTTGTTGTTAAAAGAAAATAATAATGGAGAGACTGGGATGTCTGGGAAAAACATGAAATGACTCCCTGATGGGTGGCTCATTGATACCCTATCACTGATGCCATGCCATTGTCACCCTGGCACCAACACCCTAGCATCGATGCCCTAGAACTAATTCCATGTGAGCAACACCCTTGTATCGATGCCATGGAATTGACACCATGGAACTGACATTGATGCCCCTGACTCATCGACACTGATACCCTTGACTCACCGACACGAAATCCCTAGGTCACTGATATGATGATTCACTGAAAACCTAACTCATTGATAGGCTGACTCATGGATAGTTAAAAACTAAATTTTTGAAAAACTCCTAGAATGTGTGAAAAACATCCCCTAGAACACCCTAATCACTAATGGTTCACAATGTAATTAATCTAAGAGGTTTACTCCATTACATCATATATCTCTCAAAACAACCACACCCTATAGAATGAAAAACTACCCAAGAAGAGAGGGGTTCGAACAACCACCATGTAACATAACAATCAGGTATAAACCAACATGATTTGTTCTAAAGCTGGAATGAAAACCTCAACATCTGAGAACCCCTCCTCAATTGTTATCATTCCCTAAAACAATTGTGTAATCCCCAAGGCCCCACACTAAACCTAACAACCATGTAATCACTTATGGTCACACCATCTAGACACATGGATTAGAGAGATCCTTCCTCCATTTCAAGATACAACATTTCTTATTGAAAAACAAGGTCAGATATCACTTCAATGAAAATTAAAAAAATTATAGAATCAAAGTAATTCTCAGAACATCAACTCAATACAGATTAGTGTACTGGGAACGAATATTCGCTTCTCACTCCCTAGTACTCTCCTCATGGAAAAAATTCCTCCACAACACGTGATCCAAATGAATCATCCATACAAAGAGCACTTTATCCTTACGATCCTAAATTGTTAATAGTTTTTCAATGAACATTGCATCATTCTCAACATTCGGCTCTCTCAAGTATCAGGAGTGAGCTGTATCATGTAGATACTAATAGATCTAGTTGTCTTGGAAAACATCATGGATCCTCCCCAAATGAGTTCTAAATTCTAGCTGATATGCCACCACACCAACTCACCCAAACACTTAGAAAGGTATAATGAATGTGAAAGAGATATTTCTCACCCTAATAAACCTCTTATACCCATATATGCATTCATCATATCTTGCATGATATCAAAATTCTCTATTGTGCTCTACACTAGCTCTGGGCCAAGAACACCTACCTTCCCAATGACTATCTAGAACAATTATTAACAACACAACCTTCCATAAAAGTCATAAAATGGTAATTCTAATGGTATAGTGATAACTATTGTTGTATAAAACTCTACTACATGCAACTGGTGCACCCGCATCAACAATGGTTTTAACTCCAAGTCATCGAAAATCTTGACTACCAATTCAAACACAGACTTAAATGGAATGATATATACCACACTCGAGAAATGAAGACATAAAAAGAAACATCATAAATCCATAAAATGACTAAAAATAAAAATGAGAAATCAAGGAAATGTTAGAACATGAAAATGTGTGGTGGCAACTATTTTCCACAAATGTTACATATAAAAACCAACTATTTCCATTTTTGTTCAACACATCAACAATACAACTAATCAGGGTCCGATGATGCATCATCACCCTCTCCACCTTCATTTACACTTTGTGTTGTCATCTGTAAGAACGTTATATTGAAAATTAAATATGGTTACATATTTATATCAAAACATAAAACAAATGAAAGTTAGCAAATTAAATAATATTGATTTTCTGCGATTTACATGCATACCACCAATCGATGCACTCCCACTGGGGGCATATCTGCTCATCTTCTGACGTATTTCAGTCAACTCTTTCTGCAATGCAGATATCTGATCCCCCTACTGGTGAACTATGTTTCGTAAAGAAACAATCTCTTTCTTAGCATCTCCGGGTATGGGATGAATAAAGTCAGAAGTAGATTCAGCATCTATCCCCGGTGGCCTGCTAAAAAAATCAGATGGCAAGGGTCCCAAACCCATCCCGCGAACTCTCCCAGGATGCCCATCCCAAGGAATTTAGCAACTGGGTCATCCTGGGAGATAGAGTTGGAATGCGCAGGATTGGCATCCCATAGTTCTTTAATTTTGACCTATAAATCAAATATCAATATATATTAACACAGTAAAAACTTATAATAAGTTATTATGATAAAAAATTGACTTCATACCCCAACTTCTTTAGCATGCTCATTAACAAAACATCCATCTGATTTCTTGTGAACATCCAACCACAGTTCAGTTCTGGATGCTTCATGGACTAAAATCTGTAACTGAATTAATCAAAGATAAATCAATAATTCAATATATTAAACAGATAATATTGTCTTATAAATATTTAAACTAATTAAAATATTACCAATGTCATTCGACTTCTAGAAAAACTTTTTGAGCCCGTAGTGTGCGGGATGACTTGCTTCGCTTGGTTTGACGCATTCCGTCTTGAGAGATCCTGAAATAAATAAAATGAAATTTAATACTGATGTATTGAATGTCATATCCTTTTAATATACATGTTTAAATTTAAAATGAGGATAATATAAAAATATATACATTTCAATACCATTCCCTTCTGATCCCGAAGACTGTTAACAAACACTTTCTACTGCTCTTTCGGTACCCCACTGGGTAGACTCTCATACATTTGCAGTGCGGTCAACGAAGCATCGTGGACATCACACCACAATATCAATTTAAAATATTTCGAATTCATACAAAGATTTTTCAACGTCCACATCCGTGCTATCACATCAACAACAGTAATGTGGACGAACATATGTATACAAAAATTCATTTTAAACATATTAGTAACATGAAATTCAATTAAACGATAATGTAATAAATTTACCTTGATTTGAGAATCAAAAACTACATTTTTCCAGCTTGGAGTCATATGTCTCCAATCGTCATATGAAATGGGAAGGGAAATGGGCTCCACTGCCAGCTGGCCTAGAATCTGGCCGAGTAACCCCGTGGAATCATCCGTAGAGACCCTGTAAGAATCAAATGGCACAACAATCTTCTCGCCATTCAGATTCCAAAAATCTGAACTTTTTATGTTTTTATCCACGGTTGCATTTTTTTCATCTTCAATGAGAAACCAATTAGTATAAACAAAATGCAATAAATTTATTTAATCAAAATTTGTACCTATGATAGTGACACTACAGTATGTCCGGGATGAACTGGAAGGGGAACGTCGCTGCCCCACTGCTGAGGCTCCTGAATGGGGAGTCGACGACTCAGCCTCTATTGGGACATCTAAAGATGGTGTGAGAAATGGTGCAGGGGAAGATGGTGCAGGGGTGTCGGCAGCTAGTGCCTCAGATGTCGTGGGGAGGGAGCCAGATGAATAGTCATCTGTCGTAGAACTGGATGAAATAATGTACCGCTTCTTCCTTGTCATTCCTGTCATTTAATCAAATAAAATTATGTTCAAAATATATATTACAAAAAATTATACAGAAAAAAAATTATAAATGATAACATATGGAGTACTAACAGACAAAATATATATAACAATGATAATGAATGACTTCAGAAATGATACAGGTGGTTGCTGAATAAATAAATAATTGTACATAAAATCATTTTACCCTTCAATCATGTCGGTTTCCAGCTCCATTGCTTCATCCACTTCATTCATCCTTGCTAGACTAATATTTTCAATATCATGATGGACAAATAATTCTGCTTCTTGTTGCTGATTAAATTCAATTTCAGAGGTCAAATTTTCAACTTCATCACCCATATCATAAAAATCTTGTTGTATTACGTGAGCAACTACAATCCAACGTTCATTGGCAACATCATTTACATAATATACCATTTTTTCTTGCGATGCTAAGATATATGGATCATGCAGTTCACGATCACAAACATCCATCAAGCGAGAGAAGTTCACAGAAGTAAATTTCAAGGAATCTCTTTTAACACCTCTGATAATATCAACCTATTTTCATTTGAATAATACAACCGAAAAATGTCCATGGTAGTTTAATTCAATAATATCATGCAGCTTCCCATAGTATTCCACTTCATAAAATGTAAATATACCACTATTTTGTGTTCTCAAACCCACTTCACGATCGACTGTACGAAATCTAAATCCATTCACATTATAAGCATCGAACTTTCTAACTTATTTTAGAGGACCTCTAGCAAGAAACTTCAAATCTTCTGACACCTCTGCTCGAGTATCAGTATTCATGATCTGAAAAAAGAAATATACTTTATTAGATTTACAAAATGTATGTGTCAAACTAATATTCGTATTTATTGAAATATTTATAAACTTACACGTCGTGCAAACCATTCTACAAGCTCTTTATTAACATCTTTCGTTATATCTTTCTCATTTCATGTTCGGCCTCCCATTCGTCTCTTTGTTTGTATCCTTAACTCTTCAATAAATGGATCTGCAATTTCACTATTCAGCAGCACATATCTATGCGCCTGTAATAATTCCAATTTAGTCAGTGTCATATTTGAGGTCCTCCCAACTGATCGGCCAATAGCAGGAAATATTTTGGATTTTTGATGTATTTTAGATTGAGTCGATGTGTCGTAATAACGTCCAACTCGATTAAATATTGTCTCAATATCATCCAAGTATCGAGAAAAAAAGTTAAGACACTCCTCAGCCACATAGCCTTCAGCAATTGAGCCTTCTAGTTTAGCTTTATTTCTCACGTATGATTTAAAATGCCCAAGATATCTGTGAAATAAAATAAACATAATTTTGCATTTAATTAAGTACCAAAATTTTTTACATAACTGGAAAACATATAAATAATGTACCTCTCAATTGGATACATCCATCGATAATGAACGAGGCCTCCTAATTTAGCATCCTCAACCAAATTCATAGTTAAATACATCGTTACAGTAAAAAAGGACGGAGGAAAGATCATCTCCATTGCGCAAAGGGTCAATACAAACCTCTCCTGGAGGGTGTCATGTTGAAATGGATATAGAGATTTCTCACATAGTTTTCTAAAAAATGTGCAGAACTGGAGTACAACAGCAGTAATTTTTTCTGGTAATAATGTTTGCAATGCCAATGGTAGTAACTGTTGTAACAAAATATGTGAATCGTGGCTTTTCAATCCATGGCAGGTTCTTTTGTTATGAACTTCATTCCCACATCTATATAATTTTCCTATCCCATTGAATCATTTTCCTAGATTTTTCTTTCCAAATCCTTGACACATAGGTTTTTTAACATATTTACCATTATGATTATTACCTTAACTTCTATAGGGATTTTTTCTCCCATATACGATGCCTTATAAAAATCACCATGGTTCAGGTGCTCAATCATTACTTGAGATATTTTGTAGAGAATAACCACAAGAGTTATCATTACAGCTCCCATTTAATTCATTTCCTACTTTAGAAAACTATCACAGTTTTCTTCACACGCACTATTACATTGGTTCCTACTAGATCCGACCATTTATTAAAACCAAAAAGCTCAGTGTGTATTTATTAGTAAAATCATCATATAATATATTATGTGGAGTTTAAATACTAAGATAAACTTATTCATATTATCTTAAACTAATTTAATTTATCTAAAATAACTATGTCTTTTAATAATATGCTAACCATTATGGTTATGTCAGTTATGCTTAAATAACACCCCAACCCCTAAAGTTATCAAAAACTATCCTTCGATACCAAATATAAGGACCCAGCCTTAAAACATTACATGATCTTGAATTAAATGAATAATTCACATTGAGTATATTTTTAGATTAGTGTTTTTGATAATAAGTCCATAACTATTACATATCTACTTGAAAATTATATGTTGAAACTATTACACAGTTTCAATTTTTTTTCATAAAAAAACTCATAAAAAGAAAGATGTCTAGTTCCGTGTTTTAGACAACATGTCTTTTATATGATCCCATCCTTAACCCTATTCATCTTTATGTCCTATGGAAAATAATTAAAAAACATGGGATGAGCATAGAAAATCTCAGTATGGGTTATAAAATAAGGAAATGAAACATTAACACATCAATAAATACATGTCAATGAAACCATTCTTTTTAATCATAACATTCCTCATGAAAACATAAGATTTATGAATAACACATAGAAATCATAAATCATAAAGGTAATTTGTTGTAACTATAACATACTTACATTTTAGAATTCATAGCTACGTATGGAGTTACATTTGGAATACCTATAATAGTATATTACCTAAATCTCTTAGGAGAAACATTCATATTTACCTCTGTCACGTTACCCAATGCATTGCAGAGCTATCTCGGGCTCACCTGCCCTTGGTTTATCATGGAACAAATATTATTTGTTAACAATGCCCAATAATAATAACATATTCATAACACATAAAACTAGAACAAAGGAAATATAAAATTTCCACATTGCAATGACAACATATCATTTCATGATATAGACATAATCAATGCTTTATCAAACAATATATCAGAACATTTAAAACATTTAATAAAGAGATTTTTTAATCAATGTGTCCAATTCCAATTTGAATATTTTAAGGTAATTAATATTTTTAAACATTAATTCAACATAAAAAATCAATAAAACCATTTTTAAAACATGAACATTAATGAGAAATATTTAGAAGAATAAATCCTTAAGGCAATATTT
This sequence comes from Viscum album, assembly GCA_963277665.1. Classification (NCBI taxonomy): domain Eukaryota; kingdom Viridiplantae; phylum Streptophyta; class Magnoliopsida; order Santalales; family Viscaceae; genus Viscum; species Viscum album. Next base: position 1,872,075,977 of record OY728120.1, on the reverse strand, counting down.
TAGTTAAGGAGTTCTTTACCAAATGAGAGCTGCATGAATAAAAATAATTGAGGAATAAAATTTAATGAAAACGTCATAATATCATGAGAATAAATTTATTTAGGATATAATATGCCAAAGGATAGTATATACACCATATACAAGTGAATTGGTGCATAACTATACTAATGTCTCAGTGGAATGTAAATTGAGATGAAATGACTTATAAAGACGGTATCCTTAAATTAAGGATAAATCAATGAAATAATTAAGTGTGAAAAATATAAATACACCCAATATAATTTGATGTTATGTGTAAAATAATCAGATTTTATTCACACATATTCATAGCACGACATAATCAAGAAGTTAAAGTTTAACCAAAAGAATTGAAATTGGGTGAAGACTTCTCTTACAAACCTTTAACGGCCTAATGGTGTCACATTAAAATTAAGAAAATGAGTGGATGAGAGAGAAAATGGTTTCTCATCACATTGAAATAAAATTTACATAAATAAGGATATAAAATAACATATACTAACATAAGAAATTGGAAATTAATGACATAACCTAAATGATGTCTTTTCAAAAGAGGAGGGTGAAAGATTCCCTCACCGATTTGGTTACATACAAAACATACACCAAATGAAAGAAGGATCATATGATGGAGATGGAAATACCAGTAAATAAATTTATATTACACAAAGAGTACAATCATGGTCAATCAATACACCACACAAAGTAAATAGTGACAAATATAGCATGAATCTCACAGGAATAAGAAGTGATAAGTAAACCCCTTACCACGTTGTAATCAATTGAGTCGTATGATCCAAAGTTAATAACCACCAAATAAATCACAAAATAACATGAAAATAAATTGAATAATGATATTATATATCAATTTTCAGTAAAAAATAAACCAAATTCAATAAATAAGTGGCGAACAATGGAAATCTCAAGGAATTAAAAGTGAGATATGAAACCCCTTACCTCGTGTATGACGTGACCAGTTCGTTCTTTAATCTTATGAATAAAAAGATAAAGATAATTTCTAATTGATTAAGAAAATTTTTCAAGTTAATTATTTCTTTTATATCACTTATTAACATATTATAAACATTATTAAATAATTTATGTTAATAATGGATGTTTTGCCGATATTTGGTGCTTGAGTAAAAAATGATCTTCTTATAACTACAAACAGTTTATCTAGTCAAAATTACATTATCTACATAATGATATTCATGATTTAGTTATAATATATATCAATTATATGTATTTATTTATAATATTATATTACTTTTGGAGATGAGAAATGAAATGCACCGTTCATTGATATGGTAATCCATACGTACGCATAACACTACTTTCACTTCTATTTCATATGTAATGAAATGAAATAATGACGATACGTTGTTATATAATAATTTCAGTATAATATAATATGATATATATGTTACATAATTTTATTAACACCATCATTTATACGTTCCATGTATTTCATGAACGAATCATATCACCTTGAGGGGGTGGTAGTCCGTACTTCCTCTAATGAAATTATCGTATTTACACTTATTGGAAAGCATAATGGTATGTTTATAAATAAAAATTACATAAGAATAGAGAAGATAGAAAAATAATATATATCATATATAAATACAGTTCCATCATAGTGGCCACCATGAGAGGTGGTGTGAGAATATTGAACAATCCACGTTTTGTGAGGCAGTAGTTCGTCGTCCACATAAATAGTACGTTCTTTACCAATTAGATGGAGGTGTGTGTAAGTGTAGTTCAAATACTTATCATAAAAACAAATTAGTATATTTATTATTTTGTTTTAGTCATAAAATAAATAAATAAAAAGAGTTTATTGGGTTGGAGAAGAAAAATAAAACAAAAGAACTTAAGAGAAGACATTATCTTTAAATCTAGTCTCTCTCTTTGGTATGAACCAAAAGGTTTACTTGAATTGAATTATTCCTAGGGGAAGAATTATAGGATTAAGATAGGGATGTAGGTAGCTTAATAGGGTAGATTTTTGACGATCCAAGGGTCTTGAGATGTGTGAGTAATGGGAAATAATGGAGTTCTTTTTATAATTGGAAGGAGGGGATCTTTAGGAAATCTTGAATTTGTTTTTATTGTATAATTATTTTAGGTTTTAAAGGTCCAAAACATATTAAAGTAAAAGATATGAGGAATCATATTTGAAATAAAATCATCCAATAAGAATTTAATAGGTTTTGGATATTTTTTAATCTTTATAATATTATTTATTTAAATCATTCCTTAATGAAATAAACAATGCATCATTATTGTGTCTTAAATAACATTATTTATTTGATGTATAAAAATTTTATAAAAAAATAATGTAGGAAATAATATTTTCTTCCAAATGAATATTTCTAGTCTAAGGTATTACTTATATAACCCCATGTAATAATATATTTACTAAGAGATATATGTTTATGTCATTTTCGTCTTTACTTTAAATTAATTAAAATAAAGTGGCATTATCACACCCATGAGGCTCTATAGGCTCCCAAAATTGACCCAAGGATACCCATTGTTGGAAATGTCTCATCTAATATGATTATGGCACATGTTAGGGTAATTTAAAATTATTATAAGATTTTTTTTGTACACTTATTTACCAGATATACCATTTAACCATGGTAAATAATATTTTTCTTAAAGTAAATATTCAAAAAGTATAAAAATAAAAACCACATATTTACACAATTTAAACTTCGTAATATCAAATATGGAATATATTTTTCCATATTAAAAACACATAAGTGGCATAAATTAATATAAAATTAATTCCCAATGTAAAAAAATGGTTTTTTAAGAAATAATGGCTATTAAAAGATTCACACTTATTTATATCAATTTTCAAAGTAAAATTACATCGAATGATAAAAATTGGATTAAATAATAAAACCATAATATAATTAAACTTTAAAAACAATTAAAAATATAATCTATCTCTATAAATAAATTATATTAAAAGGCAGTTTTGAATTAAAATATAGTATTTCTCACTATTTATTAAAAAAAAAATTTATCAGAAAAAATACCAAAAATTTACCCAAATTAAATTTTGTTGTCCCAATTATAAAAAAGTATTTTATTATGTAAAATAAAACATATAATGGAGACAAAAAATATTTTTAAAGAGGGTTCTCCATCAAAAGGTGCTAAATCAACCTTTTAATTAATAGTAGAGTATTTATGCTTAAAATCAAATTCATTATTATTTTAAGCCTCTAAAATTTATTTGCTAAATGTAAAATCATTTAAGAAATATATTTAATCATAATATGGTTAGTTTTGTTCATTCCTTCCAATAAAATGGCTATGCATTAACTACCATTTAAAATAATAATATTATATAAGTATTTTTCAGTATAAATCAACATTGTGTGCAACGTAAGTTTTCAATGAAACCTATTGTTGCGTATCAGGTATGAAATCGGATACAGAATCCCCTTTAAGGAAAAATTTATATTTAATTTGAAAATTTTTATAAATATAAATAATTTATATTTTTATTTACCTAGGATGTTAAATTGTTTGTCACAAAAAAATTAATATCGTTGTTCGTGTCCGTGTTGACAAACACATTCACGAAGTGATGTTACTCTATATTAATCACCACACATCAAGTATAATAAATATATGTATATAATATGGTATTAAATGGATTATTATCATTATATAACTATGATATATTACTTAATAACTTTCAATAATGATTATTGTAAAAATAAATGGTTACTCAAGCCTACATATGCCCTCCTGTCTCTATGATTGAATCAGAGTTAATTTTTCATAACCATATTCAATTATTGTTTTTTTAAAATTATAATTTATTTTTAAATTTGTTAATTATTTCATTTATTTTACATGGTATATTCTTAAATAATAAACACTATGACAATATTAATCCTTCCAAAGACAATTTTCACACATAATCACAATATGGTCTAAACAACTAATGTAAACATAATTTTTTACATAAATATCTAATACATTTTAATAAGTGAAATAAATTTGCTATAAAACATTAAAAATTATATCTAATAGGTAAATAATTAACTAAATTTTATTATTCATAAATATAATGAAAAAAGTATTGAATCAGACTCAAGGTAAGAGACTTCATCTCAATATCCTTTAATTGAGGCTTATTGGTAGGTTATGAACCTATATTCCATTAAAGGTGTACATATAACCACACTGAAATGATATATAATTAATTTCTGTATAATCATGATATTTAATGTTTTTTAGTGTTACTAATAAATATGGTTTATGATTCATGTGTCCCCCATGTGATAATGGACATTTCTTAAATAATAATCATATTTTAATGTTTTCCTTCCAACTCACCCTATTTAATGAATTTGTTTATCAGATTATGTTATTAATGTTTTATATGGTTATAAAATATTTATATCATATTTTTTTTTTCAATTCATACTTTTTTCAATAGTTTTCAAATGGAATATTTTTTTTTTAATATGGAATGTTTTGACAAAAGTCCAAATGAATTCTATATTCTGAATGTACATGATGACAAGGAGGTTTCCATTATACTGGCCATTATATAATTTTGTCCTTCAAGTTTAATCTTCCATTTTTTTCTTCAATGAAAACCCTCTCCAAATTTTGATGGGTATTTTGGTATTGGAAATGGTGTTTTAAAAAGAAAATATTATTTTTATCTAAATGTGTTTTTTATAAGGGTTTACAAATGTATTTCAAAGGGATTTATATTGAATTTGTTTTATTTAAGATGTGTTAGTTCAGAGTTATATGAAATGGGTGTGCATGATATAAATTATAAAAATATTTTATCCCCATTAAAGCTCATGGATAAGACAGATATAGCTTATATAATGGTTTGAACCCCAATACAGCTCATGAAAAAACAATTGGGCCCAATATTTCTTATATGAATTGTGATCCCCATTATTACTATATAATGCATTGAGTTATGATTATATTTAAATTAGGCTATATGGTTACTCAAATTAAAATTATTTTGAAAGGGTTTTATGAACACGATTCTATATATCACATATAATATGTTTTCAATTTCTATATTTGGTTTTTAGAAAAAAATTATGAGAAAAAACCATGGGTGTTTTTCATGTGAAAATGATTTATTTCATAGTAAAGAAGAAAATTAATGGTAAATGTAAATTTTAGATGAGTTTTCTTATTTTTCATTAGACTATTTTATTTTTATATTTTTTTATCCTTTATTGAGCTTTATGTTCTTATCTAACATTTTTCTTATTTTCAATGGATTTGTGAATTGGTAAGGCAAATAAAAAAGTCACAATGAAATTTTCGAAGATTTAATATGAAAATAAATCATAATTATTTTTATATTTTTTATATTATGGGTAAAATTATACTAATTGTATGTGTCCACTTTGAATTTCATGTTTTTATTGTGTTTGAGTTATGGCCTAATTCTCTAGAACTACAAAACTCAAAAGATCCTCAAATATATTAGAATGAATTAAGGAATTAAAACTGACGATTATTTAATGAATAAGTACCTTATTTATCATTTTTTCACTTCCCATGTTTAAAATGTTTTTCATAGGTTTTATTGACTTTTTTGTGAAAGGAAGAAGTCAAGTCGAATGTCCTAGAGATTTTCCATAAAAAGTAATCGTGATTTATTTTAAAATATTTATATTTTAATAAAAATATACACTAATCTTCAATGTCCACATTTAATTTAATTATTTCTTATGCTTCATTTATTGTGTTTTTTATTAAAAATATCAACCCAAAAAGATCATAAAATGTAAGAGAATTAATTCATAACTACAAATTGAAAATAACATAATTTTTAAGTCTTTGTAATAATATTTGGAATCACATGATGGTTAGACAATGATATAGGTTAGTAAAGCGTTCATAGCATTCCCTTGGAATATTTTACATTATGGTTGTGATGAAATGATTTTTCAAATAATTATGAAAATTTTTCTTCATCTAAAAAATGTATGTTTTGAATGGATTTACGAAAAAGAAATAATATAGAGATAATATTAAGGAACCAATAGGATAATATCCATCCAAATCAGTATCCCAATACGATTGGAATTTGAATAGATTTTTTTTAGTGGTGGATCTATTCAAACAAGAAATAAATGGTGGTGGTATCCATACTAGAGTGTAATTAGATCTATCACAAAGGAACATGTCAATATTAGATAATTTTATGAGTAAAAAACACCCATATTTTACTATATCATCAGAGCACTTAATAGTTGAACAATGAATAAATACTTCATAAATATATTTTAAGTCATGTGATGTTCATAAAGTCAAAAGTATACTCTTGAAATTTATCATTCTTAAGTTGATGTTGATCGATGGTGGTATTTTTTAAAAATAACAGAGAGTAAGATAATAATGATTCAGTGGAATGAGAAACATTTAGAATATTTTAATTTCAAAATAATTCTATATGTTTTTTAGTATGTTGAAATAATTCATGTATTTCAGGAACAAATGATGAAGATTATGTGTCTATATATGAATTAAATATTAAATGTTTTTGGATATATGTACCATATCATGTTTGTGAAATTGAATTTAAAATAAATATTATTTAAATAGGATTAAAACCAATCACATGAAATTGTTTGGAAACATTATAAATTAAAATTTATGAGAAATTTATTTATTATGATGAGAAAAATGAGATAGAGTTTTCTGAAACATATGTCACATAAGATGAAAACAGTAATAAATTGTAAAATTGGAAGGAAATTGTGAAGAGTCAAACTAAAAATATTATATGTAATCCCCAAATATGTTTCACTTGAGTTAAAATATATTATATATAATTTTTTGGGATCTAGAAAGTGTTACCGAGGTGGTATATTTGGTCATAACGATTGTGATTGCAAAGAAAAGAGTCTTGAAAAATCCAAGAGTGCGACAATAGTAATCCAATAAATAATTTGAAATTTTTTCTATAATGACCTGTTGAATTACCCTAAATTTTTTTTAAAGTACTTACTCAGGGTGGAAATCATCCTGATCAAAGGAAAACCAGGGTAGAGATATAATTTCTACATATAATGTTAATTATTTTCCATCAAGATATTTGGTGAATACTCCTTAGTGAATAGTATTTTTTAAACATTGATCATAAGATAAATGGATTTGGAACCCCTATTTTTATGTTTATGGTACTAGAATTATATTTTGGGAAGTTTGTTGACATTTATCTTTATCGTACATATATTTTATTGGAAAATTTATTTGAGGAATTTTACCTTAACTTGTTATTGAAATAATTTTCAAGTTGTTGATAACATATTGGATTAATATGATCAATAATACCATTTTATTAACATTCATGAAATATTATTAGACCATGTGAAAAATGTTCTTATATAAAATTTTAATAAAAGATTAAAATTATTTAAATAATTTTCATCATGTACTTTTAAATTTCAATTGAATGTTATTAAAATTATATAGAAAAAAAAATTACCCACAGAGTGGATGACAACCCATCACATCTGGCAGGGCCACAGGGATTGGTCCCATGACCAAAGCATTGAATGAGTTTATCATTTATCACTATCCTATGTGATTTCCTTATTAATATAATCATGTCTTAAGTTAATTTTTCTAAAAAAAAATATTATTGATGTACCAGTGGTGTTAAATTTGAGGATTAAATAATGATATATTAGATATGATAACTTATGGTAACCATATTGATTTTTTAAAATTTTTATGGATAGATGGACATAATTTTCCCTCTTTAAAATATTTTATATCTATTAAAATTGATTTTTAGTGATTCATTAATATAATATTCATCTATTAATGCAATGGAGAAATCATAAATTTATTAAAAAAAAGAACATGGATGGAATTTTTTTATGAATTAGAAATGTTTCATTTACATTTATCTCAATATATTACTATGTTGGAAAACAACTATCAGTATTATATAAATGATCTTGAACCTAAATTGTAACCAATTACACTCATATCTAATTAATTAAATAATCTTTTAAATCATTGTACATTTATGGTTTTCATGCCATTTAAATTACGTTGAATCTTCACTTTTGATCATTGAACTGAATCACTAAATATGATTATTTACATGTTCCTTCTATGTCCAAATACTCATGTCTCAAATATGTTGTCCTATTTGGAAATTTAATTTTGTTTTATTCCATATGATCTCAATAATTTTTATTCTTTATATTTAATAGTATTTATTGACCCTTGTTACAATGATGGTTTATAATAGAATTATTATAAAATTTAAATCATTTTAATGTTGAGATAAATTTTAAATTGGGGTGATGAAATTTATTAAGGGTGAGGGTGATCAAACACTCTATGATTTTAAACGAATAAAATTATTTTTGATAGCATATATGACCTAAAAAAAATATTATAATAAAATATAACATCCTGAAACATTATGATATATTTAATTTTAAAAAATTCAATCTCCCCAATTGATTAAATTACAAAAAATAATGTGTATATATTGTTTTTTACACAATATTGAGTTTTTATTATGTTACATAGAACTCCGAGTTTAAATGAAATGTGAAATTTTATTAAAATGTTTTTAATTAATATATGTGTTGTAACCAAGTAATTAAATTGATGCGAATGAATTATAGAAACTAAATAATGAAAAATATGGATATATTTATATTATTAATAAAATAATATTGATTTATAATAAATATAAATGTTTTCTAATAAAACATTACATTTTCTAAAAGACGAAATAGACTTTCTTAGCACATATAATTTAAATTAAATATTTGAAAATTCTGAAAAATATATATTATAAAATTTACTCTACTTTTGGAATAAAAATACATAAATATTTTTATGGATTTTCTTTTGATATTTTTTCTTAAAATATTCATATTTGATGAACAGTGAAAAATAGAAAATTTTAAAAGAAAACTGCCACTTAGATTAATTAATTTATAACAATACATTATATATTGAATTTGTTTTAAAGTAAAATTATTAAAATTATCTATATATATAAAAAATTTATGTATTTATATTCTTCTTGTAATTTATGTTTGAAGTAAAAAACCTTGTAAACTTTTGATCTAGTTAACATCAAAACTCATCTTTCTCATTATGTATGTGGGATTAAATTTCATTTAAATTTTATCACTTTTGTGAAATGAATTAGGAGAATTGAATTTCATATTTGGGGTAATAAATTTTTTTAATCTATAATAATTTGATATTATTTTTCTGACCAATTTGAATATTAAATGAAATGAAAATTAATTACCATTGTTATAGTAAAAACGGGATTACCATGGGTTTAAAATAAATCAAAATAAGAGATCAAAATGAAATATAAACACATATAAAAACTATTTTATGGACATATATATACCATTATATATATATTGATTTATAATTATCCATTATGGACCCTCTTGTTATATTAAAATGGTGGGAGAGTACAATTCATTTCCAAACTACCAAATATTTCCTCAACCACTCTTATGATAGGCGACCACCTATCCTCCTTTTCATAAACCATAAAATCACTTTTAATAGTACATTAACTGAAAAAATAAATTTTATAAATCATTAATGTAATCCATGATTTTTTAGTGAGGTAAGATAGACATCCCATGAAGGACTCCAGTGGAAACATACGGTGGGTACATGAAAAAGTTTTAATGTTCTTCAATAAGTGTCTGTATTTTATTTCATTCTCAACCTACATAAATTATTATTAACAAAATATTTTATAATAACCAAAATATCTTATATATTATTAAATGTTATTATATTATTAGAATAATCTAATTTGATTCCCTCTTCAATAAAATGTCTTATTAAATCATCAGTCTTATTTATACCAGAGTGCCTCCTCACGAACCGATGACGTTCATTATTTTATTAACTCCAATCATAATTTTGTATTACAATGGATATAAAGTATATATATTAAATTTATACCATAATTATACCTATGGAGTATTTACTTCATATGTTACCATATATATTAAATTTATTCCATTATTATTCTTATTTGAATAAAATATATTACTTTCCATCATTATATAATGGTCATTGAAAAATGGTAATGTTACTCATGCATGTGTATGACCTACCATCACCTTGATTGTAACATAGTTAATTTTTCATAACCATATATCATGATTAGTTTTATAAAAATATTTTACATGTAAATATGATAATTATTCTGTTAATGTTTAAAAATTTACCTCTTTGACAATATTCAACCTATCAATGTTGATTTTGACACAGAAGCCAAATATGGTGAAAACGTCAAATGTATATCTAGTTGAATAATTAATTTTCTAACATAATGTAGAAATGAAATTAAAATAATAATAAAAACAAAAAATTCAAGATTTTAAATAATTAACATATATATAGTTTTATTGAATATGAAGACACGTGTGACCAATTTCACTCAAATTTAGGGACTTCATCCCAATTTAATTTTTTTGAGACGTATTGTGATGATATAAAGCTATATTATATGATGAGGATTATATTCAGCCCCATTTAAATGAAATATAATTAATTTATCTATTATAATTACACAATACATTTTTAAATTTTATTATTTATTTGGGTTTTTGATTTATATTCTTCCAAAGTTATAAGGGGCTTTTATTTAAAAAATCATCTTTCAATGTTTCCATAAAACTCTTTCTCTTACATGTAAATGTTCTTAAAATTATATTACTAATTTTTTATATAGAAATAATATATTTATAAATTAAATTTATTTTCTATTGTTTCTTTATTATAAATTTTTTTCAAAAGGTCTCTTCTTACTTGTTTTATAAAGAACCATTTGACAATATACTACAGGAATGTCCAATTCTTAACGTATATGGAGATAAGAATTTTCAACTATAATTGCCATTTTTTTATTTTGGAATTCCATTAATAGTTTTAATGTTTTTTTCCAATTAAAAATAGTGTTATTATTATTTTTGGTTCTTTTGATTTTGAAATGGGTTTTTGCATGAAGATATTATTTTTCTCAGAATGTTTTTCTCATATGGGATTAAAAAAGTTTTAAAGGGTTTTATGATGAATGTGTATTATTTATGATATAGTAAATGAGAATTATATGAAAAGGGGTATCCTCAAACACTTTATATGATTGTTTGATCTCCATTATAGCTCTTGGGTGAGATCGATATAGTTTATGTACCGATTTTCACCCCATTATTGCTCATGAAAAGAAAAGTGAGCTCGATATAGCTTACTTAAAGGGTGAGGCCCATTATTTATTTTCAATGAATTATTGAATTATTATATTAGTTATAATCCATATTTTTATTCCAATTAAAATTATTTTGAACTAGTTTTGTTAATATGAAACACAAATTTAAATATATTGGGATTCAATTTCATTGTTTGGGTTTTAAATGAGTCTTTGAGGAAAACATATTTGATTTGATGTGCGATTTTTTTATTTCATACACCCAATAAAAATTGATTTTAATGGTATATTCTATATTATTATTCATATTTCTCCCTATAATAATGGTTTTATGTCTATTTTTTAATCCATTATATATTTATTCATGCTCTTTCAACATTTAAGATGTTTCTTCACAGGGTTCATGGTTTTTTCAGGGAATCGAAGAAGTAATGTGGAATGTCATGGAGATTTTATATGAAAATAAGAATGTATTTATTTTACAAAAATTTTATTAATGGAAAATTATATACTTATCATACGTGTACACTTTTTATTTCATCCTTCTATTATCTCTGTTATATGGATGAATTCTCTAAAACACTAATCCTGGAAAGATCCTTAAATGTATCAAAAATAGTATCTTCTCACAAAACTCTAGATTGTGTATTGTTTATTTTTAGGTTCTTATATATGGTTAGAGTAGTAATAGAAATTCCTAGTGAAAAAATTGTACAAAAATCTCCTCTACCAGATCATGGATGTTATTGATGAATTTGAGGTGTCTCGGGATAGAGGGGTCAAACGAGTGCTTGGGAGGAGGGGGTGTTGTGGTGTGGAAATAATAATCAATGGAAAAGGAATACGATGAAAAAGTGGTAGTGTGATAGGATGGAAATGACGGACCAACTTTTATAGGATATTTTTATGGTATCATATCAGCAACACTAATAGGGGAATGTGGGATCTCTATAGGCATAGTGGGTTGTTATAGATCCTGCATGAATACATAGGTCCCCACCACTTATGGAATATTCCAATGATAATATGAATTATATAGAACATCATGTCACGAGTTCCTAAATGATAGTGATGGAGAGTAGTATTAAAACAACCAAATAGTGGTAAAACTGGGTATCATAGAATCCTCCTATCTGTTTCCCTGATGGATGGTGAACATGGAGTATAAGTAGAAGGTAGTGATGAATGGCTGGTCAAGATAGATTTTATAGATGATATATGTCTGATGCTGCCTGTCTTGTTTGTAAACAATGCACCCCATCCTTATAGAGGGAAACATGATAGATTTGAAACATCGATGGATGAAATAAATGGGTGGGGAAATGATTATGTTTCCCTTATATTATGCCTGAGAGTACCGAACATTGGGTGTATAAATCTATCACCAAAAAGAGTATATTCCATAGAAATAATAGTGGGTAAAAGATTCTACATGGGGTGGGGTGGCTCGATGAGGGAAGAAGATGTCCCTTTGAACAAAATCTTCTATACTCACAGACGAGAACAGGCCACCCAATCGATAGTGAACCAACATCAATATGTAACGTGGAATATCATGGTAGGTGGCTCAATCAATTTTTTAGGAAACATCAGAAATAAATCCCAAAATTTAAGAGTGATGACCTAAAGAATTGAATTATGGGGGGTCTATCCCAAAAACACCTCATCCTACTCCAAAATTCTTATCCATTTTGGGGTACTATTTTCTATAAAGAGTCTACTGAGCTAGATCATCCAACTTGAGATATTTCACAACTACTCAAAAGTAAGATGATGATCATCAAATACTAGGAATGTTTGGGGTTGTGGCCATATATATGTTGTCTCTAATTATGGTGGTACATCATCTGCTAGTGTGGAATTATCTTATTTCATGTAACCTAGTGGAGGTTGTGCATCGTCAATGGAAAAACATGTATCTATTGTTAGGGATGTTTTATCTAGAAATAGTGGGGGCAAGATTTCTGAGGGTGGGGTTTATTAATTATATAGATCCTCCACTGGAGGAACTATTTCCTTATCTACATAAACGCAATATGGAGTGTGTTGATCCTCAGTAAAAATGATCATTCAACATTACCAACTGACATGATCCTTTTTAGTGCTTATCTAAAACATGAAATTAATAAGAAAAAAATTAAAAGAAAACGGAAATGAAAAAAAGATAATTAGTTTCCAAAAAGTTCATGGTTTGTATTTTTAGAAAAAATGACATATAATTTACTTCCCTAGAAACATGTGTTCCCTGGAATACATGTATAGTAGACCCTATGTTTACCCATCCAAGTGAATATGACTAATCATTATTTAACACTATTTGTGTGTAATCATGGAGAGACTGGTCATGTGGGATCAGCAATGAGACAACCACTTCACTATTTATAAGATATCAGAGTACATAGAGTATACATAACTCACACACCTTTTGTTAAGACAAGTTAAAAAGAAAATTTTGGAGTTTTTACCTGAGATATGAAAAAAAATAAAAAATATTTTTTTGTATTATGAACAAAAATGATGTTTGGTGGTACATGGGAGCATGAAATGTTTGTGGATTTGGGGTAGGTTGTCCATGTGTGTGTGCTTGAGAAACTTGTCTATGTTCACCCCAGGATATGGTCTCTTTCAAATGAAATAGTACATGTCATGTAATGAAAGAACAATAAAAGTTTATTCAGATGGGTGACAGTCTATGTGGGATTAATCTATCATGGATCATCTTGGAGGTTTCATGGTTACATGAAGTATACTAAATCCACATGTTGTGTGATTTCAAATATGGTGTATAATGTTATCTAGTCATGCACAATTTTTACATACCATGTTTTCTTCATGTGTTCCTGTATACCAATGGGGTTTACTCCAAATGACACTTAGAGAATTAGATCACTTTATAATCATGTAATTCATAAAATAGATGGTGAATAAGAACATATATGTATCATGTTTGGAAATAGATATTATTCCCAAGAATAATGCTCACTAAATAGAAAGATTTTTGGTTAGTGGGAGGTGTAGTCTATGAGGAAACATGAGAAGAAGTTTGGGGGTATGATATGGGGACATCATGAGTTTGGCCTCTTGGATTTAAAATTTGTAAGACACATAATGTAATTTATGGACACAAACGTTATATATTTTTTAAAATTTATACATATATGGTCAATACTAAATATTTATTATTCTATAAAATTATATTATATATAAGAATATATATATAAATATATATTTACTGTATTAAAAAATGCACATCATTCATTATAGAAATTGAATAATATAATTACAAACATTTACATAATGATCAGAGTGGGATTCAATCCCATGACCAGTTTGATCTGAGAGCATGAACTCCACCACTTGATTGGTGTTTGTAGTAATAATTATTTTATTCTAATTGGACACATAATCTAATATTTATTCATATACATGGTGGAATAAAGGTCCCAATAGTTGTGGTTTTGTTTATAATAATTTTGATGATGTAAGGAGATTAGTGAAATTCAAACATGTTTTTTCGAACTTGGGTTATGAGTCTTTCAATCAAACCACATCAATGTTGTTTTTTTTATTATATCAGAAATTCTTTTCAAATTATTAATGAAAATATAATAAATAAGACACACAAAAATTATTTAAATACATGATGTGTTGTTTTATTTCAGTGAAAAGGGATGGAACTATATTGGATAAAAGGACTCGAACTTAGGTCTTTTGATCCATGGTCTACAACCCTATCTCCTGATTTGGACGCACTATCCGTTTTCTTTGTTAAAATGATTTTAAGTACTGTTGAAAATAAGACACAAGACATTTAAAAAAACAATGGATTAAAAAAAATACCCTATTCTAACTGAGGGCATAGAGGGATTTGTGATGTCGGAAAAATAGATACCCTTACATGACCAATTTGTCATCACATTATTTATTCCTACTTATTTAAAAATACTATTAAATTAAATTAAGAGTAAAATTGTAATTTTATTTAAACCGATATGTACAGACTATGTATATATGATTAAAAATTGTATATTCATATTTTTTCCATGTTATAATAGGGGCTAGGAGACAATAGATGAAATATATTGAACATGTCAAGTTAAAACAAATTATACACCTCTTAATAAAGAGAAGTAGGAGAGAGAGAGAAGGGGAAAGAACATTTGGGTTGCCTCCAATAATGAGACCTTGTTTTAGGTCATTGGCTCGACCATAATGATTGTACATACCTATAATCTGATTGACTATGTGTATTTTTTTATGACACCCACCCCATATTCCAAGCTCAATACTCTATTAATATAATTCTCTAACATTCATGTGGTGTAGTAGGTGACTTGAGTCACTCTTTCTCTGTATCCAGTAATTACCGGAGGTGGACTTGTGACATTGTTTCATCATATCATCCCTCTACCTCTTAATATCCATTACCTGAAGTGACTAAAAGGTAAAAAAATCAAAAGAATCATTTGAACATGGATAATGCTCAACTGAGGGTTCAAAAACATTGAATTGATCAATTACATTATTATCAAGACACAATGTGATCCCATGGTAAAATTCAGTGACTGGAAAAATCAACTTCATAAATTTTTAACTCAATACAAGTAGGGTACTAAAAATTACATTATTATTTTGTTGAAATAGAATATGAACACCTATATTAATATTGAGAAAAATTATTCATATTAGAAATTATAATGAAATGTTCCACTTCAATATTTTCATGTTTTCTCAACTTTATAGTTTGGTCCAATTAGAATGGTGTAATGTTGTAAATCACCGATTATATTTTTTTTGTGATACCTGATATTGGTTCTGGAAAAGATGAAATCGGTGGGGTAATGGACGTCCATGGGTAGGACTCATACTTGGGAACATCACCCATGTATGGAAAATATCCTTCCGTATAGGATTACTACATTAAACAATCTTATAGATATAAATCCACCCAAAGGGAAGGATTCCAACACATGGTTGAATAAATATCAATGTGGATTTGAGGATGAGGTACCCATGAAATAATGATGACTTGAAAATTGGAAATTACGAAACAACCAATCTTTACTCAGAAGACATGAATCTTATGTTAATCGATTCCACATAAATGGTCCCATTATTTGGTTGAGCCCATTATGAGGAATAAAAATTATCTCCCTTCTGAAAAATATTAACAGGTAGCTAGTGGAATTCTCAGTTGAAATAATAGGGAATGTGTGGAGAAGATTTGGAGTTTTTAATTCATCTAGAATCATCTGATTATTTAATCCTGAGATTCATGGTGAATAAGGGATGAAATAAGTGAAATAATTTTCAAAAAATATTTTCAAATAAAATAAGAGAAATAAAAAAAATGAAACAAGATGTTTTATGGTGTTATCTTGATTAATATTTAATGAAAAACAAGTTTTGTAGTATTTAAATCATTATTGATAATGGTTTATCATATGGGTTGAATTTTTATATGGTTTCCTGGTCTGGAAACTAATTAATATGCCTTTTGAAATAAATTCCTTTCTCTACAAATTAATTACTTAATAATTATTAAATCTATACACCAAAAAGTAGTGGTGAATAGTTTTCCCAATGGTAATGGGTTTTAGAATCGATCCCCCTTTAGTTTTCATATATGGTTTCCTTCGTGGTCTGATATGACATAAGTTTTATTATTTGTTATTTAATCAATAAAATGATTCAAAAACAGTAATCATAATAAATGTAGATACATAAGAATTTAAATTGAAACACACCCTTAAGTTTTTTATAACCCCATCACGTGAAAATCATCATCTTATGACTACAGATTTAGTGTGTATGTTGAGTGGAATTTCAATCCAAAACATTGGTAGGATAATATAAAAAGGAAAAAAAATATATCTTATAGGCTTTGGGTATAGAACATTTCAGTATAGTGGAATCACCTCTCCCCATTGAACGAGAATCCTAATATTTAGAGTTACATCCTCATATTTTTGAATTTTAAGCAACACATCATGTATTAAAAAGTATAGGGTGTGTACTATGGTCAACCAGAAATTTATTAATTGTCTCTAACATTAGGGGGCCAACCAAGTCTCCTATGGAATTATGTGTATTGGAAGTCATTTGGTGGATGTAAAAAGTTTGTTTCACCAATATAAATGGAGTGTATACTCTCTATAATACACCAAAAACATTTTTAATGGGTTAAAATTATGTGAATCATTGATACAAAATAGGTGGTATCTGGTCGATAGTAAGGGTGTTTAATTGTGATATCTAAACAATTCACATTTAAACTCTACACATCATGTGTTTAGAATGAAAATTCCATGTATTTTCAATTATTTCTATGATTTATCCCGACAAATGATTTGATATTGAAACCCCTGAAAATCACCATGAGCAAAAAAAATATAACATATATACATAAATCAATTCATATTCATTGAATGAATAATTTTATACTCAATAAAATTAAGGAATTAGTATGAAAAAATTGGAATATCACCAACAATTGGCCCTCACAAAGACCTATATTTAACCAAGTAATGTGGGTAAATATTTCTCCATTTCACTCTTCCATTGAGACAACATCCCAAAACTGAATTCCAAACATCACTCTACATTCCCAATGTAACATTGGATCATAAAGAACCCCCTAAATGATTCTCATCCATAATCATAATCAAAACCATATGATCTAAACATGCATATGCTCCCCTAAAACTGATTTTCATCACATGAATCATGATCACATGACTGTCAAGACATTATACCCACAATTCTATTACTAAAATACTATATATACACTTATTCATGTCAATCTAAACTAAAAAAATCACCCGATAATGGTTTCCGTTAAAATAATGAAATGGGTTCACACTCATAATAAGTCATACCCTATGATCGCTCTCTAATCTAGAATCCCTAAAAAACAACTAGCATCCAAAAACAATTTTCATTAAAGATATATGCATCGGGAAATCAAGATCCACAATACCATCCAGATTATCAATTAATTAAATAGGTCATAGTATTGTATTTTCATTAGAATAAAATTTATCTTCAATATTTACCACATTAATAATATGAACATGAGAAACATTAGGTATATATGACTTTTTTTAGAAAAAATAAAACAAATCTTGCACATGAGCTAAACATAATGGCATTATTATTCTGTAACCTATCAATCCCACCTTTGTTACCCCATTATCATGAAACTATGGTTCCCCTATGAACTAAATATCTCTCCATGGACACCCAAACAACCACCCCACTTATCTATAATTAACATGGTATTATGGGAAACCATTGAACACCATCCCCCATGAATCAAGAAATTCCATAAATTAACCATATATATATATATATATATCTTCATCCAATTGAATTTTGGGACACCATGAACAATCTAATATTTTATCAATTATGATCCAAATCGATTCCATACTAACCAAACATGGGTACACTTACATAAAACCATATCATGCAATTAGAGTCATGATCAATTCAGTCTCACATCATCAAACATGAACTCTCCTAAAATAGTGATAGTGACCATCAGTATGAAAATATAATTTAATTGAAATCAATAATTAATTCCCTCCTTCCCAAAAATATTTAGGCAAATATTCTTTCCATGGAAAACCACATATCACATGGTACAAGGGTGTTATTCTAAAATCCCCACATTAATCTAAAAAATTATCCACAATAGATATATCGATATATGATTATTATCGGCAATACTAATAGTATTCTTCAATGAATTCAATTCCTCAATGTATATAATGGAACTTTCCCTCCCAACCCTCTCATAATTCATGGTGTCGAAAAGATCCTACAAAAACATACCAACATTGATACTAAATCACTCTAGGTGGTTTACATAAGATAATATGATGGCATCTCAAATTAACAAAACTCACCAAAGGGTTCTCACAAAAACAATTGAGGCATCACATTCCTATGAAATGCTCCCATATTTATGAAATAATAATCACAAGGATTACATAAAATATATTACCCTTTTTGGTTCTCTGTGAAGTCCATCAGTATATAATTTTGTCATAAAATAAATATTTTTATTAACCAATATAATTTTTATGGATCAATATATAGAATTACACCAAGAATCTATATGGGGAAACCCCATATATGTTATTGTCGAATCCTTAGGTCACCAAAATTATTCCCATTTCCCAAACTAATGTCAAGTAATATATTTCATATACTAACCCACAATGGGTAAAAATATATCCATTACATATAGTGACCATATACTTATCTTTATAGTGGAACCATTTTCATGATCCGCTTGACTAGTTTGTGAGAAAATACCATTGTTAAGATGATAAGAACCCGACCATCATTTTATACCAGAAAACATCATATAACTTATTATTGATTGTTTAAAAATATAGACTACCTATCTTTAGTGAATTTTATCACAAAAAATAATAAAAACTCTATGTTAGTCATAACACCAAATATAATGAATGCACATTGTCTATATTCTACTGGTGTCAAAATACAAAAAAAATCATAACCATTAATCTCAACCACATATCTCAAAAATTAAAAAATATCTTATATATAATAAAAGATAGAAGTCTTGTAAACCTTGTAACCTATAAAATCCTCTTGAAAATTGTTCTTGATTTACTAGTTAATGATTCATGATAAGGTTTAAAATATTTATATTATTGATCTAACATATCCCAGATATTATGAAAAATGAAATAATGAATAGATTACATATTATAATGTTGCATGATATTACCACTAACTATTTTCTCAACATGTCAATCATGAGAGCTCAGTCATGACTCCTCATATTCTAGTGGATTTTGACATGTGGGGAGGATATATAGTGTTACCATGGGGGAATATGCAATCATATCATAGTAAAATAAACGTAATAACTAAAAATGAACTGAAATATATAACATTTTTATAAAAAATCGAAAAGAAATGAATTATTCTATAAATAGTGATATGTTTTCAAATATTTATATATGAAAAATGATCATCAAATGTCTAAATAAAATATATAAAATATTTAATATAAGTACAAAACGAGGCTATACAAACATACCCATGTTTTCTATTTAGTCTTCTAACCTAGTTATCTATATGTAGACATCAGAACCTCGGTATCCCAAAGATAAAACCTATATTATTACATTAGAATATAATAAAAGTAATCACATCCCAAAGCCCATAATATTTTTTTAGTATTGAAAAACTATATACTTCCTTGAATCTTCCATTACATTTGAGTACAAAAATTAAAAAAATAATTTTTTTAAGAATATCAATATTCGATCTAGAATATCCTTTAATATAATAAATAATAGACCTATTTAATTCATTATTAATGGAAAAAATAAGTTTGATGCCAAATTATCCATAAGTGTTATGTATAGTGGAATAAATCATGAATCAATAAGCGTAATAAATTTGGAAAGGTAAATAATTCAACACAAATTCCATGTAATCAATAAACTAGGAAGGATGTAAATGAAATGATATTATCAATTTAAATATATCATGGATAATAATAAATATTTAAAGGTAAATAGTTGAACCCACAATCCATTTAATTAATAACAATATTTGCTTAATTTAGATAAGGCATAATCAATATGGTTATGTAAATAATTTAATACTCATGAAATTAAATTGGTAAAATGGGAATGAAATACATCAATAGATAATATCATTTTAAAAAAATAATTGATAATAATAAATGAATTATTAATGTCGTAAATTCACAATTATAGGAAACTATGATCTTAGGTATCACGATACCTCTATCGTTAAGACCGTTCACAAGAAAATTTTAAATTCACGAAAGGAAACTCATTTTATTCAACCGTAAATTGTTTGTCTCGTTAGACTTACCAATGAATCAAGGTGATATATATATAATTCATAGCCCCATCCATCTCTACATGTCCAAAGAATATGTCATATATCAAATAATTTTTTTAATTCATTACTATATTTTCCATATCTTAAAATATCAGTATTGAGTAATGTACATAGATTTATAAATATTTCCCCAATCAGTTAGATAACATTAAACATTAAATAACGTATTTATAAATGATAAATGATTTAAAAAATGATTGTGTCCCTGATAAATAATAAGGATATTATGGAGGAAAATTAATTTCCAATCATGATAAGGAAAATGAATATATCAAGGGGATGTAAATTAATACAAAATGGAAAAAGTAAGTGAATGTCAATGCTATCATTGATAAAAATATTCATTACAAATAAAAGGTTATAAAAAATATGATATGAATATATAGCCATTTCACTATGAATAAATGGTTTCTTCAATTATGAATTGAAATACCATAAAACATTCTTAGAAAAAAATATTTAGGAAAACATACAATCCATTTTTAATCAAATTTTAAAAAACATTTCATATGAAAATCACTTTTAATAAAATTTTATTTAAAAAAATACCTATAAAGATGAAAATTTTATTTTAATGAAATCAGTTTCATAATGTAGGAAAATTCTATACCTATCTAAATATCAGAAAACTACATTCATTTTTCACTATAAAATGGTTAGGAAAGTGGATTGTTTAGAAAATAACATGATTATTCCTTTCAGATTATAAATAAATGAGAATCAACTAATATTTTGATAATCATATAAGATTAATTTGAAATAATTTTTTTAAATTGATAAAATGGTTGAATATTATGTTGATATATAACTTTAAAAAGTAAAAACAATATTTTATTTCTTTAGAAAACATAGATTTGGAAGAAAACATATTTTTGACCGATGAAAAAAATGATGTCTGATTTTAATAAAATTATTTTCGAAAAACATTTATGTAACAAAATGTGAAAAAATTGTACTATTAATTAAAAATATAGTGAATAAGTAGAAAATAATAAAATTAAAAGGGATTATTATGTAATGAATAATGAATTTCGTTTATCTGAAATTAATGAATACTTAATATCGATGAGAATGATATTGTGAAATAAAACCTTACAATTATCATATCCTTGAAGAGAAAATTACTCAATGAATTGAATATTTTTATAAACTATAAATAAAAATAAAATTTTTTAAATAAAACACAACATATTCACAATTCATTATACATATAATCACAAAATATCATAATTAATAAGTTATAATTTTAACTCGACAAACAAAAAATGAATTTTGAAATCCATTACCACATGGAATATTTAAACTCATACACAGTAGATGAAGTAATTAATAATAAAATATAAAATAATTTTAATAATCAATTAGTTAATAAAATACTGGTAGATAAGGAATTATATAAACCGTATAAAACAAGTTTGGGGCATAACACTACGATAAGTCCAAATAAAATGAAATTGAGATGAAATCCCTAACCTCACACTTCCTTGCGATTGATCATAATTTAACCACATTTACAGAAAATATCAACATTTTATTATCATATTAAAGTAAAATTTATATATTTATATTACCACATGTGATACTTCTATAACATCTTATCACTCTTTTTTAATAAACATTTATTAAATAAATTATTTTGGGTGTTAATTGACTTGTTTTTTCGTGTCTATTTTTCATTAAAAATCTAGTTCCTGAACATATTATATATTAATATCACATCTAGAATAATAATTATTAAATTTTTGATATATTTTTATATAAATAATAAATTTATGAAAAATCACTATAGATTTATAGTAAAAATGAATAACTTTACAATCATGGAGAAGATAGTTCGTACTTACGCCTGAGAAACATTTCCATTTTCTAACGATCATTACGGAAATATGTTGTGTAATGTATTATCATTAAATATGATCATAACACCAAAAATAATATATTATATACTTATATATATATTCCATGCGATGTGGAGATGAAAGTAGTGTCACATCATTTAATGAAGGCGGTATTCGACACCTACACAAATTATGTTATCATCTTTATGTGAGTGAAAAGGAAAAAAATAAAATGATATATGTTAAAATTAAAATGTTATTAATATTTAATTAATATCACATTTATTTCATATAAATCCTATTTATTAAATAAAATTTACATAAATTCATTAAATTTTATATGTTACTGAAAAATGAAGCACATCGCTACATGTGGCGGTAGTCTGCCATACATTGGAGCAACATTATCGTATAACATTGGAAAGGTTGGTAAAATGATATATATGATATAATTAATATTGAGGTATATTATATATATATACTTTAGATCCATCATCATACCCAAATTTGATAGTGGTTAATGGAAGAAAAAATTTCATTTATTCATTAGGGGGTAGTTTTCCATACAGAGGAGCTATGGTTCGGTAACCCATTTAATGGAAGTAGAGATGATTAAATGTAATTAAAATATTATAAAAACATTCCATTATATTTAATATAATTAGGTTATTATTTCATCAGGTTTTTATTATAATTTATGGAGTTGAATAAAGTAATGAAATTAAGATGTCTGTTGAAGAACCATATCGATTATTCGGGGATCCTCCATTGGTATTCACTAAATAATTTATAAGAATGATGAATTCCAAAAATATTAAATCTAGTTAAGGGGATATTAAATTTTAAGTGATTTTTGGAGGTGTTTTCCTAATCAAATATGTTTTATAATTTGATGATTAGTGAAGAGGGGTGGCCTTTTTTACGTGGGGGAGTGGTCATACATGTAAATTTTTAATAGAACTGAGTTATCACAGGTTTTCATATTTAGAAAGAGTCAAAATCAGAACATTAATGATACATATAATTTTTATGGTAAAAATATATCCCCAAAATATATTTCTATATTTTTATTGTTCATTATTTTGTTATCTAATTTAGATAAACCCTTAGTAAACCCACATTTACCTTATCCAATGTAATTAAATTTTACTACATTCACTATTATATTTGGTAAAAAATTATATTGAAGATATTAGAAATTAGAAATTATTTTTACTCAAAAATGGAATTAATTTTTTAAAATAAAATTCCAATATGTGGTAACATTTAATTTAAAATTAAGCAAACATTTGAATAAAGAGTGTTTTTGGGAGAAACTTTCCAAAATTTTACATTGTTTTTATATCAAAATAAATTATTGAAATTATTAAAATGGACTAATTTGGATTAAATTATATATAATTTTACTATATTACATTAATTATATTATATAATATTATTTAACATTATAAATAATTTAAATGAAAATACAATTTTCAATTATAATTTAGTAGTTTTCACTAAAAAAATAATAAAATTACCCATAAAATCCAAAACAAATCACCATAAGTTAATCTTTGTGTTACATTATCAAATAATTATTTCACATTTTCAAATTATTTAACTACATGTGGTAAAAGGAATTTTAATTTATGTTCACAATGCATGATTAAACCAAAATATAGAAATATATAGTCTTCCAAAAACATTTCATTTTCATTTATATTATTCATATTTAATTTATCATTAATAGATAACAATAATTTTCATAATTTATTTATTAATATTCAGAAACACCAATTTCATAGCTAGGTTATTACTATAATATTGAATAATATTATTTTAATAATATTTGACATTTCATTTTGACTGGGTGTTGGGTGTGATGGAAGAAAAACTCCATGTGTTCTATATTTGAAGATAATCATAGTGTTGTGTTTAAAGAAAGATAAATTAATTTTTGAATTTAATGAAATATATTACAGATATTATGTTTATTTAAAAATAAATAATACATACATTCTTGGGGTGTTATATTTTCGTTTAATCTTTTTTATGGCCCATCACATAGGCTATCAAATAGAATTTTCCTATTTTAAATTACAGGGGTGTTATATTATTCTGACCTTAAATAAATTTCATCCTAGAAATTTAGAAATGGTCATTGTAATTGATGGTATAATATATGAATATACTATTCTTAAAAATGGTACAAACTAATTTTTTTAATAATATATCATCTTAATAAGTGATAAAGGGAAGTAAAAGGTTATATGGAATAACACATAAATATGTTTCCATGTCGGATAACATAGGTCATAAATGAAATCATGTAAATGGAATAAACACATAAATAATTATAGATTGATTGTGGTCATTGGTCAAAAGTAAGAGAATGACAAAATAGAAATTTAAGGCCCTCAAAGACATAAATATATTATTATTCAAAAGGCAATCTAATTAATCAGATTTGAATTTTTCAGGGAGGAATTTTTTATTAAAGATAATTTTCTAAAGTTGAGACATTACTTTTCTGTATATGAATGTTAAGAAATATATTTAAATGATACATTTTTTATCTATAATATTAATTTCATTCTTTTTTGGACTCTGATAGATCCCTAGAAAATTGTCTCATGGAATCTCTTTTCATTTTACCCAAATGATATAATCAAATATAATTCAATGCTCCATTGAGACAATTTTATAGGGATCTACTTCTATATTTTTGGCATGATGGAAATCTAGCCTCCATTCCTCTATGGTCACCAAAATTCTAGTTTATAGAAACATCAATCATGCACTTATTTATGATTAAAACTATACGATATTGTACAATTAGTTATTAATATTTTTTTGATAACTAATTAGGAATAATCACAATATCACTCACTCATCTAATAATGCAATTGGTTTATCCATAGTCTCCATATTGGCTTTCACATTTGATGTAAAATTGATTCATTTGGGTGCTATCCACTGAAGAATACCAAAATTCATATTGTGAGAAATAATAACAACAATTAAAAAAACATAATCAATTATAAAATTTTTAAATCATTAAATATTTTTTCTACTCTAATATAATTTAGGATTATCATAGGTCAATCATTTTTATCGTCATTCAAAATCCATCAAAATGGTTCATAATGAAAGTGTCAATTTTATTAACTATATCTCCGAAGAGAGTAAATCCACGTGTGCAGTAAGCCCAATATCATCCACGAGCTGACTATTTGTTCCTTCCCAATACAACCTTTTAAAAGATGTTACCCCATGGTTTATCTTTTCTAGAACAATGCCCACTTTTATTATCCTTACAATGATTTATTGCAAGAAAAAATACATAGTTTCACACTTACCAAAAACCTTAATATGTTATTCTATACATATCAAAAAAAATTATTAGGGGGACCTATTCATTAATCTATGGATTCATAAATATAGTTCCCATGGGTTATACTATACATCCTAAAAAAATTAGTGACCTTAACCCCAGAAGCCTAGAGATGGTGCCTCCTTTATTACATTGGCCTATGAAAAAGAAATCACATCCCAGTGCCGTAGTCAGTGCATCGATCAGACACACAGTATTTAAGATATTCACCTTTAAGTGGAAAATGTCCTGGCCCGTTAAGCCTAGGGGGCCGACGGGTCGGGTCAACCCGGTTTTGGCTGGTCTGACCCGGCAGAGGGTCGGACTGGATTGATGAATCGCGCGGCCCAGCTTGAGGGGCACGCCCTGGCCCGAGGGGTGCGGCCCGGCCCGGCGCGGCCCGACTAGATGCGGCGTGGCCCGGTAAGGCGCGGGTAAGCCCGAATGGGCCGAGAAGTCCAAGGGGGGCCCGATTTCCTGAACCAGCGGCGCCGCCCTCCCAAACTGACCGGTCGAAGCCGGCCGGCCTTCCTGGTGCAAGAATCCTGCTCGGGTGGGCCGCAGTTCCTCCAGCGCGACGCCTTCATGGTTCCACGGTTCCTCTCAGCGCGGTCGGCCACCCGCCGGCCGATTCTCCCACCGAGCGGCCCGTGGAATGCGGGTTGCGGTCTTCTGCAGTGCGTCGTCCCTTGTGGTGTCGCGGTCGTCCTTCGGTCAGGATGGCTTTAGCCGGCCGGTTCTACTTCGGTCGAGCGGCCCATGGTTGCGGGCCACGGTTCCTCCGCATGCGGCCAGCGCACGGCTGCCACATTCGATTGTCGCTGCTTCCGGATTGAAAATAAAACAAGAACTGACGGAGGGTCGTCTAGCTGTGTTTGTTCGACTCGCGCCCTCTACGTTAGGTGGTAACAATCATCCAATGTCAATTAAAAAAATTAACAAAGAATTGGGCACAATTTATTCAGTCAAATAATATACAAAACCCCTACCTCACAATTGACGTCGCACGTCGTCGAGTTGCGGAAGACAAGCACCGTGGAGGTCAGGCGTCGTGGATGAAGAACGTCAATTCTGTCGACGTTGGAGTGCGCCTGAAGTATAGTCGTCATTAGTGACTTTGCGTTCTTTTCCGGAGATATCCTTCATTGAGAGAAGAATGGTGTTCTTCTATTTCTCCAGAGATTCCACCACAAAATATTTTCTATGGAAAATATTTAAAATATATCTCTCCCAACTTAAAGGAGTTCCATGAAAATCAAATTAATTCAAACACACAAAATAAAATAATTAAATGATTCACCTAATTAATTTACCATGGGATGGAAAAATTAAATAGAGAGAGAAGAAGGTGAAGGGTTATCAATTAAAGAGGGGAGTTTTCAAGAATTAAACAAGGGGTTTAAGGGAGTTTAGGGGGGAGTTATGGGTAGATGGAAAGGTTAGGCTCGTGTGGGCCCCACCTCACAAATATCCTCTCATGGGAGGTTATATGGGTGTTGTCACGACCCGACCTCGGGGCCCATGTCGTGACTATCCCAAGCCCGCCTTCCATATGCCAGGGGCTGTCGACTTGCACCCAAGGCGTAAATCCCGATAAAAGGGGAAGGAATTTCCGTTATAAAGTAAACAAACACAACAGAGTAAGCCAGAAGAAGTAAACACTAAGTAACATAGGAACAATAGTATGTGCGGAAAGTAAATGTGCCACAATAAAAACCCAAACTGAAAGTAAAGTACAACTGGAAAGAATGTACAACAACTGAAAAGTAAAGCAGCAATGTCGAGCCGTCCACTAGAAGTCCCACCTGAAGGGTCGGTACAGATAGTCTCCTCAGCTCCACGGTTCCAGCCGTCCGCTCCGTGTACGTCCCGCCCAGTGGTCCACCTCCAGGTACCGACTTTCTCCACAAGCCTCAACCACGATCAGCATTTTCATTTGTCTGCATCCAACACAACGTAGTGCGGGCATATCCCTTGCAGGGGTGAGTATACACTACTCAGTTGGGACCCGAGACCCCCGAAGGTCTCCCAGAATCCACAAAGGATAATCCACAAAGGAAAGATACAATCACAAAGTAACAACCAACACTACTTAGGTATATGCCCATACATATACCTAAGTCATCAATTTCAGTTCGACTCCAACATCTGATCCCAAGTTCGATCACGTCCACACAGGATAGTACAACCCAATCCATACAGGAAAGCACAACCCAATCCACATAGGAAAGCAAGTCAATCATATCGAAGATAATGATTGAAAGTCAAGAATCAACTCATACAGGTATACTTCTTCGTAAGGTGATAGAGATGATCAAATGTAGCCACTGATTCATCTAAGATGGGACCCTTGTAAGATACTAGACCAACTAATCTGTCGGACCCACGTAGGATACAGGACCAGCTACACTGCCGGACCCATGTAAGATACATGTACAGAGTCAAACACTGTCAGACCCACGTAGGATACAAGAACAGTAGTACTGCCGGACCCACGTAGGATACAAGAACAGTAGTCATCGTCGTCGAACCCATGGAGGATTTCAGTACGGACGTCATCGCTGCTGAACCCACTGAGGATTTCAGTGTAGTCATCATCGCTGCTGAACCCACAGAGGATTTCAGTGCAGTCGTCATTATCGTTGTAGTCGCAGCCAGCTCTAGGGTTCCTGCACACAACATGCTCGATTCCAGGAGGGTCCGCTCCACGATCCAAGGGGGTCGATACAGCAACTGACACGTAGTCTAGAGTTGATGTATCGCAATGTTCTGTCTCGACAAAAGAAACTCAACACGACAAACGGCGCGTCAATCAGACGCCTGGTCTGAGAGTTATTAGTTATTTCATTATAGGGCCCGGTTGGTTTTTAAGTCAAAACCAACCCGACCGTACTCCAACAGCGTCCGAACCTTGAGAAGAGTATGCCAAAAGGTCCATCTCACTAAGAGGAATCCAACAATGTCAATGGCACGTCAATCGGACATCCAGAGCTCAAGTTATAAGTGTTTCCGCTCTGAGGGCCCGGTTGATTTCATGTTCGATCCAACCCGGCCCTAACCAAAGTTCTCTGAAACCTTTAGTGTAATATACCGAAACAACCGTCTTGATAAAAGGATCTCGTCGCAACCGACAGTGCATCGATCGGAGGTCTGTAGCTGAAGTTACAGACATTTAAATGAACTTGTCCTTTTTAGGGGGTTTTGGGCCCGGACCCACCCGGCGCAAGACCCCCTGGGTCGGACCGAACTGGGTCGACCTGACCCGGATCCTTGTCCGGCCCCCTAGGTCACGGTCCGGCCCGGCTGGCACGACCCGGCCCAGCCGGCACGGGCGGCCCGGCCCGGCGCTGGAGGCCCGACCCGGCGCGGGCGGCCCGGACCCACGCGGTCGGTCCCGCCGCTGCGGCTGGTCCGGGCCGGCATGGGTGCCACGTACCGCGTGAGCTCGGAAGGGGGGAACCGCTACCCCCTTCGAACGGACGGCGGACCTGCATGGGGGTCCGCCCTGCTGTGCTGAGCGAGGGTCAATCCCCCAGTCTTTCCGGATCTGGCCAGCTGTAAAGGTGGGCCAGCGCACCATGTGGGACTGGTTGGTCCCGCCATCCAGAGCACCGGTAGCCGGAGTCTCTGGCCGCCCTCCCTTGCTCCACCGCGCCCAGAGCCCGCGGCCTTGGTTCGACCGGCACGGCGCGACGGCGTCGCGCCCCTCCGTCGGGGCCCTGCTCCGGCCGCGGCCTCCTCGTGGTTCTCCGGCGCAGCGCGACGGCGCCACACCCCTTCACTGCAGCCCAACTCCGGCTGTGAATTCTTTCGGCCTCAAAGGCACGACACGACGGGGCGACGCTTCTTCGCCGCGTTCTTCTTTGTTTCTGCGCGGTGCAGTTGCACATCGCCGCCTTCGTTCGAGACGCAATGAATTCGATAAAAAAAGGGGAGGAGTATCATCCGTGTTCGTGCGGTCTGAACTCCTACCGTTAAATTGATAACAGGTGGCTCAAAAAAAAGACGATGAATGGAAAAGAATAATCACAAACAAAATCAACCCCTACCTCAAGGAGTTGTCGAGCAATGGTCATCGCGGAAAAACGGCGTCACAGAAGACGGCGTTGCGGAAGACGGCGTTGCAGAAGATGTCGTTGCCGAACGAGGCTCCGTATACGTCGTCGGTACACGCCCGATGATGGATGCGGCGTCCCCCCTCTCTTTGACGTGGAAAAAAGATCGAGAAGCATGTCGGTGTTTTTCACGTTCTTCGACGAGGAAGAAGATGTTCTTCAGAGCGCAAGAGTTCTCTTCTTTGTTCCACACAACAAATCCGCCCACAATAAAATAAGACCTTGACTTATTTTATTCACACACAAACATGTCAACATTAATTTGAAATTCAAAAATATCTCATTCAATTAATTAAATTGATTGAAGAGCCTCTAATAGTCCAATTAATTGCGAGAGTTGACTAGTCATTTAAAAAGGGGGTGCGGGTGTGTTACACAAATAAATGCACGAGGGAGGTTTTAAGGGATTTGAAGGGGTGGGGCTCGTTTGTGACCCACCTCACTATTATCCTACCAATTTGAGTTAGGATGTAGTGTTTCCCACCACAACTTCCATGAATAGGTTATAACTGCTTAGAATAGAAATAAAAATTGTTGCACAAATTTTATTTTACTCCTTAGTTAGAATATTAATTTAATAACCTCACCCGAGAAAAACCATCTCCAGAAAAGGTGTTTCTAAGCAATTACTGGCGCTGTGATTCCATCGGTGCCTCAGATTTCGATTCCGAGCACCGGTTCAAAAGTTAGGAAAACCCGCTCGTTCGTTCACTGAATGTACCCAAGCTTAACTTTAGAAATTGATTTCGGGCACACCGGGCCTCGGAATCAGGTGTCGTCAGAAACCGCATACTTGTAAAATCCCAAAGAAAATTAAGAAAAAAATTTCCCTTGATGTTTATGGGTCTTTACATTACTCTTACCTCAGAGATTTACGTCCCCATAACAATACAAAAAAAACTAGGGGAACAAAAGAGGGTACTGAGCACGCATCTGAGCCTCCCACTCCTAAGTGATCTCCTTAAGGTTCTAGTACTGCCATCCGATGTGCACTAGAGGAATCGACTGCCCATGTAGGACCCTCTCCTTTCGATCCACGATCTCCAGCATGACCTTCGCAAAAGTTTCCCCATCATCAATGTCCAACTCCCCATGGTCGATGATATGTGTTGGGTCATGCATGTAGCTTCTCATTTGAGATACGAGGATGACGTCATGAACCCGGTGCAACTAAAGTGGTAGAGCCAGGCGGTAAGCCACCTCGTTTATCATGATGAGAACCTGGAATGGTCCAATGAAGCGCAGAGATAACTTGCCACCCCGACCAAATCTCCGTAATCCACGTCGAGGTGAGACCCGCAAGAAAACGTGGTCTCCATCCTCGAACTATAGTGGTCTCTGCCTCCTGCCAGCATAAGACTTATATCGGCTCTGAGCTGTCCTCATCCCCTCCTGGATGACCTGGACCTTCTCTATCATGGCCCGGACCATCTTTGGTCACACAAGTGCTGAATCCCCAGGGTCAGTCTAGTATAGAGGTGATCTGCCAGGTCGGTCGTACAATGCCTCGTAAGGTGTCATCCCGATGGTGGAGTGGTAGTTGTTTTTGTACGCGAACTCCACCAAAGGTAGGTGGTCCTCCCAGCTGCAACCAAAGTCGAGGACACATGCATAGAGCATGTCCTCGAGAGTCTGAATGGTCCTCTCCATCTGACCATCCGTCTGAGGGTGAAAGGCGGTGCTCAGACGTAGCTGCATCCCGAATGCAAAATGGAACCCCTTCCGAAGCCGGGAAGTAAAGCGGGCATCTCGATCGGAGATGATAGATGATGTCACACCATGAAGCCATACAATATCCTGAATTTAGAGACGTCCCAAGCACTCTACTGAGCCCTGCTCTCTGATGTGTATAAAGTGGGCTGACTTGGTGAGTCGGTCGACAATCACCCTAATAGAGTCGTGACCTTTGGAAGTGCATGGAAGTCTAGTCACGAATTCTATAGATATCCCATCCCACTTCCACCCTGGGACCTTCAATGGTTGTACCAAGCCTGCTGGTACCTGGTGATCCGCCTTCACCTGCTGGCAGGTGAGGCATTGAGAAACGAACTCTGCTACATCCTTCTTCATACCCGGCCACCAGTGCTGTCGTCTAAGACCCTGGTACATCTTTGCCACTCCTGGATGTACTGTTAAAGGGGAAGTGTGAAACTCCCTCAGAACCTCCTCCTGTAAATCCGCCGGTTCCATGGTACGTCCTATGAAAAAGACATCGTGCTCTCCTCCTATGGAGAATCCATCGGGTGCTAGTCCTGAGGATATCTATGCATGCCGCGTCTCATAGTCAGCGTCCCCACGCTGTGCCTCTCTGACCCACTGCAGTAGTGGAGGAGTGAACGTGAGTGGCTGAAAGAAGGCTGGTCCATCTCTATCCGTGAAGGATATCTACAAAGTGGCTAGATGCTCCATCGCCTCTCCAAGTAGCTGAATTCCCGTCCTCCTACTGAGAGCATCGGCTGCTACGTTCCCCTTTCCAGGATTATAGACTATCTCAAAGTCATAGTCCTGGAGGAACTCGAGCCATCGCCGCTGTCTCAGGTTCATGTCCTTCTGTGAGAAGATGTACCTGAGACTCTGGTGGTCAGAGTAGACTGTAAAGAGCTCACCCATCAGATAGTGTCTCCACATCTCCAGGGTTAAGACCACTTCTACTACCTCTCGGTCATGGGTAGCGTAGTTCTGCTCATACTACCTCAACTGAAGTGATCCATATGCGATCACTACTCGTTCCTGTATCAGGACATATCTGAGTCTGGTCCCTGATGCATCGCAGTAGACTACATACCCCACTCCCTCCTATGGTCTCCTCAAGATAGGTGCACTGTTCAATCTCTGTCTCAGCTCTTGGAAGCTCTGCTAACATCTATCTGACCACACGTAGTGTTTCCCCTTCTTCGTCAAAGCTGAAAGTGGTTCCGAAAATCTGGAGAAGTCTGGCACAAATCTCCGGTAGTACCTAGCTATCCCCAAGAAACTTCGCACCTCCGTCACGCTCCTGGGTGGCTCCCAAGCTAGCACTGCCTCGATATTCACAGTATCCTCCACAACTCCCGCCTCAGAGATGACGTGTCCTAAGAAGTGGACCTCACGTAACCAGAACTGACACTTCGAGAGCTTACCATACATTTGGTGCTCTCAGAGTGTGTCCAGTACAACCCACAAGTGGTAGGCATGCTCCTCCTCAGTGGTCGAGTATATCAATATGTCATCGATGAACACTAATGGAGCGTTGGTTACACCTAATGTCATATCCAAGAACTCATAGTGGCCATACCGACATCTGAAGGTCGTCTTCTACACGTCCTCGTCCCGAACTCTGAGCTGATAATAGCCTGACCTCAGGTCTATCAT
Source organism: Viscum album (assembly GCA_963277665.1). NCBI lineage: Eukaryota > Viridiplantae > Streptophyta > Magnoliopsida > Santalales > Viscaceae > Viscum > Viscum album. Next base: position 1,872,042,143 of record OY728120.1, on the reverse strand, counting down.
CAAGAACCACCGTGCTCCCTTGAGCTGATCGAAGAGGTCGTAAATCATTGGTAGCGGATACTTGTTCCTCACTGTCACCTAGTTCAGGCGACGATAGTTGAAACCCAGTCGGAAGCTCCCGTCTGCCTTCTTGGCGAACAAAATCGGCGAAGCCTAGGGTGAAACACTGGGTCGGATGAATCATTTTCCCTTAAAGTCCCCTAGCTGTTCCTGTAGCTCTCGAAGCTCAGTGGGAGCCATCCGATATGCTCGAGTGGATATCGGGGTTATCCCGGGGTATAGGTCAATATAAAATTCTACCACTCTGTGAGGAAGTAGTCCTGGAACGTCGTCAGGAAAAATGTCCGCATACTGATCCACCAAAACTGGGAAACGAGGACTTCGCAGGTCAACTGCTCCTAGGATGAGGCTAGACAACAGATGAGTGATCGATTTCCCTCTCCTATGCGTGAGTCCATCCGCCGCTGCTAAGGCTCCATTATCGCTGGTGAAGGTGAACCTGCTCCCATCGGTGCAAACACACCGCACCTTTATCCTAATAAAGTCGATCTGAGCATGGAATGTAGATAACCAATCCATGCCCAAAATGACATCGTAAGGCCTCGATGCTGCTACATGAAGATCCCAGCCGAAGCTCTCACCTCCTAGAGTAAGCTCACACTACCGAAACCAGTGCATAATTGTCGAGTCTGCTCTCGTAGGAGTCTCTAGCCGTAAGGATCGATCCAACGGCTCCGTTGGAATCTCCGTGCTCCGAACAAGGGCAGCGTCAATGAAACAATGACTCGATCCTTTGTCTATAAGAACTGCAACAAGGGTGGAGTAGACATAGATAGTGCCTCTAATAATCTATGGTGCGTCGTGGTCATAGGCCTCCGCTGCATAAAGCTGAGCCTGCCTCTTCTTGCCAGCTCCCTGTGGTCTGCGTGGACCTCCTGGTGGTGGTGGTGGTAAAGCCTCAAAGCGTCGCCCACCACCTGCTGCTCGGCCAGCTCCTCTACCTCATTTGCCTGCTCCCTGCGGACCGCCACTGTCGACCCTCTACCTCTTCCTGGGTGGTCCCTCAACTGTCTGTTACTCCTCTGCATGGCGGGTCGGGCAGTCACAAGCCATGTGGCCCTACCCGCCGCATGCGTAGCAATGTCTATTCCTCAGAAGGTTGGCTCTGCGCTGTGTGCTCCGCACCTCTGAGACAGTGTCCTGAGGTCGTCTGCCTGATGGTCTGGTCTTCCTGGACCCCGTTGACATCTGTCGAATGCCATCTGTAGAATAACCAGCTACATGCCGCCCTGCGGTAGGTCTCACTGCTGTTGTAGGCTCAGCAAGAAATCTCTCTATGTGAAGGGCTCACTCGAGTACTCCTGCCTGCATCGGAATGCTGAGGGAGATCATCGATGTCGTAATCTCATTCCTCAGTCCCTGCTCAAAGGTCCGGGCCCATAAGAATGTGTCTCGTACCATGTCCGTCGAATAGAACGAGAGATCGGAAAATCTTGCCGAGTACTGGGCTACCGTCATGCTGCCCTACCGCAGCTGTAGTAGCTCCTGAATGCACACCGCACAGAGGGTGGCTAGGACGAACTCCAAGTGGAAGAGGATCTCAAAGTCCGTCCAGAGGAGAGATTCCTTGTCGTGCACCTGGAGCATCAATCTCCACCATTTGCCTATTTCCGCATGCAGGAGGCTCGCTATAAGGATCGCCATGAGGTCAGACGGTGTCTCCACTAACATGAAAACTCGTACAACCGCCTCCATCCAATTCTCGGCTGCCTGAGGGTCTATCTCCGCGAGGAACATGGGTGGTCTTTGTCGCTGAAACTGATGCGGTGCACTGAGGCGACGTGCACTCTCAGCAGCTCGGGCTGGTGGCATCGGGGGCTCGGCGGGTAGAGGTACCACCGGTGCCTCCGCTGAAAAAGGGCCCTGCTCCGAGGCCTCATCGCTCGGTGGGATGTCGTCTCGTACAAAGCTTGGAACCCTAGATGGATGCCGTCATGGGGATATCCTGAAAAGAAACAGGTGTTCCACGGTCAATATAGTATAACTGGTGAGCTGACACAAAGTAATCACAACGAAAACTTTTGAAACACACATGCAATCAATGTTTTCCTACACTGAGTCGGAAATCAGATGTCTGGGTCTTGGTGTATGGATATGTCGGCAGCAGCATCAACACTGGACTCCCTGGACTGATAACCACACTGAATACCATTAACACTATTTCTTCACACAGAAGAAAGATCAGAGTCTTGAGTTCTGCGGTAGAACCAAACTCATCTGATACGAATTTGTCACGACCCGACCTCGGGGCCCGTGCCGTGACTACCCCAAGCCCGCCTTCCATAGGCCAGGGGCTGGCAACTAGCACCCAAGGAGTAAATCCTAATAAAAGGGGAATGAATTGCATTTATAAATAAAACAAACACCATAGAGTAGGCCAGCAGAAGTAAACACTATGTAACCTCGGTACAATAGTAAGTGCGGAAAGTAAATGGTCCAGAATACAAACCCAAACTGAAAGTAAAGTACAACCGAAAAGAAAGTACATCAACTGAAAAGTAAAGCAGCAATGTTGAGCCGTCCACTAGATGTCCCACCTGAAGGGTGGGTACAGATAATCTCCTCAGCTCCATGGGTCCAGCCGTCCGCTCCATGTACGTTTCGCCATGCGGTCCACATCCAAGTACCGACTTGCTCCACAAGCCTCAACCACGATCAGCGATGTCCGTCATCTGCATCCAACACAATGTAGTGCAGGGATAACCTGTTTAGGGGTGAGTATACGCTACTCAGTAGGGACCCTGAGACCTCCGAAGGTCTCCCAGAATCCACAAAGGATAATCAACAACGGAAAGATACAATCACGAAGTAACAACCAACACTACTTAGGTATATGCCCATACATATACCTAAGTCATCAATTCCAGTTTGGATCCAACATCTGAGCCCTTGTTCGATCACGTCCACACAGGATAGTACAACCCAATCCACACAGGAAATCACAACCCGATCCACATTGGAAAGAAAGTCAATCATATCAAAGATAATGATTGAATGTGAAGACTCAGCTCACACGGGTATACTTCTTTATAAGGTGATAGAGATGATCAGATATATCCACTGATTCATCTAAGCTAGGACCCACGTAGGATACTAGACCATTTAACTGTCAGACCCACATAGGATACAGGACCAGCTACTCTGCCGGACCCATGTATGATACAAGTACAGAGTCAATCACTGCCGGACCCACGTAGGATACAAGAACAGTAGTACTGCCGGACCCACGTAGGATACAAGAACAGTATTCATCGTCGTTGAACCCACAGAGGATTTCAGTACGGTCGTCATCACTGCTGAACCCACGGAGGATTTCAGTGTAGTCGTCGTCGGTGCCGAACCCACAGAGGATTTCAGTGCAGGCGTCATCGTCATCCCAGTCGCAGCCAACTCTAGGGTTCCTGCACACAAAATACTCAATTCCGGGAGGGTCCACTCCACGAGCCAAGGGGGGTCGATACATCAAATTACACATAGTCTGGATTTGATGTATCCCAAACTTCCTTCTCGACAAAAGGAACTCAACAAGACAGACAGCGCGTCAATCGGACGCCTGGTCTGAGAGTTATTGGCCTTTTCATTTCAGGGGCCCGGTTGGTTTTTAAGTCAAAACCAACCCGACCGTACACCAACTGCATCTGTACCACGATCGGAGTAAGCCAAAATGTTTGTCTCACTAAGAGAAATCCAACAAAGTCGACAGCACGTCAATCGGACGTCTGGAGCTCAAATTATAAGTGTTTCCACTCCGGGGACTCGCTTGGTTTTGTGTTCGAACCAACCCGGCCATACCAAAAGTTCTCCGAAACCATTAGTGTAATATACCAAAACGATTGTCTCGATCCAAGGATCACATCTCAACTGATGGTGCGTAGATCGGAGGTCCGTAGCCGATGTTACGAGCATTTAAACGAACCAGTCTGTTTTTAGGGGGTTTTGGGCCCGGACCGACCAGTCCCAAGATCCCCTGGGTCGGCCCGAACCGGGTCGACCCAAAACGGGTCTGGGTCCACCCCACTAGGGCACTTCCCAGCCTAGCTGGCGTGACCCGACCCCGCTGGCGCGGCCCGGCCTAGCGCGGGCGGTCCGGCCTGGCGTGGGCATCTCGGCCGGCACGGACGCCGCGCGCCGCGTGAGCACGGAAGGGGGAGAACCGCCACCCCCTTTGAACGCACGGCGGACCCACAGGGGGGGGGGGGGTCCGCCCTACTGCGCTGACCGGGGGTGAAACCCCCGGTCTTTCCAGATCTGGCCGGCTGTTACGGCCGGCCAGCGCACCATACGGGACCGGTTGGTCCCGCCCTCCAGAGTACCGGCGGCCGACAGCTCCGGCCGCCCTCCCTTGCTCCACCGCAGCCAAAGTCAGCGGCCTTGGATCGACCTGCGCGGCACGACAGCGTCATGCCCCTCCTCCGCGGCCCCGCTCCAGCCACGGCCTCCCCGTGGTTCTCCAGCGCGGCGCGACGACACCATGCCCCTTCACCGCAGCCCGACTCCGACCGCAGCTTGTTTCGGCCTCAACCGCATAGCGTGACGGTGATGCGCTTCTTCACCGCATTCCACTTTGTTTCCTTGCGGTGTCGTTGCACTGCGCTGCCTTCGTTCGAGCCGCAACGAATTCGATAAAAAAAGGGGGAGGAGGATCGGTAGTGTTCTAGCAGTCCGACCTCCTCCGGTTAAATTGATAACAGGCGGCTCAAAGAAAAAGACAATGAACGAAAAAGAATAATCACGAAAAAAATCAACCCCTACCTCAAGGAGTTGTCGAACAAAGGTCGTCGTGGAAAAACGGCGTCGCGGAAGACGGCGTTGCGGAAGAAGGCGTCGCGGAAGACGGCGTTGTGGAATGAGGCTCCGTATAGGTCGTCGGTGCACGCCCAATGACGGATGCGGCGTCCCCCCTCTCTTTGATGCGAAAAGGAGATCGAGAAGCGTGTCGGTATTCTTCACGTTCTTCAACGAGGAAGAAGATGTTCTTCAGAGCTCAAGAGTTCTCTTCTTTGTTCCAGACAACAAATCCGCCCACAATAAAATAAGACCTTGTCTTATTTTATTCACACACACACATGTCAACATTAATTTGAAATTCAAAAAGATCTCATTCAATTAATTAAATTAATTAATGATCCATTAACAGTGTAATTAATTGTGAGAGTTGACTTGTCATTTAAAAAGGGGGTGCAGGTGTATTACACAAATAAATGCACGAGGGAGGTTTTAAGGGATTTAAAGGGGTGGGGATCGTGTGGGCCCCACCTCACTATTATCCTACCAATTTGTGTTAGTATGTAGTGGGTCCCACCTCAACTTTCATGCATAGGTTATAACTTCTTAGAATAGAAATAAAAATTGTTGCACAAATTTTATTTTACTCCCCAGTTAGCCTATCAATTTAATAACTTCACCCGAGAAAACGCAACTCCAGAAAAGGTGTTTCTAAGAAATTATCTGCGCTGAAATTCCATCAGTTCCCTTGGATTTCGATTCCAAACACCGGTTCAAAAGTTAGAAAAACCCGCTCGTTTGTTCACTGAACGTACCCGAGCTAAACTTCGTAAATTGATTCTGGGCACACCTGGCCTTGGAATCAGGTGCCGTTAGAAACTACGTACTCGTAAAACCACAAAGAAAATTATAAAAAAAATTACCTTGAAATTTACGGGTCTTTATAAGTGTGGGACCCACCTCTAACTCCCATTGTGAGGAATTAAACAACTTCCACAAAAAAAATTTGTTCCACAAATTTTATTTATTTTATTCCAAATTTCCCATTATTAACTCTCAACACACATAAAACAAAACTACGGTAAAGCACCCCTTAAGTGAATACTAGTGCTATGAGTTCATCAGATTCCTCAGATTTCAATTCTGAGTACTGGTTCAAAAGATAGAAAAATCGGCACGTACGTTTACTAAACGTACCCGAACAAAACTTCAGATATTGGTTCCGGGCACACCGGGCCTCAGAATCAAGTGCCGTCAGATACTGAAAACTCGTAAAATTCCAATGTATTTGAGAAAAAAATTCCTTGAAATTTCTGAGTCTTTACATTACTCCCAACTCAGGGAATTACGTACCTGTAAATCTACAACACAAACTAGGGAAACAAATGGGGGTAATGAGATCGCATATGAGCCTCCCGCTCCCAAGTGCTCTCTTAGAGGTTCCCGTGCTGCCAGCGAGTGCGCACCAGAGGAATCAACCATCCATGAAGGACCCGCTCCTATCATTCGTTGATCTCCACTAGGACCTCAGAAAATGTTGCCCCGTCATCGATGTCCACCTCCCCATGATCGATGATGTGGGTCGGGTCGTGCACGTATCTCCGCAGCTGAGATATATGAAAGACGTCATGCACCCGGTGCAATTGAGGTGGAAGGGCCAGGCGGTAATCCACCTCACCTACTCTACTGAGGACCTGGAATTTTCTGATGAAATGCGGAGAAAACTTTCCACCCCAGCCAAATCTCCGTAGAGCCCATCGAGGTGAGACCCGTAAGAAGATGTGGTCGCCATCCTCGAACTCCAGTGGTCTCCACCTCCTATCAGCATAGGACTTCTGTCAGCTTTGTGCAGTCTTCATCCACTCCTAGATGATCTGCACCTTTTCCATCATATCCTGAACCATCTCTGGTCCTACGAGTGCTAACTCCCTAGGGTCAGTCCAACACAGATGTGATCTGCAAGGTCTGCTGTATAGTGACTCGTATGGTGCCATCCTGATGGCGGAGTGGTAGTTGTTGGTGTACACAAACTCCATCAAGGATAGGTGATCCTCCCAGCTATGAAAAAAGTCATGGACTGATTCACGCTCAAATTTACACAAGAGGTGAAGGTAGAACGGTCCTTGTAGTTTAGCTTGGGTTATCGAATTCTCAGAGAACTAAGAAGAAACCTATAGACACGTACATTCTATGGACTGTTTTTGGCTATGAAGTGGCCAACATGGGTTGATTTTATATTGGTTTAAAGGATATCTAACAGATTTAAGTGAATTCAATTTAGAATAATGAGTTGATCGTAGTTTATTTCTCGGGGTGGATTGGACGTATTTCCTTTTCAAGGATTTCAATTTCCTATATTTGCGATGGGTTCATTTATGAAGATAAAAAAACATCATCACTTACTGGTTTAATACCTACACCCTTTAATACTAATCACCTATACACTTGAAGGATCAATGTTTTCAGCACTTTAAGGTAAAGGTTTTTATAAGCACATGAAGTGTGTGGCCTTAAATTCAACAGGGATGATAGAGTTTAAAAATCATCAAATAAAAATCTCAATTAAAGAAGTGATTATACATTAATGGGGTGATAAAAAACATCCAATCCAGCCCCTTGCTACTCCCTTGGATCAACCCAAAAGTGGGTTATCCCTCCATTGATTCTATGGTTTCAATGGAAGATGATAGTAGACTCATGAGGGAGGAAACAGAGAAGTAAATAAAACAATAAAAATAAAATGACCACTCCACCGTTGTGTGAATAATTTCACAAGATTTGGGGTGAATAAATTCACACCTTGATGCAACAGTATCAAAGTGAGATGGAGAAAAATAGAATAAGAGGAGAAGAATGACTTTTATTAAGAAAGTAAAGTGAATTGAACAACATACATGTGAAAGAGAAACATGAGACAACAAAATCAGAGCATAACATTAAACTTGAACAAAGCACCAAAGATCGTAAAACTACTCCACCACCACTGCCTTAAATAGGCATTTGGGAAGCCTTGGGTCGAGTCTCCAATAGTACAAAGCTTCCCACTTGATTATGGTAGGACTAGGGTGGTGGAAATCTTGTAGAACTTGGAATTTTCCACACATGACCCAAGGTGGAATCCAACTTTCATCCACCAAACAGACGCGCTTGGAAGACCTTCTAGATGGATAAATCAGAGTGGGCCATAGAAGAAGAAAATGGATCCCCAGATGTCTCCTAGCTGCCTTAATGACCACCATAGAGGCCGAATTAGTATTGGATCCTGGAGAATGATTTGTTACTCTACATGTCTTCTAGCATCCCACGGATTTTGGGCTTCATTGGTCATGTATTTTGGGCCCCATATTCGCATCAGTGGGCTGGTGTCCAATATGAATTCTCCAGAATTGTTTCCTTTCATCACAAAATATCCCCATCTTCATCCATAGATTCTCCATTGATCTCTGAATGAAACATGTTCATATTGAAGTGTAGATAAATTTCCCAAAATATCAAATTGAAAGATGGATAATTACATTCTTTAAAATCAGATTAATCATTGGGTACTTTAAATGATGTTCAATAATGTACCCCATAATAGTGCATTTTAAGAAGGAATTACAATAATAATGTGAAATGATGTTCAAAGTGTAAAATGCACTAAAATGGTGTTTATAAATAATAATTAATATGAATATTATAAATATTAACAATTAATATTAGCCTTATTTAGTGGCTAATCACACCCCCCAACTTGAGTTTTGCTAGTCTCGAGCAAAATATATCTCAACAATATGAAATTCGAATTCCCTTTTCCAAAAACATTTTAATACACAATAATCACCAAAAACCCTTATACCGAAAAATCATGAAACCCATCAAAATATTTTAATACAAGATTTTTTCATAAGCATATCCCAATCCCATGCCCATTCTTTGTTCAAATTCATTTCCATATTTCTTCCAATATCAATTAAGTATGAGGATGTGTCGTGCATCACAATAGACATGGGGTTTCATCTTTATTCATGGGGGAAATGATGGAAGCGATAGGTGGAATCAAATTTCAATATTAATATGAGTATTCAAATTTTTTATTATTGTATTTTTTTTTTCAATTTTCCCATGGTAATTGAAGTTGCACTCAAAAGAGTCTACCCCTGTAGTGAGACATTTGCCGATAACTCCCAGGCTAAAAGACCTTAGGGAACCAAGTGAAGCCCACATACTCGGGCATTATCTCGAGTTAACTAAGTAAAAAAAATTCAAATTACCAAAAATAGATATTAAATTGCTAACTCTGGGCCAGACAACTATGGAGTCACGATCCCCAAGGGCCGAAAGCCATGCATTTGGTCATTTCATTACTCTACGCACAATTTTTTTTTAATTTTTTTGAATACTCATATTAAACAAAAATGATCACTAAACCTATTATATTTATTTGGGGGACCCCATGAACTCAAACTAATACCCCACTATCCAAAGGATGTGCATTGTGATCTTTTTTTATTTGGATGAAAATATAAACGTTGAAAAATCACATTGGACAACCACACTTTACAAAATCTATGCTAATGAAATTATACAAGGATTAAAATTAGAATCAGGGCATGCTAAATTATTTTATGTTCAGTTTCAAAGTGTTCAATGTGTATTACCATGTTCAAAGTTAAAGGAACCTTTCCATCCATTTACACATTTTTTTTTCAAATCATTCATTTTTTGACACAAAATCATTTTTTATTTTATCTCCCCCCCAACATAAAATAACACTCTCACCAGTGCTTAATGAAAATAAAATTTAGAAGGGGGTAGAGGTAGAGAATGAAAGTTCAAAAAGGAAATTGAAAATGAGGATCATGGAATGAAGTCACATGGGGGTTGAAGTAGAAATTCTAACTACACCCTTTTAATCCTTTGATATCCATGTCACTTACAAAGTTCCCTAGTAGAAAAAGGATAAAAAACAAAAAAAACAATATATATATATATATATAATAAATATAGTAAAATATAATTATATATATATAAATTATAGAATAAGGAATCACAAAAAGCAGTAGGTCAGTGGTAAGCGCGCACCCCTGTCTCCCTTCGGTCCCAGGTTCAAATCCCCGTGGCTTCACTAGTTGTAACGGGGTTTGACCCATGACCCACGATGTGTCCCATTATATTATTATTATTATATTATTATTTATTTTTTGTATTTTTATTTTAACCTACAAAAACATTAAAATAAAACAAACTGATGATACATTGTCTTCATTTTTAAATTTATGGGTAAGGCATTACTCAAGGATCACACCACGTGACAGAGATGAATATGGTGCTCCCCTTTCATACCCATCCATACTCATAATAGAATAAAAGGTCAACAATATATTTTTTAAATATAAAAATGATTAATGAAAATATAAATTTTACTAAAACAAAAAAATGATATGAAACTTGAAAACCATGTGTTGCCTCCCATGCAACGCTTTGTTTAATGTCTCTAGCCCGACATGGATCATAAATCTATCAATTTTTTCCTAGTTCATAGTTTGTCTCGGTTAACTCAACCTCTATTTCATGTTTTTTGATTGATTCAATGAATGGTTTTAACCATTGACCATTGACCTTGAAATTGTAACCACTTGTGGGATCTTGAATCTCTACTTCCCCATGGGGGTAGACATGATGCACTACGAAAGGACATGACCATCTAGACCTTAACTTTCCCGGGTGTAAATGAAGTTTTGAATTATACAGGAGCACAAGTTTTCCCCATTCAAAATGTTCGACCTTGATATTCCTAGATTGGTAGGCTTGAACTCTTGCTTTATTGATCCTTGAATTTTCATAAGCCTCCATCCTTAGTTCCACCAGTTCATCAAGATCTAATTTCCTTTTTGTTCTGGCTAATGAGAGGTCATAATCCATTTTCTTAATTTCCCAAAAGGCCTTAAGCTCAATTTCAACTAGTAAATGGAATGATTTTCCATAAACCAACCAATATGGTGACATTCCTAGGATGATTTTGTATGTTGTACGATATGCCCAAAGAGCATCCAAGAGTTTCGTAGACCAATATTTCCTAGAAGGACTGACAGTTTTCTCAAGAATTTGTTTTATTTCATAATTGGCGAACTCAGCTTGACCATTGGTATGTGGGTGGTAAGCAGTGGACACTTTGGGAGAAATTCGATATTTTTTCATGAGTGATGGGAATTGATGATTGCAAAAATGAGTTCCACAATCACTAATGATAGACCTTGGAATTACAAATCTATAGAAGATGGTTTCCTTGATAAATCTAATCACAGTTTTATGATCATTAGATTTTTTAGGAATGGCCTTAACCCATTTAGAGACATAATCGATAGCTAAGAGAATGTAAAGATATCCCCTAGAGTTTGGTAAGTGACCCATGAAATCAATTCCCCAACAGGCAAAGATTTCAACCACTAAGATGGGAATGAGGGGAATTTGGTTCCATTTTGTGATGGACCCTACTTGTTGACACCTAGGACAGATTTGACAAAATGTGTAGGAGTCCCTTGAGAGGGTGGGCCAGAAGAGACCACATTGAGGAATCTTAACAGATCTTTTCTTAGAGGAAAATTGACCACAACATGCCTCACTATGACAGAATTTATGGATGGACTCTTGTTCAAATTTAGGAACACGCCTCCTAATGACTTGGTTAGGGTAGAACTTATAGAGGTATGGATCATCAAACACATAGTTTCTAACATCAGAAAAGAATTTCCTTGGAGCTTGAGTCACTAATATTTTTTGGGACGACTCCTGTAACTAAGAAATTGGCTATGTCGGCATACCAAGGGAAGTCACTCACAGAGTACAAGTGTTCATCAGGAAATGAATCAGACACAGAAAGGTGATTTGAGTTTTCTTTGAATTCAATCCTAGAGAGGTGATCAACTACAAGATTTTCAACTCCCTTTTTATTTTTGATTGTGAGTTCAAATTTGTGCAATAGAAGGACCCACCTAATCAGTCTAGCCTTAGCATCTTGTTTTTGGAAGAGGCATTTTTGTAAAAAATGGTTAGTGAACATAGTGATGGGGGATCCTAAGAGGTAGGATCTAAACTTCTCTAAATCAAACACAATAGAAAGTAACTCCTTTTTAGTAGTGGTGTAGTTTATTTGGGAATCATTTAATGATTTTCTTGCATAAGTAATGACATAAAGAGTTTTATCACAACGTTGTCCTAACACAGCTCCTACAACAAAGTCACCGGCATCACACGTAAGTTCAAAAGGAAGGATCCAATTTGGAGATTTCATAATGTGAGGAGAGGTGAGAGACGATTTGAGGGCTCAGAATGAACCCTCACAACTTTCAGTCCAAACAAATGGAGCATCATTTACTAGGAGATCACAAAGGGGACTGAAGATTGAACTAAAGTCCTTGATGAATATTCTAGAGAAACCAACATGCTCTAAGAAATACCTCACTTCCTTGACAGTTTTGGGTGACATTAGGTGAATAATGATGTCATCCTTGGCTTTATCAACTTCAATCCCCCTACCTGAGACGAGATGGCCTGAAACTAGCCCCTCTTTAACCATGAAATGGAATTTTTACCAGTTTAAGACCCATTTTTTTCTTCAAATCATGACAAGACTCTATCCACGTTCTACGGACATCCCTCAAATGTGTCCCCAAACACAGAGAAGTCATCCATGAAGACCTCTAGAGAATCTCCTACCATGTCAGAGAAGATTCCCATCATGCACCGCTGGAAGGTTCCATGGGCATTGCATAACCCAAAGGGCATACGTTTGAAAGAAAAGGTTCCGAATGGACATGTGAATGTAGTCTTCCCTTGATCCTCTAGGGAGACCTCAATTTGATTATACCCCGAGTAACCATATAAGAAACAGTAGAAGTCATAACCTGTCACTCTCTCAATGACTTGGTCAATGAATGGTAAGGGGAAATGGTCCTTCTTGGGGAATGAGTTTAGCTTCCTATAGTCAATGAAGACCCTCCATCCACTACTCACTCTTGTTGGAAGAATCTCTCCATCCTCATTGGTTATCACTGTGATTCCAACATTTTTTGGAACCACTTGGAATGGGATCACCCATTCACTCTCAGCTATGGGATATATTATACCAACTTTTAACAATTTCAGAAGTTCCTTCCTTACTACCTCCATGAGATTAGGATTGAGTCGCCGTTGAGGTTGACAACATGGCTTTGAATCAGATTCCATAACAATCCAATGACTCCCAATAAGTGGGCTAATCCTGGGCATATCAGACAGGGTCTAACCAATGGATTTCTTATGTTTCCTAAGGACATCTAAAAGTATCCTCTCATGATTGGATTCAAGAAATGAAGAAATGACAATTGGATGTGTTTGATTGTCCCCTAAGAATGCATACAGGAGTGCATCGAGAAGTTTCATCAATTTAGGATCAGGTTGGTTCAGAATTTCAGCAGAAGATTACGACATTGGATCAAGTTCAACTTTGTTCCCTAGAGTTTTAGATAGAATTGAGTCCCCACATGTATATTTTTTTTAACACAAACGGGGACATGAATTGGTCACCCAATTCATGTTCTTGTAATTTATTAAATCAAAATGAGTACAATAAAAGCTCCAGGTGTAATGCATTTACACCATCCCAAAAGTGAGAGAAAAACATGATGATATACTAAAGAAGTTCAGTCGCGTCAAGTAACAATTGCATCAACTCCAAGCAGGTTCCATGGAATTATGATCCTGCCCTAGCCACTTATTGAACAGTTTTCGTTTGATGTCAAGATAGGTCTCCACAGAAATTTCACCGTTTATGAGCCATTCATAAGCCAATTAATCTCTTTGCGCTGAACATGATTCTGAATTATCATTCATATCCTCATCATCCCAGTCCGCATACTTCCCTACCGGGTCAGAGACTTCATTCTGTTTAATGTCAGGAGTTGCAATAGGAAGAGAAACCTCATGTTGTGAAGGGGCATATGTATCCATTGATTTTAAGGCCCCAAAGGTGTTCGCGCTCTGGTCAACAAAGATCATCAAGGTTGTAGTTGAAGTGCCCTCCTTTTTAGAAGAATCAAGAGACCTCGTGACAATAGTTCATTCCAGTTGAGAGTAGTCCCTATGTTTCCTCATTTTTTTGGGATTGGGAGTGATGAATCCATCCGTATACACTATTTTTTTCCTTTTTGAGAGCTTGATTTGAGGAAGTCTTCCTCAATTAGATGTGCTTTCTTGTCAGCCTCCAGCAAGGAAGTGCTTTGTTCTGAGCATGTGTCCAGATCAGATGGAGCAGGTGCGTCCTTATTTTCCTCCATAGTAGGGTCATTCTGAGGCTGATCTTTACCAGTCGTTTCATCATATTCGATTTTCACACCAAAGGGGGCTTTAGTTCCAGAGGTTCTAGAAATTCCCAATACTTTTGTGCATGCTTCTAAGTCCATCTAAATCATTCCCTTCACTACCCAGGTTTTGCGAGCAGGTGGGAAGATTACCTTACAACATCCACTGGATGATTCTCCAAGCATATAACATTCTGAACAATATGAGGGAAAGCATGAATACAACACCACCTGTAAGAACCCATGTCTTCCATTTTTAATCCAAATTTTATTTGGAAGAGGCTTAGATACATCAATCTCGGTGTAGATTCTAGCAACTTAAGCGGGAGATAGTTTCATTGTTGCCATATCCAACATCAGCAGGGAGCCTAGCAGACCAGCAATCGGAAACAGGGATACATGTTTAAAAAAATGAATTGGTAGACCACGGAAACAAATCCAAATTGGACCAATAGGTGATTCAATGTGAGGATCAAAATTAAGAGTCCATTTCCGGACATTCATTGCGCAACCACCAAAAATCCATGACCGCTTAAAACAAAACTGATGATAATCCATTTGAAACAAAAAACCGAAAAATGATGCCGTAATAATTAAGCAAACCAATTTGAAATCTAACAAACCCTATTGATTCAAGAGATTTCCTAGAAAAACAACGTAGGCTGACTTGGAAAATTTTCCCACCAGCACGAATCGCAAATCCTTGTAAAGTAGATCTACCTCATTGGGAAAAAAGAGATCACCAAGTGTTCATGATTATAGAATCCCGACTTTTTATCACATAAACATTCATTACATTTTAAAAAACCGAGGATCTTTAAGGGTTAGTGTTTTGGAAACCAGGAACTTAAAACATGAAAACATAAAATATTTTTCATAAACACTTGAAAGGCTTCTCATTAGGTTTATCCTAGGTTCATTACTGCATCTCATAACCTGGGGACATACATCAAAAGAAAGGGTGAGCAGAAGGCCCAGTAAGGGAAACAAGGGGAAACATTTAACATGTGAACTTGAGATACATCAACAATGTCATGAAAAAGAAAATTAAGGCATGAGAAATAAATCATGAGGCATATAATAATAAAAATAATGTATTTCATAACTTGAATATGTGGATAAAACATTTAATATTGAGATTCATTTCTGTTTCACCAAGTTCCATCCCCAAGGTGTCATTAAAAATTACCAAGGTTATTCACCAAGGCGTCGTTAAAAATGGTCATCTCTAGAGATTAAGTCTTTACCCAATGTATTGGAGCGCTATCAGGGTCCACCCTTAAATTTTTATTTGTTATCATGTGAGGAACATATATCATCATCAAACATTTCATAAACAACCCATATAGCATAAAATAAATGGGTTTCATTTCATAGTCATCACATTTAAAAAAAACTGCTTTAAAGACGTGATCCTTATGTCACTTTAAACCCATGGAAAATGGAAAGTGGGTCTCATGTATGTAAATCCCAGAATTAAAATATAAAATTTTGAAATATATGTAAATACCCCTATAGAAGAAATATCTTTGAGTATTCACTTAATAAAATAAAATAATTTGAAAGAAAAGAGAAAGACATTTTTAGACAAAAATTCTGCATCATAATGGCTATGATACATGGTTTTAGAAAACATTGAAAAGAGAGGGGACATGGGTCACCCACTCATAAATGATACATAAAAAAGTAGTGAAACTTAATATAAAGGATTTAAGAACATGTTAATGAAATTTTAATGATATAACATATGAAACGAATAACATGAAAGGAAGACAAAAAAATAAGATTTCTCTTATGAGAATTCGGCGGCCTAACATCGTCACTTAAATCTTCCAAAAATGGATTGATGAGATAAAATAGGGTATCTCATTATATAAAGATAAATAATAAGTATGATAGATATAGAGATATTACCCCAACATAATAAAAAGAAACTTGAAAGACTTGACAAGAAAATAGAACTTGAAATTGAGAAGGGTGAATGAATCACGTAAAAATTTGATAGCCTAACAGCGTCACTTAAACTTCAAAAAATGAATTGAAAAGATCAAATAGGGTCTCCCATAATATTAAAATAAATGACCAATATGATAGATATAGAGATAATAACCAAACATAATAAAAAGTAACTTGAATGACTTGACAACAAAATAGATCTTGAAAACGAGAAAGGTGAAAGAACCCCTAAAAATTCGGCAGCCTAACGGCGTCACTTAAACATCAAAAAAATCAATTGAAGATACCAAATAGGGTATATCATCATATGAACATAAAAGATATGTATGATATATATAGAGATCATACCCCAAAATAAAAAGGAACTTGAAAGACTTGACAAGAAAATAGAACTTGAAAATGAGAATGGTGAAATAATCCGTTACAAAAATTTCGTTAGCCTAACGGCACCACTTAAACATTTATAAAACTAAATGATGAGAGTAAGGGGGGATCTCTCATCATATGAACATGGAAAGGTCAGTAAGAGGAACATAAAATAACATCCTCCAACATAAGAACATGGAGCATAAAAGAAATGACTTAAAAGAGAGTATTTGAAAAGAAAGAGAGAGTTTGGATCCCTTACCTTAAAATGTAACTCTTAAAACTCAAAGGTTGGGACCTTGAGGGCTTGGGGGCACCTTGAGAGGACTCATTGGGAGGTAATGAGACCAGATATTAGTTGGGGGAGAGTTGGGAGTCTAATGGATGAGAGGATGGCTTGGTATTTATAGGGAATGTGAGGGGACAAGGCATTAATGGCCAATGGACACCTCATTGGTGGTTTTGGCAAAACCATGGGATTTCCCATGGTATTTTCCCATGGTATTGGCCACTTGGGACACCTCATACCTTATATTACTATTCATAAGTTGAACATATCGAATACATACTTAATACATCATTTAATGATGTCATTAAACACCAGTAACTTAAAAACTGTATTTTTCACTATTCATCGAAAATTCAACTTTCTCAGAAAAATCCCAAAATTTCACCATAAACAAATATCGATGCTTTGATTTGAAAAATGAACTCCATTTTTATAAAAATAATTTTCTAAATAATTTTAATTTAGTTTTTAAATAAAAACACTATTCACCTGAAAAAACTAATACATGACTAATAATTTATGAAACCGTTATTTAACCATTTTATTGAATCACATTACTTAATCAAGGTGCGTAGATTATATTAATACTTTCTTTAAGTGATATTACTAATCCATTTGGTCACATTACTAATCCTAAGCATAAAATCACTATTCATAATTTACTATTCATCAAAAAATTAAGTTGATCTTATTAGACTCTAAATTTCGTACTGAACATTGTTGTAGAAGACCATTTTTTGAAAATCATTACACATTTTTAATTATTTCAGGTTTACATTAACATTTTTTTAAAAAATATCCTTTCTCTAATATTTACCATAAACATGCATACTATATTTATCCGGACATTTGAAAATTCATAAACTTCATCATAAGAAGAGATCAAAATTATTATTTAATACAAAGGATTACACAAGGCAGTTATGGTCTCCTTACATAGCCCCTTATCACACCAGCATAGGACCTAAGTGTAAGGTGTTCTAAGGTGAGAGAATCCGAGGGAGGCTCGACCAACATTACACGAGTAGTAATTTCTATCAGTTTGAACTTCTCGTGAAGAAGATTCCATTCTAGCTTCACACGATGATGTTCGGATTGGGTTTGGTCCAGAGCAAAGCTCAGTGGTGCTACCTCCTTCCCAGGTTCTATTTGATGGGATTCGATCGGTCCAAGACTACTGGGTGCAGCCATTGAATCTTCTTTCTATATTAATTAACCAAGATTACTTGTATTTAGAAACAATAATCGAAACTTTTAGTTTCCAGCGGTCATATTGACCACTGGTCATATAACAGTCAAAACCCAACGATATCTTTTTAATTATACTCTTGTTATCAAATGAAACAGTTTTTTTGAGTAAAAAAAATAAAATAACACACAAAATTAGGAAACAATATTTATTCAAAATTTCGAGTGGTTACAATGTTCCCCCCTTAAGAAATTGCGTCCTCGCAATTTTTAAAATTGGGTTTTGAAATTTGATTGAAAGTCCCACTTCGGAAAAGTAGTCAGTAAAACTATTACTTTAAAATAATGAAAGGGAAGTACAAAGGTCACCCGAGTTAACCCACACTAGGATTCCATGCAGGAAAACATGGACATGGAGGAGAAAAAAAAGGGTCATGTTCTGAGGGAGAGTGATATAAAACATGATTAGGAGAAAGTTAACCATGAGAAAATCACAAACTTATGATGTGTGTAAATGATCTTTGATTTCATAGTAGAAACATAAACCAACAACATTTTTTTATGTTCCATTTCATAATTTTGAGGAATGCATTTACTACATATAACAAAAACATAAGGAAATATACCTACTTTCAAGTAGAGAATCATCCATTAATAACTTTCTACCAAAACTAATCTTTTCTCCAAATGAAGAGAATTCAAAACAAATGTTCTCATCAAAACACAAGAATCATCTTCTTGAGAGTCACGTAATCCACAAAAGATTAACTATCAATTCCTTCTATCTTTAAAAATTATCCCAATAGTAGAAACGGTAAGATAAAACAACTCTTCAATATGAAAGAATCCCATAGGAAGGGAAACTACTTTTAAATCTTCAAAGTTCCATGGTACTACCCAAATTTCATCATAGACCATTCCATAAATAACTGTCCATAAAATTACTCAAAATAAACCAAACTAAGATTGAAACCCAATTATAAGAACGATCTCATAACATAGTCTTCCATGATAGACTTTATCATTCATCTTCAAATAACATCAACTACTCTTATCATCTTATAACAAAAGCAACTAACCTAATCACATTTTCCCCAATATAGGTTAATCATTACCATATGTAACCTAAATTACTATAAGTATGCCTTAAATTCATCGATTCTTGAAAATATAAGTCAACCTTTACTCTTCAAAGAAAATACCATAGTAATCTATTTACCTCGATCAAATAGGGTTCCCAAAACAGTGAACGTCTTCCAAAATAATAATCTCCTTTTAATCCCCTAATCACCCTCTTTTTTAAGGAGAACAACTTCACTACATCAACATGTGGTACATAATAGTAGATTTTTTCCTTAATGATATAAAATCATCTTAGGTAGTGAATTTATGATCTTAGAAAACATAAAAGATATGCTCATAGAGCACGAACTAAAATACAACATGACATAGACAATTATTGTGAAGAAGTTACATGTACATCAGTCATTATGATCTATCTTAGAATATGACTTGAATTTTTCCCTTGTCCACGAAGATTGTTGATGATCATCATGCTTCTCATCCATTCCAAGAGATCATTGCCTTGGATATTGTCGAAATTCTCCACATTTACGACATCGAAATGTATAAGGTATAATAGATCGAACCTTATCTCCATTCATCACATTATCCATTTTTTAATGAAATTGGCTACTTTATGCCCTATCTCCCCACACTTAAAACATCTCCCAGTTCCTTTGTGAAATTCTCCTCGGTGCCTCTTCCCACAATTTTTTCAAAAAAGAAATTGGGTCTTCTTTCCCTTATCAACTTTATCAGAAGAACATCCTTGAGACTTTGTCTTCTTCTTCCTTGATGAATTTGGGCATTCAACTAGGTACCAATTATTAATTGTGATTTTTGATAGCTGGTTTGGAATAATCACAATATGTTGAACTTGATCTTTCATAATCTCTATCACATTAATAGGGAAATCGTCACATTTCCAATCACATTTTTTGTTGGGACATTCTCTTCCATTTCCCTCTATTAACTTAGATAAGAACATATAATTAGGGGGATTAAATAATTATCCAATAAACATGGAAAGAAAACTTAAAGCATAGAAGGATAAAAATGTAGAAGAAAATTATACCTTAACTTGTGATCCCCCAGGTCCCAATCAGGGTTATCCATGATCATATATTCTTATGTGAATATTTATTTTATTTTATCTTTGTTCCTTTAATAATGGTTCATACATAGCTTAAGAATTTACCAAAGCATATCACTCGGGAGTGTCGTAACCAACAGTGCAGCAAGGCCCGTTGTTGTGTACCAGTTCCCATTTCAGTCTAGCTCAAAGCGGTGTTTTTGGGTTTTACCCCTATGTACATATGTGCCAGAGCCACCTCTACCTGCTCATATCTAGACAAGGATGTATTTTCTTGGCAACCCCTTAATCAATACTCACCAAAATACCAGGAATATTTCCTATATTTAAACTATTCTATAGGTTTATTCATAAAGTTTTCATTTCATTACTTACAGAAATAACTAAACCATCCTTTGATACCAACTATAGCATCCCACCTTTTTGTCACATAAACGTTCATTACATTTTACAAAACCGAGGATCTTTAAGGTTTAGTGTCTTGGAAACCAGGAACATAAAACATGAAAACATAAAAAATTCTTCTTAAACACTTGAAAGGGTTCTCCTTAGGTTCATCCTAGGTATATTACTGAATCTCATAACCAGGGGACATACATCAAAATAAAGGGTGAGAAGAAGGTCCAGTAAGGGAAACAAGGGGAAACATTTAACATGTGAACTTGAGATACATCAAAAATGTCATGAAAAAGAACTTTAAGGAATGAGAAATAAATCATGAGGCATATCATAATAAAAATAACGTATTTCATAATGTTAATATGTGGCTACAACAATTAATATTGAAAATCACTTCCGTTTCACCAAGGTCCATCCCCAAGGTGTCATTAAAAATTACCAAGGTTATTCACCAAGGCGTCATTAAAAATGGTCATCTCTAGAGATTAAGTCTTTACCCAATGAATTGGGGCACTATCAAGGCACACCCTTAAATTTGTCTTTATTATCATGTGATAAACATATATCATTATCAAACATTTCATAAACAAGACATATAGAATAGAAGAAATGGGTTTCATTTCATAGTCATCACATTTTAAAAAAAACTGCTTTAAAGACATGATCCTTATGTCTTTTAAACCCACGGAAAAAGGAAAGTGGGTCTCATGAATGAAAATACAAGAATTAAAATAGAAAATTTTGATATATATTTGAATACCCCTGTAGAGGAAAGATCTTTTAGAATTCACTTAATAAAATAAAATAATTTGAAAGAAAAGAGAAAGACATTTTGAGATGAAAATAATGTATCATAACGACTATAATGCATGGTTTTAGAAAACATTGAAAAGAGAGGGGACATGGGTCACCCACTAATAAATGATACATAAAATAGTAGGGGAACAGAATATAAAGTATTTAAGAACATGTTAATTAAATTTTAATGATATACCATATGAAACGAAGAACTTGAAAGGAAGACAAAAAAAGATTTCTCTTATGAGAATTCGGCAGCCTAACGACGTCAATTAAATCTTCCAAAAATGGATTGATGAGATCAAATAGAATATCTAATCATATGGACATAGATGATCAGTATGATAGATATAGAGATCATACCCCAACATAATAAAATGTTACTAGAAAGACTTGACCGGAAAATAGAACTTGAAAATGAGAAGGGTCAACGAATCCTTAAAAACATCGGCAGCCTAACGACGTCACATAAACTACAAAAAAATGAATTGAAGAGATCAAATAGGGTCTCAATCATATGAACATAAAAGATAAGTATGATATACATATTTATAATACCCAAACATAATAAAAGGTTACTTGAAATACATGAAATGAAAATAGATCTTGAAAACGAGAAGGGTGAAAGAACCACTTAAAAATTCGGCAGCCTAACGACGTCACTTAAACATCAAAAAAATAAATTGAAGAGATTAAATTGGGTATCTAAAAATATGAACATAAAATATAAGTATGATAGATATAAATATCATACCCCAACATAAAAAGGAACATGATATTCTTGACAAGAAAATAGAACTTGAAAATGAGAAGGGTGAAAGAATTCGTTACAAAACTTTCGGCAGCCTAACGGCGCCACTTAGACATTTATAAAATGAAATGATGAGAGTAAGAGAGGATCTCTCATCAGATGAAAATTAAAATTTCAGTAAGAGGAATATAAAATAACATCCTCCAACATAAGAACATTGAGCATAAAAAAAAGGACTTAAAAGAGAGTATTTGAAAAGAAAGAGAGAGTTTGGAACCCTTACCTTAAAACGTAAAACTTAAAACTCAATGGTTGGGACCTTGAGGGCTTGGGGCACCTTGGGAGGACTCCTTGGGAGGTAATGAGACTAGAGCTTAGTTTTGGGAGAGTTAGGAGTTGAATGGATGAGAGTATGGATTGGTATTTATAGGGAATGTGACGGGACAAGGCATTAATGGCCATGGGACACCTCATTGGTGGTTTTGGAAAAACCATTGGATTGCCCATGGTATTTTCCCATGGTATTGGACACATGGGACACCTCGTACCTTATCTTACTATTCATAAGTCGATTATATTGATTACATACTTAATACATCATTTAATGATGTCATTAAACACCAATAACTTAAAAACTGTATTTTCACTATTCATCAAAAAAATCAACTTTCTCAGAAAAATCCCAAAATTTCACCTTAACCAAATATCGATGCTCTGATTTCAAAAATGAAGTCCATTTTATAAAAATAATTTTCTAAAAAATTTTAACTTAATTTTTAAATAAAAAACACTATTCTCCTAAAAAAACAAATACTTGACTAATAATTTATGAAACCGTTATTTAACCATTTTATTGAATCACATTACTTAATCAAGGTGCCTAGATTTTATTAATACTTTCTTTAAGTGATATTACTAATCCATTTGGTCACATTACTAATCCGATGCATAAAATCACTATTCATAATTTACTATTCATCAAAAATTAAGTAGATCTTATTAGAATCTAAATTTCATACTGAACATAATTGTGGAAGAACATTTTTTGAAAATCATTACACATTTTTAATTATTTAAGGTTTACATAAACATTTTTTTAAAAAAATATCCTTTCTCTAAAACTCACCAAAAATACGCATACTATATTTATTCAGAAATTTGAAAATTCATAAACTTCACCATAAGAAGAAATCAAAATTTTTATTTAAATCAAAGGATTACACAAGGCAGTTATGGTCTCCTTACATAGCCCCTTATCTCACCAGCATAGGACCTAAGTGTAAGGTGTTCTAAGGTGAGAGAATCTGAGGGAGGCTCGGCCAACATCACAGGAGTAGTAATTTATTTCAGTTTGAACTTCTCGCGAAGGAGATTCCATTCTAGCTTCACAAGATGATGTTCGTCTTGGTTTTGGTCCAGAGCAAAGACCAGTGGTGCTACCTCCTTCCCAAGTTCTGTTAGATGGGATTCGATCGGTCCAAGACTACTGGGTGAGGCCATCGAATCTTCATTCTATATTAATTAACCAGGATTACTTGTATTTAGAGACAATAATCGAAACGTTTAGTTTGCAGTGGTCATATTGACCAATGATCATATAATAGTCAAAACCCAAGTGTCTCATTTTAATTATACTCATGTTAACAAATGAAACAGTTTTGTTGAGTATAAAAAATAAAATAACACACAAAATTAGGAAACAAGATTTATTCAAAATTTCGGGTCGTTACAGTGATGCTGAAATGTTTTCAGAGAAATGCACAGCTCCCCGTCCGCAACTCCACCCCCACCAGATGGCATGAAATCTTGTCGAGAACGCCCAACATCAACATTTACAAAATAACGAGGTTCGGCCCTAGGGTTTTTTCGTTGGACTCCCGGGGGCGGAGGCTCCTTCATCCTCTCTCCTTAGATCATTAGAGACATTAAATACCCACATGTAGAATTTTCAGCTACCATATTGGTTTGATCAGATTTAGGGAATGAAGTTTGATTGGTCTCCATGAAATTTGTTTCCTAAAAGGTTTCACTGATTGTTGGACCTAATACTTTATCATAAGAGCAATTTGAAAATGATTCAAGCCAAGGAGATGAACTTCCTTCATATGAATAAAGGAAATCAATCTCATCCTGACTTAAACATCCATAAAATGTTCATTGGTGTTCTATGGATTCATTATCAATGCTTCATATCATGTTTACTTCATGAATTTCCTCATCATTCCCTATTTGTGAGCTTGCATTATAGATGTTCAAGTCTAGACTAATGTTTCCAAAGGTGATGGTCATGTTCCCCTTTCGGACTCGGATAACAGATTTGATTATTGCAAGGAAGGGGCGACCAAGGATAATTGGGGTTTGTTCCTTATTTCCTATGTTTGGATGGTTGTCGAGGACAATTAAGTCAGTAGGGTAGATGAAGTTTTCAACCTTTACCAAAACTTCCTTTAAAATACTTTTTGGAACCCTAATGCTATGATCAGCATGTTGAAGTGTGACAGATGTGGGTTGGAGTTCTTCTAGTCCTAACTGAAAGTACACAACATAGGGAATAATGTTGACACTAGAACCTAGGTCACACAAGGCCTTGACAACTTTTCTCTCTCTTAGTTCAACATTGAGGTAAGGGAAACCCGGGTCTTTCAACTTTGGAGGAATGGTCCCTTGAATGGTGGTACTCAAATTAGCTACCAAAAGGACTTGGTTTTTATGTGAAAATTTTATTTTAAAAGTGCACAAGTCCATATGGTACTTTGAGTAGGTAGGTATGGTTTGGATGGCATTGAGAAGGGGAATGTTCAACTTGAATTGTGAGAAGATTTCCCTCAATGTTTCACCCAATTCAGGCTTGGTTTTCCCCCTCATGCATTGAGGAAATAGTGCAGGTTGTGGGTTTGTTTGTTGAAGAGTTTTTTCTTTGACAATGTTATCCTATTTTTCAGTTTGATCATTTGGTTCATTTGAATTTTCATCCATGTTTGAATCTTCAGGTGGGTTTTGAATTAGTTGTTCTGGTTTCTCAATTGATTTCCCACTTCTTAAAATAGTCACAACCTTTATTTGTTCATGAGTTGTTTGAGTACAACTTGACTCTCCCCATGAAGTTGAGGATGGAACTGCCTGAGTAGGCATGGGTTCCTTTCCAGTTTTGATGGTTTGAAGTTCTTTTTTTAGGGAAGAGACTTCCGAGTTCATCCTTTCCATTTGTTAGCACATTTGTTCTAGTAGGCTTTGTGGACCAGCTTTGGTTGGTGCTTGAGAAGATTGGTTTATCCCGGGGGGATATTTTGGAGGTGGGATGGTTTTTTGAAAATGGAACGGTGGCTGTTGGTATTGGATAGGTTGGGTTTGGAACTGGTTATGGTTTTGGTAGTTCTAATGGGGGTAAGAATTTTGTCCATGTGGTTGGCTAGGTTGCTGGTTATCTTTCCATTGGAAACCTGGGTGGTCATTATACATTGGGTTGATGTTGTTTTAGTATTGATTATTCTGAATGTTTAATGCATTTACATCCACTAGGGGTCCTCCTAAAAGAACATACTTGATGGATGGAATGGTTTTGAAGTTGTTTCTATTATGGTCATGTTTGTCACAAATTGTGCAAACAAGGTATACAGTTTGGATTTCATAGACTTCCCTAATGTTTATTTCTTCAACCTTCCTAGAGAGTGCTGCAAGTTTAGTCCTAAGGCATTCCTCTTCTCTATTTGTATGAATTCACATAGTTCTTTGTGTCTTTTCATAAAAATTTGAAGTTCCCCATGTTTGGTTTTGTTCAGGAAAGGCTTTCTAGATACTCGTAAGCATCATTTGGGGCTTTGTTTTTAAAGGTTTCATTAAAAATCATGTCAATGAATTGTTTATTCTCTGGACCCAACCCTTCATAGAAAATTTTCACTTGTTCAGGAATAGAAAAACCATGGTGTGGAACCATGTTTAGAGTGTCTTTGAACATCTCCCATGTTTCATAGAATGACTCTCCCTCATTTTCAAAAAAGTTTTGGATACTCTTTTTAAGTGCAATTTTTTTGTGGTGGGGAAAGTTTTTTTTGTAAAATTCTCATTGTAGTTGGTCTCAGGAGTTGATGGATGATGGTCTCAAATTTTATAGCCAATATTTAGCTCGATCCTTTAAAGAAAAAGTAAATAGCCTCTTCTTATCTAATTCTAGTTTATGTGGGGGACACATGGTTTCTACAATGTCATTGAACTCTTTAATGTGAAGGTAGGGAATCTCAGACTCCATTCCATGGAATGTGGGAATATGGTTTTGGACATGGGGTTTAAATATGTAGTTGGAATCACCTAGGGAGTTGTGTCTAATGCATGAGGGGTTATTGGTATAAGAAGGTGTGAGGTAGTCATTCATGGTTTGATCAATTGCATTCCCCATGTTTGGGGCTGCCTCATTTGGGTTTCCATTTTGGTTCCCACCCGGGTTTATGAGTTGGTTTCTTTGAAGACCTTCCATTGAAATTGGATCAATTTTGGACTCTATAGTATTAGGAAGATTAAGATCTAATGTAAAGAGTTCCCTTGGTGTACTTGACTCCCCAACCGCAAGACTACCCACTATAACTAGACTGTTTGATTGATCGCTGGTGTAGGCGGACATACGCCAAAAGAAAAAAAACGAGAAAGGGAAAAGATAAGAGAATTTTTATGTGAAAAGAAGAAATTAGGGATAATATAATGGGTGTTTAGATGAGTTACATGGGTCCCCGAAAACGGCACCAAAATTTGATTCACGCTCAAATTTACCCAAGAGATGAATGTAGAACTATCCTTATAGTTTAGCTTGGGTTATCGAATCCTGAGAGACCTAAGAAGAAACCTATAGACACGTACATTCTATGGACTTTTTTTGGCTATGAAGTGGCCAACTTGGGTTGATTTTATATGGGTTTAAAGTATAACTAAGAGATTTAAGTGAATTTAATTTAAAATAATGAGTTGATCCTAGGTTATCACTCGAGGTGGATTGGATGTATATCCTTTTCAATGATTTCAATTTCATATATTTGATATGGGTTCATTTAAGAAGATAAAACAACATCATCACTTACTGGTTTAATACCTACACCCTTTAATACTAATCACCTATACACTTGAAAGATCAATCTTTTGATCACTTCAAGGTAAAGGTTCGTATTAGCACATGAAGTGTGTGGCCTTAAATTCAACAAGGATGATGGAGTTTAAAAATCATAAAATAAAAATCTCATTTAAAGAAGTGATTATACATTAATGAGGTGATAAATAACATCCAATCCAGTCCCTTGATACTCCCTTGGATCAACCCATAAGTGGGTTAGCCCTCCATTGATTCTATGGTTTTAATGGAAGCGGAATGTAGACTCATGAGGGAGGAAATGGAGAAGTAAAGAAAACAATAAAAATAAAGTGATCATTCCAGCGTTGTGTGAATAATATCACAAGATTGGGTGTGAATAAATTCACACCTTGATGCAACGGTATCAAAGTGAGATGGAGAACAACAGAATAAGAGGAGAAGTAGAAATTTTAATAAGAAACTAAAGTTAATTGAACAACTTACATGTGAAAGACAAACTTGTTACAACACAATCCCAGCATAATATTACACTTGAACAAAGCACCAAAGATCCTAAAACTCCACCACCACTCCCTTAAATAGGAATTTTGGAAGCCATGGGTAGATCCTACAATAGTATAAAGCATCCCACTTGATTATGGTAGGCCTAGTGTGGAGGAAATCTTGTGGAACTTGGACTTTTCCACACTTGACTCGAGGTGGCAGCCAACTTTCATCCACCGAACAGACGTGCTTGGAAGACCTTCTAGATGGAAGAATCAGAGTGGGCCATAGAAGAAGAAAATGGATCCCCGGATGTCTCCTAGATGCCTTAATGACCACCATAGAGGATGAATTAGCATTGTCTCTATATGAATTATTTGTTACTCTACATTTATTCTAGCTTCCCATGAATTTTGGGCTTCATTGGGCATGTATGTTGTGCCCCACATTGGCATCAGTAGGCAGCTATCCAATATGACTTCTCCCGAATTGTTTCCTTTCATTACAGAATATCCCCATCTTCTTCCATTAATTCTCCATTGTTCCCTGAGTGAAACATGTTAATATTGAAGTGTAGTGAAATTTCCCAAAATATCAAATTGAAAGATAGATAATTACATTAATTAAAATTAGATTAATCATTGGGTAATTTAAATGATGTTGAAAAATGTACCACATAATAGTGCATTTTAAGAAGGAATTGCAATCATAATGTGAAATGATGTTCAATGTGTAAAATACACTAAAATTGTGTTTATAAAAAATAAATAACATGAATATTATAAATATTAACAATTAATATTTGCCTCATTTAGTGGCTAATCAAGGACACAAGCACGAAGCATGTCCTCGAGAGTTTGAATGATCCTCTTAGTCTGACCGTCCGTCTGAGGATGGATGGCAGTGATCAGACATAACTATATCCCAAAAGCCTCCTGCAACTCCATCTAAATCCAGGAAGTAAAGCAAGCATCTCGATCGGAGATGATAGTCGATGGCAGACCATGAAGCCGTACGATATCCTACATGTAGAGGCATCCCATGATCATTATTGAGCCATTCTTTCTGATCGGTAGGAAGTGGCCCGACTTGGTGAGTCGGTCAACGATCACCCAGATAGAGTCATGCCCTCTTGATGTACGTGGAAGCACCATCACGAAATCCATGTATATCCCGTCCCACTTCCACTCCTGGACCTCTAAGTGCTATACCAAGCCTACTGGTACCTAGTGCTCTGCCTTCACTTGCTGACAAGTGAGGCATCGTGAAACGAACTCTGCCACAACCTTCTTCATACCCGACCACCAGTGCTGTCGTATGAGGTACTTGTACATATTTTCCACTCATGGATGTACCACTAGAGGGGAAGTGTAAAACCCCCTCAATGCATCCTCCTTCAGTGAAACTGGTACCATAGTACGTCCCCTGAAGAGGATGACGTGCTCCCCTCCTTCAGAAAATCCATCAGTCACCTACCCTTTGGATATATGAGCACGTCCCATCTCACAGCTAACGTCCCAACACTAATCCTCTCTGACCCGATGAAGGAGTGTAGGAGTGACTGCGAGTGACTGTAGAAATGATGCTCCATCTCTATCCAGAAAGGATATCTGCAACGTGGCTAGATGCTCTGTCACCTCTCCTAGTAGTTGAATGCCCGATCTGTTGCTGAGAGCATCATCTACACCATTCCACTTCCTAAGAGTGTATACTATCTCAAAGTCATAGTACTGGAGGATATCGAGCCATCTCCGTTGTCACTGGTTTAGGTCCTTCTATGAGAAGATGTACCTAAGACTCTGGTTGTCAGAGTAGACTGTAAATCGCTCACCCATCAGATAGTGCCGCCCCATATTCAAGGCGAAGACCACTGCTTCTAACTCTAGTTCATGGGTAGCGTAGTTTTTCTCTAGCTATCTCAACAGTTGTGAACTATACGTGATCACTACTCGTTCCTACATCAGGACACACCTGAGTCCGGTTGCTAATGTGTTGTAGTATACTACGTACCCAACGCCCTCCTTCGGTAGCCTCAAGACGGGTGCACTGGTCAACCTCTATCTCAGCTCTGGAAATCTCTAATGACATATATATGAATACACGAAGGGTTTACCTTACTTAATAAAAGCTGAAAGCTGTTCAGCAAGTCTATAGAAGTCTGGAAGAAATCTCATATAGTATCCAGCCAGACCCAGGATGCTCCGCACCTCCGTCACGCTCCTAGGTGGCTCCCAAGCAAGCAGTGCCTCGATCTTTTCTGGATCCACTACAACTCCCGCCTCCAAGATGACATGTACCAAGAAGTGATCCTCTTGAATCCATAACTAACACCTCGAGAGCTTACCATATAGCTGGTGCTCCCAGAGTGTATCCAGTACAACTCGCAAGTGGTAGGCCTGCTCCTCCTCAGTAGTCCAGTAAATCTGTATGTTGTCGATGAAGACCATGAAAAAAAGATCGAGGTAAGGATGGAAGATCCTGTTCATGAGACTCATGAACACTTCTAGAGCATTGGTTATGCCAAAGGGCATAACCAAGAACTCGTAGTGGCCATACTAACACCTGAAGGCCGTCTTCTACACATCCTTATCTCGAACTATGATATGATGATAGCCTGAACTGAGGTCTATCTTCGAGAACCATCGTGCTCCCTTGAGCTGATCATAGAGGTCATCAATCCTCGGAAGTGGGTTATGTTCTTCACGGTCACCTAATTTAGGTGGCGGTAGTCGACACATAGTCTCATGCTCCCATCCACCTTCTTGGCGAACATAATCGGAGAAGCCCAGGGTGAAACACTGGGTCGGATAAATCCCTTACACTGTAATTCCTCCAAATGTACCTGCAGCTCATGAAGCTCAGCGGGTGATGTCCTGGGGTACAAGTCTTTGTAAAAGTATACCTATCTGTGAGGAGGTAGTCCTGGAACGTCATCAGGAAAAATGTCTGCAAACTGATCCACCACAAAAGGAAAACTCATACTCCGCACATCAACTACTCTAGGGATGAGACTGGCCAACTGATGTGTGATCGGCTTCCCTCTCCTCTTCGAAAGTCCATCCTGCGCTGCAAAGGCTCCCTTCTCACTAGTGAAGGTGATCTTGCACCCATCCGTGCAGGAACACCACAATTTGCGCCTAATTTAGTCGATCTGAGCATGGACTATAGGCAACCAGTTCATACCCAAGATGACATTGTAAGGCCTCGACGCAGGTACAAGAAGATCCCAGCCGAAGCTCTCACCTCCTAGAGTAAGCTCACACTGTCGACACCAGTGCGTAATCATCGAGTCTTCTCCCGTAAGAGTCTCTAGCCGTAAGGATCTAGCCAATGACTCTATCAGAATCTATGAGCCCCGAACAAAGGAAGCGAAAATGAAATAATGACTTGCACATATGCCTTTAAGTACTACACCAAGGGTGGAGTAGACACAGATAGTACCTCGAATAATCTGAAGTTCACCATGGTCGTATGCCTCCCCTGCCTAGAGCTGAGCCTGCCTCTGTCTGCTAGCTCCCTGTGGTTGGGGTGGACCTTCTGGTGGTGGTGGGGGTAGAGCTTGAAAACGTCATCCACCACCCACTGCTCGGCCAGCTCCTCTGCCTCATCGGTCTGCTCCCTGCGGACCACAACGGTGAAACCTCTACCTCTGCATGGGAGGTCCTTCCACTGTCTGCTGCTCATCTGCACGGTGGGTCATGCAGTCCTGATCCATGTGACCCTGCCCCCTGCATGCATTGAACTACATGATCCTTGTATATATGGCTCTGTTTTGGGTGTCCCGCACAACCGAACCTGTATCCTATGGTCGCTCTCCTAATGGCCTGGTCCGCTTGGACCTCTACGACATCAGTCTACCACCAGTTATATAAGACTCTACAATGTTTCACGCTATGGTGGGTCTCTCTGCTGGTTTCGGCTCAACGAGAAAGCTCTCCACATGAAGGGCTTGCTCCATCACTCCCTCCTGCGTCGGAATGTTGAGGGAAATCATCGAAGCCCTGATCTCATGCCTCAGTCCCTACTCAAAGGTCCGGGCCCTGAAAAATGGGTCCAGTACCATGTCGGTGGAGAAGCGCGAGAGGTCAATAAACCTCACTGAGTACTGAGCTACTGTAATATTGCCCTGCCACAGGTGAAGTAACTTTTGAATCCGCACCGCACAAAGGGTGGCTGGAACAAACTCCAAGTAGAAGAAACTCTTGAAGTCTGTCCAAAGTAGAGAAGCCTCATCATGCACCTGGAGCATCAAACTCCACCATCAACCTAGTGATGCCTGAAGGAGACTCGCATCAACGATCACCATAAGATCAGCTGGTGTCCCTACAAATATAAAGACCCTGACGACAGCCTGCAGCCAATCCCCGGCTGCCTGTGGGTCCGTCTCTCTGCGGAACCTGGGCGGCCTTTGTCGCGGAAACTTGTGCAACGCACTCAGGCGACATGCACTCTCTACTACTGGGGCTGGTAGTATCGATGGATTAGTGGGTAGTGGTACCGCTGGTGCCTCTGCTGTGATGGGGCCCTGCACCGAGGCCTTGTCGCTCGGTGGGATACAATCTCGCACGTAACTCGGATCCCTAGCTAGCTGCCTTCATGGGTCCATCTTGAAAAGAAACAGGTGTTCCACAGTCAAAACAGTATACCTAGTGAGCTGACACAAATTAATCACAAAGAAAACTTTTCAAACACACATGCAATTAGAGTTTTCTTGCACTCTGTCAGAAATCATAAGTAAGGGTCCTAGTGTATGGATACGTCGGCCACCACACCAACATAGGACTCCCTGGACTGAAAACCACACTCAATTATCTTAAAACTATTGCTTCATAGTAAGATAGATAAGAGTCCTGAGTTCTACGGTAGAACCGACTCCTCTAATACCAATTTGTCATGACCCATCCTTGGGGACCGTGTCGTGACTACACCAAGACCATCTACCATAGGCCAGGGGCAGGCGACTAGCACCAAAGGCGTAAATCCCAATAAAATGGAAGGCATTGACTTAATAATAGTATACAACACAACATAGTATGAAACAAATATTAGCACCAAGTGATACTGAATATAAAAGTTATTCCTGAAAGGTAAATGGCCCTGAATACAAACCCAAATGAAAGTACAGTACAACTGAATAACTATTACAACTTTATAAAAGTAAATCAACAACCACCAAGTCATCCTCCTAGAATCCCACCTGATGGGTGGGTACAGATAGTCTCCCCAGCACCACGGGTCCATCCATCTGCTCCGTGTATGTCTCACCTAGTGGTCCACCTCCATGTACCGTCCAGCTCTACTAGCCTCTACCACGATCCACGTCGTCTGTCATCTGCATCCAACACAACATAGTGCGGGCATTTCCCGTGCATGGGTGAGTATAACGATACTCAGTAGGAGCCCCGAGACCCCCGAAGGTCTCCCAGAATCCACAAAGGATAAACCACAAAGAAAATATAAAAACATGAAGTATCAACCATCTCTACTTAGGTATATGCCCATACATATACCTAAGTCATCAATCTCAGTTCGGATCCAACTCTCGAGCCCAAGTACAACCCAATCCACACATGAAAGAAGTCAATCACATCGATGATAATGACTGAAAAACAAGACTCAGCTCACACACGTATACATCTTTTGTAAAGTGATAATGATGATCTGATGTAGTCATTGATTCATCTATGCTGGCAGACCCACGTAGGATACTAGTCCAGCTAAGATTTCAGACACACGTAGGATACTGGACCAGCTACTCTATCGAACCCATGTAGGATACTAGAACAGAAGTCAAACTATCGGACCCACATAGGATAAATGTACAATAATAATCACCGTCGAACCCACAGAGTATTCTAGTATTGTAGTCATCATCGTAGAACCCACATAGGATTCCAGTATGGTAGTCTTCATCGTCGATCCCACAGAGGATTCCAGTACGGTAGTCGTTGCAGTCACAGCCAGCTCTTGGGTTCTCGCACACAGCACGCTCGATTCCAGGATTGTCTGCTCCTTGAGCTAAGGGAATTGGTACATTAGATGTTACGAAGTCCAAAGTTGATGTATCCTGAAGTTCCTTCTTGTCAAAATGAACCCAACGTGACAGACGGCGCGTCAATATGACGCCCTGTCTGAGAGTTATTTGTTTTTCCATTCCAGGGGATCGGTTGGAAATATGATCATTCCAAACCTGACCATTATCAAAATTTGACGAAAACTGACTTGGAGTATCCGAAAAGGACCTCCATTTCATGAGGGTCCTAGTGTCGTAGTCGACACGCCGATCAGATGCGCGGTCTTTAAGATATTCACCTTTAAGTGGAAATGGGCCCGACCCATTAAGCCTAGTGGGCCGACGGGTCAGGTCAACCCTGTTTTGCAGGTCCGACCCAGCAGAGGGTCGAACCGGCCTGATAAATCGTGCGGCCCGGCCCAGCCCAAGGGGGCGCGGCCCGGCAGGGCGCGACCCGACTGACCATAGCTCGGGCCGAAGGGGCCGAGCGGTCCGAGTGGGGTGGGGCCCTCTTTCCCGAACCGGCGGCGCCAAGTGATGTCGCCCTCTCAAACCGGCCGGCCGAAGCTGTCCAGCCTTCCCGGTGCAAGTGACATGCTTGGGTGGGTCATAGTTCCTCTAGCGCGGCGCCCTCCTCGCGTAGCGGTTCTTCTCAGCCCGGTCGGCCGCCTTCTGGCCGGTTCACCCGCCGAGCGGCCCATGGAACGCAGGCTGTGGTCTTCCGCAGCGTGGCTCCCCTTGGGGCACTGCGGTCCTCTTTAGGCCCGAACGACTTTAGCTGGCCGGTTCTCCTTCGGCCAAGTAGCCCGGGGTTGCTGGTCGTGGTTCCTTCGCACGCGGTTGGCGCTCGGCAGCCGCCTTCGATCGTTGCCTCTTACCGATTTCAAATAAAACAAGAAACAACGGTGGGTCATCGGGCCATGTTTGTTCGGCCCACGCCATCCACGTTAGGCGGTAACAATCGGCCATTGTCAATTCAGAAAATTAACAAAGAGTGGGGTACAATTTATTCACTCAAAGAATATACAAAACACATACCTCACAATTGATGTCGCACGTCATCAAGTTGCGGAAGACAAGCGCCGCGGAGGTCGGGCGTCGTGGATGAAGAAAATAGATCATGTCGACGTTGGAGTGCGCCTGAGGAAGCAGCGTCATTGGTGACTTTGCGTTCTTCACCGGAGATATCCTTCATCGAGAGAAGAATGGTGTTCTTCTATTTCTCCAGAGGTTCCCGCACAAAATATTTACTAATGAAATTTTTTAAAATAGATCTATCCCAACATAAAGAAGTTCCATCCAAATCCAATTTATTCAAACACACAAAATAAATTAATTAAGTGAATCACCTAATTAATTTACCATGGGTTGGAAAAATTAAATAGAGAGATAAGAAGGTTAAGGGTTATCAATTAAAGAGGGGAGTTGTCAAGAATTATATAAGGGGTTTAAGGGAGTTTAGGGGGAGTTATGGCAAGATGGAAAGGTTAGACTACTGTGAGCCCCACCTCACAAATATCCTCTCCTGGGAGGTTATGTGGTTATGGGCCCCACCTCTAACTCCCCTTGAGAGGAATTAACCAACTTCCATAAATAAAATTGTCTTCCACAAATTTTATTTATTTTTTTCCTAATTCCCAAATATTAACTCTCATCCCACATAAAACACAACTATGTTAAAGGTCCCCTTAAGCGAATACCAGTGCTGCGAGTTCATCAGAGTCCTTTGATTTCAATTCCGAGCACCGGTTCAAAAGATATAAAAACCCGCATGTACGTTTACTGAACCTACCCGAACAAAAATTCCGAAATTGATTCTGGGCACATCGGGCCTCGGAATCAAGTTCTGTCAGAAACCAAACACTCGTAAAATTACATAGTATTTAAGAAAAAAAACTTCTTGAAATTTATGGATCTTTACACCTTATACGAATGGGTTTAATGGAAAATTATATGTTTGTTCCTGTGATATTTTTAAGTAAAATTTCAAGGATGTGGAGAAATACCACTTTAGGGTTGCGGAACTAAATTGGACTTCTTTAGCAACCAAGGTAGACCAGATTCCAATTGTGAGGGACCCCATAGCCCAGAATCTATGTAGGACCAAATTTAAATGCGATTCTTCATATAATATTATTTTAGACCTTACTAAATATAGTCTTTGTAAAATTTTACATATAATAATATCATAAAATACTATTTTTTTGTGTAGAGGATGACCATAAAGTTGGAAATTGAAATCACCAAAGAAATGGTGGAAGACATTAACAAGAATTCCATTGGTTCTAAACGTATGGTCTACGTGGACATGGAAAATTCATATGAATGATATGAAACGATTTTCATTATAATGGTGATGATGAGGTTTATATTTCCTGATTGGTTCTATGAATTATACTTCAGGTGTTATGATTCACCATGGATCATCATCCTACTCCTGTAGAAGTGTTATTGTTTTTTAAATCAGTGATAGGTGATAAGAAATGGGATAAATTATCTCCCAAACTTTTTAATGGAAAAAGATGTTCTTATATGAAATATTAATCATAAAATGGAGGATTTAAAAATATTTCTATATAAGAAATGATATGGGAGTGGTATGGTGTCTCATTTTAGTTTTGCTGATGATATGATATTTTTTATGAATGTAATGAAATGATCAATCCGTAGGTTCATTGAAATTATGATGAAGCATTGAAAGATGAGCTGAAAAATCATCAAAATTAATAAAATAATCTTTTATATTTATAATAAATGCTCATTAAGTCAAAAAAGTTCTATAATAGCCCAAAAAAAATCCTTGATCATGTGTTGATATCTGTAACATTATATTTCTAGTTATTACATTGATAAGAGTGACCCAGTTTTTTCCATCAAAACATCAAAACATGAAAGGAGGTCATTGAAAACTCATAGACTAGAGAACCCTTTACGATTAGATATTATAGACCTAGAATGAATCTTACATAAAAAATTAATATAAATTAATATTCAAACTTGTTCAAAAGAATAATTCTCATATTTAAGACAACTTCTCTTATTTCACAATAGACCATCAACATCATCCTTGTGAAATCATTTATGGATATAAATAATTCAACACCATTCTATATCACCTATGGTAAAGAAATCATAATAAGGGTGAGATCAGTTGGTCATTAAGGGTAAACATAAGAACAAATAATGAAATTTAATAAATAAGCATAAGAGTGAATATAGTAAAGATGACTTAATAAAACTGAATGATCGATTCATAAAATAAATCAAACCCATTAATACCTAGATCATCAAATATAAAAAACATGGAAATTGAAATAATAATTATAATCATTAACCAAAGTCAATGTGATATCAATCATGATCATTAGAAAAAATATTATATCATAGAATTCATAAAGAAAATATGTTAGAATATAGGATCATTGTCTCATTTAAAAATTACAAACCCATTATAGAACACTTACAAATAGAATAAACAATATGGCTGACATCTAAATCCATTGTAACCAATGAATCATAGTGCTATATGGGGGAAACCGTCATTTAAGAAACTATAGTCTCACCTGGCGCTATATGAGTGCACCCATTATATAAGATATAACAGGCTCACCCCGCGCTATATGGGTGAATCCATCATTTACAACGTCCCAGAACTGAATACATATAAAATTAATTTAAACTCAAAAAACAACCATTATTCTTTTTAGAATATAATAATCCTTAGGAATGAGATCATGTCAAAAAAATCTATTTGAAACATTGATTACCTATGGAAATGAACCATGTTCTATAAAAAGAAATTTGAAACATGATTATATCATTGAAAAGAAATGGTAAAAATGAAAATATATTTGAAACATGGCTAACCCATGTTATGTAAATAGGTTCCATAAAATCTATTTAAACATTATTAAATCATGGAAATGAAATGGATTAAATAACAATGTATTTGAAACATGAGTATCCCATGGAAAAGGAAGGGGTAAAATAACAATATCACTGAAACATGATAAACCCATAGAAAATAAATTTTGATATATTAAAATATCATTAAAAAAAGTGTAAACCTTGGAATAAAAATGAGTTAAATAGAAATATCATTGAAATGTGATTAACCTAGGGAAATGAAATTGGTTAAATAACAATCTCTTTGAAACGAACATAGTCCATCAAAAGAATGAATGATGATGGTATCAATAAAGAATATACCTAGTTGAGTATATGTAACATCAAAAGTTTTTGACATTGATTAATATAAATAAAATAAAAATTATCATTAAATCAATCTTGAGGAGAATATTATTTCGTCATTCCAAAGCATCTCACTCCACTTTGATCTATTTGAACCAATAACCCATTTAAAGGAATATCAATAAATGAAACTGATAACATCATTATAATAAGAATATTCATTCTATAAAATGTCATTTTATATCATTATATAACTTTAGAAACAATATATATGTATAACATATCAAATTTATCCAAGAAGGAAAATTGTGATCAAAGTCCATTACCACTTTGGGAAATTTGAAACAAAAAAACCAATGAAACAATGATCATTAAGAAAACAATTTTTATACCATGAATATAAAATGAATAATGATATAATACATCAATAGGTGCTTTATATACAATACATAATATATGTAAGTGGTGATTACGATATTTTTCACCCGGATGTAAAAAGTGGGACTGAAATCCATCACTACTTGAGTAACATTTTAATAATGAGATCTCTGAATGAATAAAATAAATAAAAATATTGAAAAACCAATAAATAAATTATATTGATGAAATAAATTTTAGAATAATATTATATAAACCATATAAAATATTTTAGATTCATGAAAATACAATATGGCTCCATGAAATTTAATTGAGACAAAATCTATAACCTCAAGTTTGATTTGTCATACTTATTATCTATCTTCCTGAATTATAAACATATTATAATTATCAACATTATTAAAAACTTTTCAATGTTTATTATTATATTTATTTCACTAATAAAAATTTTACTTACATTTTCTTATTCACTAATTTTTATCCCAGATGCTATGACCATATTCATCTTATGTCTTAAAAGATACCGAGAGAGGTCGACTATGGTCAATAAGGTAATTATATAAAAATCTACATAATAAAAATAATTAACTAATATTTTATTTATACATAAATTATACTTTTAAAACAAATAATTATTTATGTCTATGAATAATGAGCCAATGTTACAATCATAGAGATGGAAGGTCATACATACAAATGAGTAGCGTTCCCATTTTTCAATTACTATTATGAAAATAATGTATGTAAAATTTACCTATTCGTAATGATTATTATAAAAAAATTAAAATTTATTTAATATTATATACTTATACATATATTTCTCTATATGAAAAACGAATCACATCTTTTGAGGAGGCCATAGTTCATACGTATACGAATGACGTTATCAATATTTTGGCGTGTGAAAGGGTAATAAAGAAAAGGATGTATTATATTCCCAGAAAATAATTAAATCAAAAATAAAATATATATGTAATTTATTTAAAAAGTTTTTAATTAAATTAATCCTTAATACATTACAGTTTGTTAATACTCGACCTTGCGTGTATCACAAGTTATCAAAGGGACATGTTATTTCATGCAAAATAAGATAAAAATTATGTTGTCTTTGATTCAAGATAAAAATATATATTTCTTTTATGTAAATATATTAATTAATTTAAGTTTAATTTATGAAAAATATTTTGTAAAATCCATAGATGTTGTATCCTAACCCCCCCCCCCCCCCCCCCCGCAATATAAATTCTAACTTTAAATTATTTCTTGGTTATCAAATAACTAAAATTTCTAGTCATCCATTGATGAAACAAATATTGTATAAATTGTTTAAAAACAGGATTATAAAAATGAAAAAATGGAAAACATGATGGTTACAAAAATTATATATTATTAATATTCCACCTAGGGAGAATATAGGTGGGAGTGGAGGAAAACATTAAATACTTATAGAGAGTGATTGAGTTCATTTTCCAAAAAATTGTGAAAGATCAATGTAAAGCTAATAACCTCAAAAAACAAATCTTTATTGATAGAAAAAAAATAGTTTGATTGTAAATAAAGGTATTAGGTTGATAATTTTTTTATTTCATGTTAAATTTCTTAGAGTTAGTTAATTATCTTATAATATAGGCCAATATAAAAAAGTATATACATACTTGATAAATAGAATCTTATAAATTATTCAATTCCCACAAAAATCTCATATTCTTCTCCTAATTATTAGTATTGAATATTAATTTTTTGACTCTTAATGAACTAAAAAAACATGAAAAACCCACCAAACAATAAAAGGTATAGGAAATCAATTCCTCATGTATTCAGAAATTAACCATAAAAAGTGTTGTTATGGTATGGTAACATAATTACGAAATTGAATAAATTATCATATGATACACTAATAATAAAATTAAACCCCATAGAAGAAACTAAATTATTATATAAATTACTATCATTATTATTCTTAAAACATTTCCTAACTATGTTTGAATCCCAAATATTATAAAGATATGATGATACATTATTCAATGATAAATATACCATTATTCCACAAATAAAATACCAATGGTTTTGAAAATAATCATAATATTTACATGTAATGAAGTTTATACTATCCCAGATATTATATAATCTAGTGGTACAATATGAAACCCCTATAATCCTTTGATTTTTGTTTCAAGAAAAACCACATACCTGTATGTGATGGGTTTCACCAAGCAAACGGGTTTTCCCTCATTTTCATTAAACATGAAAATTAATTCCTCCCAAAAGACACTTATTTCTTATACATGGTGTTCAAAATACCTCATTTAGAAAAACAATCTACAATAATAACATTAAGATATCATCCCTTAAAATATTAATAGGGTGCCAAATAATTTTAACTAATTATTATCTTTAAGATTATATGACTATGCTGGTATTCATAACTCTTAATATATCCTCAAATTGAAACATCCTCATCTACAAAATTATCTAAACTGAAATTTAATTCCAACTATAGTAAACTTGAACCCATACTCCATGATCTAGTGGTGATACTCATAACATTAAATTTACATAAGTGAAGAAGATAATTGTATACAAATATTACCATTAAAACCCAAAATCATACAATGATAATATGGATCCCTTACATACTAAATGATATTTTATGTTTTGATTTATTGGGAATTAAGAAAAAATCATACATAAACCAATCATATGAACTTGGAGTAGTATGTTGTTAAAAGAACATTTATCCCATCTATCAATGAATTTCATATTTCACAGTAGGATATCAATATCCTCCTTGTGAAAAACATTATATAAATAAATTGACCCATAACATTATTTAAAAATTTGGATAAATTGAAACATAAGAAGGTTTATATCAGATGCCCAGTAAGGGTATATATTTGAATTAACTATTAAATGTATTTCACCTTATTAAGAGTACATAAGGTAAAGATGGCTTAATCAAAGGGAATGATAGAATCATAAAAGATATCATACTAATCAATACCTACACAATCAAATTTAAAAAACATGAAAAAATAGTTATCAGAATTAATAACCAAAATCCATGTGATATCAATATTGATAATGAGAAACCTTAGAACTCATAAAAATCATAAATAAAAAAACATTGGTTTCAAGGATCATCATGAAATTTATCCCTTAAAAACCCTTACATATCCCTTCTAAAGAAATAACCAATATAGTAAAATTCCATCTATGAGGTTCCCAATTAATCAGATAGCTATCGGGGAATACCCATCATATTTTCTATTTGGGTTTCAGCTAACGTTATCTGGGCCAACCCATCGTATAGTCTACAATGGGATCACTATAAACTATTTAGGCCCACACATCACTTAAAATGTCCATGATCCAAATACATAGGGAAATCATAAGGTCTCATTGAAAAAACCATAATTATGTCAGAATATAATTATCTCATTGAAAGGAAACAGTTTCTATACTAATGTATTTGAAACGTGGTTAATTCATTGATATAAATCAGGTTCCATAACAAACTCATGGAAACCTGGTCATCCCACGTAAAAGAAATGTGATAAATAAAAATCTATTTATATCATGATAAAACCATGTAATTAATGTTGGTTCCCAAATAGTCTCTTTGAGACATGATAAAACCTTTGAATGGAAATGGGTTAAATGAAATTCCCTATGAAACATGAGTAACCCCTGGAAAATAAATTGGTTAACGAACAATATTTTTGAAACATTATTAATCCATGGAAAATAAATTGGTTAAATAATTGTTTATTTGAAACATGTTAAACCAATGGATATGAAATGTGTTAAATAACATTTCCATTAAAATGTTATTAAATTTTTTAAGAGAAATGGGTTAAAAAAATATCTTTGAAAAAACATAATCTATACAAATAATGTATACGGTTTTTATCAATAAAAATATCCTTAGGGGAGGATATATAACAACATTTATTATTACAATTTATGAACATAAATATAATTAAATGAAAATTAAAACATTATTGGAGAAAATAATCATTACACATACCATAGCGTCCCATAACACTTTGAAGCATTTGAACCAATAAACCGATAAATGGAATAACAATAAATGAAAATTTTTATATAATCAGAATAATTAGATTAATTATATAACAAGTAATGTTATTATTATATACACCTATTAGATGAAAATATATTTATGACATGTCAAATATCTCAGAGATGGAAAATTTTGACTAAATCTACTGCTTTGGTAAATTCAAAATCATAAACCCCATGAATGAATAATCATTAAATGAAAAATTTAAATACCATTAATATAAAATGAATCATGATATAATAAATAAAAATGGGTTTATATGCACCTCCTAAAATATTTAAGTGGTGATTATATCATTGCTTTCACAAATGAAATAACTGAGATGAAAATCCACTACTACATGAGTACCATTTGAACCGTGAGATCCATGATATAATATAATAAATTTAACAATTTAAAAAGAATTAGATAAATTAAATTCATTATAAAAGTTTCATAGGATCAGTATATAATCTATACAAAATAAACTACACTCATAACAATAGAAGATGACATAATCATATAAAATTGACATGAAATCCTTTAACTTGAGTCTGATTTGTCAGGATTTTTATTTGTATTCCCTCATTAGAATTTTATGATAATTATATGAAAGATTTAGAAAATTTTACATGTTTATTATTAATTTTATTTCAATTATAAACATGTTATATATAATTACATAATCAATAATGTTTATGTCAGATGTTTTGACCACACTCATCATATATCTCAAAACAGATATTGATTGGTCGATTGTGGTCAGTGAAGTCATTATATAAAAATATAAAGATTAATTATAATTAAATAACTATAATATTAAAAATTAATTAATCTTTTAAACCAATTTGGAAAAATAGAAATAAAAAATGAACCAACGTTCCAATCATGGGGATGGTTGGTCTAATGTATGATTGAGTGGCATTCCTATTTTTCAAGGATAGTTATGGAAATAAGTAAGTAACATTTACCTTTATATAATGGAAATTATATGATAAATAAAATATTATTTATTCATATATTAAAATATATATAATAAAATTTATGTAAAATGAATCAAATCATGTTGAGGATGCGGTGGTCCACATGTCCACGAACAACGTTATCACTTTTTTTAGTGTGTGAAAGGGTAACATATAAAATGATATATTTTATTTAGAGAAAGTATATTATTTAATTATTATCATTATTATTTCATTTATGTCACATGGTTTTTATTAAACTATTTTTTATACATTTTAATAAATTTTTGAATGTATCACATCGCTTTGAGGTGGAGGTAGTCCACACATCCACAAATGTTGTTATTGTTTTTATGAAAAATGGAACACATAAATTTATGTATTATATAAAAATCTCATAATTATAAATACCACATAAATATCACACACACATATATATATATCATATGAATTTTGTTTCCCATCATAAATCGCAACCAAAATATATGGTAAAGGAAAAATGAATATCTTTATGTGTGGTGTTAGTTCGTTCTACATGCATGATATCATCATAAACCACTTGAGGGATGTTTTTATAGGTGTAGTTCAGAAACAGAATTTAAAAACACTTAATTATGTTTAGGATATTTATTTAATTATTTAATCATGTAATAATAATAAATTATGGTAGTGGAGAAGGATATAATTTAAAAACAAATGTAAATTAATATTTCATCTTCTTCAGGTAACTTATTTTGGTTTTCACCAAATGGAATATTGGATAGATTTATTCCGATGGTGAAGAGTCTATTGGTAGGGTAAGGATATTAGGAGATTATTTTGGATGGTTTTGGACAAGAAATAGTTCTCCATAATTCCAATTTAATGGGGTAATGTGAGCCCCTTTTTATTGTAGAGGGGAGTTTCATTCCCATAAATCATAAAATGCAAACATTATTAGGAGGTCTTACATACCTAATGTCATTAAAAAATTGTCATATAGTGGATTAAATTTTAAATATTATTGAAAAAAACTGAAATAAACAAAATTAAATTACTTTTTATCATTTTTTACATAGTGTTTATTTTTCCTTATTTGTTTTCATTTTTGTTTTATTAATGTAACTAGTTTCCAGTTCTATGTAATTTAACAATTAAAACTGAATTGTAGTG
Organism: Viscum album; assembly: GCA_963277665.1. NCBI lineage: Eukaryota > Viridiplantae > Streptophyta > Magnoliopsida > Santalales > Viscaceae > Viscum > Viscum album. Next base: position 1,871,997,823 of record OY728120.1, on the reverse strand, counting down.
ATATTTTTTAGGAAAATTATTCCTACACAATTATAAACATGATATGTAATATAAATAAGAATAATCCCATGTGTTTTGGAAAATATGAATAAGACAATCACATGTAACATGAAAAACCCCTACTTTAACCTGAATAGTGCTAACAATATTTATACTGTATATTGGTTAATATGTTCATTTAAAAGATAAATTAATCCATAAATAAAATATATTTTCTTCTTATTAACATTTATTAATGAAATGGTGGAGATATGATTTTCAGTAATTTAAATTCATTTTAAATAAAATATCATTTGTTATCAAATAACATTAATGTCAATTATGGTATTATTAGTTTAGATTTAATTTAGAAATATCAATTTTCTAATGGAATTGATATATATTATGTTCACATCTATGTCACACAATATATTCTTGTACAAAAATATTGTAACACAATAATTCATTCCGTTTAATTTACTTTTAATGTTTTTAGCATTATTTATTTTTTCCTGATAATTTACTAAATAATCTATATATTAGAGTTTGTTAAGAGATTAATGTAATAATAACATCAATAAAAATTAAAGTAAAATTACCATGATAAAAAATCATTTACCTTAGAAAGTGATGTTTATAACTGAAAATATGTAGCATATTCCATTCTCAAAATCTTTATATATTTTAATTGTACAGAAGGTTACTTTTTTTATCTTTTTTAATTACATACGTCTTATATATGTCAATTTCAGAGAAATGTATCCCAATAAATCATAAAATTAAATTAAAAAGGGTATATAATCGAAACATTGTATGAAAATGGCCTCTGGAGAAGTGTCTAGGTCATTTTTTCTCTTATGCTAAAAGTGTATTCAAATATTAAGCTTAATGATACCTAAATCACTGTGATTAATTTTAATTACATCCATTAATATTTTTGGTTCAAAACTATTTTTAACTTATTAGAATATAAATATTATTTTATTACAGCCATTTTTTTCTGTTTTGAAAAATTCAATTCACATAAGTGTTAAAACTAATTTTAAATGTAATCCCGCAAACGTGATAAAAAATAGAGTTTTTTAACTGAAATGTTTATCATTCCCTTATGTCCATAAATAGAAATTTAATAAATAATTATTATAAGGACCTAAATTTAATCAATATTTATAATAAATCAATAAGGTCTTGAAAAAAATATAAAATATAATTTATCATTGATATTTATTTAAATGAAAAAGAAATTTTAAACTAGAATGTTGTATTTTTCATTGCTTATCAAAAAATGAAATGTTTTTGAAAAAACAAAAAATTGACCCTAAGAGAATTTTTATGTTCCACATTTAATAAAGTATTATATTTTTACATTTAAAAATTATAAAATTCATAGAAATTAAATTGAAAATAACATCACCCTAAAAAGGTGATAAAACTACCTTCTAAAAATATATAGAATTTTTATGCATAAAATTGGATTTATTTTTATTTGAAGCCTATAAACCATTTTAGATGATTGTAAAAACATATTACAAATATATTTAAACAATATGTAGTTTTTCGTATTCACACCCTCCAATATTACATCTGAGAAAAATATTTCTAATAAAATAATAATGTAAATAGTAATTTATTATTAGATAAAACATGATGTTACATGTATCAATAGTTATAAAAGGGGCTTGATGTTGTGTGAAAGGAAAGATAATATTTATGTTACTTTTGATGCATTAAAAACTATTTATTTCATATAACACAATCTATTATACATTTTTAAATTCACAGAATATATTTCTTAATTTATTGGGATGACACAAATGCCACATAATGACCATGATTTTCCACACGTTATTTTTCAATATGGAATAGATTATTACGAGGACCATGAACTGATAGCATGTGTGATTCTAGGACAAAGAGTGCTCAAAATAAATGTCTAAAATATATTAAATATATCAATTAGCATGCACATGTAGTTTTCCTAGAAAAGTATAATGAAATCTATATAGGGGCCCAAATCTGAAATCCAAGGGCACTTTTGAGTATAGATTGTGGGTTTAACCGATGGTGTAAATTATCCTAGTTCTTCATGGTTTGTCTGTGGAAATTTCATCATGAGTGTGGAAATGGATAAAATAATTTGACAAATTCCTTTATTTTTTTCGTTGAATTAGTGTCTGATGATTCAATAAATAGACTATTATGTTGGAAGCCTAGGGTTAGAAGCATAACCCTAGAACCATTGGAGGGATATTGGAGTGGATTTTTTGGGATCTCTATCAATTAATTGCAGCTGGATCGTAGATTGGCAGTCTATGTGAAATGGAATAGAAGGATATTTCCAATAAGTATGATGCTGCATCGTTTTTCATAAATGATTGATCTGAATCGAGGCAAGAAATATGTTATTGTTGTATTATTACCTTGTTCATAACTTCTATAATGAATGTGAATAAATTAACCAACAAATTTATTCGAAGAACAGTCATCTTGTATGATGGGTTTATTTATAGGGTTATTTGGGACAGTGTCATTGTGACTTATTTATTGATTCTTTATTTTTATTCAAATGGTGAAAGATCAAGGTCATCATGATCATCAACCGATGATCATTCCTCTTGTTTTTTTTGTGCATTTCTCTCTCAATTTATCATTCAGCACGAGCATTCATTATTTAGAATGTAGTTAGAGAAATCCTATTGAATCCATCGTTTCAGAACTATTTCATTGCTCAATTATCCTACAACATAGATATGGGATTACCACGACATGACGAGGGTGAAATTTTAGGTTCAATGATGAATCAGATGGGTTGGATACCAAATTTTTCATTCTCCCATTGGTAATGAAGATTGACATATAATTCATTTTTAAAATTCAATTTGAAGAGATTGAACTTGTTTTTCGATGACAGCGAGTCTCAGACAAGACGATTTCTTGTTTTTCCTAGCATGGCTGTTGAGGTATCAAAGGATGGAGGCATTGTATTGAGTGCGGATTATAGATATGAAAATATGGTAAATTCCACATTACATGGTGTGTAAGCCAGAACTAAGGGTCGTGTGGGCCACCAATACTGTATCTATGTTTTCAGATAATGTTATGTATCACATGGAATATGAACCCTATCACAAGGTGTGTGTTCTCTATTTGGAAACTCGGTGTGCACCTCTAAGGGTACAGAAACATGGTATGGACTACATAGGTTGGATAATTCCATGTAATCACCTACTCATTCATGACATTTACAAAAAAAAGTGTTGAAATGTACTTGTATATGGGTTGAGTGAATAGGGAGTTGGCATGCCATGTAATTTTACACATACACTAACAAGGAGGCTTAGAGTGAGATCCTCTATTCCAATTAATTCCATAATTGAAGTTATTGGTATCATCATGACCTATACAATCCAAAATTCAATCCTCTACATTATAGTTTTATCTAGATTAAGTTGTTGTTATACACAATTTCATTGGGGGTGAACCTCGTCTTGGTGTCATATCTATTTAGACATTCAGTGTGTACCTAAAATGGTGATACGTAAAAAGAATTACCTCTCAAATAGACATTATCAGTGTTATCATACATAGAAGAGTGTTCTTGTCGACATGTGATTTGTGTAACCTTCAATCTGTAATCCTAGGCTAGTATACTACAGTTTTGACTTACCTTAGGACTATGTGAATTTGGTGAGTATATTTGTATATTCTTTTAATAAGTGTTGTAGAAATGTACCTTTGAAGACATGACTATTTATTTTGTAATATTATTGTTGTTTCTGGGTGTCCTATTGGATATTGTTATACACATTCCTTCATAGGATTTCCCTTCATGTGTCATGTATTTTTCATACTATCAACCATTGGACAGAGTCCTAGATGAAGTACTACTTGATGGTTCTTAGTGAGATTCAATAGATCTAAGTGTGTGCATATGGTACCTTGATAACAGTCCCAGTTCTACATTCAGGTTGGTATTGTTTTTATATTCAATGTGGTGGGATTTTATTATTATATGTTTACTTTTCATTACATACTATTGTACTCTTGTTCTCAAAAATAGATGTATTCAAGGTTGGTTGTTTATTTGTTTTCAAATTTTATAATTTTATGGGCTCTGAGATGTATGTCTGTATAGGTACACAAGCTACAGCCTCCCATGTTAGTTATATACCTACATGGGGCTATTCACCATCCCCTAGACATTTGGAGGTGGGCATGGGGTGTTACGGAATAGTCCCCACTGGGCTAGGTCATGGTAGAGTGGTATCAGTGGTGGGTAAGCTCTACATTAGGACCATACACTATCATATTGGTTTAGGGAAATGGTGTGATGTGTTCCAAGTTCATATTTTAGGCCTTGGACTCCAATGTTGGTGTCGGAGCCAACATATCTATACATGAGGAATCAAATCACCTTCCTTTTGAGTCGGTAGACGAGAACATGGTTTTCTGGGAAAACAATGGTATTTGCATCAAATAGGAATGTGTTTTGGATTCTTTTTTCCTTTTTAATTAATCTCTCCAAATATACCCATTGACCGTGGTACATATTTTTATTTTTGGATTCCTTAATGATGTATTTCATTTGGGATTAATTGTCATTGTAATTAAGATGATCCTCTCAGTGATGACACTTTGATATAGGGAACAATTCCCGACATGTTACCTCTAGGTGGTTCCCACCTATACCACCACAGGTAGTGTCGCACCTGAAACCTATAATACTTGTGGATGTGGTGTGCATGAAAAGTTCACATCACATGTTTCCGTGACACATAGCCCTCATCATACAAAGAGAGTCTAACACATTGGAATATTAGGACTATATTGGGGATGTGAACAATGTTCTATTTTCTATTTATGAAACTAGTAGATCATATGGTGGTGATGGTGGTGAGCCTGCACCATGTCTCAACGGGATAATAATGGGGGTGGGTGACCCTATGGTATGATGAAGGTACTCTAGCAAGTATAGAGTTTGAGAATATTTATATTGAGTATTTCTCACAAGCTGCATTTTGTAATGTGTGTATACCAGAGCTTTGGTAGCTCTGATAAGGAAGAGAAACAATATCTAAGTATTCCTCAAGGTTTTCAACCACCCTAGGTACTTGATGGACATTTTACATGACCAATTTTCTAGGGATCAGACTATCATGTGAGGTATACATATATATATCTGAGACATTGTTATACCTCTATGAATTACATCTTATTCATTTGTTAAAGAGTGAGAATTAGTGGTTAAGAGATTATTTGATGAGTGTATATAGAAATGGATTGTTTCTAGAGGGTATACAATAGTGGAGACCTCAACATCCTCGAGAAAACATCAGTCTCAGGGACTAGGATGTGAGAGATGCCGTAGGAGGGGGTTTTAGGATATAGGATCTATAGTTTAGGGATCTAAGGATATGTCCAGTCATCCCAGGGAGTGGAATTTCTACACATGACATGGAAATTTACATCTCAACCTAGATTTTCTGAGTAGAACAAATAATAGAGACCATAGATGGGCTTCCAATACAATTAAAATAGTAAGAGAAACATGTTAGAAAAGAGGAGGGTGTGGAAGAAGAGATGGGAGAGACGCATAAGGTGGTCGATGCTTTGAATTGTCACCACCACCACACCCAATGATTACATTCCATGCTCTATGTGTAGGATGATAGGGGTGGAGATAATTGCATGATATCATAGATTATGACTCAGACACTCAAATAATGATTCAAGATTTGATAAATTTATTTTATACCTTATTTATTGTACTAATTAACACAATTTATATCCATTAATTTCTTTCCACATGCCTTGTATGATAATTAGTGAATCTAGTTTAGTCGTTGGCTCAACCCTTATGCTTGGAGACTCTTACAAGAGAAGACTCTGTGATCACACACTTATTCCAGCAGTGTGATGTGCCACTAGGTGGCTAGAGTTTCTATTTGGATATCATTATAGAAACAATGAGGCCATAATACTTCATCTTAGTCATGGAATTGTTATCAATGGTTCATGAACCTATTTATTGTTTCCATAGGAGGATGTGGTGTGTCTATAGTAACAGAACTACATTCTCATTTTTTGTTGAAAATGAAATACATGCTGCTAACGATGGAGTCATGTATAGGAGGGTGTATCTAATTACTTGTTAGTTGGATAGCCTATCCCTTGGTTCATTGGATGTTATTAGTACCCAATTTCATCTAGTAGTGGAAAAGTTTGAGGAATTATTGCCTTGGGATATTTCAGAATTACCTGCCCACAATGAGATATAATTTTTCATTTATCTACACCCCTAGATGATACTTATAACTACACAAGCATATCAGATGGAACCTATAGAGCTTCACCAACCAAGGGTGTAGTTGGATGAATTTTGGATGTGTCTCTTTCTTAAAAGTTGTGTTTCACCTTAGGTAGCCACAATTTTGTTTTCCAAAAAGGTGTATGGGATTCATTATGATTTGTGTTGACTACCAGTTCTTAAACATGTTGAAAATGGAAAACAAGTATCCAAAACCACGGGTCAATGGCCTCTTTCATTTGTTGAGAGGGGCATGATGGTTCTTGATGGTTGACCTCCTCATAGGATATCACTAGTTGGGAGTATGGGAAGAGGATATAGAAATTTTGACATTTATATGTCACTATGGTCATAATAATTACATTATGATACTATTTGGAACGATGACTGTCCAAAAGTCTTCATGGGGCTCATTAATCAGATATTTCAGTCATTCCTATAGTAGTTCATGATAGTCTTCGTTGATGATGTCCTTGTGTTTTCCTCATTCAAGGAGAAGCATGTGAGATAGTTGAGGATGGTTCTAGACATACTCCATAAACACCATAATTATTGAAATTTCCCTAATTTTTATTTCTATATTTAGGCATTCCACTTTTTGGGACACGTTATCATAGTTGATGGAGTGGCAATTGACTTAGCCATTATTAAGGGGCTATAAGCATGGGAGCCACCCAAGAGTGTGATAGAGGTACATAACATCATTAGGATAGATATTTTTTATCCGTTTTCATACATTATTTCTCTAGAATATCATCACCAAAGGTAGATTGACCCAAAAGCATAATACTTTCATGTAAACAGAATAGGGGAAACATTTTTTTTACAATTGACGTAGTGTTTGATGAATGCTCCAATCTTGATATTTCCCACGGAGGATTTCTAGTATGTAGTGTTCTATAATGAATTCCAAATAGGGAATTGATTTTTTCTAACGTAGAGAATGATTTTGATGATAAATTTTCACATCAATTGATACGACAAAAGAAAAACATTGTGACCCATGATCTTGAGTTAGTTGTTGTAGTCACCACAATAATTATAAGGAGACACTAATTGATGCGTGAGAAGTCTATCATCTACTCTGATCAAAAGAATATCAAGTATATCATCTATCATAAGGATATAAGTAATGGATAGAGGTAATGGCTAGATTTTTTTGAGTATTATGACTTCGAAATTGTCTATAATCATGGGAAGGAGAGTGTGGTAGCAGATACTCTTATAAATAGAACTTTTTCATTATTTCTAATCATGGGATCAAATCAGTGGGATAAATGTAGTTATCATTTTTGGATTGATGTAGAGTATCTTGTATCCATTCGATGATTATCTCCCCTCTTCTCTTGAAGTGAGTTAGTGAGGCACCACATGGGGATACAAACTATGCGACACTCACTACTCACATATCAACATGAAATGCTCATGATAGTTTTTCTAAACATGGGGATCATAACTTTATTTTCATTGGATTCAGGATGGTACTAGTGTATTTGAGGGAGGAGGTTCTATGAGAGTTTCATACATCTTCTTGGGTGGTAATTCATGGTAGGGAATAGATAAACCGGGATCTCCATTATTATTTTGGTGGACATGGATGAAGAATGTAGTTGTAGCATTTGTATCTCGATTTAGTACATGTCAGCATGTGATGGATGAGAACCAAGTTCCAATGGGTTGAGATCATCACCTTGATGTGCCACATTGGATGTGGGATGAGATATCCATTAATTTGTGATGGTCATTCCATGTTCATTATGGGGACATGATTCAAACAGGATGATGATAGGTCAAATCACCATGTAGGCCCCATAATTACTATTTAAGGAGAAGAGTTCATTAGAGATCATGGGACAACTCTATGTGCAATAGATACTAAATCTCCATGGGGTTCTATAGAAGATTTTTTCGGACTATGATGCCCGATTCACATCGTGATTTTAGAAGGGACTGTAAGAGGTATTTGGGGATCAATTGGGATTTGGAACAAAATTTCACTCCAAAAATGATTTCCAGAATGAGAAATTTTTTTAGGTTTTTGAGGACATGATATGAGATTGTATGTTGTACATTTGTCTCAATTGGAAGTACCACATACCACTTGTCGAGTTTTCATTAAAAAAATCTACAATTGCACACTTAGTATGCTTCCATTCGAGTATTTGTATGGGTCCCCATATATGTCTCTATTTTATTGATTGAGTGAGGGGAGTTAGCACTCATAGACACAGAGTTGGTGAGAGAAAATACTGAGAAAGGGAGGATCATCTTGGTCTATATGAAGAATAAATATATCCTTCATATGTTTTATGCTGATATATTATTATATCCTTCAGAGAATGAGATTGGAGACCATGCGTTCATATGGGTTTCTCCTCACTGTCGATTGGAAATATTTTTCCACAAGAAGAAAGTTATATTTGAGTTTGATTTGACCTTTATATATACTATATAGATTTGGTGTTGTGGGATACCCCTTAGCACTACCTCCACAGCTAGAGTAGGTAAATGAAATCATCCACATGTCATAGACGAGGATTTAGGTTCGTTTCCAATTACATGTTGTCGACCAGGGTCATCTAGACATCTTGTATGGAGTTACCCTTCCTTAGTACCATGTAGAGATTTTGTATAGGAATGAGATGATATTTTTTGGGAAAGAAATTCCTTTATTAAAAGTTTTGTTGTAGCATGAGATTCATCTGAAGAGAACATGGATGCAGGAGTCTTAGATTCATGATCAATACTAACATATCATGCTACAGTCCTTGTTTTGGATTTTATTGGACATTAATGGACATGGTCGGGAGAATGTAATGACATGAATATTCCATGTACTATTTTTTCAAACTGTATAGATTATTTTTAAGACTAGGTACTAAGATGAAGTGTGATTCTGAGGACCAGTGTACCCAAAATAAATGTATGAAATATAATAAATATATTAATAAGAATATGTACATAATTTTTTAGAAAAGGTGAAATTCTATTTAAATGATGGTACTAATGATAATTCTAATGGAACTGTTATGTTTAGCATGTCTTTTTTACCCTAGGTGTGACATAACTGTGGTATGCGAGGTTCATTTGGGGAAAATTAATTGTGAATGTGGAAATGAATAAAATAATTAGATCATTTGTTTTATTTATTTTTTATTAACATAGCGAATGAATTTCATTACATTGACTATTTTGTGGTAATTCCCAGGTTGTACAGATAACTCTAGAATAATTTGAGAGATGTTGGAGAGAGAGTTGGAGGATATCTCTTATACAAATGGAAACCAGATCGAAGATCGATGTTCAACATGAAATAGAATCGAAGGATCTCACTAATGACTATGAAACCAAATTGTTATATGATAGTTATTGACCCAATTTGAGGCATGATATTTGTTTTTCTTTTATTAGTAACCTTTCCTAAACATCTATGATGAAAAAGAATCAACCGACCTTGATATTGATTCATAGATCAGTCATCTTGTGGGACAAGTTTATTTGCATGGTTATTTTGGGAGGTTTTACTTATAATTAACTGGTTATTAATTAATATTATAACATGGATGGATGAAGTTAAACACAAAAATTGGGCAAGGATAATTCCACATGTTTCTGATTATACATTTCTTACTCTATTATTCGTTCATCATGAACATTCTTCATATGGCACAGAGTTAAACATATATCAATGTATCAATATTTTCACACCCATGTCGGTGCATGAAGAACCAATAATTTTTATCTAAGACCTTTATGACTTGATGTTGGTGTGAAGATGGGACTAGTGATAGATCATATAGATTTTGATACCAAATTTCATGTTCTTGGACACAAAAAAAATAATGACATATAGATCCATCATCCCAGAAGATTGAAGGTCTAGAATATGATTTTTGATGATAGAGATGACTGGATGATGTGATTACTTGATTATAACAACACAAAGGTCTTCAGTTCAATGTTAAGAGTCACTAAAACTATTGCAGATTCTAGATTTGGAATTTTGGAAAATTTTGTGTTACATGGTATGTAAGTTAGAGCAATATGTCGTGTTAGTCCCCCATTACGGTGGTACGGTCCCCCATTACGGTGTCACGCAAAGTGTTTTATCTCTCTAGAAATTCATCATGTATCATTGAGGGTACACAGACATGGGTTGGAGCACCTAGGTTGGATAATGACATTTACACCCATACATGGACACAGCCATGACAAGTACATGGCTAAGCTACATACAAGTACATGGGTAGAGTACATGGGTTGCTGACACATCGTGTACTTATATATGGACATGAAACATCATTGATACACTATAAATTTACATGAGCAGGTCCCAAGGTTATGGGACATGATGTGTAACCCTTCTACATGTCATGTACGTTCTAAGGCATGTCATGGATCCCTTTTTCTCTATATCATTGAAAATTTTCTCCAGGGTTTATTTTTCATATCCTTTTTATAAGGGTTAGCATGGAATCACATCTTACTCCCATAATAATGATATCATAGTAGGAATAATTTGGTAGAGTTATTGGAATCCTTCCATGAGGCCAAGAGTGAGATCCACAATTGATATTCATGACCTAAGTGGAGTTCTTGATATCATCCTGACCTACACTACACATGCACTGATACTATACATAGTAGGTTAGTCTAGAACATGTTGTTGTTATACCACATATCCTTGGGATTGATCCTCATATTTCAATAGTATAGCTTCAGATATTCATTGTGTAATGCATATGGAGAGAACAAATAAGCATTAACCCTCGTACAGACATCATCACTGCTCTTAATCTCATGAGAGTGGTCCCCCAGACGAGTGCTTTGTGGATCCTTGAGATGGGATCCTATGTTGGAACAATATGGTTATTACATACATTTGACTATGTTTCTTTTTTGATTATTTAAAGATATTATTATTATATTTACTCTAGACATATACCTGAATAGAGCTAATCGTATTTCCATGGTTATATGCATTTTTTTGGGGTTTCCTTATAATTATTGGTAAAATCACTTCTATAAAAGATTTTATAACATGTGTCATGTCTTACAATGATTACTAACCTTCTGACAGAGTACAAGATGGACTAGGACCAAGTTGTAATTAGTGAAACCAAATATAACGATGTGTGTTCATATATTACCATGAAAGTTGTCCGAGTTTTACTTATAGGATGGATTTGGATTCAAACCCTTTTTGGTGGGCTTGTCTATGGACCTATTCAATTTACATTAATACATTTCATATTATATTCATTTTTTTAGATGTATATCTACTTTGGTGTTCATTTTTTTCATTTCTGCATTGTATAGTCTTAGAGATGTGTGTGTTTGAATTGGTACATGGGCTATGACCTCCATGGTTTGGGATATTACTACTCAAAATAAGTCTCTTGACCATGGACTATTGGAGGTGTGCTTGGGGAGCCATGAAACTAGAACCATTAAGATAGCTCTTAAAATTACATCCCGGAGAAGGTAGTAATTCAATGATGGAAACATAAAATTGCATATTTAGGAGTCCCCATATCAAACATAAGGATAATAATGGTAATATTTTATAATATTAACAATAAGATAAAGGGACACATATGTTTCATGAATAATAGGTTTATTTCCATTTGTGGGAGGATTACACTAATCTATATTGTCTTGACATCCATGACAATGCATGTTATTTCTATAATCGTGATTCCAAAGGGAACCTATAATAAAAGAGACATGGTCATTAAAGACTTCTTATGGTATTCCAACCAGATCAGTTGAGGTCCTTTTTCCCCAATGATGTTCCTTGAAAATATGGTTGAGTAAAGATGCATTTATTTATGTAGTATGATGAGGCTGATGCAAGTTTCTCATGAAAGGATAGCATGTGAAAAAACTGATGGTGTGTCATTATAGGCCAAATTCAAGAATGATAGGTATGGTGAAAAAGGGAGGGCATTGTCTGATCTCCCGATGAGAAATAAAATATTATCATAGTTCATGATTGATAATATATAGGTTTTTTAGGTAAATACACTGTGGATTTGTTATGCGATGATCGTTAAATTTTGATAAAAAATATGATGGACATATTTTTCATTTACCTGGGTTTCCAATGTCAAAAATAAAATTCATGGAGGTGATTATTATTATAAAATTATGTTAATATATTTTAAATGATTACTAGAGTCATATTTATTACAGTATGGTGATGGAGAAATAGTTGGATAGGTGCGTTTTATCGAACTCTATATTTGGTACTTTTTATAGATGGGAGTGTAGAAAAATAATTCATGCAAAAGGTGTGTTCGATCCATGGGATTCAGAATTGTAATATAAAGTGAATCTAGATGAGATTAATTTTCTAGTAAGGATATTTAGGAATCATTATTTATCAACAAACAACCTTATTCATAATAAAGGGGTGAAATTAACATCTTGTTTCAATGGAATACCAAAATGAAAGGGGAAATGATCGGGTATATATTATTTTTTGGTTAGTGGGAAATAACATATTTGAAACATCTCAGGCTAGTAATTATTTTTCATGATGGTGGGTACCCTATTTATTAGAATCATCAAATAGGTTTCATAGAACTAGGTAGTAAGGTGTAGTGGGTAGATTCTATAGAATGACTTTTAAAATATCTTGATGGATTCTATGGGAAGCCAGAATCTTTATTAAATAATGAAGAAAACATTATATTAATTTTTACCAGTACATGTAAATATTATAATTTCCAAATTGGAGACGTTGTTAAATGGTGGCTCGAATTTTCAGTTCTTCAAGAAACTCTATCCAAGATTTTTCAATAATTTGATTGTTATTAGCAGAAGGGTATAAGTGTAGTGGGTATAATGGAAGGAAACAAAATGGGGTATAAATTTAATTTTGATGGATCTTGTATAGATGAAATGATGAGAGGATGAGGGGTGGTATGAGACAATAAAAGATAAATGATTTTAGACTTTAGTTCGATTTATGGTCTAGATAATTCTATTAGAGTGGAGGCACATGCAATATACATCAGCCTCATGTTATGTGAGATTTAGAATAAAAAAATTTAGGATGTGGAATTATATTATGTGGTATTGGTTGGAATTCATAAAAAATGTCACCTCCCCTTGCCAGTTTTACAATTTCACCAAAAAATCTAGGAATTTCATTAATCATTTTATTTGTGTCAGACATACAAGGAGAGAATAAAATTATGCGGTAGATTATTTAGCCCACAAATGTAGTCCAAGTGAGATCTGGACATTATTCCCCACCTTGTAAGCTTTATCCAATGATTTATTGATGATTCATTATGGTGTTTCACTAGGAATTAACAAAATTCACCCACCATGACATTGGTATAATATGCATCCTGTATATATTTTGTAAAAAAATATACATTCTATGAAAATGATACTGATTTGTCAAAATTTCTCAAATAAATTAAATAAAATCTAACACAAAATACAATATTTATAAATGAGATATGGTTTATAAAATAAGCATATCCATGATGAATAATATTTTTATAGGGAAAATATATAGTTTAATGATCATAGAAAAGAAAATATTTCCATGATAATTATATGTATAAAAATCAAATAAATAAGGGAATGGCAATACTATCCTTGGAAAAAAATCATCATAACTATCCCTGAGGAAGAATAATGATAATATAAAAATATAACAATTATACTAACTGTAAAGGGTTATATTATGGATTAATAGAAATACAAAAAAAAATCTTTAAAAACATTCATGAGGGGTATATCATTTTCATTTTGATTTTTAAAAGTAATTTGAATAAATAATCACATTTAAAAACATTTTCATTAAATGTATCCTCAAAAAAATACAATTATAGTTCAAATAAATAATTTTAATAATGGCCTGTAATTCAATACATTTGATAAAATTTAAAAATAACATTCCTTTGGAACTATAAAAATGTCAGGAAAGCTTCTTATTCAATAAATTACATGAAGATTCATTTCACATATATGGAAAAATTAAAGTAAGTTATTTTATTGAAAAGGGTAATATATTCATTTGAAACCATTTTTAAAATATTAAAAATGGGTTGAAAATCCATTGATAAATTATTTTTAAAATGTTAAGAAAATTTATTTCCTTTAGAAAAAAATTTTCTTGTGAGAAAATTAGTTTCTCACCGAAGAAGGAAATAAAATTGGGTTTTCATAAAACCATTTTCTAAGATATTTTACATGACCAAGATTGGAATAATGGCACATGTTAATAAAAATATATAAAATAACTAGGTTATATGAAAATGAAAATAATTTTTTAGGAAACAACTAATTTTTTTTAATTAAAACTCAAAAATATTCTATCTATGTTTGAATTAGATTTTGAATGAAACCATTACAGTGATCATAATATTTATGTATGAATTAATAAATAAATCCTTTATTTTTATAAACTATAAATATAAACAAAATAATTGAAAATATAATATATGTTCATCATATGTCATTACAAAAATAGTTTTATAATATTTTTATCAAGTATGTATATATATAACCCTATGAAAAGATATTGTGTTAAGATATCCCTTACCACTTGGTAACATTTTATTCAAATACCCTTAAATGAATTAATTCAAAATAAAAAAGAAATTCATGAATAATATGGTATTCCTGATATTAGATGTTAATGGTTAATTATATATACCATATAAAATAAATTATTTGTATAAAAATATAATATGCCTAAGTGAAATGAAATTGAGATGAAATCCTTTACCCCATGCTTCCTTCTGAAAGAACATGCTTTGAACTCACTAATATTGATATTTAACATGTTATTAAATTATTCAATAACCAAATTTATATTTATAATAACATATAGTGTCCTTTTATAATATATTATCAACTATTATTCAATAATCATTCATTATTTTCATTATTTCAGATGTAAATTACCTTATTTTCCCATGTGTGTTTTGTCATAAAAGAACTTGTTCTTACACATATTATATAGATTTATAATCTTAGGGAAATAATAAAGAAATAATTATCTTAGTTTTACATAATTTATACATTCATTCCCTCTTATAATGTTTTCTTTTGAAAAATTATATATGTTGGGATCACTGAGATGGGAGACCATACATACGTATGAGTAATGTTTTCATTTTCAAACAATTATTATGGAAATAAGTTATGTAATATTTTTTAGTAAAATATAATAATATCCTAAATACAACTTTATATTCGTATATATAACATCTATGTGTTTTGGTGACGAAATGAGAGTCACATCACTCTATAACTAAGGTAGTCCATAATAAAACAAATGATGTTATAATCTTGTGGTGAGTGAGATGGTATGAAAGAAAATGACCTATATTTTGACTGCTTAGTGATAAATATTTCAAGATCATAATAATTATAAAATTTCTAAAAAATATATTTATTAAAATGTTACTTATTAAATTTTATGATATTCTTTCTTGAATTTCAAATTACATTGCTTCACAAGGTTATAGTATGATGTACACATGAGATATGTAATCATAACCACTACCGAATAAAAATGAAAAATTATTTATAAGATATAATTTCCCAATAAATATAATTATGATATAAATATGATATATATATATATATATATAATTTATATTCACCATATACCCTCCATGAATTGTGGAAATGTGAGAAAAATTGATATATCTTCATGAGGTCATAATCTATCGTTGACCTGAATGATGATTTTGTAAACCATTAGATGTATGCAGAGATTTTTATAGGAAATTAGCATATTATAAAAACATACTATTATATTGAGGGTTCTATTATTTCTATATCATAATGCATTAAATGTAATTTTTGGATCTAGTGAAGGAAATAAAATAAAGATGTTCATTAAAAACATTGCCTTTTATTTGTGTATCTTCCATAGGTTTCCACTAAACACTATCGCGGTAGGAATCAATCTAAATGTAATAAATCTATTAATATTTGAAAAAACTAGGGATTTTTGTAGGTATTCTCCAATCCAAATCATTTTTATGGTGTGAAGAAGAGTGGATATGTGGTTGGATTTTATAAATAGGGGATATGACACACTTTTTATTTTTAAAATAATTCATGTGCCCCCAATTTTTTCTATATTCCTCAATGGTCTAGAGTTTCCCAGTATCAAATATTATATGTGAAATTGTAGAAATATTTCTAGAAAATAGTTTTTAGACATGTCTACAAGTCATTTTTAACCTTATAATTTTAGTTTCATCCCCAATAAACCCATTTTTACCATATCCGGGGCAATCAACTATTTCGGAATTCACTATTTGTTTTTCTCAGAATTAAATTGAAGATATTAAAAATTATAAATTTCTATTATTAAAAACATAGTATGAATTTTTTCAAATTTAATACACATAATTGGAAATTTTCAAATTAAATTTATTCCCACACACATGTCAAGAATGTTGGGTTTTAATAAGAAACTCTTTAAACGTTTTCAATTGTGTTATATATAAAACAAACAAAAAATGGTTACAATAAACTATATTTGATTAATTCACATATAATGGAACTCATTTCACTTTAAACTCAATTCATAATATAAATTTTCATTATGAATTCCTTAAAAATGATATTTTCCAAGAAATATTCAGTATTGTTCCCTATTTAACATAAATATAATCTTCATAGAGTATTCCCAAAAAATTTCCTTTACATTGTTTTGGTAAATTTAATTACAATATAAATTTTATTTTTTCAAATAAATTATTTAAAATCATTGACATTTAATTTTATCTTATATATGTTAAGTGAGATTAAACCATCTTTTTGATAAATATAGTTCATAAAAAAACATTTCTGATTCATTTAAATGATTCATTTTTATTTATAATTAAACGATAACAACAATTTTTTCAATGTATTTAAAAATATAAATAACCTTCAATTTAACATTTAGGTTATAACTATTAAATTAAATAATAATAAATTAATAAAATTTCACATTTCATTTAAAATATGTGTTCTCTGTGATGCAATATAAAAATGGCGGTGAAAATAATTCAACCTAAAATCAGTGTTCTTTGTATTTTAAGACATTTAATAGATTTAATTTATTTAAAAATATATATTTTAAACTCTTGGAGTAGTGTATTTTATTCAACTAATTATGTTTTGTGTCACATAAACTATCAAAAATAATTTTTTTATTTTAAAATCATGTTGTATTACACTATCTACGTAAATTTTCAACGTGTATTTTCACTAACTAAACGTATAAACAAGGATATCTAATCTAGTAGCAAAGAATAAATGCCTCTAGATAAGTGTTTGAGTAAATATCATATTTCCCAAACCGATAGAGTCAGTAATTGGACCAATAATGTAGTACATGTACAAGTGATATGAAAAACATATTATATAATATATGAAATCCAAATGAAATAGTCCCATTTAAACACATAGTTCAATGATTAAAAGTATAATTGACCATACTTCCTTTTGATAATGTTTTATATCATTTATAATAGTACATCACTAGAAAAGGGGAAATATGCCCTTCCTATAAACCATTATATATTATGATCACTTATATAGGACCATGTAAAACCGAAGAACAAATAATGGATTATCATACACCAACGGTATTGACATCCCTCATATATCTTATGCTAGCATATCATACACATGAGGGTCATGCCCCAAAAAAAGCGATATATAATTCATCTAGTGATTGTTTCCCACACATGAAACCTCATATATCATCTACACAAGTGACCACATCCTCAACAAAGACTAGTTACTCATACATTACAAACCATGGGTCACATCCCACAAAGTAAATGTTTACACAAACACTCGAATGCATATTCTCTTGTGGAACATCACATATCATTTACATGGGGGACATATTCCCTATTTAGAATAGTTTTTAGGCCATCATTACGTATAATTCCACATTCTAACCACATGATTTATAACACATACAATAATATACCTATTCATACTAAAAACATAACATATCATATCCTTAAAGTGCCAAATCCCTACATATAAATGTTACCAGTACATCATTAGTCATAGGGATGCTTCCCACAATGAAATCATAAAAGAAGACCCAATGTAATCTTCTCACCTATAACCTCATATACCATATACCTATGGTGTTAAATCTCATACCTAGAATAGATACAATGATATCAATACCTCGAGGGTTCCACCACAACATAAACATTGACAACACAAAACCCTTAGGAAATATTCTTACCAGAACCTCATTTATCATCTACATGGGGGGGGGGGGTCTCCTCCCATTCAAATGATAATTCCAAATTCATAATTACTGAAAGATATATATCCCACTCTAATTATAGATAACACACTCATATATAACAAACTATTAGCGGAGTCACCAAACTTTTAACTTCAGTAATATATCTTCACATTGAGAGGCATAAATGTTAAATTCCCAATGCTTCCCCTCTCAAGTTAAATTAATTTTCTATATCCCATAACCCAAGTCCCAAAATATATATAGAAATGATACCAATATCATTAAAATATATCAATATAGCTAGGTACACATTTATAAAGACTATTATGGTAGCATAGTCCGTCCCACAAGCCCACAAACTATTCACCGTGGTTTTAGTCACTTGGGATATAAACCATATCTCAAATTAAATATTTTAATCTATATATTTTTATATGATATAATCCTCTATGACAAAAATGGTAATAAAATCATATCATACCAAAATATTCACTATTATTATCCCATTTTTTAAATCATTAACAAGCTTCTGACACCCATATAACTCTATACCCATTAGAACCATGCCATGTAAAACAAACAATGTTGTTATCTTAGCCCATAAGACCCACTTTAACCAAGCCTCAAGTGCTCTTTTTAATTGAAAAAATAATTTCACGAATTAAAATATGCTCCTGTAACTGAGGGGCCATCCTAACTATCCTCACTAATCTTCTTTGTATCCCCATGAAATGACGTGAATGAAATACCGATGATCAAAAATTTCTTCTCATATCCCAATCTCCCAATTGGATATCTCAACTGATCAAATTGAGGAAACCATGTCACCATATATTATCAATCTCTGATAGATTTATCACATTCATTCTACTCTTCAGGAATCTAATCCCCCATTATGATGGTTTCTCTAATTAAATGTGTGATACACAAAAAATCCAAGCCATAACCACTAGGATTAAGCCACTCAAACCTACCCAATTATCTTTAGGGAAATATAATAATCTATTTTTTCCATATCATGGTTTAGGAGCCATTATAGTTCTATCTAGATATTAATATATATCATTTACCCATTGTTGATATAGTCACCAGGAGACTCCATTTAAAACAAACATTATTAGCGATCCTAATCTGAACCTAGTTAGATCAAAGCCACATTATCTATTTTATAATGTCCTCAGACAAATCATTTTATTTATACCCTATAGTAACATGTTTCCAATAACATATATTTATAGTAAATCCCTCAACTATTAGTGTTTGAAAATATAGGAAATTGTTCCAGTGTCCATTGTGGCTAGAGATAGATAAGTTAGACTCAAGGGACATCTAATATTTTTTTTAATATATTGGTCATTCATATATGATTGGAAAGATCACATATCACTTGAACATACTGAATATATAGTCATTATTGAAATATATATATATATAACCAAAATTATAGATACCCTCCATATCGTCATGCTGCTCAATATTTCCGCACAAAGAACCCTATTTCATCTTATAGGCTCATATAAACTCTATAGATCCTTTCTCATTCCTCAATAATAAAATATTTGCATTTGTAAAATAATAATTAATATTTGATTTTAATCAAAGTAGTCATATTTTCTAAAAACTAATCAAGAAATGATAAATCAGTTATCCTCAAGCAATGAAATTCCAATATCCCATTTCAAGCATCCGGGGAACCCATGTACAAAACCCAATCATTTGGGACCTAATCCACATTAAATTAACATCCATTATATTGAAAAACCTGATGAATATTTAAAAAAATAAATAAATTTTACAATGAAATTATACGGGACGTTTGTTTATCATTTTCTAACTTCTTTCATCCACTATACATAAATTCCACATTATATTGGATGGTTCCACCTAATTTAGTTGAAAATTTACTCAAAAAACTATACTAGAGACAATAGGATTTGAGGTAAAAAGGGATATGAATTGATTATTAAAGGGAAGGATTCCACTAAAACAATATGAAATAGACACAAAAAACACTACACGTCATGAAGAAATCAACAAATAGAGGAGATGAGGAGATGTAGTAGAGAATTTCACTACCTGCATAGCTGCTCAACCGTAAAGGAATAGGTGGATTACAATAAAAATAAATGAATAAGACTAGGTAAAAAATTAATTGGAGTATCCATATAATTATCCTACTCGAAAATGATGTTGTTCCATATATTATCCATTCCCTCTATGAACATGCTGAAATTCATTAGGGAATTTCCCTAATTGCTTCCAACATTCTAAGACATCTAAAATAATATCCCCCCACATTTTTCAAAAAGGAATATCCCAAGAACAATTATACACTATTTTTTACTCACTATACTATGTAATGGAAACACACCAATGGTCACAAATCCATTTTGTGGATTCATTGTATCTCATTCCCAATTGAATGCCTCCTTGGATTAACCCTTAACAAACATGGTATGGAGAACAACCTATAGAAAAATTCAGCTACCAACCACCTTTAACATAATATGAATTTAACCAAATTATATAAAATGAAACATATGCCTCAAAAAATATTCAAAAATATCATTGTTATGTTTCAATCTATATAATATTTCTCAAAAATTGATGCCAAAGAACATTCCCTACTCTATAAAAAATTCAATCTTCTCATAAATTTTAAAACCAATAACTATATAGTATTTTGAAAATTTTCATAAGTTCATGGGTAATTGTAGATGTTAACATAAAATAAATGATCTTTATTCAAAATAGTAATGATCATTATTTGTTTCGGTCTACATGTTTATAATGGTATCATCTGATGAAATCTGAGTTCATGTATAATGCTTGCAAATCCCTCTGACACAACCTATTTTCTTTCAGCTGTAATGGATAATATTTCATACATGATTTGGTAAAATTTAATTTTTATCTAGGTAAAGAATTAACTAAATGAAATATAGTGATATTTAATGGATTTCAAGGAATTGGGCATCGACATTTAGTAATGCATGAAGCTACTGTTGATAGTTATAAATCATTGAAAAATAATAAATACCAAAAAATCGATGATCTATCATTTGTATTGGGTGTTGATAATGTATAATGATCATGTTTTCATAGGACATTATTGATCATCAACAAATTTTTAAGGATTTTTTAATATCAATCCATTCCCATAGTATCACTCACTGTATAATTGAGGATACAACCCCACTATAGTGTGTGGGAGTTTACATGATATTTTCTTGAATACCTAGATCAGTGGATCACCTAATGAGATAAGGAATTTATTTTTTTATCCTATGATCATCATAAAATCATACTCCCTTAAATAAGAAAAGGGAATCTACTCTATGATGTTTCAGAAGTATGCTCAACTTTAATTTTCATCATTTTTTGTATTTTTATCTTTTTTGTGGATAAATTGGGATATTTTATGGGTTATATTCCATGTATAAAGACTATATAATGATTACCTAATAACCTTATGTGAAATTAGATACTTCATATTTGATATACCAATGTTTTTATTTTACTATTAAAGGAATGACACATTATATGATTATTACTATTCTAACATCACAAGGTGTTTTCATATGTGATAACATCATGATAGAATATATTACACCATCAGTAACATTATTAATATATGTTAATTATAAAATGAGGATGAAGCCTGTAAATTGTTTAGATAGATATTCTTGTTTAGGAATACACAAAAAAATGAGAATCAGTTTTTCCCCACATATCATTATATTTAGTATCAGTGTGTTTTTGTGATATGAATGAGTATAAAGTATGACAAGAAGATTTTGAGAGGGAATTTAGAGAATAAACATTCCAATAAGTGAACATTCATGGACATATAACATATACGGGGATTAAATTTTTCCTACAGAATACAACCCAAAAATGGACATCATTTTAGAAGGGTGTAATTTATTCTACCCAGGTTGTGTTAAGATATGAATTTTAAATATTTTGTTACAACCCCATGGAATAGGTCCATCATTACACCCTACATCAACGATTATAAAAATAATTTTGTC
The DNA here is from genome assembly GCA_963277665.1 of Viscum album. NCBI lineage: Eukaryota > Viridiplantae > Streptophyta > Magnoliopsida > Santalales > Viscaceae > Viscum > Viscum album. Next base: position 1,871,975,253 of record OY728120.1, on the reverse strand, counting down.
ACCTGCTATTTATGCATATACTGACCCATGATCATATATTCTCTTTATCTCTCCATCATTCAACATTTGAGATTGATGGATATGAAATATGATGCTCTCCTTATTTGGATGTCCTGATAAGGGTTGGCCCTTTGGAAAAATATAATAAAATATTTATGTATTTTTAATTTTCAAATAGTTTTTAAATAATTTATATATGATAATATTTAGAATTATGTATTATTTTTAGGCACCTAAATTTAAATATGAATTTACCAAGTTCTTTCTCATGATAAACATCGTATATTATTTAAGGGAATAAAATAAAAATTTAAATTTGATGAATTATCAATTATTCATAAATAATGGGAAATTTATTTTGAATATTTATAAATTTTATAAATGTTTTTATAAATTAATAAACAATAAAAATTTTATTGTAAAAGGATTAAATGTTTTTAAAACAGTAATTATAAATAATATATTAATATTAAAGAGTTAATATTATGAATATCATCTTCTAATTTATATGTTCAATATAATATTTATAAATCAATGTAAATGGTATATTACTACTAATCAAATTTAAGGCAATAAAATTTAAACATTAAATAATTTTTTCATTTATAAATCATAATCTTAATATATTAAAATTCAAAGAATAAAAAAATATTGATAAAATGAAATGATTTATATATATATAATTATGATTTTTTATAAATAGATAATTTGAACAATTAAAATTAAAATGGGCCTTAGTTACGCTTTTATTTAGGCCACATAAAATTTTATTTGAGTGTTGATTTTTTTCAAAGCTTAAATACTGTCCAAGTATGTTACATTTATATTATGTGAATGTTTTATGTAATAGACGATGCATTATAAAATATTTATAATTCAATGTAAGATAATATAAATCACATTAAATTTTTTATAATGAGTAATATGAATGGGATCATATTTGAATGTGGGTATAATGTTTCTATCAACATGATTATTGAATTTCAATAATTTTTACATAATTTTAAAATGTTCATAGAGAGATTTTATTTAATAATATATCATAAAATTTTATATCATGTATAAATTTTGATAAATGTTATTTATTTTAAATTGATTACTACTTTATTCATTTATATAAACATCTTAGGAGATATGAATGTTCCGTTTTATGAATTTATGTGACAAATTGATTTTGTTACATACTATGAGTGACACCATAAGATTTAATTTCCATAGACCATGGCCTCATTTTTATTTTTTTATTACCCATGAAAGAGTTATTAAATATTTTTTTATATTAGGTGTCATAGATATCATGAAATCAATTATCACTTTAGTAAAGTATTCTAAGGGATAGGTTCTTAGGTTCGTACTACCCACTATACTAGAGGTTTATTCCTTGATATAAAATTGTGAGTGGCTTTTTGTCATTCATGTTGGGAATAATAATGTAAATTTTTTGAATTTAATAAGAATTTTATATTTTGAATTAAATTGATTTTGTATATTTTTAATTAGATACATTAAAATATTTATGAATATACTTGGGTTTTTTGGTTAATAATACAACTATGTAGGTAAAATAATAAGATACACATAAATACGGTGTAAAAATATTAATTTTTTGTGGATATAATTGAAATTAAAAATAATTAATCATTACAATAATGTGCTGTGAAAGGAATTAAACATGAGACTATAATTTTTTCATGAGTTTTCATGGGTTTAATATACATGAGATGTATATCTAACACCTTAAAAATGAAAAAAAAAATCATTAAAAAACTAAATGTATAATTCCTTGGAAATAGACAAATGTGAGGGCCTTGATCATTTAGTATGAGAGACCCCAATGACTATATGTCATGGAGTTATCCAATGTATGTGAATCTTAAAATAAGGTGACCATGAAAGTTAGGTTCCTTATTTCATCATTTATATTGGGTTACACTACCTGAGAAATTATAACGGATTTAATAAAAAAGTAATGGATTTATTGTAGTCATATAATGTATTTGGATGAAGAGTTTATACACTTATCTTTCTATGAATAATATATTACATGATTGGAAAGGTGTTTTCCTACTATATGTTTCCATGGATTATTTACCTATTCCTACTAGTTTAAGTCACTATGATATATGGATCTTAACTCTCTAAAAATTTATGATATACAAGGCCTTCTTTTATTAAGGGATTAAAGTCTTCAAAATTATTTTTTAAACATATAAGAATGATTATACTAATGTGATTAAATATTTTATTAATTATACATAGAATATTCAATATCAAAATAATCTTTGACATTTACCCTTAAGTATGGAAATCATAATAGAAGTAATACCTAAGACTGGTATCCTAAGAAAAATTATTATGTAAAATAAATTTAATATTTTCTAAATAAAAATTACAAAGAATCCACATAGTTTAATTTGTTCAATAGGCGAATCTAAGATAATTATCTGAATCATGGAATGATTCTCATAAGGTTTGAAAATAATTTGATCAAAAAAATTCCTATCTAATTATATTCATACTTACATACAAAATGAGATTGAGTATACCAATATAAGACAATAGTTTTCATTAATTTGTGTTCTAGTTAAATAATTTTTATTGTTATCCAAGAAATAAATTTCTTTTCAAAATTTATGCATTCAGAAAATGTTTAAATAATTACTATATTTTTATAATTTATTAATAATGATTGTGAATTATATGTTCTATTGTAGTACAGAGAGTCATAGTATATGAAAGATAAAATTGGAAGTAGATAAGTTAGTTGGAAATAAATATTATATTCCTTATAATCTTCATGATCATTAAATTTTAATTTACCTTTGGATAAATTATTATATGAGTTTGAAGTACATTTTTATTTTTTACAATGAAATTATTTGATAGTGAAGAATTGTTTAATGGTTTGGGAATCCACTGATTGATTTATGAAAAGTATATATTGTATTATTATTAGAGGATAATGGATTTTTGATACTATGATTAAAAAATTGAACATGAAATATTTGTCAATTGGGGAGTAATTTTTATACCAGTGACATGTTTGATAGGTTAGAGAATGTTCCTTAATAGTTATATTTTATCAGAACATATGACATATAAGATGGTTGTTGTACTGTGAAGGCCATATTATAATGCTAGATTTCAAAATAATAAAATAGTTTTAATTCTTAAAGTAATATATAAGTGAAATTAGAGAAATCATCATTGAAATATTATTTATAATGGCCAATGAGATCAGTTTTATTTATCACTTGGATGATGGATTATAGTGGTTGAATTTCAATATAGAAATAATGTGTATTGGAGTTCTTAAAAGAACCAAATTTAGTACTCATATGCTTTAAAACCATTATGTTATAAAAAGTGATGTTTTATAATATTTATTAAATTCTATTTTTTTTGTATTATGTGATTCGAATCCTTAGTGAATCTCTCAAAATAAACATATAGAGTACAATTCTTAAATGAAAAATGTATATAATTACATAGTATCCAATAAGTATGATTTCTAATGTTATCATTAATTATTAATCAATAAGGCTTAGTTCTACAAGGATAATTAAAATCCAATTGCATGAATGTTGGTAAAGGTCTATTTGGTCTCAATTTCATAAATGAATTTCTATGTAATCATGGAGTCATATATAAATGATTATCCCGTAAAGATGAATTCTAGATCACATATCATTATTTTTCCCATAAACATTATCATCAAAAATATGATCCCATAAGAATAGATGACTCAACAAGGGTCATGTCCAAAAGGTTTATTAATATCTAAGGATGAATATAAGATATTCCATTTTGTCATTTATCCATATGTATAAAATATAAGGATATCCCCATAAAGATCATTTTATTCTTACGGGATTTCATAAATCTATATAGATTCCCAAAATTTGTATAATGAAATGAATTTTTCTTATTATGACATAAAATTTATTTAATTGATTAATATACATCATTGAAACCTAGAATAATATGTGATTCATGGTTAAAATTATGAGATATGATCTTAAATCCTTTGATTATGTGGTTAAGAAAAATATGATTGAGTGAATTTATGAAAATTATTCAAATTTGTGTTTCAAGAACATATAATGCTGATGAAAATGAATTTTATTAATACTATTGTTTTGTTGTTATTTTACAATAACAATGAATCCAATTTTATCCATGATCCAATATTTAGGTAATTTTCAATTGATAAGAAAATTATTAATTCATTATTTTGAATGTTTTATAATTTCTAATAAAAATAATTTAAATTCACTTATGGTGACCAAAAGTGAGTATAAATTTATTCATTTCATGGTGATAATATTCTTTATATAAAAAACTGATAATTAAAATTAAATCTAGAATATAAAAAATAGTTGGGGAGATACTAGAGCATAAAAATATGACTAGAATCTATTTTAGTCCTAATTAATTATCTCGAGCTGATATAAGGAAAAAAACCATACAACTTCTAGTGTTATATTACCTCAAATACGGTTTAATTAGAATTATATTTGTATTTTTGTGTTTTTGTAAAGAACCAAGCATGATGTACATAAAAATTACATTACATTGTTTGAATAAATAATACATTACCTAAAAAAATTCCCAAGTATATTATTAGTTTATTTCCTTTCTAAATATGCAACACAAATATCTAATCAAGTGAATGATATTCAATGTTTCCCTTATTAATTTTCCCCTTTTTATACTCCAACATAAAACATTTCAATATATCTTCGGGAAAAGATAAAAATTGAAATTCTGAGCACATATGACCTGTAAGAGTAAACAAGTGTGACATATAAATATGATAATTAGTATAATGTGTATGAGAATGTAATAACATTATAAGATCATCCACTACATATCAAAGGTAAACATGAATCATAATGAAATCAAATAACATAATCCACAAGATCATAAAATTTACATAATGAATGATGTTTTGGAATACACATAAACATTTAAATTTTAGAACATGTATAAATTTTAATAGATTTACTCATTTAAATAAGGACAAGAAATCAGGACCTTTCAAAAACATATAGAACATAAAACAGTTTCCACACAAAAAATTATGGATAGGAAAACTAAGTCCACATATAAAATTATGAGAACCAAATCTAGTTCATGCATATCATATATACCTCATGAGTTATCCATCATTAACTAATTAATTACAGGTATATATAGGTCTTACCCATATTATAATAAAATCATTATTTCATGTGCCACAACAATATAATTCATTCATTATAGAATAACCCATTGAATAAATTAGGATTCAAAAACATAATTTTATCATAACATAATAAATATATAAAAAAATTGATTTCACAAATTGAAAAAAAATAATCAAAACATGTAAATAACAGGGACATAATACATGAAACATACCCCTATTAAATAATTCCATCGTATATGAAAAATAATTTTGATAGAACACTTCAAATTAATTCTGGTAGAAAATAACATTTCTTCATGGAAACTATTTTATTTTCTTAAATACCATACAATTTTAAAATAAAATAATTTCTTTGAAGATTACCTTTAAATATTTTGAATGAAGCTTCATAGAAATGAGTGATTAAGAAAATGTAAAAAACCAAACATGCGATATAAGGAAAAATAAAAGTTTCTTCTCAATGTTTTTTCAGATAAGTCAAAAGGTACCTCTTATGGAAAAAAAATAATCCTTTTATACCATTTAGTAAAAAAAATCTAAATGATAAAATTGAATTTAAAAAAATGAATAAGAATAGAAATAGTATTTTTAATAAATATATAGGAACCATAAACATGGATGAAGAATATACCCTGAAAATACATACCTATATATAATCTTATATAATAACTAGATTCATAATGTATCCCTTACTATAAGTATGGGTTCAATCGTATATATCTGATCCTCCTATATAAGGGTTTAAATAATTTCATCAACTTATTCCAGAATCATATTATTTATTATTATATCATAAGTGATCATCTTATTACTCGTTTTTAAGAACATTATTACTATTCCTCTTACTATTAACTACATTATTTTATTAAAAATGTTTTTCCAGATAAGTTGTTATTAGTATCTTTAGGTTATATTTATATCATTTCTATAATTATATTAAAATAATATATATCTTATTTATTGATTCTAAACATATATAGAAACATGTATTAATTATGATCATGTGGAATGAATCACATCTCATTATCGAGATAGTAGATCATATGTACGTAGGAGTGGCGATGTCATTATGCAAAATGTGGATTTCTATTGATGTGGATGGTATATATATATATATATATTTAAGAAATAAAATTATTGTTATAATAATCATATATAGTTATTATTTTCATCAATATACCCATAAATATATGGTGGTGGTGAAAAACTGATTACACCGTGACCTAGAGATGGTAATCCATACGTATGCACGCTTAGTGATTTCATTTTCATATGATGAATAGGAGGGGGAATATGGTTGGTCCATAATCATAATAATATCTCAACATATATTTGTTTTTTTATTTATTACTTTATAATGTAATCAACTTAGGATGAAAAAATTGAAGAATAAATAAATTTGAATAAATTGATATAGGAGATTACATATTCTTCGACGAGCTCCCACAAGATCTCCACTTAAGGGCACTAGAGTTGGAATTTTGAAAGTACCAAAACCACTTGACTGTTACTAAATATATTTTATAGGGAACTATTTAGGTTATTGCTAACCTTGAAGGCTCTATGTGAAGTGAAGAAGTGGGGGAAGATGTTCCCTTTTATAATTGTGGTGAGGGGCACTTTTTGAGTCTCCAAAAATATTAATTTATCATAAAATCATAACCCCTTAAAAGAACACAAAAATATCATATTATCGAATATAAGATGATAGACGGTTGTAATATAATCAACCAATAAAATTGAGATATATTTTTCAATCTATTTCATCAATATCATTATAATTAATAACAGTGGTTGAATTTATTTTTAAACTACTATAACAAATAATTTGTCATTAAAAGTTTGTAATATTACCTTATTTGATGTAAATTAGATCTAAAATGAATTAAAAATATAATTTTACACCATATTAAAATATTTATATATTTTTTAAAATATTTTTTAAATTGAAAATAATTTAAAAATACATAGTTTTTATAAACAAACAATTTTTTCAATTTTGAAACTTTTCAACTTATTGATTTTTAAAAGTATCCAAATAAGTTGTTATCATTTAAAAAATATTTTATTATATTCCTCATGGGTCAAGGTCATATAGAGAATTAAATAGTTATATTAATTATCCCATATTATATTTATTTAATATTTTTAATAACATCAATTTGTTATTTCTATCGAAAAATTAATTAATACAATAGTGTTGTAAATTATTAAATATTCTTATTTATTGAATAAAAATTTGAAATAAAGTACTATAAGTAGATAAATACTCTTGATTTCATAAAATGGTTAAAACTGAATATATCTTTTTAAAAATACAATACTTATATTTTAAGTGTCATAATTTATTCCAAATGACTCAAAATGAAAAATAACTCAGAAAATAGATAATTATGGTAGATATATACTCGACCAATATGATTTGGTCATGTTTTCAAGATTTCTATTTGTTATTATCATTTTCATGAAAATTATTTTATGGATTTTTCATTAATTAAATAATATCTACATCGTCAATTGTAATCCTTTAAGTTAATAATTTATTTCCTAAATATTATAAATACATTTCAATGATAAATAAAAAAAAATTCTTTAATATAGGAAATATAGTTCAATTTATTTTCTATATATCATTATATTAAAATTTTTTATTTATTAAAATTTCAGTATGATATATTTATCTTTTCCTACAATAAAATATATTAAATATCATTGACTAATCCAAGATGATTAAAAAGGATACCATTAGACCCAAGGATTATTTATTTTGGAAACAACTCATACAATGATATTAGGACTAGTGTTAGAATAATTTTCTAATCATATTTTCACCTTTAATTACCCGATTTACAATGTTACCGTATTAATAAAAACTATCGATGTTACAATTCATAATGCCCAAAAACAAAAAAAAAAATTGATTTAAATAATTTTTACCCAGTAATTCCAAATATATAATTATTTATTAAAAATTTAAAACACCAATTTTTTTGTAACTAATTTAAAATTAATATCGTTGTCCAAATGAAAACACTAGTTCTAAAAGATAAAACCATACCAAATAATGAAATGTTATTAAATTATAATTCAGTGAATTTTTTCCAATGAGCTGAATTATATTAAGTGATAAAAACATAATATATTTATATTTTAAAAAATTAAATTATATAACTTAACCATTTAAAATATATTTATGAAATAAGATGTTTTTAATTAAAATTTGGTATATTTGTATTATTCATCAAAACATGAAACCTATCATAAAATTATCAAAAATTCTTTCAAAGTAATTTTTTATATCCCAATTCCAATAAAGAATTTTAGTTTTTCAAATTGAATAAAAATATTTTCTAAAAACATTATTTAAAATGGGCTCTCTATCAAAAAGTAGAAAAATATCATTTTCTGAAAAATACTTGTTTTATCCAATAAATTGAATTAGTTCTTATATTATTTTTATAAAACATATAAGATGAATTTTTAACAATATATTTAGTATATTATATAGATATTTCATTAATAAAATCCATAAATGATGATTTTATTGTATTGTATACTTACTTATTTTCATATAATTTGTTTCTAAAAAAATATTTCCCTATTATTTATAAATGGTTTTTCTTATATTTATAATTAATTGCTCAAGTATATATATATATGTGTGTGTGTGTGTGTGTGTGTTTGTGTGTAAATTATTTTTTCATAATAAGTTAATACTATTCATATCTTCCATTATAATGGATATGTTAAAAGGTAACCTAATAATATTTAATTTTTCAAATAAACATAGTCTTGCATGAAATGAATTCTATCAAATAATTTGATATATTGTGTAATAGAAGAGAATAAAATTACTTCATTTACTACATTCTAATATATTGTTCAGCAAAGAATATGTTTATTTTTGTGTAGCGTATAATATAATAAATAAATATATTTAAAAATCATAAATAAATAATTAAAATAAAATATAAAATCTATCTCATAAAAATCATTGTCTGTTATTGTTTTTTCATGAGGATAAGAACAAATCCAAAACTCTTTCAAATAAATGGTTGAATTATTCTACTAATAAAAAAATGACAAAAATAAATTTTGTTACAACAACCATTTCACTTTTAGTGTATCCATCTTATAATTGGGAAAACATTATATGAGATCACGATTGGGGAATTAATGAATGGGTTATTTTATTTCATGAAATAAAAGAATCTTATCTCTATTGGAACTTGGTAACATGCCACAAAAATAGAAAAATATTATAATATTGTGGCTAAATATGTGAGAAATATAATATTAAATGTAATATCACATATTTTTGCGTGATAGTCAAACTATGTTTGATGAGGGAAACAATGTTCATGATGGAGAAGAAGGAAGAGTACTAAATATATTTCATAGAGGGGAAGAATATGTGTGTATTAACCATGTGATGATGAGTTACAACATGATGTATTTTTATGTATAAGAATAAGAAGAAGAATAGGTTGACATATATTACTATTTAGATACTATTTAGAAAGATGAATTAATTTTAATACTTATCTAAATCAATGCATGAATGAGATATGATATATTTTTGTATACATTAATTAATTATTGATAAGTGAGGGTGATAATCTTGACAATAGATTTAGATGAAGTATGAATAAATTAGATGATATAAGGGAATGTTTCACTAGAATATTCTATATACTATATTGAAGTTAGTGACACCCTAGCTTTGGAAAAGGATCATCATGTTTAGGGGGAAGATATCTCTAGAAATATTGATGATATGTAAAATTTTGTTTATAGATGTTTAGAATATTAGTTGTTCCAATGCCATTTTTTATAATATAGGATCTATTATAAACCTCCATTCACTTGTGTAATATAGTGGAGGTTCTATCTCTTTTTTAATATTGTGTTAAATTTGTAGTAAAATGTATTAAAATATGTTTCAAGATCATCCATATAAAATATTCTATAATTGTTAAAAAGAATATTTCGGTAGAATACTTGTCATAATAGTAGTTTATCATGGTAAAGATTAAGATTCCAACATTATTTCCATTAATAATATAACACATTTTCCTTATTTACCTTTATTATTTATATTAAAAAAATTGTATCACAAGTTAAATGATAACTAATCAATTTACATCATAATATGAGATATATATTTATAACAAAATGATGTTTAATTATAATAAAAATATAATATTCCCAATCCCACACTATATCATTCCATTTTAGGTTTTTACACTAATAGTCATGAATTTATATTATCCATTAATAACATACAACATCAAATATAAAGTTTGTATCACTTAAATACAAAAGGAACACCTAGGATTTTTTATTTACTAGAATAGGATGTAATCATATACAATAAAACCCCAATCATAATGTAAATGTTTTCCCACAAAACCCATCTTTTATTAGTTCAAATTATGTCCTCCACACAGCATATAATATACTTTATAAATGAAAAGTATATAATAAAAATTAATTAAATATTATACCCTATAAACTGTGGAAAAAATATAGATGGGTGAGCTAAAATTCTTAGTACGGGTAAATAGAAGAATTAACAATTGTATTCCATTAGTGATCATATAAATAGAAGATTAATATGATGATATAATAAATTTCTATTAGAATAAATTTTTATAATTGATAAAAAATTTATCATTAAACATGTGGCCCAGAACAAATCTTTTACAATGGAAAGACCCTTAAGAATCAGTAAATATGATCCATGTTATGTCAATCTGGATCAAAGGAACCACTAAATCTCATATAAAATTTTATAAAATGCATATAAATCATTGAAAATTATAATAAAAACCACTAAACACTTGTTTAAGATATAATTGGACCACAAAAAAATCTATATGATAAACATCATCATTTAAATCCCTATTTCTTTCCATTATTCATATAGATTGAATCCCATTGAATTATATTTTTGTAATGGGAACACCATTCATATAAGCTATTTTGGGACCACACATCACATAATCTCTATCGATCGCAATCATAATCATGATATATATCAATATTACCCATAATCATCAACATTTTAAAAGAATAATACTTCAATATGCAACCTTTAATCTATTATTTTCATAATCAATACTGAAGATAAAAAATGAATTATTTTATATAAAGATTTACCCATGGAAAATAAATCATTTTCTTGATAATATATTTTAAAAATCATCATCATACATATAGATAAATAATTTGGATGGTACTAAAAGATCATATTCATAAGGAAGAATATGGTATATTAAATGATAATTACATAGATGCAAATTCATTTAATGTAATATTTAATTCATTTCATTAAAAATAGGGAAAATACACTTTTTATTTGTTAACTATGAAAACTAATAAATCAGAAAATATTTCTAAATTACTTTCATTGAAAATAACTGATTAATTTAATAAAAAATCTATAGAAAGGAATGGTCTTTACAATAAGAAAATTTATTCATATCATAATCATTAAAAATAAAAATTATTTTAAATCTTTTTTAAAGAGAATCTGAATTAAAACATGTAAAAATGAAATGTAATTTCCTAACAATACAAATAAAAAATACAAATAGATCGTGGAAATTAGCAATAGGAAATTATTTTTGTTTAGAAAATCTATATCATGAATTAATATAATGATCATGGAGGAAGAGTTTCATCGACAATATTTAAAAACATTAAATCGATATTTTAATGAAAAATAATTTATGAAAACATCATACAAAAAACCATATGAAAGATGGATAAAAAAATACTGTGACTATAAATATATTCATTATATTATATGTAATGTTTTAATATATAAACCATATTAATGAATAAATCTACCTCAATTAAAACATGTCACTGAGAAGGAAGTTAGAGATAAGAAAGTATTGAAAAATGTGTAATTCTTCAATCAAAGTTATACTGAATTAAGGAACACAATATGGGTTTATAAAACAATAATTTCCATAGAGGAAATATGTTAATACAAACTCATTGGGAATTATGATAGTAATAAATAATATATCATGGTGGAAAAAATTTATTCATGTATCATAGAAATGATATTGATACAATAAAAACCCTATAAACATTTATAACATTTGTATCAACATCATCCAAAATAGAGAAACTAAAATGAACATTGAATTTAGTGATCAAAGATTCCATAATGATAAAATATATAAATATGTACCATAATCACATTATAGCGGGAGAATGTTCATATCACAAGACATGTCCCAAATAAATAATATTTAGATGAACAATCCTTACAAATATTGTATCTTTAAGTATAGAGTTAATAAATGAAGTTATTTTGTTATAAAATTTCAAATTAAAAAAAACATATGTAAATAAGAAATAATAAAATCAGTTGTCATATCACACATTATATCTTAATAATAATTTCAATAAATTAGAAGTAGAAAACTATTAATAGCAATTTAGTAAATAAACCACATACCTCAAGTCCCAAATCGCTATTTATATTACTTGATTAATTTCTAATAAAACTATGGTAATTATTTGATTTCATATGAACCATTTCTAGGTATATTACCTTATCATTTAACCACTTTTTTATATTATTTGATATAAATATTTAAAAACTTAATCGATTAAATTGATATCATTATTTTTTAGGACATTTGAATCATAGTTGAAAACTGACTCCGATATATACTCTATGGTAAAAAATGTAATGGTTATATATTATATAGAATAATAAAAAATAAGTATCATTCTATTTCATAAATTTCAATGTTATAACCATCCATTAATGCTTCATATAAAAAATAATAACTTCTCTTTACGGAGGTGGTAGTCCACATGTATGTGGAAACTAAATTATCATTTTTTATCAAATGGATGGTTATGAAACTAGATGATATTATAACATTATAGAATGATAAGTATGTTAGGAATATTATATATATACATTATGTCCATGATAATAAATATAAGTGAGTGGTGGTTTTGGAATGAGGAACACATCACTTCCTGTGGTGATAATCCACATGTATACGTGATCAATATTTTCATTTACCATAAAATTGAAAAGAAGGTGAAAATCGTTATAAAGTAGTCATAATAACATTTCAGTATATGTAATATGTCTACATACTTATATTATAATTGTTATATAATAATTAAAAATTATCAAAGATGAAATAAACATGAAATTTGGTTGTTATGAATGATAGATTTTTCTTGGGTATCCCCTTTGGAAATCAACTTAAATATTCTAGGTATTGAATTTTGGTTTTAAAATTTCATCTTTCTTAGTTCTAGGGATATTGGTGAGAGAATTAGGTAGCTATGGTAGATCCAGTGTTCTCAATAGTTTTATAGAAAATAGTAGAGGGTTTTTCGTTTATATGTGATGGTAGGATAACTCTTTTAATTACATATAGTATTAAAATTATATAAATTAATCTTATGGAAAATGGTAATAGTGTATATATATATATGTAATATAGGATGAATAAGGGTCAAAATAATCTCATAAAATAGTATGTTTACTTATTTAGGTGATGTTTTCACTGTTATCTCCTAGTTTTAGCCCCCATAATCACTTTTGATGGCTACTGTGATGTGAGAGTTTTATAAACTTTAGTAGTTATAATCATTACTATAAAAGAAAATGTGATCCCTAAGTGGAACACGTATTGTATAATAAAAAATATCACATTATCACATAAAATTTTAATATTATAACAAATTTTATTCCATTTTAAAAATATTATTTAAACTAATATACCATTATATTAATTTTTAGGACTACTCAAATAATTTGAATTTAATGTAAATGATATAGTAATTGAATTCAAATATTGAATATTAAAAACTACCTAATAAGTTATATTTATCTGCAAAATTTTATGAAACTACAATTCATGAAAAAATATACTACTTTTATTATTCTTAAAATCATTTTCATGATTTTTATACTACTTTCAAAATCACTATTTTGGCATTACTTACGAATTTAATCTAATTATTTAATATCTACAATTTTAAAAAAAGGAAATAATTAAAATTTATTTCTTATTTTAAATAATAATTTATATCCAAACAAACCTCATTTTATTCTTATGAAAAAACATAAATATATTCAAATAATGTATAGCATCGTAGATTTTATTAAAGAAACATATTATTAAATGGAAGAAAAAAATGGACCATATAATGTTTGGTTTGTTAGAAATAATGAACATAATACATGAAAATATAAAAAATAATTTTAATTCATGTTAAAGTATCATTTATGGGTTCACCCTAAGTTATTTTTTCTGCTTCTCACATCCTAGGGACATACATCAAAGGAAAGGGGTTAGCATTCACCCAATAAGGGAATCAGAAAGTGTGATATTTAACATCTAATAAAGTGGCATATAAATAAGAAAACTGGGAAGGAATATATTGATCAAGAGAACAAGAGGAATATAATTATATAATGTACATCAATTATAACATGTACAATTTTCTACAACATTTAAATGAATGTGTCATTTGTATATCACTATGGTTTATCACTAAGGTGTCAATAATCAGAATTACCATGTTTATTCACCACGGTACCATAAAACATGTCATCTCTTGAGAAAAATATTCAAAACCAATGATTTATAGATCATTTAGGGAACACTCTTCATATGTCATAATTTCATGTGAGTTAGATTGATCATAAGAATTTTTTTTTAAATAATCGATGGAGAGTAATGTTATGGTTTCATAAAAAACCATTCCATTTGTACATTATTAAATAAATGATCATAAAATCATTTTGACCCACATAAAGTGAATGTGGGTTTCATATATAAATATTAATGAAAAAATAAATTATATTAAAATATAGGTTAATACCTTTGAACAAATAAATTGTTTGGGTAATCACAATAGAATAATTTTTCAATTAATAGAGGAAAATTTAAGAAGTAAATTCAGAGACATGATAGTAATAAAGTGTGAAAATAAAAAATTGTAAAATGAGATTAACATAAGACAACACATTTAAGAAACTCAATTTAAATGTAATTTTATGATAAATAAATTGAGTAAATAGAGTAACATATCATTAAGAGTATGCTTAAAATAAGTAGTTATTGAAATAAAGAGAAAGGATAATTCCCATATCTTGAATAGGTTTTCCTAATTCAAATGGGTGAATCCATGAGGGATTTAGGATGCCATGTTGTAACTGTTTGGGTGGTATTTTGAGCCTAAATTTATTTAGTTTGAATTTTTAGTGAAGCGGAATGGTGAAATTGATGGGTATTTATAGAAAAAGTGATGCAATTTTTTAACAATGTTCAAATATAGGTCATGGAAATCAATGTTTTTGAAATTGAAAAACCATTGTCTTCCACAGGAATTTTTCTCATGTTTTTAGAAATTTGAGTCAAATTTTATCATATTGTAATCTATTAGAACAAAAAAATCCATTAATAATACTCACTTTTGCATGGATGATTAAATTTTCTACAAAGTAATGCACTTTTAAAATAAACATTTCAATTTAAGACTTCAGAAATGGACTTAGAGTTCTGGATATTGATTAAAATCTATTAAAATATATAATTTTAATGAAATACACTAATTTAGGTCGTGAATGGTGGTTTATTAATTATTACATCTTTATGGAATAAACATGATTTGATAATTCAAACTAATAACCCAAAAATGTATTTTTACTACACATGAAAAAATGTATTTTAAAAAATTCTCAGAGTCACCTGAAACTAATTTAGAAATCCTAATTTTAAATAAAATAATTATTCTTCAAAAAAAATATCTAAATGTGATAGTATTATATTTTAAATATAAAATTATTATTTAATTCTAATTTTTGACACTTATTGAAATTTTCCTGGGAAACTAGGAAATTATTTCATCCATTATATATAAATAAAGGTGCATTAAAAGTCTATTTTATTAAAAAAATATTATTTAGAATACATGTGTTTATTATAAAAGTATATATTTTCTAAAAAGCAATTATGTCTTATTTTCTTCCAATAATCAAAATTTTAAATTAGTAATACATAAAAATACATTTTATTAAAAAAATTATAATCAAAATGGGATTGAGGGAAAATATACTTTTTCAAGGTAATTATGGTTTATTTAACTCTTGTTTGTAAAATTAATCCCTTATTACACCTACATATTCCATATGGGTCATGTGAGTAATGGATTTAATGAGTTCCTTAGCTAACATCAACCAAGTGGTAATCTCCAGTAATAATAAATTCTCTTGTATGTGATTTCATTCAAGCTTCACATATTAAATATTGGTTTATGCATGGTCAATATTGAACCCCATTGACACTACCTTCCCCCATGATCTAAAAATAGATTTTCCAAAGACATGAATCTACTAGTTGAGGCCACTGTTTCTAATTTATATATCGATTTCTCAATTCCATTACTATTTATAAAAAATTATTATTATTTTAAAATCAATATAGATGGGTATATTCCCCATGTGAAAATAGATAAATGGTTATATTGGAAAATGTTCACATTTTACTAATATTTATATTATTAATCAACGAGTAAAATTACTATCCACAAATTCCTATTCATTCTTCCACTAAAAAATTTATTATAATTCCTATTATGGTTCTATTTCTATTTTCCTATGAATTTTATTTTTTTAATAAAATTATTTATTTATATAGACTTTGATATGGGGGATAGGTTTCTACAATATTGGTGTGATCCATATTTTCCCATTTAAGATTTTTTATTTTTTATTTTTGTCTAATTTTATTGTTCTTCATTTTAATTGGCTTCATAGACGAATAATGTAATTATATTAATTAATGATATAAGGTTTTGAATGATTATATATAATTTATATGTGTTTAATATAATATAATATAATAAATAATTTACCACGAACAAATATCATTTAAAAATACTCTGTCATTTCATTCTTTGGCCCTTTATAAATTTATAATTATATTTCAACTCAACATTTCAGCTGAGAAGAGATAATGGAACATATATTTCATTTTTTCTTCTAGTTCCCATGTTTATTATTCGTACTTATGTTTCTTCAAAAATAATTTGATAAGATGAGTTTTATTTTTTCATGGAGCTTTGATTATATGGACAAATAACTCCACCAGATGCTCCTCGTAAGAGAGATCTGGTTCCAGTCGCACCACCTCCAGATTCAATACATTTTAGCGATCAGTATGTACTTATTTAGAAGGGATACTTGGAATACATCATGAAAATGAATTAGATTTATATTAATTTATATATGATATTCCACATATCATATTAAATCAAAGATCTTAAATGTTATAATTACCTTGTTATAATAATCCATTTCTTTACAAATCATATGATTATATTCTATTGTGATATCTGATGGAAAACATAGTATCCGACATCTAACTCTATGACCCATTGATAGTAGTCATCATAGATCTTCAACTAACCCTGAGTATATTTTATACATTTTTGAATGGCATAATCCTTTTCTATCATCTTATATATAAGATTAGGCCATGTACATTTCCATCTCCAACTTCATGTAAAAAAATATGAGATATACATCCCATCCCATATTGAACTTTGTACCGTGCCATTTGAATAATCGAGTGGAAGGTGTTGTTGTCTGATAACTCAAGTAATTGAAGTTGTTGATCCCATCCACCTTCAAATTCTATTTATCATGTTCTATGCATGTCTTGGAGTGTCTAAACAACCCTTTCAAATTGTTCATCATTTTTAGGATGATAGTATATATTGAATTTCATTTTAGTATTCTGAGAATGTTGATGACTTCTCTAGAATTTAGATGTGATACTTGGATCGTGATCATAAATGATTGAATGTGGTTCCCCATTAATCCTTTAGATTTCTTTTATATATATCATGGAATATTGGCCAATAGAGAAATATTTCCAAATATATATAAAATAGGTAGTAAAAGTCATTCAATCCACTATAACCCATATCACATAGTTTCTTTATGGTTTTCTTGGGAGACCAGTGATGATGTCTATAGTGATATTTCCCTAATTCCATGTTTTCATTGGTACTGTTTTCAATACATCTTTAGGAATATTACACTCTGCATTCACATGGTGGCATACCGATAAACTTCTAGTGTAATAGGTAATCTCCCGTTTTATAGTATACCACTAATTATTTTTAAGAAGTCCCTTGTCATTTTAGTGCTTCCCGAATGTATAGATAATGTAGAGTTATAATCTTAATTAATCATCTCTTTATTTATCTATGTGATATATAGTACACATGTCCTATTTTAGAATTTTGTTAAACCTTCTTGATCAATATCGTAGTCATGAAATATCACATTCTAAATAAAAAATATCTTCTTGTATAAGAAATGATGTTATCTTTTAGTTTTCTTGATCTCCTCTACTAATGACGATTCATTAATCATTTGGGATTGGATTAAGGATGTTCATTCCCTTTTGATTCCCATGTCAATCTACAATAGGTCGTTGATTAATTTTTCCCTCTAATACCCCATCATTTTCATCACAATAGGTCCGCTACTATATAATTCATTATAGAATTTGTTTTATTTTACAAGGTGAAAATTAATTGAACAAACATATTATTTAAGAAACTCCAACCATATACATTCTAATTCTTAAATTCCTTTTCGATGACTATATTATTCAAACTATGGTGTCATATGAATATATTTAATTTCTATAAATCATGATATTTCCACCATATCACCTGTGAATAAATTTATATTACTATATTCTGTTCTTGTGTATTATAATTCGTCCCACAAGGCTTTAAATGTCAAGATACATAAGCGATCACCTTGTAATTTTCCGGGAGGATGTATTGAATCCCTTTTAATATAGAATCTCTATAAATAAAAAATAATTTTTTGACATAGGTTAGAATTAACATGATTTAAGTGAACCATACCATCTTTAGTTCATGGAAAAATTCTTCACACAGTGCTATCACGATTAACATAGCCCCTTTTAGAGTTAGTTATTTTAGTGAATTTGAATGTCATTAATAAATTTTAACTAACCACATATAAAATTATAATAATCCAAGGAAACATTGAATATCAATAAATATTTATAGAATGATTCTGATACACTATGGAGTTTCTCTTGGTAGGGTCAACTGCGATTCCTTCATTGGTCACAATGTGCCCTAAGAATGAAAAATGGTGTATCTAGGATTCTCATTTTATGAACGTGCAATGTAGCTTCTCCTTCCTTAGAGATTTCAATATAAAAATTTTATTATCCCCATGATCCTCACATAATATGGAATATATTAGTGTATTTTCATTAAAAACTACCATGAATTTATCAAGGTATTCCTTAAAGACTATATTCAGAAATTCCATAAATATATAAGGAGCATTACCCATTCCAAATGTCATAACAAAAAACACATAATTCCCATATCTTTTTTAAACGGTTGTCTATAAAATATGTTGTTTCCTCAGCTAAAATTTATGATAACTAGATTTTATGTCCATCATGTAGGATAATTTATCCCCACTAAGCTATTCAAATAAATCAAATGGGGTTTTCTCAATCAACATGGATCTATTTATTAGTTCAATAATTAATGATAAATCTCTTTTTAGGGGAGTTATAGGTAACTCTTCCAAAAATATTTCAATATATTTTTTAAAAGAGGGGATATTTTTTATCTTTGTAAATTCATTTACTCCTATCCTTCCACCTATTATTACCATAATAAAGGCTTTGTGATTTGGTTATAGACATATATTATGTAGGGATATCCCTACATTGAAAATATCTAAATGCTTTCCATTAAATACTACCAAAATTTTGTTTCATCTAAAATTGATCATAACATTATACTTTGAACGAAATTACATCCCATGTATAGTTTTGAATTACTCCATTGGAATGACTATTATAATTTTTATGACACTTGAGTATGAAATTTTTATATGATGTTTTATATACCCTATTGATTTTAGGATAATATTTTGGGGATCCTTGTCTGATAACTCTACTTATAGAAGTTCTGGGATCGATTCTATATTGTTTAAAAAAATGAATGAAATGCTGAAATTTTTATACCCTGAATAAAAAAATTACCTGATATCATTTAGAGAGTAATTATATTATATTCCACCACATCCATTTTATTCTCTACTTAATCCTTCATGATATAAAATTATTGGCCATGATCCCATGGATTAGGAAGAGATTTATAAATATTTCCCTCTAAAGTTTTTTTATTTGTAAAATGAATGGAAAATTTACCAAGATGTCAACACATGAAGAACTAAAAATTATATTATTCCTAAAATATCATTACTTTTTCATTATACTTGAGAATTTTAGAATTCGCCTAACCATGTTAGTTTTGATATATTTTCCCATATCATCCACAATATTAGTAACTTCTTCTAGGAATCATGTTGTTTTCTAAATTATTTTTCCCAAATATTTTTTACAAGGGTATTTTCATATTAATTCATATTGTTATGTCATAAAAATTATACTATACATTGGTCTCTATATATCCCTTATTTTCATTCTATATATCTGACAACTACATCCCTCCAAACTCCACTTTTACTTTCATAAAAAACTGCACTCTATCCTCATAGCTTTCATGGTATCGATTTTATTAATTCCTCAACATGTGGCATCTCATCCTACAAAATAATCTATCAAAAATTATATTATGGTTCATATAAAATCTATAGATTTATATACTAATTCAAGTAAATACCATTTCATATATTCTGGTTGATTTATTTTCCTCGTTTTTTAGCTTAATAAAATCCTTCATTACTTTTTTTCACATTGAATGGTGAAAATAAATATAAAAAGAGTATCCCATACAATCAATCAACTTAATAGAATAAATATCCCATGTTGGATTCATGTTTTTAATTAGTTTCCACCAATAATGATATTATCATTATAATAAGTATAATTATATGGAGATATTCTCCAGTTCAGAACAAAAGAGTAAATAAATGAATTTTTCTTTGGAGTTAATCCCTTAATTAGTGATCAATGGGTCAGTAGACAAACTATAAGATGGTATTAATTGATGAATGATGGACTCAAAGAAAATTTGTCACCTTAGAGGTGACTCTATCCTGTAAACTTGAATAAGCTCATATATTTTTACATGAGTTATTTGTTTCATCATCTTAGTGGTGTTTTCCATTCCCCATTCCATTAGATGGCCATAATTAGATCATATGTTTCACTCATCATTTTTGTGCTTCAAATTATTTCTAGATAATTTTATTATAGAATATAACCTTAGTGAGAAACAGTTTACATTTATAAACCTTATAATTATAAATGGAGTTTTTCTCTCATAACATAAAAATTAATTTTTTTACAAATATCACCAAATAAAAACTAATTTTTCTATATATCCTTAATAATCATTCATATAATTATTATTAATAACCAATCATATCCCCTTTTAGTTTCATGGTTGGTCTATAGTAAGACTCATTAGTGTTGCTTGATCTTAATAAATTCTAGCTCAATGTAGTGTTTTCAGGTGTTACCTCTATGTATATCAATTCTAGAGCCACATACACATGGAGTATTCATTCAATGATATATTTTCAAGGAAAAGACATCATTAGTACTTTCCATAATGAAATTATTTTTACAAATATATAAAACATTTTATAGGGATTATAATAAGGATTTATTATCTGAATTTCTACAAATAACTAAATTGTACATTAATCCAAACTTTACTATCCAAAATTTTTATTACATAAACATATCATTACATGGATCCAAACGAACAATATTTTATTTTTCATTTTCTTATAAATTATCAAAAATAAATATGAAAATATAAAACCTTATTTTAATCTGGGAGAAATAGTCCTTCATTTTGTAATGACCTGGCCTAGGTGCCACAGACTAGTGCCCTGAACCGGTCTACCCCATGACCTCAGGTGTGCATCGCCATGCGCTAGAGGATGTCGACTAGCATCGAGGTTCTAATATTGATTTTTGGGAGTCTATACCCTTTTTATAGTAAGATTAAACAAGAAAAAATATGAAACAATAACTTATAACAAGAAAAAGAATAGAACAAAAAAACAAGATTACCAAAACATGAGATAAAATATCAAAACTGAATTATTGATATTCCATGCTATTGTATGTTCCAATTGTAAAAATGAAAACTCAAAAGTGAAGACACTACCAACATCCAAATTGGTCCCAAACCACATATGGTTTTCTCATCCATGACCCATCCCCAATTCATCCATCTATCATAGATAATCTTCCCTTTTCCATTCCTTCAATCATCAAATCTACTTAGGTACCAATAATGTAGCCAAGTAGGGATTGAGTACAACATAGTAGGCCAGGAACAATAGTTACTAAAACAATATAATTTTATAACAATTTATTTAGTTATATGAATAGCTAATTACAATACATAAGTAACCTTTTATAACAATATCAGTTACTGTTTATTTAACAACATAAACCCCCTGTGTTCCTGTGGACACCCGATCCACGTTACCTTCCTCATCCCATGGAGGATTCTGAAACATTTAACATTATAAATTCAAAACTCAGTTATAAAATGGGTATTTTGTAAAAATTTAATCTTGAATCCTAATATGGATTTTGGAACCACAGTCCAATGCAACAATTTTTCCCATAGATTGTCATTTCTAGCACCGTGTGAGTGTTTGAAGCATGAGTTTCTATATAATACATCATGGGTATTTGGGGAGTCAATACCTTTCCAAAATATCTTGGTAATTTTGAGAATCATTCCATATCCCATAAAAGTATCATGTATGCCTTTGGTCATAGAAAGTCATTATTGCGACCCCATGGATATTTTGATCATCAATCGGTGTACAATCCACGTTTTCTCAATCAATCACAGCTATCCCATGTGCCACATTATTTAATTAAATATTTAATTAATCATAGAAATATAATTAATTATTTCAACAATTAATTGATTATATCAATCCATTTAATTAATTCATCAATTAATAGGTAACATCAAATCCATCAGTTAATTCAACAATTTATTAACTATATTAACAATATTACTAATTAAAAAATTAGATTAACACATATTTCACACTAATTAATTCATCAATTAATCAATCTCCACAATTCTATGAAATATTTTATAAATTAATTAATTCTATCATTTCCCATAATTAATTCCACAGTTAATTAAACCATTCCACAATAACAAATAATGCCATAATTAATTCATTAATTACGTTTTCATATTCTAAAATCAAAATATTCTAATAATTAATAAATATCAATTATCCCTAATATGATAATTAAATAATCTACTAATTAATTCATCAATTTATTTTTCCAATTCTAAAATTTCATTATTAAATCAAATCCTCCATTCCTCAATTAACTAATTGAACACACTAATAAATTCAATTTCTGAATTCCAATTTCTAAACTAACCATGGGGATTATATAATCCCTATCATGAATCTAATATAAATACTAAGGGATTTAAATAATATACTACATACCTCAATTTATTTACAAGATATTTTCCATATAAAATCCCTAATTTTCACAGAGTAATGACAAAGAATGAAATCCAGATCTAAACCCAAAATCATGATATAAAAAATTATGTTCCCTTAATTATAGGTCTAGATCCACAAAAATAATTCTAGATTAATAAAATATAGTTCTAGAACTAAAAAAATCAAGGATAAAAACCCGCCAATAGAATGGGAGAATAAAATTAGATCAATTGAAAAGAAACCATGTACCTGAAGACATGTAGATCTATCAACCGGGCATTGAATCACAATGAACAGAGGTTAAAAATCCTAGTAAAAAATATTGGAGTCTCTAGAATTTAAGGAATATTCATATTGTTGATCTAGGGAATTAGGGATTATGTGACGGGGGTTCAATAATTTATTTAATAACATTCGTGGGAGTAAAATACCATATTAATGGTTTGCTTCTCATGGTGCATGGTTTCCCCTAATCAGGTTCCTCAACTATAGGTGTGCACAGTTTCTCCAAATAAGGTGCATGATTTTATAAATGGTGTTCTAGATATGAAAATCCCCAATTTCCATGGTTGCATGGTTTTCTATACTAGGTCACATGGTTAGGGAAAACTATGAAACAACCATGTATTACACTCTTTCATCCATTTTTTTCTGAAGTGTCACCCAAAGTAAACCCATGTAAAACCCAAATTAGAAGTACTAAAAATTAGACAAATGAGTACATATTAAACATCTTGATATATATCTAGAAAAATATTGTATCTTACAATATCCACACCTTATAATATCTCTTCCTTGATCTGTACTCCCAAGAACATCTATGACAGAATGCCAAAATGATTAGGCCAATGAGCTTGCATATCTTCTTCTCTCGCCAATGTTTCCTCTTGAACATGGAAATATTTCCACATTATATAAACTATCCAACTATTCATTCCTCACAACACATTATCCTTGATATGTAACAATTGTTTAGATTATCCTCAATGGATGCATTTATTTCAATCTCAAATTCATGCACGTCACTCACATGAGAAGGGGTGGGGTGATATTGTTGATGTTGTGATACATGGAAAACATCAGTAATAGTATTGTATCTCTGTGGAAGATCCAATATGTATGCCACCATCACAATTATCTCCACAACCTTGAACAGCCAAAAAAACCTAGGTTGCATCATGCCCTACAATAGTATCATGTGGTGGCCCATCCTAGGAAACCCCGAATGAAATACACAATCACCTTCTATAATCTCTAGGAGTCTTTGATACCTATCAACATACGACTTCTTTCTACTCTATGACATAACCATTTTTTCGAATCAACTGAACCTACATTTGAGTCTCTAGTATGACACATGGTCCCAAAAATTCGGACTCACTAACCTCTAACTTAAATAGAGGTTATCCATATGTCCTACCATATTGAGCCTTTTATGGTGCTCTATGTATTTCATCCTAATAAATGATGTTATAGAAAAACTCAACAACTTCCATATTCTTCATCATAAACCCACCATAGTCTAGATGACATGCTCACTGTATATACTCATGATACTTTATTGATCCTTCTTACTACACTTCTATATGGGGGTGGATATCTATACTTATGAAAACATGTGTTCCAAGAACCAATTGTAAAATATTCCAGAAGCGTGAAGTAAATCAAGAGTTGCGGTCTTAAACATAAATCTTTTCTCTCACTCAGATGAACAATCTCCTAAACATACAAATATAAAATATGCTCAATTGTTAATGGCTCCCATATAGGCATGAAATGTTTTACCACTTTTAGATAACCAACAATCCCCAAAATTGGATTATTCTTCCCTGGAATCTTTGGTGGACTCACCAAAAAGACTGTGGTCATCTCATCCCACTTCCATTATTGAATGGGAAACAACTATATTAAACATCTAGGTTATTGATTCTTATCCCTCACCATTTCATAGGTGTATCATCATGTCATGAACCTGAAAAAACTACTTTTTTCTTCTTGGCCACCAAAATTGTATTCATAGGTCATGGTACATTTTGGTCACACATGGATGTACCACCAATTTTGAGGCATGAAACTACCCCATCAAATCCTCTCACAAACTTGTGGGAACCACACCTCAATTTCTGAAATAGATGATCTCATCCTTATCTATGGCCCAATATAATGATGTCTCCCCACCTTCAATGATTTTCGTCAAGTTAAATAACCCCATATCCTCATACATGTTATCTATATCCTAATCAAATGTGTATACACCACTGAAACTGATATAAGAGTTCTCTTCTCATAACTCTCCCAAGCCACCACATGCATCTATGGTTGTAGAGTCATAATTTTCCACTTAGTACCATACTCATGAACTAATTGTGTCCAGGTTTTCATTCTCAAAGTTCCAGCCACACTTTTACCTTTCCCAGTCTTATATGATAATTTGAATTCAATCAACTAAATATGCTAAAAACATCTCTTATATTGGAGATTCATGTTTCACAAAAAAATATATATACATCAAACACATATGATCTCTATACATATTAAAATTTTCACCCAATAGATAATGTCACTAACACGTCAAATCATAAGCCTCTATGGCTAAATCAAGGAGTTCTATATGTTAATTCCATTAATGTGGCCTCATCTGTCGAGACAAATATTTTAGGACCCAATATCA
Organism: Viscum album; assembly: GCA_963277665.1. Lineage (NCBI taxonomy): Eukaryota > Viridiplantae > Streptophyta > Magnoliopsida > Santalales > Viscaceae > Viscum > Viscum album. The sequence goes on along the minus strand of OY728120.1, from coordinate 1,871,948,841 downwards.
CTACATCAACAGAGATATGATTCTGATACAAAAAATGTCACAATACACTATAAAATTCAAACTTAGCTCCAGTTGGGTCAAGATTGGTGCCAATATGAAGCCCTTATTCAGCTTCTAGAAATTATTCTCACATGCTTCTAACTATTCAAACATTATCTTCTTTTTGATTAAACTCATAAGTAGAGATGATTATTGGGAAAACTCTAGGTTGAACTTTTGATAGTATCCATCCAACCCCAGAAATCAATGGATATATAAAATTCTCAAGATATGCTCCAAGAAACTAGGACCAAAAACATATCTCGTTCAATAAACAAACCTTCCCCCAAGATGATGTAACCTATGATGGGCCCTAGATCCATACAAAACAAAAACCTAGGAAGATTGACATATTTTCGATGCTCTCATAATGTACTCAGAATGATTACATGGTTTGGTCGTGATCTTCACAATTCATGGAGTACACCATGTGGTAATCCCCAAACTATACAAAACATAGATCCCATAATGGATGGATTATTTTATTCATCAAGGCCATAAACATTGTTGGTGAGTTCTTCATCCCAAATGGAATTACAATGAATTCATTAGATTCATAATATATTCCAAATAAAATCCCCGATATATAATATGTTTTAATGTTGAGCTGACGATACCCTGATCTAAATTCAATATTATAAATGACTCATGATTCCAAAAAATGGTTAAAAATTTCATCAACACACAAATGTGGATACCGATTCTTTACAGTCATCCAGTTCAACATTTGGTAGATTGCACGTAAGAGGGAAATCATGTCATCCTTATTTGTAAACGACACTATAAAACACCAAGGTGACATCCGTGGGTAGATAAATACCTTATCCTCTTACACCTCTAACTATGTCTGGAACTCTTGAAGCCTCATCGATGCCATTCTGTATGGTGGAATATAAAGTGGCTAATCACCTAACATGAGATAAATTGTAAATTATGCATATATATCAGGTGGAAACACTAATAAATCTTCAGAAATAACATCCTAAAACCAATCCATTATTGGTGGAAAGACATAATTATTTATTCCTCCATCTTTTAGAAAAAGATGAAAATCATGGGCTATGAGGTCTCCCGGTTGTGAAGTAATTTTCCCTACATGGGATACCATGATTTTCACTCTCTATGATGAATATTCTTGAAACATGTATGATATTTAATAGTAACTCCCATATGGTAACAATATACATGGTCTCGGTATAGGACAAGGAAGTATATAGACAATTCTATATATGTTAATTATTCAGTGATCCCAATGAATACAATACTCCCCAAATTCTAGAGAACATACCTGGTAGAATCAGATAACTTCAAACCTCACTCCAAATGGTGTATATATCATCAACACCATACTAATGAACTCAACCACTAGATTCAAACCCTGAGAACGTTTTTTAGATATAAAGCTATGACTAGAACTAGTATCAAATAAAAATATAGCTAATGTTGATGGTGCCTGAAAATTATTACTCACTCTCAATGTTCAATCCATGATTTCCACAATTGAAGCATGTATAGAATAAAATGGACCATACCCTATTCCCTATTATGTAGTCTGACTCTTCTAAGCTACACCACCATACACATTTGGGTTCTCTTTCCTAGATGTACCACATTCACTACCTCAACTACATTGACTAATAATAACTCCTACTTCCATATTGATATTGTGTATATCCCCTTCCTCACCCATGATCTATATAGCCCTTCCATCAGTAACTCTCTCTCATAGGTTCCTAAAAAACATCTATAGATTCCCCATCTTGGTGCATGTCCTAAAATCATCCGGTGGTATGTGGTATATTTTATGGGAGTGGCCCGGTCTACCGCATTGGTGGAAAAGTACTCAAGTAAGATATTGAGTAACATATCCCCCTTAATGGCCACATTCCATCCTACATCTATGGATAGAGTTCTTATAATGACAATTCCTTCTATAGTAATATGTATCACAAGATCATATAGAAGAAAACACATTCTCTCCACTAGAAGCCTCATTCAGGTTCCCATGTAAGATGAGTACCTCATTCACCACTTCAAAAAAATTTCTAATCATGATGATGTTCACATGTGACATAATTTCATATTTTATCTGATTCAAATACAATTTTCTAGATGTAACCTAATATTCTGTCAATAATGGAGAAAATATTTTCACGTCTGTAATGTGTCCAGCAGAATCCATCCAAAACATGGTCCCATGAGTCAATAAAATAAAATAAGATTCTTTCTCATTCTTGAGATTAATTTGAAAATTTTTATCTAGAAACATCACCAATAATTCATTATATTCAATAGCTTCCAATTATACACTCAGGGTTTGATGTCCTGCCATCACTTCACGTTACTCCAAAACATATTGGCAGCCAATTTTACTCTCTTCTTAACAGAAGTCCTTATGTGGTCATGTATATTGTAGATATACTAAATCTATATCTCCTATCCTGCAGGTCTACCCTCTCCAAAAAATGTTTGAAGGTGTTACAACTTGAACTCCCTCTTTAAATCATACATGATTTCCACAACCCTCCATTGGACTCTTTCCATAATTTTACAAATACAAGTAATGTTCTCTCGGAATTGATCTTAGACTTCCTCACTCAGCACTATCAGGGTATCAGGTTTTATAACTAGAGGATCATTCCAATCAATGACCTATATTCATCAACTCAATAAGATACATCATGGTGGGATCTTCTCTAAAATTACAAAAAATATCATAGGGTTCATAATAAAAAATCCTCACATTTTTTGTAAGAGGAAAATCACAACACGTCACAACAAGATTTTCCCCAAACCTCATCATGAAATCAAATCAAAGTTGTTATCACCACCAATAAACATCCTACACATAGTCCTAGTTAAGAAGGGTAAACACATTATAATAATTTTCACTCTATTAGACACAAATTTATTCTTACTATGCATTATTTAACCATTTTCTATTCTATATAAGAAAAAATTGAGAATTCGCATTAACGTGTATGGAACAATAATCCCCGAAAAATAACTAATCCAAGCCCCTTTTCCCTTGCATGCTGAAAATGATGTGTGTTAGAAAATATTTCTAAATGACTAGAAAAATTAATGGATATGAATATGTCACGCATTACCAGGCCATGAGCCAAATATTTACCAATATATAAAAAATATATAACATCACACAACCAGTGTATCACCAGAGGTGAACTAATTTCTAACTTTAATAGAACAAATCAATAATATCTATCACACCCTCGGCACTTGGGCATCCACAATGAATTGTTTTGAAAATCCCATGAATAAGCTCTTGAATAAGGTCATACTCATCTTATTCTGATTTCTTCCTCTACGAAATAATATGATAATGGAAAAAAAGAAAATATCTCTAATACCACGTTTTAATATCCAAGCCCAGGTGCCACACTCCAGTGCCCTAGATCCCATCTGTAAAATGCCCTTTTGCGCGTCTCCCTATACCCTAGTGGCTGTCAACTTGTAGGTCAGTTGCAATATAAATTTTGGGGAGACTATAACCTTTTTTATCAGAGAAATTCACCAATAGAAAAAAATAAACAATATATGAATAACATATAACCAGAAATAGAACAGAACCCAGATCAGAAGATATCCAAAACTAGAGATAACAATATAAAAAATGAACTATAGATATTATATTCTAAATATTTCCAAAGTGTTAAAAATAAAAATCAAAAGATAATAAATTAATAATTCCCCAATTTTTCATAACTCATGCATGGTTTCCTCATCAATTCTCCATCAAAATTATGAAATAAACATAAGTCATTTTCATATATCATATACATAAAATAAAAAATCTATTCGGCTTTCAAACAGTAAGCTTTAGTTGCTTGTGAGTAAATCTCAGTAGGCCACCCCAATAGTTCCTAAAACAATTATCTGTAACTAAAACTATAAGAAGTAGCAAAAAAAATTATTATAATTCATATTTAAACAATTACCACATTATCATTTACAATTTCTTTAACCACATAATCCCTTGGGTTCCCGATTACACCAGAACCTCAATACCTGTTTTGACCCATTCAGAGCCTTTATCATTTGACATTATTAAAGAAAAAACCATTTAAAAAATGGGCCTTAATTATCCATTTAATTTCACATCATAATACTATTCATTGAACCATACTCTAAGGAATGTATTTTGGGTGTAGATCATCATATATAGTTCCCCATTAGTAATTAGACCATCTATCCCAGTTGCACACATTGTGGGTATTTGGAGCATCAATCTGAATCCAATTTTTTTGGTATTTTCATAATCAATCCAAATCCCATACAATTTTCATGCATGTGTTGAGTCCTAGAATATAAAGTAAAGGACCCCAGGGGTATTTGGAGCATCAGTCACAATCCCATACCCTGATTTCTCATTCAATGAAAAATATCACATATTTAAAAAATACACATGTATCATATATATCACAAGTGTCACATATATCTCATGTATTACACATAACACATGTATCACATAAATTAATACAAACATTAATTAATCATAAAAGCTCTTTCAATGGATTCAAAAAGTAAATAATTCATTACAATCCCATCAATTAACTCATAAATTATTTTTTCATATTAAATTCATTCATCAATTAAAAAAGTAACTAACCTCGTCAACTACATTAATAATTCAACAAAATGATTATCTTGTAAATCTCAATAATTAAATTGCCAATTAATAAATCTTCACAATTCAATTAATTGTTTCACAAATAAATTAATCCCATTATTTCCATAATTTAAATAAATAATTAATTATGTAAATCCACTACCACAAATATTCCAATAATTAATTAATAAATTAATTATTCATATTCAATGATCTCTATATTTTGATAATTAACTCACAAAACATTATCCCCTCTTCCACAATTCAATACATTGAAAAATAATTCTTCAATTAATTATCCAAATTAAAAAATTTCATTATTTAATCAAATCCCTAATTCCACAACTAATTTGTCAACAAAACTAAATAATTCAATTTAGGAAATGAAATTTATAAACAAACCCTATAAATTCTATAATAACATACATTTAATTGATATCAATAGTATTCTATTTTAATAGTATCCCACCTACAATGATTCGTTGACGAGATATCACCCAACCAAAATCCCCAATTTCATTGGATTGACGATGTATAACGAGATCTAGATATAAAGCATAAATTTGGATAAAAAAAATTAAATATCCCTTAATTCTGTATCTAAATCAATTGTCTTAAATCTAGATTCAAAATATATATATCTATATCTAACAAAATAGTGGATAACTATTGACCAATATAATTGGAGAATAATCAAAGATTAATTGGGAAGAAACCATGTACCCTAATAGATGGATATCATCCATTTGGGCTTTGAATCTCTATGAACGGGGTAAGACATCCTAGGAATCCGTCTATAAGTCTCTATAATTGAGATAAATCGGTTATGGGTTTCCCAAGGGAATATTGTGGTATTAGTTGGGGGTTTAGGAAATTTTTAATAGTTTTTAGGAGATGAAAATCCGACATGAACAATTTGTGACATAGGGCACAGAATTTCCCCAAACCATGCACCTATCTATATGCATCTTCAAGAGGGAACACGTGTTCTCCTAAGGGGGTGGATGGATTGGAAAATAAATTATATATATGAAAAATCCCTCCACACATGGTTTCACATTTTCTTGGCCAAGATGGTTTGTTAGGGATAAACATTCACCGACCATGCACTACCCTCTTTCTCACATTTGTTTTCTCAAATTTTTAACCAAACACACCAAAAAGAAAACCCCAAATAAAGAAACTCGAAATAAGACAAAACATTTCCTATTAATGATCCTGAGGTTCCTATAGAAAAGGCTAATAACTTACACAAGTGTTTTTTAGGATTTACATTTACTATGTGTCATATCCTATTGACATACACCAATGGAATGGGGTGAGCATGATCCTTGTAAGGGAAAGACAAAGTGAGAAATTTATCATCTGATCATGAGGAATATAAATACGTTAAATATGAATAACAATATAAAAATATCATAATAAAATGAGGCATATCATTTTGAAAACAACATGAATCATTACATGTAAATGTGGAGACAAAATTTAAATGATACATTTATATGCATATCACCATGGTTTTTCACCAAGGTGCCAAAAATAATAATTACCATAGTTATTTACCAATAGATCATAAAAAATTTCATCTATATGGATTATATTAATTACATAATTAATTAGATAACTATCTAGGAACACCCATAAAGTTTCATAATTTCATTTTAGATACATTTTGGATAATAAATCATTTTTTTGTAATTAATATACAATTATATACATGATCTATATAAAAGAATTTGAGTAAAAAGTGATAAAAGGGCTGATCATAAAATAATTTATATCCAATGGAAATGGAATGTGGTTTTTGAATATATAAATCTATGATCCAATAAATTATATTATCACAATAATTAATACCTACATATATTAAAATGTTCTTTGTATTCCCAATAAATTAAATATTTATTTAAAAGGAATAAATTTGGATAGTAAATTCAGTAGCATGATCGGTATAAAATATGGGTTTATAGAATGGTGAAATGAGGGGAAACTACGGACTTCCATTGATAAGAAATATTTGTTAGTAAGGGTGGGATAAAAGATGTATCAAAATTGAGTAACGTAACATTTAAAATACAAATACAAATAGTTTTTCTAGAATTAAAGGGAAATTAAAGATACTTCTATTACCTTGAAGAGTTGTTCCTAAAACATGAGTATTGAACATTTAAGTCTTATGGTAACCTTGGGGGACTCTTGGGGTGGAAAACATTGTATAAAATAATGGATGATAAATATTGAGTAAAGTAGAATGGTGATATGGTTGTGTGTTTATTGAAAATGTGGAGAAATTGTTTACTAATTTCCAAATATAGGTCATGAAAATCAAGGTTGAGGAAAATGAGAATTAATTTCTATTCCCAAGTTTTTTTATCACACAAATGAACATTTTAGTAACAATTTATGATATTTTAATCCATTAGAACTAAAGCCCATTTTTAAATACTTCTTTGGGAGAATGAAGTTAAATTATCCAAAAATAAATGTTTTTAAAATCAAATCATCCATTATAGAGTTCAGAAATACATTTATATGTATTGAAATTGACTAAAATAAAATAAAATACATTAAATTAATAAAATAAAATAATTGGGGCACGTATTACAGTTAAATCATTATTTCATAATTAAGAAGTAAATATGATGTAATGAAATAGAATGAAAACCAAAAACTATTATTTTATAATTCAGGAAAAAAATAATTATATTTATAAAATTCTAAAATATTCACCTAACCTTATTTGAACATGATTATTTCAAGTATAATATATATTTTATCAACAAAATATATAAATATGGGAATTTTATATTTTAATTATAAAAATACATATTTATTGACAAATAGATTTTTTAAATAATGTAACATTTCTTACACTTATAATAAAATTCAACACCATTATAATTTTTTTGTCATTTCGATTTAAATTTAATTTCTCTAAAAGATAGTTTCATTAAATAAAATATTATTCAAAATATATGAGTTTATTATAAAATTATATATATTTTCTAAAAAATATAATTATTTTTCATTTACATCCAACAGTAAAATTTACAAAGTTCTCAAACATAATCATACAATATATGAAAAACATTTCTCTCAAAATGAGATCGATAGAATTAAGATTTTATTTATACAAGGGTAATTAAAATTTATATAACTATGGAATCGATATGTGAACTCTTATTAAACCAGTGTACCACTATGGAGAAGGCGTGAGATGGTAGTAATTTCAAGGGCTGATTCAGCTAACATCGACTATGTGGTAATGTCCATCAACCTGACCATCCTTCATATAAGATTTCATTCAATATTATCTTATTAAATCTTCAAATATGCTTGTTTTAGGGAAAACCCTAGCAATGCTACCTCACTCCCACATTTAGGCTAATGGGATTAAAACATCATGACTATACTGGTTGAATACATTTTTTCTTTTTTTCATTAATTGTCCATAGTCATTTCTGCTTATAAAAAAAGTATAATGGTAAATTATTACCGAAAGGTATAATTCAAAATGGTAAAATACAAAAATAGTTATTTTGAAAAATTTCATATTTTAACAAATGTGAAATTATTATTCTAATGGTCACATTTCTACTTATAAATATGACTTCATTCTTCATGTAAAAAATTTACAACAGTTCCTTGAAATATTATAATTTCATTTTTATGATATTGACGGGTTTAATGATATTTTTTTTCTTTTTGTTTCATTTTTTTTTGGTTTTGATGATTTTATCTTGTTATTGTGATCCATATTTTACCATTTATTCTTTTCTATATATTTTTTTCAGTTGTAATTATTTTCATTTTAATTGGATTCAATGTCAACTAATTTAATGTTATTTTTTAATGATATTTGTTCTTTTTGGTTCCTCAATATTTTTTATGTGTATAGTATTATATAATATAAAACAAAATTTATCATGAAAAAATAAAATTTAAACCACATGGGCGGCGACACAAATATAATGACATTTTTTTCATTGTTCAATATCATATTAACAGAATTATAAAAGGTTGTTGGAAAAAAATGATCACATTTATAATTATTTTATTGAAATTGTAGAGGAAAAAAATATAATAAAATACTTGAATGACAGAACGATTTTTTCCATGTCACATATACTTTCAAAAAAATAGTTCATTTAAAATATTAGGGTGTTATATTCTACAACTCTTTAATTAATACCATCCTCACAATCCTACCTTATCCTTGATAAAAATTATTTTAATAGTTAAAAATAATATTCTCGAATACCAACATAATAAAAAGGGTTAATTAAACCACATATTGGAATGAGGGATTGGGAAATATGACAGTCATATATAAGAACACATAAATATGTTTTAAAAAACGAAATCATTTGTGGGATATTAAAATATAGGCATGAAGGAATATGTATATTCAAAATAATTATTGTGATTGAATGATAACATTAATCATAAAAAAGTTAATAATCATGTGAATGTTAATGATGACCAAACTATAAATCAATGAGGTGTAGAAAAGAGCATCAAATCTTCATAAATAAGGGTAATATGATAAATTTTTATTTCACAGTCCATTTCCAAGAGGTGAAGAATTAATTCCCCATCTAAACTGGGAACAAAATAAAATTTATATACATGTTTCTCATCTAATCCATAAATTTAATTTTTTATTTTGTTTCATAAATCAATTATTTTCACCTCTACCTCATCTATTACATGTAATATTATTTATAAAAATTTAATTCCTCAAACACTATAATAAACATTGGATTCACCATGATGTATATAAATCGATGAATGTAATTTCATCTTATCATTACTAAAAAAAATATCAATATCAAAATGTAATATAAAATCCAAAATGAATAAAAAATAATATCATGAAATAATACATTAATCTCCAAAATTCAAAAATAAAAATGTATGGTTCACTAAATATTATTCTATAATCAAATAACCATATATCCCAATTAACCTCTATAACTCGACATTGAAAAAAATTATAACAATTATTTTTTTCTCATTAAATTAATAGAACATAAAAAATTAATATAATTATATTGAAATAACAATCCATGTTAATATTAATGCTTACATATACATCATCCCAATAAAAATTCACTCAAAATATAATTAATCACATAAAATCACATAAATTGAAGCTTCAAGTAGGGATTATTTTCCTTTGACAAGATGATAAACCATAAAATTATATACCCAGGATGGTATCCAAAAATCATAATTTGGCATCACACTATAACATTATAATCACTAAATTTCTCTAAATGCTTTTTATACCAACAATAATAGACCAAAACATACACTCCTTGTTATAATGAAAAAAAATCATCATGAATTTTCTTTTATATGATACTGATAAATGTGAAGAAAATTTAGACATCCAAAACATAGAACATAAAATGGAAATATTGGATCACTTACATATATAAAGGCCTTTTGGGATTGTAGTTTCAAAGAACCATGAAAACATTTTAAATAATAATAACATTTTGTTTATGTGATCATATTTTCAATTATACCCATATTTTTTCCTACATATTTTCTTAAAAATCTCTTATATGATTCATTAAACAAGATACAATTCTACAGAAAACACATTTTACATTACTCATTATAACCATTGTAGTTTCAATATATCAGTGGTGTGAAACAATTATCATTAATGGGAAATATCTGTATTAATAATGGAATTACACTATTGAGAATAAGATGTGTATAAAGACATCATGACATAATCAAAGTGAATTAACATAACATATGATAATAGTTACCCATAAAATTTTGGATAATTAAACATATGACAAGAAAATGACTTATAATAGGTATGAGTCTTGTGAATCAATAATTAAAATCCCTATGATGCCATTAATGATCAATGAAACCATTGAAAACTCAGAGAAAGTATAGATAACATTTTTCTATATTGGATGATTATCATAAAAACTAGTTTTCACTCATGTAAAAATATCCAATGACAAATTAAATTCATTTGAGAGATCTTTGAACATGACTACCTACTTTTCCACTTTTAAGATACTGAACATTAAACAACCCATTAGACAGTTATATTGAGCTCAACCGTTATATAATTTGTATCACGATCACCTATCATATAATCCATATCAGGCTCAACAATAATATAATATAAATTAGTCTCACTTATCATTAGACTCTATTTCAAGATCACCTTTCATCCAAAACAACTTCCAAGTACCATAAATGAATATAACTTATGGTATCCTACATTTGCATGTATAATTTTTACATAATATCATGAAATCCTTTATACAATTATTTAAAAAAGGAAATGAAATGATTACCATGATAATATGTATTAAATTGTTATCATAAGACAAACATATAAATAATATTGATGGTATTAAAATATAATTTTTATATTACAATATAGGAATTATTATATTATAATTACATAGATAAGATTATATTTAAAATTAAATTTTAAAATATTGCTTTAAAAATATAGAAAATACCCTTTACATTCAGCACCTTTGAAAACTAAAGATTAAAATAATATTTTGAAAATACATTTAGTTGAATACAAATATAGAAAAATATAAAGGAAGACTCTAGTTTAAGGAAAATCATATTGGTGGTAATATTTTTTGCTGTCATAAATGATAAAAACAAATAATGAATTCATAATTTTGTAAAACATGTCAAAAGTAATACATGAAACAAATTATAACAAATATCCATTTAATGACATCAAAAATGAGGATATGTATCATGGAAATTATTTTTAAGAAAAAATTTATTTATTTTGAAATTCAATTATTGAAATAATCTAATTTAAATGGTGGAATAACAAGGTTAAAATTCCTTAAAATAATAAAATACAATTTTTTTCAAAACCCCTTTACGAAACTTAAGGAAAACAACATGAAAGAATGAATAGTATAAGGAATATAAATACTATGAGAATAGAAATTATTATTGTGTTTTATTTTAAGATTTATTATATACACGTTATAGATAAATATAGTTGCATCAATCAAAACTGGTCTCTAAGAAGGAATTTTGATATGAGAAACACTTGCAACTCATGTAACATTTGAATAAAAAATCCATTGAATTAAAGAAAATAAAATTAATCACAAAACCCAAAATTTTCATTAAATAATATATTAAAACAGATTAATGATGTATTACGTAAATCATATAAAATAATTAATGGTTTATTCCATGATTTATGTCACAAATAAATAAAATTGAGACAGTAAGATTGCTTAAATATTCTAAAAATTTGAGTCAATATGTCATGAAATGTATAAGATAAAAGTAACATTAAATATAATGACAATTGAGTCATTCTTGATATAATTTCTCAATAGTAATAATATCAACCATATAATATTATTTAGGTTCAAATTACTAGATATCTCTAAAAGAAACAATATTGGTAATAATAATCATTAAAATGATTGTATCATTAAAATTAGAATTAATCAATGATGTTATTGTGTATAAAAAAGTTTAAACCACCCCAATGAACTGGAAATAAAACACAATACAATAATATTTCAATTCGAAAATAAATATGGAATAACAGAGTCTTATATGTATAACTATAACCAAATGAATGGAAATAGTGTCAAGAGAAGCCTTTCTTCCAGCGTTGACTTGCTACATATGTTATTTTAATACATTATAATAAAATAAAATAAATTATTTAATTATTTTAGATACTTATAAAAAATTATTATCATATTTCTAAACCATTAAAAAATTATTTTACTAAAATATTTCATTACATTATCTGTTAAATCAACTTCATGTATTTTGAGGATGTTCGGTTAAAAATTTAAAAATGAAATCAATAAGTTGATTATAGTCAAAATTTATTTGTTCTATCATCTATAAAATAATAATAATTGAATAACTGCACATTGTATCCCTTAAATTAAACTTTATAACCATCCATGAGTTGTTTACATGAAAAATTAATCGCATGGTTTCATGGAGGTGGTAGTACACAAATACACATGAAAGATATTATCATTTTTTAATAGATGGAAGGATACAAAAATAAAATATATTCTTCCTCTAAAGAATGATAATTGTGTCTTCAACACATTATATATATAAATATATTTAATCCACTATTTTATGTAGTAATGACAAGAGGTAGTGGAATGAGAAACATATCACTTCATGTAGGTTGTAATTCACATGTATGCATGATCGATGCTTTCTATTACACACATGATAATAAAGAATGTAAAAAATGGTTTGACAATAATCATAATAATATTTTATTATATGTATGGTACTGATGTTCTTAGTTTGTATTTTTTAACGAATAATTGATGATGGTATTTGAATATATATACATGAAATATTTCGGTGAGTACATATACCATCATCTCAAATAACCCCTTTAGATTACAGAATAATCCATATAGGTTTGGACAATTTTGGGACAAAATGTAACACCCTATCTTTCCACAGTACGTTTACCTTTGAATAATAGAGTATCTTGCATTGTATGCAACTGTGAGTTTTAATACACCACGACCAATTAAACTAGCCGTTATGAATAGTAATACACACTTTTTGGAAATTTTATAAAATTTAATTTTCGAAATGGACTTCATTTTTGGATTCAGAGTATCAGAATTAGCTTAGGGTGATTTTTAGGTATTTTTCCAAAAACATTCAATTTTTTATGAAGAGTGAAAAGCATTGTAATATTATTTTAAACCATATTTTTATTTACATATTTAGTTATTTTATTTCAATTTATTTTACATCAAAACAGATACCTAATTACTATATATGTTCAATGTCATTCATTAGAGTCATTTTATAATAAGTTTAGATATATAAAATTTTATTGAAATTTTTACTGTCTTTTACCCACCTTCAAGGATCATTTAAAAATTTGCCTAAAACACAATTTTACCGCTTCTATGAGTTGAATTTACCAAATATGAGAGTCATGGTTGACATCAATAAGTAAAATGTGGTTTAATAAGTTGAAAATAATTTTTGGTAAATAGTAACTTTTTATTTTTATTTTCCATGGTTAAATGTAAATAGTGTAATTATGGGTAAAAATGATTTTATAATTACCCTAACACATGTATTTATTCTATTGGATAAGTGTAATTCGACTAAAAAAACTTTGGAATAAAATATGACCCCCTTTGGTCCACTTGGATTAGATTCGGACATTTATTATTATTTTATATAAAGAATAGTTAAAATAGTTAAATTCAATGTTTAATAACAAATCCATTTTTAATGTAGGTTTATACAATAGATAAATTCAACTAAAAATATTCTTTATAAATTTAAACATATTTCCTACATAATGGTATTTTATTTATAATTTGTAGGCATTAAATACTTTAATTTATTTATTACACAATGATGATGAAGTAATTACCTTATTAATGAAATATTATAATAATTGATATAATAAATATCCAAATAAATGAATTTGAGACTTTTTAGGAATTAAACTAATTTTATAGGTTAATAAGACATGTTAGGGTTGATTAAATATATTTTTTTCAAATTAAATATGTTGTTATCATTTTCAAAAAAACCAAATACTAAATCGTGTCAAACATGACATTATTGACTTTTTAAAACAAATACAATATTATTAATTGATATAATATTCCTAAAAATCTAAGGTTTAGAAAAATGACTTATATAAGGTTATATGTTGTTATAATTAACCACTTGGGGTTCTATTGTTAGTTTATAGTAAGTTTATTAACCATATAACATAAAATTAAAAAGAGACATGGTAAATGTCAAAAAAATTAACTAATAGTGAAATCTAAAAGATAAGGTTAATATGTTGACCTAAACATGTATAATACCTATTGGTTGATATTTTTTCGACCCATCCGCACCTTAAACTAAAAATAAATCATTTTGGCGCCATTAGAAACCGAAAATCAATTTATTATAAAATTATATTTCAAGCTTTTCCTAAAGTGACCCTCACCTCCATTATTAATGGCTACTTTCCCTTCTCTTAACCTCACACTTCCAAAGCCATTTGGATCAGCCAAACCCTATCCAAATACCATCCCAAAATTCGTCCATTAATCATAGAGTCCTTCTATTGGTCAGAAATCTATCCTAAGGATTCATTTTGATCAAATTAAAAGGAAGAACCCAAAGAACATGTAAATATTTCATCACCTCTATCAAGTTATCATCTTCATCCACATCCTCTTTCTTTTTTGTTTCCATTATAAAATAATTTATACTATATATTATATATATTGTGATGTTTATATAAAAATTATACAACCATATTCATTATTTTATCCATCATATGAATGAAAAAGTCACCATACGTGCATACGTTCGGTTTACTGTATCCACGTCGTGGTGTAGTTTTTCATTCAAACACTTTATTATTTGGATGGGTATAATAATGAGTATAACAGATTTAAATAATAAATATAACATGTTAATGATTCTTTATATATGATATACCATCAAATAACATACTATTTCACCATCAATATAATGATATTGTTGCTCGTGTGTACGTACAGATTACTGTCTCCAAGAACGCGATGAGATTCATTCCCCATCATAATCATTCAAGAATAATTTTCATTTTATGATTAAAAATTATGTCTAAAAACTTAATATAATTCTGTATATTAATATAATACATCCTATCCCTAACAAACATGGCTTACGTAACTGGTTATATAAAGGAAAATGAATTAGTTAATAACCAAAACGATAATACTACTAAAATATTGTTGACAATGTAATATTAGAGGATTATAGATGATATCATATTTATGTACATAGTTCATGTATAATTTGATAACAATGTTTTAACTATTATATAGGATTTTAACATACCATCGACTAAGGAAATGTTCAAGGTAAGGGTTAATTCTACAATCTCTTTACTTATCTGAGGTTGTAAATACGTAAGTATCTACGGGGACCTCTTAATCATCCTCATCCGTTTTTTCTTAAAAATTTACTTCAAAACATTCTTAGTATTAGTTATACTACATGTTAATGTAATTTATACCCTTATTTTACTATATATGTTTTCAAATTAATCTTTTCATCTTTTTCCAGACAAGGAACTTTATGACCTTTTTGACAAAATTAAGGTAAGAATGACTTTTGTTATCTTATACGGTGGGTGCGGCTATTATCTGACATTATAACATCGTCAAATATTCCCATACAATCTTATAATAATATTCTAAAAATAAATGTTTTCTTTTTTAATAATATAACTTTTAAATTATTTCAAAATAGAAAGTGATATTGCTCTAAAAACGTTTTTATTTCATCTATGTCAACATCATTTGATGGATTTTAAGCTTGTTGGAAGTTGATTTATTATGTTACAATACTTCCATAATGTATTGAAGGATTTGTGAAATTTTTTATGATAGATGTGTTATTTTTACACTATTCATGGTTTATGGATAATGTATTGACATTTCGTATGCATGTTTTAATATGAATGTTAATGTTATGATTAAACCTTTTCATGTGAGGAATGAATTGGAATCAGTAAGTGACGGGTGGAGCCCACTTGAGATCCTTGATGCATCAATGGGTCTCATGGGACAAAAAAGTGTCTTGGAACAAGGCCTTGACAAAATCATATTTGTAGTCTTGGCACAAGGCCTTGACTATGTGGTTATGAAGTCTAGAATTATGCATTCCATTATTATGAAAGTGGCTATTGATATTGCTTGTGATTATTCAACTAAAATAATATCCTTGTGAATAATTAAATGAAATTATTTGATTTTATCTTTTCTATATAATGTTGTAATTTATGTTTAAAAAGGTTTTTGTTTTAGTCTTATACACTGCCTTATATGTTTATGATTATTTATGAATGTTTCTATTATATTTTTATACTTACATAGCATCTGAGCTCACCCCTTTATATGTTTTGTTTTTCCGTGGATGTGAAGATGTATTTTATGGTTTCCATGCTGGATAGGATAAGGATATAAGTGTGTTCAAAAGGGGACCAAATGATGATGAATTTTTTATTTCATAATGTAATGAAAACTTATGAATGTATCTTGTACTTCCAAAGATAATAAACTAATCGGTCATTCAAGATTGGATACACTCTGATCATGCCAATGTTATGTAGTAATGCAACAACTCTAGGTAACTGGGTTTGGGGTGTTACATTTGGTATTAGAGGAAGTTTTTTACAATCCTTGGAAGCTAGATTTAGAAAAACTCTTATTAGAGAACATTACCCAATGATATACTTTGAGGATTAGTATAGAAGAACATCCATGAATTTTGGTAATTTAGAGATTTTGTGAGTTTTCAAACAAATACATCCATGTCTGGATATGAGTAGGTAGAGGCAGCTCTGGAAAAGATATACCTAGGGGTAAAACCTGAAAACACTACTTTAATAGAGACTCAAATGGGAACTGGTGCACGACAACGATCATTGCTGCACTCTTGGTTACGGCACTCCTGGGAGATATGCATAGGATAATTATCATTTTCATTACAACCCATTATCATGTTTTTATGAGTATATACGTCCTAAATGAAAATATTTTTATGATTATGGATTATATCCAAAAAAAATTCATTTTATGTTATGTGTTTTACAAGTTTGAAATTATGAATTGCGATTAATAAACTAATCTATTGTATTCTATTTTTTAGAAATGGTGCCTAGTGGAAGGAATGAAATCCCTATCAATGCACTTAATCCATGTAGTTATTGACCTCCAAATCAAGAAAATTATAGTGGTGCTGGTGATTCAATAAGTGCTGATCATCTTATCAACATACTGTGACAACTCACCCATGTTTTGAATAATAACCTTACCCGTATGGAGCACCCTGATCCACAACATCGAGGTTCAATGTTAGACCGCTTCATGAGGAAACAACCACCCAACATCAGTAGGAGTACAGATCCATTAGTAGATGAGAAATGGATATGTTTCTTAGAGAAAATATTTCATGCTTTGGGGAGTAGAGAAAGTGAAAACATTGTCATAGAATTTTATCACCTAATGGGAGATGTAGATCAATCGTGGTCATTAATCCAAAACACAATGGAATATAAAGAAGTATCGAACATGCAATGGGGGAGTTTAAAGATATTTTATAATAAAAATACTTTCCTAGTGACCATCAAGAAGATATGGAAAGACAATTTATGACTGTGAGGAAAAAGGAGGATGAGAATGTGGCAAATAATGAGGCTAACTTTACAAGTATAGCAAGGCATGCATCAGATTATACATGTACCCCAAGGAGTAAGACTGATTGATTCATTGATGGGTTAAAACCATTTCTCCATCAATAATTAGTCTCAAAAACCTTTATAATTATATGAAGATATAGTCTCATGCACTATCAAGACAGAATAAGAATTCTCCAAATCATATGACTTTAAATAAATGAAAGATAAAAAGAGATCTGCTAAAAACTCTGGAAATGGAAATGAGGGGAAGAATGGAAAATTTGAATATGTATCCTATGGAAAATGGTGGAAGCAACACCTCGGAACTTTCCTAAAGGGAATGGGAATATATTACAAGTGTGGATAAAAATTCCACCATGCTCATCATTTCAAGGGGAAGAAAGAGGTTGTCAATGTTGAGTGCTACAATTGTAGAGAAAAGGGGCATTATTCAAATGAATTTCCTAAGAACCAAGGGAAATTACCACTGAAAATTCCAATGGTGAAATGCGATGTTTATGTGATCACTATTGTGGAGGTTGTATAAGGCCCCAACCTTAAACCTTACTTAATCATGAGTTATTACAAGATTACACATTGATGATCTTTTCAGATTTAGAGTTTTAGAGAATTAGATCATAAAACATGCATTACATTCCACATTTAAACAAAGTGGTTACATAAAAGACAGTATTCATTCTTCCCATCAACGGAAACATATTTAATATAAAACTTGGATTCTTTCTTGACACTTCCTTGACACTATCATCATATCATGTACCTTTCCCTTGACCTGTGAAAAACATTTCAAATAAACTTGGGATGAGCATAAAATGCTCAGTAAGGGTTATAAAAAAATATGGAAATAAAACATGAGTTCATATATACATAAGAATGAAATCATACTTTACCCATAAAACATAGGCACTTTAACATACCTCATCAAATCATGAATAAATCATAGAAATCATAAGACATAAAGGTAACTTGAGGCATTCATAACATTCTTACGTAGGGAGTAACCCTCTTGGTTATGTTTGGAATACCCATCACAGTATATTTCCTAAATCTTTTCGGAGAAACCTTAACGTTTCACTCCTATTCATTACCCAATGCATTGGAGAGCTATATCGGGCTCACCCGCCCTTAGTCCATCACGGAACCACCCGTCTTCATAATAATGCCCAAGAACCTCAACATAATCGTATCACATAAAACATGCATAAAGGAAACATAACATTTCCACCTTTCAATCACAAGATATCAATACAACACATTGATATAAAAACATTATGAAAAAAATTTTCAATACCAAAATAAAAGAAAAGTAAAACATGGTATTTATTTTTCTTTTAAAAAAATGCTATGGCTTGTAGAGGAATCCGAAACTCAAATAATGGTCACGACGGCAGAGAAGTCGTTGTCGCCGCATACGTACGACAAAAACATTCCCTTTTGTTGTTTAATAAACACTTCATATAAAAAATATTTCGTTTGAATAAACATAAAAGTCAAAGGGGTTTATACACCGTATAAAATAAGGTTGTGTATAAAATAGAATATGCCTCAATGAAAGGAGATTGAGACGAAGTCCCTTACAAAGACGGTATCCTTGGTTTAAGGATAAATCAATTACATAATTATGTGTGACAAATGAATACACCAAATATTAGTGGATATTAAGTGTAAAATAATCAAAGGTCATTCACACAAATTCAAAGGATGACATATTCAATAACTACATGTTGAACCCAATGAAATCGAAATTGGGTTAAGAAGTTCCCTTGATAGCCTAACGACGTCACATCAAAATGAGTTGATGAGAGATAAAAAAAGGGTATCTCATCACTTGGACATAAAATTTAAATCAATAAGGATATATGAGAACATATACCAACATAACAATATGTAAATTAAATGACCCAACAAAAGAAGTCTTTTAAAAAGAGGAGGGTGAAAGGTTCCATTACCGACATGGGTATCTTTCGAAACATACGCCCCGTGAAAGAAGAACAATACAACATTGATGTAAATAATCATAAATGAAATAATATTACACAATGAGTAAAATAATGGTCAGTACATACACCACTCAAAGTAAATTGTGGAAAATGTAGCATAAATCTCATAGGATTAAAAGTGAGAAGAAAAATCCCTTACGAAAACTCGGCCGCCTAACGGTGCCACTTAAAACTTCCAAAAATGGATTGATGAGATCAAATATGGTATCTCATCACATTACAATAAAATTTATAGCAAGAGGAATATAAAATAACATACCCCATAATAACAAATAGGAGCTTAAAAGAAGTGACATAAAGGAGAGTACTTAAAAAGAAAGAGAGATGTTAGATCTCTTACGAAAATTTGGCAGCCTAACGGCGCCACTCAAAACTTCCAAAATGGATTGATGAGAGAGAATAGGGTCTATCATCATATGAAAATAAAAATTACAGTAAGATTAATATAAAAGAACATCCCAATCACAAGAAATATGAGCTTATAAGGAATGACATAAGAGAGTGTACTTAAAAAGAAAAAGAGGAGTAGGATCCCTTACCTCAAGTCCAACTTGTCTTGTTCATTTCATTATATTCCTGAATAATAAACTTTGGTCAATTAATAATTTATTAAATACCTCTTATAAATATTATTATTCAGTTCATATCACAAATTTTAATTTTATAATAATTGGTTAATAATATGAGTTCATATCAGACGTTTTTGTCGATGTTTGGTACCTGAGTATAAAATTGAACTTGTTGGAAAATAATTTTCCATGTAGTTATAGGTACATCATATCCAGAATAGTATTGATGTTTTAAATATCATATATATCCAGTATATATTCATTTTATACTATTACTTAGAATTTGGAGATAAAAAACGAAAAGCACCGTTCATGGAGATGGTAGGCGTACGTACGCTTGAACGCTACTTTCATTTTTTTGCCATATTAATGGAATTAAATAAAAATGAGAGAGAGATATATATATGTTATAATTCCAGAATGATATCCATAATATAGATGTAATATATTACATATATATCCATTATATATATGTACTTATAATATTACATAACATTTTGAGATAAGAAATGAAATGTATCGTTCATGGAGACGGTAAGCCGTACGTACGCATGAACGCTACTTCCATTTCTATTTATTATTTAATGGAATTAAAACATAATGATACATAATATTATTTTAATTCCATTATGGTATCATATATAATATCATTAAATATATCCTTTATATGTACCACATATGGTATTAACGAATCAAATCACTTTGAGGGGGCGGTAGTCCGCACTTCCTTAAATGAAGATATCGCGTTTACCCATAATGGAAACCATAAAGGTATGCCATAATTGAAAAATACAGAAGATTAAGTAAAAAATAAACATATTAGATATCATATATAAATATAGTGTCATCATAATGGCCACCTTTTAAGGTGTTAGAAGAATGTTGAACAATCATCGTTTCGGGAGGCAGAAATTTTCCATCCACGGAAACAGTATGTTCTTTAACCATTAGATGTAGGTGTGTGTAAGTGTAGCTCGAATACTTATTATAAAAACATCCTAGTATATTGAAGATACTGTATTTTTTACAAAATAAATTAATAAAAAGAGTTTAGGGGGTTGGAGAAGCAATATAAAACAAAAGGACACAAGTGAAGACATTACCTTAAAATCGGGTAACTCCCTTTGGTTTGAGCTCAAAGGCATATTTGGGAAGACTTCTGCCAAAATTGAGGCTTCAATTAGTAATAGAGGGAAGTGGAGAGACAAAATGGGCAGGGGTTGGCCGAGCCAAAGGCTTTGGGAGTGTGGGTAAGGAGGTAGAGGTGGGGGCCTTTTATAAGAGGAGAGGAGGGGCACTCTTGTAAAGTTACAAAATGTTACTTTATATTCAAAAGAGTTTCGGATTTTAAAGGTCCCACATTGATGTATTTCTAGGATAAGGTGATAAGGGTTCGAAATCCACTCATCCAATAGGTTTTGGACATGTGTAGGGCTTAGATATTACATTATATTTCCATTTTATTTAAATCGTTAAATAATGAGGTCATCGCTGCATCATCATGATGTCATAAATAATTTAATTTATTTAATGTCTAAAAATTATAAAAAAAAATACTATGATGTAGTAAATCTTTTTATCTTAACAATGACTTTTTATAGTCAAAAATATGACTTGTATAACCTCATGTAAAAATTGTTTTAGTAAAACATCTCATTTTTGTGTCATTTTTACTTTAACATTAAATAAAAAGATATTTATGTCATTTCCCAATAGAAGTGGCTCCATGGGGTCCCCAAGTTGACCCATGGATTTTCTTGGTCGTCCATGACACATCCAATGAGGGTAGGACATGTGTCTAGATCATTTCATTTTATTAAAACATTATTCATACCATAAGCTACACTAATTACCTCTAATGGCGATTAAAAACATAATAAGTTACTATTCACCAAAAAATTATTTTTATCCCATTGAACCACATTTTACTTCTTAATGACAACCATTTATGTCGGATTTTTGAAATTCAAAACAAAAAGATGGAAAAATTTCATTTAAACGGAAAAATCAGTTTTTATAAGTACCACTTAGTGGTTTCACTATTCATCAAAAATTGATGTTTTTCAGAAAAATCCCAAAAATTCACCCTAAGCTATATTTGATATTCAGAATTAAAAAATGAATTCTATTTTAAAAAATTAGAAACATTTAAGTCACATTAATTAATTTAATAATTAATTCCCGTTGTTAGAGAAAATAGCGTGTTTTTATGAAACAATAAGTATCAAAAGATTGACAGTAGTTTAAGTCTGATCTCAAAGTGAAATTAATTCCAACGACCACTATTGGATTTAATGGTAAAAATATATTCTAATTTCAATTTAAAATAAATTCAAAATATAATCTAATCACATAAATAAATTATATTAAAAAGAGGTTTTGAATTAAAATACAACATTTTACACTATTCATTAAAAAAAATGAACTTTATCGGAATGATACCAAAAATTTACACAAAGTAAATTTTGATGTCCCAATTCTTAAGAAGAGTTTTATTTGGTCCAATAGAATGTATAAGAGTGAACAAAACTATATTTAATAATGGTTCTCCATCAAAAGGTGATAAGTGAACCTTTAGTGAAAACTAGGGCATATACGCCTAAAATTGAATTCTTTCCGTATTTTAAGCCTTTATCTTTTATTGGATAAATGTAAAAACATTTAAAAACATATATAATCATATTTTAGTTATTTCTATCCATTTCCGCCAATACAACGGCTACATGTTAACTACCATTTAAAATAATTTTATTTTATTATTAGAGTGCAATGTAAGATTCCCAAGAAACTCGTTGTTGTGTGTTGGGTACACCATCGATCATAGCGTCCCCATTAAAGTCATATTAATATTTTATTCACAAATATGGATAAATATGAAAATGTAATATTCTTTATTTACCTGGGGTGTTACATCCTTCCCCCCTTTTGGGAATTGCGTCCTCACAATTTTTGAAAATTGAGCTTGGAAACATCCTTGAAAGTCCCACACCGGAACAAGAGTCTGTAAAACAATCACTTTAAAATAAAGGAAGATAAGTACAGAGGTCACCCGAGTTAAACCATGCTAGGATTCCATGTAGAAAAACATGGACATGGAAGAAAAAGCAAAGGGTCATGTTCTTGAGGGAGAGTGATAGTAAACATGTCTAGGAGAAAGTTAACCATAAGAAAATTACAAACTTGTGATGGGTTAAACGGTATTCGATTCCCCAGTAGGAAAAGTTAATAGACAACATTTTTGTTTTAAGTTACTTTTTATTGAGCAATTTATTCATAAGGAAACATAATCACTTATCATGTTGTCTTTCAACTTTTACTATATTTCTTAATCAAACTCATATTTTTTTTCCAAAATAAGAGTATTTAGGGAGACTTGTTCGCATTAAGAGTACTATAATCAGCTTCTAGAGAATCACCTAATCCACCAAAGAGAACTATATACTTCCCATGTCTTTAGGCTTTAACCAAAACCAAAACCAGAAAAAGGTTAGTACATGGTTAGATAATCCAGTAAAGGATAACCCTTTAAAAACAAAATCTATGCTTAATCTCCAAAATTTGTCCAACAAAACCCAAAGTTCAACGAGGGCCATCCGATAAACAATTTGTCCATAAAATTCTTCAAAGTAAACCTGTCTAAGATTGAAACCCAAATATTTGAAGGATTTAGTCACATAGTCTTCCAAGTTAAATCGTAACATTTATCTCCAATCAACATCAGTCGCTCCTAAAGTCTCGTATTGAAAAGTAATTAACCTAATCACATATCCTCCATGATAGGTTAATCATTTTCATAAATAACCCAAAATCAACTTACTCTTAATTCATAAAATCATATAACTAAAAGAATCAATCAAACTAACCAAGGACTTCAAGTAGTCCAGTGGTAGGCGATAAATACCAGTCGCACTTTGGTTGTGGGTTCGATTCCCATGGCTTTGTCTAACGCGATGGTTTGTCACACGGTCCGCGTGTTGTCCTTTTTCCAAAACTATATAATTCTTAAAACATTCTCCAAAATGAGATAAAATCTTCAAAAATAATCATAACATATTTTAACCTCACGTTTATCTCATGCCTTTCATTTTCCATCATATCATATAATAACCCATAATTACCTCAAAAGTAAGGATCATATAAACTCTAATGGTTACCTTTATAATTATTACCTGAACTTCCACATCAATTGGTCATCTTGTACATGATGCATTACAGAACATACCAAGGTTCAAGTGGTTGATCATGACTCCTTGATAGTTGTTTTAGAACAACCACGAGTTTCCTCATTGAATCCCCCATTTTATCTAGTCTCTTAATTAGAGAACCACCAAAGTTTCCTTCAAACCTGTTGTCTCTTCGGTGCCTGCTAGATCCATCCATTCACTAAAAACAGAAATGTCAGTGTGAGTATATCCACAAAACCATCATGTACTAATGAGGAAGATAACCACTAAGATATACTTACTTATTCACTTTATCTAAAACAAGGACTCTTTCTGAAATCCTAACCATTATGGTAATGTCACTTATGCTTAAAGAATAACCTAACCTCTAAAGTTATCTAAAATGACCTTTGATAGCAACTATAAGGCCCCAGCCTTAAACCTTACTTAATATTGAGTTATTACAAGATTACACATTGAGGATCTTTTCAGGTTTAGAGTTTTAGAGAATTAGATCATGAAACTTGCATTACATTCCACATTTAAACAAAGTGGTTACATAAAAGACAGTATTAATTCCTCACATCAACAGAAACATATTTAAAATAAAACATGGATTCTTTCTTGACACTTCCTTGACACTATCATCATATCATGTAAATTTCCCTTGACCTGTGAAAAAAAATTCAAAAAAACTTGGGATGAGCATAAAAAGCTCAGTAAGGGTTATAAAAAAAATATGGAAAGGAAACATGAGTTCATATATACATAAGAATGAAATCATACTTTACCCATAAAACATAGGCACTTTAACATACCTCATCAAATCATGAATAAATCATAGAAATCATAAGACATAAAGGAAACTTGAGGCATTCATAAAATTCTTACGTAGGGAGTAACCGTCTTGGTTACGTTTGGAATACCCATCACAGTATATTCCCTAAATCTCTTTGGAGAAACCTTAAGGTTTCACTCCTTTGTGTTACCCAATGCATTGGAGATCTATATCGGGCTCACCCGCCCTTAGTCTATCACGGAACCACCGACTTCATAATAATGCCCAAGAACCTCAACATAATCGTATCACATAAAACATGCATAAAGTAAACATAACATTTCCACCTTTCAATCAAAAGATATAAATACAACACATTGATATAAAAACATTATGAAAACAATTTTCAATACCAAAATAAAAGAAAAGTAAAACATGGTATTTATTTTTCTTTTAAAAAAAAGTTGTGGCTTGTAGAGGAAGCCGAAACTCAAATAATGGTCACGACGGTGGAGAAGTCGTTGTCACCGCATACGTACGACAAAAACATTCCCTTTTGTCGTTTAATAAACACTTCGTATAAAAAATATTCCTTTTGAATAAACGTTAATGTAAAAGGGGTTTATACACCGTATATAAGAAGGTTGTGTATAAAACAGAATATGCCTCAATGAAAGGAGATTGAGACGAAGTCCCTTACAAAGATGGTATCCTTGGATTAAGGATAAATCAATTATATAATTATGTGTGACAAACGAATACACAAAATATAAGTGTATATTATGTGTAAAATAATCAAAGGTCATTCACACATATTCAAAGGATGACATATTCAATAACTACATGTTGAACCCAAAGAAATCGAAATTGGGTTAAGAAGTTCCCTTGACAGCCTAACGACGTCACATTAAAATGAGTTGATGAGAGACAAAAAAAAGGGTATCTCATCACTTGGACATAAAATTTACATCAATAAGGATATATGAGAACATATCCCAACATAAAAATATGTAAATTATATGACCCAACAAAAGAAGTCTTTTAAAAAGAGGAGGGTGAAAGGTTCCCTTACCGACATGGGTATCTTTCGAAACATACGCCCCGTGAAAGAAGGACAATAAAACTTTGATGTAAATACTCATAAATGAAAGAATATTACACAATGAGTAAAATAATGGTCTGTACATATACCACTCAAAGGAAATTGTGGAAAATGTAGCATAAATCTAACAGGAATAAAAGTAATATGAAAAATCCCTTACGAAAACTCGGCAGCCTAACGGCGCCACTTAAAACTTCCAAAAATGGATTGATGAGATAAAATAGGGTATCTCATCACATTACAATAAAATTTAATGAAATAGGAATATAAAAGAACTTCCCCCATCATAACAAATAGGAGCTTAAAAGAAGTGACATAAAGGAGAGTACTTAAAAAGTAAGAGAGAGGTTAGATCTCTTACGAAAATTTGGTAGCCTAACGGCGCCACTCAAAACTTCCAAAATGGATTGATGAGATAGAATAGGGTCTCTCATCATATGAACATAAAAATTACAGTAAGAGTAATATAAAATAACATCCCAATCACAAGAAAGACGAGCTTAGAAGGAATGACATAAAAGAGTGTACTTAAAATGAAAAAGAGGAGTAGGATCCCTTACCTCAAGTCCAACTTATCTTGTTCATTTCATTATATTCCTGAATAATAAACTTTAGTAAATTTATAATTGATTAAATACCTCTTATAAATATTATTATTCAGATCATATCACATATGTTAATGTTATAATAATTTGTTAATAATATGAGTTAATATCAGACATTTTTGTCGATGTTTGGTACATGAGTCTAAAATTGAACTTGTTGGAATATAATTTTCCATGTAGTTATAGGTACATCATATCCCGAATAGTATTGATGTTTTAAATATCATATATATCCAGTATATATTCATTTTATACTATTCCTTATAATTTGGAGGTAAAAAACGAAAAGCACCGTTCATGGAGATGGTAGGCCGTACGTACGCATGAACGCTACTTTCATTTTTGTGTCATATTAATGGAATTAAAACAAAATGAGAGAGATATATATATATATGTTATAATTCCAGAATTGTATCCATAATTTAGATGTAATATATTATATATATATCCATTATATATATGTACTTATAATATTACATAACATTTTGAGATAAGAAATGAAATGTAACGTTCATGGAGACAGTAAGCCGTATGTACGCATGAACGCTACTTCCATTTATATTTCATATTTAATGTAATTAAAACATAATGATACATAATTTATCTTAATTATAGTATGGTATAATATATAATATCATTAAATATATCCTTTATACGTACCACATATGGTATTAATGAATCAAATCACTTTGAGGGGGCGGTAGTCTGCACATCCTTAAATTAAGATATCACATATACCCATAATGGAAACCAAAAAGGTACTCCATAAATGAAAAATACAGAAGCTTAAGTAAAACATAAACATATTAGATATCATATATAAATATATTGTCATCTTAATGTCCACCTTTGAAGGTGTTATAAGAATGTTGAACAATCATCGTTTCGGGAGGCAAAAATTCTCCATCCACGGAAACAATATATTCTTTAACCATTAGATGTAGGTGTGTGTAAGTGTAGCTCGAATCCTTATTATAACAATATCCTAGTATATTGAAGATACTGTATTTGTTACAAAATAAATGAATAAAAAGATTTTAGGGGGTTGGAGAAGAAAAATAAAACAAAAGGACACAAGTGAAGACATTACCTTAAAATCGGGTAACTCCTTTTGGTTTGAGCTCAAAGGATTTTTTGGGAAGACATCTGCCCAATGTGAGGCTTCAAGTAGTAATATAGGGAAGTGTAGAGACAAAATTTTCAGGGTTTGGCCGATCCAAATGCTTTGGGAGTGTGGGTAAGGAGGTAGAGGTGGGGGCCTTTTATAAGAGGAGAGGAGGGGCACTCTTGTAAAGTTACAAAATGTTACTTTATATTCAAAAGAGTTTCGGATTTTAAAGGTCCCACATTGATGTATTTCGAGGATAAGGTGATAAGGGTTCTAAATACACTCATCAAATAGGTTTTGGACATGTGTAGGGCTTAGATATTACATTATATTTCCATTTTATTTAAATCGTTAAATAATGAGGTCATCGCTGAATCATCATGATGTCATAAATAATTTAATTTATTTAATGTCTAAAAATTATAAAAAAATACTATGATGTAGGAAATATTTTTATCTTTCCAATGACTATTTATAGTCAAAAATATAACTTGTATAACCTCATGTAAAAATTGTTTTAGTAAAACATCTCATTTTTGTGTCATTTTTACTTTAACATTAAATAAAAAGATATTTATGTAATTTCCCAATGAAAGTGGCTCCATGGGGTCCCCAAGTTGACCCATGGATTTTCTTGGTCCTCCATGACACATCCAATGACGGTAGGACATGTGTCTATGTCATTTCATTTTATTAAAACATTATTCTTACCATAAACAACACTAATTACCTCTAATCGCGATTAAAAACTTAATAAGTTACTATTCACCAAAAAATTATTTTTATCCCATTGAACCACATTTTACTTCTTAATGACAGCCTTTTATGTCGGATTTTTGAAATTAAAAACACAAAGATGGAAAAATTTCATTTAAACGGAAAAATCAGTTTTTATAAGTACCACTTAGTGGTTTCACTATTCATCAAAAATTGAAGTTTTTCAGAAAAATACCAAAAAATCACCCTAAGCTATATTTGATATTCAGAATTCAAAAATGAAGTCTATTTTACAAAATTCAAAACATATAGGTCACATTAATTAATTTAATAATTAATTGCCGTTGTCAGAGAAAATAGCGTGTTTTTATGAAACAATAAGTATCAAAAGATTGACACTAGTTTAAGTCTAATTTCAAAGTGAAATTAATTCCAACGAACACTATTGGATTTAATAGTAATAATATATTCTAATTTCACTTTAAAACCAATTCAAAATATAATCTAATCACATAAATAAATTAGATTAAAAAGAGGTTTTGAATTAAAATACAACATTTTACACTATTCATTAAAAAAATGAACTTTATCGGAAAGATACAAAAATTTACACAAAGTAAATTTTGATGTCCCAATTCTTAAGAAGAGTTTTATTTGGTCCAATAGAATGCATAAGAGTGAACAAAACTATATTTAATGACGGTTCTCCATCAAAAGGCGATAAGTGAACCTTTAGTGAAAACTAGGTCATATACGCCTAAAATTGAATTCTTTCCGTATTTTAAGCCTTTATCTTTTATTGGATAAATGTAAAAACATTTAAAAACATATATAATAATATTTTAGTTATTTATATCCATTCCCGCCAATACAACGGCTACATGTTAACTACCATTTAAAATAATATTATTTTATTATTAGAGTGCAATCTAAGATTCCCAAGAAACTCGTTGTTGCGTGTTGGGTACACCATCGAGCATAGCGTCCCCTTTAATGTTATATTAATATTTTATTCAAAAATATGGATAAATATGAAAATGTAATATTCTTTATTTACCTGGGGTGTTACAGGTTGAATCTTTGAAAGACGAGGGGATTGGTAATTTAATGGTTTCCTCAATTTTAGCCAATGATTTATTTGATTCTGGATCATCTCATTGTTTCATATCTTCCCATTTTTCTAAGAAAATTAGATATTTTCAATTTAACTTAACAAGGGAGTTGTTAGTCAAATCTCCTAAGGGAAGTATCATCACAATAATCTTTTGTGAATCAGTTCCCATTAGGGCATATAAATTTTCTTTATATGCTAATCTCATCATCATACCCATGATTGAATTTGATATAATGCTCAGAATGGATTGGCTTTCAAACAATGATGCAGAAATTTATTGTAAGAAGTAGGAAGTTACAATTTTCAAGGATGATAAGGAGTACCTTATCTTTAGAGTAGAAACATAACCACCTAATTCTTATCTAGATCCACCCCATGTAGCTCTACTAAATTCAATTACTGGGGAAGAAGAGAATGAAATATCTATGGGTGAGGAAAAGAGTGATCGAATATAGGATGTACCTATTGTGCCAGAATATGTTGATATGTTTCCAAAGTAGTTACCTAAAAATCCTCCAGAATGAGAAATTTGTTTTTCTAATGATTTTATTCCTTGTCCAAGGCCCATATTAAAGACCCCTTATAGAATATCCACTATGTAACTAGTGGAACTAAAGAAATAACTTGAGGAAATGAGTAATAAGGGATTTATTCGCCCTAGTGTTTCTCTATGGAGAGCCCCTTTCCTTTTTGTTAAAGATAATGATGGATCTATGAGGTTGTGTGTTTACTATAGGGAGATCAATGCTATAACAATAAATAACCAGTATCCCCTACCTCACATTGATTATTTATTCGACCAACTTCATAGAGCTCAATATTTTTCAATGATTGACCTTTTATATTGATATCATCAGTTTTGTGTGAAGAATGAATACATTCCCAAAACAATGTTTCGAACTAGGTACGAGCATTATGAGTTTACAGTAAGGCCTTTTTCATTGACTATTTCACCCTTTGTCTTCATTGATATAAAAAATTGAGTTTTCAAGGAATATCTTGATGACATTGAATTTGTATTTATTGGTGATATCTTGTAATACTCTAAGAGATAATGAGACCATGAAAATCACATGTGCACTATTATAAAAACCCTCAGAAGAAATGAATTATATAGAAAGTTTTGCAATTTTGAATTTTGGCTCCAAGAGAATTCATTCCTTGGACATATTGTGTCTAAGGATGGAATCTTTGTTGATCCTTCAAAGATCAAGTAAATCCTTGAATGGCCAGCACCGACGAGTATAACGTAGGTGCGCAGTTTTATTGGTTTAAAAGGTTATTATTGATGCTTCGTATTGAATTTTACCTAGTTTGCTAACCCATTAACCATGCTCACATGTAAAGGTGTTAAATTTGTTTGGACAAATGATTTTGAAGAATGTTTTGAATAATTGAAGATAAGATTAGTCAATGCTTCAATATTGACTCAACCATTATTGAACAATGGCTTTGTTATTTATAATTATTTTTCAGAGAAAGGACTTGGTTATGTCCTTATGCAGAATGGTAGAGTTATT
Organism: Viscum album; assembly: GCA_963277665.1. NCBI lineage: Eukaryota > Viridiplantae > Streptophyta > Magnoliopsida > Santalales > Viscaceae > Viscum > Viscum album. The sequence goes on along the minus strand of OY728120.1, from coordinate 1,871,917,250 downwards.
GTCTATGAATGAAGACATGTAAAAATTAATGATAAAAAATATCCCACTCATGATCATGAGTTAGTAGCTTTAATCTATGCTCTTAAAATAATGGAGACACTATATTTTCTGTGAAAAATGTGAGATTTATACTGATCAACAGGGTTAGATGTATATTTTCTCACAAAAAGAACTCAGTATGAGGAAAATGAGATAGCTTGAACTACTCAAGGATTATGATTTCACTATACAGTACCAACCACGGAAGGAAGATAAGGTGGAAGATGATTTGAACATAAATGATCATGGATTTTTTAACAAGATGAGTGTTGAAATGGATCCTATATACATTAATCTAGTATTGATGGATACAGGAATAACCATGGAAGGTGAAACATCAATGCATTTTCAAATGGTTTCCAAACCATATTTACTAGAAAGGATAAAGTGTTGTCAAACTAATGATGAGGAATTTAAAAAGAAAATTAATGCAGTAAATGATGGGATATTGATCGACTTCATATATGAAGATATAATTTTAAAATTTGGGATGATACTTTGTGTTCCTGATATACCTAATGTAAAAAGGGAATTATTTTTTTTGATAAAAGATATATTCATTAATGATGGAAATAAGCAGACGTACTGACTCAATGCCATGAAGGAAAATGGTCCAGCCAGAGCTGGTTGACATCAACGGGGCCAGACACCACCAGTTAATGGGAAACCTTGTTTCCTTCCCTTTTGGTAAAAGAAATGGTATAGAAGGAAAAGCAGTGATGGATGGAGAAGATTTTCCTGATGAGGGGCCCAAAGGAATGAAGTCTGCCATCATTGAGGTTGATGGGATTGATAATGGTGAGGCAGTCTGACTCGATGATGATTTTGTCATATCCACAGTCACAAGCGAGCATCATTCCAGTGAGGATGGCGACAGCCTCGGCAACCACTGGTTCCCAAAAAACGTGTTGTGACTCGTGTTTGGCAGCAATGAAATTTCCAATGTATTTCATTGTATTTCATTCGAGTCATTTTTTAAAAATTTTAGATATAAAAAATTTTATTGAACTTTTTACCTTCTTTTACCCACCTTCAAGGAGCATTTACAAATTTGTATATAACCTAATTTTACCGATTCTATGAGTTGAATTTCAAAAATCAGAGAGACACAATTGGCCTCAGTAAATAAAATGTTTTTTTAATAAGAAGAAAATAATTTTTTTGGTGAATAGTAACTTTCTACATTTATTTACCATGGATAAATGTAAATAGGGTAATTAAGGGTAAAAATGATATTATAATTACAGTAAAACATGTCCTACTTCTATTGGATAAGTTTAATTTGACCAAAAGCAACCTTAGGAATAAAATATTACCCCTTTATTCCACTTGGATTAGATTAGGACGTATATTATTATTTTATTTAAAGAAGAGATAAAAGAGTTAAATTAAATATTTAATAAATAAACCATTTTTTTATCATCCCAGGTAAATAAAGAACAGGACATTATTCCGATTTATTAATATTTGTGAACTAAATATTAATTCTACATTAAAGGGGACGCTATGTTCGATGGCGTACCCGATATGAAATAATGGATTTCTTTGAAATCTTATGTTGCGCACTAATAATATAATAATATTATTTTAAATGGTAGTTAAATCCTTGTTTTTGTATTGGTGGGAATGAATAGAACTAACTAAAAATGATTATAAATGTTTGTTAATTGTTTTTACAGTTATCGAATAAACATTAGAGGCATAAAATGTGAATAAATCTAATTTTAATCATAATTTACTTTAAAAGGTTGATTTATTGCCTTTTAATGGTGAACACTCTTTAAATATAGTTTTTGTCACTTTTATATGTTCTATTTGACAAAATATAATTCTTCTTTTGAATCGAGTCATCAAAAATTACTTTGGGTCAATTTTTGTTATTTTTTTAGATAAAATTCATTTTTTATGAATAGTAAACAATAGTGTATTTTAATTCAAAAGAGTCGTTTAATATAATTTATTTATAGAGTTATATTATCTTTTTAACTGGGTTTAAAGTGTTATTAGATTATATTTTTACCATTTAATCATATGTTGGTCATTGAAATTAATTTTACTTCAAAATTGTGCATAAACAAGTGTCAGTCTTTTGATAGATATTGTTTCTTAAAAACACGCTATTTGTTTCGATTAAGGGAAATAATTTTAAATTAATTAAAGCAACTTATATGTATTAAATTTGGTAAAATAGAAGTCATATTTTTATTTGGAATATTAAATATATCTTAGGCTTAATTTTTGGTAGGTTTTTGAAAAACATCAATTTGTGAGGAATAGTGAAACCACTATGTAGTAGTTGAAAACTGAAATTTTCATTTAAATGAAATTTTAACGCTTATATGGATTGAATTTAAAAAACATGATGTACATGATTGTTATTATTAAGTAAAATGTGGTTCAATAAGATGAAAATAATTTTTGGTGAATAATAAATTTTGACTTTTATTTAAGGGAAATAGGGCTATTCAAGGTAAAAATAATGTTATAATAATAAGAAATTACCATAACACTTTTCCTAACCTTATTGGATGAGTCATGTACGACCGTGGGCATCCTTGGGTCGATTTTTGGACCCCATGGAGCCATTTAGGAGTGATAATGACACTTTACTTTAAATAACTTAAAGTAAATGCTAAAATGACACAAATAAATATCTTTTAGTAAATTAAATTTTACATTGGGTTATTTAAGTTAAATATTCGACTATTAATATTAATTGGAAATAAAAAATTATTTCCTACATCATGGAATTTTTCTTATAATTTTTAGACATCAAATATATAAAATTATTTATGACACAAAAATGATGCAGTATTTACCTCATAAATAAATGATTTTAAAAAATAAGATAATAAATATTAAAATAACATACAAACCTGTCAAATTATTATTGGATGATATTATTTCTACCATGAGACATATTATATTGTTCCCTAATGAGTTTTGGACCTTTAGAAAATGAAAATCATTATATAATAAAATAATATTTTCACACTTTTCTTAAGAGCCCCTCTTCCCCCTTAAAAAAGCCCTCACTTCTAACACATTCTTCACACCCATAAAGACCCATTTATCATCCAACTTCTGACCAAATAATCTCTTATGATCCATATATTCCACATAGGAGAGTTTCCATAAGCATAAGTCACTTCAATAATTCCTTTTGGTTTAAACCAAAGGGAGTTACCCAAATTAAAGGTCAGAGTTTCTCTTAACATATTTTATTTTATTTTACTTATACAACCCCTAAAATCATTTTATTAATTTATTTTATAATAACACCAGTATCCTCAATATTCTAGGATGTTGTTAAGAGAAGTATTCTAAAAAAATTTACACACACCTCCACTTAATGTGTAAAGAACATACTGTTTCTGTGGATGGGAAACTAACACCTCACAGAATGATGATTGTTCAATTATCACATACCACCTCATATGGTGGCCATTATGATGACACTGTATTTATATATGATATATATTATTTTTATTTTTTCTTTATGATTATTTATTTTTAATTTATATCATACGTTTTTGGTTTCCATTATGAGTAAACGCGATAATTTCATTTGAGGAATTGAGGGCTACCACCCCCTCAAAGTGATATGATTCATTCATACCATACATGGGACATATAAAGGATGGAGTTATTGGAATTATATATGATATTATACTGAAATTATAATATAACTATGTATCATTATGTTTTAATTCAATTAATATATTTAATAGAAATGAACGTAGCGTTTATGCGTACGTACAACTTACCATCTCTATGAATGATGCATTTCATTTATTTCCTCCAAATGTTATGTACTATTATAAATACAAGTATAAAAGGGATACATATGATATATATGATATATAAATCATGAATATAATTCTATATATAATGAAATTTTTACTGTGTGAACAACATGTAATTATAAGAAGTCCATTTTTGACTCAAGAACCAAATATCGACAAAACAAATGTTATTAACTTAAATGATTACATAATGTTTATAAAAAGGAAATAAGTGATATAAAAGCAATAATAAAATTTAAAAATGTTCTTAATAAATTAGAAATTAAATTTTGTTTATTATTCAGGAAGAACAGGGAACAAACATGTCATGTCAAATATGAGGTAATGGGTTTCTCATCTCACTTTTAATTCAGTTAGATTTCCATTGTTCACCAATAATTTATTTCATGTGATGTACTGTGTACAGATATTTGATATATATAATAATGATCATATTTTTATTCAATTTATTCTGTGAATCCTTTGCTTTTTGTTAACTTTTGGTCATATGACTCGATTTATTACAACGTGGTAAGGGATTTTCATCTCATTTTTTATTCCCATGAGCTTCATGCTATATTTGGAACTATTTTCTTTTATGTGGGGTATGTAATTCCCATGATTGTATTCATTTTTTAATATACTTAAATTTATGGGTATTTACATCTTCATTTTATGATCCTTCTTTCATGGTTTCTATATTTCATAAGTTACCAAATCAGTCAGGGAAACATTTAACCCAATTTCCATTCCTTTGGTTAGTCTTCTAGTTCATAATTATGTCATGCTATGATTATGTGTGGAATCTCTATTTATTTATTTATTTATTAATTTCTACTCCCCTTTGTTTGTATATAATTTTGATATATATTATCATTTCATTGATAAATTCTCATGTAATCGATACGAACATGATAAGAGTTAATTTACCTCAATATCCATTCATTGAGTTAATCATCCTAGTCATTGATTTGGTATTAAAAAGAACATGTGTGAGTTTCATATGATTGATTTACACTAAATATGCAATCATATTGAGTGTATTTATAATTATGACACATTATTTGTTAATTTATTTATACTTAATCTAAGGATACAGATTTTATAAGGGATTTTGTCTCGATTAACATTTCATTGAGACATCATTGTCATTACGCACCAATTCACTTTTATACGGTGTATATACTATCATTTGGCATATTATATCATGAATACCTTTATTCTCATGATATTATATAGTTCTGATTCAATATTATTCCTCAATTATTTGTATTCAAGAGTCTCTCATTTTGTTAAAAACTCTTTAACTTAAATATCATTTTAAATGTTTTAAAGATTAATACTTATAAATCATTATCATTAATGTCCATGATTTATAAATGGTTTTAAGGATTTATTTATATGAAAATTAATGATTTCAAATGATAATTTATTTTAAATTTTCAAAGTGGTATGGGACACATTGATTGAAAAATCACTTTATTAAATGTTTTAAATGGTTATGAAAATTGTTTGATAAAGCATTGTTTATTTCAATTTCTTGATTTCATATATTGGAATGTGGAAATGTTAATATTATTTTATACTTGTGTTATGTGTTATGATTATGATATGGTTATTGGTCAAATTTTACATATATGTGTGGTTTAGTGATAAACTTATGGAGGGTGAGCCCGAGATAGCTCTACAATGCTTTCGGTAACGTGACGTGGGTAAACGCGAATGTTTCTCCTAAGAGATTTAGGGAATATACTATGATGGGTATTCAAAATGTGAATTCCAAGGTATATGTGATAGCTACAATGTAAGTATGTTAGAAATTCCATAAGATACTTTTTTATTTATGATTTCTGAATGTTATTCATAAATATTATGATTTCATGAGATATGTTATGATTGTAATTTATTTTTTCCCTTGAATTGTATTTATTGTTAGGTTATTGTTTCCTTTCCTAATTTTATAAACCATAATGAGTTTTTATGCTCATACAATGTTTTTGAAATGTATTCCACATGACTTAAGGATGAATAGGGTTAGGGATTGGATCAAAGAAAAGTCATGCTGTCGAAAACATGGAACTAGAAATGTTTATTTTTAAGAGTTTTTATTTTATGAAAAATATTGATACTGAGTACTAGAGTGTACATGTAATTTTTATGTTGATATGTAATAGTTATGGCCTAATTCTCTGATACTCTAAACCTGAAAATTTCCTCAATGTGAATTATTCAATTAATTTAAGATTATGTAATGTTTAAGGATGGGACCTTATAGTTGGTATCAGTGGTCGGTTTTAGACAACTTTAGGGATGAAGAGTTTTCGTTAGACACATGGTTAGTCTCTATATCTATTATTTCCTTTAAATCCTTGTTTTATATCTTTTTTTGATCAAGGAATTTCAGTTACAAATGGAAGGATGAGGATCTCAAATGAAATTCCAATCACATCCTGATGACTAGCTTGCAATAATTATTGCATAGTCATGTTCGGATGATTGTGAAACGTTTTCCAGAATAAAAATCACTTGAAAGGAGTTGTTTGAGATATCAAACACCTCCAATATACCTCGTTATCATCATAGAACATGGGTTATTTTTAAATAATTCATATTTTCAAAATATTATCATATTTTCAAGAAAGTTAAATATTATCAATGCATTTTCAAATATTTTACCATATCAAAAGATTTTGAAGCATATTACAATTTTGAAAAAGGTGCTGAAGAAGGAGACCCATGAACAACCTATTAATATTTTCTTTTACAATATAGTCTCTCATCACATACCTATGGTATTTTAAAAGGACCGTTAATTGAAAATTTGTACCCAAATTCACTCCATCTTTTTTATAGAATCATGTTTTATCAAATTTTTTGAAATTATATGTCATACATGATTATTTTCCAAAACGTTTCTTCAGTGAACACCCAAATGACCCATGTTGTAAAAGGTGTTTTTTGATGGAGGATGCAAATGATTTTTATGGATCTATAAATCATTGTTGCAATGTATGGACCATCTACCTACGTGAACAATATGATGATGAAACCAAATGGACACCATGAACAAGTTATGATGTTCTTCATTTTGGGGATCGTTTTATTTTATCATACGGTGGTGAAATAAAAAATGACAATATATATAAGACTTAAGAATTTAGATGTTGATATCATAAAGAATTGGGATGGAAATGAGAGGTATAATGAAACCATTGAGGTTTAAACATTTTATGGTTATTTTTGAGTTTTATAAAAAGGACATCCCATAGGATGGGTGACAACCCATCACATCCTACAAGGCCGCAGGAATCAAACCCACAACCAAAGTATAATTAAGATTTATCGCCTACCACTAGACTATGTGAAGTCCCTAGTTATTATGACTTATTCATTTTTGTTAAATGATTTTATTGATCACGAATAAGTTGATTTGGGAACTTATGTTTTATCAAATTGATATCCTTAGAATAAGAAAATGATTTGGAAATTATCTGATAAAATTGATTTTCGAAGACGTTCTCTCTTTTGGGAACACTGTATGCTGATGAAAAATAGAATACTATAGCGAATTGGGTTATTTATATAAAGGATTAACCTATCATATAGAATATGTGATTTTGTTAATTATGCTTCAGTATGAGACTTTAAGAGTTGTCTATGTTTTTGGAGTTAAATGGTAAGATTTACTATGGATGACTATGTGATTAAATCCTTCTGAGTTTTTAGTTTCAATCTTAGTTTGGATTATTTTGAATAATTTTAAGGACAATTGTGTATTGAATCTTCTTTCTTGAACATTGCAAACATTTTGTTGAATTTTGGAGATTAATAGTTGTATTTCTTTTTATATAGGAATATCCTTTTGGAGATTATATGTTCTCCTACTAACCATTTTGGTTTTCGTTGATTTATGATGACAAGATAAATATATAGTTCTTCTTTTGTGGATTATGTGATTCTCTAGAAGATGATTCTCGTGCTTTTGATGTGATCAAGTCTTTTTTAATTCTCATTATTTGGAGAAACGATTAATTTTTTGTTGAAACTTATTAAAGGATGAAATTGTACTTGAAAGTAAGTATATTTCCTTATGTTATTATTCTATATAGAAAATGAATTCCATAAAATTATTAAAATGAATGTAAAACAAAAATGTTGTTGGTTTATGTTTCTTACTGGGTAATCAAAGACCGTTTAACACATCACAAGTTTGTGATTTTATAATGGTTAACATTATCCTAATCATGTTTTCTTTCACTCTCCAGTAGAACTTGACCGTTTTTTCTCTCTTCTATATCCATGTTTTCATACATGGAATCCTGGTATGGGTTATCTCAGGTAAACTTTGTACTTTTATTTCTTTCTTTTAAAGAGATAGTTTTAATGACTATTTTATGATGTGGGACTTTTAATGAAATTTCCAAGCCCAGTTTTAAAATTGTGAGGATGAAATTCCCTAAATGGGGGAAGGATGTAACATCACAGGTAATTAGAGAACACAAAATTTTTCATATTTTTTAATATTTGTGAAATAAATATTAATTCTACATTAAAGGGGAAACTATGTTTGATGGCATACCTGATACGCAACAATGTGTTTCATTGAAATCTTACATTGCACACTAATAATATAATATTATTATTTTAAATGGTATTTAACACCTTACCATTGTAATGGCAGTAATGAACAGAACGAACTAAAAAATGATTATATATGTTTGTTAAATGATTTTACATTTATCTAATAAATGTTAGAGGCTTAAAATGAGAATGAATCTAATTTTAAACATAATTTACTTTAAAAGGATAGTTTACCACCTTTTAATGGATAAGCCTATTTAAATAAAGTTTAATCCACTTTTATATGGTCTATTTGACAAAATAAAATTCTCTTTTAGAATCAAATCATCAAAATTTACTTTGGGTAGATTTTTTGGTATTTTTCTGATAAAAGTCATTTTTTATGAATATTGAAAAATACTGTAATTTAATTCAAAATTTCCTTTTAATCTAATTTATTTATATGGTTATATTATCATTTAAATTGTTTTTAATGTGTAATTAGATTATATTTTGACCATTTAATCCAATTTTGGTCATTGGAAATAATTTCACTTTGAAATTTGGCATAAAAGTTGTCAATCTTTTGATAGATATTGTTTCTTAAGAACACGTTATTTGTTATAATAATTGGAATTAATTTGAAATTAATTAATTCAACTTCTATGTTTTGATAATAGTAAAATAGAAATCATTTTTTATTCATAATATCAAATATAGCATAGGCTGAATTTTTGGTAGTTTTCTAAAAAACATCCATTTTGGCTGAATATTGAAACCACTAAATAGTAGTTAAAAACTGAAATTTTTATTTAAATTAAAATTTAACACTTATGTGGATTTAATTTTGAAAATACTACTTACATGGTTTTTATTTTTATGTAAAATTTTGTTCAATAAGATGAAAATAATTTTTGGTGAATCCTATCCATTGACTTTTATTTAACATGGTTAAAGGTAAATAGGGAAATTCAATGTAAACAAAATTATAATAATACAAAATTACCTTAATACTTGTCCTAACCTTATTGGATGAGTCATATCCGACCATGGGAATCCTTGGGTATTTTTTGGGTCCCCATGGAGCCACATGAGAGTGATAATGACACTTTATTTCAATTAACTTAAAGTAAATGAAAAATTGATTCAAACAAATATCAATTAGTAAGTTAATTTTTACATGGGGTTATATAAGTTATATTTTGGACTATAAATATAAATTCGATATCTAAAAATATTTCCTACATCATGGTATTTTTTTAATAATTTATAGTCATCTAATAAAAAAAATATGACATAAAAATGATGCATTATTTACCTCATTAATAAATGATTTAAATAAATAAGATCATAAATATTAAAATAACATACAAAACCTGTCCAATTCTTATTTTATGATTTTATTTGGACAATTATTCTTATTATATTCGACATTAATGATTATTGGACCTTTAGAAACATACAATCATTATAGAATAAAATAATATTTTCACACTTTCCTGAAGAGCCCTTCCTCCCCCTTATAAAAGGCCCTCACATATAACTCATTCATCACACCTCTCATTCCCCTTGTCCCATCCAACCCATGCCCACATAAGCTCTCAAGATCCATCTCTTCCTCAAAGATTCCTTACCTTAGGCATAGGTCACTTCAAGAAGTCCTTCTATTTTAAACCAAATGGAGTTACCCAAATTAAAGGTAACAATTTCTCTTAACTGATTTTCTTTTATTTTATTTCTATAACCAATAAATAGTCTTTTTATTCTTTTCTTTTATAAAAACACTAGTATCATCAATATAATAGTATGTTGTTATGAGAAGTATTCGAACTACACTTACATACACCTCCATCTGATGGGTAAAGAACATACTGTTTCTGTGGATGGAAACATAACGTCTCACAAAATGATGATTGTTCAATTATCTCCTAACTCCTCATTCGGTGGCAATTATGATGACACTATATTTATATATTATATATATTATGTTTATTTTTTCTTTATTCTTATGTATTATAAATTTATAGCATACCTTTATGGTTTCCATTATAAGTAAATACGATAATTTCATTTGAAGAAATGCGGACTACCGCCCCCTCAAATTGATATGAATCATTCATACCACATGTGGGACATATAAATGATAGAGTTATTGAAATTATATATGATATTATACTGTAATTATAATATAACAATGCATCATTAGGTTTTAATTCAATTAAAATACTAAATAGAAATGAAAGTAGCGTTCATACGTACATACGACTTACCATATCCATGAATGGTGTATTTCATTTCTAATCTCCAAATGTTATATACTATTATTAATACGTTTATTCACTAGATATATATGATATATATGATATCTAAATCCTTAATATCATTCTGGATATAATGAACTTTTGACTATGTGAACAACTTGTAATTATTAGAAGTCCATTTTTGACACAAGTACCAAATATCGACAAAATGAACGTTATTAACGTAAATGATTACATAATGTTTATAACTTGATAATAAGTGATATAAATGGAATAATAAACCTAAAAAATGTTCTTAAGAATGTATAAATTAAATTTAGTTAATTATTCTGGAAGAACAAGGAACAAATGAGTCATGTCGGTCACGAGGTAAGGGGTTTATTATCAAACTTGTAATTGCATGAGATTTCCATTATTCACCACTAATTTATTGCATATGGTTTATTGTGTACTTAAATTTTATATATATTATCATTATAATATTTATATTCAGGTTATTTTGTGAATCATTTGATGGTTTTTAACTTTTGGTCATACGACTTGATTTATTACAATGTGGTTAGGGATTTTCATCTCACTTTTTATTCTCATGAGATTCACGCTATATTTGCACTATTTCCTTTTGTGTAGTGTATGTAAGGCCCATTATTATATTCATTATGTAATATACTTATGTTTATGGGTACTTACAACTTCATTTTATGATCCATCTTTCATGGGTAATATGTTTCGTACGTTACAAAATCAGTAAGGGAACCGTTTAATCCAATTTCTATTTGTTGGGTTAATCTTCTAACTAATAATTATGTCATACTATGATTATGTGTAAAATATATATTTGTTTATTTATGTTGTAATTCCTAGTATCTTTTTTGTGGATATACTTTAAGAGATAAGTAATTTGGCTTCTAATATCATGAATTAAATTTATAAAATGATCCAAGAATAACATTATAATAAAATAAAAAGAAGAAAAAGAAATTTATTATAGTGTATACTCGAAAATTTTAAATTAAAAAACATGAAGTTTTGATATTTTGATCCAAATGGAAAAATAATTTAGTTGATAAATTTTTTAATCAGTATTTTATACTACTAATAATGATATTTTTGATTCAATAATCATAAGATGAAATAAGAAATGATTTGGTGTGATTCTAAAATCAATCAGAATATGAACATGTCCTAATGAATTCACTTTATCTCAAATTATAAGAAGATGTACACTACAAACAATTTTCTTTCAATTTCATATGAACCTAAATAAGTAATTAAATATAGATTTGATGAAGGAACTCGAGGATAATAAGAACAAAAATCAAACACTATTAAATTCAAACCATATTCATCCTCGAATAAAATGAAAAATAAAAACTGGGTTTATCAGTCATTTGAATTTCATATAGGCTTTTGTAAAAGAGAAATTGATATATGAGATCTTGGTAGGTGTGGTTGTGCACGTGAAAAATTATATCACAATATTATAGAAACATTCCAATTTATTGAAGCCTTAGATGACTCTGTAAGGGAATAAAAACCTACATGAATAGTGCATCATGGTCAGTGAAATAAAATGTTGAAATTTATGGTTTATACTAGTGTGTAATAGTGAAACTGAAATGTCTTAGAGAACTAAGACCCTCATGGAATATGAGGTGGTAGGATCTATTAAAATATATAAAATTAAAGAAGAAGAGTATATCAAGACGTTCATATAGATTTATAATATTGTATTTTATGAATAAGTAAATGAAGTGGGTTGATATGTACTACTTGTAAAATATAGTTGAATAATAATATAGATGAGTACGAGTGGTCATAACTAATAATTCGTGTTTTTATAAATTTTTATACCTATAAATTTTTATTTGTATAAATTCAATGTTAAGATGTGACTTTGGATGTTTTTAAAGAAATTCAGATATACATAGAACTGAGTAGAAGATAAGAGGGAATGTTCAATAAAACATTTAAGAATATATTTCATCATTCAAAAACTCTATAGTTGAGGATGGAGGTAATTATTTAGTTACTGATATATCTCTAAAGAGCCTATTTATACACCTCACAAGGTAGAATGAATCCTATAATAATAGAAGGTGTTATTATAGTTTTAATGTTCTGGGATGTAGTACAAAGATAGCTTCACTTCTGTAATATAATGTGGCTCTATAAATTGTATAATCTAGTCTTCTATTTCATGTGTTATATGGAATTTTTTTATTGAGGATAATCCATAGATAAACAACTATAATTATTAAAAAAATTCGAGTTAAGAATATTTGTCTCTAATCAAGTTCCACATGGAAAGAAGTATGTTTCTCAAAATGGGGAAAAACCTTCTAAAACCACCTCTTCCAACATTACATTCATTAAATTATTACATATATGTTTATTATTAATTAAACATTAATAAATTTTTTATATCCCAATCTGTGGAAAATAATCATAATTAAATGGAATTTAATTTTAATTTAATGATTTTTTGGTACAATACTTTATTAACCCCTAATTAATATCATCTCAATTGTGTTAGGATGGCCCTAAATTGAAATTAAATATGTATAAAATAACTTCATATGGGACATGAAATTGGTATCATATTACTTCACACGTGACATTATCTAAAATCAAAGACCCTATATGAATCATTACACAATATATTCCTTATCTCCCGCTAACAGCGAAGTAAAATGCTACTGGTTCAGGAAATAGTTAGGCATAATCCATCATTTTGATGTTCCAATCATTCAAATACAAGAACTCATTAGTTATTTCATCACTTAATGTCACTATGAGAAAATATTCTTGGAATTGTTTTTTGAAATTCTCACTGTGTAATTTACTCAAGGTGATTGGCTGGAACGATGATATAGCACCGACACATTGTTGGTCCAAATAGAGTATATGATGAAAGCCTCCTCCTGCTCTCCATGGTAGTCCACAAATAACTAAATATCATATAGATGGACTCAAAACGAAACTATTTTAATTAATGGATTCCCTCTTTGGAACACATGGTTGGTTGTTTCCAATGTAACTATCTTGTGAGATCAATCATCAATGGAATAGAGTGATTATTCTCATTCTTTGTGGTTCACATGACATGTAGAAAACAATTTTGGACCTATTAATCAATCAGATTTCCTATGGATACATAAAGTTATAATTCCACCTCATGAGATGTCGTCCCAATACTAATCTACTAAAATTAAATCAGAATATGATATAAATAATTATTTATTTATAGGGTAACTAAAACCTCATTCCATATGATACGTAAAAAATTGAAAATAAAATATCACAGGTTCTCAAAGAAGAAAACATAATCCTATACATTTTTGACAGGTTTACAAATATCATAAGCACAAACATCACATTCAAAAAAAGATATCTTGTTTATTCTTATATAATTATTTCAAAATAAAAAATATCATAAATCAATTATTCATTAATAATGTATTACCAACGACATGTTAACAAGAATAAACAATATATGAAGATTTTCATTTTCAAGTTAATGACTTCCAAGCATGGACGTGAAGATGGGAGGCCCATAAATTCCAACCATTATGAATAATTATGTACTACATGATATACCATAACATAAATAAATTATCATTAAATAGTAATCTAACCCAAAAACTATATCACCATAGGAGAAATAACATCAATACTATAAAAGGATGAAAATAATAATACAAATTCAACCACTAGAGGCATGGATTAAACTCAACACATGGGTTAGATGCTCCTCTATGTGAGCTCATTACCAAGCCCTCAAATAACCTAATATATTATCTATTTTCCTTAAAATGTAATGAAATTGAAAAACCTAGGATCTTATACTATTTTTAATTTCCTATGTCAATTTATCCCCTAAATTATTGAGACAAGTCCTTATATGACACTGAACATTACAATATCTATTATAAATTCTTCTAACTAGACATATGTGCCCAATATGTATAGTATGGAGAATATGACATCTGGATAAAATAAGAGACATAATAAAAGATGGAAAATAATTCATTATAAAATAATTCAAATTTTAAAATTTTATGCTTTAAAATCTATCCAAATATAATATGATATGTCATTCCATTCTGTCTGAAAATTTAAAATGTCGTATTGATATCAATTCATGTTAAAAAATTAAAGATAAACTAGAAATAATGTCTCCCTACACCTATCCAAAAACCCATGCTTAGTTCCATCTAAATACTTGCTTCATATAAATAATTCAATAAATAATCAAGGGCAATGTCCCTCTCCCTTGTACAGTCCTATATTCACGATTTATGAACATGTAGAAAATGGAATACTGAGTAGAGTGGGAGTAAAAAGTTGGAGGCCAATGATAAATGTGTATATATTTTCCAAGTTAATGAAATTGTACCTAAACTTTTATTAAAAATATTATATTTATTTATCAATTAACATAGAACATCAATGTAAACCCACTAATCCTAGGGATATATGTAAAGAACCATGTTCATACCAAAAATACCTTTGTACAATAGATAATATATATATAATTTAACCCTAGTAAAAATAATATGGAAGGTACATGACGTCCATTCACCCAATCTATCTCTCATGCCTCATGTGATACTACACATCATTACCACATGAAACATGATACCAAGTATCTCTCCCTTAGGAATCTAGTATCTACATGTCCCTCTAACCTTCTAAAACCCAACACATTATAATTATACATCAACAATCATCAAGTATAATCATAATTATATATATATATATAAATATATTATATCACACTCATGATTCATGATTACAAGGTTCTCTTACTCATATATCATAATATATCCCAATTATATAAAATCACCAGATTTACTAAATATGTTAACATAATCCAAATCTATTAATACATTCAAATTACCAATTATCATTAATAATTTAGTTAAATTCCATTTTCCATATTCATTCCCTATTACAAATTCACATAACCTATATGAAAATTTCGATAATGAATTCAAATAAACCCAATTCCCATTTCACACGTCGTTATTTCATCATGTCATCAATCTATTATGATAATATTCATTTCCAACCAATTATCTATTTATGTATCGTGTGATTCATGCATGTTATCTATTTAATAGTTAATTAATTACTAATAAAATCTGAATATTGGTTATATGATTCTAGTTTCATATTTCATAGGATAAAATCAATGTTGAATAGAAGGCACACCTCTGGAGTGACCAGACGTCCATATCCCAAATAGAATCTAAACCAATGAGAACTAAGGGTAGTCTAAGGATGTGTCTTAAATCCAATAAAGTGTATTATAATTTTTATAGGTTTCTATAATGATGTAAAAATATTTCCTCACTTGTTTCACATACTATAAACACCAAAATAAATATTATAGAGATGTTTCATACAACCTACCTTAACATAAAAGAGATTCATATACTCAAACACCATGATCAACATGACAAAAATTGATCCCCAATAGATAATGATATATCCACCACATTAATGTTGGATGAAGAAGATACAAGAGTAATAGATGTCTGACTTACTAATTCTATGAAAATTTATAACTCTATTTTTCTTGAATCCATGAACTGATCATGTTATCAAGGATTTTTAGTGGACAATATAAGGAAGACTTAGTAACCCCTCCAAAATCATATATCCTTATTTTGGATGAAAAACGTAGATTTAGATAGTTAGACAATGGTTTCAAGGGTGAATAAATTCATTTTTATCCTCTTAATTATTTCATAGCCTCACACAACCCATTAACTATTGTCGCCACCAGCAATATGATGGTGTTAACAAAAATGGATTCATGGACAAGAACCCCACTACTGGGCTAATGGAAAATACTAGTTATCTAATGTTTTTCAAATGGGAAAATAAAACATCCTAGAACGAATTTTCTAGTTTGTGGGTCTTAATGGAAATCTAGTAGCCCTCCAACATATTTTTTGAGTTGTTTCCCACCAAACCAACTAGCTAATGGGATTCAACAACTATCTTGTTACAATACAACAACTCTATTATTTCATGGTAGAATTATGCATAGATAGTAAGGTTCCTCTGCACCTAGGTTCACCTCTGAAACACTATTCCCAAACATTAATTAGGTTCATTAAAGAATTAAATAATATTCCTAAAATTGAATTAATTAATGTTCCATTATAATAATGTGGGATATTATAATTTTCAACTTAGTTTTAGATTTTATTTTCCCTCCCATCAACATCATAGATAATATCATGTATTATTAAAACTCAGTTTCAACGTCCTACCTATAACCACTTTATCATAATATACTTTATAATATATACTCTAAATTTATATATATTTTCCAATTCTATTTTTATATTTCAATTTTCTTATAAGGAATGCTTCTATATCATAATATTTCTAATAAACATCATAATATCAATCAAACATCTATAGAAATCTCATACCTATGTGTGTCATGATTCCAAGATTAAATCATATTAATAATAGAATACACTTAAAACTTTTATTTCTATGTTTAGATTGAATTTAGAAATTTTTTGGAATACCATAATATAAATATTATACTTTATGTCAATTTTCATTTTGTATACGTTTATTCTTATCATTGAATGGAATTTTCATGGTGAAATTATTTTTCATCACTTCAAGTTTCACACCCACATCAAATGATACAAGTTTACCTTTAAAATTTTCAACTGAATGTTCTATAAGATTTCATTTCTCAATCATTGATACCGTTAGATTTCAGAATGGTAGAAATATCATTTATATTTTCATCACTATATTAAATACTATGAATTTATTGATAATACCATGAATGTTTATAAAAAATGAAATTATTTAGTTGGGTAATCTCTTAATGTTTTCATTTAAGAACATGTTTAAAAGATAAAACATGTTATGAAATAGTTACAACAAACCATATTTAATGTTTATATCAACTATTTTAATATTGTTGAATTTTTTCAAAATAATCTAAGGGGATTTTAAACTCATGAATTTTATGTTGACTTATTCTGATTGAAAACTCGATATGTAATTTAATGCTTATACATATTATCTAAGAAAAATTGTTCCACATTAGATTAAGAACCGCTACATTGTTTTTGAAATAAGAATTCAATTCCCAATTGTAGATAAATTATCATATTTAATAGATCATGGAATTGATATCATCTAATTTTACATATATAATAATATCACCTATCTGTGATTAGAACTTGATTATTGTTCATAACATTAACCTTATCATACAATACTTTTAAGATAGATTCACTATGACAAATGATCATGGGTTTGATACTACTTATTGAAAGTGAAACCCCAAACACAATATAACGGATGTGGGGATGAATTAGGTTGTGAAATTTTATTTCAAAATAAAGCACATATTTTTTGTAGAATAGAACACACAAAATATTTAAAAACTAATAACAAAATTAAAACATAAATAGTTCATAAATGAACTTTTAGGACATATTCATTTTACTTGATCCACTATTAAGAGGAATACTTAAGAATAATATTTATTGTGACATTTCATTATAAAAAAATAAAAAATCACTATAAATGATTTCCATGGATTATGTATATATCGAAACCAAAACGCAGTTCCCTAACTCTATTATCCTATTTATTCATTTCTCCAGAAAATACACTACTAGAATAAATGATCTCTAGTTTTATCTTGATGGATATGTCAAAATGAAATTAATGCACCATAATAATTTACATTTCCAATTCCTATCCATCATCTAATAAAATAAATATCATCAAATAATATTAAAAACAATAGATAACTCACATAATGAAATCAAACTTATGATATAATGATTTACATATACAATGATTTTTTGTATCTTATTCTTCATAAATATTCCATAAATTTATTACTCATTTGATCATAAAAACATATCCTCTAACAATTTTTAGATGTCCCCAAATAACCACTCTTTAAAAACATATATACGTGTCAACTGAAATTTCAAAAGAAAAATTAATGAACTATAAAATAAAATTTATATAATTTTTAATAATTATAGGAACAAATTTTTGAAAAAAAACCATTTTGAAAAAAAATAATTTTGTAAGTGTGGAATCTAAATATCATAACACAATTTTGATTTTAAAATCCATAAAATATTATAATTGATATCTCTGTATTTTCTTGATGAAAAATAATATGATGTTACATATATTTTTATATCATAATCTACAAAATAACCAAAATATTATAGTGTAATCACATAGATAAAATTCATTAAATCAAAAATCATTTGATGTAGCTTCTCATTCATAAAAGAATATTGGGGCCTAATTTTTTATCCCTAAAATAAGTCATCACATCACCATAAATCATGGTGAAACTTCTTTATTCTATAATGTAATTTAACCCCAATAAAATGATTATCATCATTCCACAATATAATTTCAGAAAGTTTTTATAGGAATAATGACAAATGGAAAATAATTTTTAACTGATTAACTATACATCACATTATTTATAGTGTGAAAATGTTGTATCATTAAAAACATTTCATAAAATTTCAAAAGAAAAATTCATCAATTATAATGGTTTGTATAGTGTTTTTTTTGAAGTGATTTTTTCTTTTCCAATGTAATTTTATTCCAAAATATTTACGCATTTAAAAAACATATATATGTCTCCATAATATTCTTATAAAATACTATACATCAAATTACCTAAATAAAATTGATCATTTTCTACTAATTCCTCTTTATCTTCCATGATTCATATATTCTCCATGACCTAAGTACTAGAACATATGTAGGGGACAATATAGTAACTTTTCACACTTTATGATTGGAACATTAAATAGTATATCCAATGATATAACTTATAATGCTGATCTTACAGATCATGTTTTGTTTACCAATAATGTATTTCATTTGAGAATTTTTGGTTAGAGGTTAATGGGGATAAATAAGAATTTGAGATCATGTAATAGAATATGAATTTCATGATTTCCTTAAATATATGGAATAATCATTGTATTCCAATGATATTAAGTTAATGATAACTCTATATATTTTACTGAATATAATATAACATATGGAATGGCGTGAAAATCCTAGGGTTTCATTAAAAATAGATAACTGAATTTCATTTGAACATTATGTCATCTATTTATAAGAGGAGGTGAAAATTTTGGAATGATTATATATGGATTAACTAATGGGTTCATGTGGTTCCAAATATTAAAAACATGGGATATAAAGACTCTATATTTTTATAGTGAAATAGAAAATGGGTTATGATGATCAACCTAATATGTAATGATATTTATTTATTTATAAAAAAATTTATGTTCACTATCATTCACCATGTACATGTAAAATATTTTTTACGGATGATTTTGCAAAAGGGATATTGTTAATAACCTTGTTTTAGAAAAAAATTTATCATTGATCGGAGTGAAATTTATATTCACCATAAAATAATGTTGTTTTTGTTTTGTGGGAGGTTTTGGAATTGATAAACCATGATATATATAGTGATTTGATTATCAAATTATTTCATCATTGGTCTATAATCATTATAAATGGCTTACATAATTAGAATATGATATGTGTGATTTTTGGAAATCAAACAATTAAAGTGATTGAGTATTGTATTTATTTTTATTCATTGGAGATTACGATGAACTGATTATGGAAGTGAGGCTATATCTAGTAGGTGTTTCATTTATTTTGAGAGTACGTGTATACATCTATAGGATTTTTTGATTTTCATGTTTGACATAAAGTAATCATTTTTTAAACATGGATATGTGATGATTCCCAAAGGATTATGATGTTGGAGATTTTTGTAAAACCAAAATCTCACCAGGGTTGGGAAATTTTCAAACCATTAGTGAATTTGAATATTACTTTGGTGTGTATGTTGTTATGACTTTTGATAAAATTATTACATTTTGGTATAGAACAAATAATTTTCATAAAATAAACAATTATTTACAAAAATTTGGTTTGTAAATATAATTTGGGGGATTATTTTTATATATGATACATAATCTAAAATAGAATCCAAAATCAAAATATTTAATTGGTTTATGTGGTATAATTATGATAACCCAATGGGAGAATAATAATAGAAACATGTATTTTATCTCTAGGAAAAATTTAAATCGAAAAATATTCATGAGACATATTATCGATGATACAAAATGGAATTCATTATAGTTTTAAATTACCCACATCATCAATGGTCAATGAAACATGATAAAGTGTGGAATCTAATTATACTAGTGCTTGAACAAATTTTAATTATTTTACCTAAATATATAATGATTGATTATAAGAATGATTTAAATGATTAAATTCATTTATAGGTGCTAATTCTAGAAGGAAGGGTATGAAATATATTTTGGGGTGCTCAATAATATAATTCAATAATAAGAGGGTTCCCACATGTGCCATGGAATAATCAATGAATGGATGAATGTTTTTTTACCACTAGCCCAACCGCTAGGAAGATGGTGGAGGATTGTATTGTACCCAATATGTCTCTATCAGCTTTTAAATAAATGGTTAGTTTTACCCTCTAAAATATGTTTGAAAATGAGGAATCCCAACCGGGAATTTGGACACCACCTCACCAATGGATTCCTAAATTATTCCCCATTAATAGGAATAAAACCAAGTTTGTTTCCTAGTCAATTTGAGGAAGGTTTCATCCTCAACCTCAATTATTCAATTACTTCATTTTTTTATTCAATACATCTCCAAAAAGGGATTATATTTTAACTACAAGAGGGCATGGTTTAATTATGCATAAAATAGATCACTTCTTCTTATAGTGATATTGCAGGATTGGGAAGAATTATTTCATGATGTTTTGTATCATTTTTTAAGTTAATTAAACCACTATTTTATTCATTCATTTTCATGAAATATAATTCTAATTGGTTTGAAATTTTGATTGTAGGTTTTTGATTTGGAGATTATTTGGTACAACTACAGATTGATCTTTCTATTCACTTTTTTTATAAGGTTATAGTGGTTTTTAGACCCTAGTTATTTTTACCCTACTTTTTTCCATGTGAAATAGCTAGATGAATTATTTATAATTTGTTTAAAATAATATATATATTCTATAGAATGTTTTATAGTATTGTGATTTGGTATATTGTTTGATGCATTCATTTCCATTTGGTGTTGTAATTTTGGATAAGGTAAGGAAATGACTATTGGGAAGCTGATCACAAATTTTACCTCCCTATTATGTTAGTACAAGATATGTCAAAATTTATTGTAGGGGAGATTTTATGTTTGATCTATGTGAAATATGAGGGAAATATTTAAAATATAAGATACTATGAATGAACTAAAATTATCTTAATAACGATATTCACGTGTCTAATTGAGTTATTAGTTTCACTATGACTAGTTTAGTCGATTAGATGTGTTATATAGTGGGAGAAATACATGAGAATCTAAAATTTTGTTCTAGATTGAACATCCTAGTGAGATAATATATGAGGTTAGATTAGGTTTCATGGAGAATAATATGAATTATATTTATACATAAAGGGTTCATTATTGATATTTAAGGGATATTATTGTTTCAAGGGATGTAACATTTGGATATTGAATAATATTGTGGAAAATGGGATTGTAATCATATATTGTTAAGGGAGTTCTACCAAGTGTAAGATAATGAATTACCCACAAGTGACTATTTCACCCTAGTGATATAGTATGGGATATGACTGTAGTATTTTTCTAAACAAGTTTATCAGGTGAAGAATATCTTATTAGATAATGATGGAAGGAATGATATAGACCAATAGTGGTTTAGCATGAATGATTAATCTCAATAATACAATGGGTATGTGTGTCATGAGGTATATAGAGATTTTTATAATATGTGACCCTAGGTATTGTATGTGTGAGTTCTATAATAAGTTCTTAGATCACAGTAAGTCAAAATACATAATACATGTGCTGGGGAGAGCTATAATCAAGGGATATTGTTCATAAATGGCTATAGTCATGTTTGTGATTATGATTATTAATTCATGTTCTTTTATATTAATATGATTGAAAAACCAAATTCTTATGGGAATAATATAAATTTTTTAAATATATGTATAAAATTTTAATATAAATGGTTATTTATAGGATATCTCAAATTATGATGGACTTTCAAGACAATATTCCTTTACCTCCAGCGACAATGAGAGATGAAAAAATAGTTAGGACATTCCACCCACCTGGGATATTAAAATATAACATATAGGATTGTACATGTCTCCCAATTATGCTATTGATGTACTATATCAATGATTGAATTCATTAACCACCTATAATATTTGGGATTTGGAATCTGGGATTGAAAGCTTTAAAAAAATTATATTTATATATACTATTTGAATTAATTGATTCTTTTCAAGCTATTTTGGTGATATGTGATTCCATTGATTCGATTCATCACTACATTTTAATGACATATAGGAATTCCATGAAAGGATGTGATGTATTTATGCGGGATAATATTCAAGAGATCATTAAGATAAATTCTAACATAGTAGAAACCATTTTATTGATGTTATGATAGGTTATAACTTTAAAATACTTTGTGATGTTAGCTAGTTGGGTGGGGTGCCAACATAGAACATTGAGATTATTGTTTATTTGGATATATTTTCAACCTATTAAGATGATATTAAAAGTTGTCTTTATTTGTTGTACTAAACTAGGTGAAATGAAATCTATCATAGAGTGCTAGAAGGTATTTCTAACATTTTATACAGATGTTATGGGCATAGAATGATTATATATTATAATAACATCATTCCTTGAGTATGATATTATATATTGGGTATATTATTTGTCATCCCATTGTTTATATGTAATAGAATTGATTTTGGTAATATATATCTCATTACCAGATTTATCTAATGATTTTATGTGTGGAAATTTTGGTAAGGAACTCGAGAAATTGATTGTATTAATAATGAATTCATGGGATTATTAAAACATTTATATCATTGTAAACATGAATTCACATGAATTTAGGTCATCATTAGATGAAATTTTGTGAGTGGACTATTATATTACCTCATCTGAAAACAAATATGCGACATGGTGTACATTGATGGATTATGGTTGAAATATTATTAGTTAGCATGGACTTAGGGATGTAGAATGAGTAAGGGGGTATGGAAAGGTTTTGTGATAGGTACAAGGTGAGGCTGGGTACCATGGTTCTATTTCATTATTGTTTAATTTTATGTTTGTCTCATATTGTACATGACCATCCAATAATGTGATCATGAGTAGAATGGGAGAATTGGGTACATATTAATTGATTGAAATTTTCATTATAGATTCTTTTTTAATTTATAATGTAAAAATAAGGAGTTTGATCAATTATAAATGAAATTTATTTGTTCAGGTCAGCAGATGGTTTATTTTATTTGAATTGTTACATTTTATTTTATAATGATGTGGTAGAGATTTATAAAATTGTTAATATTATTTTGATGGTGTTCTAATAACTGACATACGTACATTAACATGTTGGAAGATAACTATTTAAATTGGGGAGGCTAATAATTAATTAGTGTTTTTACCAGGGTATTTTTAGCAGTTGACCATTTTTTAGTTCATGTTGAATAGTGTTTATAATTTTTAATACATTGTGTAGGGAATAAAATATAGGAATACACTGTTGATCAGTTTAAAAATAATTTACAAAACTATTTGTGGTTCTAAAATTTATTTTTTTCTGATCATTTTCAATTTTCTAGTTTACAAAAAAAAACATATAGCTCATGATTATGAGATGTTATCGCTATAATTTGTTGCATGTCTTCTAGGGGTTATTGTATGCTACTAGAATCAATTCAAGACTAAAAATACGTTATTTTTTAAACTTATATGATCATAGAATCTATAATAATGTTATTCTATCATACCTTGATTGACTATGGATACATTAGTGATATAGATAATAGAAATATAATAGGAAAGGGTTAAATATTATGATATGGGTGTTCATTATTACCTCCAGAGTTATCAAATAAAAGATCAAATAGTGTGTTATTCGAATCAAATTAGTGTAAAATTACTAATTCATTATTTTTTTACAACTATGTATTATTTACTATAGATTATAACCATGATCCTGTAATGGATTTTATGAAATAATTAAACAGCTACTTGGGATGATTTTGAATTGGATTAACAATTATTTGAAAAAAATTATATATTGATAAATAGAATTTTGGTAAAAATGGTTCAAAGGGGTGATATTTTTTCTATTATATAAATGGGTAGTGGATTTGGAAAAAAACTTTTCATGGATCAATTTTGGGTTTACCCATTGATTGGAATGGGTAAATTTGATCTCGAAAAATGAATTAAAATGTCTCCGAATATTGTAGATATGATTTGAGGAAATGATAACAAAATATCAATATACGGGATCCTTATAGTGATTAAAGAATGGTAAGGTTGATTAATCAATCATTTTGACTCATATGATCAAAATATATCAATTTATACCTTACGGTTTAAGTGAATACATTTTGTAAAAGTATATTTAGAAATGAATGATTATAGGATTTTTTTGTGTGATGGTAGCTAGGTGGACTATTAATTTGAATAATTTATTTATTAATATTAATGGAAAATATTCATATGTGTATGAGAATTTAAGAACCCATAGTTTAATGATATTATTCTATATTACACATGTATAAACTGGGATTTAATATTTTTGTTTTTAAATAAAATTTGGATTAAAGAAATATTATTTTTTTGGATTTTTTGTTGGGCTAGTAATCATATTCATGATATGTTTATTAATTATTTTTGATATCATGATTTCATGAAATACTTATTAAATTAGTTATTTAGGGTTAATATAGTATAATATAAAATGGGTAATGATAAACTAATTTTAATGGATTTTTTTAGAATGATTATTTAATGTAATACAATCATATTCTCATGTTTACGGTGGGATTGGAATCTAAAATAGATGAGATTAAAATAAATATTTCAGAATATCAAATCTCTCATTATTATCAATGTTAGTATACTTGAAGGTATTTTAATATTATTATAAAACAACTGGGGTTTTGGTGTGTGTATGAATCAATGAGAGTGGGTAGCTAGTGTTAATATTTGGGGTCTTTTATAGAGGATTCTCTTGAAAGGGTCTTTGAATAATTAAAATTTCTAATTGACTTTAATGGTATGGTGGAACCACACCAACCTTATAATGGGGGTGGCCCCTTATTTATTCTTGATTAATATAACAAATCTGACCCACCATTATTGTTCAAGGGGGAAATTTAAAACTCTATATTCCTCTAATTGGTTACTAATACTTTTCTATAAATTATTCCTTAGATTGTAATCTCATATATTATTTCATCCTATGTTGTTGGATCATCTAATTTTCCAATGAAAATGGTGGAAATCTTTTAATACCAACGAAAATTATATTATTCAATGATCATAATATAATTTCAATGTATATAATTAGATAAAAAATATTTTTATTTATATAGAAAACTATAAAATATAATATAAAATAAGAAAATAAGAGTTAAGAAACTAAAAAAATTATTTTCCCAATATTTTATTATTTAATGAACATAAAAATATTTAAAGCAATAGTACCAAAGAAGAAGATTAAAATTTATATAACAGATATATAGAAAAAAACTAAAAAATGATAGGGATTATATATGGTATTGATTCGATGGAATTTATAAAAAGTTAATATGAGTTTTCTATAACCATTTGGAATCATTACCATTGTAACTATGAACATTTAGAATTATGACCATTATGAATTATAAATATTTTTAATATAGACATTAAAATGTGACAATGAAAATTAGTATATATGAATTGAAACAAAATTTAATAAGTAATTTAGATTATATAAAACATGGAAAAAAAATATAGGAACACCCCTTATGATATTCATTTATTAGATCTTGTGAAGGGGACATCACCAATGGGGTTTTTGGTTGACCAAGCCCACACTGAACAGAAAATATTGGGGATTTAATATAATCGTCTATATGAGAAATTTATGGTAATGGAAATCAATACTAAATAAATCATATTTAGATATCTCAATGAAATTACTATTATTTAAAAACATACCATTAATAATTATGTGGGTGTGATATCAATTTCAATATCTAGGGGTTAGTTGAATAAAAGTGATCATACTTTTAGAAATTAAATGGCCTATAATATGACACCAAATTTTTACAAACTATTCCACTGATATATAAAATTTATTATGTAAATTAATATAGGGTTAATATCATAAATTGATTTCATATTTGGAAACTGGGTGTCAAAATTTTATAATTGGTGAAATTTGGTATTTGTTTCTAAAAAATATAAAATATGTTAAACCAAGTAAAAATGATAAAATAAAATATATACGATATGATATATATATATACTTACTGAACACTTTTATGGTAATTATATATGACTAATTTTTAACTGATAATTATAAAAAAGATAATTAAGGGTTCTAATGGGGAACTTTTGTTTATTAGTGGATCTTTTAAGATAATATAATAAATATAATATTCATTACCTTATTCAAAAATTACCAATTTCCACATATATAAATATCCACCACTATTATCTTTTATCAAATATAAAATTAGATTTTCTCCAATATAAAACGCATGGAATCTCTACCATACATATCTCTTTAATAATGAATAGATTGGTTGGTTCTAATGGTAGTCTCTAGGATAACAATATCAAGTGAAATGATGGTTCCTATTTAACATTATGTATTTCTTGTTTAAATTCATTTCGATGAAATCTAATTTAAGCTCTAATAACATATTTTCCCATGATTATATATATATATATATATATATATATATATATTATCAAACATTTTTTATATTATCATTTTCAAAAAAATAATCTATCAAGATCTATCCACTTCCATATATCCATAGGAAACTTGAGGAAAACACATATATCTAAAAGGCATAATCATTATTATACAAGGGTCAATACAGGCCCCTGTGTAATCTAATAAGAGATCACATGAATTAATTTTTCCATAAAATAATTTAATAAATTTTAAAAAATATTATAATGGAAACTCTATACATCAGGGGATATTCATGAATATGAAACAAAAAAATATTAAAAATTATGTAAAATAATTTTAATTAAGAAATATATAACTGATGGATAACACCAACTATTTACACAATGACCATAAGTATATCAAATTTAAACATTAGTTGTGTGATTCACTAAAAAAATAACTACAAATAAAAAATCCTAGTTCATGGAAACTACTAAATTACTAAAATACACAGATAAAATTGATCAAAATATCCCTTGAGAAACATGGTAAATATCTGAACAAATAATAAGATCACATTTTGGAAGCATCATAAAATGATATCCCCTCTGATAATATACTACACCCAAAAATGAACCTACAAAATCCACTCAGTATACAGGAAATGATTGGTTTAGGAATGGTGTGATCTTAAATATCATAGTATGTATGTAACATAGAGTTCATTAATTCCCTTAAAATAAATATCCAAAAAAATAAATTTTTTAAATAAATAAATTTATAATATTTGTATTGATATTATTTTTAAAATCATCATTAATACTTTTACAACTAGTTTTTTCTAAAAATATTGGTGGTTTTAATTAATGCGCCAATTGAAATTATCAATGATTGATGATATAAAATAGGTGCATATAGTAGTAAAACTGCTAAGGAGCGGCATAAAAGAAGATCCCATGATGTAATAATGTAATAAATATATATATATATAATATAAAAAAGTAATAGAGTAAGATATGTAATACTTTAAATATGGAAATACATTTATAAAAAAAGAATATCTCTATAAGGAACTATATAGAGACAAAAAATTAGTCTTGAGTTACAAATAATCCTCACACATTAGTGATTTTGAGAATATATTAATTTTTTCACACATCGAATATACTATTGACTAGGTAAATGTTGTCCCAAGAAATTTAACTCCATACAATACCAGTGTCTAGTTAATATTTTTGAGTTGTTTGATTTTTGAGGATTATAATTAGGACATACCATGAATTTCCCAGTCTACCCAAGTACCCATATTCTATTTATGTTTAAGAAAATTATCTAAGGTAGAATCAATAATGGTTCCATGACAATAGAATAGATGCAAATAACATGTTTCATCCCAAATCCATACAAAACCAATGAAAATATATATTTTTGGAATTAACCATTATCATCAACCACATAAACTATAACAATAAAATTAGAAATTATTCATGGGATTTTTTTGGGGTGTGACTTGGTTTATAATAAATCAAAAAATGTCCCAAATAGGCCATGAAAATTAAAAATAATGTATTTCATTATAAAATCTACTTGGAAAACACATTTCAAATTACTATCAATTAATAATGTCTTTTAAAAATAGAAAACGGGCACTGGAGTTACCTTTTAGAAATTATATTTAAGAGAAATATTACTAAATCACACATCTAATGATCATGTTAACATTTTATTTCATTCATTAATCATATGCTATGTATTTAATTGGGAATGTATATACATTACCATTTCAAGGTACATAATCACAAAACTGTGTGTGCATATGTATGTATTAAAATCTAAACAAACACATATGTTCATATGGATAAACATAAATTAAATTATGAACATTTATATCTCATTAAATGGGAAAAAACACAATAAGAAAGTGAAATATGACACAATATTGACATAATAAATTAAACCAAAACATTAACATTAATAACAATTTATTTTAAAAAATAAAAGCCCATAAAGTGATATTAAAAGAGTAATTAGAAATAATTTTAATCAAATGGTTCAATTTTTAATATTTTTAAACTAACTAATAGCATATATTATTTTAGTGTAACAAATAATCCCATATTTATAGTAAAACCAACTGTGTTTAAAATCATATTTTCATGTAAAATTAAAATAATTTACGAAAATTAAATCAAATAACCCCAAGAAATAATCAAAATATTTATGAAGGATAATTAGTTGGAATACCCTACCTATATAGACTAAATATAATGAGACCATAAATTGAATACAATTTTCGAACCCATCAAAAAAACCAAGAATCAATGTCAAAATGAAATTTGAATCCAAATACCACTTTGGGATTGTCACAATAGTTTCCATAATAATGTGAGAGATGGTATAATCTTAGTTAAAGTATTAGAGTGAAATGATGGATCCATAGAGGTGTCTCTAACATAGAAATATCCATGTATAAATCATAAGTTTTATTGTTCATAATAGATAAAATAACCATGATGGGGAGCTGCATGTGAGGATCCTTGTTAGATGTAAGTGATGTGAGAGAAGAGTGTGAGGGTGAAAAATATAGGGTATTCTTATTCTTAGTAAAAATAATATTATTATTAATACCATCATTAAATTTAAATTTATAATTAATATCATCTTTATTGTTATTTATTATCATTATTGTAATTATTATTATCAATTAATCATTTTTTATCAGTTATTGATTTATTTTAAACATGTCTCAACATGGTCCAATGTTTTAATTCCCCCATAAAAGGGTGACATACTATCGATTTTAAACAATCTTCCTTCAAAACTCCACAGATTTAAGAGAAAACTCAATAATAAATACCCAATGTCTACAAAAAACGAAATGAATAAAATAAACTAAAAGGTGGTGTAAGGGTTTGACAATTCTTCCTAGTATTTGTTATTCATTTCTCAAAAATATTTGAATGAAATTGGTTATCAATGGAATGGATAAAATAAAAAATTCATAAACCTGAATCAAATCGAGTGCCTAATGAACAAAATAACCTTTCTCTAGATAGTACCTATATCTATAATTAATGACAACGACTTACTAAACTCTATCTATCTGACAAATAACTTCCATATCTTCAACTAACTACTATACGCCCATCCAAAAATGATCTATCATTAGTGTCACTAAAATAAATCTCCAAGGGACGCATGTTTATACCAAAATGGATGGGACCAAATAAAGTGGTCTTCCCACTATTTCATAATTTCAATATGACATCAATTATTCCAAAAATTTATGGACTCCCCCAAAAAACCAATATCGAATTTAAAACTATGCAATGAATGAATGTCTCTAAAGATCATTATCCAACTATATTACATAATCGTATAGAATAAAATTTACCAATTACATATTCAATGATAAACACAACTATTATAAAACATAATAAACCTAAAAATATACAAACATGATAAACATAAATAGAAACACAAGAATGAAATAATAAAACTGGTTACCACCACAAAAAATTAAAATGATTGATCGAGAAAGATATTAGTTAAATATAATTAGAATGATTAAAAGGAATCATTCACCAATATGAAATACATTGTTTAGAATTCGATAAATTGGGGGAAACATGGTACTTCACTCTAATACCACCATGTTGTGGTGATAAAACAAAACTAAAATTCATAACTGGCCACAACTCTTCATTTCCCTAATTTTTACCCAAATAGTCAGATAAAAAACCATTAAAAAATAACGGTGTATTAAAAATCCCTTGGCGTACCAAATGAGAATCATGACTAATCACTGATTCATGAAAATGTAAAATACCACCATAATTTTATTAGGAACACTAAATAAGGTACTATATAGATAAATTAAAATTCAAATCACCAAAAAAGCCTCGAATATTCCAAACACTCCAAAATAAATTCCCATAGACTCCCCAAAATAATTAATAAAACTCATCGGGAAACCATTAACAGTCCCATTAATGAATCAATTGAGGGATCACCTCTGTGTATTGTGTTTTATCCTTCAATTATTACTTTTCCAAAGTATAGAAAAAATAAAATTTGGAAAATTCATAAACAATTAATGTTTCTATAAACATAAACAATACAACAATACAACACACAATAGTCCACAAAAATTGATTCATTAAAAAGTCATTCATATTAAAAACCCCGTAATATTTCGTAAAAATACTAAAAACCCATTCTTGTAAAAATTTACAAATATAAATCTCTCTGACACCATTAAAATGAAATCTACTTATTAAAAATTAGCATAAGAAACCACAATATGGATAAAAATTTTTATCTTTATTTTGGAAAGAAATTATCTATTATAGTCATGAAATCCCCTTTTACTAATCTCAAAAGATTATTCTTAAGGTGATTTATAATTAAGCACTTAAATCCAAAAACATCTAATTTCCATAATTAATTTTGTTAACAAGTACATAAATTTTTTTACATCACATAATTTATTTTTAAAATTGTATCCCATTCTAATTCATCTTATGGAATATCATAATTATTAATTTTTAAACACAATATTAAATTTCAAAAGTATTATTCCATTAAAATTACATTTATCCCTATTAAATCACAAAATTTAATTTTAAATAATTTCTTCAAATTTACATTTATATATAATATTATTCAGATTACTTCACAAGATATCAACCCAACCCTTAATTTCAGTTCCCAATTATTATTTCCAATTCCCTATGAAAATTTCAAAGGCCCATTTTTTTAATTTCTAAAGTATTCTTTATAGTAGTTTTAAAATTCATAAAATTTAATTATAAATTTCAGAAATATATATTAATTTAATTTTCTTCAAATCCCAATGATTCACATAAAATTCACCAATCAACCTAATATTCCATGAATCAATTTAATACCCAATTTTTTCACTTTTAAAATAAACAAATTTATTAGTATTATTGACACCAAAACTCAAATCAATAACACCACATAAAAATAATGCATATTTTGGGACAAATGAAAAATAATAACTTGTAAACATGTTTTAGTATGGAATTTATTAACCATGAAACTACCATTGGATGTAATATTGACTGTGTATTTTAGATCCATATTGTTTTTTATCCATGCAAGCTATCCACATGAAATTTATTAAACTCCTACATTCATCATCTGTAACAAAACATCAAAGACTCCAAAAAATTAGCATAACAGAATTATAAATTAACATCATCAAAATTAGATAAATAAAAATCACAAAATAAAAATTCAAAACCTAACATCCCTCAGAAAATAAAGTTTTATAATAGGTTGTAGTGATCAACAACTAGACCCATACATACCTAATATTACTTAAAAACTATCTCAAAACTACCAAACTCCACTATTATCAATCCTATTGTTGGATAAAAATATTCACCAACCATTAAATGATGTATATCTATCAGATACCCCAGCAAGACCATGTTATTGCTGAGTCCTATTCTTGATTTCACTTTTGGGGATACTAATACTAAGAGAATACAATTAGAGTTTTTCAGAATATTTTTTTCCAAAATATAATTTAAAATTTAATATATTCAAATTTAATTTCTACTCCAAAAAT
The DNA here is from genome assembly GCA_963277665.1 of Viscum album. NCBI lineage: Eukaryota > Viridiplantae > Streptophyta > Magnoliopsida > Santalales > Viscaceae > Viscum > Viscum album. Next base: position 1,871,884,157 of record OY728120.1, on the reverse strand, counting down.
AAAAGGCCATTTATCTAGTACAAAAAAAATATAATGTTGAAATAGTTAAAAAATATTATATAATGAAATCCTACTCTCTACCCTTACTCCCACAATAAAAATAGAATCCATCAGTATCCCATGACACTGCTTATATAGTTTGATCCACCAATAACTATAAGTGGTTTCCTGAAATAATAATTTTATAAAAAAACTAATGAAAAAAATTTAACATTACTTTACTAGGTCAAACTATCCCCTATTTCCCATAGTCACTCTCTATCAGACACTCAACTGCATGCTCTGAAAGAGGCCTATAATGAAAGTCCATATGGAACATTTTGAAATTCGAACCTAAATCTTTTAAATCCACTCATTCTATCGATAGTGAGTGTTGTAAGATGGATGTGAGGAAAAATATTCTCACAGTTAATAAAAATAAAATACAATAATTACCTTAAAGTAAACATCATAAAATAAAAGTTTTCATTACATTAATTAAATAAATATTTTCACAATTTTTATGAAACCCCTTTAAAATATCATCATTTCCTGTTGTTTCTAAAAATAATACAGATTTTTATTAATGCCCCAAAGGAAATAATAAAAGTTCCCAAATGTAAAATAATGAGATATAATAAAATATATGATATGTAAAGGCATAAACCAAACAACCTATATGAAATAATGGTATAAATCCATATTTATGTAATAATATTATAAAAATGTAAGGGATTGTAAATTATCACTATATAAATTTATAATAAATATATATATAATAATATATAAATAAGTCACTATGGAGAGACCCTATATCATGTTTATCCCAGGCTATCATGTATCCTCACACATTATTAGTCATCGAGAAATAATTTTTTTTACATAAGTCCCTAAAACTCAAGTATAGGTAAAATAGGTCACTCAATATTTCTCTCTCAGACTAACTAGTATTTTGTTAGTGTTGCATGACTTTTTAATTTTAGGGAGGCTAATCATTCTTAACTATGATTTTCCTAGGAAACCTGCATATATAACCAGGTTCCAATAATGAAATTATAGAGATATGTTGTATTATCAGTCACATTTCAATCATAATACAACTTATAACATTCACAAAACATCAACCCACTACCATACACCAAAAATTTGCATCCCCATTCATAGAATCAACTAACACTATTAACTAGATTAACTAAAATAATACACCATGAAATTATGCATGTGATCCAATTTGGGTGAAACATATTATATTATAAAATATATAATATTCCAATATAGACTTATCATTTGAAAATTGAAAATACCATTCTAAACATTACATTGAAAAAAAATTCAAAATCAATATAATTTTTGGATCCCATTCAACAATGAAAATGTATTTTCAATTATAATATAGAAATTATAATGAAAATTATTATTTTAAAATCATATATACAATAATTATATTTAATATAAAGGAAATAATGAAAAATAATATAAATATAATCTTTGGTATATGTTTACATTCTCAACTATATTTATATATTTACACACTTGTGTGTGAATATGTGCATATTTAAATATATAAATACACCTATGTATATTTGAATAATCTAAAAATAAAAGGTGAACATTTATAACTCACTAAATGTTAAAATAACACTATAAGAAGGTGTATTATTTGATAAAATTATCCAAATAAATAAAACCACACTGTTATACCTATTAAACACACACACACACATATATATATATTTAAATTTAAATTTTATAAAAGTAGTTTAAAACTATCGTATATAATCTATTAAATCATAGAGTTCAAAATGAATTTTCAAAAAACACACTAAACACAAATATTGGACCACAGTAATACAAAGAACCATGTTCATGGTAAATCACATTTTCAATTCAAATAATATAATCAAGAATAATTAATAAAGTAAATCAAAATTAAATTAAACAACCCTAAGAATAAAACATAATATTATAAAATAGAATTTCCTAGAAAAAACTTCCTAGTCCAATATAACATAATTAAATCCTTTGTTATATAAAAAGAGTTACATGGAGAACTTAACTCACACTATAAGCATAGAATCAATTAAAAACTCAAAAGTTTATCCCTCCTAAGGTTATTCATAGCGTAATGTGCAATAAGGGCAGAGAATAAATATTGTGTTGGGAAAGGATGAGAGGAAAGTGATGAAATATGAGAGGATACTCTAAACTAAATTAATAAAAAAACATTAAGGAGAGTGAGTTACTAATAAAGTATATGACAAGGAGGGAGATCTACATTAATGGATCAACCATGTCAATGCATGACATGAGAGGAGAGTGGGAGTGAGACCCATGTAGTCAATTCTTCATCTCATTAATTATATTTTTAGATTTAATTTAATCATTTATATTATTTTTATTATTAATAAAAATATTATTATTGATGTTCATGATTATTTTTATTTAATATAAATATTACTATTATTATTATCAGTTATCAAGTAATTATCTATTATTCAATAATTTTAATATATTCCCATGGTGTTTCATGATGTCAATTCCCCCTTCATGATTTTTCCTACAAATGTTTGTCGAATATATACCATCTGAAGCCAAGAAACCATATAAACACAACAAATAGACAAAAATATTAAGGAAAATGATATAAATAAATAAATGTTAAGAGGAAGTAATTGTGTGAAATATTCACTCAAATTTTACCCTATTTTAATCCATTGTTATACCAAACATTGAATAATTTTTAACTCTATTTTAAATTCTTATCTATATTTATGTAATTCATTCTATTTAAATTTCAAATTAATTATTCCAGAATTTTTATGATATACTTTCATGCACAATAACTAAAATATCATAACCTTTTTAGCACCCAATTCACTCTCATTACTATTTATTCGTTAGCTGTCCAGATGCATAAAAAACACATATCAACAAACTCCATTATTCGAATACATGTGGAAGCCATGATTTTATTGTATAATGTATGTATTATTTATTATAAGAATTCCTTGTATATGAAATTATTTTATATTTGTATCTGGTGGGACCTTTATCAAATATCTATTTTATAGAACATGATTTTGGAATTAGTTCCCCAATTCCAAAAATTCATGCCCACAGTGAGTTATTTCCAAAAGAAAATTTATGTCCCCACATCATACCAAATATGTGTGATTAATTACCCTATATATAGAAGGAATTTTCCCAAAAATTCATAATCGCATACCATTGTATATATATGTATTCTATTGACTAAACACATTGATCGTATTATTCTTTTTTAGTTCCTAATAAAGATAATTCCAAATGCGGCACCTCATAAGGGAAATTTTTTGAATATTGTGGGCTAAAAATCATCATAAAAGATATTCTTATAAATTATTCTAGACAACTTTATAAATTCATTAACCAGTAAAGGCAATGGAAATCCATGGATAATCAATAATTCAATCTCATAAAATATTATAATGTAGCTTCAATTGATTATTTATACTATGTGATTATATATTATTTATTATTGAGTGATATGCTTTCCATTTCTTATGATATTATCATATATAATTAAATAATTTTGACATTAATTTTATTGGTTGGGAAAGAATTATATATCAACTCAGTGCACAAGTTGGTCTCATGAGATGGCTAGAATAGGTTAATGGATGTATAATTACATTTAAATATGATTTCCTAGTATAAGACCTTGAAAAGGTGTTTATAATGTTTGGAATTATGAATTCACATCATTTTTATCATTATGTACTCATGTGAATTTATCTATATGATTATTTATCTCCTTTTTCAACCATGAATTAAATTATTATTCATTTATATGGGATGATTGTTTTATTCCTATTATATATCTTATTCTATTATTATGTGATGTATTCCTCCATTGTATAGTATCATTTAATTAGTGTATGAGTAAACCCTTAACTTTTTTTCACATTTTTGAATGAAATTAATTGGAATAATATATATGATTGGCTATGTGGATATTAGCATAGAATAATTATTTGTAGTTAATTAATTTAATATGTCTTGTTGTACGGGAATATTTATGTATCTAATCTTTTAAGGAATACTAAATCATGTTCAGTGGAATTAAATATCATGTAATATTGTTACCATATAATAAATAAAATTGTAGTTATATATGATATTTTATGGGAGTGTTATGGTATGTATCAGAAAGAATATTGATTGAAACCATAACATATATATTTTAAAGAACATTGGTAGAAAAGAAAGATTTTATTGGTATGAAATTTAAGTAATTATTAAACAAAATTATGATATATATCTTATGAATAATGGAATATTTTATGAAAACAAGATATGTATTTTATTTATTATACATTATTACCTTGTAATATTAAAAATGATGTTATAACATTTATTAGATAATGATTCCTACTAGAGATGTTGAAATAAAGAAAAAATGAAGAAAAATATAGGATTGTCTACATAATTTGAATAATGGAGAAATTATTGGTGCAGAATAAATTATTAATAATCTATGTAAGTTGTAATAAATTTTAATAATTATGATTTCACTTATGGATCAACTAGTTCTCCCTCAATTAGGATCAACCCCTCTAGATCATTTTGAGGCAACAAAAACCATGTTACCTTGAATCCACTAATCAAATGGTAATATGGTGATGATAATACTCTCTTTTAAATCCTATACAAATGACATTAATCAAATAATAATATAGTTAAATAGAAGGAATTATGAATTCTATATAGTGGTGGGTGATTTTATTGTGTTTTTATATTATTTTATGGCTTCAGTGTGTCTGAAAATAGTGATTGAATTTGTTTCAGAATGAATGTGGATTGGTTTTGAAATATGTTTTAGTTATTTCTCTTTAACCAAAAATTATAATCATATAATATTTTTAACTAAATATTCTAAAAATTTCCCCTAATACCACTCTAATAAAATGAGATTTCATTAATCACACTCATATTTTTTTATTTGCATAAAAAAGTAAGTAAAATAATTACAATATCCCCTAATAAATCCTAAATGAGTGAATATATCATTTAAATAAATTTCTAATCAATCCATTACTCACTATCATCGGAAGTTATGTAAAATTAGGATATATATGTGAAAATAAGAAATTGAGAGAGAAAATTTTTAAATACAATGATCAAAAAAATATCCTAGTCTGATTTTAAAATTTTCTAGAGAAATAATTATAAAAGATAACTTATTAAAGATATAAATTTACTGATATTGAAATGGAATATTTTCTTAGCCTCTAATACTAAGTGAAGAATATAATATTCCAAGATATGATACAAAAAATTAAAGAGAAACAAATCATAACTCGATTTGATCAATAGAATATCTAGTACATCGATTGAATGAATACCTTCAAAGAAAAGATAATAGTGTTCCTAAAATTGTTCAACATATTTATCTCTAACATGAGTAGTAGAAAATTCTTCAACTCCATAAGGAAAACTAAAAATATCTATATTCTTTTTATGGTTATGTTCTGTACCTATCATTTCATCACTATTCAGAACACACATAGAACAAGGTTGATATTTCATTTCGTTGAAAAAAAAACATCATCCATATTTACATTTAACACATAATAACCTTATAAATGTAAAGAAGGATGATATCTATGTTTTCCATTTTAGAGCATCCACTCCCAATTCAGGGTGACCAATAATATGACGATTTATTTTATATCATGCACTATTTTTCTTGGAATTTTTGAGGTACCATTATGTTACTCCCTGATACAGTGACACATTATTGACTTAACCAAACATAGTGTGGATTTTAACTGACGGATATCATTACACTATAGAGTAAATTTGGGTGTCCTTTTTTGTGAAACCTTGATTATCCTATGGATGCAAGGATTTACCTATATGTAATGTATAGTTATTATGATGTACCATCTTGGGGAACTTGTTACCATTACACACACTTATGAGAAAGGATAGTTCCTTTATGTATCAATCTATTATGATTGATAACTATATTATTAAAAAGTTTCTTTGATCAGTATTGGAGATAAAAATCATATGGCATTGAAATTCATACAAACCAAAAATATTTATATGCATGGTGAAAAATTCATGCAAGAGGTGAAATATAATACGAGCCTTGAAAAGTCATATGAAATCCACACAACTTATAATATCAATATGTCCTACTGTTTTATACTCAAAATTCCAACATACGGAGATTTCAAAATGATTTGAAATTTAAGGAATTTTTTATGAAATGAAAGATTTAATATTAAAAGGATAAGAATGTAATATGTCCAATTATAGCCTTTCACGTCTCCATTTTATTGAAAACCAAAAATTCCTATAAAATGACTTTGGATTTCATACACACTATCTAGAAGAAAGTCATATAAAATATGTGATGTCTTATAAAATCAATATACAGTTTTCAATTTCCATCAATGTACCAATAATAAAAAAATCTCAAGAATTTTAGTATTAAATTTTATGAAATTACATTCAAAATGAATTAAATAATGAATTTATAATTCAAAATCATATTTTAATGATAAATATCCAAAATAGATATCACAATAAGGATTTAATAATGAAATATAATTTTTTAATAAAATATGAAATATTCATGATTCAATATGTTAAAAAAATTAATAAAAATTTCCAAAAATAAAAAAATTTATCAATTAACTAGGATTTATCTAAACCATGATTTAAATATACACTAAATAAAATATGAAAATTTTGAAAACATTATCAATAGTCTCCCGCACTCTTACACAAATTATCTCTCATTATGTTCAATTAATTACATTTATTTTAAAATATATATACCCATACTATACATATATATGCACAATCTGGTGGAGAATGAAATGATATATTCATTCACATGTTGAAATATCATACCTACAATATGAGTTTAACACATTTAATCACATTATTTCAAGATGATTGAATTATATGATTATAAATATAATAAATCTTAAGGGAATCAATAATTTAACTAGTTGAAAAATCATAAATCTTGTTCCCCATAGATTATACAACTACATTATTATTTTTACTTCTATTAAATTTCATATAGGGCATAAAGATTAATCATCTTCCTCTTCTTTGTTAATGTTCAAAATTCACAAATTTATCTTATCCACATCTCAATTTACACATATTAAATTTTTCCCAACCATGCGTTTTTCTGACCAAATTATTGAACGTGTGAAGCTAATCTGAGAACTAAACCATCCCATGATAGTAGATATTCCCTAGGACATATTGTAATTTTAATGGTATAGAAGAAATTCTGGGGAAATCAATTATCAGGCCACAAAACCTATTATTTTAATAATAAATGAATGATATTCTTAAGATATCTTATGAAGGATTCTATAATACAAAAATCTTCTTATTATACTCAAAATATTTTGAAATATCATATTATATTTTTTGGGGGAACAATGAGGTGTTAATCAAACACTATGATAGGTTTTCTATATTAATGGTTATCAATATAGGACCTTTATTATATAATTTTGGTTCCAAAGATTTATCATTAATTGAAAACCTATTACCATGATTTAAAGAGAAAAAATCCATGAATTTATTAATAAAATTATCTCAGTAGTTATCAGTTATTAACATTTTTAACTTATTAAATTTCCCAACACTATAATTGTACATATTTCATGGAATGAATCTAATGGAGATCCTATTTTACTCTCTAATAGGATTGAAAAAATTTATATATATAACAAAAAAATCATAATTTTTAAAAATTGATCATAAATTAAATTTTATAGTAATGTTTTTTTATTTCATGTTAACCGCAAGCCATATTAAGGAAACAATATCAGTCATATTATTTATATCCTACAATATTTATCCTTTTATGAAAACATATATCATATGATACATTAAATAATTTCACAATGTTGTTTCAAAGAATAAAATTTTATTGAAGAGATATACATATAAATATATAGAAAATAGTTATTATGGGGTTTCTTGATAAATGGAATCTGGGAGGACCTATTATTATTTTATTATATCATTCTAAAAGTCATCAAGAAAATGTTTCCGCTATATTTCATTCAAATTGATAGGCTGTCTTGATTCACCTACATTGATATCAACTAAATTAAATTTAAATTTATTTCTTATTATAAATAAATTATCCATTTGTGAAAAATATTTTCAAGAATGATCATTATCCAGGAATAGAATAATATCACCTTATCTATAACAATAGTTTTTATTTTTTAAATAATTATTTCATAAAGAATTATTATTTCTATTTCAATAACATTGAGTTCTCATATGTTTCCCTTCTCAGATCCTCATATGACATTTTGTAAAGGTTCTTTTGTTCTCTATCCTTTACAAACTATTGGTTCACTCTATATAAGACCATTTGGATTATTATTGCAACTAAATAGGTAAGTGAAAAAATTATCCATAGAAAATTCAATAAAGGGATATATCTAGTGTAATTTTGTATGAAATCATATATTTCAAAAAATTTCATATTCAATATTCAATCTTATATCATTTAAAATGGGTTTCATGGTCTTTTTCTGAAGCCTCTTAATCCATTTATTTTCAATTATTCCTTTCTATTTATTTGTAATTAGTATATATTTGAGGCCATATGTTTCACATCACATCTCTTATTTGGATCATATTTGTAATTACTATAAAAGTGTGTTTCTTGATCATTGAATGGGAATTAAGGAAATCAGAATCTATATAATATGTTTTTTAATAAAAAACTAATAACAACCAAGAAATAATTAGATCTACTATCTTTTTCATTCATCCATTTGGAAACACAATACAATTCATATTGGATGTTGTAAAATCCAATAAATTTAGGAAAATGGATCATAAAATCGAAAAAATACATCAAATATAAAAAAAATAAATGAATTTATGGAATTCCATTTGTTTTAAAATCTATTTCTTTAAATATAAAGTTTTCATGTTATTGAAAAAGATTATACTACTATTTAAAATTTGATAGCCAAAATAAAAAATACATTATAACCTTTTAAATGTTTTATTGGGATTGAAATTTCCAACCATATTAATTTTTATGAAAAAAATAAGGTGTAGACTTAAAATATTATTTTCGAATACACTACAAGTCACATTCTTAGTATAAATATTCTTTTAATAACCACCCTATGAAAAAATAAAAATTAAATCATATTTCCATTTTTTAGTTTCATCATTAAAAATGAAATATGGTACATTTGATGTTTCTAGAAGATTAAACATATAAAAAACCATGGAACATGGAATAAAATGTTGAACATTATAATTTGGAATGTGTCATACTAGGATGTCCCATTGGGGGATTGTATCCCATCAGTATGTAGAAACATTCTCATGTGGCCAATAACCCTAGTTTATCATCAAATCATTTCATTGAACTATAAAAAAATTATTATAATATAACAATACATATTATTATTATCAATATTTTATCATTTTCATGATAAAATATATATGTTATGCATGATTTGAATGGATATTAACTCTATATCTTTTAAATATTTGATAAACATTTCTCCTATTGAACAACAAATAACTGGGGAACCTTCTCTAATATTTTGTAGTTAATTTGGGCTGTCTATAGGGTCTAATATTTTTAATTTATCACAAGTGAATATCTATCATAACTATATGGAAACACACGACCCATGTTATTTTTTGAGGTATCACACAGTATGTAAAATGGATTTTTTTCCGGATAATTGGTTGATAATAGAGGATACATTTAATCTCCCTTTATGCCTATAAAATATTGTCCTAGAATAATATTCGAACTCAAATCAAATCACTATAATGGGGTTTTTGTTAAGGGTCATTATATCTTGTCAAACTGCTTTTGAAACCATCAATGAAATACACTATGGCTTAAAATAATATATAATATTCCACATAATGTTTTGAAAATTTAGTGTATAAATTATATCAACCATAGACCTATATTATTCAATTTCATTATTAAAAAGTATGTGGACCAAATAATTTACTTTATATATAATGGAATGACATTCAAAAAAGTATAAATTCTTGTTTTTCTCAATTCATTTCTCTAAAAATCTTTCTTGATATGAAAGATATGTTTTAAATAAAAAACCATAATAAATAACAGCCATAAAAATTTCCACTATGTAGTTTTCAATAAAGTCTAAAATGATTTTTATAATTAAAAACTAAAATTTAACATGAGAAAAATTTGATATAAAGGCTATCCTTTAATAAGAAATAATACCAAATGTAAATTTTAGTGTAGTTTTTTTCCATCTGGATATATAAAAACAAAAAAATACATGTAAAATATATAAAGAAATAAATAATTATCATTCTTAGGAATCTATTAGAACATTTGGAATAAAAAAAGGCATAGGTAAATATTTTTTATAGGATATAATCATTAATAATCATTGAAGACCCTTAAATTAATCTATAATCTAATGGGCATTATCTCACTATTCATAATTATCATAATGGTGAATTGAGTCATCTTGGGTAAAACAAGAGTTGGATTCATCCATTGCGAGTTAGAGATAGGTTAAATGATTCAAAAACCAACAATTAAATATGTTTCCTTACAATATTCATAATGGCTAGACTAGTCCTTATTTTGGGCTATTTCGTAGCTCATTATTTAGGTTCTAAACATATTTTGAGTATATTTTTTATCGGTATAATGCATAGTATGTCTACACATTACTACCCAATTTCCGATAATTTTTTTTCATAATATCTTATAGTAGGTAATCTTTATTGGGGTAAAATTTATTACAATCATGACATTCTATATTTTCGTTTCTATAATGAAGTAATATTTTATGTTTGATGGATTCAATTTCATTTTTATACCAGTGGATTATAGTAAATATTTATTCAATTTAGTTTTCTATTTGACTAAAACCTATACATGAAATTAAAATCTTGAAGTGATATATTTGAGTATTTAATTAAAATAACATTCAAATAGTTCAAAATATTATTAATCAAAATTTTTTTTCCAAGATTAAACTCATTTTTAATAAATAAATAATTACTTTAAAACTATTATTATTCTATGGATTTGCATAATATAATTATTTCATTAATCATTTCCATATTTTACATAAAATAACAATGAATTTAAAATGATCAAATTTAAAATATAATTATTAAAATGGGAATATTTTTTTGAATCCAAAATAATGAAGTCAAATTTCTCTTCTTGGAAATCCATAGAGAGTTTCCCTTCATGAACCATTATTTTTTCTTTCATATTTTTATGAAATGGAAAACCTAAGATAATATATTAATGAGGAAACCTGGAATCTACATCCATTCATAAATATTAAAATCTGTTGGGAACCATAGTCCTTTGAATCTTACTGAGATATATTCCACGACTCGACATGGGTAGGAAGTGGTTTATATTGTAATTTGAACTAATAATCTATTTTATAAGAGTTTTCCTACCTCATAAGAAGAATAAAATGAAAAAGAAATTTCATTAATTTACTCTATTTTCAACCAATAAATTAGGATTTACTCAATGTTGTAAGGGGTATAGAAAATACTCGGATCATGGAAATTTCTAGGTAGTTTTTTTTATTTTAGAAATGAAATTTCAATATTGGATTACCTATTATTTAAATTTTAATTTAATATCTTCGGCATGAATCTCTTTGAAAATTTTCTCAGACCATGAGATATGTTGGATATATTTATGAAATTATATGTTGATTTCAACGTTTTTTAATTTTTTCATGACCTCTTATTTTGAGGCATCCTCACTAGTTGAATTGAAAGGTTTTATCATTGAATATAAGGATGCTTGGGTGAATATTGGTCATCCATCTTGTATTTTTTCCTTTTCCTTATCCCCTAGTGGTGTCTCTATAAGGATCATACCTTTTGGTTTCTTTTCAAGGATTGATTCTTCATGTTTCTTGGGATATACAATTATATCTTCAAATCCTAGTTGTGTTTGTTAATTTATTTCAACTGATTTCAACTACTTAATGAAATATAGCATACATTTCCTTTGGGTTTGTAATTTTTTGGGATGAAATTTTAATTCATCATTGGCTTTCTATATTGTATAGAGCTGATATAATTTAGACGATATTCAACATCATAACCTTCAACTATTAATGATGACTACTATGAATAAATTATTGTATTATTTGCGTGAAATAAATAAATGATTTATTGTATTATCTTTTAAAAAATTAATATATTTGTTAACGTGTGATGCACACATCATTGAACATAAGTAAATATATCTTTACTTCTACACTAGAGGAATTAAATTACTCGATATTAAATATAAATTTATAATTAAATGACATTGTAAAATAAAATTGTTGAAATTCACATCATAAAATACAAATGCACTTAAAGAGGCAATTTGGAAAATTTTGTTAAACTGTAAAACTTTATTAAATTTAATTCATTATTGCAGTGATATCAATAGAACATTTAAAAAAATGTAAATCAGTAATAAAATAATATAATGGAATCCATGAAATTTTTATTTAATAATATTTTATACTAGTTTAATAATTCAATATTAAAAGGAAAAGTTTTTTAGAAGCATTGTTTTATTATATAGTTTTTATTTTATATTGTAGTTTCACTTATTTAATGTAATAAAATAAATTAATATTATTATTTATAAATGCACTATAAAATGAACATTCATTGATACATTGATTATTAAATTTATATGAATGATATTTAATTCATTTTATTTGTCAAAAAAAATTATTCTACAAAATAGTTTTATTTTTTTAGTATATAGTTATTATACTTTTTTTCTTAAAGAATTTTAATAATAATTTTATAAACTAATTTTTTTCAACATAGTGTGTATAAAAATTATGAGGGTATTTATTAGTTTTATGAAATTTTTGTTTTTTGGATGAATATTGAAGCTTAGTTATTTTATAAATACTGTCACTTTAATGATGTTATTGGTATATATATATGAATTTAATGATTTTTGGAATTTTTTAATAGGAAAATTATATATTAAATAAGTAATATAATGCATTTCAAATTATAATATCAAACTTGTAAATTTATTTTTGAAATTTTGGAAATCTAAATAATGATTTTATTCATATATAATCTCTTTATGAATCTTCCCTTTTAATTAACTATTCAAAATTCCACATTCGGATTTTTTCATTTATAGGTAAAATAAGTATATTTTTATATTAAATACAAAACAATATTCAATGGGAATCAAAATTAAATATTTTTTGGATGTCAAATAATTCTCATTCATAATATTGAAATTATTCAAAAAAATAGTTTATCATTGTTGTTTAGGAAAATAATTTTAATTTAATTTCTAATACACCTTGAAATTAAATTATAAAAAATTTATTAAATAATTCCAAATGTCACATCCATTTCATTTTTAGTTAATTTTCAGATTATTTTTAATTTTAATTTTATCCATTATATTCCCCAAGAGATTTCGGTGAAAATGTAGAATTTGGGCATGGCTATAAGAGACACAGGGTTGGAGCATGGGTTTTCAAACTATGCACCACTACATAGGAAATTGGGTGATATTCTGTCATTTTGGGAAGGATGTGAAAAACACAGTTGGTGCATGGTTTGGGGACCATGCATGTTAATTGTGTGTCATTTCCCTCTTGGATGGTGAGGGGAACATGGTTTCTTCTTGGGTTTGAAAACCCTGAGAATTGTCAGGGTCATTAAAAATTGGGTTTTTACCTCCCCCCACTTCGATTTTGAACCAAACACCCTTAATCCTCCCCATTTAGAAATATTCACCATATTCACCTCCTCCCTCCAACCTTGGCCCCTTGGATCTTAATTTTGGTAGAATATTTGTTGTGGTTTATCCATTAATCACTATGTTTATTTCTCCCTTGATTTCACCTCTTTTCTAGGGTTCATCTTCTGAATTATTTGGGGATTAGTTCTCTAGTTTGTTGGGTGAAATGTTTTGGATTGAATCATGATTTTTAGGGTTCAATCAAGATATTTATGGATTGATATTTCCTTTATAGGGTTTTATTAAGGTGTGGTTGTTGGTTCACACCAATTTCTGGAAGTTTCAAAACTCGAGGTAGGTGATTCCCTGTTTAATAATCATTAGATTATTTTGGAATTCCTTCTTATGTATTTAATGATGATATATGGAATATTTTTGCAGTGAAAAATCATTTTTCAAAAGGATTTGAGATGTGTTTATGTTGAAATATGGTTTTCCAAAGGAAATGGGTTGAGTTTCCGGTGGGATCAAATATTGTGTTTCTTAAATGTTTTTTATAGAATTTTCAAGTCGCTTATTAAATTTGGAAAGGGGTTTAAATTTTTATTAAAGTTGATTAAGTGTGTTTGTTAACATGAAAGTTTTTTTTCTTATACGAAATTTTCATTTCAAATGTATATTAACATTTATTATTTTTACATGTGATAATGGTGATATATGTAATATGTGAAATAGAAATTGATCACAAATAGAATCCTAGGTACCTTGGTGGGAGGACTAGGACTACTACACTAGTTAACTCGGATGTTGCTTGGCCCAGAATCATCTTATTGGATATATGATTAAAATACTAAATAAATTGTGAGGATCATTGCATACCATAATAACATTATATGGATTCCACACTAGGGTCTGGTGCACAAGGGAGTTATGTGTTTTGGTTGTTATACCACGATTGAAAAAGATATGAGGTCCGTATTGTTCCATTAGTTAATGTACCTTTTGTTATTTCTCGTGGTCCTCTTGTGATTTTGTGCATACCATTGTAAAATTATGGGTCTTGCCCATATGATAATTTGGAAATAATGTTTCTTTGAAATTTTTTTCCTTAAACTGTTTTTCCAAACAAAAATACATGTTTATCCCAAAAATATACATCTTCATTTTTATCCTAATATTATAGAATGGAATCCATTTTTTGCGAGGAATCCTAATGGGATTTGACTAACACACAACATACACCTTTGGGAGTATATAGATTTTGTTATTTATGAACTAGGTAAAGGAAATATGTGTCATGATGATGAGGGTGGATCTCGATGCTAGGGTTTTACTTCCTGGATGGTTTGGTGGTGGGGGTTTGAGGATGATGTTCCTCTTGTTGCATTGAGTTTTTGGGTATTAAATTTTATTCCTATCTTTATATAGTACCACCCACTTTCATTTTATGTTTTAATCCATGAATATTAAAATATTTTTATGTTGTTTGGTTATGATTATTCAATTATTGATTTTTATTATCATTGGTTGTTTATGATTATTTATGTGGGTCTAATTATTACCAAGATATAATGTTGACACCTCATCAGAAGTTTCCTGCCATTGTGGATCATGAATGCCTTTTGGGCCATGTTTCAAACTTGTCCAAGTGTCACGTTTGATGGAAACCCAACAATTTTTGTTAAAAAATAGTATCATTGTAGGTTTCACTCTTTTGGGTCATGTAATTTTGGGTTGATTCTTGAGAGAGAGGAGCTAGGAATGTTAGGGCATGAGGTCCTAGTTGTGAGTATGGTGTTTTTCCATCACTCCTCATCATATATTTGGAGTCACCATGGGATATTGGGATTTGTTTATACTAATCCTCCAAGTGAGATGTACAAGCAACGGACTCTATATTGACACTCGGTTCGAATGGATTTGATTTTTTTGTCTTGTAATTATGAATAATTTCATTATGATTTAGTTTATAGAAGTAATTGATAATTTTTTTTGTGGTTAAATGTTTTTAGAATATTTTTTTTGTGGTTGAAATGACTGTTTTCCTTTTAGTAATCACTTCTTTATAATAATGCATCCCCAAATAATTCATGTTCATCCACAGGAAGAGTTTGGAAAGAGTTCTCATGAAAATATTGAACATTGATTTTTGGGAGTACTAGTTTGGGATGTCCATGATTTGGGACAAGGATTGGGAAATGGTCCATCTCATGATAGAGAACACAAACTGATTCCTAGTAAGGGAAATGCTTAGTAGGTCATCATGAATATGATTTCTTATTTCTGAGGTAACACAGGAACACATAATGGAGAGAATTGGATTGGTAAAATAGAGAAGATGTATGAGTTTCATCATACTATTGAGGTTTTCAGGGTTAAGTGTGCTTCGTTCATGTATGAAGGTAGCGATAGGAAGCTATTGGTATCTATTGTTCAAGCTAGAATGCATGAGAGGATGGGTCAGAAATGCATTAAGGTTGTTTTGAAGGAGAAATATTTTCCTATGGTTGTGGCCTATTCAAGATCCTTGGAGTTTATGGAGCTAATCTAGGGTGATCGGTCTATGATGGAATATACTAATTGCTTTTCTGATATAGTTCGGTAAGTTCCCGAGATCATTTATAAAGATAAAATTAAGGCTCTAAGGTTCGATAGGGGGTTGCTGCCAAAAATAGGATTTTGGTACTCATTTTAAATATGAATACCTATGTGGTAGTGGTTGGTCATTCCATGATGGTGGAGATTGATTGCATTGACTAGCCTACATTCCATGGATCAGTGTCCACTGTGGGTAGTGGAATTTTTTAGTGAAGAATAAGAAGCATGATAAGTAGGGGAAAATGTGAGGGATTACTTCAGGAAATTTTTCCTACCATTCTTCATATGTGGCTTTCAATGTTGGCTGAATTTTCTTTAATTAGTTTGTGATGTCAACACACATACAACCTATGTGAAAATATCTACCCAAATCTTATCTCCATTATGGAGTTATGGGAAACATTCAATGGGTTTTTGGGACTCATATCATTATTGTAGTGGTTCAGGGTCTGTAGCTTATAGTGGAATATTATCCTTTTCAAAGACATATAGGATAGCTGGATCCCATTTCGGAAGTCATGGCTACAGGGAAGGATATTGTTTTTGGTGGAATCAGATCATGGTAGTTCCATATCTTAGTGGTCATTCCGTGTGTTAAAATAAGATGACTCATTTTCATGTGGTGTATTGAGGAATAGAAATATTAAATGTGTGTCCTATGACATTTATATGTACTATTTTTATTGAATCATCATTACCTATAGTTTATTTTGGAATGGGTTATTCTGTTTATTTTATTTCACCCCTCCTTGTTGATGTATTAATACTCCCAATTGAGGTTCTATGATATGTGAAGGAGTTGGTATCACCTCATGGTAAAAAAGTATTGGTGGGGTTTTTGGTGTCCTTGATGTGGACACACCATGACATGGGTCATGTTGGAATGACAATTCTTTATTTTGGATATGGATCTATTTGATGTAGTTCCCAATATGGAATAAATAGTTCACTTTAAGAAATACATCGATTATTTCTCACATTGAGTGAGATATATGAAACCTGATGGAAGTACCCAGGCCTTTCCTGGTGAATGGGATCATTGGACAGGACATGTTGAACCTCGACTTCAAAAATTGGAAAAATATTATATTTTAGATATAATCAATCATATTGGAGGATGATGGTGGTGCTCCAAAGAGTAGATTACCACATATTGTGGAAATGTTTCTAGAGGTTTTTCTAGAGTATTTTTTGGGTTTTCCATTGTAGTGGTATGATGAGTTCAATATTGATTTTGTACCATGAACATAGACAATATATCTTTCTTGTACTTAATGGCCCCCACCGAGTTGATGGAATTAATGGTATTGCAATAAAATTTGGAATATAATGGTTCATTCATTCGAGCATCTCAAATTGGGCCACCATATTTCAATTTTTGAAAAGGGATGATGGATCTATCTATTTATGCATTGATGACTAGAATATACATATGGTGAAAATCAAGAACAAGTACGTTTTTCCCAATATTGATGACATTTGTGGTCATCATGAGGGGGAAATGTGTTTTTCTAACATTTAATTGAGTTCTGGTAACTACCAAGTTGTAGTTAGTTATTCTTATGACCTAAAGATATAGTTATAATGAAGGTAGATCCATTTTGATTACATGGTCATTAACTCAGGGTTGAAAAATGCTCTAATGGACTTTTTGGATCTTATAAATAGTGTTTTCAGTCAGTACTTGGATTCGTCTATCATGTTATTTGTTGTTGAATTCCTGATCTATTTGGTGATTGATCAGGAGCTTAGGCGGCATTTTAGAATTTCGATGGGAACTCTTTAGGATCATCATCTTTATGCAGATTTTTCTAAGTGCACCATAAGGATTAAAGAGGTGATGTTTCTAGGGAGATTAAACTTAGAGAAAGGGGTTTTGGTGGACCCCAAAAATTTTATTTTATTTATACCATCGGAAAAACAAAATAATATTATTAAGTTGGTATATTATTAGTCATGGTAAGGTATTACATGTGGTTCATTCAAGAATTATCTCATCCTGCATGTCCCACGACGGTGCTCCCCCTAAAAGGGGTAATGATTTAATAGAGCATTGAGTGTCAAAAATCCTTTGAAGTTCCTAAATAAAGGTTGACAACAACTCATATTTTGATAATTCCAAAAATAGGAAGGGGTAATGTGATCTATTTGGATTCCTTTTGTGTGGGCCTTGGGTGTGTGCTGATGCAGAATTATCATGTGGTGGCTTATGGTTCTCTCTAGATCACAACACATGAAATTAATTAGCTAACCCATGATCTAGAGTTTGTAGTACTGGTTCATTCCGTGAAGACGTGGCTCTATTAACCTTTTTGAAAAAATTATGTTTTTTATTCTGATTATAATAGATTACCTATATTTTATCTAAAAAACATCTAAATATAAGGAAACATCATTAGGTTGAGTTCTTATAGGATTATATTTTTGAACTAGTCTATACCCCTGGAAAATGTAACGTTGATTCAGATACGTTGAGAAGAAAAGTGAATGTGCATGATTTGAAAGAGTCAAGTCATGAGTGAACTATGTTGGGTCTCTTTGCTCAGATGAAATTTGACACCAAGGAGCCTAGTGGTGGTGAATTCTTGGCTAGTGTCCAGTTGATACATCATCACCTAGAGTTGATTTGTAATGTCCATCCAGGTGATGATTTGTGCCATCATTCTACACAATTTATAAATGGCATGGATATTTATTGTGATTGGTAATTGTCTCTTAAGGTAATTTGTTCCTTTAAGGGTCACTTCAGGGTCCCGTTATCATTGAAAAAGGTGTTGATTCCATATAGTCACCAGTCACATTGGGTTATTCACCATAATCCTTCCAAAATGTAAAGTTATGCACATCATTAGTTCAAGTTTCCATGTATGAGGTGGGATATAGATGAATCTGTATCGCGATTTTATATATTTCAGTGGGTTAAATCGGACCATCAGAGGCCCTCTTGTTTTCTTCATCCACTACCCATTCCTTCATTGATGTGGGAATAAATCACCATGGACATTATTGATAGATTTACTCATAATCCTTGATTAAGGAATTCCATCTATTTGATGATTTATAATCTAAGAAAATCATCCCAATTCATTCTGATCAGATATTCTAGTTAGGTGGATGACTTGGGGTTGGTTATATGTTTTGGAGGATTTGAGGCCTTATGATGTGCCATCAACAATTATTTCTGATAGGGATCACCATCATACCCAGTAGTTTTGGAAAGGACTTCAGAAGGATATGTGGGTACATGTATAGATGTGTACAAAATTCCATCTTCAAATGGATGGTCAGATGAATCAGACGAATTAGATTTTGGATGACATGCTCTTGGAATGTGTTCCATATTTTTGAGGCTTGTCGGATATAAATTTTGTATTTAATTAGTTTTTATATAAAAATATATTCTAATAATTAAATTTAATTAATCATTTGGTGTAAAATTATGTTCTATTGTGTTGGTATACTTTTTTAGGTTGAGTTGGGGGGGGACCCTGTAATTGGGACTGAGCCTTATGCAAGAATCATATGAGAATGTTCAGGTCGATCAGATAGTGTTTTTCAAGTACGTATATTGGTTTAAATTATTATACAGACCATTGATACTATGCATTGGATAATTCTATTGGGGACTGGGAGTTTCTAAAGGAATCACCTTCCTTGTGTCACCGAAGTTTGGGTAGGCCAAGAAAACTATTGTTCAGGTTTATTGGACATTTTGAGATTACCAAGTAGATTGGAATGGTGGCATATAGGTTAGCTTATTCCTCCTTGTTTATTTCAATTAATGGTGTGTTCCATGAATCTTAGTTGAAAAATTCTAACCCAAATATTTCTTATCTACCGAATAGGGAAGAATTAGAATTGTAGCTGGATTTTTTCATGTTTAAATGACTAGTATGGATTGTAGATTCCCAAGAAAATATTTTGTACGGTAATTAAATTCTATTTCACCGAGTTCTCTAGCGTCATGGAAATTATATTCATTATACATGGGAGATAAATTCATGGGCTGAGGAGGAGTATTATTTTTTCTATTTTATCATTATTTGAATGGAATTTCTAAGGATGGAATGTTTTTCCTGGTTGGACAATTATCTAATCCATGTCTTTGTTTTGATGAAATTTTAACTTTATGTTTAGTTTGAATTTTATCACATAGATTAAACATGATAATTTGGTTAAAAAATGATAATTTGGGAATGACAATAGGTGTTTTGTAGTTGGTGCATAATTTTTCAAACCATATAACATTTCTTGGAATCCATGTTGTATTTGGTCATTCGGGATAGAATTGAACCATATGATCGGTGTACAGTTTGGAGATAGAAATGTATAACCATTTGTCATGTCCCTTGTGTACAATTTTGGGTTCGCAGTTT
Source organism: Viscum album (assembly GCA_963277665.1). NCBI lineage: Eukaryota > Viridiplantae > Streptophyta > Magnoliopsida > Santalales > Viscaceae > Viscum > Viscum album. Next base: position 1,871,863,439 of record OY728120.1, on the reverse strand, counting down.
CTGTATGATTTGTAAAACTGTAATGAAAAACTATTTTAATTTTCCATGTCATCAAAAAATAGGATTTTACCTTTCTCCCCTTTAGTTTTTGTCTTTAAACATCACCAATCCTCCCCATTCAGGATTCTTCACCCTAAAAGCCACCTCCCCCCATCCATGATCCCATGTATCATCATTTTTTTATATATTCAGTGTGGTTTCTATAAGAATATCCATGTAAGTTCCCTTCTTGAGTTATTTCACCTAATTTCTATAGTTCCTCTCCCTCCTTCATTGGATTTTTTTCTCTTACTAGTGGTGTGACCAATTTTAGGTTTAATAATGATTATTATGCTTCAATATTGTGGTTTAGGGTTCAATGTATTATTTAAATGGTTCTCTTATGGTGTGGATGGGGTGATAAAAATGAAACATATCTCTTTTTTGAGGAGGTACTACAAATTATGCATAAATAACATTACAATATTTTTAATGAATGGATTGTGATAAAATACGTTATATGTTATCCTTTTTAGAATTATAATTTTTTAATTTTAAATATATATATATATATATATATATATATTAATTCCATCATTATAAGCTTCCCTAAGAGATATTGATTTGAAACGAATTACATTAGTTTGATATGTGGTAGTCTGTCATACACAAGAATGATGGTTTTGTCGCCCATTTGATGTATAACGAGATGGATATAAGGTGTGACATTAACATTAAAACCGCTCATTACATATATTATAGTAGTCTTATTATTTTCTCATTATTAAATTTTATTTGAATGAGGACGAATAAAAAATCAATCAAACACTCTTGTGAATGATTGAAACATCTTCTTCAGACAATCTCTTAAGTATTAGTCCAAAATCATTGCTAAGTTGGTTTTATGAACCAATAAATACAATATGAAATAAGTATGTATTTAAGGATATTATTGGGTATGTAATGTAATAGAAAAAATATTTTTCAATTGAGTTGATTTGAGATGATGTGGATTCCTTTTTTAAGGAAGGGAATTAGCACTATTTGAATTCCTCATAATATGAAATTAATATTATGTAATTTTTATGAACCAAAGGATCCAAATTGATAATATTAAAATAAAATATTACTCTGATACCAAATAATCTCATCTAATAAAATTTGTATAGTTATAAACTAAATTATTAAGTTTAGGGTTTTGTATTAACTTGAGATAACCCTTTTCACACATCCCATTATAACAATGTGTCTAATCCATGAGGGTCATCATAATTATAGTAAATAGAAAAACTTCAAATAAATGGAAATTGTATTATAATTTATCCTATATTCTAATCACTTGAATGAAAATCATATTTTCCGAAAAAAATATCATTTAATGGTATATTATTTTCATAAAATATCAATAATTTAAATTTTATAAATATTCATTTATGTTTTCTTTCATAGCATCTTGGATGGAAATTAAATTCAAATGAAATAATTTAATACGTCTCCCAATTTTTATTTTAATCAGTAAAATTCATTTCTCACATTAATTATATCAAATTATACTTCTTTTAATATTTTTTATCATTTCACTACTTTTATTTAACAATTAAAATATCATTAAAGTGTAAGCAATTAAGGATATTATATCAACAATAAAAATTAAAAATAAATTTCTATGATAATGATAAATAGTTTGTCTTCCTAATAACTATTTTTAACAAAAAAATATTCTATTATTATCTTCATGTTAAAAATATTTTTGTTACTAAAAATATGTTTGCAAAATTATTTCTTTTTGCTTTAAAAAATATTTTATAATGGTCAAAATAACATAAAAATTGAAAAAAATTATATATTTTAAATTTGGATCATTATGGATGATATATACTAATAAAAAATTATATTATGTGGTGGGGTCATTATTTAGTCTTTAACATTATATTTTGAACATCAATTTCTATATTTCCCAAATACAATTTCAAAAAAATTACTATTTTAACTGTTCTTATTAGAGAAATAAAAGGAACATATTTTACATATTCTTAACCGAATATCCTATATATTTTATACAATTTTAGTGAATAAAAACACAAATTTGGAAGAATTTAATGTAAAATTAAACTAGTAAATGTGATGAATAATTTTTTATCAGGGAAATTCTCTTCAAGTATGAAATGTAATTATATATCATTAAAGTATTAAAATAATCTAAAAAAACATAAATTGAATGTTCAAAGTAGAAAATGATCTAATTATAATTTGAAAATAACCAAAAATAAATTTGATTTTGTAAATAACAAAAAATAATATTCAATCATAAATAAAGGATAATTATTTTTCACTCTTCATAAAAAAACATTTTCATAAAATTCAAAAGAAATCAAAGTAGCATAATTTATCTAATATGAATTAAATATTGAAGTTAATTTGTTAAAATTAAATTTATATAATTTGTAAACCATCATAAAACAATGAAAAACTTATTTGGTTAGAAATAATTCATTTAACATTGGACTACAAATTTATTTTTTATTATTATAATTAATATAACTCTATTATATAATAATAATAAATAATAATATTCCTTATAAATGATTTATATTTAAATTACATGGGATATAATATTAAACCCCCCAACTAAAATTTCAACCTCATAATTTTATTCACATGGAAAACAAGTAGGCATATCTTTCCCTCATATGAATTTCTGATTCATAGGATGCTTATTCGGCCATGGGATTTTTCTATAAAAACATATCCAAGTGAAATACCTTATTCTATAAAACATTTTACCTAGGGTAAAGTATTACAATAGGATATTATTTATAATAAAAATTATATTTTAATTGAACTACTCTTGGGCTTAAATAATTAGATAAATCAAAAAAAATATTCTGAAAATCAAAAAATAAAATAAAAATGTTGTATACATAGGAAATATTCTAAGGGAAGACCAATGAATATAAAATTGATCCAAAATTCTCTTGGATTTGATATGTTCCAAGGTATAATGGAATGAACATCCCATATTTACCAAAATCCAGCACACTACTCCATGAAGATTATATAAGGAAGACATAATGACCGAGATCAAAATAATGATAATTTATTAGTTAATCAACATAATTTTTCAGTATACATTGATCCATCCTCAAATACTACTGAATCATCTTCACCTTCTCAAATATTTTTTTGACCAACACTATTCACAAATCATTCTTTCTCCTACAATTTCCTATAAAGGTTCGATCTGACACCATTATAAATAATAGTCTTTAAATTGTAATATATAAATACTGGAAAGGATATTTTTTTTAAGAAAACCCATATAATGAATTATGTTGATCCCATATTCCCTATACTACTATCTAATGAGTATGAATCATACCTTCCATTGTCTTACTTGTTCGTTCTAACTATCGATCAGATTGAGAGTGAAATTTGTTATTGAAATTTAATTCACAAACTAATGACATCTAAAGTTCTTTCTAAAATGTAATGATGACTTAGGATCATGGTCAGAAACAATGGAGAGTGGAACTTTATGTAGAAAACTTTTCTCCTTGAGATAAAGTCCATCGTGTTTATCTAAATACATAGTATCTTGAACGAGATGGAAATGAAATGTTTTAGTTAATCTACCAATATTAATGAAATCTAATTATTTCCTTAACATGTATTTGGAAATATCACTATGAAATCCATGGATACATTTTCCAATTTTTTGACGCCCTGACCATAGTTACCTAGAGTTGGTGCATTACTACATAACAATGGAATGATCACAAGGGATCTAATCCCGAAAGACCGATCAGTTTTGTATCATTGGATGTACTAGATATATTCATAAATTTTACATTACATTATAAAATAAAAAATAACTACAAAATTATCTCCATCAACCACATTCATATCACTTAGACTATCCCTTCAGGTTAGTCAAAATATACTTCTTTGCATCCTTAGAAAAATAAAACATAGAAAGTGGTGAGCTCTGATGCTCTTTAAGGATAACAATATAGTAGAAACATTCATAAATAAGTATAGACATTTAAGGAAATTTAAAAGACTAAAATAGAAGCCTTTTAAACTGAAACTTCAACATAATATGGAAAATATAACTCAAATAATGCCATCTGATTATTAACATGGATATTCTACTAGTCCAATAATCACATGCAATATCAATATCCAATTTCATAATGATGGAATGCATAATGACAGACTTTATAACCACATATTCAAGGCCTTGTGCCAAGAATATAAATAAGATTTTGTCAAGGCCTTGTGACAAGACATTAGTTTGTCTCATGAGACCTAATAATTCTTCGTGGAGCCATAGCGGGATCCTCCCATCACTTACTAAGTGAAATGTAATCCTTATATGAATATTTTGAAACATAAAAAAAACATTTGTATTAAAATTAACATACGAAAAGATAATACTTTAACTATAAATCATGAATGGTATAAAAATAACACATCCACAATCAAACGAATCGCAAAAAATTCAATTAAATATGGATGATTTGTATCATAATGAATCAATTTCAAACAAGTGTAAAATCCATAAAATAATATTGATATAGAAGAGATCAAAACTATTTGAGTGAAAAATCTCTTTATTTTTATTTAAATCATTTAAAAGTCACATTATTATATAAATAAAACATTTATATTAAAAATATTCGTATAATCTTGTAAGTTAATCTGTTACAATTTAATAATGGTGAGAATAGTTGCACCCACGGTATATGTTAAAAACATTCTTACCTTAATTTTATCGAAAATGTCACAAAGTACATTGTTTGGAAAACAATGAAACGATTCCTTTCAAAACATATAAGGTAAAATAAGGTCATAAATGACTTTATCCCATATTCTACTAAATAATAGAAATGTTTTGAATTACAATTTTATGAAAACATAGATGTGGATGATAAAGAGGTCCTAGTAGATACTTACGTATTAACTAGCTTGGTTAAGTATAAAGATTTTAGAAACAACCATTACCTTGTAATTTTCCTTGGTCATGGGTATGTTAACTTATTGTATAATTGTTAAATAATTTTTAATAAATTATTCAATAATCTTATACATAAATACGATATCATATATTATATTCCAATATTGCTTTGTTAATAATATTTTAGTATTATCATCATTTTCGATGTTAATTGATTCGTTTTCCTTTATATAATTGGTTACATAAGCCAATTTTGTTATGAATCAGATGTATTTGATTCAAATACAGAATGATATTATGTTCTCTAAATATTATTATTAATCATAAAATGAAATTTATTCTTGAATGATTACAATGGGGAATGAATCTCATCGCGTCCGTGGAGACGGTAATCCGTACATATGTACGAGCGACAATATCATTATATTGATGGAGAAATAATATGTAATTGGATGGTATATCATATAAAAATTATCATTAACATGTTATATTTATTATTCACATTAGTTATACTAATTATTATACCCATCTAAATAATGATGTCTTTGAATAACAAACTACAACACAATGTGGAGATGGTAAGTCGTACGTATGCACGTAAAGTGACTTTGTCATTCATAGGATGAATAGAATAATGAATATGATTGTACCATATTTATAATAAAATAAAATTATGTGACAGTTATTGGATTTATTATATTATTACGGAAAAAATAGAGAAAGTGGAAGTGGAAGGAGAAAAGATATTGAAAGAGGATGGTCAAATTATTACCTCTTCTTCAAGTGTTTTCATTTGAGTTAATCAAATGGGCTCCCTAGGATAGCTTTCTGATCAATTTAATGCCACTATGGTGAATTGAGGGTTGATGGGATGATATTTGGGCTGATTTTGGTCGATAAAAATGGCTTCGGTGGTGTGAGTTTTGAGAGAAGGGGAAGTTCCCTTTTATAAGAGAGGTGGGGGTCACTTTAGGAAAATGTTGAAATATTATTTTTTAATAAAATAATTTTTGGTTTCCAAGGGCTCAAAAATGATTTATTTCGATACTAAGGTGGGGATGGGTCGATATAATTTCAAAAAATATTTTTTATACCGGTCAGGTCACCATATTATCCTTATCTTTTAGATTTAACTCTTAGTTAAATAGTTTGACTTTTACCATGTCTCATTGTATTTTTATATTATATGGTTAATAAACTTACTACACCAAGCCATGAGAACCCCATGTGGTTCATTATTAATATATTTAACATTATCTATGTCATATGTACAACCCTTATATTTTTAGGAATATTATATCAATTAATAATGTAGTATTTGTTTTAAAAACTCAATTATGTCAATTTTAAAACTATTTAGTATTTGGTTTTTGTGAAAATCATAACAACATGATTATTTCGAAATAAAATTATTTAATCAATCCATACATGTCATTTGAACTTAATTTTTTTTTTATTTCATCAAAAGTCTCAAATTAAATTTATTAGGATATTTATAATATCAATTATTTTAATCATTCATTAATAAGGTAATTAATGCATCATCATTGTGTCATAAATAAATTAAATTATATAATGTCTTAAAATTATAAATAAAATACCATTATGTAGAAACATTTTTTATATTTCTAATGAATATTTATAGTCAAAATTATCTCTTGTATAAGCTGGTATTAAAAATTGATTAGTTATTAATCTTTGAATTTTACAGTTTTAACTCCTCATTAAAAAAATAATAATAAATGTCCTAATCTAATCCATGTTGGTCATTGGGGAATCATATTTTATTCTTATGACTGTTTTTGGTAGAAATACACTTATCCAACGGAATTAGACATGTTTTTGGGTAATTATAATATAATTTTTACCTAAAATTACTCTATTTACTTTTAATCATGGAAAATAAACATAAAAAGTTACTATTCATTAAAAAATATTTTCATCTTATTGAACAACATTTTATTTACTGATATTAGCTATGTCTCTTGGATTTTTGAAATTCAACTCACAGAAGCGGTAAAATTATGTTTTATGCAAATTTCCAAATTCTCTTTGAAAGTGGATAGAAGATGGTAAAAAGTTCAATAAAATTTTTATGCCTAAACTTATTATAAAATGACTCTAATGAGTTAAATTGAACATATATAGGTATTATGTATCCATTTTGATCTAAAATAAAATGAAATGAAATTACTAATTACTAAAATAAAATGTTGGTTTTAAACAATAACAGAGTTTTTTTACTATTCATCAAAAATTGAATGTTTTCAGAAAAATACCAAAAATTCACCCTAAGATAATTTTGATATTTTTCATTCAAAAATGAATTACATATTAAAAAATAAAATTTATAAAATTTAAAAATGTCGGTCTTACTATTCCAAATGTCTAGTTCGATTGGTCATGGTGTGTTAATACTCTATGTTACATACAATGAAAGCTACTGCATTATTCAAAGGGAAACATACCATGGAAGCTTAGGGTGTTACATTATACTCTCCTTAAAAAAAATTCACCATCGTAATTTCTAAAATATTATTTCATCAAATGAATTGGGTGGTTCTTCATCAGAAGTTCCACTGGTTCCCATGTTGTTCCTTCAATCTTATTGTTTCTCCAAAGAACATTAACCAGATGAGTTGTCCAGTTTCTCAACATCGGTTCTCTAGTATCAAGAATTCTGATAGGCTCTTCACAATAAGACGGATCGAGTTCTAGTTTGATTTCATAATAGGTGAGTACATGCATTGGGCCGGGCATATATTTTCTCAATAGTGATACATGGAACACATCAAGAACTTTGGAGAGACTTGGAGGCATTTACAATTGATAAGCTAGAACTCCAATTCGTTCTAGAATTTCGAATGTTCTGATGTATGTGGGACTCAATTTATCCTTCTTACCAAATAGTATAACACCCTTCCCCTGAGATACCTTCAAGAAAACAATATATTATACTTGAAATTCCAAATCCTTCTTTCAGTTATCGACATAGATCTTTTCCCTACTTTGAGCTGCTTTGATGCGGGGTGGGATAATATTCACCTTTTCCATTGTTTCTTCTTGAAGTTCTAGGCATACGAGTGTTCTTTCACCTATATCATCAAAAAAGTTGGTGTGCGACTCTTTCCATATAATGCTTCAAATAGTGACATCTGAATACTGTAATGGATGCATTTATTATAGGATAATTATACTAGAGGTAAAGATTGATCCCACATACCTTGAATGTCATGTGACCAAGATATCAACATTTCTTCAAATGTTTGAATAGATCGTTCTGACTGTCCATCGGTTTGAGGTTGGTAGGTAGTGCTCAAACGAAGATCAGTATCCAAGGCATTCAGAAGTCCTTTCCAGAATCATGATGTAAAATAGGGATCACGATTAGAAACAATCTATAGGGGTACATCATGAGGTCTTACAACTTCATTAATATATAGTCTTTAGAGACACACAATTGGTAAATCATCTCTTATAGATATTGAACGTGATGACTTGGTAAGAAGATCAACAATGACCCATATTTTATCATTCTTGTAGTTATCTTTGGTATCCCCAAGACAATGTCCATCATAATATTATCCCATTTCCACTCAGGTAAGGGAAGAGATTTCATGAATCTTTAAGTTTTTGCCTTCAAAGATTCACTTATTGAAAAACCATACATCTCGACACAAAATCAGCAATATCCCTCTTCATGTTGTCCCAGCAAAAATGTTCCATCAAATCTCTTTATATCTTGGTGCTCCTAGGGTGTATAGAGAAATTTGTGTTCTGAGAATCATCCATCAATTCCATTTTTATATGAGGTATGTTAGGAACACAAAGTCATTTTACAATTTTCAAAATTTCATCTTCATATATAATGTCACTCAATCTTTTATCATTCACAACTTTATTCTTCTTTTGAAACTCCTCATCATTAGTCTAATAAATCTTTATTTTTCTAGTAATTATGGTTTGGAAACCATTTGAAAAAGTATTGGTGTTTCACCTTCCATGGTTATTCCCATATCTATATTTATTTGGTCCAAAAAATATGATCCCTTTCAACTCTCATCTTGTTCAAAACATCAGGATCCTTTCTACTCAAAGAATCTTCCACATTATATTCCTTCCCCGGGAGGTAGTGTATAGTGCAATCATAATCATTGAGTAGTTCAAGCCATCGTCCTTTCCCCATGATGAGTTCTTTCTGTGAAAAGATATACTTCAAACTCTTGTGACCAGTATAAATCTCAATTTTTCACCATCGAGATAGTTTCTCCATATTTTCAGAACAAAGATTATAGCTACTAACTCAACATCATGAGCATGATAGTTTTGATCCTGAATTTTTAGTTGTCGTGGTGCATAGGATATAACTCTATCATTCTTCATAAGGACACAACCATGTCATTTCATTTAAGAATCACTATAAATAATAAACCCCCTGTTCCCTGATGGTAGAGTTATGATATGATCATTGACTAATATTCTCTTCAGTTCTTCAAAACATTCATTACAAGCTTCTGTCTAGAAAATTTAACCAATTTACATGTGAGCATGGTCAATGGGTTAGCCAACCTGGAGAAATTCTAGACGAAACGTCGATAAAAACCTACAAAACCAATAAAACTGGGTACCTAAATTATACTCCTCGATGTTGGAAAATATTGGATAGCCTTGGTCTTTGAAGGAAAAACAGGGATTCCATCCTTAGAGACAATATGACCATGAAAATAAATCTCTTGAATCTAGAATTCACACTTGCTAAACATCCCATATAATTCATTTCTTCATAGAGTCTTTAAAATAATGCGCAATTGATTTTCATGAACTTTATAGATTTTGGAGTATACCAAGTAATCATCAATAAATACCACTAAAAATTCATTATGATATTCCTTGAAAACGCTATTAATTAAATCCATGAAAATAGTTGGTGCATTAGTTAGTCCAAAACGCATTGATGTAAACACGTAATGCTTGTACCTAGTTCGAAATCATATCTTTGGAATGTCTTCCTTCTTTACATAAAACTGATGATATCCAGATCTAAGGTCAATATTTGAAAAATGTTGAGCTCCAGGAAGTTTATCAAATAAATCATCAATGTGTGGTAGGGGATACTTGTTATTTATTGTTACAGAATTGATCTCTCTATAGTCAATTCACAACCACATAGATTCGTCATTATTCTTAACAAAAAGGACATGGTCTCCCCACAAAAAAAAGGGGGAATAAATTCTTTATTACACAATTACTCATGTTTTTCCATTAGTTCCACTAATTCCACAGTGTCCATTCTATAAGGGGTCTTCGATATGGGCATTTAACCAAGAATTAAGTCAATGGAAAACTCAATTTCTTGTTCTATAGGATTTCCTGGTAAATCCTCTTGAAAAACATCAACATATTCTTGCACAATAGGTACATCCTCTATTCAAAAATTGTTTTCCTCACCCAAAGATATTTCATTATATTCCTATTCAATAATTGAATTTATTAGAGCAAGTTGGGGTGGATCTAGATAAGAATCAGGTGGTGATGTTTCTGCTCTAAGATAAGGTACTCCTTATCATCATCAAAAATTGTAAACTCCTTCTTCTTATAATAAATTTTCGAATCATGGTCCAAAATCCAAACCATACCAATGATTATATCAAATTAAAACCTGGGTTTGACAATGAGATTAGAAGATAAAGAAGATATATATGCCCTAGTGGGAACTAATTCTCAAAACATTGTTGGGATTATACATCACTTAAGAGTTTTGACTGATAACTCCCTTGTTAAGTAAAATCAGAAATATCTTATTTTCATAGAAAATTGGGAAGATATGAAACAATGTGATGATCCATAATCCCATAAAGCATTGTCTAAACATGAAGAAACCCTTAAATTACCTGCCACCATGTCTTTCGAAGCTTCATCCTCAGCAGTAGTGGTCATATAAGATTTTCCTATCTCCCATGGACTTTTATGAGATATGTTTTCTATGTTCTTAGGTCATTCGTTTTCAAAATGACTCTTTTCTCTACAATTGTAGTATTCAACATTGACAGCCTCTTTCATCCCCTTACAATCACGAGCTTGGTGGCCTTTTTCACAACACTTGTAATAGACTCCCATTCCCTTCAAGAATATACCTAGGTGTTTCTTCCCATATTTACCGCTAGAGGGATATTCAACTTTTCCCTTCTTCCCCTTCTTTCCAATTCCAGAGAGTTCGACATATATCTTATTCTTTTGCTTTGTTTTGAGGTCATAAGACTTAGAGAATTCATTTTTTTTTCTTAATAGTTCATGAGACGGTATCATCGTATGATGAGAAGGATTATGAGACTGATGCTTGATAGAGAAATGATTTTAACGCATCAAATAATCGATCAATATTACTCCTTGGGTAACATATATAATATTTTGCATGCCTTTCTAACATAGTAATGTTAGCCTCATACGTTGCGAAATTCTAATCATCATTTTTCCTCCAATTCAGAAATTATCTCTCCATATCTGCTCGATGGCCACTTGGAAAGTATTTTTCTTAGAAAATATCTTTAAACTCCCTCTATTCCAAGTTCGATACTTCTTCTTCTTCCAATGTGTTTTGGATTGATGACCACCATTGATCTACATCTCCCGTGATGCGAAAAACATACTTGAAAACCTTTTCCATTCTTCCACCCCCAATGCATGAAATATTTTCTCTAAGGAAATTATCCATTGCTCACCTACAAATGGATTTGTTCTACAATTCAATATTAGTGGTTGTTGCCACATGAAGCGGTCTAACATTGATCATCTGCATTGTGGATCAGGGTTCTCCATTCGGGTAAAGTCCTTATTCATAACCTTAGTGAGTTTTCCCAGTATGGTTATAAGCTAATCATCCCTAGTTGCATCACTAGATTCACTATAATTATCTTGAGTAGGATGGAAATACCTACATGGATTACATGCATCAATACAGTTACAATTCCTTCCACTAGGCACCATTTCGAAAAAATAGCATATACTAGAATAGTTTGTGAATCACAATACATAATTCCAAACTTGTAAAACAATTAACAAAAATTGAATAGTTTATGTATATAATCCATAATCATAAAAAAGATTTCATTGAGGTGGTAATACTCAAAAATCCTTTATAATGGTTTGTAAACAATATGTGAATTATCTAAAGCATATCCCATGGGAGTGTCATAACCAAGAGTGCAGCAAGGCCCATTATTGTGCACCAGTTCCCATTCGTGTCTAGCTCAAAGCGGTGTTTTTGGGTTTTACCCCTAGGTACATCTGTGCCCAATCCACCTCTACCAGCACATATCCAAAAAGGGATGTATTGGTTGGAAAACTCAAAAAATATCTACATTACCAAAATTCTAGAATGTTTGTCTATATTACTCCTCAAAGTCTATCTTAGGGTAATGTTCTTTAATCAGATTGTTTCTATATCTAGCTTCCATGTTTTGTACTAAACATCCTTTGATACCAACTATAATTCCTCGACCCCTGTTAACATTATTCTGTTCATTATTACATAACATTGGCATGATCACAAGGGATCAAATCGTGAAATAAAGATCATCTTAGTAGAATTGGAAGTACTACATACATTCATGAGTTTTACATTACATTATAAAATGAAAAACAAAAACATCATTATCTCCATTAACCACATTCATATCCCATACACTATCCCTGCAAGATAGTCATAACATACTTCTTCATATCCTAGGAAAAATAAAACGTAGAAAGGGGTGTCCTTAGATGATCAGTGAGGATAACAATATAGCGGAAACTTCCATAAATAATCATAATCATTTAAGGCAATGTATAAGACTAAAACATAATCCCTTTAAACATAAACTTCTGCATAATATGGTAAATATAAATCAAATAATGCCATTTACTTATTCACATTGATATTATAATAGTCTAATAATTAGATTCAATATCAATATCCAATTTCATAATGATGGAATGCATAATGCCATACTTAATAACCACGTAGTCATGACCTTGTGTCAAGACATCAAATAAGATTTTGTCAAGTCGTTGTTCCAAAAAACTAGTTTTTCTCATGAGACCTACCGATGCATTGAGGAGCTATAGAAAGCTCCACCCGTCACATACTAATTCCAATGCATTCCTCATATGAAAAGGTTTAATCATAAAAAAACATTTGTATTAAAACATTCATATGAAATGTTTATACTTTATAAATAAACCATGAATGGTATAAAGAAACACATCCATAGTCAAATAGATCACAAAATTTTCAATTCAATATGAATGATATGTATCATAATGAATCAATTTCAAACAAGTGTAAAATTCATCAGTGGATGTTAAAATAGATGAAATAAAAATTATATGAGAGAAATATCTCTTTCTTTTTTTTTGAAATCATTTTAAAGAAACATATTAATAAAAGAAAACATTTATTTTTAAAATATTATTATAAGCGTGTAAGGTAATCTTCGACGATGTTATAACGGTGGAAAATAGCCACATCCGCCGTATAAGTTAAAAAACATTCTTACATTAATTTTTTCGAAAAGGTCATAAAGTACCTTATTTAGAAAACAACAAAAACATTCCATTCTTAACATATAAGGTCAAATTAGGGTATAAATGAATTTAACCCATATTCTAGTAAATATAAAAAATGTTTTGAATTACAATTTTAGGAAAACACGGATGTGGATTATAAAGAGGTCCCAGTAGATATTTACGTATTAATAACCTCAGATAAGTAAAGAGATTGTAGAATTAACCCTTACCTAGTAATTTTCCATTTTAAGGGTACTTTAACCTCCTGTATAATAGTTAAATCATTGTTATTAAATTATACCAGAGACATATACATAAATATGATATCATATACGGTCTTCCTATATTTCATTGTTAATAATATTTTATTAGTATCATCGTTTCAGGTGTTAACTGATTCTGTTTCCTTTATATACATAGTTACGTAAGCCATGTTTGATATGAATAGGATGTATTTGATTCATATACTTAATTATATTATGTTATTTAAAAATTATTCATAAAATGAAAATTATTCTTGAATTATTATGATGGGGAATGAATCTCATCATGTTTGGGGAGACTGTAATCCGTACATATGTACGAGTGATAATATCATTATATTGATAGTGAAATCATATGTAATTTGATGGTATATCTTTTAAACAGAATCATTAACATGTTATATTTTTTATTTACATTAGTTATACTCATTATTATATCCATCCAAATAATGAAGTGTTGGAATAACAAACTACACCATGATGTGGAGACGGCAGGCTGTATGTACGCACGTATGGTGACTTTTTCATTCATATGATTGCTAGAATAATGAATATGGTTTTACCATGTTTATTATAAAATAAATGTTTGTATGAGGTACTAGATTTATTATTTTGTTATGGAAACAACAAAGAAAGAGGAAGTGGAAGAAGAAAAGAACTTGAAAGAGGGTGGTGAAATTATTAGCACTTCTTCTGGTGTATCCTTTTAAGTTGGTCAAAAAGGATCCATAGGTTGGATTTATGATCAATGTAATACCTCTAGGATGAATTGAGCAATGTTGGGAATATATTTGGGAAGATTTGGGCCAAGACAAATGGCTTTGGAGGTGTGATTTTGAGAGAAGGGGAAGTGCCCCTTTATAAGAGAGGTGAGGGTCACTTTAGGAAAATCTTGAAATATTATTTTATAATAAAATCATTTTCAGATACCAATTGCTTAAATATGATTTATTTCGAGGATAATGTGGGTATGGGTCAAAAAACTCTCAATAATAGGTTTCAAACCGGTTTAGGTCACCATATTAACCTTATATGTTTGATTTAACTCTTAGTTAAATAGTTTGACATTTACCATGTCTTGTTGTATTCTTATATTATATGGTTAAGAAACATACTATAACAAGCCATGGAAACCCCAAGTGGTTCATTATCAATATATATAATCTTATAAAAGTCCTCTGGATGACCCTTAGATATGTCGGAATAATATATCAATTAATAATATAGTATTTGTTTTCAAAACTCATTTATGTCAATTTTGACCCGATTTAGTATTTTGTTTTTGTTATTATCATAACAGCATGATTACTTATAAAAAAATTATTTAATCAACCCTAACATGTCATACTAACTGATAAAATTAGTGGAATTCATCAAAAGTCTAATATTATATTTATTTGGATATTTATAATATCAATTATTTTAATCACTCATTAATAAAGCAATTATTGCATCATCATTGTGCCATAAATAAATTAAATTATTAAATATCTTAAAATAATAAATAAAATAACATTATGGATGAAATCATTTTATCTTTCTATTAAATATATATCGTCGAAATTATCTCATGAATAACCCTATATCAAAAATGGTTTAGTTATTAAACTTTGAATTTATCACCTTTAACTCTTCTTTAAATAAAACAATAATTAATGTCCTAATGTAATCCATGTGGACCAAAGGGGTTATATTTTATTACTAAGGTTGTTTTAGTACGAATTACACTTATCTAATAGAATTAGAACATGTGTTAGGGTAAAAATAATATCATTTTTACCCCTAATTTCTCTATTTACATTTAACCATGGTAAATAAAAGTCAAAAGTTACTATTAAACAAAAAATACTTTCTTCATATTGAACAACATTTCACTTACTGGTATTAACCATGTATCTCAGTTTTTTGAAATTATACTCACAGAAGTGGTAAAATTACATTTTATTCAAATTTTCAAATTCTCCTAGATGGTGGGTAAAAGACGGTAAAAAGATCAATTAAATATTATATATCTAATCTTATTATATAATGACTCAAATGAATTGAAATGAACATATATATGTATTATGTATCTATTTTTATCTAAAATAAATTAAAATAAAATTACTAATTTTTTAAATAAAAAGTTTTATTTTAAATAATAACAAGGTTTTTTTCACTATTCCTCGAAAATTGAAGGTTTTCAGAAAAATACCAACAATTAGACCAAAGAAAATTATGATATTCTGAATTCAAAAATAATGTCCATATTGAAAAATAAAATTTATAAAATTTCAAAAAGAGGGTATTACTATTCATTATGGCTAGTTTGATTGGTCGTGGTGTGTTGAGACTCCATGTGGCATACAACGCAAGCTACTAAATTATTCAAAGGGAAACATACCATGGAAGATTGGGGTGCTTCAAATTTCTAATATGTCACTATAAAATGATGAATCAACCCCTTTAGTAATTTCCATTCTAAATTAACAAATTTACAATTAAAAAATTTCATGGTAATTATAGATATATCTATTTTCATTCCATCCCACTTGTAACACTCTGGAATGTCTCTATAAATAAAATTTATTTCAGGATAATGTAAAAATCAATGAACTATGTGCTTCTATCTATAATTATATGAACTATTAGGTATCAAAAGACATAAATGTTTTTTTAAGTTTATAGAACTCGTCCTTTGATAACAATAAATATATAAATATTACCATTCATAACAAATTATACCTTTTCCACTAACCCATGGTATTCACTCTATGCTAGATTAATTAAATCTATCAAGTTCAACTTCATTTAAATTGGAAACAAAATGGATTATATTACTACATCCAAAATTCTACACCAAAATTAATCAAAATAATCACTAATATTATCATGATACAAATATAACATGTTTAATTAGGAATTTTTTTCATATTCAATTCATTGAATAATTTATATTTCTATGATGATAATGAATCATGTAGTCATAAACCTTAATTAGTTCTATCCATCTTATCAATCATTTTCAGAATTTTTTTTGAGTGAATATATAAATAAACACTTTTATTAGTACATATTTCATAGATAGATCTATATAAATAAATACTCTAAAAATTTATTGAATAATATATAGTAGAAATTCAAGAAATTGGGTATGGTAATTTAACAAAATAGATTTTAGTTTTTGTAAACCAAACACAACTACCTAATTAGTCTAAATCATAATGAACCAGTTTCCACTAAAAAACATCATTGTAGATAATAAATTGACCATTTCTTGAGGGAAAATCCAAATCCATTCCACTAAGAAAATTATTTTCTGAAAAAACATCACATTCAATCATCGAGATTAAATTTACTCCATTTAAAGTTAGCATAGTTATTGGGATAGACAACCAAAAATATTTTTCAAAAGAACTATAAGTTGTATCCCTCTATTCTTAGAAAATGTCGAATCTCTATGACATTTTTATTTTATTGAATATTTTCAACAACATTAATTTTATATGGGTCCAAAATTTTACCATATTTAGAAACAACATTAGTATGAAATAAAACTAATTCTACAAATAATTCAATCTTAATAAATTTTCTATATCCATTCTTTTCATTTATGGTTTACAAAACAATCCATTTGTGTATTTTGAGGTCCTCATGAAATTTAGAATATACCAACATGTCATCAATAAAAAATTACAATATTATCTAAATATTTTTGGATGAATCTATTTATATTCTCCATTAATATAACTTGTACATTAGACAAACAAAATTGACAACTAAAAACACATAATTCCCTTAACTATTCCGAAACACATTCATCGGTATATTTTCCTTCTTCATTTTCAAATTATGAAACCCTAACCTAATATATATGTACAATAACTAATTCACTCCCTGGAGAAGATCAAAGGGATCATAAATATGAGGTAATGGATAAATGTTTCTAATATTGATGATATTCAATGATATATAATTAATGAAAATTGTCATTGAAGAATATTAATTTTAAATAAATCAAACTAGATAACCACATGGTGAAGTACATGGACATATGAACCCATTAACTATACACTCACACAACATATTTTATTTCAAAAGGATCTACATTAACCTTTCAATATTGGTTATTTGAAATTTGAGAAGATAAGGAAATATTATAACAATAAATTTAACCTATTTATTTGGAATAACATTGACTAATTATTTAATAAAAACATCCATATGTTCTTTCACTACTCAAACATCAATATTTTGAATAGCTTTTTTCCTGATTATGAGCTTGGTAACTATAACTTGAAAATCTAAAAAATTTAATTTCATATTTGTTTGATTTCAATGTTATGAAATCAATGAATAATATTTTATTGGATCTTCAATCTATCATATAGTTTTAAAGTAAAATCTAGTGCATAAAAAAATAATATTAAACACAACCATGAGAATTTCAACATGAGTTTTAAAAAATACCATACCATTAAT
The DNA here is from genome assembly GCA_963277665.1 of Viscum album. Classification (NCBI taxonomy): domain Eukaryota; kingdom Viridiplantae; phylum Streptophyta; class Magnoliopsida; order Santalales; family Viscaceae; genus Viscum; species Viscum album. The sequence continues at coordinate 1,871,845,235 of OY728120.1, read as the reverse complement.
AACAACTATAACATTCTTATAAATCAGGGATTCTTCAACACAACCACAAAGATTTTCCACTAAAATTAACATCATACAGTGAAGTGGTGATACTCAAAATATATGTGAAAATTTCTCATAAATGATGTTATTTTAAGATCTATAATTAAAATGAGTATTGGTATATTTTGAATACACATTAAACATACCTTTCCCCACATCATTAGTGTGCTCCTCCTTAATTGTAGTAGTAGAAAAGGATTTTACACCACTTTATTACTTTTTAGTGATGATTTACGTCCTAGGGCACTATCATCAAACATATGTTATAATAATAACCCAACCCATTGAAAATAAAAAATCTCACTGATGGATGGTAATTGGTAACCCAATTCATTGATTCATTTAGAGTATTTTATTTGCTGTCATGAGCCCTGGGTAAAATCATAAAGTACTAGTAAGAGTTTATATAATTTCAAATACAAAAACTGGGATACTTTGTAAAAAATTTACCACTAGATGAGAATTTTATTTTATTTTATTTGGATTTAATTGATGAATTCTTCCTCATTTCCTCCAATCTAGACCATTTTAAATTAATTTTTTCATGGAAGATATTATATCTATAAACAACATTTCTAACTTATCGGCACTATACAAAATATTCTCATAGCATTTTTATTCTTTTGAATATAATTCAATTAGTTAACACCATTTAAACTATGAGAGAAATGATTTATGGTACTGTCACGATCCTTGCAAAAACTTGGTATATACCAAACCAATACTTTATAATTTCAGTTATACCAATCTACATATTATTCATATTCATTCTCAAATCCATGAGTTTAATCTACTTGTAGATTTGAAAAATCATTTGGAAATATTTCTTATGGATGTTATTAATAAATGGGACCCATTCAAAGGAATTAAAGCTCATCTCTTTACCTGATATTCTTGACCATCAACCCCCATTGTTCTTCCTCACCATTAAATTAGTACATATTATTAAATACCTTTTTAATATCAACACATCACATGAAATTGAAATTATATTATATGGTTTTAATCCATCCTTTATCTACCGCTAGGTATAATGTTCCACTTCATGCTTAAAAATTTTTTCTCATAAAATTTTCACAGGCCATCCCTTGGGGCCCGAGCCATGACAATGCCAATCCTACCTCCCAAAGGACATGGACTGGAGACTAGCATCAGAAGATTTATCCTATATGTGGGATGTATTTTCCAACCCCTTATTCACATGCACACTCATAACCCCAGAAAGAAACACCAAAAAAGAAAACATGCATGCCACTAAGATGACCACAGGAAATGGAAGTACAAGCTATAAGTAGAATGTTCTAGAATACAAACCTAACTAAGTAAAAGTTGTAAACAAGGGATTTAAATGTCTCTCATAAATAATTTGTAGAAACACCTACATAGAATGTAGGTATTAAGTAGTTTCTAGAAGCTGTATGATTACACCTCACCTGTATAATCCCCTGGGAACATACTAGTCCTTGACCACCAAGGTCTCTATCAAAGCGTTGGTTATCTGCACAAGACACGACACATGCAGGCCAATCTAATGGAGGGATGAATAACACAATACTATGTAGGGACCCAAAACCAAAAATAAATTACAAAAAAAAAACACCACCAAGAATTTATATTCATATCAACATAGTTATATGTCATCAACACATATAATAAGAACGTCTAGCTATACTCATAATGGATTCCAAGACACAAAAACTCCTCCAATTCCAGACATATGGTTCCATGCCTTGAATGCTCGATTTCGGGAGGTCCCACACAACATGTTATCTGGTAGTAACTATGTAGATCAAGTATACCAAAATTATTTGAGAGACCATATAGTCTCGATACATCATAAAGTTTCCCTCAGACATTCGTTCTCATTGAGAAAAGGAGTTTCGATGTCATGACCAATCCTTTGTCACTGGATTGTATAAAAGGAATGCTTTTCAAGGGAGGACTCACTCCATGGGCCATGAAGTCATCAGAGACCTTCTCTATATGGTCCCACTACCTTGGCCCTACCCAAAGAGAACACATTGAGAACTACCCAAATTACATTACTTCATTTGTAACACTGCACATCTTGTACTACTGAGGGACTCATCCCCTATGAGTCACTGATCATGGTCAGGCCATTGAGGTCCACTCATCTACCAGGCCACTAATGTTCACATAGCTATTGGGCCACTTAGGTCCGCTCGTTTGTATGGCCACTAATGTTTGCTCAGCTACCAGGCCACTGAAGTCACCTCATCTAGTGGGCCACTAATGTCTGATTGGCAACCTAGCTACTGAAGTAAACTACTCTTCCATGCCACTATGGTATACAAGGAAATCTGGCCATGAAATTCCACTCATCTACTTGGACATTATGGTCTACTTAGATATGATTCCACTAAGGTCCGCTCTCACATCCTTCTCGTCACAGCCAACTGCCAGATTCCAGCTCCCAGTGCTCTTGATTCTGATATAATATACTCATGAAGCCATCGATCATATCCCAACATCCACTAAAACATACTTTGATAATACCAAAAGGACTGTCTTATCTTGAGGGTTCTAACACCGCAAACCTCACTTCAATCGAATTCATGGTTTGGAAATTATGGATGTCTTAGTAAAAATTCATTGGTTGGGTCCAGGTCCGGTCCATCCCGGTCACCTGGGCTGTGGGTCCAGCCCGTTGGCCTACTGGTCCATCCCATAGGATCACGCATCTTCCTCGTTTGGTCGTGGGTCCTAACTTCTGGGCTAGCCTGGCCCTCTGGGCGGGCTGGTCCGGTCCGCCCAACACGCGGCAGGCAACACGTCCCACCAGAGGTAGTTGCCTCGGGTCCCCATCATGTGATGCAGGATGGCTCCTTGCATCCATTCACGCCACTATTGGCCTCCTTCTAGTGGCCTTTGACCACAACCATGGCTGATTCCACATGCACCATTCTCTATCACGTCGTGCCACCTGCGCACACAGCCCCTGCGTCGCCATGACCATTGAACCATGGCCTCCCGTGCACCGCCCATGGAGGCCTACCATGGACCTCCTCCGACATCATGGAATGCCCCAACACATACTGTTGCAGCCACTAAGATGCTTCACTCAACCTTTTCAGCCTCCTGATGTGGAATTTTCCTGCTGTTGTGGTCCTTTCATGGACTACGGATCATAGTTGACGTTGGTTTATTGATCCCTTCCCAGATTATTGCAAGGATGATTATTGGGGAAATTGAAACAATGGGGGAGGATGAAATTACATGAACACCCAAGTTGGGATGATCAGACCTTGTTTGGGTTATCCTTGATCCGCAAACATTATAGTTTAAGAATGGATAAACGTAACCATTTCTAATCATAGGTTCAACATGGATCAAATTTCCCAATGATTATCCGGAAAAAACTGATCCCATAATAGCACACATGATTCATGAATCATTCCATTGATCAAACGTTTCACATTCATCATTGAATTTTAATGAAATGATGAAATATAAAATGAATCATATAGATTCCCTACCTCGAGTTTGGATCACACGATGTTGAAGATCATATCAACTCCACTATAATTCTTCATTCATCGATCCTCCACCAGTTTTCATTGGAAATTTGTTGTTCGTTGTCGGTTGTCGACTAACAATGGAAATCCTACAAAGGTTCAGTGAAATCGTTTATCTCATACCAAAATCCCATATTCTGTTAAACCATTAAATGCATGAAACATGTTTTACTGTTTCTTTTACAATGAGTTCCATCATCGTTACACTGTTCCAATTATGAAACTACATTTCTATTAAAATCCCGGTTGAAATGACATTGTGTTTCAATGAAAATAGAATTTGAATAAAATAAACTCTTCATGTTTATTGAAGTTTTTTCATGTAAAATTATTTTAAAAATCATGAAAAATTACATTTTCCCTCAACACATGCCAGTCTTGGTTATGTACTACATAAGAAGAACATCTCATTACAAACACAAAGTTCATCACAAATTTTAAAACGGAGTTACCATTTTGGAGTTATGAGGATTCAAAAATAAAATAATTTCTTTTATTTAAATTATTTTATTTACAGTTAGGTCCCAAAAAACCTACATTCACAGCCAGCCCGCACTAGCCGATGTTAGGAACTACCTAAGGAAAGTACACCCTCATTATCTAAATAGTGGTCACAGATTTTCAATATGAGTCTCCATTAATGAGTTATAAGGACTTGAAAAATAAAATAATTGTATATAGTTATTTTATTAACAGTTATGCAGTTTCCGTGTTTTCTCATTGGAGATCCGGAGAAACTAACATTAAGTGAGGCCTAGTGTAAACCCACATCCTTGAACGTAATAGTTCCCTCAGAAAAATGATAACCGGGTATATCTAATCTGTTACATCTCCCCCACCTTAAGTATTTATTTCCCTGAAAGAAAAAACAATGGATTCCAAAATACATGGGGGTATTATCACAAAACTGAGCCCCCTGCACCCATATTCTCTGTTAGTGATTATTGTGCTTCCACTAAACACACACTAGACGGATCAATCTCCCACAGAGGTTCCTCTCATATCAATCCTCGATCAGTATAGAAAACTCCACCAAATTCACCCCATCATCAACATCCAGCTCACCCCAGTCAAATCATCATCAAATAGAGCCATCCTGATCCCTTTTATAACCCCTTTTCATAAGTAGTTCGAAATTGGGTCCACTAGTGGAGTTAGTCAATGATCACCCAGATGGTATCTTGTCTATAAGATGTATGTCATAAAACCCTCACAAAGTCCATTTATATCCCTTCCCACTTCATTCCCAGTACCCATAGAAAGAGAAATAACAACCCAAAAAACTGATTCATAAAAGAGTTCAACTTTTTATCTCAATAGGTAAGCCCATCTTGCAACCATTCAATCATCCCTAGTGTCCGCCTTGACCCCCAAACACATACCCTGATGCATGTCACCACTCATGAATTAAATGTTACATATGTGCATCCTCTTAAAATAACAATATTCTCCAAACCATTCAAATTCCCATTATGGGTACTCCCTGTGGACCACTGTGAATTTAAAGACTCACAATCAGTTTCACTAGGATGTACCTCCCTGAATCATTTAAGAGTGGATTGGTAACATCCAATGACATGAGATAATCATCTTCATCCACATCCATGAAGAATAACTGTTACCTTGTAACCTACCCTATTTTTTCATTCAGCAATTACTAACTGCATCTCCTACAGAGAGAATCTTCTACCATGTTCCCCTTACCATGAGTATAGACTTATTTGAATTCATAGTCCTTGAGGAAATGCAACCATCATCTTTATCTCAAGTTGAAATCCTTCTGAGAGAAGATATTCTTGAGACACATGTTGTTAGAGTAGATGGAAAACCATCCACCCATGGAATTAGTGTCACCACATCCCAAATACGAAGACTACCACGGCCAACTCATGATCAGGGCACTCGTCAGACTCTGGCATAATGTCTAAAAAGCCTATGGCCACCTTTTTATCAAAGTGAATGCCCCCCCTTTCAACTTATTAATGATTTAATCATCCTATTTGTAGTGGGTACACGTTCTCCATGGCCACATGGTTAAATTATAGTTAATCTATACATAACCTCTAACTTGGGGTCTTACAAATCCCTTCCACTATAAGTCCCCCACCTACACCCTCAGCTCGCAAATCTCTATGAAATCCATATGATATACTGATGCAGATATCAGTGCCATCTTGGGGTGTTGAATTATTTAGATGTCCATCACCCTTTGGGGAGGTAATCTTAGAACCATTTTCTAGAAATATGTCCATGTGCTCTACCACTACTACTGGGATATGAAAAACCAAAACATCCAATGCCACATTGGAAAAGTTGGCCGACTCAAGTGTGATCGGCTTCACCCTCCAATGCATTACTTTATCCCATGCTTCGTGGGATTTCATTATATTCGACCATGGAAAACCACACTCCAATGATGCAGACATACCAAAAACTATTTCATTAAAATAGTCAATATGAGCATGAACTTTGGGTGACCAGTCTATACATAAACTAAAGTTGAATGGTCTCGATTCTTCCACCAATAGGTTCCAACCGAAACTCTGGAATCAAGGGTCAAATAACTCCATCATCATAATTGTGATTATTGAGTCTTCACCAATTGGTATCTCCAAACACAAGAGTCAAGTCAATGGTTTAGCCTAATACTAAAGGTCTGGAAAAAGATTCATGACAAAATGTAATGATTAGCACATGTATATAGTAAAACGGAAGCTAAGAGTTGACACAGACCATACCTAAAATCATTCGCAAATCCCTTGGGTCATAATCCCTCACCGCATGTAGCTACCCTATTCCCTTATCCTCAAGCTCCCTGATCCCTGTGTGGATCACATTGGGTTGGTGGTTTTAACATGTTGAAATGTATACAAAATCTGCTTCCCTCCCAGCTCCTCTTCCAGATCTTCCACTCTACAGATTAATCTATTCATGTCCCTGTCTATCCCTCGGTGTTCCATCCACCATTTCAAAGTAAGAACAATAAGCTAGACAATCTCTATAGATAATTCCCATATCATATTTTGAAAATCTTTAGCTCTTTCTAGGCTGACAAGACTCACCCAATTTTCTTTGAGTTATAGATCCCCTACCATGGGACCACTTCTTTGAATATCTCTCACGGCCAAGTCCCTAATACTAATATTGACTTCGTTATATTCCACTACTAACATCTACAGGATGTATATTCTCATCCAATGGACATTCAAACACAACATTTCTCTCTATAACCCTATCATAAATCAGAATTTAGAGATGAATAGTGATGGCTTGGATGTCCCTAAACCCATCTTGCTCATAGGCCTGAGCCATGAAGCACTGGTCGTATCATATTCATTGAGTACTTGGGAAGGTTGGTATGCCAAGATGAATTCACATCTACTGGCACATCATCATACTGAATCTATTAAAAATATTTAGATGGAATAAACCTTAGCTATTATAAAAATAGACCATTCTATGATAACGGTTCTCAAGATAAATACACAAAAAAATCACCTCATCGTAAGATTAGGAAATCTAAACACTATCATCAACAAGCTGAGAAACATAGAAGGCTCACAGCTAGGACTTCCATCTAATATAATAGTTCCCTAACTTGACATAAAAATCAGTCACCACCTCTATACAGTCCTTAGCAGCCTATGATTCTGGATTGTCTTAGAAGCTGAGGGGTCTATGGTGCTGAATCCCGTGAAGTGTGCTCGTCCTAGAAATCTAATCTAATGGAACTATGAGTAACATGTGGTACACCACATGTGGTGTTATAACTTTTCTACCATCCAGTGGTGTTTTCTCTTGTACACACCCATGTTCCCTTCTTATCACCCATCATATCATCCTCTCCATCACATTGTGGAATCCTGGCATGCAGTCTACGTGGAGGAACCATGAATAAAAAAAAGATATACTATGATCAACAGAGTATAACTGGAGAGATGACTAAAGAGTTATATGGATAACTAAATCCATTTCTATACGATAAATGTACAATCGTTTTCTCCTACAACTAGTGTTGCCAGGTACTATGTCGAAAATAAGAATTCAGGGTCCTAGTGTATGGATACGTCGTTCACCACACCAATGCTGGAATCCCTGGTTTGATATCTGAACTCGAAACACTTAACATAAGGCCCCAAATAAGTCATTGACTCTCTATTCATAAGGTAGAACTGACACTCCTCTAATACCAACTTGTCACGACCCATCCCTCAGGGCCCGTGCAGCGATTACCACATACTTTCCTCCCAAAGCCCAGGGAATAGAAACTAACACTGAAGGATTTATCCTGTAAGTGGGAGGCATTTTATGAGTACATGTAAACATTCACAATCACAAACCAAAAAAAAACACAGAAAAGGAAAATATGCATGCCACTAAGGAAACCACTGAAAGTAGATGTACAATCTATATATAAGATGGGCCAGAATACAAACCTAACAAAAGACATGTTATAGACAAGGGATAACATGGTCTGTGATAATCTATCTACAAAAAGACCAACCTAAAGGGTAGTTGTAGAGTAGCTTCCAGAAACCATTGGAGTACACCTCACATGTCTGATAATAGTGGGAACCACCTGGTATAGGACCACCAAGGTCTATATCAATCCATTGGGAATATTCACAATATAAAACATGTGTGGGTGAAGCCCATGTATGAGTGAGTAACAAAATACTCCGTAGGGACCCCGAACCATAATAAAATGAACACAAGGAAAACACCACCATCAAGGTACACATTCAGCTCAACATATGTATATTTCTTCAACACATATAACATGAACATCCTTGTATACTCATAATGGATTCAAGGATGCATCTTCTCCTCTACTTCTAGCCATATAGTTCTGTGCATAGCACAATTGATTTTTGGATATACCACTCCTTGTGGTATCTGTTAGTAACCACGTAGATAATGTCTATCAAAAGTATCAGAAGAAACATATGGTCTCAATTCATCTCAATGTTTCCTTGAGACATCCAGTCTCTCTAAGACATGTAGTCTCGATGTCACGACCAATCCATTTTCACTGCATTCTGATCAAGGCATGATCGTCCTTTGAAGAATATATTCTTTTTACACCATGTCATCAGAGACCTTCGATATGAGGTACCACTTCCTTAGGAACCACCCCAATAGAACACACTGAGAACTACCCAATGTAGACTTCTTTAGTTGAAACACTGAACATCTAATACTGGTGAGGGCTTTATCCCCAATGAGTCATTGAGGTCTATCATGACACTGAGGTGTACTTGTCTATCAAGCAACTAAGGTCTACTCAGCTACAAGGCCATTGACGTATGCTCGTCTATCAGGCCATTGAGGTTCGCTCAGCTACTAGACCACTGATATCTACACATCTGATAGGACAATGGAGATACTGTAATGGTTCAATGAAATCCTTCATATCTACACATGATCCCATATTTGATAAATTTATTATATAGAGGAAACATGTTTCAACGTTTCTGTTATGCAGAGTCGCAACCTCGTTATGCTATTTCATTTATGGAATAATGTTTCTGTTACACACGAGTTGCAACGTCATTGCATTATAGTGAAAATCTAATTTAAATAAAATAAAAAAAACAATGTTTATTTTATTTTCATCATGTAATGTTATTTTAAAAATCCCAGAAAATAACATTTTCCCTCAACAAACTCCGGTCGAAGTTAAGTCATACATAAAGAGAACATACCATTACGGGCTCAAATGTGGTATTAGATTTTCAATCAAAGTTAGAATTTTTATGTTATTGAATTAAAAAATAAAGTAATTTCTATTATTTAAATTATTTTACATATGGTTACATCCTAAAAACCAACATTCACAGCAGTTCCACAACAGCTAATGTGAGGCTGCGCCTATGGAAAACATGCCCTTACGAGCTCAACAATGGTCTCGAATTTCCAATCTGTTTCACTGTTCATGAGTTATAAGGACATGAAAAATAAAACAAAATAATTAAATTTTTTTATTTATGGTTATTCAATTTTTCATTTTCTCACTCAAGACCTGTGCTAACTAAACATAAGCCTTTCCTAGGGCAAACCCACAACTCTGAACTCGACGGTGCCCTCAGATTTCTGATCATGGAACCCATGTAAGATTTATTCCATTTTTTAAGTAAAAATACTCACTCTTAATTTTTAAAATATATCATTTACCAATGAATCATTTTGGCCACTTCGGGCCTCGTAATAGCATGTCCTCTATATGATGGGTCTTGTAATTTTCCAAATTTTTTTAAAAATAGAACATGAAATCTCCAAGATCTTAAAAATATCTCTACAATGATCATGTTCCTCTATTGTATATATTTTTTCTCTCTAGCATGGATACCACCACCATTTACAGCCTACAAAAACTATTTCACCATTATAAGGAAACCTAGTTCTGATTCAAAACAGTAAGGGTTACTGAGTTAAAAGGATATCATCCCTTCAATACCTTCTTACATTAGCATGCTTGTTTCCTCCATGTTAACCCATTGTGAATAGACATATTTTAGTTGAAAAAATAGGGTAATATTCAAACACTAAATCCATTCACATTAAATAATAATGAACATATTTTTAAGGATACTCATTTAACATTATCCTGACCCCTATTGTTGTCTAAACCATTTATTTAATATGAACTATAAGTAACCATCCTAAGAAATTCAATATTATATTGAGTTTAAACTATATTTCAGAGATTTATGTCTTGATGATATTTTAGATATAGATTTTTAGAGATTTTTTTCTAGACTTTTACATAATAGTCCTATAAATTATAAAGTAGAATATTTTACATAGTATATATTTTTTATAGCAATGAAGACCATTAAAAATATTTTTTCATGACATATCATCACAAATTTGTTATTAAGTTCATCCATGACCATATACATCAACAATTCCCAATGGTAAAATTTTAAAAATCATTGGATGAGCACATTAATAATTATTGTAGACATAAAAATGAATAAATTATTTACTTCTAAGTAAAACATGAAATGAAATTATATACATTTTCATAAATAAACACACATTTATACCCAAATGGGAATCAGTTTCCCATTAAAATGATCATTATCATCCATTTTGAAATAAAAAATTTAAATGAAAACTCAATAGTCAGAAAATATATCTCTGGTATATTTCTTTTGACATCATCATCATCAATCCTTATAAAACCCTTACAATTTGAATTATCATATGACTGAATTTGAATATAAATCCCTAAAAAAATAATCATTACCCAATTCATTAGAGGGAAATATGGGAATAGAAATTGATTAAGTTATATCATCATCAATGGTAATATATAATGGGGCTCAATCATTAGAATATGTTATATTAGTCTCATCCATGAGCTATAATGGGCCTCAAACATTTATAAATAATAACAAAGAACCATATCATGAATAAAACACATGAAATAAATATATAAACTTGCATGAAAAATAATTTCATATATAAAAATACCCTTTTAATATAAGAACCCTTTAAAATTTTAGAAACCCTATAAATAGTTAAATATGGTTTTACTTTTAATAAAATATTGTTTTAATTGAAACCAAAATTCCTTTAACAGTTTTTTCCATAGGAAAATTAATTGTTCGTGTTTAAATTAATATAGAACATTCCATTTTTCAATATTAAAGAATGTAAAAAATTCCAAAAAATATTCCTTTTTGAAAACCTTTTAAAGAATAATGCATAAAAATCTCGTCAATGTACATTTATGTGAATAAAAATTCATTCATTATATTATTTTTAAAATATAGACATCAAAGTGAATGGTTTTTAAGGTAAATCATAATAACATTGTACCTTTTTAAACAAGGAACACAATATTCTTAATTTTTGAAACATAATAAATGTCTCCCATAACTATCTTCCAATTTAATAATCTTTCTCATAATAAATTATTTATAACCTGGGTAAATGAATCAAATAATTGGTGAGATCATATACCCAGTATGGGTAATAAAGGAATATACACAGACCTAACATGATGATAAGAGAATTAGAACATGAAAATAAATTTTGGAGACCATACCCAACATATCAAATAATATAATCACGAGTTATGGAATAATGAATTAATGTTCATAATACAATAATAATAAGGGAAACACTGAACAGAATCCATGAAAAAATAAAATAGGAATATAACATAGAGTCTTGGAATATATATATAGTCATGGAAAATATTATGTCTTGTATATGAACTAAGATGTTGATTACATGATAGTTATGGTCTAACCGACCATGTATATGCTTCGATATTTGGATAAATCTGGTGTACCCTATTTCTTTGGAATGGTCGAGTCACCATTGTACTCTAATTTTCAGTCATGGGCTAGACACCCATGTACCTTATGAAATACGCAATTCATTAGAGGGAGATATAGATCCCACATGTCACATAATGAATAGAATACACATGTGTCCAACAAGATCATATTACAGTCTACATATCAAAATCCATGAAATGAAATATGATTCATAAACATTTCACCTTATCATGACATATGGAAAAGAAGTATGTTTTAAAATAATTTCATCATTTAATCATTGAAAACCCTATATTTAAATAATAGGGTTTCATTAGATTATTATTATTATATAACCCGTGGAAATGAAACAAGGTTCATAAGCATTATTTCATTATATGTATAATTCATTCAAATAAATTATAATAATAGTGTCCTTATTTTATATCCATAATAAAGTATATGTAACATCAAAAAAATTAGGATTTGATGCAGAATGATTTTAAAAGAAAAATCACATTGAATGTTTATTGAGGTTAATAACATTTCATTTTTTAAAATTAAACTTTGACCATTCCCATAAAAGAAATATCCATTTATTTGAAAAAAACCTACACAAGTATGAAAGTAGTATATTTACAAAAATCCTTCCTAAAAAGTAAGGAGATCATATGTCACATGATCAACCCTATGGAAATCATTACCATTAATACCTTTGTTAGAATTCCCATCTACCAATAGATTTTCATCTCTATACACATGAGTATCAAAGTGGTCTCTTGAATAGAGAGATTCCAAACATGTAGTCCACATAGCAAAAAATATTTTAAAAAATTTATAATTTTGAAAGTAAATTTAATTTAATAAATAATTAAAAAATTATAGTTTAACATCCTATTGATTTAATGGTCATGATGGAATAAAGTTTTTTCATGTTGTACGCATAAAAAATATTACTTTCAAAATTATCGAAAAGAAACAAAAAAAGAATTATTTTTGAAAACTAATAGAAGATTCCATATAAATAAAATTTTAGACTTTAAAATGGGTAAGAAATTCATTAAAAACTCCATTAAAAAAATTAAAAACATTTTTATAAAACACTTTCTTAATAGAAAAATGGTTTTTGACATAAGATATAAAAAGGCAGTTTTCCTCAAAAACATTATTTTTATCCAATGAGTACATATAGATTAGATAATTAAGGAATAACTTGTATTTTCAAAAAATAAAAATTGGATAAGAAAAATCATGAGTTTATATAGTTTTGGATCAAAATATTTAAAAATTATAAAAATTATAATAAATAATCCCAAAAATCAATGATAATGTAACCTAAAATCATCATAAATTTCACAATTTATCTATGTGAGACCCTTTTTTAGATTATCATTAAATAAATCCTAAAATACCATGAGAATAAATTAATTCATTATATTAAATTTCAAAGGGTATGTATATACACTTTTTACAACATCATAGTTTCATAACATAGTCATATTTCTCCAAGTAGTAAAATTGAGACAAAAACACAATACTAAATTAGAATATTTTGATAAATATACAACAAGAAAGAGATATCCTAAAGAACGATATGTAATTCAACATAATATTAATTTCAATATTCATAAATAAATTAATGTTAATTATATAAAAAATATAAAATAAACATGTTCGAAGTATGCCTTTCATCTCATAGAAAATCAATGTGAGATAGAAATCCATTACCATAACTCTTGACATCTATCTTACACATTGAATCCTTATGTATAATAAATATTAAATTATTATACCTATATTATAGAATAATATATATATATATATTTATATATCATATCGTATATGAATTACTTATGACCTTTATTTCCTCTTTATTATTAATTCCATGTTCATTTAATGATTCAGTTAACAACTACTTTGTTTTTTGTATATGTTTGGATATATTTTTTTGGTCCAAATATGTTGATCATGATTTAATCATATAATGAATTTAAAAACTTATATAAATATAATATATATTCAGTCTGTATTTATTTAGAGTAATCCAGAGAATTTATTCATAGAAATTAAAATACAGTTTTCATGGAGACCTTAGGCTATATATACAGATCAATGAAAATTACATTTTATTCTCGTATTGAAAGGAAAAAAGAAAAATTATATAATTTAATTATATAATCTTGTTTCTTTAATATATATCATCTTTTTAATTTCACCCATTCTTATTACATTCCATGTAATAAGTGAAAGAATAATATTTATTTGCAAGGAGGTAGTCCACTGTACACATGAGCAACAATATGTTATTCCTATGATATAGAGAGTACAATGGTGGTTGAGATATTATAATTCCAAAAAATAATATTATCATAAATTTCATATATAAATAATAAATCCATCATTATTACCATCCATGAGGGGTTTTAATGTAAAAATTAAAGATGATAGTTTATGAGTAAATAGTCCGTCGTATACAAGAACGATGATTCCACCACCTGTTTAGTGGGGTTAGAGATGTTCTCAGGTTATTATCATATCATAATTAAATATAATAATATTTAATATAAATTTATATTATATCAACATTTTATAATAATTATTTCAGGATTTGGGGGAATAAATGACACCAAAGCACTCATTGATGAATATTACCTCTTCATTGAGTATCCTCTATAGGTTTATAAAAAAAATCTATCCTATGATTGATTTGTATCCAAAATAAGGATTATAAGATGAGAGGAGGGGTATTTTTATGTTTTTAGGAAGTTTTAGGGTGATACAAATGGCATGGGTGGTTTGAAAAAGTGAAGGGCCATTGCAGCATTTTATAAATTGGGGAAAAGATCCAACATGGAAAATACTTGGAAATTTTCCCAAAGACTCATGAATAATAAAGTAATTACCAATTCAAAAGATTATAAAAGACTATAAAATATAAATTTTTAAGTATAATATGTATATATATTATTAAATAAGTATTTAAAAAAGTTTTAGGTCATTTGGAACAATTATAATTTTAGTTTCACTGATCGGTAAACCCATTTTTACCTTTACCGATTGAATTAATTTTTCCTCTATTAAATATTAATTTTGTTCAATAAATAAGTTTTAAATATTTCATAATATAAAATATTATGATTCAGAACATGGAAACTATTTTTATAAATTAAAATAATATTAGTGGACAATTTCAATTTAAATTAATCTCATAGACGTAATGAGAAATCCGATATTCAAAATGAAAATGTTTACAAGTTAACAAGGATTTTATTTCTAATTTCAACAAGAAATTTATTCTATTCAACTAAATTGTATTAATATATTGAGTTGAATTAATTTTACTTTAAACACAATTTAAAATTTTATTTATCTTTAGAAAAAAATAATATAGAAAGCATTTTTCAATTAAAATTCATGATTTTTCATTATTGATAAAAAACGATTTTTATGAAAAATGCCCAAAATTAAATCTAAGATAATTTTGATAATAAAATTTCAAAATTAAATTCACCTGGTAATATTAATTGTATAAATAATTTAATTATTAATATCATTTATTTTATTAAAAATTCAAAAAAAAAATTTATTAGTTAATAGAATTTTTGAAACATATGAAGACTTTTCTAAAAATTAATTAATTTTTACCAATAAAATTTCATCATATAAAATAAATTATTCATAATATTTAAAAATTATCTATTAGTATACATATATCATTGTTTTTCCATCACAGTTATAATGGTCACATTGAAATAACTATCTTATATCATGGTTTTTTGAAACTGAATGTAATGTGTAAAATAAGATAACATTTTTTTTCATGTAGAACATGAATAACGTGGTATTTCATGTAATAGAACCAATACGATGTTTTTAATGTAGTTAATGTTAAAATAGATATTTTATGTAATGAAAAAATTTAGGGAATATGAAATTTATTTTTAAAAAAATCAAAAAATCTAAGTTTGATACATTCTACCCACCACCCCTTAAAATGAATTTAATCCTATAAAATAATCATTTTGGTAGAAAAAAATTGGGTAAATTATTTCTAATTATGTCTCTATGATCCCTTGTAGCCTCCCTAATATGGTGTTTTTTACAGAAAATTGACCAGGTAAGTGGTTTTCATTCGTAAAACATTCTCTATTCGATCAAAATTCACATTGAGTTATTCCTAATAGAGAATATAATTCTGTGGTGGTATGACCTATGTGTTTAGTACATATGTTTGATAATTTATTAAATACTCATTAGTGGTACATGGACCAAATTTTGAACCAAAAAGAGCATCATTGGATGCTCCAAAAGATAATCAATTTTTCAGATATGATCAATAATTTTAGTCAGAAAAATATACATATGGCTTAATATTCCCATCATTAATACAGTGCGAAATTTTTAAAAAGAAATTATTTCCGACATAAAATTTCTTATCATATATATATATATGGGAATTAAATTACTATCAATATAGATATTTTATTAGTTGTTTCTGAAATTTTTTATCATTCTCTAGCATCATGTCCTCTTTCTCAAGTCCTAATAACATTAATATTGTATCTTCATTTTAGTTTTTTGGATTTCTATGACTCCATTTATACTTATCTTAATTATGGTCCATCTAAATGTTCATGTGAAATCTATAAATGTAATAAAACTCATCTTGTAGAAGTATTGACCCAAACAATATTGAAATCTATAAGAAATATTCATGTATTATCATATAGTGTTTGAATTATTCACTCAAACTTACAATTATTTTACGGATTATATGTAGTTTGGATACTAAAATCGATATCAATATCTTTCTAATTAAATGTTCAAAAAATTTAGGAAAACTCTAAATTTTTTAAAAAAATTATCTGGTATGTTATGAAACCTTACCACTTCTTTAGTATATATTTTGGAAGGAGGATCCAACGTGAAATTTTCTCTGATTGAAATGAAGTGTTCTATAATATTAATGTGGTTGAAAATAACCCATAATTATTTAAAAATCAAAGAAAAGATAAAACGAAAATTTTGTGATTACCTTTAATCATATATACAAAAAACATAACATCATTCATCTTTAAATAACATTTTCTTTATATAGCAATCCAAAGGGTTACATTTCCATATTTTCCTCATAAATTATTCTTAATATTTATATACTCCCATAACATAAGACCAAAAAATTGGTGTCAATGACTTTGACAAAAATATTATCCATAATATCATAATCGGATGGTGGAATCCATAACACTTAAATTAGTCATAGCTAGATATATATATATATATGCTTCAAAAATATAATTCATCATTTATTCCCTAATTTAACTCATTTCTTATAAAAATCGATTTCTTTTGGAATCTGGGGTTAATAATTGTACTAACACAATATAAAATGTTATTTAACTATTCAATAATTAATTTATTGGGAGAAAATCATATGAAATTTCACTAAAGTATAAACATTAATATTTTTATAGGGTTCCTTTTTTCAAAATAAAAATTGAAATTCATTATTAATTTTTGAAGGATTAGTTTTCCCTAATTATCTCCAATCACATATATCATCATGATCACATAAGATATCCATTTTTTCATTTTCCTCATTGGTTTTTGCCATTGATCATCATTATTGACCATAATAATTGTGAACTCGATAGAATATTTCTCAAACTAATTGAATTGAAACACTGCTATGGGATATGATCATTATGTGGAGATTTGCTATAATTAACTAAATTCTTCCCATTACTTCATTATTACGTCACATTATGACCTTCCTTTATACATGAAAAACATTTATTTGTCCACTTAAGAAAATTTCCTCCACATATCTTCCCACACAAAGAGGATAATGTAAATCCCATATTCTTCACTTCGTGGATCTTATTTTTTCCATTCAACTCCATTATTATATTCTTATCAAAACCATGATATGGATGTATAACTCTAACCACCATCTTTACTAGGATAGTTAATTGTGAAATTCATATTTATCTATTGAAGTTTATTATAGATAACACCATTTAGAGACTTGATTTTAAGACACTAAATAAATGATCAACCATAAATTCAAGGTGGATGATAATTCATTAAGAATTCTTCAAATATCATGTAAAATTTTCCTCAACGTTACCAATGTATTCGATTTCATTTTTCATTATGCCAAATAAAACATTCACAAACATTATTCGATGAATATTATTAAATAACTTATTGAATAATATTTTCTGTATCTTTTCCGAATACATGGAGTCATATTTATCATGTTTCCTTGTATTATTGATAATATTACACCATTATATATATCAAATTACATTTATAACATATATAAACATTTTTTATATTCTAAACACTAGATAATAGAAAATATATTTTTAGTGCTTCTAATCCATTATTCCGAGAGTGGTAGATCATAGGACCAAGTAAGGTATGGTCGATGTTTCCTTATGATGTACTCAACATAATGTTATTCCTTACTTTGTTATTTTGGATATACAACATGATTCATATATTGAGAAAGTTGTGTGAGTATAAAAATGATATTTTTATTTCCATGTCACATTAAATGTGGATTCTCCAGCGGAAAATCAATTCATTTTCCATCTCACTGATCATTAATATGGTTACATTAGGTTCTATACATTGACTAAAATAAAAAATATTATTGTAATTCACACTTATCATATTGGAAAACCACATAATCCCATAAATCCACATTAATATTCCACAAATCATGAAAACTATTAATATATGAAACCTTACGCTTAACATATGCTATAAATGATCCTCTTATATGTAAAACCATCATGATGGTTTGTAGATTGTTTTTGAATTTTCAATACATATCCCATTGGATTGTAAATATACATGTGTTACAATAACCATTTTCATACACCAGGTTAATATCAGGTCCATCAATCTATTCTTTTTTTGAGCTTTACCCCATGGTACCACAATTATATATCCATATGAACATGTAATATCAAAACATGGGTTTAATTTCCTAAAAAACATTATATATCCTTTAGAAAAATTTATGAAATTTTCCTATACATAGAATAATCCTTAGACATATCCTTAGAGATATTCAATGAAATAACCTTATAAAATACCTAAGTATTTATCAGTTTTTTTCTTATCCTAATATCATAATGGTAACTAAGCCTTTCCAATGAAACCAACTATAGTGACCTGAGATTCTCAAAAATTCATTTTTCTTCTCATTAGATTAATATTCATAATAATGAAAATATACATGATTATGGTCTATATTAGTTTAGTGCCTTATTAAATGGGGAATAAATGATTTCCCATTCATGAATTATCATCAAAATCAGTAATAATTATCTTCCCGATTATTAAACCTATTTAAAAAACATTCTTCATATCCTAGGTAATGGAAACCTAAAAAGGTTGATATCATATTTTCAGTATGGGTAAAAAATGGAGATACATACTCATAACATGAGAATAAGGGTATGATAAAATGATAATAACATTTGAACACCATACCCTCCATATCAAAGAATATAATCTTGATTCATGATATAAATTTTGGATGTTCAACGACGTGAATTTTAAGGGATTCAAAAAAAATGATAAAAGATGGAATAAAATTGGAAAGAGACAAATAATTATGGAATATAAAAAATCATATATATAAAATGTCAAGGATACCAACTAATATAGTCATAAAATGTTAGGATTGGGATAACCACCCATCAACCTGCTTCAGTCTTGGGAAAAACTGTCTTTTGAAGAAAAAAGAATTGATTTCTAAAAGAGGGTATTTTTCTTATTGAAGGGTTTATCATTATTTGAAAACATAATATAAAAAAATTAATTGTACTTTTAATAATTTCATTGACTTAAAAAATAATTTTAAAAGTTAGAATACCAAAATTATCTTAATGCACTTTTTTCGATTTTTTGGTGAAATTTCATCTTTTTATGAGTGTTTTAAAATATTTCATGTAAATTGAAAACTAAATTTTCATTTAAATAATTGATAATTTTATGTAATATATTTAATTAGATTCAAATTAAATTTAAATAAATTAGAAATAAATTAATCCAATTTAGGATTTTCTATACTTTTTTATATTAAAATTTTAAATTAAATCATATGAACCTTTTGATATTTTTTACATTGAAGCCCACATTCTCATCACGTATGTGGGAATAAATTAAAAATAAAATGTTCTAAATTAGTTACATTGATTTGGAAAAAAATGGATTTCATATTCTTATTAACAATAAATTATAATTTTTATTAATATTAATATTATATTTCACCAAATTGAACAATAAATTACGTAAAAATTAATTACTGAGGATACGGTAAAAACGGGGTTTTGGGAGAATCAACATTTAAGATAAGGTTATAAATAAACAATAAAAATTTATTTAAACTATTTTAAGTAAATATTTTGACCATTAAACCGAAAGGTTTTGATAAAGGTCTCTTTTGGATCCTTTTTTATATTAAGAAATTGGGAAAAATATTTTTTTTACAAATAAGAAATTTTTTCCTCTCCCTAACATATTAAATCCCACGAACTCTACTCCCTTATCATCACATTAAAACAACATTATTCAATGAAATAACTACCCAAATAACATCCAAACTCCATGCCCACAGCATATATTCATTATATTGGTTATAAATCCAAACTAATAATGCCTTTGTAGGAAACCTAAGGATGATACATGAAGAAGAGGTAATTTTCATCAACGAACATCTATATTTTATTTAGTTCTATTATCCTTATATTATTATTAATGAATGATGATATAATAATATCAGTATATTATAGATACATAGATTTTATTATCTTAATTTAATGACCTAATTATTTACCCAATTCCATTAAATTCGTTATGAAATCATCACTCTAGTGTATGGTGGACTATAACCTCATTGATCGATGTCGTTTATTTTTCCATTACCAACTCTCACAGTAGGGTTTGAGGATGGATATAATGTCTATATATAAGTTATTTATAGCATAATTATACCTATATATTCATTATATCATATATAACCTTTTATATTCCATTCGATATGAACTACAATAACATCGGTCATGTATATAGCGGACTACCACCTCAAGAGGAAATGTAATCCGTTTATCACTAACATGATACATGGAATGTAATAAGGAAAATTATAAATAAAATATGTGATATAATTGACTTAATTATGACATTCATGTCACATTTAATATTATTTAAATAAAATATAAAATTTTTATTCATAACTTTTTACTCCCTAAAAAAAGTGATAACATCATTCATGTACATGTGGACTTCCAAATTTATATTATTATTTGACTATTTTTCATCACCAAAACAAATGGATGATAAATATATTTATATAATATGGTATATAATAAATTTTTATATTAATATAATTATAATATAATAAATACCATATTTCCAGAATGATCCTTGGAAGATGGAAACATTACACATGTGTACATATGGCCTACCATCACCATGATTTTAACATTGTTCATGAATCATAAACATATGTAGTTATTGATTTTGAAATTAAAAATTATGTTCAAATATTAATATTATTTCAGGATTATTATTATTTATATTTTAAAATAATGATCATTTTGACTATAGTCAGCCTACCAAACATTATTTTGATAGATAATGAAAATATGTTCAATAAGTCATACATAAATTTAGTTGATTAATTAAGTGTATATAATAATTTAATATCTGAAAAAAGTAATAAAAACATGAAAATAATTCTCAATAAATTTAATAATTTAGATATGTTTGTTATTTAGGACGATAAAGAGACAAGTGACGAATCATATTGTAGGTAATGGATTTCGTCTAAATTTTCCTTAGGTTAATGATTTTTTATTATGAACCTATATTATTTAATGTGGTGTTTATAAATCCTCATTTACATGTTATATTATGATTTTGTTTATTCTCTTGTAATTTAATGTTGTATTTAACTTTATCAATTCATTTGGAATGTGATTCAAATACTTCTAAAGTGATAAGATTATTTTCATTGAAAAATATTTCAATTATTCTTTTTCTTCCAAATCCTTATTTTCTATGAACATGTATTTAAAATTATTTTATAAAAATATTTATATGGACATAAAATATATATAATTTCATATTTATGTATATTTTTAATTTATTTTAAAATGTTTCCAAAAGGAATTTTCATAGTTTTTTTATACGAGATGTAAAGATAAACTAAAAAATGAAAGTTATATTCATAAAACATATAATAACAATAAATTTTCCCCAAATATGTATATTGTTTGATTTCAGAATTTCATTGTAAAATTTATTTATTCCTAAAATTAAAAAACTTTTTCCACTTTTATGTGGTATTACAATATTTTCAATGGGTTTTCAAAGAAAAAGTTAATTTTTATCTGAAAGTGTTTTTGATATGGGTTTAAAAGAGCATCTTAATGGTATTTATAATGAAATTTATTTATTCCTGATATGGTACAAGAACATTATATGACAAGGGTGATCCTAATACATCTTATACAAATGTATTATCATTGTTATATCTCACATGTGGGACTAAAATACAATATAGGAATGGTTGAGCTCCATTATAGCTCATCAAAATAGATGATCCAAATATAGATTTTATGAAGGGTGAGACCCATTATAGATTTCAAATGCATTGGGTAATTGATAAATTATAATTAAATCATATATATATTACAATCAATTGTATTATGAAAGAGATTTAATATTATGATAATGTAATTCAACAATAAATTGATTTTAATTTCATTCAATGTATTTTTTTAGAAAATCATAGTAGTGTTTCTGATATGAAAATGATTAATTTAATACACTTATAGTGAGTTTAAGGTAAATGTAACATTTTTTTGATATTTCCTATTTTTCACTTGAATAATGGTTTTATATAATTTTTAATGTCACTGGTTAATATTTTTGTGCTCATCAAATGATTAACATGTTTTATATAGTTTTTGATGATTGGTATGGGAAAATGAACATGTCAAGTTGAATTCCATTGAGATTTTCAACGAAAATAAATAATGAATTATCTTAAACATTTTATATTATATAGAAATGGATAATAATTATATTTGTACAGTTTGAATTTAACGTTTTTTTATGTTTGATTTATCGCATATTTTCTAATACTCTAAAACTAAAAAGATCCTCAAATGTAATGGAATAAATTCTTTACATAAAAATCAATATTAAGAATTGTTTAATTCCAGGTCCTTATAGTTGGAATCATATTATGGTATATACAACATTAGACCTTCTGATATTGTTAATAACATTACCTTTAAATATATTATTATATAGTAATAATAAATTGATATAGAATTTATGTATTATAATTTTCATTCATCAAAATAATGTCCATTGAAAAAGGTTTTCGATAGGAATAAATATGAAATCCTTAGTGGGAATGAAATGAGTGGAAAATATCCATCTAAATTTGTATGTCTATATGGGTGGAGTTGGAATCGAACAATTTTATTCAATGATGGCTCAGTTGGAAGATGTTATTAATTGTGGTTGTATGCATGCTTGAGAGGTACCCTATATATAATGAAGGAACTTATAAATAGTGGTGGATTTTATGAGACATAATCCCCCATATTATAGTGAATCATGTGACCTTGTTATATTAGAATGATGGATCAATGATTTGGAGAAGCAATTATATGTTATGACATGTTCATAATGTCACAAAATAACTATTTCCATTTATTTATTTGAAGGTTAATTTGATCGATGGTGGTCATTGGTTAAGAATACATTGGAGAAATATGTTATTGATCTTATGTGATGGGACAAATTTAATAATATATTACTTTGGAAACATTTCCATAAGGTTGTCGTCTTAGGATTAGGAAACAATTTATTTAAATGAGGAAAAATGATAAATATTAGGTGTCTGTATATAAATAAAAAATTTAGAATTTTGGCCAGAAATGTACCAGATTTTTTTGGGGGTATTGATTGTAAAGTTATATATTTTACACATTATTGAAACTAATATTGTAGATAAATTTTTCTACCTAATAATTTAAAAGTAATGAGAATTTTTTTTATTTTCTTAATATTATGGTTTATTTTTCTAACACTTATATGCCATGATATGAAAATATAATGAAATGGTAATCATGTCAATAAATAGATAACCTACCAACTAATAATTATAGAGGAAATCTCAATAAAAGTTACAAGTGTGGAAAAATAAATTTTAGAGAATGTTTGACAGGATCTAAAATCCATTACCAGTGTGATAATATTGGTCAAAAGGTTCATGTCTCTATAAAAAAGAGTCATAAACAATCCAAGAGTTATATAACAAATAGATATTCAATAGTGAGATGTTTTAGCAGAAATATTTGTGGGAATATGTTAATGTGTGACTGAAATTACATTCTTAGGGAGTAAATTATAATGATCTAATGAAAAATGGATTTCAAAATTGTTTTATACATAAATAGTTTATGTTGGACCATATAGTGAGGTGGTCACATCTCCATGGAGGTCAATTTTTTATAAGGTTGATCACAATATTAATTAATTAGGCACTGCTCATTTAATGTTTTAAGTAATGGAATTACATTGTGAGACATTTAATGAGTTTTCATTTATATATGGAATATATTTTTTGGTAGAAATTTTATTTGAGGAACAATATCAATACATTTTATATAAATATGTTTAAAGGCATTGACAACATTTTTGATTAATTTGAACACTAATGACATTTTAATAATTATCAAATATGATTATTTAACCTCTTAGAAAAATTAATCATATAAAACCTTTGAAAATTTTTTACTGAAGGATTTTTTTTTCATGATGTACATCATTTTTTTGACATTACAGGAAATTTAAAAACAAAGTATAGAAAAATGGAAAACTCGCATGCTGGGTGACAACAAGATGAATTTGGAAAGGCCATAGGGCATTAACACATGACTGAAGGAAGATATAGTTTTGGAACCTACCATTATCCTATATGTTGTACTAGATAATATGACATTATTTTAGTTAATCATTTTGAAAAATACATGTTAATGATGAACCACTTGTGTTACATTTTAGGTTTTTTTTATTAATTTATTACATATTATAACATGGGCTAACTATATTGATTTTTGAAAATGGATGGATATATATATATATAATGTCTAATAACACTTTTTTACATCTTATTATCTTTTAAAATAGAATTTTAGTGATTCAGGGATAGAAATTTATTTTTAGAGTAATTTTTTAATTTGAAAATGATCGAAAAAAATATGAATAGATCTTATGAAATAGAAATTTATCAAGTAATAATATTTCCTTATATTCATAGTCAATAAAATATTTCCTCCACAATTGGAAATGGATCTTGAAAAAAATTGAATCGTATTAAATTTGTATATGATGAATCAAATGATGTTTTAGATAATTGATGTTTTATGGTTTTTAGGCCCTTAACATTCCCTTGATTTGTCACTTTATTGATATCAATGGACTCAAACAATCTCTATAATTATTTACTATTTCTTTCCATATAGGAATCATCACTTCTCACTAACTATCTTCTATTTTGAAACCATGTTACGTCTTACGCCATATGAAATCTGTAATTAAATTTATCAATTAATAATAGGATGTTTTATTAACCCTTTTTATGATGTGGGATTATAGAAAAATTAGATTCAAATTTCCATCCATTAATTATAGAGAAAATGTTAAATTTGCGAGTATTTAATTTATTATGAGGGTAGAGGTTAAAACTCGAGACATTATGATATATGAATTTTTAAATAAATTCAATATTGTTAGAATATTTCATTACCTGAAATTATTTTTATAGCTTTCTCTATATGAAACACTCAGTCTAGATTCTATTAAACAAAACACTAAGTTTAAATGAAATATATAATATTAATAAAATATTATTATTTATTAAAATAGTTATAGACTGTTGAATATATTAGAGGGTATGAATAGTACAAACTGAATTATGAAAAATATTTTTATCTATTTATTAGTAGGAAACAAAATATCATTTTTAATATATCGAATCGTTTTCTAGAAAACTATTTTTTTTATAAAATATTGAATTTTCAATCTTTGTGAACATAATTTAAACCAAAATTTTACATCATTAAGAAAATTTATAGTGAATAATAATCATAATATATTATATTGGAATACCAAAATTTCCTTTGGTTGAATATTTCGAATTTTTGAAAAGATTTATTCTTTGATTATTGAGGGAAAATATAGAATTTTAATTGAAAACTACATTTTGCATTTAAATATTTTATAATGTAAAATTTTATATTTAATTTGTTTTAAAGTAATATTAGTTATAATATAAAATGTCACCCATTATCCACTAATATTCTCACCCCCAAACAATTTGTTTTCAATAATGAAAAACCCAAATATCTTCCCCACATCACTCCTATCATCATAGATTCCTTATTTTAGGCAGAAATCCACATTTGGAAGGCCTTTTGTGGGAACCTAAAATGGTTTCCCGAAGAAGAGTAATGTTTTTTGTTGACCAACATAATTATAATTAATTATCCACCTCTAATAATTATTGTTAAAAAATGTGGATATAATAACTTTTTCTATTTTACATAAATATTTTTTTAATAATTTAATAAAATAAATCGTTTCTATATTTAAACAAATGAGTTATGATATCATCATTCATGCGTACCAAAAACTAAATCCTCACAAATTGATGTCATTATCTTTTCCATTGCCACCTCTCAAGGTTGGATATATTGAAAAATATAATGTATATATATGATATTTATAACATAATTATTCATATGGAATAATTATATAATATATACACAATTACAATCAATTCCATAGGGGATACTATAATGTTGTTCATGTTTATGGGGGACACCTGCCTCATGAAGTGATGTGATTTGTTATTTTCTGACATGCTACATATAATGTAAAATAGAAAACTATATTTATTAGATGTGATGTATAAGTAATAATATGACATTAAAAGAATAATTATAATTTTTTAAATATAATACCAAATTTTCTTTATTACCTTTTCACTCAGTATAAATATTAATGAGTAATTTTTTCACGTGTGTATTACAACCTTCATGAATGGTTTTCACAATATTTTATTAAAAAATCTCATTTATAAAGAATATAATTATATAATATGGTATATATTATATTATTATAATTTATAATTAAAATATATTAATTATCTTTTTTTATATTTTCCTTAGGAAAATGGAAACATTACACGCGCATGAGTATGACCTATCATCCCTATGATTGTAACATAATTCATTTTTTTAGAATTATATTTCATTATTTGTTATAAATGTATACATGTTGTAAAAATTATATAATTATTTCATTATTATTAATCTTTAAATGATTCATTAATGACCACTTTGAACATAGTTGACCAACCCAAGTTGATTTTGACACAAAAGCCAAATATGTTCCTAACCACTGACATAAAATAAACTAATTAAGTAATTTTATATAACATTATATGAAGTGAAATAATTTTAATAAAGGAATAATAATATTTTATAATAAAATTAAATATGAAAAAATGGTTTATTATTTAGTAATATAAAGACACACATGACAAATCAAACTCAATATATGGGATTTTTTCCCAATATTCATTTCATTGAGACATATATTTTTTATGTTTTGAAATTATATTCTTAAAAAGCTGTATATAAAACATATTTTACATATTATTTAATGATTTTTTTATTCTCATGGTATTTTAAATTTTTTATGTCATCCATTAATTGGACTTATTATCTCTATATTTCCAAAGTGGTAACAAAATTTTCTTTAGATAAAATATATATTAAAATTTTCCTTCCAACTTTTCTTTTTCATTGGCCATGTTTCCAAAATTATATTTGAAAAAAAGGGAATAAAACATTATAATGTAAATTTTATGTCTCCTTTAATGATATTTTCATGGATTTAAAAATAACTCTTTAAATGTGTTTTATATGAAACATTTTGTAAAAAATAGATGAATGTTAAATTTTTAACATCCATGACAACAATTACTTTTTCACCACCATGATAATTCTTTGAATTATGGATTATTTTGAAATATTTTTTGTTTTACTAAATGAAAACTCCTAATTACAATTTTTTTTGCATTTTCTTATTGAGAAAATTGACTTTTATTGAAAGTTTTTTTTCCAAAAGTGTTTTTCCCATGGTTTTAAAATAACTTCTTGAAGGGTATTATGATGAAAATGTATTATTCGTGGTATGTTATATGAGAATCATATGAAATGGGTGAGCCTGATATATCTTATAAGAAGGTTTTGTCCCCATTATAGCTCACGGGTGTTCCTGATATAGCTTATACAAAGGGTTGAGCCCTATTACTACTCATTAAAAACCAATTATCTTAATATAGCTTATAAGATGGTTGAACCACATTATAGATCTCAAAAATATTGGGTAATTATTATATTGTATATAAGACATATGGTTATTCCAATTAAACACATTTTCATATATTTTTACGAATAATATGATTTATGTCCCTAATAAAGGGTTGTTAATTTCTTTATTTGGGTTTTAAAGTCATTCGTTGAGAAAAACATGTGGGTGTTTTTTATGTGAAAGATAATATTTAACAAACTAACATAATTATGTTAAAGGTATATATTATATTAGTTTTATTATTTTCACTATACTGATGGTTTTATGTCATTTTTTATTTCATTTACCGGTTGTTTTGTGGTCATCCCACATTTAACTTGTTGTTCATAGGGTTTGAGGATTTGAAAGGGAAAAGAAAAAAGTAATATTTAATTTAATGTATATTTTACATGATAATAAATAATGTTTTGTTTGAAAAAATTAATATTATTATCAAAATGGACACTAATCATAAGTTTACTCCTTGTATTTCATGGTTTTTTTATTGGAGTTATGTCCAATTTCTTTAAAACATCAATCCTGAAAAGATAATAAAATGTATGAGAACTAATTCATGCCATAAAATTAGATATTATACAATTTTTAATAAAATTTATAAATAAAAGGGGCTTTATATACACCTCATGTAATAATATTGGAGTATTACATAATCATATTTCTTAATAAAGGAAAATTCGGAAAAAATACCTTTTTGGTTTGGTTAAATTTCAACCATAAAGTCATTGAAACTGATATCTTAAAAAAGGCTATGTATATCCCAATAATATTAATTTTAATAATCATAATAAAATTTTAGGTAATTATATAAATCATATTCAAAATCATTGGATGAATATGAAATATGTCACACAAAAAACAATGTGAGATGGAAATCCCTTACCTTAAGTCTTAACTAATTTCAAAAAAATTAAAACCACATGTATAGTAAATATATGTTTAATATACATCTATTATATAAAAATTAATATATATATATATATATATAATAACATATATTTTTTCCATATGACCTTTTATTACTAATTTATTAAAAATTCCCTGTTAATGTGATGTGTCGGATAATAATTACCTTATTTTTCATATATTTCATTGTTTGATATATTTTTTGATCTACTTTTATCATGATTTATTCATATCAATAATTTGATCCATGAAAAATAAATTATATATATTTATTATATATTTATTTAGATTAATCTATATTATTTAGTCATAGAAAATGAAATACATCATCAATGGACATGGCATGTCGTGTGTATGCTTGAACATTATTTCCATTTTCTTATGAAATAGATAAAATTAAAGTTAAATGATACATTATTATTAAATAATAATTTATATTTCATATTTTTCACAAATTTTCATTAAAACAGTCCTTATTTCCTTCCATTTTTACCATGAAACAATCACATTCTCTTCACATGGAGGTAGTCCTCAGTACACAGGAGGAACTTTATCGTTTTCCAAAAAATGGAGAGTATGTAGTTATGTGTGATATAATAACCAAAGAAGTTTAAATATATTATATAATATATATATATATATATATCAATTAATAAATCTATCATTATGACCATCCATGAGAGGTGTTAATGGGAAAAAATGTCTTTGGTTTGTGAGGTTATAGTTGGTCGTAGAGATGAATAATGATTTCGTAACATAATTGTTGGAACTAGAGATATTTGTAGGTCATAAAATTAACATACAAATATCTATATATTTATGATATAATGGTTATTATATCATAACGGTTTAATATTATTTCATGAAGTTGGAGGAAGAAACAAAACATAAACACGAATTCAGGAATGTTACCTCTTCTTCGGGTATCCTCAATCAATTTTCACAATAATCATTCCAGGGATTCATTTTATTCATAATATTTATTATTAGATTGGTGGGATTTTGCCAAACTATTTTGTTAGGTTTTGGAATATTAAAATGGACCACTATTTTTGAATAATTGAAGTGTGGAGGTGGCCTTTTATATGTGGGGTAAAGAAACCAACATGGAAATTATATGAAAATTTTAAAAAAAAGACACCAAAATAATATTGTAATTTCCAAGATAAAACTTCACATTTACCCTCTATTAGAACATGGTATGTATTATATATAAATATATAAATAAAATAGTATTTACATGTGTTTTGGTTCCTTTTTAACCATTATTTCTTTAGTTTCACCCCTGTAAATCCAATTTTTATCTAACTATGGTAATTAATTTTCAATTTTTTCAATAGTACATTGGTATGACATTAACCTGAAATTATTAGATAATATAAATTATTTTGATTCCTAATATGTAATTAGTTTTTATAAATTCCATTCATCTAAGTATAAAAATTCAATTTTTAACTACTCTCACAGACCCAAATAGAAGGCATGTCTTCAAGGATAAAATGTTCAAAAAGATTACTGAGTTTTATATATAATTTTAATTTGAAATTGATTCCAATGACCAAAAATTAATTAATATATGTATATATGAAATCATTATACATTAAACCCAATTTTAAATTTAATTTAAATTTGTAAATAATTTAAATGAAAATTATTATTTCAACTAAATTTATTTATTTTTCTATATTCATCAAAAAATCATAATATTTAAAAAAAATGCCAACAGTTCACCCTAATATAAATTTCTTGTGATTATTTTAAAAATTATAATTTTTTCATTAAATTATATCTCTAAATGTGTGAAAAATTAAATTCATTACTGTTCAAAAATTGATACAGAAATCATTTTTGAGAAAATAGTATTTACAAAACACATAAGGAATTTATCAAAAATGATGTATTTTTTTAATATATATTACATATATAAATACATTATAAAAAATATTTATTTCGTATTTTTTATTTTATTATGCATAATAACCCTTTTAAGGGTTTAAGGGGAACCTGTACATGACCCGTAGGCCCAAGGCACAAGGCCCGACTGACCTGAAATACATGACCCGAAGGCCGAGAGGCATACCATGACCAATACCTGGCCTATAGGCACATCCCACTTGAACTGCCCCTCCCCAGCTTCTGCATCATTTATCCCCTAGCTCCATAACCTTGAATTGATGATCAGCTATCATTTCCCTGTACAAAGCTATATGGTGCCTGGTCCCGATGGAAGCTGTCATACCCTCTCATTCTTCCAATCTGGTCAGGCTTGCTTCTGGTGGCGACTACTCTTTTTTCTCTGACCCTCTTCTAGGGCATATTCTCTATGAACTGGGCTACTCCATCTTATACGTGGCCCGAAGGCCCTTGACACCCGTAGGCCCAAACCGATATCCCCAAGGCCCAAATCGGGTGAATAGTTCTAGCTGCTACAGTAATGAACAACACTACTACAGTGAATGCTATAATACCCCCAAAAATTCACCTCCACCCGGTTTTTAACCTGGGCCTCTTGGATGCCAAGCAGGATCCATTACCACTCAGGTATGGGCTCGTTGACTCATTATAAAAAATATTTAAAAATCAGTTATTTATATTCATATCAACATGTTTAACATCTAGGTTCTAATGGTCACCTCTAAAAAAATCATATATCATGGTATTTTTAAAAATTAGTGTCATGTGTAACACAATTGAACCCAGTGTTGTGTGTAGACAAATCCTAATATAGTGTACGTCATAATGAAAATAAATCTCATTGTTTCATGTAATGAATGAAAAACTATATAATTTTTGAAATGAAAAAATATAAGTTATTTAATTTATTTGAATATCAAATTTGTTTTTACCATTCTAAATAAAACATTTATGATAATTTATTTAAATTTTTATGAAATATTTTCATATTAATTAATCCTTTTATTTTATTTAATTCCATGTTATATACAATTAATTAATTGATTAAATTTATGTTGGTCATTTTGATAATATTTTGTTCATATATCCAAAATGATTTTGGTACACTTATAATGGTCAATGAGGAAATTATTACATCATCTCTTGAGTATTAATCATGAAATAATAATAATTTTTATATGTATGTTATACTATTATGAAAATTATGAAATATCATTATATAGAGTGAATGATGTTACATCATGGAGTCAGTATTCTATACATACACAAGAGTAAAATTTCCATTCTTCAATGACCACATAGGTAGAAGGAATGTTTTATTTTATATTTACATAATTACCATTATATAATAAATGTCATATTATTTATTTAAACATACTTATATATTTCATTCGTGTTATTTGGTGATGAAAAATGAATCAGATCTCTTTGTTCAGGTGGTAGTCCACACATACGCATGAACAATGTTATCATTTTTCACTAAATGGAAAAGTAAAATAATGAATAATTTTTTATCATTATAGAATGATAAATAATTAATTAATATATATATCTATTAATTTCATAAATATGAATAGAAGTGGGAGATAATGATGGAAAATGAACTATAGTGGATCGTGAGGCAGTATCCTCTACATACATGAATGATGATTTGGATTATAATTTGATAGAATATGAGATATATATAGTTTATTACATTAGAAAAAAATTCCTCAATATATTCAATATATTGGTTTTATAATTTCATCATGGATAATTAATATTTGATGATGGAGGAATAATAAATAAATCTAATACAATTTGTTAAGAATGATAAAACATCTTTGGTCAGTCTCTTATGATTTATAACA
This sequence comes from Viscum album, assembly GCA_963277665.1. NCBI lineage: Eukaryota > Viridiplantae > Streptophyta > Magnoliopsida > Santalales > Viscaceae > Viscum > Viscum album. Next base: position 1,871,812,232 of record OY728120.1, on the reverse strand, counting down.
AAATCATTTCTAGGATAGTTTTATGATAAAACCAAACCCTCTATGATGGAAACAATGATGTAAGGGTGGGTTTGGCAATATTTTTTATGATCCAATATGTTTATAAATTGTGGGAAAATGAGAGAAAATGTTTTCCTTCTATAACATAATGGAGGTAAAGTCATGGAATTTCAAAAAAATAATACAATTATATAAACTATCTGTTATGTACATAATAATTGATATTGAATACTTTGAAGGAAATATTAGTATTATACTAAATCCTCTCACACAATAACATTTTTACATGTTTGGTTCACATTTACACTAGTATCTTTTTGTTTTAACCATCATTAACATTTTTCACAGTTTCCATGGCAATATAGTTTTTTAATACATAAGGTCAAACTATTTATAATAAAGAGAAAATATAAACTATAAATGGAAAATAGTTAAAATTTAAACAAAATAATAAGAACATGGATGAATCTTTAAATCATAGAAATTTTATATCATTTAATAAAACATTATTTTTACTCAATATAAAAATATCAATTTTAGAACTTTTCATTCTCTTTAACAGATATATCATTATGAAAAAATGATAAAAATAATAATTTTTTTAAGAAATACCTAAAATTTTATTTTTAACTATTAAATTCATTTTAACATTTCCTTTTAAAAATTATGGTATCGTTAACTTTATTAATATTATTTGTTATAGTTTCCCCTTAATTGAATAATTATTACACCATCTTTGTGTAAGAATTTAAGGTAAATATATCTTCCCTTGAAATTAAAAATATGTTACCATGATCATGATAAGTCATTTAGTGATCATACTAATATTTATAAACAAACATATCACTTATTTAACCCCATTTTAAAAATATTATTTTTATTAAAAATATTATTATAAAAATATTATTATAAAAATATTATTTTTCGTTACAGTAAATTTTATAAGGTTCATAATCACTTCAAAACAAAATCATAATGCCATATGTTTGATATATGGATTATTTTTTATTATATATACTCTTTAAATTGAATTACGGAATCAGTTATGGTCATATTTAATCCCTATAATTTTATTTTTAACATTAATTACCTAACTTACTCTATACCATGTAAATAAAAAAATTATTGTTAGCATTAATAATGAATAAAATTAATATGATTTCAAAAAAAATTATAACACACGATAAATAATTAATAAATCATTTTTTAGATTTAATTAACATATGTGAAACATGATGAAATATAGGTTATCATAAAAATACCCAATCAAGTATAAAATATTTTTATTAATAAGTAATGATTAAAATTAATTTAAAAAGGCATAATTGAGTCTTAATCAATAAATATTTACTATTTATATTTTTGTACTAATCAAAAATAGAATTTTAATTTGTTAATATTTGAAAAGAAAATGTAGTTTTTATTAAAGATAATAAATTTTAACTAATAATTGAAAAATTATTCTATAAATTTATGAAAAAACTTAACCAAATAAAATTATCAAAATATGAGATAAAAATGACTTTAATTATGAAAAATTAAATTTATATAATTTTTAAATAATGATAAAACCTTGAAAATCCTATTTTTAATAAATAAATATTTTTTGTTTTGACTGAAAAAATTAACTAATATTTTTATAATGAATATAACTCTATTGTATCTAAATAATGAATATTAATAATATATTTTAATGTTTTATGTTTATAATAACTAAGTGGTTTCATTTGATGTTTTAATTAATTTTACGAAATATAAGGGAATTTGATTTGAACATCACAAATAAATAATGTGTTTCTTAACAAAATTTTCATTCATTGGGTAATACTTCTACATACTCAACTTTTCCATTTGATAATTAATTGTGAATGGATTTAATTTTGTTTTAATTTTAAATTTCCATTTTTTTAATTATATCATCACATAATCACCTTAGGTATTAATTATCACATTAAAATTTATGATCATTTCTATTTTTTAATGATTCAATATTTTTTTTTGTATTTCTTATCAGCCATGATAAACGCATTTTGTTGTGTATTTAGTAACTCATGAATTATTTTTGACAAATTAACTCACTTCATTCATGGGATTCATAGAAGAATATAATACATTGGATTCCAATGAATTGTGATTCTAAACACACCGAAGTGGTAAAGGAATTATGATACAATTTCCTTTATTTTTTATCTTATTTATGATCAACTAATATTAGGGTGGACGAAAATAAAATAATTTCATTGAAATATATCACATTTATTTTACTTCATTAAATAATTTGGTATACACGTTTGGTTTCAATTTACTCCCTTATTGAATAAATAATCATCATTAATGTTTCTTTTATTAATACCAATATTGTATCTTCTTTTACACCTCAATAGTTTCTCTTTAATTCCTATATTTCCTTTAGAATTGTTAAAATATTATTTTCAGTATTATTTGATTATTTATTAATTAAATTTTTATCCATGGAAAAATGTTTACAAAAACATTTATATGAATTGTTTTTTGTTTTATGATTGAGAAAAATTTTAAATTATTATTACAAAAGAGTTGAAGGAATGTTTTACTTTAACATAAACAACATGAACTTAAATTTACACCATCCTAAGAACAAATTATTTTTTATATTATATTAAATTTTTGTAGGTGACATTTAAAATTAAAATATTTAGTTGTTTTTTGGATATTTATGTATTTAAAATAAATGAAATCATACTGAAAAGGTTATTTCCCCTCAAAAATATTCCAGGTGGTCTTGTAAGCAACTATTCATCATAGAATAAAACCATTTATGTTATCAATTATTTGAAAATTTTGTATACATGATACTTTCATATATACCATGTTTATTATCACCTAATTTTATGCGGGTAATAAATTCCTTATTTTTTTTACTAATTATTTTTCTTTATTAATTCACATTTCATTATTATATGATGAATGATTATAAAGAAGATTTCATTCCATGACTATTTATTATGATAATTATATTTTTAATTTCCTTAAATGGAACTCATAATCATGAACAAGTAAAGATTTTTGATCCAAAATATAACTCCCATGAATTTTGTAAATTTTTTTCAAATTAGATTTCGTGTATAGGATTCATGAGTAAACCCAATCAAATATGGATTCTATCCACCATATAATTTCATCTTGGAAGTTGAACATCAATTATGATTATTATATTTTTCTATTTCTACATCATTTCGTAAATTTATATGGTCATATGATAGCATTTTATTTATGTTACTCTCCCAAATCAATAATCAAGGGCATTATATTTTATGATATCATGTTATTAACTATCATTACGTCTAATACCTTATTGGGATTTATAGCACACCCCTCTATTTTTGTAATCCCTATGTTATGTAATGTAGTTTTAGGAGGTCAAGGGGACATTCTAGAAAACTATGATAGTAAGATTAATTATTATATGTTTTAGTTTAATTTTTGATTGTTTACATTACTATTAATCTAAATACACACCGCCTCATTAAATTTTCAGGGTAGTTACTGTTTTATTAATATCAAAATCATGTAGTAATATGTGTATCAATATTGGGTTAGTATTGTCTAGGTGTCTTCATACAATTTTGTAACTTCTTATCCCATGTTGGTACTATGTAATTCCTGTTCTCCCTTGTGAGACCATCATGTCTCTATAATATTAGGGGTTTTTAGTTCCATGGATATCATTTATTTTATATAATCCACATAAATAGATTGAGGGTTAAATTTATATAATTGGAGTTAGGTGGAATCTTCTTAATAATTTGAAATTATGCCTTTATAATATTATTTATCATATCATGGGTTATCATCATGTAGGTTTCGTTATAGAAACAATATATAATTTTCATAGACAAATATAATGGTAGGTTATTTTTTTAGATCCCTATAGTTTTAAAAAATTATGGTTCTTTTCACTAGATATTAGATACATTGACATAGAAATTGATTACCTTTATGTGTTATGTCAAATATCTCATAGGGATACCTATAAACCATAGAGAGGACCTTGTTGTAGTAGTTGTAATACCCATGTATGGCTTGTGGAATCACGGTTATACCCTTAAGTAATATAATTTGATTGTGTTTTACATTTATATAATGCATTATACAAGGATGTAGAAACAACAGTATGGATATTGACATCATATATTACTCACCCATGATATTGAATTGGAAAACTATGGATGTCATATGATCAATGGTGGGGAGAAATTTCAAACAGTTAAAAAATATTATATGGGACTATAATTATCCTATGTTGGGGGTAAAATTCAATATAGTTGTGAAATATCATATGATTCATGAAAATAATAATAAAATTTCAGGATAATGGTATTTTATGTAGTCTTGAAGTTGTATTCATACAAAGTCATTTTATAGGGATGTAAAAGTTATAAACAATCTATGGAACACCTAATTAAATAACTAATTTCCTATGAAATGACTGAGGAATCTATACATTAAATTATAGCTCATGCTTTTTCAATTTTATGTAAATAAACAAAATCATATGAAATGAAATTTAAGAACATATATGTTTTATTATTTAAACATGTATAAAATTTTTGTTGTTATAAGAAATCATTATCCATTTTTCAATTTCCATACATATATATACAATCTTGAAAAATCATAATGTTTAATTTAGATATTGATTAAATAAAATTAAAATATAATTAAATTATAAAATATCAATTCAAAATTCTTTTTAGCTCAATTATATAGTTTCCCATGAGTTTTTATATTGATCAATTAAATCAAAATATTTAATAAAGAATTAAAATATCATAATTTAGTCCATTAAATAATTTTTTCCATATTTCCAAAAAAATGAATTAATTTTTTGGATTTTATTTAAACTATGGGAATAAATTCATTTGATATATATATGAAAATATTAAAAATTATGGATTTTATCATTGTGCTATAAACAATTTCACTAGAGGATATTTTAATAAATTTTTTATGTACTGAGAAGTAAATTTTTTCATGATTTTGTATCCTCTAAGGGGAGATAATGAATGGTGGTTAACACTATTTAAAATTACAATGAATGTTGTGATTATAAAAAATATGTTTTGGAATTCAATTAAGGTCATTTTTTGGAAACAAATTCCCCAATAGAATTAGGATGACATGGAAATGAAAGGATTTAATTTAATAAATAAATAGATGGATACTGAAGATGAAGAAACTTTCAGGAATTTTGAAAAAATATATTTCAAATAATTGATATATAATATATTGAAATATTTTTCACATATTTTATATTTTAAATCCATGTCTTTAACTATATTAGAATCTCAAAAAAAATTAACATATAAAAAATATTTGTTAGTGATATTGATAGTAATAATGGTATTTCTAAATCATTCATTTACAATGTGAAACATGAGATGATGTGGATGGAGGATATCTATATTAAAATAACAACCCAAAAGTACATGATGGTTAGGATGTAGAATTTTATATGAATGAATGTGTAATGAGACCCACATGGGATTTTTTAAGGGGATTCATTTTATTGTTTAAATGATGGATAAACGTCACCATTATCATAAGTAAAATGTAAAGGGAGACAAAATCAATTCCCAATGGTTTAACTATTTGAAAAATGGGAAATTAAACTAATAAATTATAGATGTCTAAGGGGTATATATTGAAATCAACCTATAGATCAAAGAAGATATTTTTTAATAACTATCTAAAGATATGAAACTTGAAATGTTGTGATAGTATGTACATTAATGATACACTCAATAACAAGTATTACATAGTTTTTTTGGATATATGAACTCTTTTTTATAATGATTGTTTTTTAAGAATATGATTTAACTAATTTTTTATTTGGAATAACTTTTTTACATCAATTTATCCAATTATATACTCTAATGTCCAGATTAGATTTAATGGGTGATTACTAGTTGGTAATATAATAATCTTACAAATCGTTTATTTTGATGTTTACATGGGGAACAATTGATCTCATGTTATATATCGTGAACATTTTAATAACAGAATGAAGATAGTATTGGTGAGGAAATAATGAAATTAATTATTTTGGAGGGTGATTTAATTTAAATAATCCTATTATAAACCACAACTAGTAACTCAGAATAATGAATTATTAGGGGAATAAATGTATGAAAATTAATCTAATATTAAAATTTTGAGTTTAAGAATACATTTTTTTGACAATTGTGATAGAATATATTAATGTAATTCCAAATGAATCAACCAGATCATCCCTTTTTCAAGATGTTTAATTATTTAAAGAGAGGAACCATGATGAAAACTTTATATGCAATATACCATACCAAATGGATCCAATGGACATTGTTTAGGGAAAGAATATATTATAAATAATTAAATTAAAAATATTCAATATTATAAGTGTTTTGCCATGTGGAGAGCCTATTTTATTAAAAAATAAGTATCATGTTTTAAGGGGGTTATATATTTATTATATAATGCCTCGACCCAGTTACCCAGAGTTGTTGCATTATTACATATAATTGGAAAGATCACATGGGATCAAATCGTGAAAGACAGATCAGTTTAGCAGCCTTGGATGTAGTAGATACATTCATAAGTTTCACATTACATCATGAAATATAAACATCAACAACATCTTTTCCCCAATTACCACACTACTATCCTTATCATATCCCTGCAGGTCAACCATAAAATATTTTTGTTCACATGATAAGAAAAATTAAACACAGAAAGGGGTGAGCTCAGATGCTCAGTAAGGATATCAACATTGCGGAAAATTTTATAAATAAGCATAATCAATTAAGGTAATGTAAAATACTAAAACAGAAGCCTTTTAAACTTATACTTCTGCATAATATGGAAAATATAAAATCAATTAATTCCATTTACTTATTCACATTGATATTCTAAGAGTCAAATAATCACATGAAATATCAATAGCCACTTTCAAAATGATGGAATTCATAATGTTAGACATCATAACCATATAGTCAAGGCCTTGTTCCAAGACTACAAATAAGATTTTGTCAAGACCTTATTCTAAGACAATAGTTTGTCTCATGAGACCTACTGATACATCGTGGAGCTATATAGGGATCCTCCCATCACTTAATAAGTCCAATGCATTTTTTATATGAAAATATTTAAACATAACATAAACATTCGTATTAAAACTAGCATATGAAATGTCAATACATTATCAATAAAACATGAATTATGTAAAAATAACACATCCATAGTCCAAAATATAATTATAAATGAAAACATTTATTTTTAAAATGTTATTATAATATTGTATGGGATGATTCGACGATGATATAATGTAAAAAAATAGCCACACCCATAGTATAAGATAAAAAAAATACAATCGTACCTTAATTTGGTTGAAAAGGTCATAGAGTACCCTGTTTGGAAAATGATGGAAAGATTCCTTTCAAAACATATATGTTCAAATAAAGGTATAAATGAAATTAAACCATGGTATAGTAAATAGAAAAAAAATTCAATTACATTTTTAATAAAACATGGATATGGATTATAAAGAGGTCTCAGTAGATACTAACGGAAAAAAACCACGGATAATAAAGAGATTGTGAAATTAACTATTACCTTATACTTTTCCTTAGTGGATGGTATGTTAAACTCCTATATATTAGATAAAAAATTGTTATTAAATTATACAAAAACTATATACATAAATATGATATCATATATGATCCTCCAACATCGCATGGATAATAATATTTCAGTAGTATCATCGTTTCAGGTGTTAACCGATCCGTTTTACTTTATATGCTCGGTTATGTAATCCATGTTTGTTAGGTATATGATTTATTTTATTCATATAAATAATGATAATATGTTCTTAAACATTATTTGTAACCATAAAATGAAAATTATTCTTTAATAATTACGATGGGGAATGAATCTCATCACGTTTGTGGAGACGGTAATCCGTATGTACGCACGAGCGACAATATCATTATTTTAAAAGTGAAATCATATGTAATTGGATGATATATCATATATACCAAATAATTAGCATGTTATATTTATTATTTAAATCATTTATACTCATTATTATACCCATCCAGAAAAAGATGTGTTTGAATAAAAAACTACACCACGACGTGGAGACGGTAAGCCGTACCTACGCACGTATGGTGACATTGTCATTCATATGATGGATAGAATAATGAATAATGTTGTAATATTTTTATAATAACATCAAAATATATAAAATATAATGGAGTAATGTTTTTATAATATAGACAACAATGAAAGAGGATGTCAAAGAAGAAAAGATCCTGAAAGAGGTGATAAAATATTTACCTCTTCTTCGGGTTCTTCATTATGATTTGATCAAAAGGAATCCTTAGAATAGATTTATGACCAATATAAAGCATCAAGGATGAAGGGATGAATGTTTTTAGGATATTTGGTCAGGGGTTGGCCGATCCAAATGGCTTTGGAGGTGTGAAATTAAATTAAGGGTAAGATCCCTTTTATAACAGAGGTGAGGGTCACATTAAGAAAAGCTTGAAATATTATTTTATGATAAAATCATATTCGGTTTCTAATTGCTCAAAAATTATTTATTTAGAGTCTCAAGTGGGGATGGGTAAAAAACATATCAAGAAATATGTTTTATAAATTTTTAGGTCGCCATATTAACCTTATATTTTATATTTATCGTTTAGTTGAATAGTTTGATATTTACCATGTCTCTTTGTAATTTTATATTATATGGTTAATAAACATAGAATAACTATCCAAGGTAACCCCCATAACCCTATATATGCCTTTTGTCCAAACCTTAGGTTTTTAAGAATATTATATCAATTAATAATATAGTATTTGTTTTGAAAACTAAATTTTGTCAATTTTGACACTATTTTGAATTTGGTTTTTGTGAAAATGATAACAATATAATTACATTGAAAAAAATAATTATTCAACTATAAAATGTCATATTAACCTACAAAATTAGTGTAATTCATCAAAACTCTCAAATTACATTTATTTGGATATTTTAAATATCTATTATTTTAATCCTTCATTAATAAGATATTTACAGTATCATAATTGTGTCATAAATAAATTAAATTTTATAGTGTCTAAAAATTATACATAAAATACCATTATGTAAGAAATATTATTATATTTCTAATGAATATTTATAGTATAATTTATCTTATGTATGACCCTATATTAAAAATGGTTTAGTTATTTATCTTTGAATTTAACTTATTTAACTCTTCTATAAATAAAATAATAATAAATGTCCTAATCTAATCCAAGTGGACCAAAGTGGATCATATATTATTCCTAAGGTTTTTCTAGTCAAATTACACTTATCCAATAGAATTAAGACATGTGTTAAGATAATTATAATATCATCTTTACCCTTAATTACCCTATTTACTTCTAACCGTTGTAAATAAAAGAAAAAAATTATTATTCACCAAAAATTATTTTCATCTTATTGAAACCCATTTTACTTACTGATTTCAACCATGTTTCTGGGATTTTTTAAATTCAACTCACAGAAGTGGTAAAATTATGATTTATGAAAATTTTTAAATGCCTCTAGAATATTGGTAAAAGACGGTAAAAGGTCAATAAATTTGTACATATCTAAACTTATTATAAAATGACTCTAATGAATTAAATTGAACATATATAGATATTATGTATCTATTTTGACCTAAAAAATTAAAATAAAATGACTAATTATTTAAATAAAAAAAATTCAAACTATAACGAAGAGTATTTCAGTATTCCTCAAAAATTAAAAGTTTTCAGAAAAATACCAAACATTCATCTTAAACAAGTTTTGATATTCTGAATCAAAAAATGAAGTCAATTTTGAAAAATAAAATATATATAATTTCAAAAGGTGGATATTTTTATTCTTAACAGCTACATTGATTGGTTGTGGTATGTTAAAACTCCAAGATGCGTAGAATGCATGCTACTACATTATTCAATGGGAAATGTACTATGGAAGCTAGGGGTGTTACATTATCCCCTACTTAAAATAATTTTGTCTTCATAATTTCATGAATATTATTGCATAAAAAGATTCAAGTGGTTCTTCACCATATGTTACTCATGTTCTCACATTTCCTCTTCCGTCTAGTGGTTTCTCTATAGAACATTCACCAGATGAGTTGGTCGTTTTCTCAGCACTTGTTCGCTGGTATCAAGAATCTTGATAGGCACTTCACAATACGATAGATCAGATTCCAATTCAATTTCCACAAAGGTGAGTACACGCATTTGGTTAGATATGTATTATCCCAATAGTGATACATGTAATACATCATGAACAATGGGGAGATTTGGAGGCATTTCCAAACGATAAGCTACAACTCCAATTCGTTCTATAATTTCGAATGGTCTGGTGTACCTGCGACTCAATATACCCTTTTTACTAAAATGTATATCACCATTCCATGGAGATAACTTCATGAAAACATGGTCTCCTACTTGAAATTACAAATCCTCCATTTGGTTATTGGCATAACACTTATTCCTACATTGGGATCCATTGATGTGGGTTTGGATGACATTTACCTTTTCTATGGCTTCCTCAACTTGTTATGTTCCTACGAGTTTTCATTCACCAACATCATCCCAACAAGTTGGTGTGCGACATCTCTTTTTGTATAATTCTTTATATGGAACCATCTAAATACTTGAATTAATTCTATTGTTATAGTAAAATTCTACAAGAGGTAAATATTGATCCCACAAACCTTGAAAGTCAATTGAAAAAGATCTCAACATGTCTTCTATGAATTGAATATTCTGTTCTGATTTTCCATCGGTTTGAGGGTGGTAGGCAGTGTCCAAAATAATTTCAGTATCCAGGGCCTTCTGATGACTTTTCCTGAATCTTAATGTAAAATGGGGATCACGATCTGAATCAATCGGTAGGGGTACACCATGGAGTCTTAAAACTTCTTTAATATATAGTCCTTCCTAACGTTCAAGTGGTAAATCTTCTCTTATAGAAAAAAAATGTGCTCACTTGGTAAGACAATCATCAATGACCCATATTGTATCTTTCTTTCTAGGAATCTTTAGTAGCCCCATGAAAAAGTCCATTATAATATTATCCAATTTCCACTCAAGTATGGGTATAGGTTGCATGACTCCTCCAGGATGTTGGATTCCAGCTTTAACATGTTGACAAACCATATATCATGACAAAAAATCAATTATCTCCCTCTTCATATTGTCCGACCAAAAATTTTTCTTCAAATATCTATACATCTTGGTGCTCCCAGGGTTTATGGAGATATTGGATCTATTAGAATCATCCAAAACGTCCCATTTTAGATCATGTTTATTTGGAACACAAATTCTCTTCCCAAATTTCAAAATTCCATCATCATATATGAAGTCACTCAATCTCCCATCGTTCACAGCATTAATTTTCTTTTGAAATTTTTCATCATCAGTCTGAGAACTTTTTTTCCTTTCTATTAAAGATGGTTTGGCAACCATTTAAAAAAGAATTGATGTTCCACCTTCCATGGTTATTATCATATCCATCTTTACAAGATCCATGTATAGATTATCCTTTTCAACTCTCATCCTGTTAAAAACTCCATGATTATTTTTGATCGAAGAATCTTCCACCTTATTTTCCTTCCCCGGGCAGTCTTGTGTAGTGAATTTATAATCCATGAGTAGTTAAAGCCATCATATTTTCCTCATGTTGAGTACTTTCTATAATAAAATATATTTCAAACTCTTTTGATCTGTATAAATTTCACATTTTCACCATAGAGATAGTGTATCCATATTTTTAGAGCAAAGATTCTATCTTCTAACTGTAGATTATTAGTAGGAGAGTTTTGATAATGAATTTTTAGTAGTCGAGATGCATAGGCACTAACTCTATCATTCTACATAAGGACACAACCAATCCTTTTCATTGAAGCATAACTATAAATAACAAAACCAACATTCTCTAATGGTAGATTCAAGATAGTAGCATTGACTAATACTATATTAAATTCATCAAAAAATTCTTCACACTCTTTTTACCAGATAAATTTAACCCCTTTACGTGGGAGCTTGGTTAATGGGTTAGCCAATGAGGAACAATTCTGGACGAAACATCGATAATAACCTGTCAAACCAATAAAACTGCGTACCTCAGTTATAATCATCGGTCCTGGACATTCTTGGGATACCTTGGTCATTTAAGGAACAATAGATATTCTATCCTTAGAGACAATATGGCCATGAAAAAAAACTATTGATTCCAGAATTCACACTTGAATAACTTCTTATATAATTCATTTCTTCTAATAGAATTTAGATTAATGCACAAGTGATTTTCATGATCTTCGTAGCTTTTGGAGTATACAAAGATATCATCAATAAATACCACTATAAATACATCAAGATATTCCTGGAAAACAATATTCATTATATCTATAAAGACAGAGTAGACATTAGTCTATCCAAAAGGAATTACTGTAAACTCGTAATGCATATACCTAGTTCAAAATGTTGCCTTTAGAATGGTTTCCTTATTCACGCACAACTGATGGTAACCAGATCGAAGGTCAATATTTGAAAAATATTGAGCTCCCTGAATTTTGTCTAATAAATCATCAATGAGAGGTAGGGGATACTTTTTCTTTATTTTTATAGCATTGATCTCTCTGTATTCAATACAAAACCTCAAATATCTATCTTTCTTCATAACAAAAAGGATATTGGCTCCCCATGGAGAAGCACTAGTGTGAATAAATTCTTTATTACTCAACTCCTCTAGTTTTATCTTTTGTTCCACTAATTCCACAATGGTCATTCTATAAGGGGTCTTCGATATGGGAATTTGAACAGAAATTATGTCAATGGAAAAATAAATTTTTCTTTCTGGAGGATTTCTAAGTAAATCCTATGGAAACACATCAACATATTCTTATACAATAGGTATTTTCTCTATTCGAATATTCATCTCCTCACCCATAGTTATTTCATTCTCTTCATCCCCAATAATTGAATTATTTAGAGCTACTGGGGGTGAATTAAGATAAGAATTAGGTGGTGATGTTTCTACTCTAAAGATAAGGTATTCCTTATAATTATAGAAAATTGTATCCTCCTTCTTTTTATAATTAATTTCCACATCATGGTATGAAAGCCAATCCATTCAAAGGTTTATATTAAATTAAATCATGGTTATGATGAAGAGAACATCAGATAAAGAACTTTTATATGCCTTAATGGGAACTGATTCAAAAAACTTTATTTTGATGATAACTCCATTAGGAGTTATTACTGACAACTCCTTTGTTAAGTAAAATTGAAAATATCTAACCATTGTAAAAAACTAGGAAGAAATGAAACAATGCGATAATCCTAAATCAAATAAATCATTGGCTAAACTTGACGAAACTATTAAATTATCGGCCACCACATCTTTCAGAGCTTCAACCTCAGCAGTAGTGATCAAAAAATCATAGACTTTCTCCCTAGGGATTTTCTAGGGTAACATTCCTTGGAACTTAGGATATTCGATTTCATAATGCCCCTTTTCTCTAAAATTGTTGCATTCAAAATTGACGGCCTCTTTCTTCCCCTTGTAATCATGAGCTTGGTGGCCTTTTTCACCACACGTTTAAGAGACTCTCATCCCCTTTAGTAAGTACCGAGGTGTTTCATCCCACATTTAGTGCAGGATGGATATTTAACTTTTCCCTTCCTCCCCGTATTTTCATTTCTATAGTGTTTAGCTGATCTCTTTTTCCCTAGATTTGGTTTAAAGTTTTCAGATATTGAGAATTCCTTTTTCTTCTTGATAGTGCATGGGACAATATCTTTGTACGATAAGAAGGATTGTGAGACTGATTCTCAATGAAGAAATGGTTTAACCCATCAAATAATATATAAATAGTACTCCTTGGATTACATATATAATATATTGCATGCCTTGCTAACCTTGTAAACTTATCCACCTGCTTTCCGACATTCTCATCCTCATTTTTCCGCAGACTCATAAATTGTATTTCTATATCCACTTGATGATCACGAGGAATGTATGTTCAGAAAAATATCTTTAAACTCCCTGCTATCCATATTTGATACTTATTCAGCTTACTTTATGTTTTGAATTAATGACCACCATTGATCAGCATCTCTTGTGTGGCAATAAATTGTAATAAAAACATTTTCCCTTTAGATACCCCCAAAGCATGAAATATTTTATCTAAGGAACTTATCCATTACTCAGATACTAATGGATTTGTACTCCTATTGAATATTGGTGTTGGTTTACTCATGAAGCGATATCAGATTGATCCTCTGTGTTGTGGATCAGGGTGCTCTATACGGGTAAGGTTATTATTAATAACCTGGGTGAGCTGTCCTAGTATGGTGATATGCTGATTAGAACCAGTTGCATCACCGGCTCCACTATAATTATTTTGAGTGAGAGGGAAATCCCTTCATGGATTACGTGCATTGGTACAGTTTCAATTCCTTCCACTAGGTGCCATTTCTAAAAAATTGCATACACTAGATTAGTTTATGAATCACAATACATAATTCCAATCTTGAAAAACACTTAAAACAAATTGAACAGTTTATGGGTATAATACATAATCATAAAAATGTTTTCTTTTAGGAGTTATATACTCATAAACCCATCATAATGGTTTGAAATGAAAATGAGAATTATCCTAAGAATATCCCCTAGGAGTGTCGTAACCAAGAGTGCAGTAAATCCCACTGTCGTGCATCAGTTCCCATTCAAGTCTAGATCAAGGAGGTGTTTTTTGGTTTTACCACTAGGTACATATTTTCCAGAGCCACCTCTAGAAGCTTGTATCCATACAGGGATGTATTTCTTCGAAAACTCACAAAATCTCTACAGTTCCAAAATTCTCGGATGTTCCTCTATACAAATCTTCAAAGTCTGTCTTAGGGTAATGTTTTCTAATCATTGTTTTTCTAAATCTATCTTACAAAGTCTGTACTAAACTTCCTATGATACCAACTTTAATGCCCTAAACCCAGTTACCAAGCTTTAGTGCATTATTAGAAAAAATTGGCATGATCACAAGGGATCAAATCTCTAAAGACTGATCGGTTTAGTAACTGATGATGTACTGTATACATTCATAAGATTCACATTACATCATGAAATAAAAGCATCAACAACTTTTTGTCCCCATTGAACACAAATATATCCTTAGCCTATTCCTGCAGGTCAACCATAAAATATTTCTTCACATACTTGGAAAAATAAAACATTGAAAGGGGTGAGCTCCGATGCTTAGTAAGGATAACAATATTGCAGAATCTCTCATAAATAAGAATAAATAATTAAGGAAATGTATAAGACTAAAAGAATCAATTTAAAAATAAACTTTATCATAATATGTAAAAGATAAAATCATATAATTTCATTTACATATTCAAATTGAAATTCTACTAATCAAATAATCACATGCAATATCAATAACCACTTTCATAATGATGGAATGTATAATTCCAGACTTCATAACCACATAGTACTGGCCTTGTGCGAAGAATAAAAATAAGATTTTTTCAAGGCCTTCTGCCAAGACACTAATTTTTCTCATGAGACCTACCGATGCATCGAGGAACTATAACAGGCTCCACCCATCACTTACTATGTCAAATGTATTCCACATATGAAAAGGATTAAACATAAGAAAAACATTCGTAGTAAAACTAACATAAAAACTGTCAATACATTATCCATAAACCATGAATGGTGTAAAAAATAAAAAATCCATATTCAAAAATATCACAAAACCTTCAATACAATATGAATGTTTTGTATCATAATAAATAAACTTCAAAAAAGATTAAAATCCATCAATGGATGTTGACATAGAAGAAATCAAAACTTTTTTATAGAAATATATCATTCTATTTTGAAATAATTTAAAAGTCATATAATGAAAAAAGAAAACATTTATTTGGTAAATATTCTTATAAGATTTTATGGGATGCTTCGACGATGATATAACGGTGGAAAATAGCCACACCCGCCGTATAATTTAAAAAAAGACATTCTTACCTAAATTTGGTCGAAAAGGTCAAAAAGTACCATGTTTTGAAAATAACGAAAAGATTCCATTAAAAAAATATATGGTCAAAAAAGGGAATAAATTACTTTAATAAATATTATAGTAAATAGTAAAAATGTTTTTATTTATGTTTTTAAGTATACATGGATGTGGGTGATAAAGTGGTCCCAGTAGATTCTTACATAAAAACAACCTTGGATAATAAAGAGATTGTGATATTTACCCATACCATTTAATTTTCCGTAGTATATGGTATGTTATACTCCTAATTAATAGTTCAAACATTGTTATTAAAGTATACAGTAACTATATACATAAATATGATATCATTTGTGATCCTCTAATATTTATTTTTTAATAATATTTTAGTAGTATCATCATTTCGGCTGTTAACTGATCTATTTTCATTGATATTCTCATTTAAGTAAGCCATGTTTGCTATGGATATGATGTATTTTATTCATATACATAATGATATTAATTTCATAAATATTATTTTTAATCATAAAATGAAAATTATTCTTGAATGATTATGATGGGGAATGAATATCATCGCGTTCGGCGTGACAGTAATCTGTTCATATGCATGAGCAACAATATCATTATATTGAAGGTAAATTCGTATGTAATTTGATGGTATATCATATATTTAAAATCACTAACATGTTATATTTATTATTTATATCTGTTATTTTCATTATTAAATCCATCCAAATAATGATGTGTTGGAATAACAAACTACACCACGACGTGGATATGGTAAGCTGTACGTATGCATGTATGGTGCCTTTTTCATTCATATGATGGATAGATTAAGGAATATGGTTGTATAATTTTTATAATAACATAAAAGTATATATAATATATTGTTTTTATTATTTTAGAATAGAAATAACAGATAATGAGGAAGTAGAAGAAGAAAATAACTTGAAATAGGTGATGAAATATTTACCTCCTCTTCGGGTTCATCCTTTTGATTTGATCAAAAGGGCTCTATAGGATGGATTTATGACCAAATTATGGCCTCTATGATGAAGGGAGGAATGTTGGGAGTATATTTTTCTAGGGGTTGGCTGAGCCAAATGGCCTTGGAGGTGTAAAATTAAGATAAGGGGAAGTACCCTTTTATAATATAGGAGAGGGTCACTTTAGGAAAAGCTTGAATTATTATTTTATAATAAAATAATTTTCTATTTATAAAGGCTCAAAAATGATTTATTTAATGGATAATGTGGGGATGGGTAGAAAAACTTCCAACCAATATTTTTTAGACATGTTTAAGTCACCATATTAACCTTATATTTTAGATTTAACTCTTATTTAAATAGTTTGACATTAACCATGTGCCTTTGTATTTTTCTATTATATGGTTAATAAACTTACTATAACAAGCCAAGAGAACCCCAAGTGTTTCATTATTAATATATATAACCATTCCTATGTCCTTTGTCTGATCGTTAGATTTTTAGAAATATTATATCAATTAATAATATAGAATTTTCTTCAAAACTCAATTATGTCAATTTTGACACTATTTAGTATATGGTTTTTGTGAAAATCATAACAACATAATTAATTTAAAGAAAAATTATTGAATAAATAATAAAATATCATATAAACCTATAATATTATTTTAATTCATCAAAATTCACAAATTAAATTTATTTGGATATTTATAATATCAATTATTTTTATCTTTTGTTAATAAGGTAATTACTACATCATCATTATGTCATAAATTAATTATATTAGATAATGTATATAATTTATATATAAAATAACATTATACAGGAAATAATTTTATCTTTATAATTAACATTTATAGTCGAATTTATCTTAAGTACATCCCTATTTTAAAATTAAACTAGTTATTGAACATTAAATTTTAATCTTTTAATTTTTATTTAAATAATATTATAATAAATATCCTAATCTAATCCATTTGAAAAAATGGTCACATATTTTATTCTTATGGTTGATTTTGGTCGAATTACACTTATCCAATAGAATTAGGACATGTGTTATGGTAATTATAATATCATTCTTACCTTTAATTCCTCTATTTACTTTTAACAGTGGTAAATTAATGTTAAAATTTACTATTCACCAAAAATTATTTTCAACTTATTGAACCACATTTTTCTTACTCGTGACAGCCATGACTCTAAGATTTTATAAATTCAACTCACGAAAGCAGTAAAATGTTGTTTTATGCAAATTTGTAAATGCTCCTTGAAGTTGGGTAAAAAAGGGTAAATAGTTCAATAAAATTTCATATATATAAACTTATAATAAAATGACTCTAGTGAATTAAATTTAACATATATAGTTACGATGTATGTATTTGTACCTAAAATAAATTCAATTAAAATAACTAATTATTTAAATAGAAAGTCGGTTTTAAACAATAACGTAGTGTCTTTCACTATTCATCAAAAATTGAATGTTTTCAGAAAAATACCAACAATTCACCTGAAAATAATTTTGATATTCTAAATCCAAAAATGAAGTCCAATTTGATTAATAAAATTTATAAAATTTTAAAATGTTAGTATTACTATTCATAACGGCTACTTTGATTGGTCATGGTGCGTTAAAACTCCATGTTGCATTCAACACAAGCTACAACATTATTCAAAGGGAAATGTACCATAGAAGCATGGGGTGTTTCATATTATATGGAAATTAATTGAATTTATTGAGAAAATGTATCAATTTCCATGAATTTATTATATCACTTATTAAAATCATGTATATTATTACTTCTTAAGATTGATCTTTATCTGGGTTATCATTTGTTAAAAGTTATGAAGGATGATATCCTAAAGGTGACCAACCATTTGAGGTTTTATCATTATGAGTTCACTATAATGTTTTTTGGGATAAATAAATCACATGATATGTTTATAAAATTTAATAAAAAATGTATTCCATGATTATATTGTTAATAATATGGTGGTGTTTAATGATGATAATCTTGTATACTCTTACAATTATAGGGACAAAGAAACTCAATTTCATATCATTTGTTTGTTTCTTAAGAAAAATATATTATGTTGGGAATTTAGTAAATGTTTCATTTGAATTCCATATGTTTCTTTCCATGGACAAATTCATTCTATTGAGGGAATATTTATAGACCCTTCTAAAATAGTGCATGTCAAGAAATATCTAAGCCTCTTAGACATAATTCAAATATGTAGTTTCCATGAATTATTTGGATAATGTATGTGGGTTTTTTAAAATTTCTATTAATGAGAAAATATATTGACCATGTTAAAATGTAAATATATTGACTTCAAATGTAAAAATGAATATGGAGATCACATCGAGTAATTCAAGAGAATATTTTAAATGAACCTATATAGATTTTTTAGATCCTAAAGGGTGGTTCCTTATATATAGTGATGCATCAAGGTATGTAATTGGACGAACGCTTATGAAAAATTATATAGTGGTGAATTTTAATGTCAATAGATAAAATATCATTATATTAATTTTCTCACTCCTTATTTATTGGTGGGAGTGGCCTTTTTCCCCTAAAAATGATGAAATTTTCACTGTGGGAGATATGTTATTAATTTACTTACCATAATAGATTGAAATAAATTTTTACACATAAATTACATCAATTAACAAAATTGATAATGTTATAACAACTCATGGATTATAATATCAATATAAATTATCATCACGGGAAATAAAAAATAAGATGATTCATTGACTTGAAGATATCATGCTATCATATCTCGGATGATGGAGGCGAATGATCCTATTATCAAGGATTTAATATAAATGTAATTGGTTATTATAATTGAATTGTAAATATCATTCCAAGATCATATAATTGCAAAAATATATATTTTATAGAGGATGAAAAATATCTTCATGGTGATATGTTCATAAAATGAATATACAATGTATGAGGAATAAAAAAGTCAATGATATTAACTTTTGTGATGATAGAGTTCCTAAATTTGTTATTAAATTATGTTCTCTATCAATACAATATGTGAAGATATATATACACGATGAGACACATATCACAATATTCACTACGTATCCTAGAAGCACCATGACATATAGAGATATATAATATCATTTAAAATAGGAAAATATAAATTGATATATTGAATATTATATAGAACGATTCTTGGAATACTAAAAATTAAAATCTCAATGAACGCTTAAAAAATGCGATATGAAAACTTTACATATACCAAAATAGATATAGTATAGTAATTCTATATATGTCATCATTGGAATATCTAATACATCTAATAGAAATACCTGAATATGGGTCATTATAGATCTTTATAAAAATTGTTCTCATTCGCTAACAATTCCACAACAATTCCCTCCAGATCACTATTCTATGATGATGTAAATATAGTTTTCAAATGTGATAGAACATCCATATTAATAGTACAAGATCATTACCCAATGTTTTCAAGAATGTTTTCAAGAAGTCTCATAAGGATTTAGACTCATAATATAATCATATAACAACCTATCAACCTCAAATAGACATCTAGTATAAAAGGAGAATCCAAACAATGGAAGATATGATAACCTCATTGTATCTTGATTTCTAAGTAATAAGAATTAAAATTTTCCAATAGTTATGTTTCATTCAAATATTAATTAACACTCAATTATAAAAACTTTACCACCCCTAGTTTCATGTAATTTACATTTGTTTAATGCATGTTGCTCTTGTAAAATTGTTGGGTTATACTTTTGGATGTTTGAAGAGGGTTTTTCATGTTATGAAGATGATTATGATGGTGTATGTTTTTTTACAATAATTAGAAAACATGAAACACCTCTAGGAAACAATGATAAAAATTGTTCTTATCGGGTCTGGAACATGGTTATCATATATCATGGCCAAAAAGTTTGAGTGTTGAGAGAAAATTCAACATAGTAAATCACAGAGAAAAAAATGGTTAGTGAATAGTTGTTTTAACGATTAAATCCAACAAATTCATGGGGTGGGCCTAATATAGTAGCACCACATTTTTAGTTCATGTTATACCCTGAATCCTAACAATACAATTTCCATTTAGTGCCTATAAATTTGAGGATTTAAAATGAATGAAGTCTTATGACCATCATTAGTCTCTTAATATCTTAGGATCTCTAAAACCATTTCTTCATAATATACATTCAGATATTCTATTCTATCCAAACACATGTTTTGTTGAATCAAGGAATATGAGATATCCAAATTATGTTAGGACCATGTTATGTTTTGGTTCTACTTTTTGTAAATGGATCAATATAAGGATAATGTTGATGAAATAAAGAAAGAAATGGTATCTAGATTGATGAAGAGTGTGTATGAAGAGTTACCTAATTTATATAGATAAATAGATAGGGTATCAGACAGAACATCATTATCAAAAAATAATTCCTATTTTATTTTATTGTCATGGTTATTTAAATGTAATGAAATAACCTCAAATTTTCAATGTTGGTGATCGAAATCAGAAATCCTATATTGCTAATCAGTCAAAAACTAATTAAGAAATTACATCATCATGTGAATAAGTTATATGGAATAATAGGTTCACCAGACACACATTGGGATCAAAATGTGGTTATTATTATAATGATGGCGATATATTAGATTCTATATGGATCTGATGAAAACCTTACAATGCTTTGGTTTTTCTAATTCACAAAATATTAACATTTTCTTGAGAACATGTGATGTAATCCATTGGAAGGAATTGGGGAGAACTAGTACTTTCCATTATATTGAGTGAAAAAATGATGCACTAAAGTATTTTTAAGTTACAATACATCACAATGTAAGTCATATGATGATGAATCTGGTCTTAAAAGTTAATAAAAATCATGAGGAATTTTTGATTATAAGACTAAGTTTTATGATAAAGTAATTTGATGAATTCAATGTTTTGTTGTCTCAGTTCATTAGTTTGGGAACACAAAACATAGATTTTTTTTAATTTATTAGAGTTTTGTGAAAAAATAACAAGATTAAGAAGCTAATTATTATCTATAACAACAATCAAAATGATTTAAATTTTCTCATAAATAATTTAATTCCAATCCTATTCATAAAAGAAGTGAATTATCTAATGTTGATTCTACTAGAACAATTCCATCGGGCATTGTGTGCCACCAATTATCAGATTCATATAGATACCATTAATTATTTATTTTGATCTTCACTCCTTTATATTCATTTTAACCTCTGAAATGGTCTATCATTTGTCCTTGGATTTTTCCCTTCTGTTTCAGGTCTGGCTGATTTAAATTTTTAGATTATGTGTGTTTTCCTTTTGAAGCATGGTTTGGGAAATCCATGTAGCTTTCTCAGAAAACACATGCAGGACTTGGGGGAATTCTTTTTTTGTGTAAATATCTATTAATGGTTAGAAAAACCATGTTATTAATTTTTGGGAAGATATTATACCATAGAAGAACCATTCATCATGATCAGCACACAGTTTACCTAATCGTGTGACCAAGCCAAGTGAGAATACCAGATCTTAAAAGATGTGAAATTCCAAAACTACAACTAATTTTTTTATCCCAAAATTTTAATTTTCATATCGTTGGATTAACAAACCATCAGTAGTCTCCTCCATCCTTCTCTAAGCCTCCACTGCTCCTTCTGTGGTATATCTAATGTGATTAATCATGTTTGGGGATATATTATTCATGGTATTCTCCTCTTATCACCACTCTCTCCATATATAATTCATTTTCATTTGAAATATATTTCTTCTGTGTTCATTTAGATATGTGTTTTGTTTTTCTGTTGAATTATGATTTTTTTGTGTATTTAGGGTTCCTTATTATATGTCTTGGTTCTTTGAGTACTTTTGGTGTTATTTTGGGTGTGCATTGTTGAATCTTCATGAGAATGATGTCGGTTTCCCTTGAACATGGAATTATAATTTATGATTCATTGGTTTTATAATTATAAAACCACCATTTAATTTTAATTAATGATGTGTGATTGTTGTAATATTTTCATGGTGTCAAAAATTGTACTGTATTTATTGGTAGGAAGTATATAGGATTGATTTATTTAATGTTTCACAACAAGTGTTTGATAAAATTCCTAGTTTTATTTTCAAGAAGTTTTTGATGTATTAGGTATATTTTGATTTTTTAATAAATTAGTGAATTGTGAAATGATTACATGGGTGTCATGAAAGGGTTTCCAAGTGGTTTTCGTTCTGGAAGAAGAGACTATTTGGCTTTTGAATGTGGTTTGACATGTGATTGTGGATTGTGTTCTGATTGTAATTTTGATAAAAATTGTTTTGTCTTGTTACCATGGTGTTAGTAAATCAAATAAATTTTTTTATAACTGATTTTTAAACAAAAGGTGGGTATTTTGTCCTTTTTGAAAAAGTTATGTTTTCTTAATAAATGCATTAGTCAGTTAAGATCTTATATAATAGTCATGGAAATGATAATTATGAAAACCCTCATTGTTTGATTTTATTTCTATGTTCGTTATTAAATGGGTGGGATTTCCTCACTTTGGAATCATCATGAACCCTTAAATTGTGTAGAAATGAGATATTTTTTTGTGGACACCTTTGTGATCAATGGGTTTAAGACAAGAGATTGATCCTTGGTTTTATTTGGGTTATGCATGTTCTGTGAATTATTATATATGTGTATGTTATTGGATCCTTGTTTGGAATTGGTTGGATCACCTTATTCTATAATCTTGATATGCATAACCTGGCATAGAAATTTAATTTCTTGTCAATGATTATTGCACTAGTTAAGATATGGACTAACTAGTGGCCCATAGCATGGGAATATAATTATTTTTATTACAATGAAATTAGTCCCCTTAGTCTTTACCATGTAGGGCATGGATGAGCATGAGGGGGTTATTAATTTTATCAAGTTTTCAATTATTTTTGGGATGATTCTACATATACTAGAATGTTCTAGATTATTAACGAGCTCTAAGGTTCACCCATGTCTATTGCACTTAGTTTCTTGCACCGATGATTGAAATTCTGATTGGTTGGTTACACCTATATACTTTGTTCCATTTCCCTTATTATATGATTATTTTTTTCTCTTGTGTGGTAAAATATTTTTGGGAAGTTATGCGTTGGTTTTAAATAGTTAATTTAGAAAATTCTTTTAAGTATAAATATTTAATACACTCTTATTATATTTTGAAAAGTAGGCATCACTCTCCTCTTGAAAATATTGATTTTTCTTGAATGGAAATGTAACTGTACTTGGAATGAAAAGGGAAATGGATAGTATTTTGTTTTTATGTGAAATGTGTGGAAAATATTACTTTTATATATATTATTTCAAACATGATGTTGATGATTATTTATTTTAAATGATGTGCATTGGGAATAGATTGTTTGGGCATTCCTGCCACCAAATATAAATTTTTATTAAAATTCCACTTTAAGGGAAAGTGGGGAACAATTTTTCACAAAACAGATACCACTAAATGCGGAAGGAGCCCACAAAGTTATTGAACACACGGCTAAGGTGTTTCGAGTTAGACACTCTATATAATTCCCAATGCAGAGTACTATCCTGAAAGTCTAGATCCTCCCTGATAAGGTCTTCGAGGTGAGAAATCATTCTGTCCATCATCTGAATAAATTCTTCCATGGTGATTTTGCCTTTGTTGAAACCCCGAGCAATGATTCGGTTTGATTTTAAATCCAAACTTGTTTCTCCTCATTGGACTTAACCTACACACACCTTTCTTATATTCTTAATATATCCTCATTTGAGGCATTGGGTCTAAGGACTTCTTAGATCATTTCTTCCTTGGAGTGAATAATGAGCTTCAAACACTCCCCTACCTCTTCCATCACTCTTGGTTCTCTACTTGGATCACCACTTTCCCCATGTAGGCCTTTGTTACCCTTGTAGCCTCCTTTCTTGGCCAACCATGTTTCCATTGGATTAGGTAATTGAGAATAGTCTTCACGTCCCTTGGGTTTTTTCCCCTAGACCACAATGCATTTTCCTGAGTCACGCTTCCAGTGTTCCCTTTCTTCCGTATTGGACTGTGGGGACCTACACATTCTAAACTGTCTAATGAGATACGGCTGAGACCGTCATCTCTTGAGTCCTCATCCACGTGTGCCACTTCATGTAGTTCCAGACATTCAAATCGGTTTTTCAGTGCCACCCCCGGGCCCTGCCTCGGCCTGCTCGGAGATTCAACCTTGCATGCATTAAACTCCACGGCGTTCTTAATAATCCCCTATCTCCCATGATTTGAGGATAAGGGAATGTTTGGGTACAAGGGACCCAAAACACTAACCCCAACCTGGCCTCCTTGTCCTGGAGAGGGTCCTGAGGCCATGATCGAACAAAGCTGCCCCTATAGTGACATTACAGGAGTTCCAGCCTCCTTATAGAAGACCACCCAAGACCCATTACCGAACGGTGGCCAATCTGAACCTTTGGGCTGCACATAACCGCGACCAATGAAATGAGGCAGACGATTAGTATCCTCCAAGCCCCGGCCAGGGGTACCCCCATGTCCTTGGCCCTTATTGATTGAGGTTGTATTCACCACCACTTTTTCATTCTCATGTTTTCTTTTCTACAGAGCTTGCTAGAACTGGACTCAGCGCATCCACATCCACAGATGCCTTCAGACCCATTCCCCCTTCTTGCACTATCTCCCCCGGCTACTCCTACACCACTTGGCTGATACCCATATCCAGTCTCATGTGGGCGAAGACACCAGCGACCCGCAGCCCTGACTCCTGAAGAATTCCCTTGACAGCACCTAGAGACACCATAGAGGGGCAGAGCACACGGTGAACCTCTGCTGCAGAACCATGTACCTCCCGGGGGTTTCCTTCCTGAACCACTGGGATACCAGAATCATCCCCTTTCGATGGATGGAAAACCTTCATTGAGGCCTTGCCACCCATAGTCTCAACATACTGCACGTTTAGAGATAGCCTCCCATCCCGCGAAACTTCAGACGAGCAACCACGATGATAGACATGGGATAAATTCCCCAACCGGCGACATGAAGAGTAGAATTCATACCACAATTCGAAAATAACTGGTTGTCTACACTGGAATTCCTCCCCAACCGTGATCCAAACACAGTCAATATCCGGTTTCAAAACATCTACCTAAACACAGATATACGAGGAGATAGGATGATAGACTGACTCGTTTCTGCTATCAGAGCACAAGTAGAGACCAACCATATTTCCTAGCATACGAAGAATAGCTGGGTTTTGAAACCGGAGGGGGAGTTCAGGGAAACTTACGCAAATGGTTGTCGATGGAGCATCACGATTCATGTAGAAATTATAGGACCAGCGAGATAGGGATGAAAGAGATCCATTACAGATGTGAGGGGCTCTGGACCACTTGATAATCAACCTTCGTCCGAAGAAAATCGAACCATTATGTGACGCTTATCATGAATCCCCATCACTGCACCATCCCTTAAACCCCAGGAAGCAAAAACGAACATATCAAAATCGTTGAACAAAGGATGACGATGTCTGAACTGAGCCACTAGGGTCAAATGAAGGCATTCCGAAGCTCCATTGAATTCAGAAATTGATAAAGGGAGGTTAGGGCATCCGTTATGGATATTAGGAACTTTGGGCTAAATTTTTTATCATTCCATTATTCAATTTTATCGTTATTATTTGAGATGTCATGGAAGATGGATTAGGACTGTCAGATCTCAGGGTGCATGTCTTGGTGAGTGTCTAGACAACAAATTCTAGACCTATCCTTGAGTTTCCATGACCGTTTGGGTTTCTTTTGGTTTCACTCATTCTTTTGGTTTGTCTTGTGGTGGGGATATGAAATGAGAGTTGGGATAAAGATCTTGGTGAGCTCATAAGGAATTAAAATCCTTGTTGAGCTAGGGATGTAGTTATAGAAGACTCTATATGACGATGGAATATTTGTAATATGACTGCGAACAATATATTCATGTCCCCCATAGACACCACATCCCACTTTTATGTTGTTTTGGGTATTCCTTTATTCTAAAAATTGGTTTGGAAATGCTTATTTTAAAATAGTGAGAACTGGATTTTTATAGGAAATGGTGGGATTTTTGTAATGTGGATAAAGAATTTTCATAATCATCATTAAGTAATTAAGAAAAGTATTTTTTAAAAAAATTAACATTTTGGGATTAATATAAAATTTATTAATGAGATTGAATTTTTATAATCAAAATCAGGAGTTGATGAAATTGTTTCTTGGGAAAATATTATTTTTTTCAAGAGAATTTTAAAAAAATTTAAAAAAATAATCAGTTGGTTTTAAATTAAATTATATTGATTGGAGGGAATTTATTTACTAGCCTAAAATGTTATTTAATGGAATAAAATGGATTTTTATTTGAATGGTTAGTGGTATTTTGAAATATTTTTTAATGTTGAAATGTAAAGTGGATTGATTGCGTGAAAAATATAGGTGGTATGTATTGTTTCTAAATGTTTAAATGTATTTTTTTGATCATTGGTATTTTCATGGGTTCTCACATGATTAGATATGTGTGGAATGTAGATGGATGACAATGTGGGAGGATGAGCACCTGTTATGGATTTGTTGATGGGTACATGAGGTGGCACAAAAAGGCACATGTGAGTGAGATCCTAAGGAATTTCATTAGTGGGTGTGCAACTAGCTGATTTTTCTTTTAGTGAAATGTGTTTTAAGGAGGAAAATATTGCGGTTTATTTGATTTTCAATGGATGTAGGACATTTTCCTTCATTTGGGAACTGTTTTTTTCATGAATTTTGAGTTTGAGAGATCTTTTTGATTAGCTGGTTTTGATATAACTCTTGATTTTATTGTTGATATTTTTTCTCACCCATATAGATTCAATGGATACTCAAGGTGTAGATATGGGTGAGTCACCATTATAACACTTCCCAACTGATTAATCTTAAGACTTCATTCTTGAGTTTGAAAAATGAATCCACCTCTCTTTTATGTGTATGTCGATCCTCTCTAAGAGAAAGGGTGGATGTAGAGAATAGAAAGAAACATCACCCTCTTTTATTTTTTTAATATTTAAATGTATCATTTCCTAAATTTTATACAAGATGGAATGATCTAGAAGTGGGGTAAGTCTCCCTCTCAGAATAATCCTCAGGGATGATCTAACCATGAATATCTCCAATTCGTTGATTATCTCGTAGTATTTGTTCAGTTGATGAAGGTGGGAAATGGAATATATATATTATTTTTGAATCTAGATAATGTATTGGTGTTGGTGTACTTTAATTAATTCATAGATCTAGTTCCTTTTTTCATGAGTATGCTATAGATTATTCCATGAAGGCTTGATGTTCTGAGTCTGGGCTTCATCCATATCTGTAGTCAAAGTTTTAAGAGTTAAATCTAGCCTTCTTTTCCAATGTGGTGTGGGGAATTGTCTTTGTTTAATTTTTGATGGTGTGAGTGCTTTAGGTAGTATGATATCCTTTAGTTCTTGGATGCACTGAGGGGAATTTATTTAAGGAAGTGAAGAAGAAAACTAAATCTCTTGGTTCGAGTCATAGAAGTAAGATTCCTTCATATCATTCATTAGCTTCTTCTGGAAGTGAAATCATGGCGTATTTTCAGTGTGGAAAAAATGATTTAAAAACCTCATCATTTCAAAGTTCACCAAAGACCGACCATTCTTGTGCATGCCAAGTACATTTTTAATGGTCATTCTATGTTGTTTCTAGGAAGAGACGTGGAGTTGGTTAATAAGAGTATATATTTTTTATCTCGGTTTATAAACCATTTTACTATTATGTTTCATTCTATTTCATTAGTTGTTCCTACCAGTGTCCCATTTTGTTTTTTATGTAATGGGTTTATGTTGATCTCTTTGGAACATTTTCTCTAAAGTATATTTATCATTGAGATATTCAAAATCTTTTTTCTGTAAGTGATGGGAGTCTCATGATTCACCCTATTCTATTGGTTATTCATGGATTTTTGGGTGGAAATTTGTGTCACAAAAATGAATATTTCTAATAAAGGATCATTATATTCTATCTTTGAGGTAGGATATTCATCAAACAATAGGGCTTCAATCACAGTCATTGAAGTGAATCTCACACGTAGTCATAAATTCATGGGGTGTGGTGAACCGTTTTCAAGATTTTCTCTCCAATGTTTGGATGGGGCACTTTTATTTTTTCCTATTTGATCATCCCTTTGTGTGGTTTAATTTAGTGATTTGGTTTTGGTTCTATCCCATTCCTTGTACTAGTGTTTGTCTCATCGTATTCATTCCCCTTATGGTGGTGGTTAGTCATCCATGTTCAAAGATACTGGATTGTTAACATATATTTGTTAGTCTTGGATGGACAATTTAATGTAGTTTATTTCTAAAGGTGGGGAGTTTATTTGTTCCTTCCCTATTGATAGTATAGTTTATTTTTCAATATTGTCTTGGTGGTGGGATGTTTTGTTTGGTGTTTTTGGATCTGACGTCTTCCTTAGGTGAGGGTTTGGCTTTTGGAGTATGTCCAATAGTCTTGTTTTATTCAAAAGTCGGTTTGGGTTAGTTTGTAAATTTATGTTGGATGATTAATTTTCTTCTGGTTTTATTTAAATTTTATTGGGTTAAGAAGTGGGATCGTGTGGACATGTAATCCTAATTCATTGATCAATCAACTGGATGATGTTGTGGCTTTTGGTGGGAGGAAATCATTATGGTGGGGATAATTATCACACCTTAATTTCATTTTGACAACTGGTTCAATTTTTCTTATTGAATTGGGTTTTTTCTATCACGTTTCATGAGTGAATACAATAAATTTTTTGTTTTTCATTTTTTGTCCTTTTTTGAATGGTCAGCGCATGATTTGGGAAAATCATGTGGCATTCTCTAAGAACATGTCGGGTCATTGGGGTGATTCCGATTGGGGGAGCATGGCATATGTATGAACGGAAAATAAATTTTTTAATTCTGGGGGAAGCCATTATAATGTGGTGGAACCATTCCTCATGGATGGAAAATGGGTTAACCAACTGTGCGGCCTAACTGTTTAGGGTACAATAATTTTAAAATTGTGAAATTTCTAACCTACGCCCTTGGGAATTTTAACCCAAAATTCCTATTTTATTCTCCCCCTTGTTTGTTCGACCCCAGACATGATCCTCCCTCCTTCTCTAAGCCTCCACTGCTCCTTCATTGGTGGATCTTAGGATATTCTTCATGTTTAGGGAAATGTTTCTCAATGTAATCTCTTGTTATATCCCCTCTCCCTTTTTCATTCGTTTTCTCTTCATATCTCTCTCTCCTAAGGTCATGTGGATCTTGGTTTTGTCTTTCCCTCGATTTATGTTGTGTGTTATTTTGGGATTATGTTTCTTCTTAGTAATCCTTGTCTCTTGGAACACCCATGTTATGATTTCAGGTGTCCATTGCCGATGCATCATGATATTTAGGTAGGTTTTCCCTAGACAAGACATTACAATTTAATAATCATAGGTTTCATGCTTTTCACACCTCCCTTGAATTCTTAGTAATTATTTTTGATCCTTTTAATATATTAATTATGTGAAAAATTGTGTTTTCATAGTTATTATAAATTATATGGCTTTGTTTTGTTCAACGTTTCACACCAAGTTCTCGATTAAATTCATAGTTGGATTTTGAAATAAATTTTTTATTTATTAAGTATGAATTGGGTTTGTTAATAAATTTTTGACATGTGAAATAATGTCCCATGTTTCTTGAAAGGGTTTACAAGTTGTTATGGGTTTGAAAGAATTGTTTATTTGAATTTTGAAAGTGGTTTTACAAGAGACAGTGGATTATGGATCTTATTCAATTTGGATAAAAATAGATTTGGCATGAAAACAGGGTTTGAGTTCATCCAATTAATTGTTTTATAAATGATTATGAAATACCATTATTTTTAATTTGTGTCTTTTAGAAAAAGTTATGGTTTATTAATAAATATTTATGGCCCATTTAGATCTTTTATAAAGTGGTGAATATTTTTATTATAAAAACTCTCCTGGGATAATTCTATTTCCAAGTTCATTTTTAAATGGGTGGGATGTCCTCAATGTGTAATCATCATGAACCATTATGTAGTATGCGAATTGGAGATCCTTGGTTTGGACTCTTTTTTTATATATGCATGTAAGGAAATATATTGACCATATGGGTAATTCTAGTGATGCATGTCATTTGAATTATTATATATGTGTCTAGGATTTGATTCCTGATTGGAATCAGTTGGCTCACCCTCTGATACAATGTTGACATGGAGAACATGGAATATCTATATAATTTCTTAAGAATAATTTTTTGACTAGTTATTTTATTCATTAGCATGTGGCCCATAGCCTGGGGATTTATTGAGTATTATTGATATGGGATTGGACCCCTCAGTATGTACCATGTAGGTGATTTCCAAGAATGTCGAAATTGTTGATTTCATTTAGTAAGTCATGTGTTTTGGGATGATTTAACATGTATTATTATGTTCTGGATTATTCATGAGCTCTTAGGTTTACCATTGTCTATTGTTACATATTTTATTGCAATGATTATTGAGATACTTGTTGGTTGGTTACACCTATGTGCATATTTCCATTTCCCTTACTATATTATTATTTATGTGTTCTTAGGAATGGTATGTTTCACTGGGAATTGATGTGTTGGTTTTAAAAGGATTATAAAAAATGTTTTAAAGTAGAAATGTTGTATACTATCTTCAACCATTTTTAATAGTCTCACCTTCCTATTGAAAATGGTAATGTTTATTGTTTCTAAAAGAAACGGGATTTTGAATGAAAAAGGGAATAAATCATAATTTGTTTTAAAAGGAAAAGTGTGGAAACTATTACTTTAATATATTTTATTTCATGCCTGGGAGTAATTTTTCATTTATTTTAAAGGATCTGCATTGGTAATAGATTGTTTAGGAATTCCTAATGAGTTTTAATACCCACATGTATAGTTATTTTTTTTATCTTGTGATGATTGATTCATCCTGGTTTTGATCATCGTGGGAAATGGTTTGTATTGGTATTGGAGAGTGACCTTCAAGGTTACATAGTGATTTGTAGTTATCTGGTGTTATTTGAATTTTATTATATAATTTCTTGTGTATTTAGTTTTGGTTTAAAGGATGTTCAGTTTAGATATTCTTATATTATCCGAGGTGAATTTTCTATCCTTCCATTATTCATTTAATGTATTTATATTGTATGTAATCATTCACTTGTCTCTATGATGATGTCAGCAACTAGCTAAAAGACCATAGTGGTTGGGAATGCCCTTCTGGACTTATCTCAGATCAGATTGGGTTACCAGTCCACTATTTAACCGAGTTGGATTGTGATAATGTAGATTGAAAAATTGAATCCTAGAATATTAGTAAATATTGTTTTCTGAAGTTTAATTGTTTTAATATGATGTTTTTGTGTCATATGCTAATGAATAAATTTAGAGACCAATCAATAATGTATTAAACCATTTTCAATAAGATGAATTATTGATTTGTCTTCTTATTAAGATGTTCTAGATATTCAAGATAGAAAGAACAACTTAGATATGTTCTCATGTGAGTTATAATACATTTTACATCATGTATTACAAACTATCAGATTAATGGTGATACTCATAAATAAGAGGAAGATTGATGTTTATCCATATGATTCAAACTGACACTGTTAGCATTTTCAGTATGAGGAAAAGAAGAAAGAAGAAATGATTGATGTAGTTAAAAAGTGTTTTAGTGGGTATTGTTATGGTTGAAGAGATTTTAAAAGGTTTTTAAATCATATTTTGAGCCATTTCTGAGGTGTTTCCATGGAAAATCAAGAATCTTTAGAATTTTCCACTATTCTTATTGAAAAATAAATTAAATTGAATTCTATAAACATAGGATCAATGTTTTGGTGTAATATTTTCTATGTTATATTTATATCATGTTGATACAAAGTTGAATAATTAGATTTTGGTTCTAAGAATCATAATGAGAACAAAATTTATTTCATATCTTTCAATGTTTAGAAGTATTTTTTGTTTTTCAATTGGTGTCTATAAAAGTATTGATGAATATGATGTATTTCATTATAATGAGGTAGTCAAACTAAACAATCAGAATCGGACTAATGAATAGCTAGAACTATTGAAAATGGATTTGTTTTTTTGAAAATTCGAGAATATTTTAGAAGAGTTAAAATTGTTTAATAGGTCATACATAGATCCGATATTTAAGGTAATTTAAATATTTTTTGAGATTGGGGATTGTGGGAAAAAAAATTATAATCCCACCTAATCCTTATTTGGAACGGCTATAAATAGTGGAAGTGAATTGTATATTCTTGACTCGCATACTATTAAAGGTTATAGATATAAGTTAGGGAGCTAATAATTTGTATAAATAAGGAGTTTCTTTATTAGGATTTTAGGAATATATTTTATAAAATTTAGATAAAAAACATTACAATCAACTGATCATCATAATGGGCTATATAATCATATTAGGAATCAGATTGGGATTTATATGCTAAAAAAGGAAAGCAACGTTTTTATTTTACTGGTATTCTTGAAGACTTATATCATTAAATTGAGTAATGAGAATGGTCAGATTAGATTGGGAAATCCGAATATATATCAATATGATGTCTTAGTATTTTATACCTACTAATAGGTAGGAATTTGATGAATTGTTTTAAAAATCTATTTAGTGAATGTTGAAAAGTAATCATAGTAACATATTTTGATGCAACTGGTGAACTATAATTAATATGTTACATGAATATTATTACTTATTTTCCTACAATTTGAATATCATTCATTGTTAAATTGAGTGTAGATCTTTATTATGGTAAGGCCACATCCTACTAATTGTATCCACACAAAAGTATTTATTTCTAGTGTAGTTTATGGTGTTGGTTTGTTTTCGTAAAATACATGGGGCGAATGTACTCTTGTTGAGTATTAAACCATGTAAATTATTGTTTTTATATAGATGTGGATTGTTTTATTTTCATATAAATAAGAACTCATTTATGGATGTTAAATACATTTCAAATAAAAAACAAAAATGAAAAATATATCATTGATTCACCTCTTACTTGCCCCTATTATACATGGATACTTCTTGTGCACATTCATGTTGTATCATAGTGAATGTTCCCATTGTAGGATATTTTTAGATGTTTTTGAATAATATTTTTTTGGGACAATATGTGTTCTACAGATATTAAATGGATTCTTATCATAAATTTTTATAATTATCATATATTTAATGGTTGAATGCTACCATACCATATATTCATTTGATATGATGTTTCAAAATCTTATACATAAGGGTTTCCATTTTGTGTTGAGATATATCCTCTTAAAAATGTTGTTATGGAAAACCATGATAAGCATATAATATCTAATATTATTGTAATCTAGTCTCTTTCAGAAATAGAGTTTCTAAGAGTAAAAGGGCGTTCCATTGACTATGAATCTAATTCATGTGGAAGAAAATTTTCCATGGAATTAGAAAAGTGAATAATAGAAAGTTACAAACCTATTGATTGAAATATAATGATTTAAAAATTGGTTGGAATGAATCAATTGGTGTATTTTTATCATGATTAATTAAAATTTTTAGAACTGATATATGTCTTAATTGTGAGTTGGAATATTCTACTCTTTTTTCAAATATCATTAGAACTATAATTGAAACATATGATGCCAATGCTTCATCATTAGATGATATATAATAGAATCATTTTCTATGGATGACTTGAATTCTACTCAAAATATTTATGAAATGAGATTGGAGAATGCTTTGAAATGATGAAAACAAATTTCGATAAAAAATTTCTTTCAATGAAATCCGGAAAGATAAACCTACATATATTTTTAATACAAAAGAATATGGATATTCTAATTCTAAATATTATGTATCTAAAAATCCTGATGAAATATTAACCTTATTTTATTATAATTTGAATATAGGTACAATAAAATATAAAATTAAATATCACAAAAATAATGGGTGTAGATACACTAGTCACCTTGTTTCCAATTTCGTGAAAAGATGGGATTAGGAAGAAATTGAAGAAGATGAAAAAGAAATTTATAAAGTAAAAATAATGAAAACAATATCATGGAAGAAATAGGTTTATATATAAAAAATCATATTCCATGTGTAAATATAATAAGTTCTATAAATCCAAATGGAGAATATTTTTTTATGGATGATGATAGTGAGGAGTTTACATATAGATATAAATAATAAACGTTTATTTCAAAATATAATGTGGAATGTTTTTCTGTAACTGATAGGAGTTATTATAAATGAGAATGTGGTGAATAATAATGTAAGTATTATTTTAAAATGATTGAAAAAATACATTTATTTAATTATTTTATGTTGAAGAGTATGGAAGTAGAATATATGAAAAATAATAATCTCAATTAGAATTTTTGTGGAATAAAGAATTGAATGAATGTATTGAAAATATTAAGTGGCTTGAGAAAAAAATCCAGAAGTTGAAAAATGAAATTTTTAAATAATAAATCAATAATTTATTCCTCATGAGAAAGTCATTATATTTGATGAAATATATTATTTGATGAAATATAATTAGGAAAAATTAGTAATAATGAATATCTACATGTTAAGTTAAATAAAAATAAATAGGAGAGGGATGTTTCCCAAAACAAATTTATAAATATAAAGGTGGCGTTACATGTTTCAAAAACTCTCCCTCTATGATTTTAGTGAAAGCTCTGGAAAGGGTATATTGGAGAAGGATTAAAAGTTACCTTCCATGGGTGAAATGAATGCTGATTTTTATTGACAAGTAGTAATATGGGATTGTTTTGTAGGATTCCAAAAACCAAAAAAAGTAAAACATTATTATGAATATATAATTCTTATGTCCAATAGTGTTTATAAAAACTCTATCATTGATAAGAAAAATAATAAATTTGAGATTAAAAATATGATTCTATTTGATATCAAAAAGGTCGGTGGTTAACAATGTTATGATAAAAAGATTGCTGAGAAAAATGTTCACAATCCTAGACAATATGTATGTTATTAAAGAAATTATAATTTCTATTGATACAATAGGTATTGTGGTGGATTCGGACAATTGACAAATAAAATTTGATTTTATCTAAAAAATTAAATGTTTTCCATAATTTATCGAAGGGAAATTTTATTGGGGATTAGGTCCTCTCAAAGAAAGAAGTCGAACAAGGGTGTTTTGAATGTTTTTAAAATTAAAATTGATTATATCATAAATAAAGAGTTCTTAGTAATCTCTAAATATCTTGTTGACCTGGATAAAATTTTATAAAAAGTAAAAATATTAGCGGAAGAATGGAAGTAGAAGATTATTTCAAAATACATTAGAAATGTTGATAAGAATATATGAATAGATTGTGGTTTTAAGACTCTAAAAAGATTTAAGTGAATTGAAAAAGAAGGTAATACTACAAAAATTTTCTTGACTATCATTCCTTCCCATGAAGAATACATGATGATGATGTCACAAACCAATTGCAATGAAGATGTTACCAACATTTAGGAGAAGATGACAGCTTCATTTGAGTATTCTATATATGAGAATAACTTTTTTGAAAACATGAGAAGGATGAATATATGGATGAAAACTCATACTTTAAAAAATATAGTAAAATATTGTAAAAGACAAGACTAAGAGGGGATTCTTATAAAAATTATTGTGTCAAAGGAACAACTAATGTTTCTATTTATTCCCATTTTTTATATATTGGTACTAAAAATAGGGAATTGAACGAGTTGAAATAATAAAGTTGATGTTGTTGTGAAACTATTTTCTCTTTCAAAAGAAACTAATTAGGATAAAAAATATTAATTTTTGGAATTTTGTGTTTATATAACTGTACATTCTTATATGAGTGTTGATATGGGTGTATGTTATGTTCACCATAAATATATGCCTTCAAAATTTCACTAGAGGTGAGAGATCTTAATTAATCATGTTAACATATCACATGAATGTTTTTCTTGGTACAATATTGATAACAATGATTATTAACACTTATTTTCTACACCAGGTTCACCCATGTAGACATAATGTTCTTTGGATAATGTCTCATTGTTATGAATGTCATGTTATATTTATATTCATCTGTAATATTTTCATGGTTTTTATCATTAGTTACACCATTAAATATCTACTACAAATTATGGGGAGAAAAACTAAATATGGGGATCAAGAAAGGAATGTTTGTAATAAAAAGTGAGAAATTAAAACAACAAGTGGTGTAGTTTAAAAGTGGGTATTGATAACAAACACAAATTGGATATTTTAAGGAATAAGTTGTGTTTTGGTTTTATTTTTTATCAATAGATTAGTATAGTAATTTTTTTTAAGAAAGAAAGAATGTAATGGTATTTAAATTGAAGAATTGTGTGTATGGAGTGTTTTCAATTTGATTTATTCCATTAGAAATAGGATCATAATGACCATCATTATCAGAAAATATCTTTTTTTCCATTTGTTAACAAGGATAGGTCAAGAAAATAAATCACCTCACTTTATCAGAGTTGGTGATCAGAATCACAAATCAGATTAACGTAATTAGACTCAAAATTAATAAAAAATTACATCGGCATGTAGATATGTATTATGGAATAAAAAATTTTATCAGACTCACCAAAGGTTTAGAATGATGTGTTTTTCATAATGATGATGATGTATCAAATTCATCATGGATCCAATTAAATCCTAACAATGTGTTTTTACATTGTAATTAATAAATTCATATGTTATCAAGAGAACATGTGATGAAAACCTTATAAAGGAAATAGGCAAAACCAATACTACCCATTATATTCAAGAAAATAAATAATGTAATAGAAAAGATGGGATGGTACAATAATTCCCAATGTATGTTAGATGATGCTGAAGTCCTTCTTAAAAGTTCCCAAATATCATGTCAAAAACATGCTTATAATAAAAACCATTTGGAAGGAGGCAATTGATGTAGTCAAATTATTCATGTATTAGTTCAATTGTGTGAGAACACTAGTTGAAAAGTCGTTTGAAGGATGGGGAGTTTGTTTAAAACATAACAAGACTAAGATGCTGGATTTTAGTAATACCAATAAAAAAATATTTAAAACATTAAGTAAATAAGATGACGTATAACATATTAATAAAAGAGTAGATGTTTTTGATGTTGAATATTTTTTCAACAGGTTCATAGAATATTGTGTTCCACTTATTATCATAGTCATCATGACACTGGTCATCAAATGCTATGATGATTATAATATTAAATCAGAGATAGATTGATATAATAATTTCTCTATAAAAAATCTATTTTGATGGGATGTTGTTGGGACCCAATATAATAAAAAATTTCTGAGACTAGAAATAAATATAGTCAACAATTTTCATCAATATGAAATGTTGATTTTCTTTATCATCATGTAGGTTAAGAGATAAATAATAACTATAATATGGTCAATAGTTTGTCACAATGAATTGAACATAATATAGTTAAAATTATCAAATTGATGGTGATACTCATCCATCATTAGAAGATATATTTCAATCCATATGACATGGACTAACATCAATAAAATCATTATTTTGAGGAATTGAAGAAAATAATAATTGTTTGATGTAGTTAAAAAAAATTTGAACGGTTTCATGAATGTTGAAGATCTTATAAAATATTTTTCAATGATTTATGAAGTTGATACTGTAGTGTTTCTGAGGAAGTGAAAGAATACTCTATTTATTCCACTATGTTTTTTGAAAAAAAGGTAACTAAAGTATAACAAAGTAGTAAACAAGTTTGGGAATAATAATTTCAAATTATAATTTATATCATGTTAGTACGGAATATAGGAATTATTAATTTGTTCTAAGAATCTTAATGGGTATCCATTTTCATTCATATCATTCAATATTTATAAAGTATGTTTTTTGTTCAATTGGTGTAGAGAAAAGTATTGAATAATCATCTATATTTCACCTTAATGATGAAATCAGACTAAAAAATTGAATCTGGGTGAAAAATACATAGCCATTTTGAACCATGATGGTGTTGTGAGAAAATTTATAAAGATTCAAGAAGAGTTGGTAAGAATTAATGAATTCAAATATGGAGAAGAGTTTTAATCAAATCTAACAATTTTAGGAAAATTATATATGTAGGAAAACAATTGGAATCCTTCATAAACTATGTTTGGTGAGCATATAAATATATTAAGTACTATATACATTCCTGATGCGTGTATTGTTCATGGTTTTTGGGAGAAGGAAGATCACTGAAAATTAATATAGAGAATGAGTTTCTGGATTGGGATTTATTAAGGAGGATTTTTGGAAAGAATAAATAGATGAATAAAATGATCATATTAAACTGATTATCTTATCAGTCAAGATCATCAGACTAGGAATCAAATTGATGTTTCTAAACTATGGAAGAATCTGTTCAGATTTGTTTTAGTGGTATTCTGGAAGAGTTATATTATCGTACTAAGTAATTGAACTAGGCAGACCAAATTAGGAAATAAGACTTTGTATCAATATAATGTCCTCGATTATCATGCCTAATTCTTTCTAGTAAGTGAATAATTGTATTAATGACCAAATTTTTTAATGTTTAAAAGGAATCTAGTAACCTATTTTTAAGAAATTGGTGAATATTTCTTAACTTGATACAAAAAATGTATTACATTATCTTGTGCTACATCAATCCCATACATTGTTGTATTGCGAATACCATTTCATGACTGTAAGGGAATATCATACTCAGTGTATCCACCAAGAAGGATTTATTCCTAGTGAATTTTGGGTTATCATAATTTTTCGATAACATAACAAGGATTCGGCTACTATTGTAGAGTAGTGAACCTTGTAAATTTTAATATTCTCTTGAATGTATTATTATTTTTATTCATCATGTTAACAAATATTTAGATGGAGGAAATGGATTTTCTAGTCAATGGAAAAATAAATGAAAATGTTAACACCGATTCACCCTCTCACCCTCTTAGTAATAGTTTCATCATGGCTGGACAATATTAGATTCAATAATAAGTCATCAGTATTCATTGTTCTTATCAGATACATTCTTCTCCTCTCTCAAGGGTCAACATATCAAGTTAATTGTTAATATATCTACATTTTATGATGAGGATATTAATGATATATTGTTTAATTCATTTATTTCATGAAGATACAAGTCTATATCAAGAAGAAAATAGTTTCACTTATCACGTTTTCCAATTATTTAGAGGTAGGTGCCCTCTGTCCTGTATCCTATTCACATATAAGTTCATGGAATAGGTTAAATTAAATTATTTTCATTAAATTATTTTCAATAATTTTATTCTTCTTGATATTTTTTATATTTTATTATGGCTATGGTAATTTTCGGAAAATGATAGGTTTTGTGAAAATAATGTTTATTTTATAATTTTAAAATGTTAGTTTTATAATTATTTAATTTTTGTAATGCAGAAAATTTGTTTTGGGAAATGGTTTCATGAATGAAATGGTTTTATATTTAAGACTGTTTGGAATAGAATATGTAATACATGGTTCTCATGTGTTCATTATGGATGTGACCTTAAGGAACGAGAATGTTCCATTAAAGCACTATGATATTAATCACATTGTGATGAATTGGTAGATCAGTGTGAGATAACTCATAATTATGTAATAGTAAAATAGAATTAATGGGTGTGTTTTTTTGTTTTAATACATGGAATTTTTTTTAGAAAATATTGATAAATTATTTATAGTATTTTTATTTTTTATAGTAAATTTTTTAATATTTTTTATATAAAAATTTCATATTCTTATAAAAATTATTGATTAAAATGTGAAAACTAATTCTTTTCCTAGTGGTGTGAGTTTGGAATTTATTGGGGAATCCAAAATGAGTTTATAATCAACCCATGCATATGAATATCAATGTTCTTATTAATATCATCTACTAGGATACAAGTAAATGAATGGTATCATATTTATCTGATGATGTGACTTGATACAAAGATCATAGAAGGTGGAGTTAGAGTTTATAGCTTGGTTGGTCATCATTTAAGATCATGTCACCATGTGCATTTGAGTGGGATGGCCTTTTAGTTATTCTTCATTATGTAAATTGTTTCCATCAGTACTCTAATATTTTTTTCATTTTATTTCCATGACTTTGAGATATATTATGTCAAAAATCGTATCATATAAGAGGAATAGACATGTGTTATTCAGTTTTAATAGGATGATTTTAAAGGGAAAATTTTCCAATACATATTTATAATACATTCAAATTTATTACCAGCCATTGTTTTTATGGGGATTTCACACAAGGAAAGTAACTCCCACATCACTACTGTAGCTAATAAGGTGGTGAATCTGGTCACAAATGATATCAATTTTGTTCATTCCTTTATTTGGAAATGGTATCATTTTTTGTTTGGTCCTTATGTAGAAAATGGTATATGCATTATTTTTTGGTCCTTGAGTCAGATATGGGATAAATCATAGTCAGTTTCTCTGGTGTCTCACAATGGTAGAAAGGAGACAAAATTTTCATAATATGAACTTTTTGGTATGAAAATACTTCTCTATATTAAGTATGTTGATGTTCATGTTACCACGGTTGTATGTGTAAAAATCACTTTTAAAACACTTTTTTTGATTTCTCATCTCATCATCTTGGTTTTAGATAATGTGAATTACATATCACACATTGGTAGTGAGAAATTCCACTACGACATCATATTTTATGTTTTGTTTTATATTTATTAAAAAATTTAATAATCATATTTGATGAAAAAATGTTTTCCTTTTTTAAAGAATGGTTATTTTAGTAGTTTATGTGGTAATTTGGAATTTCTATGAATTTATTTTGAAGTGAGTGAGAGTAAATAGAGTTTTATCATATTGAAGATAATATCACTGATGGGACATTGTAGGGATAATATAGAATCAAAAGAAGAGACTATGGTTCCTTAGGATCCAAAAGTGAACCACAAATTAGTCCAGTATATTAATAAGGATTTTTCGAAT
The DNA here is from genome assembly GCA_963277665.1 of Viscum album. Taxonomy (NCBI): domain Eukaryota; kingdom Viridiplantae; phylum Streptophyta; class Magnoliopsida; order Santalales; family Viscaceae; genus Viscum; species Viscum album. The sequence continues at coordinate 1,871,770,076 of OY728120.1, read as the reverse complement.
GGGTCCAATGGAAATCCGAATGATGATACTTGATAGGTGGTCCACTCAATTCAGTTTGGAATGCATAATCCACCCATCTTTTTGGTTGATTAGGACCTAAGAAAAAAAATTTATGGATGGAAAATTTTAATAGAGTCATTGAATTCCATGGAAAATCATATGATGTCAACATCAAGATTGAATCATTCATTCTTGAAGATATTGTACACAAATGTTGGTATTAAGGAGTTCAGGATTAAAATGAACAATCCATTTCAAGTGATCATTTTTTAGAATTGTTCAGAAACTTATTATATCGTCACATTTTCAAAATTTCAATAAAAATGGAATTATTCATCCTAGAGAAGGATGAGTTTTCTCTAATAGTGTATGTATAAAAATTATGAATTTATTACGCCTTACATTAGATGATTTTATGAGTTTATAATTGATGGAACAAGTTTTGGAGTAAGTGATATAACTCAACATTAGCTTTAATATTTTCAAAAATTATATTATGGACTATAATGACCTGGAAAATATGGAAATAATGAATGAAAGGTATATTTCAAGGAACCCTTTTAATTGAAGTTTTTTTATCACCAGGGGAACATGTAGGAAACCAAATATTCAGAATATAAGTATGTGTGACACTTAATTAAATTTTATGGAGGATATTAGATCCATTCCACCTATTTAGTTGATTTTCCTCCACAAACCATGATTAAAAATATGTTATCAGTGTGGTCCACTTGATCATATCAAATTGGATTGTCTAAAACCACCTAGGGAATGTTATAACTATAACTATATGGGACATGTCTAGAGTTATAAACATATTAATATGAGGACTTGTGATAGAAATGAGAAAAATCCTTATAAAACATCATAGATTTCAATGGTCTGATCTGTTTAAAATAACCATCATTCTCAGAACCTATTAGGATAGGGTGAGTCTATGAACACCATGACTCTTTTGGAATGGAAATATCCACATGTAAATAAACAAAAAGGATAACATGTAAGAAAGTATATAATTTTGATGAAATGAAACTAAATGATAAATATTGTCTTTTAATAGTTAGAGGTATTATTATTTTTAATTCTACCTTATGAATGCCTTTCCTAATATAGATACATCCCAATATTTTTTCTTCTTATATTGTTTATCTTTTGGGTTTACCTATTGAGATGATTCCTTTTTTAAATTAGAATGTCCAATTGGACAACGAGAGTGTCGAGAGTTTAAGATTGTGGAATATTTGATGAAAATAAATTGGGAAGAATTATTATAATACATATCTATCCATTTTTTGTAAATTTAGGAATTGATATTTTGTATGGATTTGTTAACATCCTTTCTGGCCTCTACGGATTATTATAAATGGAATGTATGATTTTCATCATCTGACAGTGTTAACTTCCCTCTAATGTAGATTGTGATAAAAATATTAGAAGAACATGTCAAATATTAAATATTGGAAGAGTTATATCCTACAACATAGAAACTCTTACATTATCATCTACGGATAAAAATAGAAATATATATTTCCCATCCATAACAAACTTGTTTCTTTATATTTTTCTTAATATTTTATCGGGGTTTTCACCCAAATGGAAGTAAAATTTATACCTTATATCTTAATACGTACAAATCCTATTTAACTTCTGAATTCTTGTATGTCCCCATGGGAATTGATGTAATTTGATGACATGTTATATGATTTTTAAGGATTATAGTTCTTTCTACCGCGAATGTCCCTGTGGGAAGAACCTTCTGTTTTTGTATAGAAGGTTGGTGGAACTCTTAGACTCATTGTGAATTAGTATAAGATCAAACATGTTACAATTAAAATTTTGTATCTTATTCTATGTATTTATGATATGTTTAATAGAATGTGGGGAGCTTTATGTTTTATAAGGAATTGAATTTCTTTACAATAGAACAATGGGTTCATAATATCTTTCTAGGAACATATGTTTTGGTATAAATCATCACATATCCTTACATTGTTTGATTTAGGAAATGATTATGTGGTTTATTTTGAAGTATCAAGATCACAGTTTGTATTTATTATCAATAATAGAGACAATTTCATATCTTATGGATAAATATAATTGTTGATAAGGATAATAAAAACCCAAAACATGATTTGGATATAGTGGATTCATTACATGATTTAAAGGTAAATTCTATTATCTTTTATATGACAAGTTTTTAGTGTTTATGGATCAAAAGTTGTTGAAACAAGATTCTCATAATGAGGAATAAATATTTAAGAACAATGAATTATGGAATATCTAAACATATTTTACATTTTCATGCTACAAACACAAAGTATATAGATCTCTGTGGTGGATGAATTATGTTGGAAGTCGTAAAATCGGCTAGTTATGTAGTTTTTGGGTTAGTTGTAGATAATATACGTTAAAATAGATATACACTTGGAGTGTCCTAATATGGTTAATGTTATAACATTTTTTTATTTTATAGTTTTCCTGAATTTGTTCAACTAGTTATATATTCTAAGACATACTATCCAAAATGTTTGAATTTGAGATCAAAACACACTGGTGGGTAGACCATTAAGGGATATAAGATAGACTATAAATTCCTCTTATCATTTAGACATCAGATTATAATTACTCAAACCAATCAAGAATAACATTTTTCAACCTACCACCACATTATTTGGGATGTTAATCATGGAAAATAGAAAATGTATCAAGTCATGAAAGTGTTGTTTTTCTGTATAGGAATGAAGATAGATGTTCCAAATATTATATCAGGATACCTCACCTATCAACAGTTAAAGGTGTGGATCCTACAAATAGTCAGTATATTGGCATATTTTCTAAAACTCGTCTTGAAATGGTAGAAGATAAGAATGGATGTTTTAAAATTTCAACCAAAAACATTTAGGAAAGAATATATTGTAAGGGTGATTGTGTATCAACTAACAATATTGGTTCACTTCATCCCTTTCCATGAAACAATATGGTGGATAGCTTATCCTAACTCAACATTTATTAATTCTAATGATTCACAACATTCCAATATCAAATTAATTATAATGGGACCCTAGGTTCACATCTCATTTTTAGAACTCCATGCAATAATCCCTTGAAAAGAAGTTGACTATTAGTATAGTGTATCATCCTAATACGGATGGAAAATAGAATATTATGAACCCAATATTGGAAAACATTATTAGGGATTGTGTAATGGATTTTATTTTAAATGTTATGGCCACAAACCATTAAAGTATTTCTCATTCAAATAATTTTTTTATAACTCGATACATATGGATCCTTATGAGTCATTTCATGGCCATCCTTTTCGTTCTCCACTATGTTGGGTGAAAATAGGTGAGTCATCAATTATCATTCCTAGACAGGTGAATGTGAGAAAATTTAATATATTAATATCATAAACAGAATGGATATGACTTAGATTAAATTTAAATCTTTTGAAGACCATCTTCAATGATTATTTTCAATTGAGGTAGTAGATCATTTTTTATTAAGGGTCTCTCCTAGTATTGGGAATAAAAATATTGGTTAAAAAATGAAATATGTATGCTTGTTATATTATCCCTTTTGAGATACATTAATGTGTTTGTGATGTTTCTTATTAGTTTTCTTATCCTACATGGTTTTTTTTGATGAATAATGTGCTTAATATATCCAAATTAATCATGTTCTATCCATATTTGAACCATGTGATTTGATGGGAACATGTCGATCATAATCTTTATTCTATATTGATTAATTATCTAGTATATATTTTCGATAGGCAAGAGAATATATTTTCTAGGTGAATAATTCGTTTAGTGTGTATTATATGGAAACATGTTTAGATTATAGAAGATACATAGGATCATGGGAAGGAAATGTTACTATAGTGGCCAATACTATTCTAGGAAAACATGAGTTTTCTACATTCTTATGAGGTAAAAACTAATCGTGAGGATTATTTAATGTCATTGGATTCAGGTACAGAAACATTATTGTTTTGTTTAATGATCATGTATAGTGATTATGTTTTGTTTTTGTATGTTCATGGATGTTTTAACATGTTTTGGATGTGTTTTGGTGGGATCATAATATCTTCATAGTTAGGTGAAATATTAAACCACCTCCATGATACCATGAAACATGATTTTATGATAAATATTTTGGAAAATAGTTGGATCATGGTTTTTCAAAATTAAAAATTCCCAAGGGTAACCCATAAAATGTGAAACAAATGGAATGATATGGTAATTTCATGGTTTATCTAACCTTATGAGCCAACTACGTGTTGTGTCAGCTTATGATAGTATCCTAGCATGATCGTCGTATTTTTTGAAAAATAGTGTGGCCTAAACATGAAATGTGCTTTTAATTATTTTAATGTTGTTATTTTAAACAGAATTATGAAGTTGGACCGTCATTAGTATCCTACTGTCCCAGGATCTCAAATTCAATTTTCTCCCAAGGAACATTTAGAAATTCCATTCAACTAGAAGAATTTTTTTCGAATCAATTCTTGATGGAGTTCAGGATTCATCGGTAAGTCATCATTATTCAATTTTAATCATTGATATCATATTATCCTCTCTACAAGAAAGATAGATGATGTCCTTTTTGGAAAAATTGATGTTTTATGATTAGATAAATAATGAGATATGATAGAATCTATTCAAGGAAATAATATCTCAATTTCTATATAGATTATTATAGAATCATTTTTCGTATTCTCTAATAACTTAGAGATAATTGGTCTATCTCCAATGTCCACATGACTTTTAAATTTAATTATTACATTTTATAAATTGATTTTCTAGAAAATTTTGTGAAATATTTTTTATATTCTTGTTGAAAATCCAATTTTTCTATGGCTTTGGAAATTTTGGGAAAATTGATTGTTTTCATGAAAGATGCATTTTTTTAATTTTCAATTGGTATTTTTAAAATTTCATTTTTTACGAAATTATGTTGTTTAATGAAAAAAAAATTTAGTGACATTTAATTTGTAATATGTTGTTTTTGTGATTTTATTATTGACATGACCCTGAGTAATGGGTGTGTGAGATTGGGGAACCAGGTTCTTTGACTATATAATTACATGGCAGACCATTGAGATACCCCTCCTGAGTATAAAACTATTATTTAGCATACATGGGTAGGTTTGTTTATAGTACCATGGAAATGGGTATTCTAATAAATGAGAAATCATACACATGAATTTTTTATTTGTTTCCATGGAAAATGTTTATGATTTCATCATAAATTATTATTTTTTCTTATAAAATATATATTATAAATCTTTTTACCATTTATTATCATATGTTCAGGAGTTGTGAAGTATTTTGGAAACCCAAATATTGTTTATAATAACATTATACATGTGAACATTAGTGTGTTTGATGATTCCATATACTGGGGCCTTGGAAAGGGAAAGGTATCATATTTATTCATATTTTCATGTCCATAAAATGGGCATAATACATGTAGTTGGATAAAGAAGCATGGTTGGGTGGCATTAGGGATCCTGTTACATTGTGTCTTAGAGTTTTGAGGTATTTTTTTCTCTTGGAAAACTATTTTTTTATAATATAATAGTGTATCCAATTAAATGGATTGAATTTTTTATGTATATTAAATAACCATATAGGTAGAATGGATTTTTATTGCTCAAAATTTAATGTTATTTTATCATTAAAGTGAAAACCATCCCATAATGTATTCCTAATCCATTAGAATTTACTTTTAGCCTTTGTTGTTTTGTGGATGTCACCTAAAACCAGTTACACCCCTGTCACTTGTCAAGACAACTTGGAGGGGTGGGATTATATAATAATTTTACAATATATAGACAAGTATGAAATGATATGGAAGATTATATCATATTGGGTAGAGGTTATAGAGTAATTAATTGGATCTAAAACATATAAGGGATATTTCATCATTGATTAGATTTGTCACGAAAAATACCATTGTAGATCATTGTGGAATGAAAAATTGTACATACTAATAATGAGGGGATACTGAATCCCATGAAAGGATTCATGAAATCCTATAAATTTTTTTTTCCAAAATGGGTCATGAGGATTGGAAATAATGGGAAGATATATCTTTTGTATACTAGGTCATTCAAAATATTAGAGATGATTGGTTCTAGGGAATATTGTTTATCCATTCTAGTAAACATTTCTTTGGCCAATGGATTATAATCTATATCTATATTCAATGTATTTATATACATAATCATCAACATTTACTTATGGGTGATAATGTTTTGTTTGATCCTACTGAATCGTATAATTAATTTTTCATTCATATTCTTGATATTGTTGAGAATGTGAATGAATTTTGATAACATGACTTGTGAATGATTTTTTGTGACATTAAATCCTATAAAAAGTGAAATTTCAACCTAAATATGGATTAAAAAAGGTTTATCTCAATTTTTTTACTTATTATAGAGAAAATTTTAGTATAAAACTATTCTATTATTGGGAATATAATACTTAATAAAATTGTAGTGAGGAATGAATATATATTATTAAAAAGTAATTAATTAAAAAAATGTAAAATCTTACAATGATCGTTGTTACTAATAACAGAAAATAGATAAAAATAAATAATTCTTGTACAATGTTGAATATTCTTGGATTATATTCTTTAACGAATAACATTGATATAACATTAATATTATTATATAAGAATAATATAATCCACGGAATTGGCATACTGAAACAACTAAAAATGAGATATATTATTTAAGGGATTTTATTTAAGGTAATTTATAGGATGTAAATATTTAAATTTCAAAACTATATGGAACCAAAAACATTGGTAATTATGAAAAATGGGAATTATGACCATTTGAGATTATGATCATTGGTAATATAGCCATTATAATGTCAATGTTAGAAGTAGTGGATATTATGTCTAATGATGAGAGATAATTGAGGAAAAGGGTGAAACTATGGAATCAAATAGAATGAACATCCCTTGTAATGATCATTTTTTAATGATTTATGTGGGGAGATTCCATTAACTCAGCTTTATCCTATAAAATATAGAGTATAAATACAATAATTTATGTTTGATATGAATTATCTAAGGGGGAGTTAAATTTGGTGTAAATCACTATATGGAATATTTTAAGATACCAACCCTTGAATTCACATACTTTTCACAAAGTAATTATATTATTTATGTTATTGTGGTAATGGTTAATGTTTTAGCGGGTAATTAGTTAAAAAGTTCATGTTACATTAGAAATTAAATAGTGTTGAATCTAATAAAACTATTTATCAATTGTATCACCCTTATAAAAAATTAACAATTTTTTATAATTATATTAATAATATGGTAAAATAAATTTTATAATTTTATTATGAATGATGAAATTATAATTAAGGTGGAATATGGTATTATTTGGTAAAAGTAGAATAATTTGTTAAAAGTGGTGGAATAACTTAAAAATTGTAAATATGACACTATATATCGTGACCCAGGATTAATATAAATGTATATTACATAATTTTATATGCATATTTATCTCATTAAATAAGTACATTCTCAATGTCTATAATATTTTTGTGTCTTTGGAAATATGGAACATTATATTCTATCGTAATGAATGATTTTAAATCTTTCCCAACATGATCTTACCATTTATTTCCCTAACTAAAATATTTCTTCGTAATCTCAGTAAAGGAGACATAATAAATGGTGTGATCATATTCACATTAATGATAAATAATGGAAATATGAATTATATATTCAGTATAAGGGAATGAGAACAAGATAATAATAATAAGATATCGTACCCTACTAATCAATGATAACATACATGAGTCATGGAATAAATATTGGCATTTCATAAGACATGAATCATAATAGAATCCAAAAAATAATCCATTAATGAATAACATAGTAATAATCCATCAAATTGTGAAAGATACATAAACATATAAAATGATTTTCATAGTAGTCAATGCATACAAAAAAGTTCATCTTAGTGGAATGGTATCACTCCCAAAACCATCTTTATAGAATAGTCTCACTCCCAACACCATACTAGTGGGAGAATTCCATGGCTGGACAAGGTTCACTCCTCTTCCGAACCCAATATTACTGAACAGGGTTCACATCCAATTTCATCCATGTATTACTAAACTAAGTTCACATCCCGTCGTAGCCTTTTATTACTAAACAGAGTTCACTCTCCATTCCAGACTTTTCGAATTGGACTGAGATCACTCCTTATTCTAGCCATATCATAATGAACTAAGTTTAGTCCCTATTAAAACCCCTTTTATTCTGGACATAGTTCACTCTTCGTTCCAGTCATGTAATACTAAACTCAGTTCACTCCTCATTCCAACCCTATCATACATAACCATGTTCACTCCTCGTTCCATAACTATCATAATTCAGGGATATAAATATTTACGTAATGTGCTGGTGTGAGAAATAATTCCCACCCATCACATAATAGAATCATATATACATGTGAAAAATGATAATAAAACTTTCATCATTTTATGACCTAGAAAAATATATGGTTTCATGAACATGTCATCATATCATAACCCATTGAAAATATGTAGGTTTGGTTATCATTGAATAACCCATTAAATGATATGGGTTTCATAAGGATTTTCTCATGGCATAACCCATTGAAGATAAACATGTTTTATAAAAGGGTAAACTTAAACATAAACTATTCATGGAATGAAAAAGAATATGGTCTTTAAATCATATCCTTGGTGTAGCATAAAATATAAAAAATTATTTTATCTTCAATGGGGATGTATTTTTAATGATCACATGGAGACTTTTTATATTTATAATGGCCTTCCATTGAAAACAATTTAAAATCAGAAATAAAAATATTAAAAATTAATTTTCTTTGAAAACAACTTTGATAACATATGAAGTACGATATATAAATCATTTAAAACATATATTTTTTAAAATATCCATTTCTCTAAGAATTTTTTTTAAATTATCAATATTTTCAAAACCCAATTGTCATTGAAAATAACCTTGAAAATATATAATGGATACTGGTAAAATCATTTAAAATATAACATTTTCATAAAACCATTTTGGAAACATTTTTCAATGAAATGAATATGAAAATTTTAGAAAGGATTCATTGAAAACAAATGGAAGAAAATTACAATATATTTCCATGAAAATAAAAAAAAAATTAATTTATAAACTTTTTTCAATCCATATTTCAAAATCATATTTTTTGAATAAAAACATCTTTTTGACTACTCAGAGAGATATAAATGGATTTTCATAAAAGAATGTCAATATTATTATGTAAAAAAGTGTGGAAAAAATAGAACCAATACACAAATATAAATTTAATAGACATAGTAGATGAAAATACATGAGTGTTCAGGAGATATGTATCGTGATATTTCATCTATGGCAGTATAATTGTAATAAATCCTAATAGATAAAGAAATTGTCGCAATAAATATTTACAACATTAGTAACATTGAATAATAATCCCTATGAGATAATATCATCAAAGGAAACATGAAAATATCATTAAAATTTATAAATTTATGATACTACATTTAAAAGGGTATTAAATACACCTCGTAAATGAATGTTGGTGCAAAAGGCATCATGTGTCTCAATGAAAGAAAAATTGAGACAAAATTACTTTACCAATTGGGAGACCATTGACTGTAAACCACATTAAAGAGATATCATAAAAGGAATATGTACATTAATATATATTTAATGATAACAACCATATCATTAATTAAATTAAATTATATTCAATATAGAAAATAAATGAGTGGTTGATTTGGCGTAAGTCTCATCGAAATAATTGTGAGTCTAGAAACCCCCCAAATTTTTGAGTATAATCTGAATTTTGAGATCTGCGAAATAATATCCTCTTTGGAATCATTTAAAATACCCAAATAAATTATTTTCATGATGTAACATGTCATAGGATTGTATATACAACACAAAACAATACTAATGGGTGAATATAGCAAATATCTCACAGAAATAAAAGTGAGATGAGAAAACCCTTACCATACATCATGACTTTTTTGTACATGTTCAAACCACTGGTATATTAAATATATGATTGTTATAAATTAATAAAATAAATATATTCTTATATATCATACCATATATGATTTTATTATGAATTAATATTAACAATTTATTAACAATTCTTTGTTAATGTTTTATTTCGGGTAATTACTGCATTGTTTTTCATATATGTTAGACTTGATATTTGTGACTCTCTTAGTTAGATTATGATTTACATATATAATTAATTAAAAACATCATATATATATATATATCATATATATTCAGTATACAATAATTTATATTAATCTGTTAAATTTAAATATATGAAATGGAATACACCATTCTTTGAAATGATAGTCTGTACATGTGAATGAACATTGTTTTGCATTTCTTATTATTTAAAAAACGTAAGTAAATGAAATATATTGGTGTGTGTGTGTATTATAATTAATATAGTATAATTATTATTAAATACATAATATATATGTTTAATAAACTCATCCTTAATACATTCTGTATAGTGTGTGAATGAATCACATCGCTTTGAATAGGTGGTAGTCCGCATATCCACAACCGAAGTTTTCGTATTCCCAGAAAAATGGAAATCATGAAGATATGTGTTATATAATAATTATATAATAATAAAGACATCATAAATATTATATAATCCATATTAAAATTGTAATCCCTTTAATATACCAAACCTTGAAATGTGGTAATGGAAGAATGAATGACATTAGTTTTTTGAGGACGTAGTTAGTTATATATTGGAACGATGATTGTGCGTCCCTTTTGATTAATGTGTATGTATGTGCAGGTATAAAAAAATAAAAAACTTTATATTAAGGATACTGATGTTGTTATATAATCATGTAACAAGATTAGTTTATCTAGTGTCTAATGAAATAAAAAAGAAGTTATTGTTGAAGGATGTTACGTTTTCTTCATGTAATTCCTTTCAATTACCCCAAACTACTAGAATGGTTTTCTGTCTATATAAAGTTATCCTTCTAATATTATTGGAGATAATTTGGGTGCTTAATTTTTCATGATTGTGATAATACAATCTTCTATAGAGGTTTTATGTGTTGAGGAGGTGAAAACCCTTTTATAGTGGTGGAGGAGTGTCATTCTTATAAATACAGAAAGGTAAAAAAATATAGGTCTCCCTTAAATAATGTGTCAAAAATAATATTCCATTTTAATTAAAATGAATTAAATTGTGAAAAGTTTTCCTAAATATTTCATCTATAGATGTGTGTAGGTTATTTAGCTCCTTAAGTTAAAGATTAACCATTAAGTAAACTCTTTTTTACCTTAATCGATGTAATTAATTTTCTTACTTACACCATTATTTTTGGTCAAAAAATATATTGAAATTATAATACATTATACATTATTTTTATTAGAAAAAAAGAATAAATTTTTCTAAATTATAAACATTGAAGTGGTATAAAATAATTTAAAATTAATCACACAGATGGGAGAGACCACAGGTTTTTAAACTGAAGATGTTCAAATTTTAGAAAAAAACTTATATTCAATTTCAATTTGAAGCAGAATCTACTGAACTAAATTGTGATAATAGATTTATAAATTTTCATTAAATATATTAGAAAAATTAAACATAAAATTTTACTATATAAATAAATGAGAATAAAATGCAATTCTCATTTAAAATTCAATGTTTTCACTATTCATCAAAAAATGAATCTTCTCATTAAAAAATAAAAATTTACACAAAGTAAATTTTTATGTTTACCATAAAAAATGATTAATTTATCCAATAAAATTTAAAATAGTTTCCAAGTTGTATTTAGAATAGGTGTACCATTAAAAGGTTTTAATATTACCTTTTTGAAAGAATATATATCTATATGCATAAAATTAGATTTATTCAAATCTCATGCAAAAAAAGATGAAAATTAAATAGTTGAATGAATATAATAATTTATCGAAAGTGGTTAAATTAATCTATTCATTTCAAATTTAGTTAATTTCACAAATATTTTTGTCCATAAATGTATTTATAATATTTTAAAAAATGTATTATTTTTATTTCTAGTTAATTGGTCACTAAATAATTCTAATTATATTAATTTATAAACCATATTTTGTTAATTTATTTAATCTTATTTATAACTAAAATTCCAAATTCTAGGCAAAACTATAATAATATTTTAATATTATTATTAATAATATAACGTAGTTTGGTAAAACTAGGCCTTGCATGTCATTCAAGATAACGAAGTAACTCGGTATTGGGTGTAACACAAGCCAAAACTATATTTTTGTGTACCACAAATAATATATACCTATTTTACATAGCTCAAGATTAACATGAGGTTGTGTGTAATTAAATAGATACTTATGTTTTCCTATAACAAAAGCTATATTCAATGTTTCTTGAAAAGAAAATTATCAATCAGTTTAAATTAATTAGAAATAAATATTTCATAAAATCTCAGCATGCAACATTCCACCCAATTAAAAATAAATTTATTCCTCAAAATGTGTCTAGTATATCAAATATTTAATACATGAAATTTCCATTCACAGTAACACATATTTTAAAAATGAACACTAAAACATTATCTTAAAAAATTCAGAAACATAATTATTATCTGATGTAACTCATAATTAGGATTGCATATTGGGGAACATAAGTGGAATGTGAATATGTATTAATTGAAGAGAAATCAATCTATCTTGTTCTGATGCAGATTTATTGACAACACAGTTAGCGGAATGTGGAAAATTATAGATCCATAATGAAAAGTTGATTTAAAACCACAATTGATTTCAAAAAAATGATAATAAGCCGACTCATTTTAATTTTTAGACACTTTTACTAATGTAGATGAATTTTAACAAGGATATATATATATATATATATATATATTTGATTTCATTCTATTTAATAAGCAAAATTTGGCAATTTGGTTGTGTCTCTTCCAATTTCTAATTCATCCCTTACATTAAAAATCATGGTGGGATTTTTATACATGAATCACTAACTGTTGATAGGATCCATATATAGAATGATAAGTCATTCCATATATCATTAGATATAATTACTAAAAATGATTATTATAGGTAATCTAATATGCACAAATCCTAATATAGTGATATTATAAATTAATCTAGAGTACATCAAATGAATACTAAAATAAACCTTTCTTTAAAATGTCAACATTGTAACCCTTTTGAAGGATGAAATTAAAAATATGAATAAATAATGTCAATAAGTGACTAAAAATAAGATTATCATGGATCCCCCATATAACATAAAGTATATCTGGGTTGTCTTATTCCAAACATGTGAATAACTTCTTCACGTGTACTCTTGAAACATGATAATAACATGAATTTCAATAAATTCATAGTGAAAACATGCATGTTTTATTATTCCAAGGATCATTGTATTTTTTCCTTAAATCCCAAATTTCCACAAATAGTATGCATTAGAAAATATACCAATTTTTCAACAAATCCATTATCAGTTATGATGTCATAAATACAATCAAAATTATTTTATCATTATCATTATCTCTTTTTCTATAAAAAATATCATTTTATAATTTTCATGATCAAGTTAATGGTTATCATCTCTTATTGTAACCATTCCCTTAAATCAATTTTAAATTTCATTAGATTAATTTAATATATTATTGGAAATACTGAAATTAAAAAATTCTACAAATAATCCTCATGTAATTCATGATTCAAACAACATTAATTTTGAATAAAAATAAATTAATACATCAAAAATTCCACATCATTGTTAAGACATTAACTATGATTCATTAATACTACATCAATAAAATATGAAATATTAATCATATCATATGGTTCCATAACCTCAATAAAATTATGATTCTAATGGTTAATATAATAAAATCTATTATAACATACCATACATTTGAAATATCATTTGCAGTCTCATTATCATCAGAATTATAACCAATACACATGACCCCATATCGATTATCATTATAAGGATTAAACTTAGGATACATAATTACATAATTCCAATACATTAAAAATCTAAGAAATTAAATGTTAACCATGTTCCTCATAGTTCCATCTATTGACAAAGATGAGAAAGAATAGTGTGAGAAACAGTTATCATAGTATAAAACCACATGATCCAGAAACATTGCTTATATGTTGTCTAAATCATGAAATTTACTTTTTAATCTAGGACACCGTAGGCTTATCATTTTGAACATACCAAGACATATCCTTAAAAATATCCTTAGGGATCTCACAATATTTTATCATAATAGTTTCCAATATTTGACTAACCCTTTCCTTTGATAACTATTATAGGGAAATAGGCCTAACATTTATAGATATCACATAATTTTATATTATTATTTGGAACCTTAAAAAGTTAATTTCCCATGTACCATAATAGTTTAGTGTAAATGAAATCCTGGAACAAAATAATCTAACACATTGAATGATCTCTAATTTTTTCCAAAAATATCTTCCCATTTATTACTCCTAAAAATCACTCTTCACAACCTTGTGAATGGATTCATAAGAAATGGTGAGATCAGATGTTCAAAAAGGGTAAATAATGGAGATACTTAATCATAAATCGAGCATAATTTAATGATAATAAGAGAATAATGTTTCATGATCATACCCTTCATATCAATGATTGAGTACATGATTCCTCGAATAACGATTTATAGTTCATAAGAAAATAATCATAAGGAAATCAAGAGAATAATCCCTGAAATAAAATAATAGGAATACGATATGGAATTAGGAAATACATATAAAATTATAAATTGATATCTATAATAGTAATGTCTAACTTCTACATCCAACAAAGTGTAATGGGTTTTGACCCCAAGCTGTTTCAGTTTTTAGGGTTATCTCCCAACAACATCTTAGTATAAAATGTCCTTTACTGAACTTGGTTCACTTCACATTCGAGCCTAATATTACTAAATGGGTTTCACTTCTCGTTCCAAAACAGTATTATTATATCAGGTTCACATCTCATTATAGAACAGTATTAATAAACCAAGATCATTCCTTATTGCAACTCAGTCACACTGAACTGAGTTCACTCTTTTTTCCATCCCTATCATATTGAATCATGATTAATCCATGTTTCATTATTTTCATACCGAGATGAGTTCTCTCCTTATTCCATTCATGTCATACTGAAATATGTTCAATCCTTATTCCAACTCTTCCATAGTGAACAATGTTCAACCATCATTCCAACCCTATCATAGTGAACTGAGTTCACTCCCCATTCTAGCACCTCCATACTCATGAAATATAAATCAATACGTGTAGTTTTTCAAATATGGTTTCACTTGTTATTATTGATCCTTATATATAGATCATGATTTAAATATTGAAATAATGTAAAACAAGATATAAATATCATATTTTTTGGGTATATAATTACTTATAATATAATATAAAATGTATAAATATGAAATAGAATACACCTTTCATAGATACGATAGGTCGTACTTATGCATGAATGTCGTTTCCGTTTTCTTTTCATTTTTAAAGAAATATGGTAATGAAATATATTTAAATATATATTATCATTAATACGGAATTATTATTTCATAAATATAATATATTTTTACTAAACCTACCCTAGATACATTCTAAGATTATTGTAAATGAATCACATTATGTTGAGGTTGTTGTAGTTTACACATCCACAAATGAGGATATCTTATTCCTACATAGTGGAAATAATGAACTTTTGTGTTATATAATAATTTAGAACTCAAAAAAATTATAAATTTCCTATATATGTTATAAAAATATTAATTCCATCATTATTCCCATCATTTAAAAGTGTTAATAGAAGAAAAAATGACATCATTTCACAAGGCGGTGGTCCACCGTAGACACGCATGATGATTTCATATTCTATTTCATGGAAGTGTGTATAAGTGTTTGTATAAACCATAATAAAAAAACATATTAGTATTTTTAGGATACTTAGGTTATTATATAATTAGGTATTACTAATATTATAGTTTTGGATAATGAAATAAATAAAATTTCCATGTTGAAAGATGTTACCTCTTCTTTTGGTAATTTTTATTGGGTTTAGAAAATTTAAAAACAAGTTTTGGTTTCATAATAAATTTAGGATTCTATGATGACAGGATTGATGTTGGGGGATTATTTTGGCAGACTTTATTCACAGAAAAATTTATTTTGAGGTGAGATGAACTGAGGCGGTGAGATCCATTTTATAGTAGAGGAATAATGGCATTGTTTTAAATACAAAAAAATTAAACACTATTGAGAGGTCTTCCTTACGTCATATATCTCCAATAATGATCCATATTCCAGAAAATGGAGTATATGGTCCAAATACTTCATTAAAATTGAATTTGTACATGTTTCTATGTAATTTTTCCCCTTATGTTAACGTTTCACCACTATGTAAACTTTTTTACCTTATTCGTTGTAATAAATTTTAATTAATTTCAATAATATTATTAGAAAAAAAACTGTGTTTAAATGAACATAAATTATAAATTATTTTTCTTCCAAATATTAAATCCATTTTTCCTAATTATAAAAATATAATTTTTAGAAATTAATGTATTTTTAATCCCACATGAAGGATGAGAAAATGTGGTTTTAAATTGAAACTGTTCAAATGAATGAAATGTTTTTATTTTAAATATCAATGTGATACTGATTACAATGAAATCAATTGTATTAACATATTTAAAAATATTATAACATATATCAAATTTAAAATATATTTTATATTTATAAAAAATATATGAAAATTCAATTTTCATTTAAATATTTGTGTTTTTTCACTATTAATGAAAAAATGAAACATCTCATAAAAATACCAAAAATTTACATAAGTGAAATTTTGATATACTGATTTAAAAAATAAATATTGTTTTTTAAATAAATTTTTTTAAATTATTAATATTTAAAATAATTTCTCCATTAATTGGAGTAAAAATACTTTTTAGAAAGAATATATATTTATGCATAAAATTTTATTTATTCTTATCTCAAGTTTAGAAGAAACATTAGATGAATTTTATATAGTTGAATGAATACAATAACTCTCTAAAATTGGTTTAATTTATTTATTTATGTAAAAAAAATTAATTTTATAAATATTATTTTCTAGAAAATTATTACCTATATTTTCAAAAAGGTTTTATTTTTTACTTCTAGTTAATTCATCAAAAAAAATCTAATTATATACAAGTATATACCATATTTTCTTAACTAAATTAACCTTATTCATAATCACTATTCCAATTATAATATAAAATATAAAATATTGTTTTAATAATAATATTTATATTATATTTTTTTCTATAAAAATATGTCTTGCATTTCATTCATGTTATCGAAGGAACTGCAATTATGTGTAAAACAAGCCAAACATAGTGTTGAGTCTATGAAATATAACATAATTGATTTTTGTACAAAATTTTAAAATTTGTATTGCATGAAACACAGTTTATACTTATTTCCTTCATAGAATTCAATCTATATTCAGTGTTCCAAAAAATTGAAAAATTCAAAATATTTTATTAATTAAAAACAATATGTTACAAAAATATCGAGGGGTAACAAGATATATATGTCATAATGAATCAAATCATCCAAATTAGTTTAATTTTCCTAATTATTTTACTAAAATATAAATTAGATGACTATGGTACGTAATGGGGAACTATGATGCAGTATTGGATATCATAAGATGATGAAAAAATAAAATATTCATTACTTTGTTACATGTTTTCCAATCACTAATCCAATAAACACCAACCACCAATTAACATTTCTCACTTAAAAAAACAATTTTACCTATTAATAAATATCAAAATTAGTCTCTCTTATATCTCCCTTATCAATCATGAAGAGTTTTTTTGGTTCAAATGGAATACTCTTGGGTAATAGGCTCAATAAAGGAAAGCGTTCATAATTTTCCCTCTTGATTTATTATCTAAATTTATTTTGTGGTAATCTATTGTAATCTAAAAATTAATATTCATTAATTTTTATATTATAATATTATTAACACCATTTTTGTCTATTAGGAATATTTTTTTTCCAAAATCCCTCTTATATTTTCCTTTAGTAGTCCATTTCAATGACAAAGTCAGGGTCCTTTTTCTCTTTCATTCCAACACCTATTTATATTTTTGATTCTATATTATTTTACTATTATCTATTATTATTTAAATATATTCCTGGTATCATTATATATACAATCCTTTTGGTATCATAATTATGTTTATACCCATTTAACACAAATTATGATTCATTGATAAAACATAACTATCCTTAAACATTCTCATACCTCAAACATCCATATTCAAATCCATGTGTATTCCATGTATCTATGGTATAACAAACTTATTAAATCTAATTAGTGATACTTTTATGTTTATTGATGATGCATTATTTTCATATATATCCTTTATCTTATCATATGTGTATTAAAATAAATTTAGGATCACGTTCATTTTTCCAATCAATGCAATCCAACTTTGCGGTCATTCCTAAAGAAAATTGTGTATCCAAAATGAATATAAAAACGTTTCATTACAAGATACATATTTAAATTTGATTCATCAAAAATATCATTTACCTCATATAATTGGACATATATGTATTGTATTGACTAAACACAATGATCATCTTGAATTTTGTGGGTACCTAATTATTATAATTACATATTCTACACTATATAAGGGTATTTGTTTGAATAATTTGAAACAATAACTATACTGAATAGGATTTAATAAAATTGTAAAATAAATACTTATTTACTCATTTATTTGGTAATCATAACTAAATTTCTAGTAAAATAAATTTTCATTTTAGAAAAGATTTTTCATCATGTTTTATTGAAAGTTATGCATATTATTTCCACCTTTTCTATATTTACCATTATTAGATGTATTTATTATAAAAATTTATTGTTCCCTAGAATTAATTTGGATTTTATGTAATAAATTTTTTTATAATTATATAGACCAGATTATTTTTTCCCATTCCTTTTCATATTCATTATTATTATTCAATGGTTCTAATTATAGGGAGATGTATTTCTTTCTGAGTTTGATACAGGGATTGGAGGCCTTATTTTTTGATATTGGATGTTTCATATTAGTAATAGATTTTAGAGACAACCAAGAATTTTGAATATGAGATAAATTTGGACAATAAACATGGTTCTCTAAGCCATGAGAAATTATAGAGAACGATTTGTAAACTCTATAATATATTACAGTTATGTTTCACAAGGTTATCAAATTGTTACCCAATCAATTTGGGGAAAAATATAAGGGATGTGTTTTGTAACATAATATGGACAACATGATTTTAACATGAATAACATAATTATTTATTCCATCAATTGGGAATGTTGTCCCTAAAATAATAATAATATCATGTTTAAGGAATGTCTTGGCATACTGTGTGGTCTTTCCTGTTTATTAAAAATATTAAAATCAATAATTTTCAATACTTGTTTTTAAAAAAAAAACCTTATTTGTCTCTGCCACCCGTGAACAATATCCTCTTACTCACATATCCTCGTCATTCATCTTCTATAATTTGGAATTTATCTTCTATATCTTGATTTAAGAATGTGTTTGTCATCCATATGACATGACAGAGGGGATTATATCATATTTCATGCATATTGATTTTTTTCTTTTTCTATTTAGATTTATGAAGTCAAAATTTGTTATTTATTTACTAATTTATAGTTTTTATACTTATTTGATCACAACTAATTGATACCTTAACAATTTCATCTTTTCAAAGAGTATTCTATTATATGTATACGGTTGTTGGTATTATAACAATCTGTTAATGTATCAGAATTCAAATTTTGTGTGTGATGATCAACCACACTAACAGATTGTTCATTCAATATAATAATTTAAATGAATATTTAATGTCCCTAATTCAATAAAATTAATTTTTACTTTGTGCCACATGTAGATAGTAGGAAAGTCTTGACCTAAACCATTTTCACCATGCGAGGAGTGCAATCAATTGAATTTATAAGGATTTTAGAGGTGACCATAGGGTAAAATTTAATTGATATAATAATAATATGTACTCATGGGGATTCCTAGGGAATATATTTGGATCTGGTGTGTATTCCATTTATGTATGACCTTAGAAAATTATATTTGTCTAGTTAGTAATTAATGTGCTCGGTGTCATGGAATTCCCATGATGTAATCAATGGACATGGTATTGAGATCAATGACATTGAATTTTACAATTATGCGTTAGGGATTCATAATTGTGTTTATAGATGTTGAGATCAATGGATATAATCATTAGACTACAAATTTATCCAATTTCAATTAAATACAATGGATTATCTTTGTAGATTTTGTAGTATTCTTATGAATTGGAATTCCTTGGGCACTATCCATGTATATGGTTTGATATCTATTAAGTTTTAATTTATTATAAATATCTATTAGAATTGCAATTAATCCCATTGAATTATAACACCTTAGACTAACTCCATGTATTTCAACACTATCCTAGTTACCTTAAATACATTAGAAAATCCCATTAGTTTCATTATTGCACATATAGCGTTAGAGTAACTACGATTCACTCCAAGAATTCATCATTGAGCCTATTAACAGGGTAGATTATGATCATGTATATCTTGAATACATTGAAGTATGTGTAGCTGATACAATGTGTGATAATAGAAACCAATGATCAATGGTTATTCATCCATTATTTTTTATGAATTATTTATTATAAATTAAATCATTCATTTTTTCACATAATATTTATATTCATATATATATTTGGTTGTGGCCAACATTTATTTATACATTCCTTGTTTGAGTAACTATAAATACCTGATAAACCTTCATTATTTTAGGATAGGTCAATATAAAACATTATATGTCTAATTCTTCATTATTTTCTTGCGTGGAGCATGAGCGACAACACATGTCCATGATGCAAAACTATTATTATGGAGTTTCCTAGTTTCTTCCTTTTGTTCTTTTTTTTATATTAGGGTATATTTACTTTTATATATGACATTACGTGATTGTATACATATTTATTTAAATATAAAATGAGTTATGTGATTTATTATCACTTTAAAATGAGTGTGTGGTATCCATTATGGAATCATGATAGACCCATGATTCTTTTGGGAAGCCTCTAACATAAATAAAGGTGATCTTGAGGTCATGTTTCCCTTCAATCAAGTCAATGTTTATTAATTTTGATATATTTATGTGACATTTTTTTTTAAATTGTTGTGTTGTCTCGCTATATCATCACGATAGATATGAAATAGTGTGACTTGTAACAACGCACAAAACTCATTCGTGGGAGTAGATAACCCATGAATAAGGGATATAATATGT
This sequence comes from Viscum album, assembly GCA_963277665.1. Lineage (NCBI taxonomy): Eukaryota > Viridiplantae > Streptophyta > Magnoliopsida > Santalales > Viscaceae > Viscum > Viscum album. The sequence goes on along the minus strand of OY728120.1, from coordinate 1,871,748,606 downwards.
TACTGTGGATGGTTTAATTGTTTTTATTTTCATATTTTACTATTGATCTATTTTATCTAAACAAACACACATAAATTTTGAATTTAGGTTATATTTTATATTTATATTTCACTAAAATGGAATGAAGATATGTGTTGAAGAATCATATTAGGAACATAGTATTCTAATGTAATTTTATGGATTTATTATGATTGATTAATTTGACAAGGTATGTAACACCCCCAAATTTTTTGACAAAAATAATATTATTCTAGATAACATTCATAACTTGAAACATCAATTTTTAATAGAATTGGGATGTATTATAAAAATATTGTTATTTAAGTATGACGTTGCCATTTAATTATTTTTTATGAATATGATTCATATCATTCTGAAATATTTTTATAGTACTCATATTGATTATTTTTTTTAAGAATTATTTTCATATATGCACTAAATTTTTAATGAATTCATTTTATGCTTCAAAATAAATTTTCCTCAAAATTTTATTTTTATTACACATTTTTTTGGAATAATATTTATTTGATCTAAAATTTTGATAATTTATTTTAAAAAAAGAAATAGATTTTTGAAAACTGTATTTTAATGTTATTTTATGGTGAAATTTGGAATTTTTTTTGAAAATATTTGTTTATTAGTGAATTTTGAAAAATATCATTTTCATGACATAGACATTTATATCCATTAAAAAATTATTTTATCCCATGAATTTTATCTTAATTTTATGAAAATTATTAATTATCCAAATATAATATATTTAATTACCTTAGTGAGAACATTATAAATGATTTTGAAATATGTTTAATTTTTTGTCTTTAAATGCATTTCTTCTAAATTTAGATGTTTGTTTCATCACACGCATTTATGTTAAAATTGATTTCCACCATAAAAAATTATAATCTAGAAAAATATATTCAAAATTTGGAATTAGGAGGGTCAAATTTGTTAAATATATCACTTTTATTTTTTTCATTATGAATAGTTACCTTACTAAATATTGTCACCTTAAAAAGGGTAAGACGAATAATTAGGGTTAAAAAATAACACGATTATGGTAAAAAAATATGCATAAATGATGTCTTAAATATATTTCTTTATATATGTTCGACAGTCCTCTTCCAAGATTTTGTTTTTTGGTAATTTTTGGAAAATGTTCATTGAAAATTACTTACATATTATTTTAATTAAATATAAAGAAAAAATATCTCTATCTCATTTATAATTTCAGATAAGGAAATAACCAAACTATGAAAGTATATAAATTATTATTTGAAATATAAATTATTATTTATTATGATAATTTAATTTTATATTTTTATCATTATATAATAACCTTAAATTCTTATGCAATGCCGACTCAATTCTTGTGCAAGCCGTAGAAGAATAAATTAAATATGTTAAAAATACAAAAAAAATGAAACAGTTTATCTGATTCAAAGTATGAAACATATTTTTAAGATAAATTTAACGTATAAGAGATTTTAAAAATTTTATATTCATGTTATATTTCATTCATTTTCATTACAACTTAAATAAATTTAACATTATTTGACATGTAATTAATAGTATTATTTGTTAAATAATATTTTATTAATTTTTTAAAAATTATAAAAATCATTCCGGAATAAAATTATGATTATAAATAGCCTAAATGTTTTCCATTTACCATTTTATGACCTCATTAACAAGTTATGAGTAACATTATGACACTTTAATATTAAAAAATTATTTACTTTAATTAATGTTAATATTCATTATCCAATGGGTTAAAATAATGGAAAATTAACAAAATGATATCGAAACCTATAAATATTTGATTTTATAGTTATTTTAATACAATACACTAATAAAATTACAACCCATGTACATTTTAACATTATTACATTATGTTGAAATTATATTATATTAATTTATGTATTTCCCAAATTGAAATTTAAGATATTTTATAATAATTTATAATTAATTATATGATTTAAAATTAATAGAGAAACAATATTATTCCATTTTAATTATATATTTTATTATAATTGGTACATTTATCAGCCATTATTCTTTTTAATATGACAATTTTGACCATTAATGAGTAAAAAATTGATTTTGAAGTATTTTTCAAAAGGGGTAATGGAGGGATAAAATAAAGACAAATGGGTGGAAACATCAACTAAACATATTTAGGTATTTTTGGATGATATTATTATAAAAAATTATAATAATATATTTTAAATAAATCAATTTTTAAACAATTTGGAATGAATATTAATTTAAATTATAATAATACTTTATGTAATTCCTAGAGTTCCCATCTTCTCACTAATAAAAGGGTGCATCTTATTCTCTCCTTGTAAATTTTGTTACAATTATAGATCAAACAATACCTACAATAATACCTTATTACATATCTTAAATACAAAAATGATATTATTTTATATTTTTATAACAACGTCACTTTAATGCATAAGGTATAATCCAAAAGGGGATTCTCAATGAAGTGGTATAATTATTAACGATCAGTCTCAATGATATTTATTATTATACCTTATATTAAATATTTATTCACTATAAATTATTTTATTAATTATCATAAAAATAATTAATTGTTATAATGATGATTTAACTATCATTATCCACCATCTTCATAGCCATTTAAAAATGACCACGTCCCTCGTGCGTACCTATTGAATACCACCTCCACAAAGTGATATGGATTGTTTTTCACATTAAATTTACCTAGAAGGTAATATGGTTTGATTTTGTAATTATATATTACATATATTATATAAAAATTATTATAAAAATTTCAATTATTATTAAAGTTTGTTTTTTCCATCATTTAAAATGTAAATAACACATTCATGCATACGTTTAACTTACTATCTCCATTAATGTTGTAATTTATTTTTCAATATCTACTTATTATGAATGACTATATATATGTATATAATGAATTTATGTGATATTTATATCCTGAATAAAATTATATATATTTTGTAACCATTTTCAAAGTACACGAACCATAAATTCCAAAGAGAAATTTTTATGTAGTCAAAAAAACATTGCACTCAGAAATGATGATTTTAATAATTATTTAGTGATAAAAAGTTATTGAAATATTATAAGTGTATAATATATGTTATTATAATAGTTTATAGAACTATGGAATAAAATATTAATACAATTAATTTATTATAAATGTGGTTAAATCAATTTTTTTATATTTTAACTTGGGGTAATGGTTTGAGTTTTCAGCCCCATTACAATAGGTATTTTTTATGCCTCAATTTATATTTAGAGAAATTATGTGATAAATGCCTCAAATATATATATATATATATATATTCTAATATATTTTTATTTCATGGCAATTAAAATTTTTTCACTTATTTTTTCCACATTACGTACATAATAGTCCAAATGAATTTCTATATGAAAAAATGACTTCATTTCACTTTTATATCCCAAATATATTTTTAACCACATCCATTTTTTCTAAAAATGATTTCAAGAATATTTTAAAATTAGAATATTATTATATAAATCCACATTAACCTATAATATACCTTTAAAAATTTTATTTGAAGGAATCTTATTTAATTTTTTGGAATGTGGTGCATTTGAATTTGATCCTAAAATGTGAAGGGAATCTTTGTTTTTGAATACCTGAGGTGAATAAAATTTCCCACTACCATGAAAACTAATTTAGTTAAATTATAAATAAATATATTCAATGTCTTAGGACGATTATGTTGATATTTTTAGGAATCCTATTTATTTTCCTTGGGATAGGATATGATTTGACGATGAACTGATTATGAGACACTTTTACTTCCATTGTATTATGAAACTTCATGAATTCTCTATGATCTAATGGAACACATATTTATGGATTATGACTATGTGATGAGAGGACCAAAATTTATATATCTGTAAAAGGAATTAGGTAAATACTAATGTTCCAGTAGATCATATGGTATATGGGTTATAATACAAATACATAAAAAAGAGGGTATCAAAGAGGTTACTTAATGCACAAAAGAGGGTACACATGAGAATATCCCAAGAACAATGTAGGTAAAAAGGAAATTCTCACAAGACAAACCTATAATAAATGTCTTAATGGGTAGACATGATATAATATTGCATTTATTATTATTATGGAACCCTTTATTCCATGATTTTATAAATTTATTTTATGCCAATGATATGTTTTCTGGTCTCACGTTATTTGATGAATTTACTATTTATGAAATATAAACAAGAATTTTTTTGAATGACTCATGTTTATGAACTCATAATTTCTAATATTTGTTTATAAATGTTAAGGCCATGTTCTCATTAAAATAATGATAATTTTATATTTAAATGATGATTTATAACATCCTTTTACACATACTAGGAATCTAATATCTCCCTTTATTATATTTTATTGTCCCTTGGATATGAAGAATAGTTTAATTATGATGTACCGAAGAAGGGTGATACTTATGATGTATTATGTGTGGGATGATGTAAATTCTTAATGAACCATATTATTATGAATCCATGTTTCCATAGTCATTGAAAATTTACATTTCAAATGTGTAACATAATGTGATGTATTCAAGAATCATCTAATATGATGTGATATTAATGAAATACAAGTATATATCACTATAGTTGTTATTATAGAGTAAATTAATCATTAACAATTATGATGATTAAATATCATCATTGAAAACCCTATGTATACTTATAAATATAGGATAACGTCCTAATGTTTTGTTAAGTAAATGATTATGTTTTTTTCCCTGTAATAAATCCATGTCTGGATTGTAATAGTGAAAATGGTTTTGACACAGATGCATCTAGGGTTAATATACATGAAAATAGTTGGTCAAGTATATTGCATCCATCATTCTTGGTGAACAATGAGTGTTTCCATAACACAAACATATTTCGAAACTCATAGGGGATATTCATATCTTAATTTATATATTATTTTGTGGCCACTATGAATTATTCATATAGATGATGATGTTGGATGACCTAGGATTAACCTAAGGGTCATAGATTGAGAATAAAATTCAATGATTAAGATATCATATTGATGAAGTTTGATGATTATGTTTAATATGTATCACACCATTATTTGTTTATTCAGTTGATGTGACTAGGAGGAATCATATTAATGCTTAATGTAGTAAAAAATGTAGTGATTTTGAAAAACCCAATCGGATTATGACTGATGTGAAATATATTTTTATTATACATAACTACTTATCATAATATATGATTTACACTATTTTCATTAACCAACTCCCTTACTCATCAATGAAGAGATGAATGGTGGACACTAAGATTTCGGGTGCTGGATATGTTGTAGGAATTTGGGCTCAATTTCGTTCTAGTCGAAAATGTGGAATGTCAAACCCATGAGAATGACTCAATGAAACATGAAAATAATTTATTTTTTAAAAAAAGTGAATAGAGAAATGAATTATAAGGAACCAGACTTAAATACTACATATACTAATTATTTTCATCTATAATTAATATTTTATTAATATCCATAAGATATTTTTGGTTAATATTTTTATAAAATTGGGAAAAAATATTACAATGTAAACACATATATTACAAGAGTAAAATTATCACTAAGTATACATTTTTTGTAATACAAAAGTATTTAAAATAAAACATGATTTTGTTTCATGATAATTCATCATCATTTTTATTCGGAACCCATCCTTCTCCAAAAACATCCTTAAAACCTATGATTTTTTTATCTTGGGATAGGAATATAAATCTCACTAATGTACATTAAAATTACTATATCCATTAGTCAAATTAATATCATAAAATATCATAAAATTGTATCATTTACATTCAATTTTATTTGAGTGTATGAAATTAAATAATTTCATAGGGAAAACATACATGCATGTTTTTCTAAAAGAATGAATTTAAATCCTAATTCACGAAATTAAAAACCTATATTGCTAATATAATGAATTATATTAATAAACCCCATTCAAAATCCTTTTTATCTAGAATAAAAGAGTGGTATTATTCTAATATAATCATCACCTCATGTATTAGAGATATATAATAGGGCTCAACCCAACACATATGATATACCAGGATCACTTGTGTTCCATAATAGGGCTCAATCCTTTGTATAAGTTGAATTGTGATCACCTATGACCTATAATTGGACTCAATCCTTAAAATATGATATATTTGGTTCATCGTTGAGCTATAATGGGGCTTAACCCTTTATATAAGAAAAATGGGGCTCAATAGTGATCTATAATGGGGCTCAAACCATTTTATAAGATATATTAGGAAATCATATTTTATATAAAACTCAAGTACAATACATTTAATAAAACCCATCAAATCCCTTTTATACTCAGGTATAAAACAATTTTGGATAATAAAATACCCATTTCATGTTCAAAATCACATTTTAAATCTAAAACTCATACAAATAATAATAAAACCATTTTCATTCAAAAAAAATACGAAAACATATAAAGGAAAAATTTAATAATTAATGGGTCAAGATAATGGAATATTTATTCCATAAAATATATTTGAAAACATATTTGTTTTCTCCATTGTGAAATAAGTCTAAAGAAAATCATTAAATGTTATTTTTATATGAAAGTCCTTTATATAATACCTTTAAATGATTCATTTTTGATAAATTTTTAATTAAATTTGAAAATTTAATTTTTAAAATATTATTTTACTTATATATAAATTCATTATACACATTTTAAAAACCTGACATTAAGTAAAATGATTTAGAAAATAAATAATTAAAACATTTTATCGATATTTTTATATTCGATGAGTACCTTACATTGAGTCAGACTCATAACATAACATTTTTTTGTTCATGAATAATAAACATTGGTTAATTATTTACTTTATTCAATACCGTTGTCATGTTAATTATTCATTTTATATCTATTATTATCATGTTATAACAATTATATAATTTTTTATGTTCAATTGGATATTTTGATGAAATTTGGATCAAGATTCCAAACTGAATTTGATATGATGTATATAGTAAAGGTGTCCATTATTAAATCATATAAAGAATAAAATTAAATAAATTATTATTATTATTTTAAAAAATATATAATATTAAATCCATCTATTAATTATTAGAAAAAAATTATATATGTTACAATCATGGAGATGATAGGTCGTGTGCTTGAGTGAAATTTCCATTTTTCATAGATCATTAGGAAACGAAATTAAGTATTATTGTATCATTGAAGAATTATAATAATATCCTTAATATCATATTAATTATTTATATATACTTATATATATCATTCATTTTATATTTTGATGAAAATCGATTCACATTGCTTCCTGCAGGTAATAATTCACATGTACGCTTAAATAATGTTACCAATTTTCGATTTATATAATGGTAAGAATGTAATCTATATAATATAATTTAATAATTTTAAAAATTAAATTAAATATATAATCATTAATTACATCATTATATCCATTCTTGAAATAATGTTATGTAAATTGAATTTTATTGGTTTGTGATGATGTTGTCTTTCGTAGACAATAACGATAACATCTTTTACTATTTGATGGAAGTAAAGATAGATATATTTCGTGAGACTAAAAAAATAACATCTCTATATATTTCTTATATTAGATTTATTTTTTTAAAATGTTTTTATAATGTTTTATTGATATGGAATAATAATCAAAACAAACAATCTCGATTAAAAATGATTCCTCTTCACCAGAAAAACTCTATAGATTAATAATGAAACACCTATAAAGTGAGTTTTATACCTAAAATATGACCTATATAATATGGTTAGGTATCATAAGAAGGTATATTTATATGTATTTTCAGAACCAGGTAGGTTATCATGTGTGTTGGTAAAAGTAGAACGGGTTCCATTTTAATGGAGTAGGGGACACTACTATACGTTTTCAAAATATTATATTAATATAAATTAATTTTGAATTGAAAATGGCTCAAAAGTGAGTTATTTAAAATATATCATTATTTTGGGTCATAATCCACTAGTAAAAATAATTTTTTACAAGTTTATGTCATATTATTCCCCATGTCATTCAGTTTAAACCCTTATTTTACCCCTTTAACTCTTACCTTGTCAGTATGGGTTTTTACTATTTAAGGGTTAATATGGTTACTAATGAATATAAAAGGACCCCTAAATGAATGATATAAGTAAAACTAAACATTATAATAATAATTTTTCTGTTTTAATTTTTTTCAATTTTATATCATTAAATAAAAAATATTTAAGTTAAAATAACATTAATGTCAAATTTGATATTATTCATTAATTTGACATTTAAAATATCAATATAAAAAAATTCAAAAAAATTATAATTATATAACATTTCAATTTAATATTAAAAATTATTGGGGTACCATAAAAATTAAAAGTATATTTCATCTCATATCGTTTAATATCATTTATTTTATCCTTCCACTTATTGAATAAATTCAGTATCACCATTGTGTAAGAATTTATGTTAGTTATTTATTAAATAAAAATAAAAAATTAATTTTCATCATTAATATAATTAATATACCTTTACAATAACTATTTATAGTCTAAGATATCTTCTGAGATAATCTATATTATAAATTTTATAGTAATTAAAAATATGAGAATGGAATCATTGACTTTTTTTTATTAGAAAATTATAAACCTCATAATCACATAAAAATGATTACCAAATGTCATATAGTAGACTATAAACTGATTTTAAATTATTAATAATCATACAATAATTTTGGGGTCAAGTGGATGTTTAATTTTTCAGTCATTATCATATTGTTTTACCATTAATTAACCAATTTACCCTTTTTCAAGGTAACAAAGATTACAAAACATATTATCCATATTGGTAAACAATAATGGTGTCCTATTGGAATAATTTTTATAACCTGATTATAAATCTGGAGTAGAATTTTAAAAATAAAAAACACATAAGTTTTATAATTTAAATTGAATTTAAACTAAAATAATAAATATAAAAAACAATTTCTTCAAAAAAATGTCATTCTTCAATTTAAAAATAATTTTATACTAAATTTATGTATAAAATCAGTTTCAAACAACAAAATAGAATTAATTTAAAAAAACATGAACTAATTAAATTATAAAAATAATTCAAAAATATTTTCCTTTGAAATATAATTTTTAATATATATTTATATTTTTCACATTTCATTGAAAAATAAAAAACTTCTGAAAAATTATAAAAATATAACCATTATAATATTTTGATATACAAATTTGAAAAATAAAGTTCATATTATCATATTTATTTTCTTAAATATCCCGATTTTAATTATATTATTTTTATAGAAAACGAAATAAAAAACATTTTGGAAGAAAACTTATTTATTGAATAATAAAATGACTTTAATAAAAAAAATTATTGTTTTCAAAAAACACAAAAAAAATTATATAGAGATAATACATTATATTTATTTAATAAATTTTTAATTATTATTAATTCCCACCAATTCAATAGATAGGTTATGTCAAACATATTTAAATAGTAATATTTAGTGGTTTGTTTATGTTTGTTCTAGAATATCTTTTATTTAATCGAATATAATATTTCCTTATAATATTATGTGATGTTATTTTCTCCCCCAAACCCATGCCCCCGCCTAGAAATTTCAACCAATTTTTTTTAAATTTGGTCTCAGTAACTAGGTTTTGACTCTTCATTATACATTTATTAAAATCTCACATCTGTAGAAATTTAATAAAACATCCACATAATATGAATGAAAAGATTATATAATGGTCAAAAAAGATGAAACAAAATAGTATTAAATGTAGTAAAAAATTGAAATGTTAGATAACAATAACTATCACGGACTAATTTAGATAGAGAACATGATCATTTGAATGTTAACCCTCTTAAAACTCTGAAAATGTGTTGGATTCAAAGGATACTGATTGAAGTAAACTGATAATTTTTTTGTATCACAATTAATTCTATTAGAGTTTAAAAATTACATTATTTTAATATCTATACACATGAGTAAATATAACTACTTGACATGTCTATTTTCATCTTTTAATCAATTTTGACCAAAATCTCATCTTTCTCAAAACAATAGATATTTGGTATGAATTTTTCAATCCTAAAGCATTACAAAAAACCTCTACCAATATTAAAATCCAAAATATAAAAACATTTTATAATTCTTGTCTGTAGTAATTAACCAAAACCTATATGGTTAGGATAAGATATGATAATTAGCCTAAAATTATAAACAATTATATAATAAAAAACTACTTTAATATCCAAAATATTTCAGTAATACCAAAAGTTCAACATATATTATTCAAAAAATAAATTTCTATAAAATTACTCAATGTATTTCATACTAATATTGAAAAAAAATATTCATATTGATTTGAGCATATAATCTTCCAAGATAATTTCTCCAAATAACATCAGTTACTCATGATGCCTCATAACAAAAAGTAATTTCATAATTAAAAAAATTCCAAGATATTTTAATAATTTTAATAAATAACCCAAATAAAAAAAATAACCTTCTAAAATTTATTTAAAAAAATTTATTCCTCAGTTAAAATCCAATTATGTTATATACATTTCCAAAAATAATGAACTTCATCTCGAAAAACATTGATAACTTATTCTTCAATCACTTTCTATTCCCAAAATGTTATAAAATTCAACTTATTCATCATAAATAAAATCATTTAACTAAAATAAAAAGTCATAGAAATCAAGAATACATGTATTCCAATGGTAGGTGATGCACCATTATCGCCATTTGGTGTTGGGCTCAATTCTAATGGACATCCAAGATATGATGGCTTTTCACCCATCTATTGAGTTGTCCTTTTTCTGAAAATATAATAATATAATCCTTATAATATTCTATAAATGAGATAAACATAAAAAAATAACCTTAATATGTTTTAACATCAAATTATATCTAATATCATTTATTTTACATCAAAAAATGAAATGACCCATAATTAAATAAAAAATGAATGTCTCCAAAAATACCATTAGTGGCATAAAATTTCAGAACATAATGCATAAAAAGGATTTCTAAGAATCTAATATTATGATATAAATTAAAATTATTAACCCATGATGATATCTATAACTCCTAATAATACCTAAAAAACATCCTCATCTAGAAATTTGTGGAAACCATCATATGATAGCATCTGTAAGGACTCGTCCCCAAACATTACTTATTATTGTTCATTTAAACAAGATTTTTTTTGTTATAATCATTTTGGCAGTTTTGTTTTAGATTTCTAGGGAATTCTTATAAACTATTAAAATGTACAATCATATAATAGAGTTGGACACTTATCACTGAGTATCCATATTTTTCATAAGAGAAATGTATTTAAAATAATTCATGGCTTCTTTTCACAATAAATCTTCACAATTTTAATCTGAAAATAATCATTCCCCCATCATATCCTTAAAATAGGGAATTTTTTCATACTGGGGATTAGAAAAAAATATCATTAAGGGACATTAAGAGAAGGAAAACCATTTTTCAAATGAAAAACATTAAATCTCATATAATGTTTATCTTTACCATCAATTTTCATATAGTGTATAAAATAAAACATTTTCTCTAGAAACACAAACACATGTTTTCTTAAAAGAAATACATTAAACCCCATAGAACTTAATTAGAAACAGTTTTCATAAAATAGATTAAAATAATCATTAAACCCTTTTAAACCCTTTTTAATTGGAATAATTATACGATCGACATCAAATATAATAAGTACCAAATATTTTAGACAGTTATAGTCATGGTAAAACCTCCATATAATCTATATCAGTTTCACCCAAGAGATATAATTTCGATAAACCCTTATTCAATTTTTTACAAGACTCATACCTGAGTTATAAAGGGGCTCAACCCTTCATATAATTTTTATTGGATCAACTTTGATCTATAATGGGTCTTAAATCTTCGTATAAGCTTTCTCGGGCTCACTCGTGAGCTATAACGGGGTTCAAAACATAATATAATCCATATCAGGCTCACCCATTTAATATAATGATAAATTAAATATTTTTAATAAAACTATTGAGACATCATTAAAACCCATGTGTAAAGCACATTCCCATATTAAAATAGAAATTTCTTATAAAAATCACATTTGAAATCTAAACAAACATTGAATAATGACAAATTTATCAAAGAAAATAACTCTAAAAATATATAAAGTAATCCTTAAATAATTAAAGAATCATGAAGGTGTTAAATTATATTAATGTATTATCTATTAAACAAAAATTTCTTTTCACCATTTAAAAAATATCTTAAAGTGGAACATAAAAAGATGTTTTTGGAATGAATGTAATTTACATGAATCCTTAAAAATAATTATTTTATAATGGTATAAATAAATATGAAAAATAATTTTTTATAACATTTATCAAAATATAAATATATTCATAAATATCATTTTCAAAACACTTACATTAAATATAATTATTTAGAAATTAAATTATTAAAAACCTTAGTATGAGTTTTTTTAGTTTAAGACTATCTTACCTTGAGTCTGACACAACATATACATTCTTTATATTCATAAATAATAAGAAAAGGTTAATTAATTAATTAATTTAGAATATTTTTCATATTTATTTTTACTTTAATATCAGTTATTATCATGTTTTAAATATTACTTAATTATTTAAGTTCACATTGGACATTTTGACGATATTTTGTATTTGAGTCCAAAATTACTTTGGATGGATGTCTAGAGTAATGTTTTAATTATTACATCATATATAGAATAATATTAATTAAATTATAATAACTATTATAAACTAATAATATTTTTAAATCCATTAATTATTTATGGTTATTAAAAATGAACTATGTTACAATAATAGAGATGGTATACCGTATCATCAAAGGAATAACATTTTCATTTTCCAATGATCAGTATAGAAAGAAGATAAGTAATATTTTTTCATTAAATAATATTCATAATATAATTAATATCACATTAATAAATTAAATATACTTATATATATCAATCATATTATGTGGTAATGAAAAGCGAATCACATCAATTCATGGACGTAGTAATTCTCATGTACGTACAAATGATGTTATCGTTATTCTATGGATGGAATGGTAAACTGGTAAAATGGTAAAATGGTAAATGATATATTTCTTATATTTTTAAATATTTCATGAATATATTATGAAATAATTAATTACATCATTATAATCAGTCTTGACATATGATGATGGAAAATGAATTTAATCAGTTCGCAAGGCGATAGTCTGTTCTATAGAAAATGATAACTTATTTTCCCATTAGATTGATGTGTAGATCGAGATAGAAAATTCCACTAAACTGATAAAATATAACTATATTTAGGATACACGATTTATTATTATTTTTCATTGTTCAGGGGGTTTTGAGGGATGCATAGGAATAAAAAAAATGAAACGCTTGATTAAAAATGATACCAATTCTTCTGACTGACTCCATTCATTAACAACTTAAAACCTATAAGGTGAGAGTTATGCCTAACCTATTTCCTTTTTATTGTGGTTAGGGGTTATTGGAATGTATTTTTATACTTTTATTACAATCCAAAATGTTTTTCATGTGTTTTTGAAAGATAATTAATGGTTTCATTAAATATGTGAGGGGTGGGGAACTCTTGGAATTTCTCAAAATTTTAACTTAATATAAATTAATTTTAAAATCCAAATTTCTCAAAAGTGAGTTATATTAAATGAATGATGAATATGGGTCAAAATAACTTAAAAAATAACATTTTTTGGGTATTTTTTGTCACATTATAGCCCTTATCATTTAGTTTTATCCCTTATTTAAGTCATTTAACTCTTACCATGAATATATTGATTTTTTACTATTTGATGTTTAATATATAAACAATAAAATTCCAAAAGACCCATAGATGAATCATTAATTAAATTTTTAACCTTATAAACATAATTTTGATAAATAATATTTTTTAGGAATTTTATTTCATTTAAGAAAATATTATTTATTTTAAAATATAAATAATGTCAATTTTGATTGTATTCATTACTTTGGAATTTAATAATATAAATATTATAAGAAAAAATCATGAAAAACATTTAATAAACCCATAATTTATAACATTAATCCATATAATTATTTAATATCTTTAATTAATTCAAATTATAATTCTATTGATGTTTTTATTCCATTTATTTCAAATTTCAATTAATCAAATAATTACTGCATCAGTGTTGTGTAATAATTTAAGGTAATTATTTTTTTACTAAAAAAATCACAATTCCGGATTAATATAGTTTCTTTTTTCAAATTACTATTGATAGAAGAATATTTCTTATGAATAACCCTATATTATAAAATTTGTATTTATTAAAAACCTGTGTCTGACATCATTGAATTTTCATTTAAAAAATATTATAAGCATCACAATCACAAATGAATTGTAATAAAATTAAATATATTATACTTTTGATTTATTATGTATTTAATTTAAAAATAAAATTCAATTTGGTAATGTTTAATGGTCATTTTTATGTCCATATAATATTATATTTATCCCTAATTACCAGATTTTCTCTTTACTATGGTAACAAAAACTACAAAATTTACTATTCAAATTAGACATAAATATAAAGGGAATGTTTAAATAAGTTATAAATCCCGAATAAAAATATGAAATCAATTTTACCAAATAGAAAAAATATTTGTTTCATAATTTAATTATAATTTAAATCGAAAAAGTTCTACAAAAAAACAATATTTCTAAAAAATTCCAATCCTAAATTTACAATGTTATTTTACTAAATTCAATGATTAAATACATTTAAAAAACAACAATTGGATTATTTTATGTCACAAACCATCCCCCGAGGCCTGTGCCGTGACAACCCCAAGCCCGCATTCCATAGGCCAGGGGCTGGTGACTAGCACCAGAAAGGTGTATCCATAAAAGGGGAAGGCATTGCCTTTAAACCTGTACAAACACACTGAGTAGAACATAAGAAGAAGAAACAAAAAAATCAGTGGCTATAGTAAAAGGGTTCTGAAAGTAATGGAGGCCGGAATACAAGCCCAACTAGAAATGTACATGAACAACTGAAATGTACAGACAACTAAAAATTGAAAAGTTGATCTTGGATCATCCACCACGGATCCTACCTGAAGGGTAGGTACATCTCATGATTAGTAGTCCATGCATTACGTCGTACCAAATGGTCCACCTCTGAGCACCATCTAGTCCATTCTCCCTCTGCCACGTCTAATGTTGTATGTCATCTGCACAAGAAACAACCAGGTGTGGGTGAAACCCGTGTAGGGTTTAATATAATGATACTCATTTGGGACCCTGAGACATCATAGGTCTCCTAAAGTACCACAAAGGGAAAACCACAAAGAAATATGTCAACTCTACTTATGTATATCCCCATACATATACCTATGTTATCAAGATATACTCATCTCATACATGAGGGAAGTATACCACAAAGGTAACACCACGAAGGTAGAAGTACTACAAAGGTTACACCACTACGATAGAACCATTAATGTTAAATTACCACACAGGTATCACCACAAAAATAGTATTATGAAGGTAAAATTACCACATAGGTACTAACACTAAGATAGTACCACGAAGTTAAAGGTACCACACACGTATCACCACAATGATTCTACCATGAAGGTAATTGTACCACATAGGTATATCCAAAAAAGATAGTACCCTGAAGTTAAAAGTACCACACACGTATCACCATGAAGATACTACTGCGATGGTAAAAGTACCACATAGGTATCACCATGAAGATATTACCAAGAAGGTAAAAGTACCACACAGGTATCACTATGAAGATAGTACCACAAATGTAAAAGTACCACACTAGTATCACAATTATGATAGTACCATGAAGGTAGAAGAACCACACAGGTAAAAGTAGTAGTTAAAATAGAGTCTCCGCTTAAAATAGGTTTTCAGTATAGTATAAAAGTACAAATGATTAGTTGTGAAGATAGAAAATATTATTCTATCAAGAGGCACTACTTCTGACCATACAAAGACTAACCCTCATCGGATTGATAGATAATTAACCCCAGTAATGTTCCAAAAAGGATCCGACCCACCCAGAGTCGATAGGTACTAACCCTCGCAATGAACCACACAGGATTGGTATGTACTTACCCAAATAGAATCGCTGAGCACTGACCCTAATAGGATTGGTGTGTGCTAACCCACACATGATCACTAATCGCTAAACTCTATATGATCTTCCTCCAACCTCTGCCTGACAGCCAGCTACTAGATTCCTCACACCCAGTGCACTCGAGTTCCGTAGAATCATCCCTTAAGATATTTTTCATACCTCAACCACCAATAATCTCCAACATGTAGTATCACAAAGTACCACCATTTATTATTGGTCCGAATGTGACAGACGGTGTGTCAATCGGACGCCCAGTCTGTGAGTTATAAGCATTTTAGCTCTGAGGACCTGGTTGTATTCATGTTCGATCCAACCCGGTTGTACTCCAACTGCCTCCAAAACTCATGTTTATTATACCAAAAGGACTTCCTTGATCCATGTATCCCAATTCCATAGACGGTTCATCAAACGGACATATGGTTCTCAATATATGTCCCTTTAAGTGATTTTGGCCTTGGTTGTGCCCGGGTCCGGTCCGACTCGCTTGGACCATCTAGGCCCAACCCGGTATGGGCTTGGCCGCGGCAGGCATAACCCACTAGGATGAGGTCCAGCCCGGCCCAAAAAGTGTGGCCCGACCCAAAAAGGGGTGCCTCGCAAATGGCGGCCTACAAGGGGGCGGCCTGGCCCACTAGGGAGTGGCCCGCTAGGCGTTGGCCCACTGGGCAGTGGCCCGTTGAGAGACTTTCTAGCCATGTGCAGCATGACCCACAATGGGGGTCTGCCCTTGCCACCACCGGGGGAGTGACCCTCGGTTTTCCTGAACGGCTGAAGGTCATTCAGTCTTCTTAAAAGCGGTGCTGCCATGAGGCGACGCCAGGTGGCACATAAGACCCGCTGGAGAGGGTCCTAAAGATTCTGTCGCTGTTGGCCGGTGTGTCAGCCACCTTATTCCATTCTCTATGGTAGACAAGTCATGGACCCCTCTGCTCACCGGTAGTGTGCACCAGTGTATCATGCCTCCTCCGTAGTTGACCGGTGTCGGCTTCTTCGATGACCATTGTGACCTTTTGTCACAACCTCCTCTTGAGACAAGTGTCAACATGCTATCCCCAACGTATCTGGTCGGTTTCGTAGCACTGGTGGTCTTCCATGGAGTCACAAGGATATCAAGATAGTGGTGGGTTTGGGCCAGATTCATTAGGCCTGCGTCCTCCACGTTAGCTCGTAAACCTGAAGGGGGTTAAGGTTTTAGTAATCAATTGAATTAAACAACAATCAAAACCCGAAAATAAAACCCCACAACAACCTTCCCCCAAAAACGAATGAATTGCAGATCAAACTGTTAGTCGGTTGGTCTTCGTTCATCATATTATTTATGAATGAGAAAGTGGAAAACATTTAAAATGCATAAATGAATAAACCCCTACCTCGTAAACCCGTTAGAGAGATCCTGCAGTTGAAGGTGGATCATGTTTTTCGTTGCTGCAACCAGTTCCCAACGACACAACCCATACATCATCCTTCGATTCATGTATCGATGTAACCCATTACCTCCCACTGGGATCGGCTCCTTTCTCTAAGGGTTCAGCACCTCGGCACTACTTCAGCACTTTTTTTCTTGGCGAAGCTATGCCGATACCCCTCCCCAAACTCCATATATATAGGAGAGGGGGTGTGTAAGTGACTATGTGGGGAATTAATGGGGGCTCATTAATTAGGAACCTTTTTAATTCTCCAATGACATCGTTAATTAAGATTGACAAGTCATGCCATTTATTGGCTTGACACAATGGTAGCCCCACACTCCATTTGTCTGTAAGTGGAGAAAGAAGAAAATAAAATAATAAATTTATTTCTTTTCCTTTATTTTAAAAAATTCAAAAAACATAACTTTTACTCTAGACCTACTATGGTCAATGTAATTCCTCCATTTAGTGAATCCTGGAAAATTGGATTCAACTGTTCCCTTGAATTTTTAATCTGAGTACAGGTTAAAAAGTTAAAAAACACATCTCATGTTTTTACTGAATGTACCAAAAAAAGTTCATTAAATTATAAACGTTCACCCTCATCCTGCGTCGGTCAGGGTGAGGCACTGCCTAAGGGTAACATGCCCCAAAGAACTCAATGGTACTCTCATATTTTGAATCTGAGTTTCCATTTGGATGTTATAGATTTTACAATAAAATAATTTCCACTAAATTATTTTATTTATTGCCAAAAACTAACATTCATAGGTGGCCCACGCTGGCCAAGGATAGTATCTGCCTAAAGAAATCATACCCTAATGAGTTATGTGGTGGTATCATATTTGTAATTCGAGTCACTATTCGTGAGTTTTACGAATTTGAAAAATAATATAACATTATTTTATTATTTTATTTAAGGTTATTCCATTTTCGTGATTTCTCACCGGAAGCCTACGCCAACTAAAATTATGTCATGCCTAGGGTAAACACGCCATCCTGAATGCAACAGTGACCTCAAAAGTCTGATTTGAGAAACCGTTTAAGATATATTTCCCTTTTTTAGGAAAACTACTTATGGGTGCTTGTTTAATCTTATCAAAAATTCGAAAAAACATTCTGGGCACCCTGGGCCTCAGAATCACATGCTGTCTGATTTTGCGGTCTCCAAATAATTACATATAAATAAAAAAATTATACATATAATTTGGAAAATTAAATTCTCCCTCCTAGGGGTTTACATTTTCTAAATCCAAAATAAAAGAAAATCAAACAAAAAATGGTACTGGGCATGAATCTGAGCCTCCCACTCCCACTTGCTCTCCTTGAAGACCACATGATGCAACCAAACTTGTACTAGAGGGATCAAGTGTCCACAAAGGACATGATCTTATCAATCCTCTATCTACACCAGGAACTCTGAAAAAAGTCACCTCATCATCAATGTTTAAGTAGCCCTAGTTGATAACGTGAGATGCATCATGAACGCAAATTCTCAGCTGCAACATATGGAAAAAATTATACACCTGGTGAATCTGTGGGGGAATAGATAGACGGTTTGCCACCTTTTACACTCTGTTAAGAATCAAGAAAGGTCTAATAAATATTAGAGATAGCTTGTCGCCCCCGAAAAACCTCTACAAACCTCGTCGAGGTGAGACCCATAGGAAGACATGGTCTTCCTCCTCCTATCAACATAATACTTCTGTAGGCTCTTCGAATTCTTCATTTTCTGATAATTGAGGTATCATGATACAAACTTTTCCACTACTTCCTTCATCCCTGGTAACCAGTACTGATGCTGGAAGTCCTGGTACACCTTCACCTCTCTAGGATGTACCACTATGGTGATGTATGTATCTCCATCAACACCTCCACCCAATGCGTTAGTGGAACCATGGTGTGTCCTCTGAGGAGGATGACATGCTCCCCACCTTTCGAAAATCCCACAAGAGACTTTTTTGAGGATATCTGAGCACTTCAATCCTCATAGTCAACGACTCAAGCTGTGCTCCCCGAACTCGCTGAATAATTGGGGGAGTGATAGTCATAGACTAGTGGTAAGCTACTCTATCTTTATCCACAATGGATATCTACATCACGACAAGCTGATATGAAACCTAACTCCACACTTGTAGACCAGATCTCCTGCAGAGTGTGTATGCTACCACATTCCACTTCCCTGGAGTATAGACTACCTCAAAGTCATAGTCCTAGAGGAACTCTAGCCATCGTCAATGTATCAACTTATGAAAGCTCTTCTCACACTTATCCATCCATAATAAAGGCTCCCCCTTCTTAGTCAAAGATGTCATGGGTGTCGCTACTCTAGAGAATTCTGGTTCAAATCTTCAGTAGTACCCAGCCAAAGCAAAAGACCCTCTCCTTTCAAGGTGGTAATACTAGAAATATATTTTTAAATGATTTCCCCACACTCTTCCACTAATATTAGGAACTGAGAACCCAAACCTCCTGCTTCCACGAGGGTAAGGATGGCCGAATAAAGAGTGATCGACTGCACCCTCCATTGTATGAGTTTATCCTATGCTACTTGAGTTTCCTTTTTCGCAAACCAAGGAAAACCCCATTCCAATATTATGGATAAACCACAACCTTTTAGCCTAATAATGTCAATATGAGTATGAAATGTGGATTTTCAGTCCATACCCAAACTAACGTCATAAGTCCATGATTCTACCATAAAGAGGTTCCGACCGAAACTCTTGCCTGAAGGGTCATATCACACTATCAAAATATGTGTGATTATCGAGTCTCCTCCCAATGTTATCTCCAGAGGTGAGGGTAAATTCAATGGTTTAACCAGAAACCTTAGGTCATGAACATGATTATTGGAATGTATGAATGATTAGTTCATGTTTCTATTAATACAGAATCTAGTAGTAGACACAAACCATATCTATAATCATTCATAGAGCCCTTGGGTCACACTATTTGACTGCATGAATCTCCTACCTTACCATGTCCTCTAGCTCCCTGAACCTCATGGGGACCGCATTGGGGAGGTGATTATTACATGTAGAAATGTATACCACCTCATGCATCTCTCCTTGCTCCACTTCAACATCTGCTACCCTACAGATTCATCTGTCCCTTTTACTACCTCTTCCCGAAACATTTTACATGCACATGCCTCTGAGATTGGTGTTAGTTTCCTTCTTTCCCACTACTAACATTCACTAGCTGTATCGGCTCAGCCAAATAACATTCAACCACAAAGGGTCTCTCTTGAACCCTAACATAAGTAGTAATGAATAAAGGAAAAGTGTTGGCTTGGATGTCCCTAAATGCACCTTGCTCGAAGGTCTGATCATGGATGAACTAACTACACTATATTCATCGAGTACCTTGTATGGTCGGTATGCCTCAATGAATACTCAGCTACTGAAATGTCTTCCTACTGAAGTTGCAGATGCTCTTACGAACACTCACCCCTAATATTCTTATGGCAAGAGACCCCATTCTCTATGGTTGGTTCTCATGATTTTCCACAGAAAATTCACCTCTTCGTAAGATCATGAGAATAAAAACACTGTCACTGTCCTTATGAGACATGTAAAAGGCTCTCTACCTAGACCATCATATGATCTAATGGTGCTCTGGCTATGTTGAAACTCAGCCACAACCTCTATCCAGTTCATAGCTGCTTGGGGATCTATCTTGCCTCAGTAAATTGGAGCTCTCTACCGCTGAAACATTTGAAACGTGCTCAGTGGATGTGCACCCTCTGCTGGTGGGGTTAGTGGAAACGGCTGCCCAAAGGGTATTGGTGTTATTGGTACACCCCCCCCCCCAAAGGTGATAATGCCATAAGAGGGGCGTACACCGAATCCTTATTGCTCAGTGAGCCATCATCATTTACTCTCAGGAATCCCAGCTTGTTGTCTATGTGGTGACATCCTTATAAAGAACAGGAGATCCACGGTCATTATGTTATACCTGGTGAGCTGAATCCAAAGAAACCAAAGAAAAAAAATTCAAAACACTTGTAATCGGGGTTTTCATGCACTAAGTCGGAAAATCAAACTTTACGGTCATGGTGTATGGATACATCGGCCACCGCACCAACACTGGGCTCACTGAACTGAAAAACACACTCATAACACTATTGCTATATTGAAAAGATTAGAGTGTTATTTCTTCGGTATAACCGACTCCTCTAATACCACTTTGTCCTAACCCGTCCCCCTTGGCCCATGTAATGAGTACCCCAAGCCCACATTCCATAGGCCAGGGTTTGGTGACAAGCACTAAAAAGGCATATCCCTAAAGTATCAAGGCATGGCCTTTAAACCAGTACAAACACATAGAGTATAACACAAGAAGAAGAAACCACAAAGTGAACTGCTATTGTAAAAGAGTATTGAATGTAATGGGGGCCAGAATATAAGCCCTACTAGAAAAGTACAAGTACAACTAAAAAGAAAAATCAGTTTAAAAGTTAAAATCAGATCCTGGATCATCCACCACGGATCCCATCTGAAGGGTAGGTACATATCATGATCAGTAGTCCCTGTGTCATGTCACACCAAATGGTCCACCTCCGAGCACCGTCCAGTCCTTGCTCCCTCAGCCTTGATCAATGATGTACGTCGTATGTAGTGGACACAACCAAGTGCGGGTGAAGCCCATGTCGGGGTGAGTATAACATTACTTAGTAGGGACCCTGAGACGTTGTAGGTCTACTAAACTTCCCCAAATGAAAATCCACAGTGAAAGACATAAACTCTACATAGGTATATGTCCATATATATACCTTTGTTATCGAGATATACTCATCTCATACATGAGGGAATTATACCACAATGGTAACACCACAAAGGTAGAATTACCACACATGTAACACTCCGAAGCTAGTACCATGACGGTACATGTACCACAATGTTTTCACCATGAATATAGTACCACGATGGTAAATGTACCACAAATATATCACCATGATGATAGAAATATGAAGGTAAAATTAACACACTGGTATCACCACAATGATAGAACCACAAAGGTAAATGTACCACACCTATATCAAAAAAAGATAGTACTAAAAAGGTACAAGTACCACATTGGTATCACTACGAAGATAGTACAAAAAATGTAAAAGTACCGCACAGGTATCAGCATGAGGATAGTACCACAAAGCTAAAAGAACCACACAAGCATCACCAAAAATATATTTCCATGATGTTAATAGCACCACACAAGTATCACCACAAAGATAGTACCATGAATGTAAAAGTACCACACCGATAAAAGATTAAGTTCAAATAAAGTCTTAGCTCAAACCAGGTTTTTAGGGATGTATAGAAGCACGGATGATTAGTCACGAAGCTAGATCATCATATTCTATCAAGATCCAATACTTGTGACCATACGAAGTCTTACCCACACAGGATTAGTAGGTAACTAAACCCCACAATGATCCACACAGAATCCGACCTGCCCAGAGTCTATAGGTACTAACCCCCGCAATGAACCACACAGGCTCTGCCCAAAAAAATGATTTGTATGCGCTGACCCACAAATAATCATTGAGCGCTGACCCACGCATGATCTGAAAAACATATAATCGTTATGCGCTGATCCACACAGGATCACTGAGCATTGACCCACCAAGGATATGACCCCAACAGAATTGGTATGTGCTGACCCACACAAGATCAATTTGTGCTGAACTCCGTATGATCTGTCTCAAAACTCCTCCTCACTGCGAAACACTAGATTCCTCGCACCCACTGTGCTCAAGTTCCTTATAATCTTCCCTCCAGATATCATTTGTACCTCGAACACCACTATTCTCCACAATGGAGTAACCCAAAGGACCTCCATGTCGTAAGGGTTACCACGTGATAGACGACACTTCAATCGGATTCTCAGTCTATGAGTTATATGATTTTAAGCTCTGGGGGCCCGATTGGATATGGGTTTGATCCAACCAGTCCGTACTCCAACTATCTCTAAAACTCAAGTAGAGTATTCCAGAAGGATTGTCTCGATCCAAGGATCCCAACTCCATAGATGGATTATCAAACGGATGTCTGGTTCTCATGATATGGACATTTAAGTGTTTCTGGGCTCGGTTGGGCCCAAGTCAGGTCTGACCCTCTTTGACCAACCCGTCCCAACCCAGTCTGGGATGGGCTGTAGTGGGCCTGGCCCACTGGGCTAGAGTTTTTCCTGGCCTGGAAGGGGGTGGCCCGCAAGTGCGGCCTAGCCCAAAATGGGCGGTCCGTCCTGAAAAGGGCGACCTGCAAATGGCGGCCCGTAGGGGGTGGCCATGCCCATATAGGGTGCGCCCTGGCCCATATAGGGTGTGGCCTGCAAGGGGGAAATCCATCGGTAAATAGCCCACTGGGTGGTGGCCACCCATGTGGGGTGCGACTCGTAAGGGTGGGCCCGCCCTAGCTACCACCAGGGGAGCGACTTTCAGTTTTCCCGAATAGCCGAATGTCGTTCTTTCTTTGTCTTCGCAGCGGCGCCAAGTGGCACTTCAAGGTGGCATGTGGGACCCGCATTATTGGATCTATCCAATTCTGTCATAATCAACCAGTGTGCCGGCTGCCCTCCACTAGTCATCTCAGCTGATGAGGCGCGACCCCCTTTGCTCTCCGGCAGCACGCAACGGCGCATCGCGCCTCATCCGTAGCCGGCCAGAGCTGGCCACTCCGACAACCACTGTAGCTTTGTGACATAGCTTGCTCTGGCAGCGTCCGTTGACGCGCTATCCCCAACGTAGCCGGTCAGTGTCACTGTACTAGTAGTATTTTATAGTGGTGCAAGGATATCAAGATATCAGAGGGTTTGGGATGGGTTCATCAGGCATGCGCCCTCTGCGTTAGCTTGTAAACATGAGGGGATTAAGGGTTTAATAATTAATTTAATTAATCAACAATCAAATCCCCACAATGATACCCCTCAAGAACCACCGGAAGAAACGAATGAATCGCAGATCAACCCATTAGTCGGTTGGTCCGTGTTCTTCTTATTATTCATAAATGGGAAAGTAGAAACAATTTAAAATGTGTAAATGAATAAAACCCCTACCTCGTAAACCCGTTCGAGAGAACCTGCACTTGAAGTTGGATTGTGTTATTCATTCCCACAACCTATTCCAAAGGACTCCACTCGAACTTTTTTCTTTCATTTTGTGGTTTGGTGTCACATGTCACCTCCTGCTGGGATAATCTCCATTCTCTAAGGGTTTGGCATCTCGACACTGCTTCAGCACATCGTTGGTTGGCGAAGCTGTCCCGATACCCCTACCCAAACTCCATCTATATTGGAGAGGGGGAGGGTAAGTAACGGCGTGAGAAATTAATGGAGGTTCATTAATTAGGAACCTTCCAAATTCCCGAACGACGTAATTACTTACAATTGAACGGTCAAGCCATTTCTTGGCTTAACGCATCGCTGGCCCCACACTCCATTTGTCCGTTTGTGGATAAGGAAGAAAATAAAATATTAAAATTACTTAATTTCATTTATTTTTAAAAAGTCACAAAACAAAATGCATTCTCCGTACCTAATACGGTCAATGAAAAGCTTCCCTGAAGATAATCTCGGCACTGCAGATTCAACGGTGCCCTTAGAGTTTTAATCTGATCACTTGTTCAAAAGTTATAAAACATTTCTCACGCGGTTACTGAATGTACCAAAAAAATATCAATAAATTAATAACTTTCACCCTGGACCCGTATGAGTCTGTGTTAGGCTCTGCCTATGGAGAACAAGACCCATAAACTCAACGGCACTCTCGGATTATCAATCCAAGTTACGGTTTAGTTTTTAAGGATTTTTGAATAAAATAATTATCATATAATTATTTTTTTATGGCCAAAAAATAACTTTTACTGGTGGCCCACAACAGCCAAGGTTAATATCTGCCTAAAGAAATCATACCCTCATGAGTTCAACATTAATCTCAGTTTTTTAATCTAAGTCACTATTCTGGAGTTATATACATTTTAAAAATAAAATAACTTTATTTAATTATTTGATTTACGGTTACACCATTTTTGGGTTTTCTCACCGAAAGAATACACCGACTAAACAAAAGTCACACCTAGGGTAATCCCGACATCTTGAACGCAATGGTGCCCCCAGAATTCTGATCCAAGAAACTATTTAAATGTTATTCCACTTTTTCAGGAAAACTGCTTAGGCACGCTAATTAAGGTTTAACAAAATTTCAACAGATCATCCTGGGCACTTTGAGCTTTGGAATCACATGATGAAATATTTCACAATATCGAAATAATCCCATATAATTAAAAAAAATTATAATGAAATGTGGGACTTTATATTTTAGATCGAAATCTACTAATTAATAATTAAAAATAATCTATAACATAGTTTGAACTGATAAATTTGATTTTTAATAAAAATTGTATTTTATATTTTTCATTGAAAAATAAAATATTTCTGAATATTAACAAATTGTAACAATAATAAAATATTTATATGATGATTTCAAAAAAAATATCATTTTATCAAATAAATATTACAAAATATCCACAAATTAATTATAATATTTTTATATAGAATGATGTAAAAAATAATTGTTGAAGAAAATATATTTTTTGAAGAATATCATGAATTTATTAAAAGATTATTTGATTATTTTTTGGTAACATACCAAAAAATTCATGTTCGGTTGGAAAATCAACTTTATTTCAAATTTCATTTATTCCTATTCAATTTCACAATTTAATTTCTATGTTATAATGCGTATATTTAATTAGAAATATTTATTTCTTCATTTAATCTTGTTGTGGTATATCTTTTATGTTATCGAACATAGTGGTTCCTTTTAAAATAATAGGATGTTACATGAATTTCTAAAACAAT
Organism: Viscum album; assembly: GCA_963277665.1. Taxonomy (NCBI): domain Eukaryota; kingdom Viridiplantae; phylum Streptophyta; class Magnoliopsida; order Santalales; family Viscaceae; genus Viscum; species Viscum album. The sequence continues at coordinate 1,871,722,062 of OY728120.1, read as the reverse complement.
TTATGAGTTCTATGGATGGAAATAAATTTCCCCATAAGGATTGATTTTTAGTTGTTCTTATTAAATTTTGTGAACCTGAGAATTATCCAACAGAGTTCACTCTTCTAACTGATAACTCATAGTCCATTGAATAAACTACATTTTTCCAATATTTTAATTGAAAGGATTAAATTTTTTATATAATATTATTAAATAATCATGTTTTTTTAGTATTTTTATTAGTTGTATCTTGGTTATAATACTCATTAAACATCTATAAAATTTTATAAAGTAATTTAAGATTAATAATTTAGATGAATATATTGAATGTTATAGGTGACCTAAATAAGATATGTATTGGTAAGGGGATACTTTTAGAAAACACATGAATGTGAAAATAATAACCCTTAATATTTTACCAATTCTGAGATAATTATTTTTCATTCATATAATATGTTGACATACATTGTTAAATTAAATGAGATAGTATTAGTGATCTTAAATTTTCCTTGTTCTTTGTTGAGAAAGTTATTTTCGTCATTTTCAATGAATTATATTTCATTTTATCATTTATTACATCGAATAAATAGTTGGTGATTTTATTTTGGGAATATTTATTGTTTTAATTTTCTAATGAATATATCTTTAATCTGGGGTTTTCTAGAGATTTAGGATATTAATTAGTTTTAAGATAATATATTATTAAGGTATTCACATGTTTTCTGTAATATCGTGGGTTTCTTTATGTTTTCAATGAATAAAATTTAAAGTAGATATTTGAAAAATTATATGTGTTCAAATATTATTGATTATTTTGTTTACAAATTTTTCATAATTTTTTGGGAAATTATTAAGGATATCTATTTTTGGAAGGTATTAATTCTATATTAGGGGTTGTTAATGAGGTTTTAGAGATTAATATATTTTTTAGAAAAATTGACCTAGCTATTTTGGTTTTATTTATTATTTACTTAAAAAAGTAATAATTTGTCATTATTTAGTCTAGAGACCTGAAGATTGACATACATGGACATTACATTACTTTTTCGGAATACTTAATACATAAAAAAAATAGACACACAAGGATCGTAATAGTTTAGTGTCTTTGGAAACTCGGAATATAACCTTCTAATCGTGGTGAAAGATCTTCAACATATCCATTAATGATCTCTCCTTTTTTTCTTACCTAAAACCGTTCTTTATATCTTGGGGAAAATAATACATAAAAAGGGTGAGCTCAAATGCTAAGTAAGGGTAATCATGGATAAAATAAAACATACCATATATATTTGAACTTAAAAACATGAACATAATGTTTAAACATCAAAATCTTGAGCAATGTCATAAACCATGGAAGTACGTAAGGCATAGATCATAAAGAATCATTAGATATGATAAAATAGAATGGGAATAAAACATGTAATTGTGGAAACCATTAAGCACATGATATGATTTCCATATTAGCCAAGGAATTATTTCCAAGACCATCATAGTGGACAAATTCCCTTTCTGAATCGAGTTCACTCCTCGTTCCAGTCCTGTATTACTGAACCGGTTTAACTTGGTGTTACAGCCATATCTATATCATGAGATATAAATCATTACCCAATGCATTGGAGGGAGATATAGGTCCCACCCATCTCATAATGAAATCATTCTTACTTGTGCCACAAAATAAACATACATCATTCATAAAACCCCAATAAATAAAATGGGTTTCATAAACATCATGCCACCATCACATAATCCATATAAAAGAAATGGATATAATTTCATAATAAGAAAAGTGAAACCATGTAAATCATAGAGACATAATACATGAAACATACACATATGAAATAATTTCATCTTAGATGAAAAATGGTTTTGATAGAACAATTGAAATGAATTCTCGGAGAAAATATCTTTTTTTTCAAAATCATTTTCTTTTTACAAAATGTCATGCAATTTTAAAAGAATGGTATTTGGTTGAAAATAATCATGAAATCATTTGGATGAAGCTTCATGAAAATAAGGCTTTATAAAACCATAAAAATCCTTTCATGTCGTATAATTTAAAAAAAATATTATTCTCATACTTTTGTCTGAAAACTCAAAAAATACCTTGTTGGGTAAATAAAAGAAAGATTCCTTCCATACCATGGGGTAAAAGTCAAAATGGGTAAAAAAGAATTTAAACATACATGAATACAATTTTATAAAACATGTACATGGATGACAGCAATAACCCCAGTAAATACTTACGAATAAGAAATCTTGGATAAAAATGATATTTTCAAATTTATCCCTTACCTTGGGTCTGATATGCTTCGTACGTATCCAAACCTCCTCTTCTATGAACCGCCTCTTTGAGACCTCCTCTTAGGGAACTAAAATTGGGCTTTGAAAAGACCAGAACATCTAGGATGTTTCTAGGGATGTGGGGAAGTGAAATGGGTAGAGGTTTTTCGAGCTTCAAGGCTCAAAATTGTGTGAGGAACAGAGGAAGGAGGTGCCCTTTTATAATGGAGGAGAGGGGCACCTTTGGAAATCTTAAAAATATTAATTTATAAAAAATCTAGCCCCACATAAAAACCTCCAACAATGACTCATATTCAAATATTAGATGAGATAGGGTTGTAATATCATCAACCAATAAAATTTAGACATGTTAGGAAATTATTTTAAACATTATCAACTTGATTTATCCTTACTCAATCAATATAATTTTATTTGTGGTAATAAAATTCTAAATTTTAAATTATTACAAATAATTACTTATTTGTTGTGAATTTTCCATAATTGGATACTTTATAACATTTTAGACAATATAAATATAAATTTATAATTTTTATATATTTTTGTGATTTTTAAACAATTTTATAATATGTTATTTTTATAAAATAACAAGTGTCAATTTTGACACTATTCATTTCTTTGAATTTAAATAAAATATATACAGAATATATGTACGAAATAAAACCTTTAATAGATTCATAAAAGGTCATATGTATCCAGAAAATTAGTGGAGCACATTAAATAGTTCATATAATAATTATTTTATTATTTTTAAAACCATTTATTTGGTTTATCTCTTAATAAAATAATTACTACAACATTTTTGTATAATTATTTAATATACTTATATGTTGCATAAAAATTAAAAATAAAATCCTATGATGAACATAAATCTATTACCTTTCACAATGATACATTTACTCAAATTTATCATCTTAAAATCACAATATTTAAATTGTTATATTTATTAAATTATGAAGATGACAACTTTGGCATCATTTAAAATAAAATAATATAAGTGTCATAATCACTTTTATAAGACTTGAAACGGTTATATATTATGTCATTGGATGATTATGGTGTATATATACACTACCAATAAGTTTTGGTCAGGTTTGTGGGTCTTTTAATGGGTATTATTATTTCAATAAAAACTATATTACTGATTTTTCACTTAATAAATAATTTCTGCATCATTAATGTATCACCATTAATGACAATTATTTAATCCCTAAAAATTCTAAATAAATTATCATGATGTTGATAATTTTATTAGATTTCTGGATACTATTAATTTTCGATGTTTTATGATGTTTATCACTAAATTAAAATTATTATACTTATAAGATTTAAGAGAGTGACATGTTGTCATTTTCTTTGGATTTAATAATAATTAAATTATTTTCATCGTAAAAAGTCCATAAAATGAATCTAATCCGACCCTTAGGTGATATGGGTATACTTTTAGCCATCCAATATAATTTTGGCATGTGTTAGGGTAATTTTATAAAATTATATTTACCCTTAATTACCCGATTTACCTTTAATTATGATAAATACAATTTACCATAGTTACTATTCCTAATTCTCAAAAATAAAAGGTAGCCTATTAAAATAATTTGGACCCACTGATTCCAAATATTAAATCCATTTTTTCAAATTCAATACACAAAAGATGCAGAAATTAAATTAAAATTAATCTCGTTGTCGAATGAAAACGGGTTTTTGTTTAAATCATTGCAAAAGATTGAATTGATTTAACCTATGAATTCAATGTGAAATCAATGCTAATGACATACATTATATTAAATTGTAAAAATATATTCTATTTATACTTTAAAACCATTAAATATTATAATTTAACCATATAAACTATTACGATGAAAAAAGTTGTTTTTAATTAAAATATAGCATGTTTTTACTATTCATAAATATATGATAGTTATCAGAAAAATATCAAAACTTTATCCAATGTAAATTTTCATATCCTGATTCAAAAGAAGTATTTTATTTTTTCAAATTTAACTTATAAATATGTCAACAACTAGATTTAATGTGGGTGTGCCATCAAAAGGCGGCAAAATAGCATTTTTTTTAAAATACATATTTTACCTGAAAAATTTATTTTGTTTTTATACCATTTTCTAGAAATTGTGTAAGATGAATAATAATGTCATAAAATTAAAAATTTAGTTAATACTATTCATAACATCTAGTTTGTAATAATATTATAATAATATATCGTTGTTTAGTAAAACCCAGTATTGCGTACAACACACGCTATCGAGGAAGGTCACGATTGTGTGTAATGAAAGCCAAGTTAGGGTTGCGTGTTGTTCAAGACTCCTTTGTTGTTTCATATAACAAAATCCAACCATTTTTCATTTATACATTGAATATATATATATATACAGTCAATGTTGCGTAGAATGACTATTATCAAACAAACATGAAATTGTGTGTAACACAATCTAAGCATAGTGTTGCGTATACTACAAGCTAATACAGTGTTGGGTATAGCACAAGATAATCTTGTCTTAGTTTACAACACAAGAAATCAATGAAATTATAAGAATATTTTTCATAAAATCTTGGGGTGTTACATTCTACCCCCCTTAAAAAGAATTTCTCCCTCAAAATTCATCGGGGTTATAAATCGTTTACTATTTATAAAAACCCACATCGTAAAAAGGAATACTAAAACTTAATTTTAAAAACTAAAGTATGAAATGTAACGATTACCCAAAGAAACTCATCACTAGGTTTCCATATTGGGGGACATAGGTGAAAATATGGATATGGAAGAAAAATCTAACCATCAAATAATGATGGAGAGTGGTAGAGAACATGGCTATGAAGAAGCCATCAATCACAAAGCCATAGATTTGTGATGATCTAGGTGACTTTCTGATTCATCGGATATAAGGTCACTAGGACAACATTTTTGGTTTTTAGGATCATTTCCCTAAAGTTTATGAAATTGGAATTAGAAGAAATACTTTTGTGATTTTGGTACAGTCTCACCATTGGTCGTTCTTTGGACAATTTCCACTTCATCTCTTAAAGAAATGAAGTTGAATTTGTCATTCGTGAAGTGTTAGCAGATCATGTGATAGAATGATGGGTCATTCCATCTGTCTTAAAGAAAAGGTTAGAACATTTATCAAAAATACATAAGTCCATCTATGGTGAGGTTAATAAAATATGATTCCAAAAATGAACTTATACTTCATATATCATACCGCGTAATAAAATAAAACTAGTTTCTACTAACCAGGGATTTCCTGTAGGCCAGTGGTAGGTGATAAAGGCCAGTCGTACTTTGGTTGTGGGTTCGATTCCCACAGCCTTCTCCGACGCGATGGTTTGTTGCCCGTCCTACAGGTTGTCCTTTTTTCTAAAACTACATTACTATAACATCCAATCAATAATGTCGAAAAAAATTATATCCTTAAACAATACTAACTTATGTCCAACGTAATCCATTCCAATATTTAGGCTTATCTAAAATATTTCGGTCCAAGAACATAGTATAATGAAAATGATTACTTGAAATTTCACATAACAATCACGTGAATGCCATCATTTATCCCCCATATATCATAAGATATATCTTATTGGTCAAATTTCAAACATGTGAATTACTTAATCATGTATTATCTTGAAGAATGAATATCCATTGAACCTTAGTGAAAACATGAATGCAGTTAAAAGTTAACACTTTCCACATACCAAAATCCTCAAAATTCTATATACTCAAACCATGATATCACTTTGTCCTTATATCATTGATGAGCTCATGAATATTTTCAAACATTTCATTTTCTCCTTATCCTATCATTATGCACATATCATCTGCTTTCCAAAATATTTGAATCAGTTTTCATGGTTACCGGTACCATAAATGTTTTGAAAACCACAATAGAATAATACAAACAATATTCTAATACACCATAAAAGTACCTCAACAACATTATTCTTGAATACCAATACATAAACACTTCAGTCCATCCTCTTCAATGATTGTCCTGGAATAAGTCCTTCCTTGATTTAGAAGTAACATTTTAGGTCAGGGCATTGAGTTGGGTAATGCCCATTATCTCCACAAATAAGACATTGAACTCCATAACAGTCTATCACTCTATGACCCTTTTCTCCACACAGATAACATCTTCCCCTCCATTTGAGGTATTCCTCAAGGTTCTTCTTCCCTTCTTTAGAAATCTCAATCTTCCTTTCTTTGTGCTCCTCAACTTGCGAACATGCATAAAAGTCTACCTTCCTCTTATTTGATGAATTAGGCATACCACTAAATTTCACCATTATAATCATATATCGCAATGACTGATTAGGCATAATCACAATATATTTATCTCTAGGCATTACACAATTTTTTTGCCCATAGTCACCAATTTGTCCATTAGATTCAATGTTAACCGAATTCCTTGTTGTTCCCTCCATTAACTAAAACACAAAAAGAATTCTGTGAGAGGAAAGAATCATACAAGGAAAATAACATAATCAAAGGAGAGTACCTTCGACATCTAACATCTTATGGTTAATTATAATATCATTACCGTAATTCTAGGACTATAACCTATACTTATACTTAACCTTAAGGAAATCCCTAGACATACCTTATAAATATTTCTAGGGATCTCACTAATGTTTTCGCATCCTTGTTTCCAAAGGTTATCTAAACCATTCATCTGATACCAACTGTAGATACCCGAAGCTTGATGTACTTGGACATTACATTACTTTTGCGGAATACTTAATACATTACAAAAACAGAAACACAAGGATCATAATAGTTTAGTGTGTTTGGAAACTCGAAATATAATCTTCTAATCGTGGTGAAAGATCTTCAACATCTCCATTAATGATCTCCCCTTTTTTTCTTACCTAAAACCTTTCTTTATATCTTGGGAAAAAGAAGACATAAAAATGGTGAGCTCAAATGCTCAGTAAGGGTAAGAATGGATAAATGAAAACATACCATATACATTTGAACATAAAAACATGAAAATAATGTTTAAACATCAAAATTTTGAGCAATAACATAAAACATGGAAGTACGTAAGGCATACATCATAAAGAAACATTAAGAATGATAAAATAGCATGGGAATAAAACATGTAATTGTGGGAACCATTATGCACATGATATGATTTCCATATTACCCAAGGCATTATTTCCAAGATCATCTTAGTGTACAAAGTCCCTTTCTGAATCGAGTTCACTCCTCGTTCCAGTCATGTATTACTAAACCGGTTTAACTTGCCGTTCTAGCCATATCTATCTCATGAGATATAAATATTTACCCAATGCATTGGAGGGAGATATAGGTCCCACCCATCTCATAATAAAATCATTCCTACTTGTGCCACAAAATAAACATACATCACTCATAAAAACCCAATAAATAAAATGGGTTTCATAAACATAATCCCATCATCTCATAATCCATATAAAAGAAATGGATATAATTTCATAATAAGAAAAGTGAAACCTTGTAAATCATAGAGACATTATACTTGAAACATAAACATATGAAATAATGTCATATTATATGAAAAATGGTTTTGATAAAACAATTGAAATGAATTCTTGAGGAAAGTATCTTTTTTTTTCAAAATCATTATCTTTTTACAAAATGACATGCAAATTTAAGAGAAAGGTATTTGGATGAAAATAATCATGAAATCATTTGGAGGAAGCTTCATGAAAATAAGGCTTTATAAAACCGTAAAAATCCCTTCATTCTGTATAAGTTAAAAAACATTCTTCTCGTACTTTTGTTATAAAAGTCAAAAAATACCTTGTAGGGTAAATAAAAGAATGATTCCTTCCATACCATGGGGTAAAAGTCAAAATGGGTAAAAAGGAATTTAAAAATAAATGAATACACTTTTATAAAACATGGACATTGATGATAGAAATAACCCTAGTAAATACATTCGAATAAGCAATCTCGGATAAAAATGAGATTTTCAAAATTTTCCCTTACCTTAGGTCTGATATGCTTCGTATGTATCCAAACCTCCTCTTCTTTGAAGCGCCTCTTTGAGACCTCCTCTTAGGGCACTAAAATTGGTCTTTGAAGAAGACCGGGACCTCTAGGATGTTTCTAGGGAAGTGGAAAAGTGAAATGGGCAGAGGTTGGCCGAGCTTCAAGGCTCAAAATGGTGTGAGGAAGAGAGGGAGGAGGTGCCCTTTTATAAGGGAGGAGAGGGGCACATTTGGAAATCTTAAAAATATTAATTTATAATAAATCTAACCCCACTTAAAAACCTCCAAAAATTACTCATATTAGAATATTATATTAAATAGGCTTTTAATCTCATCATCCAATAAAATTTAGACTTGTTAGGAAATTATTTTAAACATTATGAACTTGATTTATCCTTACTTAATCAATTTAATTTTATTTGTGGTGGTAACATTCTAAATTTTAAATTATGAAGAATAATTACTTATTTGTTGTTAATTGTCTATAATTGGATACTTTATAACATTTTAGACCATATAAATTTATATTTATATTTTTTATATTTTTTTGTGATTTTTAAACAATTTTATAAAATCTTATTTTTATAAAATAACAATAGTATCAATTATGACACTATTCAATTATTTGAATTTAAATAAAATATATACAGAAGATATGTTCGAACTAAAAGCTTTAATAGATTCATAAAAGGTCATATTTATTGAGAAAATTAGTGGAGAACATTAAATAGTTCATATAATATTTATTTAATTATTTTTAAAACCATTTATTTGGTTTATCTCTTAATAAAATAATTACTACAACATTTTTGTATAATTATTTAATATACTTATTTTTTGCATAAAAATTAAAAATAAAATCCTATGATGAACATAAATCTATTACCTTTCACAATGATACTTTTACTCGAATTTATCATCTAAAAATCACAATATTTAAATTGTTATATTTATTAAATTATGAAGGTGACAACTTTGGCATCATTTAAAATAAACTAATATAAGTGTCATAATCACTTTTATAAGACTCCAAACGGTTATATATTATGTAATTGGATGATTATTGTGTAGATATACACTACCAATAAGTTTTGGTCTGGTTTTTGGGTCTTTTAATGGGTATTATTATTTCAATAAAAACTATATTACTGATTTTTCACTTAATAAATAATTTCTAAATCATTAATGAATCACCATTAATGAAAATTATTTAATCCCTAAAAATTCTAAATAAATTATCAAGATGTTGATAATTTTATTATCTTTCTATAGACTATTCATGTTCGATTTTTTATAATGTTTATCACTAAATTAAAATTATTATACTTATAAGATTTAAGAGAGTGACATGTTGTCACTTTCTTTGGTTTTAATAATAAATAAATTATTTTCATGGTAAAAAGTCCATAAAATTAATCTAATCCAACCCTTAGGTGATATGGGTATACTTTTAGCCATCCAATAGAATTTTGGAATGTGTTAGGGTAATTTTATAATATTATATTTACCCTTAATTACCAGATTTACCTTTAATTATGGTAAATAAAATTTACCGTAGTTACTATTCATAATTCCCAAAAATAAAAAGTAGCCTATTAAAATAATTTAGACCCACTGATTACAAATGTGGAATCCATTTTTTCAAATTCAATACAAATAAGTTGCAGAAATTAAATTAAAATTAATCCCATTGTCGAATGAAAACGGGTTTTTGTTTAAAACATTGCAAAAGATTGAATTGATTTAACCTACGAATTCAATGTAAAATATATGCTAATGACATAAATTATATTAAATGGAAAAAATATATTCTATTTATACTTTAAAACCATTCAATATTATAATTTAACCATATAAATTATTACAATGAAAAAAGTTTTTTTAAATTAAAATATATCGCGTTTTTACTATTCATTAAAATATGAAAGTTATTAGAAAAATATCAAAACATTATCCAATGTAATTTTTTATATACTGATTCAAAAGAAGAATTTTATTTTGTCAAATTGAACTTATAAACATTTCAACAACTAGATTTGAAGTGGGTGCGCCATCAAAAGGCGGCAAAACTACATTTTTTGAAAAATACATATTTTACATGAAAAATTTATTTTGTTTTTATACCATGATCTAGAAAATGTGTAAGATGAATAATAATGTTATAAAATTAAAAATATAGTTAATAATATTCATAACGGCTAGTTGATAATAATATTATAATTATATATCATTGTTTAGTAAAACCCGGTATTGAGTACAACACACGCTATCGAGTAAGGTCGTGATTGCGTGTAATGCAAGCCAAGTTAGGGTTGTGTGTTGTGAAAAACTCCTTTGTTGTTTAATATAACAGAATCCAACCATTTTACATTTATACATTGAATATATATATATACACTCAATGTTGCGTAGAATGACTATTTTCAAACGAACATGAAATTGTGTGTAACACAATCTAAGAATAGTGTTGCATATACTGCAAGCTAATACGGTGTTGTGTATAGCACAGGATAATCTTGTTGTAGCTTACAACACAAGACATCGATGAAATTAAAAGAATATTTTTCATAAAATCTCTGGGTGTTACATTCTACCCCCATTAAAATGAATTTCACCCTCGAAATTTTTCGGGGTTATAAATCGTTTACTATTTATAGAAACCCACATCGTAAAAAGGAATACTAAAACATAATTTTAAAAACTAAATTATGAAATGTAACGATTACCCAAATTAACTCATCACTGGGTTTCCATATATGAGAACATAGGTGAAAATATGGATATGGAAGAAAATTATAACCATCAAGTTATGATGGAGAGTGGTAGAGAACATCGCTATGAAATATCCATCAATCACAAAGCCATAGATTTGTGATGATCTAAGGTACCATCTGATTCATCGGATATAATGGCACTTGGACAACATTTTTGGTTTTCAAGATCATTTCCCTAAAGTTAATGAAATTGGAATTAGAAGAAATACTTTCATGATTTTGGTATAGTCTCACCGTTGGTCGTTCTTTGGACAATTTCCACTTCATCTATTAAAGAAATGAAGTTGAATTTGTCATTCGTGAAGTGTTAGTAGATCATGTGATAGAATGATGGGTCATTCCATCTGTCTCAATCAAAAGGTTAGAAAAGTTATCAAAAATACATAAGTCCATCTATGGTGAGGTTAATCATATACGATTCCAAAAATGTACTTATACATCATATATCATACCGGGTAATAAAATAATACTAGTTTCTACTAACTCGGGACTTCCTGTAGGCCAGTGGTAGGCGATAAAGGCCAGTCGCTCTTTGGTTGTGGGTTCGATTCCCACAGCCTTGTCTGACGCGATGGGATGTCGTTCGTCCTGCAGGTTGTCCTTTTTTCTAAAACTATATTATTATAACATCCCATCAATAATATCGAAAAAAGTTCTATCCTTAAACAATACTAACTTATGTCCAACATAATCCATTCCAATATTTAGGCTTATCTAAAATACGTTAGTCCAAGCTTATAGTATAAAGAAAATGATTACTTGAAATTTCACATAACAATCACGTGAATGCCATCATTTATCCCCCATATATCATAAGATATATCTTGTTGGTCAAATTTCAAACATGTGAATACCTTAATCATGTATTCTCTTACAGAATGAATACCCATTGAACCTTAGTGAAAACATGAATGTAGTTAAAAGTTAAAACTTTCCACATACCAAAATCGTCAAAATTCTATATACCGAAACCATGATATCACTTAGTCCTTATATCAATCATGAGCTCATGAATACTGTCAAACATTTATTTTTCTTCTTATCCCTTCATTATGAGCATATCATCTACTTTCTAAAATATTTGAATCACTTTTCATGGTTATATGTACCATAAAATTATTGAAAACCACAATATACTAATACAAAAAATATTCTAATACACCATAAAAGTACCTCAACAACATTATTCTTGAATATCCATACATAAACACTTCAGTCCATCCTCTTCAATGATTGTCCTGGAATAAGTCCTTCCTTGATTTAGAAGAAACTTTTTAGGTTAGGGCATTGAGTTGGGTAATTCCCATGTTCTCAAAAAATTAGACATTGATCTCCATAACAGTCTGTCACTCTATGACCCTTTTCGCCACACAGATAACATCTTCCCCTCCATTTGAGGTATTCCTCAAGGGCCTTATTCCCTTCTTTAGAATTCTCAATCTTCCTTTCTTTATGCTCCTCAACTTGCGAAAAAGCATAAAAGTCTACCTTCCTCTTATTTGATGATTTAGGCATACCACTAAATTTCACCTTGTTAATCATATAACGCGGTGACTGATTCAGCATAATCACAATATCTTTCTCTCTAGGAATTATGCAATTTTGTTGCTCATAGCCACCAATTTGTCCATTGGATTCAATGTTAACCTAATTCCATCATGTTCCCTCCATTGAATAAAACACAAAAAGAATTCTGTGAGAGGAAAAAATCATACAAGGAAATAACATAATCAAGGGAGAGTACCTTCGACATCTAACATCTTAGGTTTATTTATAATATCTTTACCGTAATTCTAGGACTATAACCTATATTTATACTTAACCTTAGGGACATCCCTAGAAATACCTTAGAAATATCTCTAGGGATCTCACTAATGTTTTCGCATCCTAGTTTCCAAAGGTTAACTAAACCTTTCCTCTGATACCAACTGTAGAGACCTGAAGCATGACGTACATTGGAATTACATTACTTTTTCAGAATACTTAATACATAACAAAAAACAGACACACAAGTATCGTAATAGTTTAGTGTCTTTGAATCTCGGAATATAATCTTCTAATTGTGGTGAAAGATCTTCAACATCTCCATTAATGATCTCCTTTTTTTTCATACCTAAAACAATTCTTTATATCCTGGGGAAAAGAAGAAATAAAAATGGTGAGCTCAAATGATCAGTAAGGGTAAACATGGATAAAATAAAACATACCATATACATTTGAACTTAAAAACATGAACATAATGTTTAAACATCAAAAGCTTGAGCAATAACATAAAACATGGATGTACGTAAGGCATAGATCATAAAGAAACATTAATAATGATAAAATAGCATGGGAATAAAACATGTAGTTGTGGAAACCATTAAGCACAGGATATGATTTCCATATTATCCAAGGCATTATTCCCAAGACCATCTTAGTGGAAAAAGTCCCTTTCTGAATCGAGTTCACTCCTCGTTCTAGTCCTGTATTACTGAACCGGTTTAACTTCCGTTCCAGCCATGTCTATCTCATGAGATATAAATCATTACCCAATGCATTGGAGGGAGATATAGGTCCCACCCATCTCATAATGAATCAATTCTTACTTGTTCCACAAAATAAACATACATCATTTATAAAAACCCTATAAATAAAATGGGTTTCCTAAACATCATCCCATTATCACATAATCCATATAAAAGAAATGGATATAATTTCATAATAAGAAAGGTGAAACCATGTAAATAATAGAGACATTATACTTGAAACATACACATATGAAATAATGTCATCTTAGATGAAAAATGGTTTTGATAAAACAATTGAAATGAATTCTTGAGGAAAATATCTTTTTTTTCAAAATCATTTTGTTTTTACAAAATGTCATGCAATTTTAAAAGAATGGTATTTGGTTGAAAATAGTCATGATATCATTTTTAGGAAGCTTCATGAAAACAAGGATTTATAAAACCGTAAAATTCCTTTCATGCTGTATACGTTAAAAAAACATTCTTCTCGTACATTTGTCGGAATAGTCAAAAAATACCTTGCAGGGTAAATAAAATAAAGATTCCTTCCATACCATGGGGTAAAAGTCAAAATGGGTGAAAAGGACTTTAAACATACATGAATACACTTTTATAAAACATGGACATGGATGATAGAAATAACCCCAATAAATACTTATGAATAATCAATCTCAAATAAAAATGAGATTTTCAAAATTATCCCTTACCTTAGGTCTGATATGCTTCGTATGTATCCAAACCTCCTCTTCTTTGAAGCGCCTCTTTGTGACCTCCTCTTAGGGCACTAAAATTGGTATTTGAAGAAGACCAGGACCTTTAGGATGTATCTAGGGAAGTGGGGAAGTGAAATGGGTAGAGTTTGGCTGACCTTCAAGGCTCAAAATAGTGTGAGGACGAGAGGGAGGAGTTTCCCTTTTATAAGGGAGGAGAGAGGCACCTTTGGAAATCATAAAAATATTAATTTATAATAAATCTAACCCCACTTAAAAACCTCCAAAAATGACTCATATTCGAATATTAGATGAGATAGGGTTGTAATCTCATCATCCAATAAAATTTAGACTTGTTAGGGAATTATTTTAAACATTATCAACTTGATTTATCCTTACTTAATCAATTTAATTTTATTTTTGGTAATAATATTCTAAATTTTAAATTATAACAAATAATTACTTATTTTTTGTGAATTTTTTATAATTTGATAAATTAAAACATTTTAGACAATTTAAATTTAAATTTATAATTTTTATACATTTTTGTGATTTTTAAACAATTTTATAATATGTTAGTTTTATAAAATAACAATAGTGTCAATTTTTACACTATTCAATTATTTGAATTTAAATAAAAATATATACAAAAGATATGTTCGAACTAAAAGCTTTAATAGATTTATAAAAGGTAATATGTTTCTAGAAAATTAGTTTAGTACATTAAATAGTTCATATAATATTTATTTTATTATTTTTAAAACCATTTATTTGGTTTATCTCTTAATAAAATAATTTCTACAACATATTTGTATAATTATTTAATATACTTATTTGTAGTATAAAAATTAAAACTAAAATCCTATGATAAAGATAAATCTATTAAATTTCACAATAATACTTTTACTCGAATTTATCATCTTAAAATCACAATATTTAAATTGTAATATTTATAAAATTATGAGGGTGACAACTTTGGCATCATTTAAAATAAAATAATATAAGTGTCATAATCACTTTTATAAGACTCCAAATGGTAATATATTATGTCATTGGATGATTATGGTGTATATATAAACTACCAATAAGTTTTGGTCAGGTTTGTGGGTCTTTTAATGGGTATTATTATTTCAAGAAAAACTATATTACTGATTTTTCACTTAATAAATAATTTCTCCATCATTAATGTATCACCATTAATGACAATTATTTAATCCCTAAAAATTTTAAATAAATTATCATGATGTAGATAATTTTTTTAGATTTTTGGAGACTATTCGTGTTCGATGTTTTATGATGTTTATCAGAAAATTAAAATTATTATACTTATAAGATTTAAGAGAGAGACATGTTGTCACTTTCTTTGGTTTTAATAATAATTAAATTATTTTCATGGTAAAAAGTCCATAAAATGAATCTAATACGACCCTTACGTGATATGGGTATACTTTTATCCATCCAATAGAATTTTGGCATGTGTCAGAGTAATTTTATAATATTATATTTACCCTTAATTACCCGATTGACCTTTAACTATGGTAAATAATATTTACCGTAGTTACTATTCATAATTCCCAAAAATATAAAGTAGCCTATTAACATAATTTGGACCCACTGATTCCAAATATGGAATCAATTTTTTCAAATTCAATACATAGAAGTTGCAGAAAATAAATTAAGATTAATCTCGTTGTCGAATGAAAACGGGTTTTTGTTTAAAACATTGCAAAAGATTGAATTGATTTAACCTATGAATTCAATGTAAAATCAATTCTAATGACATACATTATATTAAATTGTAAAAATATATTCTATTTATACTTTAAAACAATTAAATATTATAATTTAACCATATAAATTATTATGATGGAAAAAGTTGTTTTTAATTAAAATATATCGTGTTTTTCCTATTCATTAAAATATGAAAGTTATCAGAAAGATATCAAAACATTATCCAATGTAAATTTTTATATCCTGATTAAAAAGAAGAATTTTATTTTGTCAAATTGAACTTATAAACATTTCAAAAACTAGATTTAATGTGGGTGCGCCATCAAAAGGCGGCAAAACTGCATTTTTTTAAAAATACATATTTTACCTGAAAAATTTATTTTGTTTTTATAACATGTTCTAGAAAATGTGTAAGATGAAAAATATTGTTATAAAATTAAAAATTTAGTTAATACTATTCATAACGGCTAGTTCATAATAATATTATAATAATATATCGTTGTTTAGTAAAACCTGGTATTGCATACAACACATGCTATCGAGGAAGGTCGTGATTTCATGTAATGCAAGCCAAGTTAAGGTTGCTTGTTGTGCAAGAATCCTTTGTTGTTTCATATAACAAAATCCAACCATTTTTCATTTATACATATAATATATATATATATGTATATATACATTCAATATTGCGTAGAATGACTATTTTGAAACGAACATGAAATTGTGTGTAACACAATCTAAGAATAGTGTTGCGTATGCTGCAAGCTAATACGGTGTTACGTATAGCACAAGATAATCTTCTTGTAGCCTACAACACAAGACATCAATGAAATTAAAAGAATATTTTTCATAAAATCTCGGGGTGTTACATTTAAGGACTTTATGATCTCTTAAATTTTAATTTTTGATCTTCAAGCATGATAATTCATCATTGAATAAGAGATGATGGGAAAATTTATAGAAGCACAGCCAAATTATGAATTTTCTCATATGAAATGGAACGAAATCTTGTAAGTTCATTTTCTCATGAACTCATTATTTAATGTAAAATAATTACCTAAATGTGATAAAATGGATCTTTAAAGATAATTTAAATCTATTTACAAACCTTTTTTTTAATTAATAGTCTTCTCACAGCTCATAGATTTTTAGTTTTTTGGTCGTTAACTTTTATATGGCATTGTTTTCTATCTCGATCTATTATCATTTCAAAATTTATACCCCACATCCATGTATATATTTTAAAATATATCTATTATTTTCATATTTTGGAACCATATTATTTTTTATATTATATGACCATCATATTTTCATTTCCATATTTTTAATAGGATGCACTATTATACATTCTTTGGTTGTCAATTTTCAAAAAAAACTTAAAATGTTAAACCCTTAATTCTAAGGTTTAAGATAATATTGTGAGGGTATAATTTATATAAGGTTGTAGGGAGAACATGGAATCATTAATACTTAGTTTCAATGAATCAAAAGATTCATATATTTTTTAACATGAAATGAACATCTTCATCAGATTAGTGACATATTATAAAAATATTATTATTTAAATGTGATCTTGATATCTAATTGATGGTTTTGAGTATTAAAAAAATAATAAATTCATTTATACATATTAATACATGATAAAAAATATATTGAATAATTCTTATTAATTAATTACACAATTTAGAGGGATGTTATTTAACTCTTCATAAATGAAATTTGGTCAAAAAAATATTCTTATTATATTTGTATGCGGAAATAATAATTATCATAAAAAACAGTTATAAATTGTATATTAAAAGTTGAACGTTATTTTTTAAATAATTATATCTGAATTATCATATGATAAATTTTCATATTTTTAGGAACATGTTGACTTTTAATGAATAGTGAAAAATACCACTTTTGGTAACACTATCTTATATTTTTAGTTAAGAGTATTATTATGTTTTTAATTTGATATCAAGGTTAGAAAATTATTAATTGAATATATATTTTTTATTTAATACATAATAATTGGTATAATACTTGATTGTGGTATATGATCAAATTTGGGTATCAAAAAACATTTTTCATTAGTTTTTTTTTGAATTTATATTAATATTGATTTGAAAAACTTATATAAATATAATCAAAAATTTGAAGAAATTTTTTGAATCATGAGGTTAAAATATAGTAAATATTTACCTTTTTTCATTATAAAGATAAACCTCAGTAATTATTGTCGCATTGGTAATGGTAAATCGAGAAATTATGTTTAAAAATATGATAAAGGACAAAAAAATCCATATAATCAGACTTTAATCTATTTAATGAGTTGGGTTCTTCCAACCCCATCCATTATTGCAACTCATTTATTTTTTCCATTTTTCTTTGTTAATGAAGTATACATTATTTTAAGAAAACATAATGTAAGAAACGACACTTCATTGATATTAAATTTTCCATAAGGATAAAAAATTATGTCCCATTCTAAATATTTTTTATAAAAATAAATTGTTTTTTGTTATAGTAATTTATTTTATTTTTTGTGATGAAATAAAATCTGGTAATGCTTATTAAATATTGACTTAGTGTGTGTGCATGGAGTATAAAAATAAAGTACATAATTTTCAAAATTATATACATAATATATTCTAGGTGAGATAATGTATACCATATGTTTTAAATTAAATATAAAATATTATATATTTTTTACATGTTTCAACTATAATTAAATATTTTTCAGGTTGTTTTCAAATTCAAATTATTTGAATAGAACATGAAATGACATTAATATTATTTTATATTATGTATTATTTTTTTGAATTATATAATAATAAAAAAAATTAAAGAGTACAATGATGATGATAAATGGTAACAAATTTCATTCCATAGAAAATTATGACCCTATATTAATTTTATAAGAAAACTTAGTAGCCCTTTAATATTGATAAAGTGACTAAAATTTTTAAATAATTGTTTTAAACAAATGGGTTAATCAAAATTATAAGAAAACTTATGTATTCACTACTTTTACATGAGTTAGACACATATTATAATATAATATTTCATTTATTTTCAAACATTCCATTAATTATATTTTATAATACAAAATATTTAATAAATTATTTAAAATTCATAAAAAAAATATTTTAATCTATTTCATTGGTAAATGGTTTATAAGATTATTTTTTTTACATTTTTGGGTCGATTTTCATTTTATTGTGACATTCTCGACCTGTAATGTTTAAAAAACATTGATATTTTTATAATTATAAAAGTGGTAAAGAAGGTTTATACCAAATAGATTACGGTGAAATCCTAACATAAAATTATCCAAAAAAATTGTATGATAGTATTTTAACTAATACTGTAACGCCCCGACCCCAGTTACCCAGAGTCGGTGCATTATTATATAACAATGGCATGATCACAAGAAAGATCAAGTCTCGAAAGACCGATTAGTTTAGTAGCCTTGGAATAACTAGATACATTCATAAAGTTTACATTAAATCATAAAATGAAAACTATAACATTATAGTCTCCATAGTCCACACTCTTATCCCCTCATACTATCCCTATAGGTCATTCATAAAATACTTCATCACATCCTGGGAAAAATAAAACACAGAAAGGGGTGAGCTCAAATGTCCAGTAAGGATAACCAAATAGCAGAAACATTCATAAATAGGAATAAACATTTAAGGCAATGTATAACTAAAACAAAAGCCTTTTAAACTTTAACTTCAACATAATATAGAAGAAATAAAATGAAATAATTCTATTTAATTATTCATATGGATGTTATACTAATCAAATAATCACATGCAATATCAATAACCACTTTCATAATGATGGAATGCATAATACCAGACTATCATAACCACATAGCCAAGGCCTCGTGCCAAGACTAGAAATAAGATTTGTCAAGGCCTTGTGCCGAGACACTAGTTTGTCACATTAGACCTACCGATGCATCGAGGAGCTATAGCGGGCTCCACCCGTCACTTACTAAGTCCAATACATTCCAAATATAAAAGTTTGAAAAATAACATAAACATTTGTATTAAAACTAGCATACAAAATGTCAATACTTTATCCACAAACCATGAATGGTATAAAATAGCACATCCACAGTCAAACATAACTCATTTGATAGAATATGGAAGATTGTATTATATCAGATTAACCTCAATCGAGAATAATGATGGATATTGACATAGATGAAAATAATCATCCAAACTATTTGAGAGAAATATCACCATTTTTCTTGAAAACAATTAAAAGTATCACTATTTATCAAGAAGCCATTTTAAATATATATTTTTTAATATAAGTGTCCCATACCACTTTGAATCTTTAAAGATGAATTTTAATTTTAAAACATTAATGTCCATATAAATAAATCCTTAAAACCATTTTTAAAACATGGACATTAATGAGAAATATTTAGAAGAATAAGTCTTTAAAACATTTAAAAATGGTATTTTAGTTAGAGTTTCTAACCAAAAGAGAGATACTTGAATACAAATAATTGAGGTAATCAAAACATTGTAATATCAAGAGGATAAAGGGAATCATCATATACTATGTCAAAGTAAATTATATACACCACATAAAAGTGATTTCGTGAATAACAACAAAGAAGTCTAAATGGAATGTAAATTGACATGAATTCTCTTATAAAGACCATATCCTTCTGTTAAGGATAAATCAACGACATAATTATTTGTGAAAAATTTAAATACACTCAATATGATTGGATATTCAGTGTAAATCAATCAGAGTAAATTTACACATATTCTTGTAAAAAACACCAATGAATTGGATATTTAACTCAACAAATGGAGATTGAGTTAAAATTAAACTTATCAAGTTCAAATCGATGAATCGAGAATTTATAAATGGAGTGATTATGTGTACCAAAATTATATCCATAGAAAGGGGAGTGGAAATTATGACATAATCAAATGAATAGTGATTCTACACATAATCTTGGAGTAAAATAATCAATGAAGTCTGCGTAAAGCCGAATGAGTGGAAATTGAAATTTCAAATTCCCTTATCGATTAGGTAACTTAAGAAACATAAAACCATGAAAGAAGGATCATACAATGATGATGTAAATACCCATAAATTAACGTATATTACACAATGAATACAATCATGGGCAATACACATACACCACATGCAATAAATATATGGTGAACAATGGAATTCTCACGAAATTAAGAGTGAAATAAGAAACCCCTTACTTTGTACTTTTTCCTTGGTATACGGTAGGTTAAACTCCTGTATAATGGTGAAATAATTGTTCTTGAGTTATACAATAATTATTTACAATAATTTGATATCATATATGATCTTTTAACCTTGATTTGTTAATAATATCTCAGTATTATCGTCATTTCGGCTGTTAACTTACTCGATTTCCTTTATATTATTTGTTACGTAAGTCTTGTTTGTTATGGATAGGTTATATATTATTCATATACAGAATTATATCAAGTCCTTAAACATTATTTTTAATCATAAAATGAGAATTATACTTGAATGGATATGATGGAGAATGAATCTCATCGCGTTCGTGGAGACGGTAGTCTGTACGTACGCACGAGCAACAATATCATTCTTTTTATATTAAAATAATATATAATTGGATGGTATATCACATATACAGAATAATTATCATGTTATATTTATTATTTACATGAATTACACATCATTATTATACCCATCCAAATAATAATTTATTGAATGACTATTACACCACGACGTGGAGACGATAAGTCGTACGTACACACGTATGGTGACATGCCATTCAAAGGATGGATAGAATACTGAATATGGTTGTACCATATTTATAATAACATAAAATTATATAGAAGATAATGGAGTTATTATTTTATAATAGAAATAACAAAGAAAGAAGAATTTGACGATGAAAGGAACATGAAAGAGGGTGGTGAAAACATTACCTCTTATTCGGGTTCTTCCTTTTGATTTGATCAAAAGGGAACCTTACGTTGGCTTTTTGATCAAACTATGGCCTCTAAGTTGTATTGAGGGAAGTTGAGAGAGTATTTGGGCAGGGTTTGGACGAGTAAAAAGGCTTTGAATGTGTGAATTAGTGAGAAGTGGTGACGCCCTTTCATAAGAGGGGTGAGGGGCACCTTTGGAAAAGCTAAACATATTATTTTATAATAAATTCATATTTGGTTTCTAATGGCTCAAAAGTGGATTATTTAAAGGTTAAGGTGGGTATGGGTCTAAAACCACTCAACCAATATAATTTAGACAGGTTTGGGTCATTATATTAACCTTATCTTTAAGTATTAACTCATAGTTAATTAGTTTCACTTTTACAATGTCTCTTTGTATTTTTATATTATATGGTTAATAAACATACTATATACATCCAAGAGACCCCCAAGTGGTCCATTAATGATACAAATATCATTATATAAGTCTATTTTCCGAGCCTTAGATTTTTAGGAATTGAATATAAATTAATAATATAAAATTTGTTTTAAAAACACCTTTATGTCAATTTTGAAACTATTGGGTATATTGTTTTTGATAAATTCATAACAGCATTATAAAATCAAAAAAATTTATATAATCAATTCTAATATGTCATATTAACCTAGAAAATTATTGGAATTTATAAAAAGTCTCAAATTATATTTATTTTTATATTTATAATATTAACTATTTTAATATTTCATTAATTAGGTAATTACGGAATCACCATTGTGTCATAAATAAATTATATTATTTAATGACTAAAAATTATAAATAAAATTCCATTATGTAGGAAATATTTTTATCTTTCTAATGAATATTTAAAATCAAAATTATCTTATGTATAACCATATATTAAAAATGTTTTAGTAAATAACCTTTGATTTTAACTCTTTTAACTCTTCTTTGAATTAAATAATAAAAATTTTCCTAATCTAAAACAAGTGGACCTAAATGAAAATATTTTACTCTTAATGTTGTTTTTGGTCGAAATACACATGTCCAATAGAATTAGGACATGTGTTAGGTTAATATTAATATCAATTTTACCCTTAATTACCCTATTTACTTTTAACCGTGGTAAATAAAAGTAAAAAGCTACTATTCACCAAAAATTATTTTCATCTTATTGAACCAAATTTTACTCCATGATATTAACTGTGTCTCTTGAATTTTTGAAATTCCACTCACAGAAGCGGTAAAATTATGTTTTATGAAAAATTCAGTTTTTTAACTACCACTTAGTGGTTTCACTATTCATCAGAACATGAATGTTTCTAGAAAAATACAAAAAATTAGTCCTAATATATATTTGATATTATGAATTAAAAAATGATTTATATTTTACCAAATTCAAAACATATCAGTTGTATTAATTAATTTAAAAATTAATTCCCGTCGTCAAAACAAATAGCATGTTTTTAAGAGATAATAACTATCAAAAGATTGACACTTGTTTATGTCTGGTTTAAATGTGAAATTACATCCAATGACAAACATTGTATTAAATGGTAAAAATATATTCTAAATATACTTTATAACCACTCAAATTAATAATTTATCACTATTAATTATTTTGATTAAAAAAGTTGTTTTTAATTAAAATTTAGTAATTATCACTATTCATCAAAATATGAAAGTTACCTGAAAAGTACCAAAATTTCACCCTAGGCTAATTTCAATATTCCGAATCCAAAAATGAAGTCCATTTTGAATGATAAAGTGTATAAAATTTGAAAAAGTAGCTATTTCTATTCATAACGGCTAGTTTGATTGGTTGTGGTGTGTTAGAACTTGAAGTTGCATACAACACACACTACTGTATTATTCAGAGAGAATCGTACCGTGGAAGATTGGGGTGTTACATTATCCCCTCCTTCAATAAATTTCGTCCTCGCAATTTTTAAAATTGGGCTTGGGAATATAATGGAAAGTCCCTCATCGGAAAAAGAGTCAATAATACTATCACATTAAAAGAAAGAAACAGAAGTACAAAGGTCACCCGAAATAACCCATAATAGGATTCCATGTAAGAAAACATGAATATGGATGATAAACTATGTGTTAAGTTCTGATGGAGAGAGATAAAAAACATGATCGGGAGAAAGTTAACAATAATAAAATCACAAACTTGTGTTGGGACAAATGGTCATTAGTCTCCCAGTAGGAAAAGTAAATAGACAACATTTTTTTGTTTTAAATTACATTACATAAGGACGAGGAATTCATTTATGATATTGACTAAGAACATAAAGAGATATACTTACTTTTTAACTAGAGTTTCATTCTTTAATATATTTTTACCACTAACTCTTTTTTTTTGAACAATGAGTATTCAAGAAGACTTGGTCACAATGGAAGAGCTCGAATAATCTTCTATATAAATACATGATCCACGTAGGATAAATTATATATTTACCATTCCTTTAGAGATTAATCAAAACCAAAATGGTTAGTATAATATCTGATGATCCCCCAAATGGATATTCCATTAAAGAAAAAAACCACTAATCTTATTTTCTAAAACTAAACCATCAACACCCCAATGATAAATAAATACCATTCAATAATCAATTTTCCTTAAAATCCTTCAATATAATCCAAACTAATATTGAAACCCAAAAATTATAAGAATGTAGTCTTCCAAGTTAAATTGTATCTCCAAATAACATTAATTACTCTTAATGTCACATACTGAAATGTAATTAACCTAATCATTTCCATAAATAACCCCAATAACTATAAATTTACAATAAAAACATAGATAAAAATCCACCATTAATCCTCAAATGAAATCCCATACTATTCTATTTTCCTTGGGCATATAGTGTTCACAACAAAGCGAACGACTTCCCAAATAACATTTATCACTTAATCACCAAATCAGTTTCCTATACTAAGGGTATTCATTTGATAAGAGATAAGATCCCAAATCAAATTATTATTGATCAGTAAAATAATTTAACTAAAAATAATAGTCACACTAACAAGGGACTTCACGGAGTACAGTGGTAGGCGATAAATCCCAATCACACTTTGGTTGTGGGTTCGATTCACACATCTTTGTCCGACGCGACGGGTTGTGTCACTGTCTGCGTGTTGTCCTTTTTCAAAAAATATATTTTATAACTTTACCAAAATGAGATAAATTCTTCAAAATAACCATAACATAATTTAACCACAAATCTTATCTCATACCTTGCATTTTCATCCCAAATTATAATAACTTATAACTTCCTCAAACCTAACGACCATATAAAACCCAATGGTTATATATAACAATATCCACAAGAGAAAAGATAATTAATCCTCAAATATCATTCTCACATGGAAAACTGCAGGGTTAAAAATAAAAGAGAAAATTATTCCAAAGTAAACCCATCAACAAGGAGCACTAATACTTTTTAAACATTTTTCCAACCATTTATTTCCACATAGCTTCTTCTTTGACAATGAAAATATCCTATAGAATAGGGAATTCACTCGGGTAATGGCCATGTCCCCTACATTTACAGAAACTGACTATAAATGGATTCTTGGGACCATTTTTATCTTCCTCCATAGTACTCTTCATTTTTCTTCGGAAATTCTTCACTTTATGTCCTTCCTTCTCACACATAAAGCATTTCTTGGTCCCATTTAGACACTTTCCTGGGTGTCTCCTTCCACATTTCCTGCATGATGGAAATTGAGGATTCCTTTCTCCATGGTCTCCACTGCTGGAGCTCTTATCATTCATCACCTTTCTTTTCTTTGTTGAGTACAAGAATTGGTTAATATATATATTGTTGATCATATTTTTGGAAAATTGATTTGGCATGAAGACGATATCTTTTACGCCTATCAACATTCCATTTTGTTGCTCATTGCCACCACTGTTCCCAACTTGTACATCATTCTCAAAGTCAATATGACTTCCTTGTAATCCAGCCATTGACTAAAACAAGAAAGCATTATATGAGTAATAGTAGTCATAAAATCATTTATAGAATATCATGTCACCATATTCTTAATTTGAAACACATTAGGATTAAACAGGGTCATTTACTCTCAACTTATATATAATATTTCAAATCGGTTGGTAAAGAAAATGTAAATTATCCTAAGCATATCCCCCGGGACTATTGTAACCAAGAGTGTAGTAAGGCCCGTTGTTGTACACCAGTTCCCGTTTGAGTCTAGCTCAAAGTGGTGTTTTTGGGGTTTACCCCTAGGTACATATGTGCCAGAGCCACCTCTACCTGCTCGTATCTAGACAGGGATGTATTTCTCGGAAAACTCACAAAATCTCTACATTACCAAAATTCTAGGAAGTTCTTCTATACTAATCCTCAAATTTCATCTTAGGTCTACGTGCTCTAATCATATTTTATCTAAATCTAGCTTCAAAGGTTTGTACTATACTTTCTCTGATACCAACTGTAATTCCCTGACCCTAGTTACCCAGAGTCGGTGCATTATTACATAACATTGGCATGATCACAAGAAATATCAAGTCCCGAAAGACCGATTAGTTTAGTATCCTTGGAATAACTAGATACATTCATAAAGTTTACATTACATCATAAAATGAAAACTACAACATTATAGTCTTCATAGTCCACACTCTTATCCCCTCATACTATCCATACAGGTCATTCATAAAATACTTCCTCACATCCTGTGAAAAATAAAACATAGAATGGGGTGAGATCAAATGCCCCGTAAGGATAACAATATAGCAGAAACTTTCAAAAATAGGAATAAACTTTTAAGGCAATCTATAACTAAAAAAAAGTCTTTTACACTTGAACTTCAACATAATATGGAAGAAATAAAATGAAATAATTCCATTTACTTATTCACATGGATACTCTAGTAATCGAATAATCACATGAAATATCAATAACCACTTTCATAATGATGGAATGCATAATGCCAAACTATCATAACCACATAGCCAAGGCCTCGTACCAAGACTACAAATAAGATTTTGTCAAAGCCTTGTGCCAAGACACTAGTTTGTCTAATGAGACCTACCGATGCATCGAGGATCTATAGCGGGCTCCACCTGCCACTTACTAAGTCCAATGCATTCCTCATATGAAAAGTTTGAAGCATAACATAAACATTCGTATTAAAACTAGCATACGAAATGTCAGTAATTTATTCATAAACCATGAATGGTATAAAAATAGCACATCCACAGTCAAACATAACTCATTTGATACAATATGAAAGATTTTCTTGTATCAGATTAACCTCAATCGAGAATAATAAAGGATATTAACATCCATGAAAATAATCCTCAAAACTATTTGAGAGAAATATCACCCTTTTTCTTGAAAACAATTAAAAGTATCACTATTTATCAAGATTCCATTTTAAATATATTTTTGAATCAAAGTGTCCCATACCACTTTGAAACGTTAAAGATGAATTTTAATTTTAAAACATTAATTTACATATAAATAAATCCTTAAAAACATTTTTAAAACATGGACATTAGTGATAAATATTTAGAAGAAAAAGTCTTTAAAACATTTAAAAATGGTATTTTAGTTAGAGTTTCTAACAAAAAAAAGTGATACTTGAATATAAATAATTTAGGAAATCAAAACATTATAATATCATGAGAATAAAGGGATTCATGATATACTATGTCAAATTACATTATATACACCACATAAAAGTGATTTCATGTATAACAACAAAGAAGTCTCAACGGAATGTAAATTGAGTTGAATTCTCTTATAAACACCATATCCTTCGGTTAAGGATAAATCAATGACATAATTATGTGTGAAAAATTTAAATACACTCAATATGATTGGATATTCAGTGTAAACCAATCAGAGTAAATTCACACATATTCTTGTAAAAACAACACCAATGAATTGGATATTTAACTCAACAAATGGAGATTGAGTTAAAATTACACTTATCAAGTTCAAAGCGATGACATGAGAATTTATCAATGGAGTGATTATCTATACAAAAAGTATATCCACATAAAGGGGAGTGTAAATTATGACATAATCAAATGAATAGTGATTCTACACATAATCTTCGAGTAAAATAATCAATGAAGTATGCGTAAAGCTGAATGTGTGGAAATTGAAATTTCAAATTCCCTTATCGATTAGGTAACTTAAGAAACATATAACCATGAAAGAAGGATCATAAAATGATGATGTAAATACCCATAAATTAATTTATATTACAAAATGAATACAATCATGGTCAATACACATACACCACATGCGATAAATAAGTGGTGAACAATGGAATTCTCAAGAAGTTAAGAGTGAGATAAGAAACCCCTTAATTTGTACCTTTTCCTTGGTCGCATTTGGTTAACCTCCTGTATAATGGGTAAATAATTGTTATTTAATTATACAAGAATAATTTACATTAATATGATATCATATATGATCTTTTATGATTGATTTCTTAATAATATCTTAGTATTATCGTCATTTCAGCTATTAACTTACTCGATTTCCTTTATATTATTTGTTACGTAAGCCGTGTTTGTTAGGGATAGGTTGTATCTTATTCAGATCCAGAATTATATCAAGTCCTTAAACATTATTTTTAATCATCAAATGAGAATTATACTTGAATGGATATGATGGAGAATGAATCTCATCGCGTTCCTGGAGACGGTAGTCCGTACGTATGCACGAGCGACAATATCATTCTTTTGATTTAAAAATAATATATAATTGGATAGTATATCATATAGAGAGAATAATTATCATGTTATATTTATTATTTACATGAATTACACATCATTATTATACCCATCCAAATAATAATTTATTGAATGACAATTACACCACGACGTGGAGACGGTAAGCCGTACGTACG
Organism: Viscum album; assembly: GCA_963277665.1. NCBI lineage: Eukaryota > Viridiplantae > Streptophyta > Magnoliopsida > Santalales > Viscaceae > Viscum > Viscum album. Next base: position 1,871,693,214 of record OY728120.1, on the reverse strand, counting down.
CACGTATGGTGACATGCCATTCAAAGGATTGATAGAATAATGAATATGGTTGTACCATATTTATAATAACATAACAATATATAGAATATACTGGAGTTATTATTTTAGAATATAAATAACAAATAATGAAGAATTTGAAGAAGAAAGGAACTTGAAAGAGGGTGGTGAAAACATTACCTCTTCTTCGGGTTCTTCCTTTCGATTTGATCAAAAGGGAACCATAGGTTGGCTTTATGATCACAATAAGGCCTCTAAGATGTATTGAGGGATGTTTAGATAGTATTTGGTCAGGTTTTGGCCGAGCCAAAAGGCTTTGAATGTGTGAATTAGTTATAAGGGGGGTTCCCTTTTATAAGAGGGGTGAGGGGCACCTTTCGAAAAGCAAGAAATATTATTTTATATTAAATTCATATTCGGTTTATAATGGCTCCAAAGTAAATTATTTAAATTTTAAGGTGGGTATGGGTCGAAAACCACTCAACCAATATAATTTAGACAGGTTTGGGTCATTATATTAAACTTATCTTTAAGTATTAACTCTTAGTTAATTAGTTTCACTTTTACAATGTCTCTTTGTATTTTTATATTATATGGTTAATAAAAATACTATATACATCCTAGTGACCCACAAGTGGTCCATTATGGATACACCTATCATGATATAAGTCTCTTGGACAAACCATATATTTTTAGGAATTGAATATAAATTAATATTTTAATATTTTTTTTAAAAACTCCTTTATGTCAATTTTGACACTATTGGGTATTTTGTTTTTGATAAATTTATAACAGCATTATTACATAGAAAAAAATTTATATAATAAATCATAATATGTCATATTAACCTAGAAAATTATTGTAATTCATCAAAAGTCTCAAATTACATTTATTTTGATATTTATAATATCAACTATTTTAATATTTCATTAATTAGGTAATTACAGCATCACCATTGTGTCATAAATAAATTAGATTATTTAATGTCTAAAAATTATAAATAAAATACCATTATGTATGAAATATGTTTATATTTCTAATTAATATTTAAAATCTAATTTATCTTATGTATAACCCTATATTAAAAATGTTTTAGTAAATAAACTTTGATTTTAACTCTTTTAACTCTTCTTTGAATTAAATAATAATAATTGTCCTAATCTAAAAAAAGTTGACCTAAATGATAATATTTTACTCTTAAGGTTGTTTTTGGTTTAAATACACATGTTCAATAGAATTAGGACATGTGTTAGGGTAATATTAATATCATTTTTACCCTTAATTACCCTATTTACTTTTAACCGTGGTAAATAAAAGTAAAAAGCTACTATTCACCAAAAATTATTTTCATCTTATTGAACCAAATTTTACTCCATGATATTAATTGTGTCTCTTGAATTTTTGAAATTCCACTCACAGAAGCGGTAAAATTATGTTTTATGAAAAATTCAGTTTTTTAGCTACCACTTTGTGGTTTCACTATTCATCAAAAAATAAAAGTTTCCAGAAAACTACAAAAAAATTGGCCTAATCTATATTTGATATTATGAATTAAAAAATGATTTCTATTTTACCAAATTCAAAACATATCAGTTTCATTAATTAATTTAAAAATTAATTCCCGCCGTCAAAACAAATAGCATGTTTTTAAGAGATAATAACTATCAAAAGATTGACACTTGTTTATGTCTGGTTTAAATGTGAAATTACATCCAATGACCAACATTGTATTAAATGGTAAAAATATATTCAAAATATACTTTAGAACCACTCAAATTAATAATTTATCACTACTAATTATTTCGATTAAAGAAGTTGTTTTTAATTAAAATTTAGTAATTATCACAATTCATCAAAATATGAAAGTTATCCGAAAAGTACCAAAATTTCACCCTAGGCTAATTTCAATATTTCGAATCCAAAAATTAAGTCCATTTTGAATGATAAAATGTATAAAATTTCAAAAAGTATATATTACTATTCATAATGGCTAGTTTGATTGGTTGTGGTGTGTTGGAACTTGAAGTTTCATACAACACACACTACTGTATTATTCAGAGAGCACCGTACCGTGGAAGATTGTGGTGTTACATTATCCCCTCCTTCAATAAATTGCGTCCTCGCAATTTTTAAAATTGGTCTTGGGAATATAATGGAAAGTCCCACATCGGAAAAAGAGTCAATAAAACTATCACTTTAAAAGAAAGAAAGAGAAGTACAAAGGTCACCCGAGATAACCCATACTAGGAATCTATGTAGGAAAACATGGATATGGATGATAAAATATGTGTTATGTTCTAATGGAGAGAGATAAAAAACATGATTAAGAGAAAGTTAACAATAATAAAATCACAAACTTCTCTTGGGACAAACGGTCATTAGTCTCCCAGTAGGAAAAGTAAACAGACAACATTTTTTTGTTTTAAATTACATTACATAGGGACGAGGAATTCATTTATGATATTGAGTAAGAACACCAAGAGATATACTTACTTTTTAACTAGAGTTTCATTCTTTAATATATTTTTACCACTAACTCTTTTTTTTTTGAACAATGAGTATTCAAGAAGACGTGGGCACAATGGAAGAGCTCGAATAAACTTCTATATAAATACATGATCCACGTAGGATAAATTATATATTTACGTTGTCTTTAGAGATTAATCAAAACCAAAATGGTTAGTATAATATCTGATGATCCCCCAAATGTATATTCCATTAGAGAAAAAACCACTAATCTTAATTTCTAAAACTAAACCATCAACACCCCAATGATAAATAAATAACATTCAATAATCAATTTTCCTTAAAATCCTTCAATATAATCCAAACTAATATTGAAACCCAAAACTTATATGAATGTAGTCTTCCATGTTAAATTGTGTCTCCAAATAATATTAATTACTCTTAAAGTCACATACTTAAATGTAATTAACCTAATCATTTCCATAAATAACACAAATAACTATAAATCCGCAATAAAAACATAGATAAAAATCCACCATTACTCCTCAAATGAAATCCCATACTATTCTATTTTCCTTGGGCATATAGTGTTCACAACAAATCGAACCACTTCCAAAATAACATTTATCACTTAATCACCAAATCAGTTTCCAATACTAAGGGTATTCATTTGATAAGACATAAGATCCCAAATCAAAATTATTATTGATCATTAAAATCATTTAACTAAAAATAATAGTCACACTAACCAGGGACGTCACGTAGTCCAGTGGTAGGCGATAAATCCCAATCGCACTTTGGTTGTGGGTTCGATTCCCACAGCTTTGTCCAACGCGACGGGTTGTCTCATTGTCTGCGTGTTGTCCTTTTTCAAAAAATATATTTTATAAATTTACCAAAATGAGATAAATTCTTCAAAATAACCATAACATAATTTCACCACAAATCTTATCTCATACCTTGCATTTTCATCCCAAATTATAATAACTTATAACTGCCTCAAACACAATGACCATATAAAAACCAATGGTTATTTATAACTATATCCACAAGAGAAAAGATAATTAATCCTCAAATATAATTCTCACATGGAAAACTGCAGGGTTAAAAATATAAGAGAAAATTATTCCAAAGTAAACCCATCAACATGGATCACTAATACTTTTTAAACATTTTTCCAACCATTTATTTCCATATAGCTTCTTCTTTGACCAAGAAAATATCCTATAGAATAGGGAATTCACTCGGGTAATGGCCAGGTCCCCTACATTTACGGAAAATGAATGTAAATTGATTCTTGGGACCATTTTTATCTTCTTCCATAGTACTATTCATTTTTCTTCGGCAATTCTTCACTTTATGTCCTTCCTTCTCGCACGTAAAGCATTTCTTGGTCCCATTTAGACACTTTCTTGGGTGTCTCCTTCCACATTTTCTGCATGATAGAAATTGAAGATTCCTTTCTCCATGGTCTCCACTGCTGGAGCTCTTATAATTCATCACCTTTATTTTATTTTTTGAGTCCAGGAATTGGTTAATATATATATTATTGATCATATTTTTGGAAAATTGACTTTTCATGAAGACGATAACTTTTACTCCTATCAACATTCCATTTTTTTGCTCATTGCCACCATCGTTCCCACCTTTTACATCATTCTCAAAGTCAATATGACTTCCTTGTAATCCAGACATTGACTAAAACTAGAAAGCATTGTATGAGTAACAGTAGTCATAAAATCATTTAGAGAATATCATGTCACCATATTCTTAATTTGAAACACATTAGGATTAAACAAGGTCATTTAATCTCAACTTATATATAATATTTCAAATCGGTTTGTAAAGAAAATGTAAATTATCCTAAGCATATCCCCCGGGACTGTTGTAACCAAGAGTACAGTAAGGCTTGTTGTCGTACACCAGTTTCCATTCGAGTCTAGCTCAAAGCGTTGTTTTTGGGGTTTACCCCTAGGTACATATGTTCCAGAGCCGCCTCTACCTGCTCGTATCCAGACAAGGATGTATTTCTCAGAAAACTCAAAAAATCTCTACAATACCAAAATTCTAGGAAGTTCTTGTATAATAATCCTCAAATTTCATCTTAGGTCTACATGCTCTAATCAGATTTTATCTAAATCTAGCTTCCAAGGTTTGTACTAAACTTTCTCTGATACCAACTGTAATTCCCTGACCCCAGTTACCCAGATTCGGTGCATTATTACATAACATTGTCATGATCACAAGAAATATCATGTCTTGAAAGACCGATTAGTTTTGTAGCCTTGGAATAACTAGATACATTCATAATGTTTACATTACATCATAAAATGAAAACTACAACATTATAGTCTCCATAGTACACACTCTTATCACCTCATACTATCCCTACAGGTCATTCATAAAATACTTCTTCACATCCTGGGAAAAATAAAACATAGAAAGGGGTGAGATCAAATGCCTCGTAAGGATAAAAATATAGGAGAAAATTTCAAAAATAGGAATAAACATTTAAGGCAATGTATAACTAAAAAAAGCCTTTTACACTTGAACTTCAACATAATATGGCAGAAATAAAATGAAATAATTCCATTTACTTATTCACATGGATATTCTAGTAATCGAATAATCACATGCAATATCAATAACCACTTTCATAATGATGGAATGAATAATTCCAAACTATCATAACCACATAGCCAAGGCCTCATGCCAAGACTAAAAATAAGATTTTGTCAAAGCCTTATGCCAAGACACTAGTTTGTCTCATGAGACCTACCGATGCATCGAGGAGCTATAGCAGGCTCCACCTATCACATGCTAAGTCCAACGCATTCATCATATGAAAAGTTTGAAACATAACATAAACATTCGTATTAAAACTAGCATACAAAATGTCAATAATTTATCCACAAACCATGAATGGTATAAAAATAGCACATCCACAGTCAAACATAACTCATTTGATACAATATAAAAGATTTTATTGTATTAGATTAACCTCAATCGAGAATAATAAAGGATATTAACATACATGAAAATAATCATCAAAACTATTTGAGAGAAATATCACCCTTTTTCTTGAAAACAATTAAAAGTATCACTATTTATCAAGAATCCATTTTAAATATAATTTTGAATCAAAGTGTCCCATACCACTTTGAAACTTTAAAGATGAATTTTAATTTTAAAACATTAATTTCCATATAAATAAATCCTCAAAACCATTTTTAAAACATGTTAATTAGTGATAAACATTTAGAAGAAAAAGTCTTTAAAACATTTAAAAATGGAATTTTAGTTAGAGTTTCTAACCAAAAGAGAGATACTTGAATATAAATAATTGAGGTAATCAAAACGTTGTAATATCATGAGAATAAAGGGATTCATGATATACTATGTCAAATTACATTATATACACCACATAAAAGTGATTTCGTGTATAACAACAATGAAGTCTCAACGGAATGTAAATTGAGTTGAATTCTCTTATAAAGACCATATCCTTCGGTTAAGGATAAATCAACGACATAATTATGTGTGAAAAATTTAAATACAGTAAATATGATTGGATATTCAGTGTAAATCAATCAGAGTAAATTCACACATATTCTTGTAAAAACAACACCAATGAATTGGATATTTAACTCAACAAATGGAGATTGAGTTAAAATTACACTTATCAAGTTCAAATCGATGACTTGAGAATTTATCAATGGAGTGATTATGTGTACCAAAAGTATATCCACAGAAAGGGGAGTGGAAATTATGACATAATCAAATGAATAGTGATTATACACATAATCTTCGAGTAAAATAATCAATGAAGAATGCGTAAAGCTGAATGTGTGGAAATTGAAATTTCAAATCCCCGTATAGATTAGGTAACTTAAGAAACATATAACCATGAAAGAAGGATCACAAAATGATGATGTAAATACGCATAAATTAATGTATATTACACAATGAATACAATCATGGTCAATACACATACACCACATGTGATAAATAAGTGGTGAACAATGGAATTCTCATGAAATTAAGAGTGAGATAAGAAACCCACTAATTTGTACTTTTTCCTTGGTAGCATTTGGTTAACCTCATGTATAACGGTGAAATAATTGTTATTGAATTATACAAGAATAATTTACATTAATATGATATCATATATGATCTTTTAATATTGATTTGTTAATAATATCTTAGTATTATCGTCATTTCGGCTGTTAACTTACCCGATTTCCTTTATATTATTTGTTATGTAAGCCGTGTTTGTTAGGGATAGGTTGTATCTTATTCAGATCCAGAATTATATCAAGTCCTTAAACTTTATTTTAATCATCAAATGATAATTATACTTGAATGGATATGATGGAGAATGAATCTCATCGTGTTCGTGGAGACGGTAGTCCGTACGTATGCACGAGCGACAATATCATTCTTTTGATTTCAAAATAATATATAATTGGATTTTATATCATATAGACAGAATAATTATCATGTTATATTTATTATTTACATGAATTACACATCATTATTATACCCATCCAAATAATAATTTATTGAATGACAATTACACCACGACGTGGAGACGGTAAGCCGTACGTACGCACGTATGGTGACATGTCATTCAAAGGATTGATAGAATACTGAATATGGTTGTACCATATTTATAATAACATAACAGTATATTGAAGATACTGGAGTTATTATTTTAGAATATAAATTACAAAGAAAAAAGAATTTGAAGAAGAAAGGAACCTGAAAGAGGGTGGTGAAAACATTACCTCTTCTTTGGGTTCTTCCTTTCGATTTGATCAAAATGGCTCCATAGGTTGGCTTTATGATCAAAATAAGGCCTCTAAGTTGTATTGAGGGATGTTTAGAAAGTATTTTTGCAGGTTTTGGCTGAGCCAAAGGGCTTTGAATGTGTGAATTAGTGAGAAGGGGGGGGGTTCCCTTTTATAAGAGGGGTGAGGGGCACCTTTCGAAAAGCTAAAAATATTATTTTATAATAAATCCTTATTCGGTTTATAATGACTCCAAAGTGGATTATTTAAATTTTAAGGTGGGTATGGGTCGAAAACCACTCAAAAAATATAATTTATCCAGGTTTGGTTCATTATATTAAACTTATCTTAAGTATTAACTCTTAGTTAATTAGTTTCACTTTTACAATATATCTTTGTATTTTTATATTATATGGTTAATAAAAATACTATATACATCCAAGAGACCCCCAAGTGGTCCATTAATGACACACCTATCATGATATAAGTCTCTTGGCCGAACCATAGATTTTTAGGAATTGAATATAAATTAATAATATAATATTTGTTTTAAAAACTCCTTTATGTCAATTTTTACACTATTGGGTATTTTGTTTTTGATAAATTCATAACAGCATTATTACTTCGAAAACAATTTATATAATCAATCCTAATATGTCATATTAACCTAGAAAATTCGTGGAATTCCTAAAAAGTCTCAAATTGCATTTATTTTGTTATTTATAATTTCAATTATTCTTATATTTCATTAATTAGGTAATTACTGCGTCACCATTGTGTCATAAATAAATTACATTATATAATGTATAAAAATTATAAATAAAATGTCATTATGTAGGAAATATTTTTATATTTCTAATGAATATTTAGAATCGAATTTATCTTATGTATAAACGTATATTAAAAATGTTTTAGTAAATCAACTTTGATTTTAACTCTTTTAACTCTTCTTTGAATTAAATAATAATAAATGTCCTAATCTAATACAAGTGGACCTAAATGATAATATTTTACTTCTAAGGTTGTTTTTGGTCAAGATACACATGTCCAATAGAATTAGGACATGTTTTAGGGTAATATTAATATCATTTTACCCATAATTACCCTATTTACTTTTCACTATGGTAAATAAAAGTAAAAAGTTACTATTCAAAAAAAATTATTTTCATCTCATTGAACCACATTTTACTCCTTGATATTAATTGTGTCTCTCGGATTTTCGAAATTCCACTCACAGAAGTGGTAAAATTATGTTTTATGAAAAATTCAGTTTTTTAACTACCACTTAGTGGTTTCACTATTCATAAAAAAATGAAAGTTTCCAAAAATATACCAAAAATTAGGCCTAAGCTATATTTGATAATATGAATTAAAAAATGAAGTCTATTTTACCAAGTTCAAAACATATCAGTTGCATTAATTAATTTAAAAATTAATTCCCATCTTCAAAACAAATAGCATGTTTTTAAGGGATTATAACTATCAAAAGATTGACACTTGTTTATGTCTAGTTTAAATGTGAAATTACATCCAATGACCAAAATTATATTATATTGTAAAAATATATTATAAATATACTTTAAAACCGCTCAAATTAATAATTTATCACTATTAATTATTTCGATTAAAATAGTTGTTTTTAATTAAAAATTAGTAATTTTCAATATTCATCAAAATATGAATGTTATCCGAAAAGTAATAAAATTTCACCATAGGCTAATTTCGATATTCCGAATCCAAAAATGAAGTCCATTTTGATTGATAAAATGTATAAAATTTCAGAAAGTAGGTATTTCTATTCATAACGGCTAGTTTGATTGGTTGTGGTGTGTTAGAACTTGAAGATGCGTACAACACACACTGCTGTATTATTCAGAGAGAAGCGTATCGTGGGGGATTGGGGTGTTATAAACACTCATCATATTATTTAATTATATCAATTTCAGGAATCATGAAAATGAAGATTAATTTATATAATTTTAATACGTTAATTAATTTAAAGAGTGTCATATTCTCACTTGTTAAGGGGAACCTTTTATCCTCTCTTAGTCACTATTATTTAGTAATATTGATCATAAAATCTCTAAAATAATAACTTCCTGACATATACTATCTCATATTATATTATATTATCTTAAAAAAATTCCATCCTATGAAGGATTAATGTGCATGCCTATTGAGATTTTTCAATGAAGTGGTACAAATCTTAATTGAGAATTATTAATTTTATTTCACCATCTACATCCTATAATAATAGTTTTTAGATAATAAACTAAAATATTCAGTGTATTAAATATATTTATTCCTTATTATGTTAAGGTAACACCCATTAACAACTTTATTTATATCCATTGTAAACAGATAACGTCGCTCATGTGTATGTGATGACTACTACGAAGATGATGTGATATGATTCATTTTTCATTTAAACCATTCATAGATGTTACTAGGGAAATATATAATAAATATCTATAACATAATAATAATTATATAATGGATAAATATTATTTACCTTTATTTTATTCCGTCTATAAAAATTTAAAAAAATAAACCATGTGTGTGTACAACCTACTATCTCTATAAATGGTATAATTAATTTTTCTACCTCTAACATTTATGGATTAATCTATATATATATGAGGAATATAAATTATACTTAAACAATATATAATAGTATGTATATGAATTAACAATTATCATTGTAAAAGAACTATAAATACCACACATAAATTCCCATGAAAAATAATAGATTTAGCACCCAAAAACAATAATCATAAAAAGGAACTATTAATAAACATTGTTAGTATTTTTTAAAGAGATTATATATATTATATTATAATTATTTAAATCTCTAAATTTTATAATAATAACAAATTTAAATTTGTTTTACTATAGTTCAATGTTCATTCAAATAAATTTCATATTAAGGTAAGGGTTTTATTCTTCAATATCATTTCAATTAGATTGTTAATGCTTGAATTTTTATTGAAGAAACTTTTTCAATAATATCATGATAAATAACATTCATTTTATTCTCCAATATTAATTTCTTTTCAATACCTGATTTACATTCAATTTTATAAAATTATATTCAAATGGTAGAGAATGTATTTTTTATTAAAAATTGACATTATTTCTATTTTTATACATTTTCATCCATATCAATTATTTCTAAAAAAATAAATTATTTTTTAATTTTAGCTTATGATTTTTTAAATAAATTTTTACACATTACGAAATTTTTAATAAATTTTATACAATGAATCTTATTATATTTTCTAAATAATGTAGGTAAGACTTTTTACCAAAAATTTCAATGAAATCTTTATTTTAATGTGAATTACTTGAAGTGAATTTCGCAAATTATGACTACAATAAGATTTGAATTTTTTTTTAATTTTCAAAATATTATTTTGACGATATTATTTTCCATTATATTTGGGATATTTTAAGATTTTAAATATTTTTTTAAATGAATAGTGAAGTTTCATCACAGAATATTTCTAGGGATTTTTTGAAGTCAATTTCATTTACGATAACACCTATTGATGTGACTTATGATTTACTAAGAACATTATATGAGGATACAATACATGTTATTTATATGATTGTTTTATGACTATGATGATGAAATGTTTATGGAACCAATTGATTTTATATAGGTTCTGAAAATTTAAAATTTTGAACTACTTATAGATCCAAATTTTTTTCTACAGGTTACGATATATGATGAATGCTTTATGATATTTTAGAACACATATGTTTTGATTTTGATTATCTAGTGGTTTGGGTTAGGATTATTTTCCCTAATAATTTGTTGTTAGATGATTAATATTCAATTTTCTCAAAGGGCGAGTGGGAGATTATCCTAATCCTGAAAATAGGGTATATTTGATTTTATCCAAACCCAATAAGAGGGTTCTCTGGAGGTTATCCCTTGGTCGAAGTAGTTAAGTGGGAAGTTATCTCGAGCCTAACATGTAATGAATTCCTTTGGGGTATCCCTGATAACAGATACCTATTATTATTAATTTTCTATACATTATTCCACTATTTTGTTTGAAATATATTATTCAACTGTTATACTGTGATTGATCATGTTATTTGATCTATTTATGAATCATTTCTTCTGAACTACCATGCTTTCTTCCATGACTCATGTTTATTTTCAATCATTTTTTGGGTATTATATTCAACATTAATCTAGGGTTCTTCATAACATTATGTTACTATTATGTTTAAATGATCATTATGTCTCAAATGTTTACCATCATTGAGAAACTATTCATACCCTTTATTATATTTTTATTTCCCATGGATATAGAGAAATGTATTTAGTAAGTTTTCTCTAGGAATGGTTCTAGTTATAATGAACTAAGTCAAAGGTGATGTCGACATTTTACAATCTAGTTCTTTCTGTAACTAATTTTCCAAAGACACTAAAACATTATTCATGTATGATGGGTTATAAAATTATATTTGGATTATTCATATAATAATATTTGATATTTTGTAAGATAATTATTGATCCCTACAGATAATTTTATCATTTATTCAGTGTGCCTACATTAAACTATATGGTTTATCCCATATAATAGTATGGTGGAAACATATCTAAATAATTCATAATTTTTAGGCAAAATATTATCCATGTGGAATTATTTTAAATACTTTATGTTGTTAGTTAAATATAATGTCAAATGATATGAATAAAGTGGTTTCCAATATAAATTATTACTAAAGTTCCATTTTATTATGGCTCAATTATTCAATTCAATTTGATAAATAAATATTTTTAATTGAAATAGAACAGTTGAGTATTATACAAAACCATGAGTATGAAAAAATGTGGATAGATAGATCCCTCGACTTATGATATGATTTTGGTGTAGGGTTTAATAAAAATTAGGACTCTATGATTGTTATTAATTTACATAAACTATGATATCAAGAATTGCTGTAGTAATATGTTTTATGGAATATGTTTATAGTTTTACTCAAATTCATTCACAACATCATCGAATCAAACACTATGTGTATAGTGATACATGTGAACCCCATATGGCTAGGAGAAAGACTTTTGTATTTCGGGGCTGTAAAGTGATTAATGTTTTTTTGTAAAAGACGTAACTCATGATTGTAAATTTTATGCAGATAGAGGCTCCCCAATCTAAGAATATGATGTACAATATTACCATATACTTTATAATATGAAATATTTTAAATATTATTTAGGGTGAGTGGTCCTCAGGCATCATAGTTTTGGGTTTAGTCAATTCATGATCATTTTACACCATGAGAAAGCCCTAAAATGGTGGATAAAACAAACCATGTTTATATATTGAGGAATAGAGAATAATTGACGATATTTAGTACATGAAAAAAATAATGTCATTCTACCCAATTTTTAATTTTTGGTGAGGTTATTTTTTTTGATTTATTTCACGGGATCTTAAGGGAAGATAGGGCTAGGGGTGTTATTTCAGAATAATTAGAGTGGCATGTCATTTAGGGACTATCTCTACAATTTAATACATTGTTTAAATTTTTTTTCGATGATGACCATGGATTTTCTGTCGTGAGAGATGATTTTTTTTATGATTGAATCATGTATATAATATGAGTATATGAAAAATATTTTTACCCCTAGTTTATCAAAGCTAGTGAATTTATATATCATTACAAAGAGGAATATGAGGAAAGTATGAGGTTCATTTTAAGTGGAATTGGTTTATAGACTTTTAATTTGTGTTCATGAAGTGAGAAGTTATGTTTCTTCAATCCCAACTTGGTAATAGTTTGGAAATGTAGTTTGGTTTATTTTTCATCTCATTGTATTGGTGGACTATTTTGGTGTATCTGGTTTGGATGTCTTGACGATGTCCATTATTAGTTTGTTTGATTAGGATTAGATGCATGGGGTCTTAGAAAGGATGGGACACATGAATAGGTTTCTTTAGATCTTTTATTATGAGTCAAAAAATAGTGGTTTGCGAAAAGGCTACTCATTTAGAGTAAGTTTAATGTTTTAAGTGCCCAGTTGGGGAACCACTACATTTCTGGGTAGGGTTAGATGATGTGGTGTGTAGGGTTAGGTAAAACATCAGCAAAAATGGTTGGTATATCATGGGAGTACAAAATATAATATATATATGAGTATATGAAATTTACATGGCATACATTATACCCATATATAATATGATGTTAGACTTTAAATTGTCTTGGTTGAAATGTTTATAGAACCTATATTAGCATATATGTTTTATTAAATAGAATATTAAAATTCATTAATTGTTTCTATGTTTCTTCAGGGATTTAGGATGAAATATGTGTACATATATTTAGTGGTTTCAATAAGAACAATTTTAGGTGTGAGATTTGAATGCATTATATGGTGTAGGGAAAGTTTCCATTCAGGTTGGTAGTCACGACACTATCTAGATCTCTATATATTAAATATCAATATCTTTGATTGGATTATCTATATGGAATACATAATACATCAATATGATTATATCCATTGTTCCAATCATTTTTTATATTTTACAAATTGTAGGGAAAACAATTATGTCCATGATGGAGAGTAGAACATATAGGTTAGTTATGTTGGACCTAATATCTAGTGGATGGGTATAATTGTTACATAGTATTCTAGTCTTATTATAAATGTTATGGAGAAGGAAAATAGATATTTTATTCCCACGGTGAATCAATTCCTGTGCAAACTCTTAATAATATCCTAGGGCTTCCACCCAAGACATTGACTTATATTACTATCAATAGCATTCTCTGTGCAAAATCTATTTATATTCTTCCATATATCAAATATAAATCAATAATTTTTTATCTAAAAACATAGTAGATGGACATAGATGCCACGTGATTCATAAAGCTAATTAAATCAACTTGGGGTTCTCTAATATTAATTCAAAATATTGGGGATGTCTCTTTGACACTGTATGTGGATTTATAGATGGGGAATCAAATGAATATTAAAAATCAATATAATAATCAACATATTTAATTATTGTTTTATTAGCATAGAGGAGTTGGAATATTGAAAAATATTTATTTGAGGTCGTGTTATCTCAAATCGAGTGTCAAACATTCAAACATACCATTCCTAAACATTAAGAGTATGTATAGTCTTTATGTGTATTTTATGATGTTTTTCATCCTTATAAATGTTTCCAAATTGTTGATAGATCAAATGAAAAGGGTATTCAATTTTTTGAGACCATCATGGTAATTTTATTTGATGAAATTTTCTTCTCCTCCAAGTCGAGGTTGGATCACACATGACCTCAAGAGGTTATTCTCACTCCACATTAGGTGAATCACATGTTAGACAATAAAATAATGTTTTACATTTGGATAGTCTATAATAAATTCATTAGGAAACTAATTCAACATGTAGGTGTATTAGTGTGCCCCAAAATGGTTAGTGAAATCATTTCCTATAAGTGTTCTAAGAATGATTTTCACACGCACAAACATTTTTCAAGGTAAATTATTTTCAGATATTTTTCATGGATAACTCGTGTATGGTAGTGCCAATGATTTTATAGACCATAAAATTTGTGATGTTCATCTGGGATGATGCTTTCGAGATTAATTACCTTTTTTTATGATGGATGGATTGACTATAATAGTAATTATGAACTTGTAAAATATTTTTATGCAGATCACATTGAATTTTAAAACATCCAGGATTGGGATTGGAGGAGTCTCATTACATAATGGTCACACAGTCACTTATGGGTCTAGGTTTCTTAGGACCCATGGGAAAAATTACCGGACACATGAATCTGTGATAGAAGAAATGTTATATTCTTTATGGTTTTGTTGGTATTAAATGAAAGGTGAGATTTTATGTAACAACCCAAACATATATTAATTCAAATTCCTCTTGATCTAATTAAATGAATTATTATTTAGAATTTTATATAAAACTTATACACATCCTTGGTTTTATGTTTTTGGATTTAAAAGTAACATTATGATTTGTTACTATTGATAATATAGTTGTTGAAGAGTGATCACATGATTAGTATAAATATAGGGCTTTAATAAATCCAATTGACTCAGAAAAAGTAAGTGATGGCATATTCAAGTAGAATTTATCCATATGAATCCCATTTGTCACATCTTGGAAAGGAGATGGCATCATTGGGATTCACTATTGACCAAGCTTAAGCTGAGCTTCAACCCGTTAAGCTTCAACAGAACCACTTATGGGAGAAGTGGAAGTTCATATAGATTACCACTAGAGCACTACTGGAAATAAACTATTTCCCAACGGTTCAGAACCGTTGGGAAAGCCCCTGAAACCGTTGGGAAAGGTTTTCCCAACGGTTCTCATAACCGTTGGGAAGTAAGCCGTTGGGAAAGGTTTTCCCAACGGTTTACTTGCAACCGTTGCAATAGGCCCATAGAAGTTACCCTATCCCAACGGTTTGGGTGAACCGTTGGGATTGTTTTTCCCAACGGTTCTCCCAAAACCGTTGGGAAAACCAAATGCCACACATTTTTTCCCAACGGTTTTAAACCGTTGGGAATTGGTGAAGTCTTTCCCAACGGTTTAGAACCGTTGGGAAAAGACATGCTAAAACTTATATGCCAACGGTTTAAAACCGTTGGCATACCCTATGCTGCAAATTGCAGCACCCTGCAATTTGCACAGCCCCTGTCCCCTGTCTATCCCCACCAGTCATCAGGCCTCATTTTCACCTCATTTTCACCTCATTTTCGATCCAACTATTGTACCAGTAATAAAATAAAACATACATATTCAATTACGAACAAATTCATACACATTTAACATATAATGGATCCTGAAACTATACAAATCCATAATTAAATTACAATTCATAAACATACATAATTCATATAGAATTCAATTTAAAATTTAGATGACAATTATACGTGGAATCTGAAATTCAATTCATAATATGATCGGTTTTTTCTATACCATATATTTTTACCTCAAATGATGTCCATTTTAAACAAAATACATACACCTGAAGTGATACCGGCCACACCGCACCTCATATTGAGGCGGGGTTAACTCGTACACGTCACATTTGACTCATGGATCGTTGTGCTAAAGTATCGACAGAATCCTAATGCGTTTGGTCGGTTTTCCGTATGCCAGTTGATGTTTTTCACTTAAAATGGCGTCCTTTTGAAACAAAAGACGGACACTATGAGTGGTGCCGACCACACCGCGTCTCCAATTGAGGCGGGGTTGATTCTTACACGTCACATATGACTCATGGATCGTTCTCCTAAAGTTTAAATGGAAACCGAATGCGTTTGGTCGGTTTTCCGTATGTACCTAAAATGTTGTCCATTTTAAACAAAAGAGTGACACTTAGACTCATCCCGACCACACCGCGACTCAGATTCATCCCGGGTTGGCTCGTACATGTCACATATGACCCATGGATCATTGTGATAAATTATAAAAAGATTCCGAATGCGTTTGGTCGGTTTTGCGTATGCCAGTTGTTCTTTTCATTTATAATCATGTCCATTTTAAACAAAAGAGACATAGTTAGAGCGGTGTCGGCCACACCACATCTCAGATTAAGACGGGGTTGACTTGTACACGTCACATATGACCCATGGATCGTTGTGCTAAAGTATCGATAGAATCCGAATGCGTTTGGTCGGTCTTCCGTATGTCAGTTGATGTTTTTCACTTAAAATGACGTCCTTTTGAAACAAAAGACGGACACTTTGAGTGGTGTCAGCCGCACCGCATGTCGGATTGAGGCGGGATGATTCGTACACGTCACATAGGACCCATGGATCGTTCTCCTAAAGTTACAATGGAAACCGAATGCGTTTGGTCGGTTTTCCGTATGTACTTAAAATGGTGTACATTTTAAACAAAAGAGATCCATTTAGACTGATCCCGGTCACACCGCGACTCGGATTGACCCGGGTTGGCTCGTACACGTCACATATGACCCATGGATCGTTGTGATAAATTATCAAAAGATTCTGAATGCGTTTGGTCGGTTTTGCGTATGCCAGTTGTTCTTTTCACTTATAATCCTGTCCATTTTAAACAAAACAGACACAGTTAGAGCGGTGTCGGCCACACCGCAGCTCGGATTGAGGCGGGGATGATTCGTACACGTCACATATGACTCATGGATCGTTCTCCTAAAGTTTCAATGGAAACCGAATGCGTTTGGTCGGTTTTCCGTATGTACTTAAAATGGTGTCCATTTTAAACAAAAGAGAGCCACTTAGACTGATCTCGGCCACACCGCGACTCGGATTGAACCCGGGTTGCCTCGTACAGGTCACATATGACCCATGGATTGTTGTGATAAATGATCAAAAGATTCGGAATGCGTTTGGCCGGTGCACCAGACAGAAGCAAGGGATTTCTCTGGCTCCACCGGCTGACCGGTGCTGAGCCACCGGCTGGCCGGTGGTCTGGACAGAAGCATGCTATTCTGTCTGGGTTCCACCGGCTGGCCGGTGGCCAGGCACCGGCTGGCCGGTGGTCTGGACAGAAGGTATTCCATTCTGTCTGGGCCCACCGGTCGGCCGGTGGCCAGACACCGGCTGACCGGTGGCACCTGGCAGAGGGCAAGGCCTTCTGCCTTGTCCACCGGCTGGCCGATGGGCTGGATCCGGCTGGCCGGTGACCTTACCGGCTGGCCGGTGGTCTCACACCGGCTGGCCGGTGGACTTAAAATGACGTCTTTTTGAAACAAAAGACCGACACTTTTTGAGTGGTGTCGGCCACACCGCGTCTCCGATTGTGGCGGGGTTGATTCGTACACGTCACATATGACCCATGGATCGTTCTCCTAAAGTTTCAACGGAAACCGAATCCGTTTGGTCGTTTTTTCGTATGTACTTAAAATGGTGTTCATTTTAAACAAAAGAGAGCCACTTAAACTTATCCCGGCAACACCGCGACTCGGATTCATCCCGGGTTGGCTCGTACACGTCACATATGACCCATGGATTGTTGGGATAAATTATCAACAGATTCGGAATGCGTTTGGTCGGTTTTCCGTAAGCCAGTTGATTCTTTTCACTTAAAATGACGTCCTTTTGAAACAAAAGATGGACACTTTGAGTGGTGTCGGCCACACCGCGTCTCCGGATTGAGCTGAAACCACCGTGAAACATTCTAATTATTATTCGTGACGTGTACGCGCAGACGGCACGTCAATCGGACGTGCGGTTTGCGCGGTACGGCTCAATATTAGTGTTTTAAGTGATGTGCGCGCTTCGTAAACGCGCGTGAGGGGGGTCCAAACAGGCCGAACGATGTCGGAATGGCCTGAAATCAGACGACAAATACGGGTGAGTGATTTCTGAAGTGGTCGAGCAGACGGCACGTCAATCGGACTTGTCGTGTGCCCGCGGTGACCGACAACGCAGTTATGGTGTCATAAACGGCCAGAACGGGCGTCCAACGGTCAAATTCATAGCGGACGGCCTCGGATTGATCTGAAACCACCGTGGAACAGTTTAATTATTATTCGTGACGTGTACGCGCAGACGGCACCTCAATTGGACGTGCGGTTTGCGCGGTACGGCTCAATATTCGTGTTTTAAGTGATGCGCGCGCTTCGTAAACGCGCGTGAGGGGGGTCCAAACGGGCCGAACGATGTCGGAATGGCCTGAAATCAGACGACAAATACGGGCGACTGATTAAAATAATTCAACTCCAATACTATACTACGAGTCTAGATAAAACCAACAACTAGAATAGATTAAACATCACATGTCAAGTCAAAAATGTAACGGATCAATATGTCCCACATCAGCATCACCATCTCCATCATCATCATCATCATCGCCCTCGTCATCGTCCTCCTCATCGTCATCACCCTCCTCAATGCCTTCCTCCTCGCCTTCGCCCTCCTCCTCGCCCTCCTCATCTCCATCCTCTTCCGAATCAGACTGCTCGCCATCATCATCTTCAAGCTCGACATCGGCCTGACCACCACTGGAACTGCCACCTGGTGCACCATATATAGAATGTATCGACGACATGTATTCATCAATCGCTGGGCTGGCCTCTGCTGGAAGTGTTGGACGTAGAACTTCAATAAATTTCATAAATGCACTGTTTGCCCTTGCAGACTGTTCTGCCGTCTCTGTGGCCCTTTTCTCAGCCTGTTCTGCCTGTGCCCTAACTTGCTGCAGCTCGGTGGCACTACAACTCGTACCTGAGGCAGGCCAATACCTCGTCGGGGCTATCCTAGGTCGGCAGCGTACTCTGCCAGAATGATCATCTCCCAACACCTGATGTAAGTGATCAGATGGCCCAAAATTGTCTGCTTCTTGGGCATCGAGGGCCTCTAAAGCATCCTGTTACAAATATAAATATATTGTTAAGTTACGAAATAGATATTAAAATATAAAATCAACATATTAAAACTTACAATCTGCTGCTGAGTCGCTTCGTTGACAGCACGTCCATCCTTTTTTCGTCTACTCGAGCAAAACAGTTTTGCTCGAGGCACACGTCCTTCAATATTTTGTACTTTCCTCTACAATGACATTGAAAACAAAATTTATATAAAGACTTCAGCAAATAATTAAATAATTGAGGAAAAAAAAGAAAATGTAAGTCGTAAAGAAAACTTATAAACAATTGTCATACCTGCTGCCTCTCATGATCCGGCATCGTCGTGCGTCCTAGTGTATGGAGGTATTTTTTTGCATCAATGTTTTTTTTATTTTTACCATATGATTCCTAAATAAAATTCGATAATGCAAAGGATAATATTAATGCAAAACTTGAAAGTTATTATTTAAATACCTCAAATGTAATTCATACCTTAAACTGGGTACTCGTCCAATGAGTAATCATCTGACGATACTGCTCTATAGGACAATCATCCACGACTGGTACCGCCTCTAACTCAGTGCCAACTCTAGCACGCCAGCCAATATACAGCTCATGCTTGTAGGCTCTCCAAAGCTCGCCTAAATCCTTTAGACGTTCCATTCGTGCACCCTCACCATCAGGAAAATTAAATCGAAGCTGAAATGAAAATATTAATTTATATAAATACAAAAAAAATTCATGGCATTAAATACAACAGATTTTTTTACCCATATCTCTGCCCAAGCTCTATCTTTGACCTCATGTGGCAATTGTCTCCACGACAGCGGGCTGACGGGAATGATGTCGGAGTATTTGGCAAGCGTCGCCATAAAACTCCGACATTGCTGCCCTGTTTTCTCAACCATCTGATTGTCTTCATTATATTCCACCATAACCTGTGTGCGACGGTTCCACACCGAACGCATGCGTGTACGGCCCCGCCCCCGCCTCCTTTCAGTAGATGTATCTGTCATGAAAGAAAAACAAATATTTTATCAAAACATGTTATAATGAAAATAAATATTACTATAAAAATTTGATAGGGTTTTATAAATATACCTGTGCTAGTCTGATCAATGAGTGGCGCCGGATCCACAGAACCTGATGGAACACCCTCTGGTGGAACGGGAGTCGAAGACGATGGAATATAAAAGCTTGGAGAGACAGAAGTAGAAG
Source organism: Viscum album (assembly GCA_963277665.1). Taxonomy (NCBI): domain Eukaryota; kingdom Viridiplantae; phylum Streptophyta; class Magnoliopsida; order Santalales; family Viscaceae; genus Viscum; species Viscum album. Next base: position 1,871,672,411 of record OY728120.1, on the reverse strand, counting down.
GAAAAGAAGATGGAACAACTGTATGACCTGATGCTGACTGGGGAGTGGGAATCATCATGGGATGTGAAAATGATGGGGCAGAAGATGCAGAAGGTAGCGAAAACATGGGAGGTCTAAATATCCCGTGTGTCCCTAACGACACACCGGGATCAGAATGTGGGAAGGCTGAAATGTCAGTGGGAGGGGCAGGGTCTAGTCGGGCACGCGCAGCTCTATGTCCACCTCTGGTACGAACCCTCCTCGTACCACCGGCCTGAGTACTCGGACCAGTACTAGGCTCCTCGTCAAATAACTGTCGACGTAATGGTGGAATGCCCAGCTCCTCCATCCGACGATTGTTCTCCGCCATTTTTTTTCTTCGTCTCTCTTCAATTGGCTTCATTTCCTGCATTGGAAAACAAATATGTAATTAATTAGAAAAAGAAAATTAATGTGTAAACCAAAAAACTAAATATATGAGGGAATGAGGGGATTCATTGGTAATTTAGCTATCAATTGTTTTAGAAGAGCTTGAATGAATTTAATAAAACATACAAGTTGTAATGTTCACCAATTTTGAAATATTGTTTGATTTGGTTTGAATACAGTTCAATTCCAAATTAGAAAATGCAATTCAAATAAAACAGCAACCAATAAACATTGAAAATTCACATAACGGTCAAGTCAGCTAAAACATATTTGTGATCAATACTAAATAAATATGAATATTACCAACCTTAACAACCCAACTCGAGGTAAACCAAAAGAATTGAGAACATGGATGAATGATTCTATATATTTCCAACCACAACTTCAGGTTCACAATCAACTCTGACAATTGAGCTATTGGAGTCATCAAAAGAAATAAATGGATTGGTTCCAATGGCAATAGGGACAGTGTCAATTCCATCATCAGCATCATCAAAAATATGTCTTGGAATTACTTCAACTACGACACCAAATTCAGGTTGAAGTTGATCTTTGACATAAAAAACTTGTTTAGCCATTGATGCCAACACATATGGTTCTTCGGTTGCAAGAGTGCGGGTCATATTAATTACTCGAAATCCACAATCATCAATAAATGTGCCATGTCTCGTCATCGAATCAAACCAATGGCATTTCATCATTGTGACTCGTCCATGAGAGTAATAATCCAATATTATTATTTTCTCAACGACTCCATAATAACCCACATTTTCAAGTCGCGGTCTACTATCTGATGCGCTGGCATAACAATCTGTTGTGGCAGTAACCATAATACCATCATGTTGTGTTCTCATGTTTTTGGCTCGTTCAGTGACAATAAATCTGTACCCATTGATAACAATTGATTTACAGTCACGAACCACGGTATTAGGACCAAAAGCCAAAGCTCTTATTTCCTCAGAGACAGAGTCAGCAGACAAACTCAATACCTGCAATATAAATGACATCTAAACTTAAGTAAATATTGAAATAATTAATTTAAACAGTAATATTTTTACCTTCAATTTTAACCAAGAAGAAAACTCTTTGCTATGCAAAGTCTCTCTCCTTCTCAAAGATAAAGAACGATGCTTCCTATTTATCATTGTTTTATGTTCCCTGTAGATAAAAAAATATGAATAGTTTAACAGATATATATGTAAGATATACATATTCAATTTTGTTACCTGATATAGTCATCGAACAAATCACAGTTGAACAAAACTGTGCGATGTGCCATCTCCCGCTCTTCATTGCTTAATGTCTTCAATGTATATGATCCAGGAATTCCTCCTGTTTGAGGAAGTGATGGAAAACTGGGTTCAATTTGCTCATATTGTTCTTCTTCATTTCTCATTGGTCTGCTCATTCTTGTAGTAAGATCAGACAAATACATTGAACAGAAATCCATACATTCTTGAGCTAAGTAACCGTTCACGATAGAACCTTCGGGATGATTCTTGTTTCGAACAGAAGACTTTAATGTGAACATATTTCTTTCAGTTGGATACATCCAACGAAAAGAAACAGGTCCTCCGAGAAGTATTTCAGTTGGAATATGGACAGTCAGATGCAGCATGCATGTGAAAAATGATGGGGGAAATATTTTCTCCAACTCACACAAAATTAATGGGGCATCTGTCAACATTTTTTGCAAGAAAGACTTCGACAACTTCTTAGCACAAAGATCTCTAAACAAATGGCACAACCGAATAACACCCACCCTTACATTATTGGACAAAAGATGACGGATTGCTATTGGAAGCAACTCATGCAGTAGAACGTGATAATCATGAGTCTTCAAAGATTTTAGCTTCAACTCTCTTCTGTTGACCCGTTTAGATATGTTGCTTGAATAGCCATCAGGAACTCTAATAGTCTCTAATACTTCCAAAAATTGTTTTTTTTCAGTAGGTTTCATCACATAAGAAGCACATGGAAGTTGCCATTTATTTTCACTGATACGCACAGGATGCAATTCTGGTCTGATGCCCCAATCCACCAAGTCACGTCGAGATCGTAAATCATCTTTTGTCTTCCCCTTGACATTTAGAAGAACTGAAAGCAACATTTCACATATATTCTTTTCAATATGCATTACGTCTAAGCAATGACGTAGCAAATTGGTTGACCAATAAGGCAAATCAAAAAAGATACTCCTCTTCCTCCAATTGTAACAGGTTTCTGTGGAAACATTCTTTCTCTTTCCAGATTTCATTTGACCCTTCCCGAACGAAAAACTGAAATCTTTCAATTCATTAAGCACATCAGTTCCAGACATACGATGAGGTGGATCATCGGTCTCTATAGTATTATCAAATCTTCGACGATTCATTCTATATGGATGATCCTTTGGCAAAAATCGTCGATGTCCCATAAAACTGAAACTACAACGATGTTTCAGTCTTCTGGATCGTGTATTCTTCATACAAACTGGACATGACAGTTTCCCCTTCGTGCTCCATCCAGACATCATTGCATAAGCCGGAAAATCATTGATTGTCCACATAAGCGCAGCGCGCATCTGAAATATGTCTTTCGAACATGCATCGTATGTGCGCACACCCACATCCCAAAGAAGCTTCAACTCTTTTATTAAAGGTTGCATGTATACATCAATATCAATGCCAGGATCAGAAGGACCAGATATGAGTATACTCATGAAAGTGAAAGGTTTTTTCATACACAACCATGGGGGAAGATTATAAATGTGTATAAAAACTGGCCATGTGCTGTGCGAAGTAAGCATCTGCCCAAACGGATTAAAACCGTCGCATGAAAGACCCAGCCTCACATTACGCACGTCAGCTGCAAAATCAGGATGTCGAGCATCAAATCTCTTCCATGCAAATCCATCTGCAGGATGAACCAACTCATCATCAGTCTTCTTTCTCTCGGTATCATGCCATCTCATTTTTATTGATATGTCATCAGACATAAAAAGATTCTGGAGTCTGGGAATCAATGGAAAGTGCCACATTACTTTCTGTGGAACGCGGGATGGTGTTCCATCAGATTTTGACTTCCAGCGGGATGTGCCACATTTTATACAATCATTTCGTTCAGCGGTTTCCTCCCAGAATAAACTGCAATCTTTCGGGCAAGCATGAATTTTGTTTCTTGAAAATCCAAGTTCCTCAACTAACTTCCATGCCATATAGTGGTTTGAGGGAATATCTGCATCATCTGGAAGTAAATCCTTCAAGAGGGTAAGAATGTAATCGATTGCTGTATTAGAAATCCCATACATAGTTTTCCCATGAAATAATCGGATTAAAAATTCCAGCTTTTTCATTTTATCGCATTGTCGATATACTGGAGTCGTGGCAGCATCATTCAATTTTTTCACCCTATCAATATCATCATTTTCACTAGATGCATCAGCTGTCCTCATATCGAAGTCTTCTTGAGTCGAAATCCTTTCTTTTTCATGATGACGAATAAACGGAAACCGATCATCTAACAAATTCTCCATTCCAATCTTTTCATTTCGATCATCACCAATTTGAGATTTCGTTTTCTCCCCATTGTGATACCACAGAAAGTAGTTTGCTTGAAACCCATTTTTGGTTATGTGGTAGCTGACTTCTTCACGGCTCAACCAAGGTCTACCAACACAATTGGAACATGGGCAGTGTATGCGACCACTATCTGAAGCATTGTCAAATGCAAAATCTATAAAGCTCTCCAAATTGTTTTGAAAATCATCTGAGATCCGATCGGTTTCATACATCCAACTTCTGTCCATTCTGTAAAAAGAATTTATATAAGTCATTTTGTCATAAACAATTCAATAGGCATTAACTATAATAGAATATACATTTAAGTAAACGATAAAGGAAGAAAATAATCAAGGTATCAACTACACATGTCAAAAAAACATACAAATGTGTTATTGAAAAAATGTAAAACCAACAAGAACTTAATGTGTTATATCACATAACAGCATGACTCATCCCATAACCATATTAGTAGGGTATCATGAACATGAATAACATCAACCTTGTGCCATCCTCCTACCCTACATGACCCCAACCACATGCCACATCTTATTATAGCCTTATCACATCACACCTCATCGAAAAACACTAGGGAAATCATAGTACATCTCACCTGAAGACACATGGACAATCACATCGCATCTTGCCTAAAAACACATGGTCAATCACTTTTGAAGGAAGAGTAGGGAATGTTGTACCCCACTCTCTTGGATTTTAATGATCACAATCACTCTCATAGTGATCTAATGTTGTTTCAAGTGTTCTTGTTAATAGGCATGATTTCAGGAGCAAGAAGTGGCAAAAAAAAGGAAAAGTGGACTTTTTTCAAGTCCACCGGCCAGCCGGTGTAGGACCACCGGCCAGCCGGTAAGGGCACCGGCCAGCCGGATCCAGCCCATCGGCCAGCCGGTGGACAAGGCAGAAGGGCTTGCCCTCTGCCAGGTGCCACCGGTCAGCCGGTGTCTGGCCACCGGCCAACCGGTGGGCCCAGACAGAATGGGATGTCTTCTATCCAGACCACCGGCCAGCCGGTGGAACTCTTTGGAATAGTGAGACCTACTGTCTCACCACCGGCCAGCCGGTGGCCTTCCCACCGGCCAGCCGGTGGCTCCTGGGCAGAAGCTCTCTCCACCTTCCAAGGCACCGGCCAGCCGGTGGGCAAGCACCGGTCAGCCGGTAAGCAAAGTCAAACTAGCCGTTAGAGCTTGACCAGACTTGCCCACTTGATCCCCAACGGCTCCAAGAACCGTTGGCAAAACCTCTCAAATACCAACGGTTATACCAAACCGTTGGTATGTAAGTGTTGGGAAAACTCCAGTTTCCAGTAGTGAGGATCTTACATACTAGGATACACATCATGGATCACTATCAAAACCATAAAAACATTGACAGATCTCAAAAAATGAGTGCATGCCATCATTACCTCATAGAATTGAAAAAAGGTAAGTAACAAGCAATATATCTCACTACTCCATACTCACCCCACAACATAATGGTCTCACATTACTAGGGAATAATTCTATCCAATACTAAATGATCTTGATCCATTTTTCATATACATATATGATTCACCTCACCAATTACTAAATATTAATAACATACAAAATTATGATTCCATTTAACTAGAGTTAAACCATCAGGTTTTACAAGGAAATTCTATATAAGTATTTGTTTACACTTTAAATAAAGAACATGAATGTCATGTTAACACTCAACATTGATTCATTAATAAATTGTATTCGAATTTTATGGAAATACCAAAATAAATTAGTGAATCAATGTACCTATAGTGGTGCACATGACCACCATGAAACAATCATAAATTTTTACAAAAACCCTAATAATTGGGAATAACGAAATCAAGAATAGAAGTATATGATTTATAAGAGCTGGAACTATATCGTTGATAAAATATAGGAGTCTAACCTGGTAGGTGCTGATCTGATGGAAGATGTGGGGATTGGGAGGTCCTTCTGCAAGGAATCGCTCCAGGAGGACATGAAGTGAATGCTTCTGGAATGTGGGGAGGCCGCTGGCTCGATTTGGTATTTGGGGCTTTTTTTTCCCAACGGTTATTAAAAACCGTTGGGAATGACCAACATTTCCCAACGGTTCCATAGAACCGTTGGGAAAACAAGATTTTTCACCACTTTTCCCAACGGTTCTTAGGAACCGTTGGGAAAAACCTATCTTTCCCAACGGTTGTATGAAACCGTTGGGAAAACTATGCATTGAGGGGTTTTTCCCAACGGTTTCTATAAACCGTTGGGAAAAACAAGATATGCCAACGGTTCATTGAACCGTTGGTACACAACTGTTGGGAAAGGTCCCTTTTCCAGTAGTGGAGGGATGTTATCTGGTCCTCCACAAGAGTCTTTCACTATCGCCCACTATACCCTTAGATCATATCCAGGTGTTATAATGAGTTATGTTACCATACCCTAGCACAATGTTTATGTGCATTATTTTTTTATAGAATAAATAATATACATTCATTTAATAATTGTTACATTGAAAATAGTATTTAATGCTCATATAGTACTTTAAGTTAATATTTAATTAAGAAATTTATTATGAATAATTAATGAATTTTTGATTTAAATTTTATTTTAAAAAAATATTATTATTAATTAATTTTTATTAAATTGAAATTATCGTATAATTTTTATGAATAAATTGTAATTTTTACGGATTAAAAGATATTTTATCAAAACCCTTGAATTTTTTATAAATATTGGTTTTTATTCTAAAAGTAAAAATTCACATATTTAGAAAATTATTTAGATAAAATGAATACCATTTTTTGTTTCGGGATTTTAAAATTATCTAATAGTGAATTTTTCATAATTCTATGAGACAGTGGAATTTTTGGATCAAAATTAAATACCGTTTAAATACATATTGTATTTTATGAAATCATAATGACCCAAAAGAGAAGTAACAATATACAATAAAAGTAATATACGTCAAACATATGTTTTAAATTTAAAATAATGATATTTTATAATTTTATGATTAATTTTATGGTGCCTTATTGGACCCTCCAAAGCTTATAAAACATTTTATATTTTTAAAATGATTTACTTGAGAGTGTGACTCACCTAAACATAAGAAAGCCAAATATTTTAATATTTTCAGCCATTGGAATTATAAAATATTGTTTTCCAACCCCATTGGGAAAAAACCACGGACAAAACCCATGGGATGGTTTGTTGTTTTGATTAGTATATTATGTGGTGTACAAAACATAAATAATAAACAATTCCCTCTCTTTTCATATATAAACTAACCCAAGCTCCCAGTTACTCTTCAGTAAAAGATTTTAGAGCATAACCAACCTATTCACTCCTCTCTCTGGAATCCTCCCAAGGATCCCCAAGAACCCAAGAATCATTTCTCAATCCCCTCCCAAGCCTTTGGGATCACACTTCCTTGTATGGGATTTCTTCAATTCTCATTTTTTCCGAATTTATTAATAATGTTAAACCATTTTATTTTCAATTAAAAATTTTGAGGTATGATTCATAACCTCCGATATACTTTCCTCCATATGATTTAATGATTATATACCCCTTTATCTTCCATTAATGCCTCCCATTTACACCTATTACCAAGCTTAAATTACGTAAGGGATTTCACTCTCCTCATTTTCATTCAAGAAATTATTTTATATTATGCATCTAAATTCAATTAAAAATGTTTGGAAATGTATCTATATGACACCATTTATAGTATATTTCATTAATATATGAGTATATAACCCTTTTTCTCTCATCAAACTTTTTTATTAATTATTATGTCACACTGTTATGCTGTCGAAATTGCACCGTGATTTTCCAAGTCAAAGTCATTGTATAGTGAATACCATGCCCAATTCTTTATCAAGGTTATTAACCATTATGAACCGTTACTTATTGATTATATAGTTTCATTTTTTAATTCCACATTACTTTATCGTGCAATAAATGATGATGTTTAATTAATCAATGTTATATGATCCATGTGGAACACTTATGCATGAAATGATATAATTAAGAAGGGTGTGACCTGATAGCACTCCAATGCATTGGGTAATGATTAATATCATCATACATAAATTTAAAATAGGTTTTACACATGATAATTCAAGTAAAATGATGGTTTAATCATGATCCATGTGCAATGGGCCTTTGTTTATGCTAAAATCCTGATAAATGTTGTTTCCACATTTCCATTTTATGATAATAATGCTATATAATGCCTTTATGTTCAGGTTTCTCTTATGATCCCTTAATATTGCCTAACATGTATTTTATTCTTTATGTTATTCCTTTTTACCACCTTAGAGGGATTTATAGCTCACCATTTTATTATGTATGCCCTCAAGTTATCAAATGAAAAGCTACATAAGAGGGAATTTTGTGGTCATGTAAAAGAAGTTTTCAATAAAGATGTTGTGTTTTATGTTTTAAGTTATTATGTAATTTTCCTAATAACCAAAGAAACTATACCTCTTGATCATCTATGTTGTATAATGTGAAGGTTGTTTTTCAATAAATTATGATTAAATGTGAAAAAAAGAGCAGGTTTGTTATAGTTCGCATCAAAGGATATATTTAGTTATTTTTTGGACTAGGATTACAAAACCCAGGTGAAAGCCTTATGTATAAGACAAAGTATAATAAAAACATCCTTAAATTTTGGTGAGTATTGAGTAAGTGATTTATCAAGATAATACATCCCTGTATGGATATGAGTAGGTAGAGGCGTCTCTGGCATAGAAGTATTGAGTGGTAAAACCCGTAAACACCACTTTGTGCTAGACTCGAATGAGAACTAGTGCACAACAACGAGCCCTACTGCACTCTTGTTTACGACACTCGCAGGGTATATGGTTTGGTAAATTCATAATTATAGTATGAACCATTATTAAGGGAATAAAAAAATTCCCCTAATAATATATTATGGGATGTTGATCATGGAAAACAAATATTGAAGCCTAGAAATTAATATTTTAAGTAAATAAATGTAATTTATAAGTTATCCCATTTTTTAATTAGATTACCTTTTATTTGTTACCCTTGAATTTCCTTTTCTTCCTGCCAATAACTTGTAATAGGAGGATTTGGGCTAATAAGTGATGCAATGATCAATGTGATGACTGTTCTAATGATATTCCCAATATAATTGACGGAGGAATCACAAACATTGTCATGATAATCTATCAGTTAACTCATGTTTTGAATAGAAACATGGTGTAAGAAAAATTTTCACCCACCACCAAATGAAATAACAAGTCGCAATAAATTGCTTCATGAGGAAAATTACTCTTACTTTTAATGTATCATTTGATCCCTCAATCACCAAACAATGGATCAAATCCATTGAAAAAATCTTCTACATCCTTCAATATTCCTAGAAAGAGAAAGATCTTATAGATTCATATCATATGAAGGGAGAATCTGCTCAATTGTGGGTATTGAAAAAAATAATAAGCCTGAGGAGGAGATCGATGGATTTGAATAGAAGTATTTCAAGAAAAAAAAATTTAGATAAATATTTTTCTCACACCCTTCCAGATAATATGGATGGGGACTTCCCTTCCCCTAAGAAAAAAATGATGAATCCATCAGAGTGTATGAGGAAAACATTACAAGGCTTTCACGATACACCTCCAAATTAGTCATTTCACCAGAATGTAAGGTTGAAAACTTTTTTGGTGGGATAAAACCTATCCTACGGAAAGCCCTAGAGATTCATGACATTGAGTGCTATGATGAAATTATCCAATGTGACCTCAAAGTTCAAATGGCAACCGGAAAATCTTAGGGTTATTATGGGGATAAGAAGCATAATGTGGACTTTTATTCTGGTGATCTGATGGATAATTCCAATGCTTCTAGGAAAATCCATCACCCCACTTTCCAAAGGTGTGGAAAGAATCAGCCTGCAAATTACTTGAAGGGGATGAGGAAATGATTTAGGCATGGAAAAGAAGGGCACCTGGCCATTAACTACAGACAAGAAAAACCTAAGGCTACAAAAGAGGAGGGGAATTCTCCATTTGAACCTCAATGAATTTCACATTGCTTCAACTATAATGAACCAGAAAACTTTACAAACCAGTTCCCTAAGCCAAGGGTTTTTATAGGCAACCAACCACCACCAAGGAAGTATGGGAGATCACATTCTATCACTACTGCTAAATTGAACCCCAACAACGAACTGTTGATAGGTATGCTAGTTCTTCATTCAAGAAAAGCGAATGTACTTTTTGGTTTTAGTTCTACACATTCATTTATATATCAAAATATTAGTAGAAAAATCCCAATACCACCACAAATAATGGAAGTAAAGATGTCAATGAAAACAGCAAATGGTGAAATCATAGCATCACAGGAATATAACTCCTCCCCTGTCATAATTTTTGGATTGAACATCCTTGATAACCTCATCATACTCCCTCTAGTTTAATTTGAAGCAATTATTGTCATGGATTGGATTTCCATATATAGAGATAGCATAGATTTCCGTGAGAGGGAAATCACTCTCCATGTGGTGAATTGACCCCCAATTATGTACAAGTGCAATGAAGAGGATGAATATTCTTTAGCACCCATCATTTCAAACATGGATATTACTGCCCTATGATCCTGCATATCTTTCTCAGATGATTAATTCTAAGGATGAAACCATTCTTTATGGCATTCCAATTGTGAGGGAATTCGTTGATGTGTTTCCCAAAGAATTACATATTATTCACCCTAAAAGAGATGTTGAATTCTCAATTGATCTTATACCTAGGGAGTTGCCAATATTGAAGACTATATATAGAATGGATGTTATGGTGCATGAGGATATGAAGAAACCACGTTAGGAGAATCTAGATAAAGTGTTTATATGCCCATGTGCTTCACCATGGGGTGCACCAATCCTCTTCTTCAAGAATAAGGATGAGTCAATGATCCTTTTTATTTATTATCGTGAGCTCGAAAAAATCACAATAAAGAACAAGTATCCTCTACCACGAATTGATGACTTATTAGATCAGATATGTAGAGCACAATACTTATCCAATGTTGATTTGAAGTCGAGATACTACCATGTAAGGTTGAAGTAGGAGGATATCCCCATGACTGATTTTTGTATAAGGTACAGGCACTATGAATTCATAGTAAGGCCTTTTGGACTCCTAATTCCCCATAAATAATAATGGACTTGATGGATAGAGTCTTTAGAGATTACCTCACAAAATTTGTATTCTTTATTGAAGATATTCTAATATACTATATTTCCATGGAGGAGCATGCGGATAATCTATGCACTATAATAGAGACCTTGAGAAGATAATCTCTACGCCATGTACTGAAAGTGCGAGTTCTGGATGAAGAAGGTCTCTTTATTGGGTCATGTCATCATAAAAAATGGTCTTTCTATGGATCCCTCTGAGACATATATAATTTAGGGATGGCCAAAGCCAACATTTGTAATGGATACCCATAGATTCCTAGGGTTAGCTAGATATTATCGCCGAATTGTGAGAATTTTCTCACGAATTTCCAACCCTATTACCAAGATAACTCAGAAAGGAGTAATGTTTTCTTGTACTGATGAATGCGAACAGACCATCAAGGAGTTCAAAAGGAGGCTTATCACTATGCTTGTTCTCACACAACCCTCAAGTGGAGAACTTTTGGTGCAATTTAGTGATGCTTCAAATAAGGTCATGTGTTGTGTGTTGATGAAAAATGACAAAGTCATTTCCAATGCTTCAAGGAAATGAAAATTCATGAGAAAAAAATCCAACACATGATCTGGAGTTGGATGTATTAATCTTCACTTTGAAAATTTAGAAAAATGGCCTCTTTGGAGAAAAGAGTGAAATATACACAGATCACAAAAAACTCATGTATATATTCACACAGAAATAGTTGAACATATGAAAACGAATATGGATTGAGCAGATCAAATACTATGACTAATCAATCCATTACCACTCTGGAAAATAAAACAAGGTGGAAGATGCTCTAAGTATATATGACCCAACAATTTTATAATTGATGAGAATTTAAAAGGATCTAATCTTCTTATATTTGTAGAATATTGACAAGGGAATCATACAGAATAGATCTTCATCAATACTTTCACAATTTATTGCTCAACCATCTCTTTTGGAAAGGTTAAAGGATGCTCAAAAATATGATTTCGGAATTTAGAAGAATGTGGAAACTATCAAAAAATAGTAATCCTATGAGATCAATGTTAATGAAGAATTTATTGTGAGATTTGGGATGAGACTATGTGTTCCATCAGGTCTGGAGTTAAAGAAAGATCTTTTAGATGATGCCCGTAGTTTGAATTTCTCCATTCACCAAGGGAAAAAATATGTATCAAGATATATGAGAGCGTTACTGGTAGGATAATAGGAAGAAGTAGATTATTGAGTATGCATCAAAGTCCCAGATATATGATCAAGTGATGTCTAAGATGCATAAGACTTAGGGGATGATGCAACCATTACCCATACTAGCATGGAAATGGTAGAACATCCCCATGGTCATTGTCACCAGAATTCTAAATATATCTAAAGGAAACAATGTTATCTAGGATGTTGTGGATTGTCTTACAAAGACTAGACATTTCATTGCAATTCGATACGATTTCACATTAGATCAAATGGAATGAATATATATAATATAAGTGTTAAGGCTACATGGAATACCACTATCTATTGTATTAGATCAAGATCCATGATTAATCTCTATTTTGTGGAAGAGTCTTCAACATGCTCTAAATACTGAGGGGATCATCAATATGTCTTATCATCCACAAACAGAGGGCCAATCTGAGTGGACTATTCAAACACTTTAGGACATGTTGAGAGCATGATCAATGGACATTAAAGGAGGATAAGATCAACATCTTCCTCAATTTGACTTCTCTTACAACAAAATCTTCCACTCAAGAATCCAAATGGCACCTTATGAAGCCATGTATGGGAAAGGTGTAGTACACCGGCATGTTGTGACAAAGTTGGGGAGCAGAAACTCCAAGGTCCAGAAATAGTTTATGAAATACTGGAGAAGGTTAAGACCATCCAGCAAAAAATTAAATATTCTCATTGTTGTAAAATGAGCTATGTTGATAATCGTTGACGAGACCTAGAATTTGATGTTAGAGACATGGTATTCCTCTACATATCGACGTGGAAGAGAGTTATGGTATTTTGTAAAAAGGGAAATCTTATTCCAAGGTACATCATCCCTTTTGAGATCCTTGATCTCATTGGAGTCGGGGCCTATGGACTATCACTCCCACCAAACCTATATCAAGTAAATGATGTATTCCTTGTATCACTATCGAGAAATTACATACCTAACCCTTCACATGTACTCAATCTAGAGGTGGTACCATTGGAGAAGGACCTCTCCTATGAATAGAATTCGGTGAAGATCCTTGATCTTAAAGAAAAAATTCTATGAAATAAGAAAATTCCCCATGTCAAGGTGTTGGGGAGAAACCAAATTTTTGAAGAAGAAATGTGGGAATCAGAGGAAGTGATGAAGAGTAGTTACCTGCATCTTTTTAGTGTGGGAAAAGGAAATTTTGAGGGTGAAATTTCTAAAGGGGGGAGATTGTAATGACCCAATCCTTTAAGAATGAAAATTCCACTTAATCTATGTAAATTTATTATTATTTAAAATTGGTATATTAAACATATTCAATTCCTTGGTTTTATGTTTTTGGATTTCAAAATACCATTATTAATTTTTACCATTTCTAATATATCCATTGAACAATGATCACATGATTAGTTTTAATATAGAGCATTAACTAATCCAATTTACTCAGAAAAAGGAAGTGATGGCATCATCCATTATAATTGCTCCATATGAATGCCATTTGTCAGACCTCTGAAAGAAGGTGGAATCACAATGATTCGCTATTGACCAATCCCAAGATGAGCGTCAATAATTTAATATTGAATAGAACTGCCTATGGGAGAAGTGCAAGTTGATAGATAATACCACTTGAGCGATGTAATCTGAGCCTCCCTAAGAGGTTGTCACTATCGCACACCTTACCCTTATATCATATGCATGTGTTATAAGGGGTTATGTAACAATACCCTAGAAATATGTTTATGTTCATAATTTTTTTAGAATAAATAATATACCTTCATTTAATTATTGATACATTGTATATAGTTTTTAAAGAACAAATAGTATTTTTAGTTAATATTATTTTAATAAATATATTTTAATAAATAAATGGATTTTTGAATAAATAATATATTAATGAATCATTTTTACTAATAATTTATTATTAAATATAAATGATCGTATGATTTTTATGAATACAATAGTATTTTTTAATGTTTGAAATATTCTTTTTCCAAAACCTATCAATTTTTTATAAACATCGGTTCTTATTTTAAAAATAAACATTAAAATATTTAAAAAATTATTTAGATTAAATGAATATCATTTTTGGATTCGGGATGATGAAATTATCTAATGCTAAATATTTCATAATTTTCTGAGATAGTCGAAGTTTTGGGTAAAAATTAAATACTGTTTAAATACATAATGTGTTTCATGACATCATAATGTCCCAATAGTGTTGTAATAAAATACTATAAAACTTATTTTATGCCAAAATTTGTTTTATATTTAAAATACTGTTATTTTATAATAGTTTGATTAATTTTATGGTGCCTTAGCGGACCCTCCAAGATATATAAAAAATTTTAACTTTTTCAATTGATTTCCCTAAAAGTGTGAATGACATCCACATAAGAAATCCAAATACCTTTAGAATTTCTAACATATACCATATAAAATAATGTTTCCACTCCCATTTGGAGAAAACCATGGGTTGGTTTTTGGTTCTGATTAGTGTAATGTGTGTTGTCCAAAAACCTAAATAATAAAGAATTCCTTCTCTTTCCCTATATAAACCCACACAAGCACCGACATCCTCTCAAATAAAATTCATTGGACCTCTACCTACCTCTTTTCTCTTCAATCTATAATCCTAAAAAGGTGCCCAAATAAACCTATAAGCCACCCTCTAGCCCCTCCCAAGCCTTTGAGATCAGATATCCATGTAAGGGAATTCTTCCTTTCTAATTTTTTCCAAAATTCATTTCTGTTGTTATACCCGTTTATTTTCAACTAAAAATGTTGTGGTATGATTTAGAACCTCCCCTATAATTTCCTCTTTATTTTTGAATGATTATATACCACTTTATCTCATAAATTCCTCTCTTGTACACTGTTTATGATGGTGAAATTCTGTAAGGGATTTCTCTCTTCTAATTTACATTCATGAAATACTTTTATATTATGCATCTAAATTCAGTTAAAAATGATAGGAAATTTATCTATATTACCCCATTACATTCCATTTCATGTAAATATTATGATATACCTCTTTATCTCTCATCAAACATTTTTATTAATTCTTATGTCACGCTATAATGTTGCCAAAATGGCACTACGATTTTCCAAGCCAAAGTCATTGTGTAGGGAATACCATGCCCATTTCACTATAAAGGATATTAACCTTTATTAATATCTACATATTTATTATAATTTTTAGGTATTAATTCCACATTAATTTATCATGGAATAAATAATTATGTTTAATGAATTCAGGTTATATGATCAATATGGCACACTTATGCATGAACTGAAATGATTATGAAGGGTGCACCCTGATAGCCCTCCAAAGCATTGGATAAATATTAGTGTCATGATAAGTCAGGTTTAATGAGGGTTTAGTCATTCTAATTCTTGTGAAATGTGGTTTTACACATTCTCTATGTGTAATGGGCCTTGTCTCATGCTAATATCATGTTAAATTTGGTTTCCACATTTCCATGGTATGATAATCATGTTATGTCATGCCTTTATGTTCACGTTTCTCTTATACTTAATTGATATGTCTATTGCCTAACATGTTCAATATTCTTCATTTTATTCCATTTTTACTCCCTTACTAGGATTTATATCTCACCCATTTCTTATTCTTGTCATTAGGTTATCCAATGAAATGCTAAGTATGAAGGAATATTGTGGTCGTGTAAAGAAGTTTTCAATAAAGATATTGTCTTTTATGTTTTACGTTGTTATGAAATGTTCTTAAACCCAAATGACTCTAGACCTCTCGATATTCTATGTTGTATCAAGTGAAGGTTTTTTGTAATAAAAAATGTTCATGTGTGAAATAAATAGAAGGGTTTCTAAATTTTCATATTTAATATAGATCATGAAATCCATAATATTATATATTCATATCATGAACAAATCCTTCAGTTGTGATGCTTTAAAAAATGTCATTGGTATTTTAAATTTTACAAAGTCTACACTATTAAAATATAAAGGTAGTTATAGATTTTTTTTAATCTAGAATACCTATTCCTCAGTAGTCCAAGTGTCTAGAAATGACTTACAGTTGATTTCACTCTTTTCCAAGATAAATATGGATCTTTAGTTGTATTTGTGTTTATTTAAACTCATATAATTTTAGATCATGTATTCAAAACATAGTTGGTTTAATGTGATCCTATTTTTTTATTGTCTGGTTATGGGAGACATTTTATATGGTGGAGTGTAACAACTAAACTGGACCGTCAATATATAATATTTCAATCTTTTATAAGGTCATTTCATCATTCCCACGACTATACCGAAAGTTTTGTTGTGGGACTCATATTCCTTAATGTGGATGGTCCACCTAGTTTAGACTAATATGTATCATGAAATGTTTCTGTTGTACTAGTTGATTTGGATATAGGGGAACAAAATAGGTTTTGTTACATTGTTCTACACATTTTATCTTGTAAAGTTCGAACACTAGTGACCAAATATTATTTTATATAGGTTACTTGTTCATGAGTAGGAATTGTATGAAATAATGATGGATTATTTTGATGGTGTTACAAGTGATTCTTTGAGGTAGTGATATATTTTTGATGATTATGGATCTGCTAACTAATGTATTTCACTTTTTATGGATTTGAGAAAATTTTATGTGGATATGATAGGGATTATCTATGGTCATGAGATTTTACACTTCAATAGGTTTACTTGCAATATTATTATGAATATTGATGTTTGGTTTACAAAATGTTTCTAGAATGGATTTTACAATGTTCTTTGTATATAGAAGCATATAAACTCATCCTTTTATCTAGAAATAGTTATATTTTTTTATAACACTATGTGGATCATGAAGGACATTAGGAGATCACATACGTCAGAATTTGGTGGTTCTTATGAGAATTACATGGAATTTTTAATATTTACATAAAATAATAATTATCAAGATTCGTGTTCATATATCTTTATTTGTAGCCTTGTATGATATGATGTGTAGTTCACCATAGTGTTGGATAGAGGTCATCGACTCTATGATTATAGGGTAGAGTCTTCTGTATGGGACCTTAGAGAATTTTATGTTTCAAAGAAATTTTTTGGATACCACTTGACATGATAGAGGCTTTTTAGTGACCTAAAATTCATTCCCATTGTGTATGAAAATGTATTTTAGGTATTCTAGTGGGTATCTCCATAACTAGGAGAAGGTCATGATTATAACTAGGGTATGATAACACCAATATTTTTGTGTCCATTTGAGAGAGTTGAAATGGTCTGTACAAGGTAATAATTACTTTCTATACCTCTTTACATTTGTTTTATGGATAATATGTTTCACATATTTTATATCTTATGTTATTATCTAGATCATTACTAGGTTATTGACTATAATGAGATTGAGAATCAGTCGGACATGAATTTTAAGGATATTCTTGTTTAAAGAGTAGATGAAATAATGAAGACACTATATGGATGTATTTTTCTTATATTGTGAAGGAAATAAAAAATCATTCATATCTAGGAGGGGAGTTTCACTATAGTGCGAGAAACGTGGTCTCAATGTTCGATGTAATTTTTTAATTCGGCCTAGAGATGTCTGGGAATACTTCTTGTGGGAACATTCATATATGGTGGGGATGTGGGTTATACTTTTCTCATCCAAAAAGAATGAATCCATTTATATTTGATCAAACTCTATTTTCTAATTTTTTTGGTATTCCATGTAATTGCTTATCTTTAGTTTGAGTGGTTTAAAGAATGTCTCATGAGTATGATAAATAACATTTTGACAATTATAGTTTCAAACATTTTCATACAGTTGGATCATGGTCTGAGATGGTCTTTCACCCCAACCATGCGATAAAGAAAGGTCTGACACATAGTTCCCTTAACTATAAAAAATTTATGTGGTTTTCACCCAAGACATGCAATATAATCTAGATATGTTTCATACAATTCAAACCTAGTTTACCCAAACATAGGAGACAACCATGAAAGATTTTGGTTACAATAATATTGGTAACCACACACTTAATGCATAGTTTGCCTAAATTTATTGGTCAACCATGATTTTTTTAGTTCTAAAAAATAGTATTAACCATTCAGTTGGATTCTGTTAAAAAAATATTAGGGAAAAACGAAATGGACATCTTAATTTATTTAAAAAATAGAAATTTCTAATTTTTCCCCAATTATTATTTTATTCCCAAAACCCTACTTTTCCTCCCCTTCATCTATCTACTATCATCTCAAGCACCTCTCCTCCACCTTACCCTTCTTTTTTTTGTGATTTATCATCAAATAAGTTTTATAATCATACATAATTCAGCACTATATATGTCAGGAGGTGATATTATTCTATTATATAAGATCTTTTCCAATTTTGTTTTCTCTCTATAAATATCAAGTTAGTTATTATATTTAATTCATTATTTCTGGGATTTTCATATGCATTTTTTATTCCATCTAGTCAATCCAAAATAAGTTTTTTTCAATTAGTATCCTTCAATAAGTCCAAGGTATGTGGTCTTGAAGCTATCTCTTAATGTATAATAGTTTTGATTATGTGTTTGATGATAAGTAACACTGACACAATGTGTAATTAACTTAACTACCAAAATAAATTTTATTTGAAACTTGTTTGGATCAAGATGAAGAATGAGGTGTTTTTTAATAATGTTTTGTCTCTTTTTATAAATGATTGTTTTAAAAATAAACTCAATTTGTTTCTAGAAAAAATTATACAAAACCATATTTTTAAATAATCAGACTCACTTTGACCATTGTAATGAGGTATTGATCATTATCTCGAATGACATAATTAGTCGAATGGAGAATGTATCTAGCGGGAAGTAAATTTCATCAAATTTAATATATAACAGATGTGAATGAAGTGGATGATTTTAATTGATGTGTCTATTGAAATTATTAATTATGTTTGATGATTTTATTCCAATTTTTATTTCATATAGATCATCAGTTGAATTCTGAACTTGTGATGCAAGGGTAATGAATGAAAGGGGGAGTGAAAAAGAGGTTCCAATTGAAAAGTTGGGGACGATTGAAGTGGTGGTACCCATTAATGATGTGGTTCTGATTGAAGAGGTTTTTATGATTAAAGAGGTGGCTGCGATTGAAAAGGTGGAACCAATTAAAGAGGATGTTATTTTTGTAGAGGTGGTGTCGATTTACAATAGCATCTGGTTTTCCATCGGATTGGAAATAAACTTTTCATACCCAGAAAAGTTCATATTCTAGAGAATCTGACTCTGGATTAGGATGAAAAAAATATCATAACCAAAATGATCATATCCAGGAAAATTTAAATCAGAAAAGGTCATACTCATGCTGAGAAGAAAAGAAATATGCTTGAATGATTAGAATGTTATGATACATTCCAATTGAAGTCTAACAATGTTGAATATACTCTGAAATTAATTTAATGACATGATTAGAGTCATGATAAATGTATAGGATTGTAAATAATGTTTTTTATGTGGTTTAAGAGAAGATAAGAAGATAACGAGGTCAAAAATGTCGTCAACCATTTCCAAAGGGTTGAATTAATTTGTAGGTTTCTAACTGGATCGGGAGATGTGAAGGAGATGTGGTTTTGAATCTCATGTAGGTCATGTGAAAAGAGAAGGATATTTATAAATTAATTTTCTAGGGGGTATTAACATTCAAATGAAAAAAGTTGATTAAAATCAGTTTTAGGAATTGTATTTAGAAAATTAGAATGGTATCCATTTCATAATACATTTGTTTTCAATTAATTCAATGATTCATATTGAAGAAATCATATTGAGAAAAATAATAATCATTTATTGAAATCATTCTTAAGATTCAAATGAATTTCTAAAGAAGGAGATGATGTTGGAATAACAATTTAGATTCTTTGATAATATTTGACCACGTAAAAATGAATCCTGATATTTCAAGGGAAATTGAAATTTGGTGAATCTGTGTGAGTGGGAATATTTATTTTAGATTTCTACAAAAGAATATTTTGGAATGCCTATATAAGGACATAAGTATATTTTACTTTTATGATGATGAGGTAATATTCACCATAGATGATAGTGAAGATCTGAGTTTTTAGAGAGAAGAGGAATTCTTCATGCCTGTCTTTTTTCTAGAGGTTTAAATGGAGAAGTGAAATTCATATTCAGATGATCATCATATCATGCTAGATTAATCATGTTTCGGTTATCCATATTGGGTTTCATGGACTGAGGAATACATTAACTAGGTTTTATCACACTATTTACTTGATTTGTGGATGACTCATTTCTATTATGTTCTATTAGAAAATAAGACTGAATGAGTTGTTTTGGATGAATTGTACTCAAAAGAATTGGACTGGGAGAATTAGACCCCTGAAAATCATACTTTGTTTTCATAACAATGGCCAAGAGGTTATTACCTTTCTTCTAGGTAAGTAATTGAAGAATTTTATTTCAATTCAATGCATTTTTTCAATTGATAATAAAAATAGGAAACATGAGTTGTTACATAATCATTGTATTACCCTATTTGTTCTAAGAGGGTGTATACACACTATTGGAATTTTATACATTTTTTTACATGAGTGAAAGTGCATACCGTACTCCGTGTAACCCAAAGATTGATTTTTAGTGGATTTTATGGTATTGGATCATTTCCAAACCTTACCGTGGACGTAGCTATTCATATTGAATAGTGATCCTTGTAAATCATTGTGTTCTTGTGGATGTCTGTTGGATTTTATTCTAGAAGTTAATTAAAATCTCTAATTAGATGTGAAGGTTTTTTCAAATTAAAATTAACATAAATGAAAAAAATTATAATTGATTCACCACCTCCCTCTCTCAGTCATACAATCAGACTGACAAGACACTTTCAAGTGGTGTTACTGTGTAGGTTCCCTTTGCTTAATTGTTTTTAATGGAGAATTTTAATTGTGTGAACAATAATGTTATTCTAGTCTTTGATGGAATTAATTATCATATTTAGAAATATAGAAAATTTCCTTATATTATGTATATCATTTATGATGTTCTTGAAGCAGTAACAATTGGGTTTCCTCCTATCGATGATAAACCTCCAGTTACACATGTTTATAAGAACCGTCATGAGAATTAAATAAGGTTAAAGAATATTATATTTTCATCACTTTATGAAAGGGAATTCTTGAGAGTAAAATGAGTTTCCATAGCAGGTATATGGCATAAATTGAAAAAAATATACAAAGGCAATACAAACGTCCATAAGGAAAAGCTAAAAATCATAAGATTGTAATATGAATATTTGAATATGGGTGAGAATGAATCTATTGGGGACTTCTTTACCAGGGTAAATAAAACTACGAGTACTATTAGTTGTCTTGGTGGAAATTTTGATTATTCTAATATGGTTGAAAAGATATTGAGAATCATACCTGAAAAAATCAATGCAAAAGTTTCTTCATTGGAGGATAGAGATCCAGAATCATTTTCTATTGACGATTTTCATTGAACTATAATTAGTTATGAAATGAGAATATAGAAATTTATGAAGAGAAAAACCAAATTTGATTGAGAAGTTTCTTTTAAGGCTGCGAGGAATGAATGATAGAAAAAGATTCTTTCTGAAAAAGAAGATGGTGATTCTGACTATAAAACTGAGGTACGTAAAAATATTAGTGATATTTTTTCACTGTTTTCTAAAAAAGTGAATTGTTACAGGGATTTACATAGGGAAACAATCCATGAATTGTTTCTAATGTGTAAGACTTTGTCACATTACAAAAATCTATCCATGTATAAATACTGTATAGGATTGTGATTATGAAGAATGAAATCAAATATGATCCTAGATGAAATTGGGAGACAAATAAAAATTGAAATACACAGTTAATGAAAAGAAATTATTCAAATCCAAAAGGGAATTTTATTGTGTAAAGATGTGAATGAATAAAGTAGTGATACTTAATCTGAAAAATCTATAGATTATTGTATTGAAAATAGTTTTATTTCAATAATTAATGATGAATAATTTATAATCATTAGTTCTAAAGAATAAGAAATTCAACATGAAATACATTTGGATGAAGAATTAAATGAATGACTAAGAAAGATCATAAGTCTAGAGAATCAAAACAGAAAAATTTAGGATTAATGTTATTCAAAGATCAATCTATATTATATTTCAGATGATAAAGTGATGCAAGATAAAAAGATTTAGGATTTGAATAAATCTCTCAATGATTAAAGGAATCGTATTGAGCATGTGTAAGTGGAGATGAAAGAAAAAGAAGAGAAGAAGAAATATTTCAAACAAAATTAATCTATATATTAATGGGTAAATACATGTTTCCAAAACTCTACTAATAAATTTGGGGAATTTTCTCATAATGGGAAACCTAAGATGGCTCAACAAAAGTTCTCTTCACCAGGTGAGAAGAAAGATGAAAATGTTTTATATGTGGCCAAATTGGAGAGTTCAGAACATATAAAACATCTTGACTCTAAATTTTTTTATCAAGATCTATAAAAGTTTTGAATACATATGATTCTATTATGTATGAATTGAAGAAGAATAATTGAGTTGACAATGGATAGGTTGATGGCTCAAAAATGAAATATTAGAGGAATGTTGAATAATGTATTCATTGTTTTGGATAGTATGGATGTTTATGAGGAAAATATTATTTATACGGTTGTTGTTGGTATTGTGGTGGATTAAAGCACATGGAAAATATGTGTTGGTTTAAAAAAAATTCTATTATCTCATGGGATATAAATGGAATAGGTTAAGGGGGATTCAATACCCTCAAAATAAGAATAATAAAAAAGTTTGTGTGACATAGTCTAAAAAGACTGGAATGAGGATTTTAAATAGGTTCCATCCACTAGAAACTATTTATGAAATATTTAAACAACCCTGGAACCTTGCAAAAGGATGTCTAGTTTTTTTATTGGAAAAACAAAATACTCATAACAATACGCACAAGTCGGACGCGATGAATGAAAAGAAATGGGAAAACACACTTGTTGTTGAAACTGCATTGAAAGTCACAAAAGGATATTGAACCTTGATACTAGATAGTTGGTGTTCTTCTCATATGACAGGAGACTTGAAACTGTTAAAAATTGTGAATGATTTTAAAGATGGAATTGTGCCATTTGGTAATTATGAATCACTAAAAATAAAATGTGTTGGGTAATCCATCATTGGAAAATAAAAGATGAAATCCAGGAATACACTGTATGTTGATGGGATGTAACACAATTTTCAAAGAGTTTCAAAATATTTTGAATAGGGTAGAAAAGTCTTCTTTTGGGAATATGGATTTTTTTAAAGACTGAAGGAAATAAAAAAATTGAATCAAGATTCCATCATTCAAAACAGAACATTTTTTCTGGTTGGTGATATAAAGAACCCTTGTTACATGAGCTTGGTTGAATAGAATCAATATTTTCATAAAATTCATGAACATATGTGTTAGAGAAAAAAGTGCTATTTATCTAAAAGATAAAGTGTCCATGAAATCTATAACGTTCCAAGAAGAAGGTAAAATTGTTGCACTATCTTCCAGAAAGGAATGATTATAAATGATGTGCATAAGAACGTGGTGATTTGTTCCAGACAAGCCATACAACTATTTTATTCCGATATTTATTGGATGATGAGAAAAAAATCAACAAATGATGATATGTATTTCATGAAATTAATTGATTAATTTAATCTCATTAATTTATTTGATTATATGAAACCTAAATTAGATACATAGAAAAATTTTAATGGTTTCACAAGAAAAGTATAAAAGGAATGTGATTAGCCAGTGATGATGATGCAGACAGATAATGGTGGGAAATATTGAATTAACGAGTTTAAAGACTATCAAAAGAAGCATGAAATTAAGTATCATTACAGTTCCCTATATACTCTCCAACAATATGGGGTTTCTAAAAGACTGAACGACATACTAGGGGAAATGTGAAGAACTATGTTACTTGAACATGTCCTTTATTATTACTTTTGGAGGAAATCAGTGAGTAATACTATATATATTTAAAATTGTTTCTTATAAATTCCTCGATATGGTATGACTATATGTGAATTATTTTATTGAAAAAATTCAAGTTTGAAACACTTTATAGTTTTTTGGATTCCATGTAATATAAAAAATAAATGTGGAAACTAAGGAATGTTTGTAGAGAAAAGTAATGTCAGAATATTTCGTGGCTATGCTTCAGAATTAAAAGGATATAGATACTTCATCAATGAATCAAAAATAATTTTTGATTTGGTTGATGTGAAAGTAAATGAAATGGAAGAGGAATAAAATCATTCTCTAGAAGAGAAATAATTTGAGAAAGTTGGAGAAAAAAAGTCTTAAAAGGATACAAATAATTGTATTCCTACTAAAGAAGAAGAATGGGACTCATCAATTTCTAGTGATGAGGAAGATACTCAAAAATCACATCCTAGGATGAGGAAGCAATCGAAGCTCAGAATATAATTAGTAAAAAAATCAAATGGTTCAAAACATAAGAAAAAGAACGGTAATTACCCATAATTCTATGTATTCAAAAGTGGAACCGAATGATGTGAAAGAAGATTTTGATCATCTGGAACTAGTTCAATTCATGAAAGAAGAATTAGATTATATTGGAATGAACAATGCATTGGAACTCATACCATATCATGAAAACCAAAAACATTTTTCGCACGAAATGGGTTTTCCAAAACAAGCTGAATGAAGAAGCTGATGTTATATGTAACAAATAAAGATTGGTATGCAATGGGTGTTCACAGATTGAAGGAATTAATTGTGATTATACAACTTATCTAGTATATATATTGGAAACAATTTGAATTTTTCGTACTATTTCTTCCCAATGAGGCTACATGGTCATTCAAGCAGATTTTAAATCCACATTCTCAAATGGTGATGTTGAAGATGAGTTGTATATTGAATAACCTTGGGGATTTTTTGTTGGAAAATATGAACGATATGTATTCATATTGAAGAAATCCTTCCTTGAGCTGAAATAAGATCTTAGGGCATGGAATTTGAAATTTTATACTTGCATAAAGTAAATGATTTTTAAGAAAGGAAGACTGGATCCAAATAATAATATCATATAAAGTAAAGTGTATTAAAAAATTTTAATTTTTTATGTTGAATATATTATAATTCTTGGGAATGGTGAAAGAAGTTGTGAATTTTTTTAATGAAATGTAGATGTTATATGAATTGTCATTGTTGGGGGAAATTAAATACGTCATTGGGTTATAAATCATCCAAAAGAAAGAATATATTTTTCTCCACCCTGAAAATTATGTTAAATAAATTCTTAAGAGATTTTTCCGGGAAAACTAATACCCTTTTTCAACATATTTATTAGTGGGAACCAAATTGAGTAATGATGGATAAGGAAAAGATGTTGATCAGAATCAGTATCAGAAGTGGATTATAAGCCAATTGTATTTGAATTCCTCGATATGCAACATTGTTTATGTGTTTACCTTATGTAAAATATTTCAGAGTTCTAAAATAGAATAACATCTTATTGTTGTAGAAATTAATCTCAGATACATCAGAGGCATAATATATTTTGCAATTAGGTATTTCAGGTAATATATTATTGATTTTTTTGGGTATTCATATTCAGATTAGTCGAGAAATTTTGATGACAGGAGACCCACATAGGGAGGAGTATTCTTTCAAATATTGAATTGTGTTAGTGGGAATTAAAAGAAAAAAAATCAGTAACTCTCGGTATGGATGAAGATGTGTATGTTGATTCTACTCAAGATTCTACTCAACTCTTGTGGATGAAAACTCAATTGGAAGATCTACTTGTTGAAGTAAAGTTACCCTTGCTCTAGGGTTGTGACAATCAATGAAAAATCTCTCTAAACATGATTCCTATTCAACATTCTAGTTCAAAGTATATATTGATATTAAATATCAGTTCATCAAAGGGAATGTGGAGAATAACGAATTGAATATGGAGTATGTTCAAACATCAGAACAAGTCGCTGAAATTTTCACAAACCCGTTATAGAAAGAATCATTTTCTAGATTGTGGTTGAAAATGGGTGTCCAACGTCTTTCTCATCAATGTTGAGGTATGTTATTCTATCCCATAACTCATAATACCTTTTAATTATATTTTCAAGTGGGATAATTTTATTGTTCATAAATATATTTCATAAAAGATAGATCTATGGGTATTCTGTGAATTCATCATAATTATGTTACTGAACTATTATAACTTGGTATTACAGTGGTTATAGGAATGAAAATATTCTTTATTCTAGGAAGGTTATAGAATATTTTATGAAGAAAGATAAAGATGTTGTTATAATCACTACTTTGGAAAAGCATGGCATTGCATTCCTTGACTCTTGTTTCCTAAAATGACATAGCTCATGTAATCATAGAATTGATGATATATAATCCAGATCTTGATGAAAAAATGTTCTTTTATTTTTGAAACTTTGTTACTCTAAAATCGAAAGGATAGATTGTTGGGACAACGATGATGATGAATTTGTTTTCTATTCATGTTTTGTGTTTTTTATTCAAGGAGGGTATGGAAAATCACCCTAAATTGTAATTAGAAACAATTGAACTGAACCACGTTTTTGAAATAATCAGACTCACATTGTGTATTGTAATGAGGAGCTGATTGTTATCTGGAATGAGAGAATTGACTGAATTGAAAAAGTATCTTATTGGATGTAAATTTCATCATATTCCCTCAAGAACTGATGTAAATGATGTATATATTTTGAATCTGAGTCACTACAGTTACAATTATATAAATTTCCTGATGTTGTGTTGAGTTTTATTTCATATAAATCTTATGATGAATTGTGATCTTTTGATGCCAGTGTAATGAAATAAAGTGGTAGTGAAAATGGTGGTGATGTTTGAAAAGGTGGTGTCAATTGACGAGGTGGTTATGATTGAAGAGTTGGTACAGATTAAATAGGTTGTGGCAATTGAAGAGGTGATGCTGATTAAAGAGGTGGTGCCTATTGAATAGGTGGTATTAATTAAAAAGGTGGTGTTGATTGAAGAGGTGGAGTTGATTTCCGAGGTGGTGTCAATTTACTGTAGCATTCATTTTTCCATCAAATAGGCTATAAATAGTTCTTACCTAGAAAATATCTTATTATAGAAAATTTTACTCAGACTCAGGAATAAATAGAGCCCAATCTGAATGATCAAATCCATGCCAATCATATTCAGAATAGAACATACAATGGCTGAGTAGAGAAAAGTAATTCGGAATGAATGGAATGTTTTGATACATTCCAATTGAAGTCTACTGATGTTGAAGCTAGTCTAAAATGAATTTAATGTCATGAATGATGTCATAATATATGCATAGGACTATGAAATTTTTTCAATGTGGTTCAAGGGAAAATAAAAAGTGATTGATATCATAAAAACCGTCAACTATTTCAAAAGTGTCTAATTAATTTGTAGGATTCCAACAGGGTTAAGAGTAGAGATGAAGATGATGTTTTAAATCTCTAGTTGGTCAAGAGAAAAAGATATGGAAATTGTTGAATGAATTTTCATGGGGGAGCTACAAATTCAGTTGAAATATTTTGATTCAAATTGGTTCTGATAATTTTATTTAGAAAATAAAAATGGTATAAATTTATTCATACATTTTTTTCAATTAATACAGAGAATTTTATTGAAAAAATCGGATTGAGAAAAATTAGACTCTTGTATTGAAGTCGGACTATCGATTCAAATGAATGTTTGAAGATGGAGATAATGTTTTAAGAATAATCGAGAAGCTTTGAGAAGAGTTGAAAAAGTCAAATTGCATCCTAATATATCAGGAGAAATTTAAATTTGTGTGAATTTTTGTGAGTGGAAATTTATTTGGGATTCCCAATAAAGCATCATTTTGGTCCCCAAAAAAGGAGAAAGTGCGCAATAATTTTATGAGGATGAATTACTATTCACCATAGTTGAGAGGGAAGCTCTGACTTTTTGGAAAGAACAATAATTCTTCGAACCAATCTTTTGTTGAAGATGTCTTGATGGAGAAGTGAAATTTGTATTTGGATAATCATCATATCTGGAAAGATTAAATAGGTTCATAATTACCATATTTTATTTATTCTAATAAGGAATAAATTTATTTGGTTTATCATACTATATAATAGAATTAGTTTTTATTCATTTCTATTTTTTTATCAAAAAAATGAACAAGAGGAATTGTTTAGGAATAATCATACTCTGAGGAATCAGACTTGGGGAATCAGACCTAGGAAAATTGGACAGACTTCACATAACAATGTCTAGGAGGTTCTTACATTTCTTCTGGGTAAGGAATTGAGGAATTTTCTTTCAATTCAATACATTTTTTTAATTTAAAATATGTACATGTAACATGAGTTGTTTACTGTCATTTTATTAACCTATTTTTGTTATGATTATGCACACACACTATTGGAATAGTTTACAATGTGATACATGAGGGATAAGGTATATCATTATCATTTTAAACCAAGGATTTATTTCTAGTGGATTGATTGTTATTGAATCAATTCCATGCCATACCATGGGCGTTGCTATTCATATTGAATAATGAACATTGTAAACCATTGGGTTTCTATGGATGTATTTTGGATTTGTTTTCAATAGAGAATTGAAATCTATAACAATATTTGAAGGTAGTTTCAATTGAAATTAAAATTATAAGAAAAGGATTATCATTTATTCACCCCATCCCCCTCTTCATGATAAAATCACCCAGTCTGGGCACTTTCAACACATTTTTATCAAAATTGAGACCTATTATTAGTCATGGATAATGTGTTGAAATGCTTCAACCAAAACCATAAAAATTACATTAAGTGTATCAAATGTTGAATTTATTTGTAATTTATATGTTATCCTAAAGGTTCCAAGTACATGAGTTTTTCATCATGCACTCTATTGAGGATACAAATAGAGTATCCAATTATATTATTCTCAAAACATTTATACAACCCATTATATAATTAAATCGTAGTAGATGATAAATAAATGTTCCTGTTGACAAGTAATTCACAAGATATACTCCCTATATTTTAAATATAACTCATTGACAGTGAATTCATACGATATTATACTTATATTTACCCATTGTACAATATAATTTTAATTCCATAACAAAAATCCCTAGACATGGAATTAAGCCCATTTTTCTAGGATTTCCATTGATATTTTAACAAGATTCCATGATATCCTATTGAAATGAAATGTCATGGGAAGTCCCCAATAAATGAGAATTGTTATTAATTACTTTGAATTCCAATTAAATGTAACATTATTTTTTCATCGAAGTCATTGACTAGGAATTCCTAAGATATACTCCTTGGATTTTGAATTGGGACTCGTAATGTAGAATTTTAAGGACCTGATCCTTGTATTCATCCATGCCACATACTATATTATTTCTATGGTTATTTTCCATTTATTTTGATTTTATCCCATTAACATTTAATAATTCTATCATGGAAATATGGAATAAGATAAAATATGTATGATACGTATAGGGGATCACATTACAACACAATGATCAAATATTGATCATTTTAGTGAATTAATTTTTTAATATTACTCAATAGTATACCCAATTACTCAGACTAGATATAGTTTTCAACATATAGGGTGGTGGACTAATGATTTTTACTCAAATGCTATATATGTTTATGTTCATACCCAAGAATACTCCATTGTTTAAGGAAAATACTTGGGATAATGACATATGATTGATGATTGATTTTATGACTCCAAAATGAACCATATATAAATATGAGATCATTCTGGATGAGCCCATAAGGGGAGACGCTGCATTAGGGTTCTCTGTTGCCACCTCTTTTCTATTGCGGACTGACTTCTGATCTGCTCTTCAGCGCTCTAGCTCTGTGCTTCGTGATGGCGGTTCATCCCCTAGGGGCGGCATCTTTTTTTCATGGGCGCGACTGTGGTATTTCATATCGTTTACTATCATACTTATTCTCTCCCCCTCTTCGTTGGGTAGGGATATTTGTTTTTTCGGTGGTTCTTGCGGTCATATTTCCCTCTCCACCTGGTCTAAGGTCGACACAACGTTTTTGTTCCGAGCTGGGTGAATGTGCATCGAGTTGAGGTGGTCTTCGGGCACAAATGTGAAGGTAGTGACGGGATATTTTTTGTTTGTAGTGTGGCTTCGTGGTTGCCTTAATAGTTCTAATGTTGGTATTTTTTTACCCTCTAAGTTGGATTTTGGTGTGGTTGTGGACGGTTCGAGGTTTGGGTTCGTATTCATTCTTCTAGGAATCTTCGGTTTGATTACAGCAGCGGTGTGGATGAGATGAATCTTGTTCATCATTCACTGGTGGTTTTTTTTCTACGTCATTCATTTTTTGTTTGGTATGGGTTTGATATGATGTGTCCACAGGATGGGTTTCTGAATTCAGGATTTGGTTGAAGATTTGGTGTAACACACCAAGCTTCCACGGTACGTTTTCCTTTGAATAATGCAATGGCGTGCATTGTATGCAACTTCTAAATTCTTAAACACCACAACCAATGAAACTAGCTGTTATGAATAGTAATACCTACTTTTTGAAATTTTATAATTTTTTTCTTTTGAAATGGACTTCATTTTTGGATTTGTAATATCAAAATTAGCTAAGGGTGAAATTTTGGTACTTTTCGGATAACTTTCATATTTTGATGAATAGTGAAAATTACTAAATTTTAATTAAAAACATCTTTTTTAATCGAAATAATTTATATTGATAAATTATGAATTTATTTGGATATAAAGTATATTTAGAATATATTTTTACCATTTAATACAATGTTGGTCATTTTACATAAATAAAAAATTAAACCGGACATAAACAAGTGTCAATCTTTTGATAGTTATTATCTCTTAAAAACACGCTATTTGTTTTGACGACGGGAATTAATTTTTAAATTAATTAATGAAACTGATATGTTTTTAATTTGGTAAAATAGAAATCATTTTTGAATTAACAATATCAAATATATCTTAGGCCTAATTTTTGGTATTTTTCTGGAAGCTTTCATTTTTTGATGAATAGTGAAACCACTAAGTGCTAGTTAAAAAACTCAATTTTTCATAAAACTTAAATTTACTACTTCTCTGAGTGGAATTAAGAAAATATGAGAGACACGGTTAATATCAAGGAGTAAAATGTGGTTCAATGAGATTAAAATAATTTTTGGTGAAAAGTAACTTTTTACTTATATTTACCACGGTTAAAAGTAAATTGGGGAATTAAGGGTCAAAATGATATTAATATTACCCTAACACATGCCCTAATTTTATTGTACAAGTGTATCTCGACCATAAACAACATTAGGAGTAAAATATTATCATTTAGGTCCACTTGTATTAGATTAGGACATTTATTATTATTTAATTCAAAGAAGAGTTAAAAGAGTTAAAATCAAAGTTTATTTACTACAACATTTTTAATATAGGTTTATACATAAGATAGATTTGATTGTAAATATTCATTAGAAAGATAAAAGGATTTCCTGCGTAATGGTATTTTATTTATAATTTTTAGACATTAAATAATTTAATTTATTTATGACACAATGGTGATACAGTAATTACCTAATTAATGAAATATTAAAATAATTGATATTATAAATATCAAAATAAATGAAATTTCAGACTTTTTATGAATTAAACTAATTTTATAGGTTAGTATGGCATGTTAGGAATGATTTAATTAACTTTTTTCGAAGTAATAAGTCTATTATGATTTTATAAAAAATCAAATTTCAAAATAGTGTCAAAATTGACATAAAAGGTTTGTTAAAACAAATATTATATTATTAATTGTAATTCAATTCCTAAAAATATAAGGTTGGGCCAAGAGACTAATATCATGACAGGTGTATCCTTAATGGACCACTTGGGGTGTCTCTTGGAGGTATATAGTAATATTATTAACTATATAATATAAAAATACAAAGTGACATGGTAAGTGTCAAAATAAGTAACTAAGAGCTAAAACTAAAAGATAAGGTTAATATAATGACCCAAACCGGCCTAAATTATATTGGTTGAGTGTTTTTAGACCTATACTCACCTTAACCGTTAAATAATTCACTTTGGAGTCATTATAAACCGAATATTAATTTATTATAAAATAATATCTTTAGCTTTTCCAAAGGTTCCCCTCACCCCTCTTATAAAAGGACACTCCCCTTATCACTAATTCACACATTCAAAGCCTTCTGGTTCGGCCAACCCTTGCCCAAATACTCTATCAACTTCCCTCACTACAATCTATTGGCCTTAGTTTGATCATAAAGCCAACCTATGGGGCCCTTTTGATCAAATCAAAAGGAAGAACCCGAAGAAGAGGTAATGTTTTCACCACCCTCTTTCAAGTTCCTTTCTTCATCAACTTCTTCTTTCTTTGTTATTTCTATTATAAAATAATAACTCCAGTATCTTCTATATACTGTGATGTTATTATAAATATGGTACAACCATATTCAGTATTATATCCATCCGTTGAATGGAATGTCACCATACCTGTGTACGTACGGCTTACCGTCTCCACGTCATGGTGTAATTGTCATTCAATAAATTATTATTTGGATGGGTATAATAATGATGTGTAATTCATGTAAATAATAAATATAACATGATAATTATTCTTTCTATATGATATACCATCCAATTATATATTATTTTAACAACAAAAGAATGATATTATCGCTCGTGCGTACGTACAGACTACCGTCTCCATGAACGCAATGAGATTCATTCTCCATCATATCCATCCAAGTCTAATTCTAATTTCATGATTAATAATAGTATATAAGGACTTGATATAATTCTTTATATGGATAAGATACAACCTATCCATTACAAATATGGCTTACATAACAAAACATATAAAAGAAAACGAGTAAGTTAACACCCGAAATGACGATAATACTAAGATATTATTAACAAATAAATGTTAAAAGATCATATATTATATCATATTAATGTAAATGATTCTTGTATAATTCAATAACAATTATTTCACCGTTATACAGGAGGTTAAACTACCATTGAACAAGGAAAAATTTAAAAGTAAGGGGTTTCTTATCTCACTTTCAATTCCGTGAGAATTCCATAGTTCACAACTTATTTATTACATGTGGTGTGTGTACTACCCATGTTTTTATTCATTGTGTAATATAATTTAATTCATGTATATTTACATAATCATTGTATGATGCTTATTTCATGGGTGTATGTTTTTTATGTTACCAAATCAATAAGGGAATTTGAAATTTCAATTTCCACTCCTTCGGCTTTACGCATACTTCATTGATTATTTTACTCCATGATTATGTTTAGAATCACTATTCATTTGATTATGTCATAAATTCCACTCCCTAATCTATGGATATAATTTTGATACACATAATCACTCCATTGATAAATTATCAGGTCATCGGTATGAACTTTATAAGAGTAATTTTTACACAATCTCGATTTGTTGAGTTAAACATCCAATTCATTGGTGTTGTTTTTACAAGAATATGTGTGAATGTACTTTGATTGATTTACACTGAATATCCAATAATATTGAGTGTATTTATATTTTCCACTCATAATTATGTAGTTGATTTATCCTTAACCTAAGGATACAGCCTTTATGAGAGATTTCATCTCAATTTACATTCCATTGAGACTCCGTTATTATTATACACCAATTAACTTTTATATGGTGTATATATTGTACTTTGACATAATATATCACGAATCCCTTTATTCTCATGATATTACAATGTTTTTATTTCCTCACTTATTTTTATTTAAGTTTCTCTCTTTTGGTTAGTAACTCTAACTAAAATGACATTTTAAAATGTTTTAAAGATTGATTATTCTAAATCTTTCTCATTAATGTCCATGTTTTAAAAATGGTTTTATGGATTTATTTATATGGATATTAAAGTTTTCAAATCAAAATTCCTTTTAAAAGTTTCAAATTTGTATGGGACACTTTGATTATAAAATCTATTTTAAATGGATTCTTGAAAAATAATGTGACTTTAAATTGATTTCAAGAAAAGGGGGGATATTTCACTCTAATTGTTTTGATGAATATTTTCATCTAGATCAATATCCTTCATCATTCTCGATTGAGGTTATTATGATACAATACAATTATCCATATTGTATCGAATGAGTTGTGTTTGACTGTTGATGTTCTATTTTTATACCATTCATGGTTTGTGGATAAAGTATTGACATTTTGTATTCTAGTTTTAATAGGAATGATTATGTTATGTTTAAAACTTTTCATATGAGGAATGCATTGGACTTAGTAAGTGACGGGTGGAGACCGCTATAGCTCCTCAATGCATCGGTAGGTCTCATGAGACAAACTAGTGTCTTGGCACAAGGCCTTGACAAAATCTTATTTGTAGTCTTGGCACGAGGCCTTGGATACGTGGTTATGATAGTCAGGAATTATGCATTCCATCATTATAAATGTGTTTATTGATATTGCGTGTGATTATTTGATTAGTAGAATATCCATGTGAATATGTAAATTGCATTATTTCATTTTATTTCTGCCATATTATGTTGAAGATCAAGTTTAAAAGGATTTTGTTTTAGTTATACATTTCCCTACATGTTTATTCCTATTTATGAAATTTTCTGCTATATTGTTATCCTTACTGGGCATTTGAGCTCACCCCTTTCTATGTTTTATTTTTCCCAGGATATGAAGAAGTAATTTATGAATGACCTACAGGGATAATATGAGGGGATAAGAGTGTGGACTATGGAGACTATATTGTTGTAGTTTTCATTTTATGATGTAATGTAAACTTTATGAATGTATCTAGTTATTCCAAGGCTACTAAACTAATCGGTCTTTCGAGATTTGATCATTCTTGTGATCATGCCAATGTTATGTAATAATGCACCGACTATGGGTAACTAGGGTCGGGGCGTTACAATTGGTATCAGAGGAAGTTTATTACAAACCTTGGAAGCTATATTTAGATGAACTCTAATTAGAGCATATAGACCTAAGTTGAACTTTGAGGATTAGTATAGAAGAACTTCCTAGAATTTTGGTATTGTAGAAATTTTGTGAGTTTTCCGAGCAATACATCCCTGTCTGGATACGAGTAGGTAGAGGCGGCTCTGGCACATATGTACCTAGGGTAAAAACTCAAAAACACCGCTTTGAGATAGATTCGAACGGGAACTGGTGGACGACAACAGACCTTGCTGCACTCTTGGTAACGACATTCCCGGGGGATATGCTTAGGATAATTTAGATTTTCTTTACAAACCGATTTGAAGTAGTATATATATAAGATGAGACTAAATAACCTTGGTTAATCATAATGTGTTTCAAATTGAGAATATAGTGACATGTTAATCTCTAAATGATTTTATGACTACTGTTACTCACACAATGCTTTCAGGTTTTAGTCAATGGTTGGATTCCAAATAAGTCATAATGACTTTGAGAATGATGTAGAAGGTGGGAACGATGGTGGAAATGAGTAACAAAATGGAATGTTGATAGATGTAAAAGATATCTTCTTTATGCCAAATAAATTTTCCAAAATTATGATCAACAATATATATATTAAACAATTTCCGGACTCAACAAAGAAGAGAAATGTGATGAATGATAAGAGCTCTAGTAGTGGAAACCATGGAGAAAGGAATCCCCAATTCCCATCATGCAGGAAATGTAGGAGACACCCATGAAAGGGTCTCAATGGGACAATGAAATGCTTTACATGATGGAAGGAAGGACATAAAGTGAAGAATTGACGAATAAAAATGAAGATTACTATGGAAGAAGATAAAAATGGTCCCACGAATCCATTTTAAGTCATTTGCCGTAAATGTAGGGGACCTGGCCATTACCCAAGTGAATGCCCTATTCTATAGGATATTTTCTTGGTCAAAGAAGAAGCTATGTGGGAATAAATGGTTGGAGAAATGTTTAAAAAGTTTTAGTGATCCTTGTTGATGGGTTTACTTTGGAATAATTTTCTCTTGTATTTTTAACCTTGCAGTTTTCCATGTGAGAATGATATTTGAGGAAGAATTATCTTTTATCTTGTGGATATTGTTATAAATAACCATTTGGTTTTATATGATCGTTGGGTTTGAGGGATTTATAGGTTATTATAATTTGGGATGAAAATGCAAGGTATGAGATAAGATTTTTGGTTAAATTATGTTATGGTAATTTTATGGAATTTGTCTAATTTTTGTAATGTTATAAAATATAGTTTTTGAAAAAGGACAACACGCAGACCATGTGACAACCCATCGCATCGAACAAAGCTGTGAGAATCGAACCCACAACCAAAGTGTGATTGAGATTTATTTCCTACCACTGGACTACGTGAAGTCCCTGGTTAGTGTGACTATTATTTTTAGTGAAATGATTTTATTGATCAATAATAATTTGATTTGGGATCCTATGTCTTATCAAATGAATACCCTTAGTATAGGAAAATGATTTGGTGATTAAGTGATAAATGTTATTTTGGAAGTTGTTCGCTTTTTTGTGAACACTATATGCCCAAGGAAAATAGAATAGTATGGGATTTCATTTGTGGAGTAATGGTGGATTTTTATCTATGTTTTTATTGTAGATTTATAGTGATTTGGGTTATTTATGGAAATGATTAGTTTAATTAATATTAAGTATGTGACTTTAAGTGTAATTAATGTCATTTGGAGATACATTTTTTTGTGGAAGACTACATTCTTATATGTTTTGGGTTTCAATATTAGTATGGATTATATTGAAGGATTTTAAGGACAACTGATTATTAAATGGTATTTATTTAACTTTTGGGTATTGATGGTTTAGTTTTATAAATAAAGATTAGTATTTTTTTCTCTAATGGAATATCCATTTGGGGGATCATCAGATATTATACTAACCATTTTGGTTTTGATTAATCTCTAAAGACAACGTAAATATATAGTTTATCGTACGTGGATCACGTATTTCTATAGAAGTTTATTCTAGCTCTTCCATTGTGACCAAGTCTTCTTGAATACTCATTGTTAAAAAAATGAGTTAGTGGTAAAAATTTATTAAAGAATGAAACTCTACTTAAAAAGTAAGTATATCTATTTATGTTCTTATTCAATATCATAAATTAATTCCACGTCATTATGAAACGTAACTTAAAACAAAAAATGTTGTCCGTTTACTTTTCCTACTGGGAGACTAATGACTATTTGTCCCAACACAAGTTTGTGATTTTCTTATTATTAACATTCTCCTGATCATCTTTTCTATCCCTCTCCTTCAAGACATAACACTTACTTTATCATCCATATCCATGTTTTCCTACATGGAATCCTAGTATGGGTTATCTTGAGTGACATTTATACCTCTCTTCCTTTCTTTTAAAGTGATAGTTTTATTAACTCTTTTTCCGATGTGGGACTTTCCATTATATTCTCAAGCCCAATTTAAAAAAAATTACGTGGACGCAATTTATTGATGGAGGGGAGAATGTAACACCCCAAGCTTCCACGGTACGCTTCCCTTTGAATAATGCAATGGCGTGCATTGTACGCAACTTAGAGATTCTAACACACCACAACCAATCAAACTAGCCGTTATGAATATTAATACCTACTATTGGAAATTTTATAAATTTTTTCTTTCAAAATGGACTTTATTTTTGGATTTTTAATATCTAAATTATCTTAGGGTGATATTTTGGTACTTTTCGGATAACTTTCATATTTTGATGAATAGTGAAAATTACTAAATTTTAATTAAAAACATCTTTTTTAATCGAAATAATTTATATTGATAAATTATGAATTTGAGTGGTTTAAAGTATATTTAGAATATATTTTTACCATTTAATACAATTTTGGTCATTGTACATAATTTTACAATTAAACCGGATATAAACAAGTGTCAATCTTTTCATAGTTATTATCTCTTAAAACACACTATTTCTTTTGACGACGAGAATTAATTTTAAAATTAATTAATGCAACTGATTTGTTTTGAATTTGGTAAAATAGAAATCATTTTTGAATTCATAATATCAAATAAATCTTAGGCCTAATTTTTGGTATTTTTCTGGAAACTTTCATTTTTTGATGAATAGTGAAACCACTAAGTGGCAGTTAAAAAACTGAATTTTTCATAAAATTTAATTTTACCCTTCTGTGAGTGGAATTTCGAAAATCCGAGAGACATGGTTAATATCAAAGAGTAAAATGTGGTTCAATGAGATGAAAATAATTTTTGGTGAATAGTATCTTTTTACTTTTATTTACCACGGTTAAAAGTAAATAAGGTAATTAAGGATAAAAATGATATTAATATTACCCTAACACATGTCTAATTATATTGGACAAATGTATCTCTACGAAAAACAACCTTTGGAGTAAAATATTATCATTTAGGTCCACTTTTATTAGATTAGGACATTTATTATTATTTAATTCAAAGAAGAGTTAAAAGAGTTAAATTCAAAGCTTATTTACTAAAACATTTTTAATATATGGTTATACATATGTTTAATTCGATTGTAAATATTCATTAGAATGATAAAAAGCTTTCCTACATAAGAGTATTTTATTTATAATTTTTAGACATTAAATAATTTAATATATTTTTGACACAATGGTGATGCAGTAATTACATAATTAATGAAATATTAAAATAATTGATATTATAAATATAAAACTAAATGTCATTTGATACTTTTTATGAATTAAACTAATTTTCTAGGTTAATATGACATGTTATAAATGATTTAATTATCTTTTTTTGAGGTAATCATTCTGTTATGATTTTCAAAAAAATCAATATTCCAAATAGTGTCAAAATTGACATAAAAGAGTTTTTAAAACAAATATTATATTATTAATTGATATAAAATTCCTAAAAATATAAGGATCGTCCAAGAGAAATATATCATGATAGGTGTATCATTAATGGACAACTCGGGGGTCGCTTGGAGGTGTATAGTATGTTTATTAACTATATAATATAAAAATACAAAGTGACTTGGTAAGTGTCAAACTAATTAACTAAGAGTTAAAATTAAAAAATAAGGTTAATATAATGACCCAAACCTGTATAAATTCAATTGGATGAGTGGTTTTCGACCCATCCCCACCTTAATCTTTAAATAATACACTTTTGAGCCATTAAAAACTGAGTATGAATCTATTATAAATTAATATTTTTAGCTTTTCCAAAGGTGCCCCTCACCCCTCTTATAAAAGGCCACTCCCCCTTCTCACGAATTCACAAATTCAATGCCTTTTGGTTCGGCCACCCCCTGAACAAATACTCTCTAAACCTTTCTCACTACAACCTAGAGGCCTTAGATTGGTCAGAAATCCAACCTATGGAGCGCTTTTGATCAAATCAAAAGGAAGAACCCGAAGAAGAGGTAATGTTTTCACCACCCTCTTTCAAGTACCTTTCTTCATCAACTTCTTCGTTATTTGTTATTTATATTAAAAATAATAACTACAGTATCTTCTATATACTATGATGTTTTTATAAATATGTTACAACCATATTCAGTATTCTATCCATCCTTTGAATGGCATGTCACCATACGTGCGTACGTACGACTTACCGTCTCCACGTCGTGGTGTAATTGTCATTCAATAAATTATTATTTGGATGGGTATAATAATGATGTGTAATTAATGTAATTAATAAATATAACATGATAATTATTCTTTTATATATGATATACCATCCAATTATATGTTATTTTAACATCAAAATAATGATATTGTCGCTCGTGCGTACGTACGGACTACCGTCTCCACGAACGCGATGAGATTCATTCTCCATCGTATCCATCCAAGTCTAATTCTCATTTGATGATTAATAATAGTATCTAAGGAATTGATATCACTCTGGATATGAATAAGATCCAACCTTTCCATGACAAACATGGCTTATGTAACAAAACATATAAAAGAAAACGAGTAAGTTAACACCCGAAATGACGATAATACTAAGATATTATTAACAAATAAATGTTAAAAGATCATATATGATAACATATTAATGTAAATGATTCTTGTATAATTAAATAACAATTATTTCACCAATATACAGGAGTTTAACCTACCGTCGACCAAGGAAAAAGTACAAAGTAAGGGGTTTCTTATCTCACTTTTAATTCTGTGAGAATTCCACTGTTCACCACTTATTTATTACATGTGGTGTGTGTACTGCCCATGTTTGTATTCATTTTGTAATATAATTCAATTCATGTATATTTACATAATCATTATATGATCCTTATTTCATGGGTGTATGTTATGTATGTTACCAAATCAATTAGGGAATTTGAAATTTCAATTTCCACTCATTCGGCTTTACGCATACTTCATTGATTATTTTACTCCAAGATTATGTGTAGATTCACTATTCATTTGATTATGTCATAAATTCCACTCACCTTTATTTGGATATAATTTTTATACACATAATCACTCCACTGATAAATTATCAGGTCATTGGTATGAACTTGACAAGAGTAATTTTTACTCAATCTCGATTTGATGAGTTAAACATCCAATTCATTTGTGTTGTTTTTACAAGAATATGTGTGAATGTCCATTGATTGTTTTACACTTAATATCCAATAATATTGAGTGTATTTATATTTTTCACTCATAATTATGACATTTATTTATCCTTAACCTAAGGATATGGACTTTATGAGAGATTTCATTTCAATTTACATTCCATTGAGACTCCTTTATTTTTAAACACCAAATAACTTTTATATGGTGTATATAATGTACTTTGACATAATATATCAAGAATCCCTTTATTCTCATGATATTACAAATTTTTTGTTTCCTAAATTATTTTTATTGAAGTGTCTCTCTTTTGGTTAGGGACTCTAACTAAAATGAAGTTTTAAAATGTTTTAAAGATTGATTATTCTAAATCTTTCCCATTAATGTCCATGTTTTAAAAATGGTTTTAAGGATTTATTTATACGGACATTAAAGTTTTAAAATCAAAATTCCTTTTAAAAGTTTCAAAGTGGTATGGGACACTTTGTTTCTAAAATCTATTTTAAATGGATTCTTGAAAAATAGTGTGACTTTTAAATGATTTCATGAAAAGTGGGATATTTAACTCTAATTGTTTTGATGATTATTTTCATCTATGTCAATATCCTTCATCATTCTCGATTTAAGTTATTATGATACAATAAAATCTTCAATATTGTATCGAATGAGTTATGTTTGACTGTGGATGTGCTATTTTTATACCATTCATGGTTTTTGGATAAAGTATTGACATTTCGTATGCTAGTTTTAATACGAATGTTTATGTTATGTTTAAAAATTTTCATATGAGGAATGCATTGGACTTAGTAAGTGATGGGTGTAGCCCGCTATAGCTCTTCAATGCATCGGTAGGTCTCATGAGACAAACTAGTGTCTTGGAACAAGGCCTTGACAAAATCTTATTTGTAGTCTTAGCACGACGCCTTGGCTATGTGGTTATGATAGTCTGGAATTATGCATTCCATCATTATGAAAGTGGTTATTGATATTGCATGTGATTATTCAATTAGTATAATATCCATGTGAATAATTAAATGGAATTATTTCATTTTATTTCTTCCATATTATGTTGAAGTTCAAGTTTAAAATGATTTTTTTTAGTTATACATTTCCTTAAATGTTTATTCCTATTTATGAATGTTTCTGCTATATTGTTTTCCTTACTGGGAATTTGAGCTCACCCTTTCTATGTTTTATTTTTTCCAGGATATGAAGAAGTAATTTACGAATGACCTTCAGGGATAGTATGAGGGGATAACAGTGTGGACTATGGAGACTATAATGTTGTAGTTTTTATTTTATGATGTAATGTAAACATTATGAATGTATCTAGTTATTCCAAGGCTACTAAACTAATCGGTCATTCGAGATTTGATCTTTCTTATGATCATACCAATGTTATGTAATAATGCACCGACTCTGGGTAACTGGGGTCGGGGCGTTACATTTGGTGTGGGCCGTGTGGTTGGTTCTTCGAGAATTTGATTGAATGTCAAGGAATACAGTGATGTTATCACTGCTTTGGAAA
Source organism: Viscum album (assembly GCA_963277665.1). NCBI lineage: Eukaryota > Viridiplantae > Streptophyta > Magnoliopsida > Santalales > Viscaceae > Viscum > Viscum album. Next base: position 1,871,629,960 of record OY728120.1, on the reverse strand, counting down.
TTCTATAATGGAGGAAAGGTTTTGGATTCTATAGTCCATGGCTTATGTGATTCTACAACGATTTGACTACAAGAAGCTACTCCAGATGAGGTTTAGGGAAATGAGTTCTCATTGTTTCATGGATTCTCAGAATCAGATGTTTGAGAGGGTATGGATTTTTTCATCGGTACCGGGCTAATTTTTTTTGGTGTGGGATAGATAGAAATTCTGTGATGAGACAATGGAAGCTGTTTTTAATGTCTTTTGTGGCTGGGAGGAGTTGATCTCTTGTAGGAGGTTTGTTCTTGATCTTGAGTTTTGGTCCATTGGGACTTGGTTTGTTGTTTATGTCCTGATGTCATGGGTTTACCCCCTTATTTCCATAAAAGGGGGTTTGATCAAAATAAAAAAAATGAAGGCCTTTGGGTCTTTGGATGGATTGATGCTTGATTTTGTTTGGTGTGGATCATGGGAGATGTGATTGAGCTAGGAAATAGAACATCTGTGTTGTAATTTTCTATTTTTTCCACTCATTTATTTTTTTAATATTGGAGTTGATGATATTACTTGTGTGTAATAATTTATAGCAATTTATATAGATTTATTTTTATATTTTTTATGTTATGTGATTTATTATCACTTTTCATATTCCCATGTTTTTAGTTTATCTGGTTGTTTGTGAAAACCAGTATTTCCACTACTATTACTCTATTATATAAGTGAATATTTTCTGCACGTTGTCATCATAGACCCTCACAACAAGTCAAAATCCTCTTGATTGTGGGGAGGTGTTATAGAGTCCATAGATCATCCATTGTCATTTTTTTTATGGAAGTAGAGCATGATACATTATATATTATGAAATAGATAGGTTTCAAAATTATATTGCCAATCTATCCACTTATAGGTATCATGATAAAACAAAGATTAGGTTACGGGAGAATCTCGGAACATTATGTATCATATGTGAGAACCTGGTATTAAAAGTTTGTTCATGATGTCAGGAATTATCCCTTTGCATCATTTCTATAATTATAATATCATTTAATTTTATCCCTCATAGTATTTATTACTTTTTCATCCGTGAATTATGTTATATTTCAAACATATGGGATAATTTTTTTAATTTATTCATGTTATATAGATATCCTATTATTAATCAATTTCATTTATATCATATTTTCTTCCTAATTGACTGTTTGAGATTACCCTTTAATTTTATTTCCAGTCTAACGAGTTATAGAAGTGGAATACTATGTTTCAATGTCATTATATATATCATGACTGAATAATAATTTATAATTATATGATTTAATATTTCATTTTTTTAAGGTAAGTATTAAGTATATATTCTATTAATGGATATAAAACCATGATCAAAGGAAAAATAATATAAGGTAATCTTATTATCCTTAAAAAAACCCTTCTGCACCGAGTGACCAGGTTTAGTGGAATTTCAGTTGTAGTTATTGGTGTCCTATAATCATAAATTTTTTTTTCTATGTTTGTGAATTATATCAATTTGACCTATGATTCTAAATTTTCTATAAATTTCTCACCAGGTTTTCAATCACATTCTAATGTGGTTATTCTATATCAAATTTGAATCAATATACATTTTTCATTTGGTGAGGGATTCAAAAAACCTTGGGTTAGTGTAAATTATGATGATGATAATCTGGTATTCATCTTATTATTAGGGATTATAGTCGTCCATGAGGGTCACAGTTTAAGAATATTTGTTTTCTATGTTCATATCCCTAGGTAAATGTTACCATTCAAAAACCCTTTGGTGTAGAAGGTAATTAATTAGAGTTTTGGTAAGTTCATAAGTGTTAATGAGAATACACAAGCTATACAATAAATGATGACATCCCAAATGTGTGACGAGTTTTATCTCCCAGAAATATTTCCCCAATTATTACTTCTATATTAGTAGTGTATAATTTCATTTTGGAAAATATATATTTTCATCAACAATGGGGGGTTTATATAAATTCCCTTCAACAAAGGTAGAATTATGATTATTATATACGGAGGAATCCAAATCCTCTTCTCCTTTTATTTATCACAGATCTTATAAACCACAATATTGTTTATTTTCTATTTAAAACTAATGTTAGTCATTATTTCCAACAACCCAGGGTAGGGATTCCTCGATGGTGGCCCAAATTTTAATAGATATTGGTTTTTTTATTGTCCTTATGAGGTGGGATAAAGGTGATATTCCCACAATATTATGGGGGAATATAATCTTTGTTTTTTTTCAAGAAATATCAAACCACATGATAGAGACAACAGATAATATTAATAATATATTTCATAGTAATCCAAATGATTACCTTGATTATTCTATGCTCCATTCTATTATTTTAGGAGGATATTCACATCCAGTTAAGGAAAATATGGTTTTGTTGATTACTCAGGATTGAATTACTAACCCTATGATAATGATGGACGTCAAATCACATCATAATTATTAATCAAGTGTTAATACAAAGAATAATATTAGTATAAGTACATTGTTTAAAATCTCTAAGGGACTTATATTAATTAGTGGCCACTTTTATGATGTTATGGTTATTGAACCATTAATGAAAATTTCTCTAGAAACATATTTAATATCATTGGATGACTCTATTACAGAATATCTATTATATCATCATTCTATATTACGTATTATGAATAAATTTACAACTTACTCTACGGTGGGAAGGATTATATAGGACTCTACTATATCTATTTTAGAGAGACGAGTAATTTTTTAGTAACCTCAAATATGGAATGTTGTTATACAACTAATATGTATTCAAAATAATTTACATAAAAATATTCATTATGAAGAATAATATTATGGGAATTGGTTCTCTAGATTTATTTTAATATATTACTCTACTTCTAAAATGATTAGATGTTTCATTTCATGTAATCCTTGATACAACAAACCCTTCAGAAGTTGTTAATGATTTAGAATAAATAGTAAGAATCGTCATTTCTATCATTATATGACAGAAACCATCTATAGTGGTATTTTAGGTAAGGAATATCATTATATGTCTCTAGTTAACTAACCATCCATCATGGTGACCCACAAGTTTTTCAAAAAAAATAATGGGCATTAATTTACCTATAATTTATGTTAATTGTTAAATCATTGAAAAGAGCATTACAAAGGAAATTATTTTCTCATTTATCTTGATTCTCGTCCTTTGATTCTTTAGTTTATATTAACACAATAATTGATCCATCAATGAAAACATTTGTATGAATTTTTTCATGGAGGATATACAGTACATCAATTGGAATTTAGAGAATAAAAAATAGTATATTTTTTAAATTATTGGGAAATATACATAGAGAAAAAAATGGATTATATTGAACAATATTGGTTATATTGTATAATTTTCATAATTATATCGATAGTATTTTTAATATACCAATATTTTTTTCTAATTTTCCTCATGTCCTATTTGATAAAAAATTTAAAATTGATTTTTTTAGTGCACCCATTGTCATATTGGTTGTTAATTTCTCTAAATTACCAAGCCATATATAATTATTTTTATGGGGTTTTTTTTTAAATTGGAACAATCTCAGTGCATGGTATATATTTATTTATTCTAAAAATGACACTTAATCATCATAGATATTCTTTGTTGGAGTGTGATAAATCAAAACATTAAAATTATATAACAAGTGATGATCAGACCTAGGAATTCAAGGATGTGGGAATGTCTCAAAATGGTTCTTATTAAAATGAATTTATACGTTTTCAAATTAAATAGAATAAAATGATTCCAAAAAATGATTCTTAGGTTATCGAAAATAACGTCTAAAAATTACATGTAATGTTATCCTAATCCAGGACATTGAAATATTTCTTATTTTCATTCATGTGTCATTATTTAAGGGTTTTTAGGGAATGTAAACCTCATACTTGATGTTATATCATTCTAAAAAGATATGAATTATATGTTTCAAAAATCTATTATTTATTTACTATTCCCTTTAATAGGAACTAATATACTATTAAGGAATGAGGGGGATATCTACATGAAAATTGTGATTATTTTTTTCCAATAAATTAAATTGATTATCATTGTTATGAAAAATGAGTTGATTCGATAAATTTAAAAAAAAATTATATATTTTTATTAAGATCATACAATTAGAATTTATTCTTTATAATGATGGTTTATTTGGTTTTGATTTCATCATATAGATGGATATCATCAATGAGTTAGACATTACAAGTTTACAAGCTTTATTTTAAATGAAATTATTTGGAAAAGTACACATGTGTTCCTTGTTTTGTTTTATTCAAATATTCAATCACCCACAATCCCGTTAATAATTTTTCTAGGTTATCATGAAACATTTCAATAATAAAACCCTCGTGAGAAATATAAATAATATTCTAATATATATTTTTCCTATTATGTATTAAAAGGAAGAATATTCTTTCTTCCAGGGGTGAAAAATGTAACAAGATATTGATATAGCTTAATAGATATTGTTAGACATATAAATGAGTGTTTAAAGAATTAATATTAAACAAATTGTGTACATAAAAAATATAATGAAAAAATATTTTCAAATTTACACTATAGGGTTCACAATAAAATTAATCTTTGATTGGTAATGTCATTTTCTATTGATATACTTTTAATTTTTATTATTAAGTCATTCTGATGTAAAATTCATTGAATTGTAAAATAAATAGGCGTATTGATGAAAAGATACATAGTCTCTGAGATCATATTTTTTGATAATCTATAATTATTTCAAAGGTAATATATATGTGGAAATAAATTATGTAAATTTGAGTTTAAATAACTATTGGTATGGAAGGTCAAACCCTATCTCTACGTCCCTTATAGATAACATATTATTTTTTCAAAATGGAAATCGAATCAAAATTAGTTATTAATGGAAGATTATGGATAATTATGAACATTTGAGTTTAATGAAAGAATATGTTTCTATGGTTTATATTTATTTTTTGATTTTTATTTCAATGAGGATTATCCAATTGATAGAATTATGTATTTTTTCAGATAAATGAATTTTTAGAAGATTACTCGGGTGAATTACATTATAATATAAGGATTAAGATAGTTCATTTTGATATATTGGTTTAAAATATTTCTTGAATCTATTTTAATTATAAAAATATATTTATATCATTTATATGGTGGTTTGGGGTTATTTATAGTTCCATTCCTTTGATTTTGTTTCAAATATTTCCCGTAATAAATGTTTAAAAACTATGATTTATCATATATAGACTAATGTTTTTAGTCTTTGTGGGGAATCACTTTAAAAAATACATTTCATTGTTCATGATGTAAGAATCTATATATGTAATTTGTGGATAAATGAATGAACATACCTATGATTATGTACATTACAAAATTTCTCTAATAAATTTAATCATGTGATTACATTGTAGTTTTTCACCAACTTTTATTCTTCATTTTGAGAAAATTTGAGGTGGAGTTTGACATTAATTTCAATAAATGGTCGTAGATTTCTTCATTATTGGGTTTTTTGACATGATTATTCAATATTATTAAAGGAAATTATATATTGAGAATCTAAATTCATGAATACATTTTATAGATTAAAAATTTACTTGAAAAACACAATTATATTAAGATACCATTTGCATATTATTGAATTTAGTTAGGCTATTAAATTTTACTCATCCATGAATATTTTATTGGATGAATATCAGAAAGAATATATACATGATATACATTTAGTGGATGACAATGATAACTATTTATTCCCATCAATAAATATTGGTATGTTAAACATTTAATTTTTTTAATGCTAAATATCAATGAAATTTTACTTTTCTAAAGTGTAAAGACACTTTGGGATTGTGACATCCTAATGAATATGAGCTTCATTCATTATAATATTCATAATGGTGATCCACCCATAGAAAATAAGGTGAAATGAAAAGATATGCCCCTATAATATAAATTATATTATTATAGAAACACATAAGTTGAATTGGTCAAATAAATATTTTTCTATGGATAATGGGTAATATTCAAATTTATTTTATTTAGAGTTATCTTGGTCAATGAAACAAATTTAAAAACCTTCTAAATAATTATTTCAACATGTTTTTTTATATTATATTATTATTCATTTTAGTTGTGGATATAATAAATGAAACATTAATCAAGGTAAGGGAATTTTTAGAGTCATATAATTATTCTCGAAAACGGTAGGACTCCATCAACAAAACATACATGAAATTGAAAATTTATTCATTGATTAGGGATTTGGGAGAGTGAAAAAAGGAGAAACATTACCATCAAATTTCTAAATAGTAACAAAATTGGATAATTTCATATACCAAGACCCCTGATTTTTTTTCAAAAACTTATATGGATTTCATATAAAACTATAGATTATGTTCCCATTTTTTAACATGTATGTCTCATATTTAGATGGATTCATGAGTAGTGGTAGCGTAGTTTTTGATTTCTAAGGACTTTTTGTTGATTTTTTTTATTTTTTCTTTGAGATTGTCCCCCAAAAATCATATATTCCAAAGAACTATTGTATTGATTTAATCTATATGATTATTAGTTGATCAAATTTCTATAAAACGATGTTGGAATTAGCATCGATAATTGATTTTATTGTTAAAAAAATCCCAAGTGTTTATTAGTTTACACCATGAAATGTTATTGTCTACCCATTAATGGGGGAATGGATATTTAATAGATGTAGTGATAAGTGAGTATACAAGTGGATGATTTAGTATTTGGTGGTTATCGATACATGATTTACAGGGACTCTATGAGCATAGGATCCCTCCCATATATTTTTAAATGTGTAATATATATATATTTATGTCCTTTTGTATTAAATTAGACACCCATAATGTATATATAGTCCAGAAATTTCAAAATTATTCATATAAAAAATAAATGTAGTATAGAGTGGAGGGAAATTTGAGGATCTCGTAAATTAGTGGATAGATCATGGACAAAATTTTTATTTATCACTATGTTCATTATAATGACCTAACCTTACAGTCTAAGTTGTTGAAAATAATATTTATTTTTTTCATTATTGGGAGTGTGGTTGTATCATGAATTGATATATAAATCAGGATATTAGGTGATGTAAAATCACAATGAGATTTATTTATACAAACGAGTGTGTTTTTGTGGTTCTTATGGGTGTTATGTGGGTGTTGTATAATTTTTCCTCGATTCTAGGAATAAATGTTTCTTTATGTGGGTTTCTATGATGCAACCATGGAGGGATTTCGCAATGAATTTCATACAGAGGAATAATATGTGTCACTAATCCTTTAACATAATATAATATAAGAATGGGTGTTCTAAAGTCTTTATTTAGTAGTTCATTTTAGCTTGAATAATTAACCATTCCCCCAATTCCTTAGAGGGTGATTTGTTTACTATATGGTGATGGGTCATTCCATAAGTGTGGTTTCTAAGGGATTGTAGTGATGTTTTAGAGACTAGAGTAATATTGTGACACTCTAGGTCATGCCAAAATTATACACTATAGTGGGGTTTTGAACCCTGATCCAACGAGAGATTATTTAATGACCACCTAGTTATTTTATAATTTTAATGTATAACGAATAAATTTTTCTTAAATCCCCTTATTTTACTAAAAATCCAATCAAGAGAGGGAATTTTTCCATCCCAATGCCCCTCCTTTTCTCTCGAAGGAATTAAGCCTCCTTGATTAGTAGTCAACCAGGGATTCTTATTGCACACCAAAGATAGGTAAACTCCCTATTCCAAATTAATTTCTTTTTATTTTATCTTCTCATTTTTATGAATGTTTTTTCTATGGTTATAATAAATATTCCAAAAGAGAATGGTGGAATCATCCTAAAATCATGGGGCTTAATGTTTTGGTGGATTAAAGATTTATAAATAAGAGATATTATTCTTATTTTATACTATTTCCATGTATTTTAAACATGAAATGTATTTTCATCATGAAAAGTATTTTTATAGTGTTATCATTGAATTATAATGGAATTATAACCCATTAAGAAGTCATATGACATGGAATATCATTATAAGTGATCTAGGATATTTCCATGAGTCATTGAAATGACATTGATGAAGGTTCTTGACAAGGGAGTATTCTTAGTGTGTTTTTTATTGTAATGTTTCATGAATAAAATTATATATTAAATTTTAAATTATTATTATTAATTATTTATGTTGTATTCCTTGTTATATGAGATGAGAATCATGGTGACATTTTTTTATAAATTGGATTGTGAAGGTAAGAATATCTTAAGGATAAAAAATTGATTCTAAAGGAATGATATCCATTTAATAATTGAAAATATGTGTGGTGGAATAGGTTATGGAACATGTTATGAAATGGTTTGGAAATAATAAAATACTACCCAATTAACTAGAAAACAATAATTGTATTAAAATGAGTAGTATATAGACTTTCCTTCTTGTATCACATTTAAGTTAATATAAAATTGACTGTACACCCTCTTAGAACAAATACTGAAATACAATGTTTTTGTAACAACACATGTTACCTGTGGTTCTTTTAAATTTCACAAATTTATTGAATTGAAACAATTCTTAAAATTCATACCAAGAAGATGGTATGAAAATCCTGGAGTTTATAATGAATAATCGGTACAATTTTACCCATATGTTTTTCCCTGGATGATTCCTCTAGGTATGAATCTCCCAATACATTATTCTTTATATGATTATTCCTAGTATGATTCTCCCCAGTATGAAAAATATTACACAGACATAATATGGTAGAGATAAATCAAATCCACTTCAATTATGAGTGTGAAAAACTCCATACAAATATACATGTCTAAATAACTTAATGAGAAATGATATCGCACTCGATGAGTATGATTGAGACAATTTAGAACTATTTACTAAGTCTGAAAATCCCAATATTGAAATACCCAATCTAATTAATCCATCCTGATAAAATAATCATCCAAATGCAATTAATGTACATAATATATTAATCTGATGAATATGATAATAACTTAATATGATGATTAGATGAATACATCCTTTTGATCGTGTCTCTTATCTTTCCCATCAATCCTTTATAGAAATTTTAACAAAAACTCAATAAAAGAAATTTTTCTTCTCTCTAAATTCAAATAGCTTCTCCCTCATCATGGAAGAAAATTACCTAAATTATAGAAATATAAAAGTACACTTCACCTTTTATATGTGACCCATAATAGTTTTTTACGGGAATCCCAAAACCATTGCAACTCAACAAAAATCACCAAAATCTCAATTTCCCTTAAAATCTTGGGTGTATTTTGTCTCCATCAACTCTTCTAAAATCATCTCGATTCTTATAAAATCTTCATCCATTCTTCATAATTAATTTTCAAATGTCTGATAAAATTCTATTTTATAATATAGTTTTATCAATCCAATTTCATCAAAAAAGGATCTATATCAATTTAATATAAATGTATGAAGAAATCCAAACTCCTTTAAATGCTGAACACAATCATTCATTTTAATTCCAAGATCCCCCTTGGTATTACAATCATTAAAATCATTTAGTATCTACTTTCGCAATACTTTTTCTTCTCCACCATTTCTCTCGTCCCTCTTGAAAATTCACTTCAAAGGATAATAAGGTAATTCAACCCCTATTGAATGGTTGACTACATTGCTGATAGGTTTTTTCATTTGTATTTTCATCAGACTCAACTCATATTTAGAAACAACCTTCATTCACAAACCCATTTTTATATCATTACATTCTTCATGAATTTAAATTCATTTGATAACATCCTTATAATTATAAAAATTCAATTCGAAAGTATAATAACACTCCATTAATTCAAGTTTCATTTTTTCTTATTATCCCATGTTTAATATTTTTCTTAATACAATAAATCATACTAATAATGATTATACATAAAATGATTGTTCTGGGTACATTCATTCTAGGTACAATCATTCTGAGTATGATCATTCTGGTTACAATCTTCTTCTTCCTTTTTCTTCTCTTCTACTAGGGAATGATAAATTAGATTATGATTTGGAATACCACTTTTCCTATCATTCTAGGTCTGATAAATGTGATAAAATTCACCATATCTCTCTCACTCCCACTTTTGTTCATCAATATTTCATCAAAAGATACAAAACTAACATATGATTTATCAGAATTAGAAATTAGCAATGCATCATCACATTTATTTTATAATAGTCATAAGGAATTGAATTATATCATTTATATTACATCATTACTATCAAATATAGAGTGATTCCAATAACAATTTAAATACATCAATATATTTTATCATTTATTCCATACATGAGGTGAATTTTATCATAAATATATATCTTCTTCTTCTTAAGATGGACATTAATAGTGAGTCTAATTTTTTATAAAACCGGAGTCTGATTCTTTTAAAACCAAATCCTAAGTCTGATATTCATCAAATACAAATTTATGTTATTTCCCTTCATTAATGACTTTCTTGAAAAAAATAAAACACATGAAAACAAACACCATCTTCTTAATCTTGGTCCCAAAAATCTCCCCTTTGGATTTTTTTCAACCAGTTTCTATAAGTCACTAAACATTATATCCTAACTTAATAGTTTAATTATCAATTAATATATTGATACATGATATAACACATTATAGGAAATTGGAATTTTTGATAGAGAAACCATGTTGTCCAAAATAAGTAATTATGAAAAAAAATTAACATTATTTCTCAACATTTACACTTTCATGGGATATAAAACAATTCATATCATATAACCACTCCAACAAACTATCGTAATAGTTCACACACAATTCAATGATGAATTCAAAACATACCCAAAACTCCTTCTTTTTTACATGCCTTTTATTGATTGACTTATCAAATAATACAATTTTCCACCATGATAAAACTATCCAAAGGTAATATGAGAGAGGGTATAGAAACCTTAATTTAACCTTGATGAAAAAGAGGTTGGACACCATTATTCAACCTCATTTTATAGAATGATACCTTCAGTAAAGGTTTTGTGAAAATATCAGCAACTTTATTTAATATTGGAACATATTCTAGCTTAAATTATTTATTATCCACATTCCTTTTGATGAAATGATATTTGATATCAATATACTTTGAAAAAGGATGTTGAATTGGGTTCCTAGTGAGATTGATTGTAGATTGATTATCACAACCCAAGAGAAAGACTAAAATCACTTCAACAAGTCTTATAATTGAGTTTTCATCCACATAAGTTGAGTAGCGGAATGATTTTAATAAACATACATAACATCATCTATACTAAGGGTAACTAAATTTTATATATTAGAATTCCAACTAAGAAAATTATTTCCCATATATAACAATCTACTGTATTCAGATCTTATGTCATCAAAATTTCATGTCCAATTAGAATCTAAATACTCAAAAAATTCAATAATATCTGATTCTACATATCTGATTATAAATTATATTGTTTCTTTTATGTATCTAACAATTTTTTTCCATCAAGTAATTTTGAGTCTTTGGGTGCACATTGAAATATTACACATAAGGTAGTAGCATTGTCAATTTTGGGTCATGATTTTGTCTAATACAAAAAACATCAAATCATCTTTCAAAATTATTTCTAATAAACTTCTTTTCCTTCATCATCATTTCACAACATTTTTCCCACTTATATCAGTGTGGAAATAGGTTTTGAGTTTTTCATGTCGTACCTATTTAGATGATACTTAGAATAATTTTCCTACGGAAGAAAAATGAATTCCCTTATTATTTTTTATTTGTAACCAATAAATGTGTTTCATTTCCCCCGGCATGGAAATTTCAAATAACATTTTCATTTCATTCGAAAATAATTCACAACATATTTAATCATTCCCAGTAAGGATAATGTCATAAACATAAACAAATACAATGAGGGAATACTCTTGACTTCATCTGATATAAATATTGATATCCCCTCTTCCATTTATAATGTTCATATTCCTTAGTCATGTATCGAATTTGGAATATCATACCCTATGAGCTTGATTTTTCCCACTCAAATATTTATTCAATTTTCACACATAGATTTTAACTTTCCCCGAAAAAAAATCCACATGGTTTTGCAATGTTAGCTTCCACATCGAGTAACTATTTAAAAATTAATATTAGAAATCCAATTGAAAGAGTGTATAACATTGTTGTGTAGTAATAGCAAGATAAATTCTTATTATTTCTATAATTTCAACCAAATAAAATGTTTCATGAAAATAAAAACTATCAATTTGTGAACACATTTCAAACAAATATTTCCTTATTTCATACAACTTCACTTTCATTTTTCATCTTATTTAGATAAACCCATTTTGATCCTATAATGTTTTTTTTTCTGGATTTGGTATGAGTTCCCATGTATCATTATTTTCAACCTAATCAAATTATTCTTTCATCGATTGATCCCATTCTGGATAATCGAAATCTTTTTTCATATCCTTCAGCTCCACTTTGGTATACAAAGAAGAATGAGTAATTGCATTTTTTTCATCTCCTTTAAACCATATGATGTTGATCACCAATAATATTCTGAGCTTCCACATTCTTCCTTATCCTAGGATGATATTTTCAAGTATCTTCCTCATTAATAGAAATAGATTATTATCTTTATTCTAATTCAGTACGAACAAAATTGCATACATCATTTTCATGATATATTTCCAGTACTCGCCAATCTTCCTTGTCTGTCTAAGTATGTTTCTATTTCTATGCCATTTAAATTACATTCACATCCCCAAAATCAATAATTATTTTCATTTCATTGTTTAATCATCTATATTCTCTTCCTTCTAGAGAATATCCATGAAAAAATCCATCTTCACAATTCTTCACAACCATTCCAATGATTCCTCTATTCCTTTTTATAATAGATGAACTCCAAAAAACTCTAAAGTGTTTGAAACATGGAGTTAAGACATAAAATAATTCATATGGATAAATGTCTGAATCAGGACCATAGAAACATTGGTTTTGAATATAAACAGTTGTACTCATTACTTGCCTCTAAAAGTGATGAGAATGGTTTTGTTCAAGTTTCATGGTTCTTCTCTTCTCTACCAAACATATATTCCTTATTTTAGTATCCCCATTTTTTAAGGATTGTTTGAAAAACTATACCCAGGATGAATTCTATGGTTCTCAATATAACATTGAAATTCATCACTTCTATATTCACCATCATTTCCTATTCTCAACATCATTATTGCATACTCACATATCTTTTCAACTTTCCTTCTGAAGCTTTTAATCATTTTCCGAGAATGTTACTTTTGTTCCATATACATCACACACATCATGTGAGTAAAATCATCAATTAATGTAATGAAATAATTATCTCAATTTTTTGATTTTCTTCTCATTGTCCCGTTGATATTGGATGAATTATCTCTAGGGGTTGTCATGAACAAATCTCAACATTCTTATGAATTGAGTTGGTAATCATTAATTATTGAAAAAACATGCAACACAAAGCTCAACATCTTGGAAAGACAGGAATGTCTCGAACAATATTTCATTTATATATCCTTATCATTTCTATTTTATCCATGATTCCAAGACATTTATGTGAAAATTTATTATCTTCCACCATAGTTATGTGACAAGAGTTTTTTATTTCACCAACTTCAAACAAGATTTTTTTGGTACATTGGCCTCTTATATAAATATTCCCATCTTCTTCACTATTCACAAAAAAATTAATCTTCTCTGAAGATAACATTTTTACCCACATCACAAAATTTTGAAACACTTAATAAGTTTTGTTTTATCCAATAAACATAAAAAAAAATTCTTGGATTTCATCTTTTCTTTTCCAATGATACCAAATCTACCACTTTGAATTTTTAGGGTTTTATCATTTCCAACTTTCACTGTTATTTATTTAATTTTTTCTTAATTCTTCAAAAAATTTAAATATTATATCATATGATAAGAACAATTTATTTCAAGAATATAAGGTTATTATCCTTTTACAGCTTTTAATATGGTTTCAACAAAAACAACTTTTTCTACTTCCTTTTATTTCATCACATTCAGTCTCTGTAAATTGATAAGAAGCATTTATTGTGCTGGATACAAAACAAGAAATCTTTTTTATATGTATATAGGGTTTTCACATCATTCAAAAATAGTTTCCAAATGATAGAACCTATTTTATTTTCTTACTCCAACATTATCATGTTCCTTTAAACAATTCTTCTCAGAATTATTCTTTTTAGGTAATTGTCTCCTACTAAAACCAAACCTTTCATAGCCTATGGAAAATAGTAATATTGTTGGTTGAACCATCTAATTTCTTCCATATTTCAAAATCCACCCAAATATGTACAATATCCATAAAATGATTATTTTCTTCTAAAACATCCATACTAGATGGAATTGTGAATATGTTTCTCAACAAACTTTTTCTCCTTGTTTTCCGAGCCATTAACCATTCTATTATCAATATGAGTCTTGCATCACATTTATTCATTAACAGAACCATTATTGTTTACACCATTTTTAGACTCATGTTGTTTCAAATCATTTTGGGGCTCAGGGTTATTTGAGACTTCATAATTCCCAACTTTGTTGATCTTGGCCACATACATGACTTTCCAAGATTTATTCTTTTTAAAAACAATTTCATATTTATTTTCAACTATTGATGTTAAAGTTTTTTATAATTATCTGGTTCATACTATTGATAACAATAACCAACATCCATGATAGAGTTTTTGAAACTTGTAATTTTCTTTTTAGCTTTGTAATATTTTGGTGGGCACGTTCCAACTCTTCTTCATTTTCATTCTACTTCACCTCCAAATACTCATTATAATTTTTCCCTCCTTCTAGAGATATATTGAAGTCATAAATCTATTTCACCATCTTCTATTCACTTCAAAAAAACATTCATTATGTATTTTTAAGGAACATTCATCTTCCATATTTTTTATCTTTTCAATCCTTTTAACCATACTCAGACATTGTTTCATCTCTTATTTCAAATGATGTTCAAGTCGAGTTTCTTCTTCTTCAGAACTACTACATTTGAATTCATAATTATTTATTATTTCTATAAGAGTATTTTAAATACCATTATAAGATGATTTTTCAGATTTCTCATCAATTCCTTCTTCAAATTCATATTGAGACTAGAAACACCATCTTTTGGATTTGATGAACATTCTTTAATTCATTATGGATTTTGATTTCTATTTCTCTCCTTATTTCAGCCATAAACTTACTATATTTATTTATTATTAATCAATAAATTATTATTTATTTCATTTAGGATAGTTATCCACTATGTTACAAAAACCTACACATTCATAACATTTCATGGAAAGTTTCCCTTTTTATTTCCCTATACATCATTTGACATTATTAAAAAAACAAACATAAAATTTCTTAAAATTTTTATCCTTCCTCATTTTGAAACTCATTCTTCCTAGATTTATCTTCAATATGTGTCGACTTTTACTTCTCATTCTTTTTATCCTTGAAATACATTTATATATTAACATTTTTTTTCTTTTCTTAGCTTTCTCCCTTATCATTTCATAAGTATCTAGAGTTCTATGAAAATATTCAAGAGATAATGATTCTTGATCTTTGTATTCCAATTTAGAAATAATCACATCAAAATTATCAGGGAGGATTCTAAAAATATTTTAAAAAACTGTATAATCATCTCACATTTCATTAGGATTTATAATAGTACTGACAATGTCATTTACAAGGGTAAAAAAGTCCCCATTAGATTCATACTCACCCATATTTAAGTATTCATACTTCAATCGAAATGTTTTATGTTTTTACTTATTCACTATCATATTTACTTAGTATATATTTTTCCATTTATCCCATCTAGCATTGATAGGGGAAACACCATTCACCCTTTGGAATTCACTTTCTTAAATTTATGATAATATAAAATTGTTATCCCTTCAATCATCCTCCAGATTCTTCTTATCAATAGATGTTAGAGGATATTTAAAATCAATTGGAAGAAACCCATATTTCGTAGCTTCAAGAATAAATAATCTAATAGAAATAGGATAACGAATCATTTTATCTCTCTAGATATGTTAATACTTTCCATTGAAAAATTGAATACATTAACTATTTACAAAATTCATATTCTCCATCAGCAAAGAATAATTGAAGGGAAGCTACACTCTGATACAATATGAAGGTGTGTAGTCAATTTAATTGTATCACTGAAGGGGTAGAGTTGAATTAGTGAAAAAATTTCTTTAATGTTTATTTTCAATTTAAATGGCATTCACGATATTTTAAATATTTATTTCCCTGATGAAAAAAATTCAACCACATATCCACCAGAACACATGTATTTTTTGAGCTTTATAATTTAGTAAGAATAGATACATCCCTAGAATGGTTTTCAAATAATCCAATTCAAAACAATACACTAGAAAAAAATCCATGGATTACAATGAGTAGGATATACCCTTTCAATAATCTTTCACTTCGATGATAATCCAAATGTGTTTCTCTACCCTCTAAGAAGAAATAGGGTAATTAAATGTTTGTATAACAACGCATGTTACTTGTGCCTCATTTCAATTTCACAAATATAGTCAATTGAGAAAATTCAGCAACTTCATACATAGGAGATGGGAGGAACTTCTTGGACATTTTTATGAAAACTCAATTTGATTTTCCTAGTACATTTTTTCTTGTCTGATTACTCCGAGTTTGATTACCCCAATATGATTATTGTCTATACGATTCATCCATTTATGATTCCCTATTTTAGAAAAAATATAACATTGATAGAATATGGAAGAGATGAATCTACACCACATCAAATCTAAGTGAAAAAAACATAATAACAGTGATCTTGTCCAATGAACTGAATAAGATAGGATATAGCACTAAATATGTATGATTGAGACAATTCATAACATTTTCATTATTCTGGAAATAAAAATATGTAAATATCTAATCAGATTAATCCAGGCTGATATGATGATCAATGAACACAATTGAAGAGAAAAATATGATAATCATATGAATATGATAATCACTAAATAATAGGATGAGCTGAAAACATCATTAGGATCATGTCTCTTCTCTTTCACATCAGTCCATTAAAACCATTCCTAAAAAATCTCTATATGAGAACTTATTTGTCTCCTTAAAAACTAATAGATTCTCTCTCTTCTATGGTGAATATTAAATCAGTCAAAGAAAGTGGAAAGTACACTTATCCTATTATTGGTCACCCATAAGTGTCTTTATCATGAATCCCAAAACCTTTCCTACTCAATCAAATTCACCCAAATCCATATTTCCCCTAAAATATCGGGTCTATTTTCGCTCCATCAACTCTTCTCAAGGATTCTCAATTTTTATACAAACGTAATCCCTTCTCCAGAATTTCTATTCAGGTGGAAGTTATAATTAAATTTCAAAATATTATTTTCACAATCAGATTTCATGGAAACAAATCTCTATATCAATTTAATATAAATGGATGAACAAATGGATACCCCTATAAATGTTTAATAAAGTCATTCTTTTTAATTCCATGATCCCCTTGATGGAACATTCAGAAAAATAATTCCTTATTTTCTCTAGAATAACCTTAACTTATTCACATTTTCTCATTGACTACATTACATTTTACTTGAAATGAAAACAAATTAATTCAACACTTTTTGAATTGTTGAATACCTTATTGATTGGTTTTTTTCATTATGATTTTCATTTCCCATAACTAATATTTAGAAACATCCTTCATTAACAAAATTTTTCTTGTATTTTTTCTTCCATCGTGATGTTAAATTCATTTGGGAACATCCTTAGCATCAATATACTTCAATTGGAAGGTATCATAAAATTCTATTCAGTAACATTTCCTTATTTTCTTCTTATCCTGGGTATGATATTTTCTGAATATTATTTTCCTGGATAAGATAATCAAAACAACTGTTATCCTAGATACGATAATTTTGGGTACAATCATTTTCGATATGATAATTCTGAGTACGATCATTTTATGTATGATATTCAACTACCTGTTCCTTTTTTCCTCCTAGATACAATTATACTACGTATGATTCATTTTTGATCGAAATCATCTCTTTCTTCACTTCACCCTAGATAAAATAAATGTGGGTATGATTTGGAATACCTCTTTACCCTTCATTCTAAGTTCAATAATTTAGAAATGAATTGGTTGCATCTCCCTCACTCCCCCTTTATTTCATCCAGCTAGCATCATATGTTTCACAACTTACTTATCATTTAAATAAATTAAAAATCATTAAAACATCATCACATTTATTTTACCATTTTCGTACAGA
The DNA here is from genome assembly GCA_963277665.1 of Viscum album. Taxonomy (NCBI): domain Eukaryota; kingdom Viridiplantae; phylum Streptophyta; class Magnoliopsida; order Santalales; family Viscaceae; genus Viscum; species Viscum album. The sequence continues at coordinate 1,871,611,594 of OY728120.1, read as the reverse complement.
CTATGATTATATCATTTCGATCACTTCATTTACATTGTAGCCATTGTGATTCTAATGACCATTAACATCAAATTATAAATTTTCTCTTTCATTCTGGACCCAAGGTGATTCGAATCAGAATGTTATAGCTTCTTTATCATATTATGAAGAACATTCATAGTGTGTCCAATTTTTCTGAAAATGATAGATTAATTCTCTTAAATCAAAATCGTGAGACACATTTTCATCAAATACATTGTTATGCGATTTCTCACCTCCAACTACTTTGTTAACAACAAAATAAAAGACTTAAAAACAAAAACCTTCCTCTCATTATTTTTCATAAGAAATTAATCATTTAATATGGTGAAAAATAAATTATAAATCTATTTTAATTTAAATTTAATAAAATATTTTCTTATAATAACGTGTTTTGTTGGGGAAAATAATTTTTCCCTTTCCCTAAAATATGCATTCATTTGAATGGATTTATAATTAATTTTTTTATTTCATAAAAATATGTATTCTTGATAATCATATTATGTACATAAAATTTAAAACACAAAAACACATTTTCTAAAAAAATACCCATTATGTACATTAATTAAAATATTCCAATTAAAAACCCATAAAAGTTTTATTTTGAAACAATATTTACTTATTTACAATCAAATTGAAATCAATATTAATTTTTTCACTAATGTCAATTTTTTATCTAACCAGGTGGCATTTAGCGGTGTATGGGGTATGGAAGGATGTTGAGATATTGAATTGGGGCTCAAATCATGATCTTGTAATCCGAAGGTGAATTATTTTGATGTTTTGAAGGATAAAACTAATTAGTTCTAATCTGAATTGGCCCTTTATTAATGGAATGTTATTAATATGGAATTTACAGCTCACGTCTTGAAGAATTATGTGGCAGTTGAGTAGAGGATGGTTCATTAAAAATATTAAATTAATACCAATCCTATGATTTTGTGGGGAAGGGAAGTGGTGTGAGTATTTTTATATTTTAATTTCATTAAGTGACCATAAAATTATTGTCTAGATCCTTGGATATATTTACATGAATCCTGGTATATTGTGAATTTCAGAGTGGGACATGAGTTTTGACCCATTTAACGATATAAACACTCATGTGCACGGTAGGGTTCATCTTTTAAAATAGAATTGGTTATATTGGATTCCCATGATTCCATGGGACATGTCCTTGCCATTTGGTACACATACATGGTTGGGTATAATTATGTATATCTGTGTTTATAAATCTTTCCAAGGGTTCTTGTTTTTGATGGTTTTCATACAACCTTGGCTGAGGAGGTTCTTCTTACTAATTCGAAAGATTTCATGTGACTGCTCCTTCAATTTGAAAGAGTTCTGATTATCTATATGGAATGTATTATTATTGGTCATATCCCTACTCATTATAGGAGAAACATCATTTGAAATAATTATAAAATAAATGGGTTTGATTAAATATTTTTAATAAGAAAGGATATAGGATGGGAGATAATGTAATATGTCTAAATTGGTTGTTCTTATTCTCTGGGATGGAATATAGAGCCTACAATACCTCTAGTTGAGAATGTGTAGGAAGTGGGTGACTAATTGATAGAGAATCCCAGGATGTTTATTTCAAGAAAATTCACTCTATATAGAATTTGGATGTGTTATTGGATGATATTCAATTGTAATTTTTTTCTTTAGATGAAGGGGTGAATATATATAATGTGAAAGATAAGAACGGTCATATCATTAATCAGAAAACTATCTATTCTACTAATCTACTATAAGAGAAACATTAGAGGTCTTTTTGTCAGTTTTCTCTTTCCGAAATTTCTTGGAATTGGTCTTTTTTTATGACCCATGAGATGAGACATTGAACATATTAATTTCATTAGGATGTTGGAATGTATATTTCAATCTGTACAGGTGTAACGAGAATGAAACTATAAAAAATATAGAAAAAACCTAGCATACATATTAATCTATTTTGGAGTTGGAGGAAATCCATCTTATAGAGCATGTGATAACGGTCTAGTTAACTAATAATATTGAAAAATTATTTGAGGAATCCTTGTTTAAACCAATTAAAAATATAGATTAGGATGAAGGTTAGGGAAAACCTAGGTCAATAGAGTACAATAATGAACCCCAAGATATGAGAATAACATATTTATGGTTTAAATAAAGGTAACAATTTACAATTTCAAGGGTTGGTAAATAGTCCCTTTGTCACATCTCTTCGGCATTATCTTAACTTCAACATATATTTACATTATTTATTATTGGAACTAATATTTAAAATTGGTGACTAGAAATACATCATTCGATATTGTATTGATAAAATATTTATCTCTCATTATCTTCATGATTTTGGTGTTCAAACATTAAATGTTCTACAACATAAATATTTTGATGTGGTCTCCGTTTTTGAATGTTAGCAACATTTTACCCTCTATGTTTCAACTTAAAATAGACATATGGCCCTCACCACTATTCATACCATCACATATTATATTAAGAATAATTAATTATGGGAGGAGATTTCAATAATGACTGATAATATTCATAAATATTGTCTCATCATGAGGGATTTAAATGTTGTTATGAGTCTGGAGGAAAATATGGGTTCTAACCTCATCAGTATTGATGAAAATGAATTTTCATCATGTGTGGATGAATATCATATGGAGGAAGTATCCATATTAGGGGATGATTTCTCATATAGAAAGCTTAAAATAAATTATAATCATACTAACATGTTAGTTAGGTAGTTTTTCTATACGGATTACCATATTAATCATATTGATATTACATGTTTGGTTCTACCTAATATAGATTATGATAATTCACATTTTTATTAATTTAAACCTGAATATAGGAATGGATAATCCATTACCTTTCATATTTTTAACATCATTATTCCAATTTCAATGATGTTGGAATGCTATCATTGATATATGGAGGGGATATAATATTTTGAATTCAGCTAAGAATATTTCATAAAAAATAAATAGAAAGAATATTAAAAAATTGGGGTATAATATGTTTCATTTTTCATTATTTGATAATGTTATAAAGGAAACTATAAATTATATTTCTTATATAAAATGGTCGGTTAAGAGTTAGGATTTACTTTTTTATGAGGATATCAAAGCTCATTCCATTATAAATGATCTATTATCCCTCAATGAGAAAACAGTTTTATGATATTATGCTATTAGTTGGCCATTAGATGGTTATAGGTAAACTAAAATATTTTAGATATCTCAACTATTGTTTTTTATTGTATAAAACATCATTATAATGAATGTGATCATTCAATAGGGTCTGAACTGGATGAATCCATTCGAAATTTAATTGATGAGAACCAAAAATATGTTTTTACATCAATCAATAATGTAAATGACGTAATGATAGGTAAATTATCTATAAAAATTGATAGTACTACTAGTGTATATATCCATGGGAAAAAATATGTTTTACTAGGGTTTTCTCAATTTTCGTACACATAATATTTTGAGTTTATTATTCATAATTACCTTTATAATGAGTTCTACTAATAATATCATTTATTCCCTGCTACCTAAGAAGGACAATTCCCTTTACATATGATATATAAATCCTATTTCAATTAGTAATATTGTGCCAAAAAATATCATCAAAATTATTTCTTTAAGGCTAGGGAATAATATGGGGATGTACATACTCACAATTAATATTGGGGTTTTCTGGGTAAGAATTTTCAGAATGTTTTATTTATACTGCCAATGTGTTTTTATTTTTTAAAAGATTATTATTAATGATGGGAACATCATCTTGATGATTGATATATCAAAAAACATTTACATAATCTTACATAATTTCATTTTTCAGGTCCTTGGAAAGTATTGTTTCTTAATCTCATTTATTAGAATGCTCAATTATTTCATTGAAGTTATGAATTATATATTCTCATTAATGTATCACAAATAGGGTAATTTTAGTTCCTTATATTTGTTAATAAATTACAATTTATAAAATTTATCTTTTATTCACTTTTGTGGGAATATTTTTATAGTTGTATTATTTAGATTTCACAACCTAGTTTATATAATCAAGTCAATTTTGGATGGAACCTTCTTCAACCTTCTAATATTCTATATAGCGATGATATTTTTCTTTTTATGGAAACCACTAGAGGAATTTTAGAGATTTCATGGGTATATTTGGGAACTATGATGTTATTATATGTAATGATATTAAGTTGAGAAAAAAATTTATTATTCATTTGAGACGATTTCATGATTTCCAAAAATAATATAATTCTATAACAACTTCATGTTTAGAAGGGATCATTTCCTTTCCACTATATGGTTGTCCAGTTATTTTAGAGAAAGGTAACAAGTTTCCAATTTGATAATATCAATTCCAAAATTATATCACGAAATTATACATGTAAGGTAAAGGGTATTTCAAGGGTTATAATATTATTCATAGTGAATTCAGTAGTTACATCCATGTTTATTTCATGCCTTCTTCGTATATAGATGTCCCAAATGCCTTTTTAAGTAACTAAATAAAATTATAAGGAAAATAATCTAGATTGGAAATGTCAATGAGGTATAACATGTCACTATAACATTAAAACTATGTATTATGGAATATGTTAGGGTTTTATTGGTTATAATGTATCATTGAATTTAAATTCCTTCCTATCTATATAAATTTAGTTGGCATTTATTGACATCAAATGATGAGGGTGTTGATTTTATTAGATATGGGTTCATGTTTACACTCAAACTTACTTTTTCATTATAAATTTTACCATTTATATAGTTAGATTTTACATCCCCCAAAAATATGTTCTTGAGAAAATACAAATATATTGTTTATAAGAAATCATTGTTGAATTATTGGGTGAATGTGTAGTCATATTATCCTCTACAAGACATTAAGAGCATTCCACTGGAAATGAAATGAAGTATTGTTCCTTATGTTTTTACACACCCTATTAATCTCATTATATTTCTTCAATATGATAATGTTATTCAAATATATATGTAATTCTTTATGTATATATACACTCTTTTAGGTATGTAATCCACTACAGGAAGGATAATTGAAAAAGAATCAATCCATCCCAAATATGGTGGTTTATTGGTTCAATATAATGATTGTGTGGGTTTAATTTTAATTTAATTACCCTATGTAGATCATTAATTATGTGGTCAATATATAGTAACTAGCTTCTAGATTATGTTTAGGATTAGAGGTCGATATTCTAAATTGTACCGATATACAAACTATTCAGGAGTTTGGATTATAGTTTAAATGGATTTTCCCCCCAATTATCACCTCTCTAGTTGGATATGGATTTATTTTAAGGATATTATACTTTTTGTTAATCGTGTATAGTGTAATTTTTAACCCTTTTCAATTTAGATTCATATAATTATCAAAACAACCATGTTTCAAATATCCTCATATTATCCTCTGTTGTTTCCATTAGATTCACTTAGAGAGTGAAGAATAGTAAAGTAATTGATAATTGATTGATATGGATATATGATGGGTGTTTAACAATACAAAGTTATGTGTGGGTTTAATATCATATTAAAAAAGGTACCATGAATAATTATTAATAATATTTTCCCTCTTTAAAATCTTGTTAGTGATTATTATGGTGAAAAGTCCTTTTATTGTGTGGTTTATTCATAGGATTCCACATTTGTTTATATTTATAATGGTGAACATAAATGGAGTATCTATTTGTGCTCTTTGTTCTACTACTTATAGAGATTTCTTAAGAACTTATTCTGTGTTTGTGAAAGGGTTCCTATATTGGTACATTGCGGCTATGTTTTCTTTGGATGGATGATTATGGTTGATGATTTTTGTGACCTAATATGAATTTCATTATGGTGGGTGTGGTGTTTGGTTGGAGATATAATCTATCATTATCCTTGATAAATTGAGGATAAGCTCTCATGATATTCTCAAGAGTCTTGTTATATTATGGATTTGGTTCCTTAATAATATTTATGGGGGGTCTATTAATTTTTAAAACATTTATAGAGGTGATTAACCTGTTTCTATTACCTAATTAAATAGGTCAATTGTGGATACCAGATCAACATGGGATTTTTTCAATCCATGTTATTGTATTCCCTTTGTGGATTAATATTCTCCGAGTGATGTGAACTCTAGACTATAAAATATTACTCTGTAGCATCATATTTGTTTCATTTTATAATTTTTTTTCCTCTTCACTTGGGTCCTAATCATTCCATTGTCTCCCAATGATAAACTTAATTATCAAGGTGAATTTAAATTAGGTTAAAACATTAAAAATATAAAGAGAAAATATAAAAAACATACTATTGTGTATCCCAAATGAATATATGGGGATAATATCAACAAAATAACAAATTCGATCCATGTTTTCTCATTTTCAATCCATTGTCATTTTAATGGTAACATTATATTATTGAAAATGTTGTGGTTATATCCAAGACATCCCATCTCTTCACTTATTAATAGGTAGCAATTACACAACATCAAGACTCACCTCTATATATAATTTCAACTTGAATATATTCCATATTTATCCCATTACAACCCTATCCCACATCTATATTATTTTATTCATGTTTTTTTCCTTGTTTCCTTCATTCCAAATGGGTTTTCAAAGAGAAAACTCAATCTCCCAACATGTGTTTTACATTCTCTTACTATTTTCATTCACTAAAATCCATCCAAAAATCATACGTAAACATATTATATAGTGACCTAAAAATTAATAGTATGATAAAATTTAATATTATTTCACGAACAACTATTTTTCATTAATTCCCATCAACTAAGAAGGACCAAAATATTTATTAGGTGTATGTGAATAAAATATCCAGGATGACGTAATATTTTTCATTTTCATTACCACCTCTCAATACCTATATTAGGGATTTATTTTATGAACAAATATATATTTTATATATCATGTAAAATTACAATATTTTCAAATTATCATATAATTTCATTCTATGTAGTCATTGATAAATGTGTTTATAATCATGAACATGAGAGGACTACTACCTCCATGAATCAAGAATTACATTTTCATCTCCATCTATAATTCACATTTCATTGAATATATTTAATAAATATATATGATATTTATTACTTTTTTATTATTTTTATATGTCACATTATCATTATCCAAATATATATATCCTTTCTCATTAAACCATTAGAACATGTTACATTTTTTGGTTGATTTTACCACGTATATAAATGATGGTAAAATGATTATGTCATAAAATACTATGGGATGTCTAATAATAGAAATTAGATGTAACAAATAAATACATGAGTAATTTTAATGATTCAATAATTTTTTCTTTCAAAGATCACATATTTTCTATATCCCGATAGGGAAGCCTCCATGTGGTTCCTCATCCAATTTTCCACATGACCTCAAGAACGCCTCCTCATATGCTAGAGGTTGTGACTAGCAGTGAGGTCAAAGGGATTATTCATTAGATGACTATTCCATATTGATTAGAGTGTAGAAAAAAAAACAGTTTCAGAAATATAATAAGTATCAGAAATAGGGAAGAATAAGAAGAAATATGATAAAAATAAAAAATCATCCAATATAACCAAAAGTAAGAAATAGAGCCAATATCATATACCAAAATACTGATCATTTGATGATAGTTTTCAGAAAGGGAAATAAATGTGATACATTGGTAAATACTCATAAAATATTCTAAATAAGAAAATAAACCAACTATGATCTTCTTCCAATAGGATCATTTGAAAATAACTTTTACTCTTATATCATACTCAATAATGGTATTGAAAATCATTAATTTGAAGTTAGGAAATTCCTTTTTCCCATACCTGCATCGATGAAATATGTCTGGGCACTATATTTAGTCCAAAAATGGTCTGAGATATATTTAGTATCCCACCATAAATGATATCTATAACTATCTCATATGTGAAAATTAAAATGAGTAGTCTATATGTATATAATAAAGCAATGTAATTAAATAAATGCTTACACTGGATTGGGTTCCTCATGGGATACACGACTGACACAACCATCTATGGCCAAATTCGGCTATGTCCAACTAATTCTCATCCTATATATATAGGATAGCGGTGAAATCATGGTCCATTATAAATAATATATCAATATTGAACGAAAGCCATCCATGTTATTTTTCCTAGAGGATGCATCCCTAAGATACCCGTTCAGCTTCTTATCATTTAAAAACAAAATACATCCTTGTAACATAATATATTGATTCTAAATCCTATCTATGATGATCCATAAAATTAAACCCAAGTAATTCACTAGGGGCACTTTGAAACACTAACAACTATAAGAGTATCTCTATGGTGATCTGTAAATTGAATCCCAAGTACCACCATCGGCATGTGTTAAAGCATAACCCTCCAGGCTGATCCAAGGGTTCTCACCTAGGGGACCGAGTATCTGTCATAGAAAGGTATAACCATCCTACCACCAACCCCATCAATTTTGACTCCAATAGGGAACTAGTATCTCTCATGGGTAGGTATGTAATCCAAACAGGGATACAATCCATGGAATTTCCCTAAAAATCCATGTATGGATGTTTGTTTATTGTCAATCTACAATAAGTCTTAGTTATAAAACATCATGAGCCCATCCAAGGAATCATTCAATCAGAACCGTTGTGTCTCCCTTATCTTTGTATGATGTTATAATTTAGCTAACAATAACTCATACCATTTCATCAAGGAATTAAAACCATAACACACTAATCAATTTGTATAATTAATTTTTATCCAATTAATTATATATATATAATAAGAAAAATGTTCTAACAGGTAACCAATAATTTTCCATAGAACATTTCACATTTCTAATGTACATATAATAGTGGAAAACAAACAACTCAATTAATGGTATATTTCTATTCTAAACTAGATGCAATTAATCCTCTAGTGAAGGGAACACACCTAGGGGTGGATCATGTTGAGGAAATCCACTAATGATGTGGATTATCTATTAGATAGGATTTTATTAATCATGGAAAAATGTTAAATTTAATTAAATAGACTCAATGTAGGCGACACAATGTGAGTATTGATCATAAAAAATTTTATAGGATCAAATATATATTTGGACCACAAACATTAATCATATAACACTCTCATTGTTTAGTATCATCACATTTATCATGCTAGAGCATAAAAAATTTTAATAAAAAATTAAATCATTGAAAATAAGGCATATGAAACCACTAAAAAATATTGAATATGATGGAGAGATTAATTGATAAAGAAATGTTGAGGAATAATGGTCTTACCATTGTATATCCAACATTACATATGTTGGAGGAAACAATTCTCATAAGAAGAATAACTAAAGGACCATGGTTTTGATGGAGGGGTGGTCTTTTGTGTGAGTCATATTGGATTAATTGGTGGTTGTTATGTCTATATGATTTCATTCCTAATTTTAAAAATATAGCACAAGGGAATTTACTTGGTGTGTAAAATGTATTGGTCGTGTAATGATTTTGTTTTTTCCTCCTTGGGAAAACCAAATTCCCAATGTCCCTGGGGGTTCCTGACAACACAATTCATAGCATCTATCTAATACAAATATTGTATTTTAAATACACATGGTTTATTTAATATATAAATTTTATTTGTCCTAAAACTATCCTCAACCCCACTGGGATCCTTTCCTTTCAATCAGAGACAAAATTTCGTAAAGGTGCGGTTTCCTGGTCTTAATCCAAAATAGAATCATAGAAATAGTTTTTAGAAAATTAACTTAATCCATATATCAATGAAAATCAATGTTTTTACAATCTCTCCAACCTAGAAACATTACCCCCAATTTTCCATTATGAAGATGGAAAAGCTTATTTTGAGGATATTTTTAGTGACTATGCATGTACCTAAGCCTCTCCATCCCATGTCTCATATTGTACAAGACCATAATACTTTTTCTCATAGACTAGAGAAACCGATCATCCTTAGAGAACATATGTGGTCTAATCACTGATATGTATTTTGTTCTCCCCAATGTTTCCATCCACTAGCAGCTCAATATATACCAGATCAAATAAATGAGATAGTTTGGAATGATAATGAAAAAGATATGATACATGGAAGACATCATGTATGGCCAAGTATCATTGAGGTGAATCAAAATGATATGGTTTCAACTCTACTCTCTCCCCAATCTCAAAAGTTTAGATATAAATAGGTTCTAATTTTATGTACATCTAATTTTTTTTGTCAAAATACATGGATAAACTCACAGAATGTAAAGATATACCACCTATAACTCTAGAGTTCAATGGTGAATATCCATATAAGAATTTTTACAGGACTAATTTGTATACATAAACTTATGAATCAATTGGAGCTGCTCTGATGTCTCCTAAAAAAGAAGAAGTCCCATAATTGATACCTCACATTCCTCTAACCAGAAAATAGGTGAAAAATAACGTACCATAAGGGGCCTCATAGGGATCCATTTGGATCATTTCTTAGAAACTATTATTGTTGTAAAACAAAAGGAAATGCAATTTCTTTTACAAATAACCTATAAAATCTATGAAACATGACCTATGTTTTTACTCTAATACTTATATCTTCCAAATGGATAAACCATTGATCGGTGGGTGATATGTGGTAATCAAGAGAACATTTGAACACAATAAATTCTATAAACCCCACCAAATTTGGGACAACATCCAAGCATCATGATCAGATAAGATAGAATAGGGAACACGATAAAGGTACACAATATCATAAATATAAATCCCACCTAGGATCATCAATAGATAATAACAATCAGATATTCATAAAGACTGAGAACCTTTTTCAAACTGTCAATAACCAACCATTCAGTATCAATAACATGATAAAATCATCGAATTCTCATCACGGAGTTCATGGTGACATAATACCATTTACACATAAGAACATATAGAAGCAGTAGAAGTACAGTAGGCCACTGGTACTAATTCTTTAGCATCTGACCTGTAGAAAACCTCATGATAAAACATTAAATATGTCACATCAAACCTATCCAATGATAAAAATTACATATATCTCAATACATCTTTGGGAAAAAGGGTGTAAAAGCTAAATAGAGCCAAGATATTCAAACATTAATTCATCCCATATGTCTGGAGGAACCCAAATACATTATTTAAAGATTAGAATATCTTCCTCATCGATATAAAAACTATGAATTGATTCCTCTACAAAAAAACATTCCCTTAACTCTGTTACTTGAGGATCATAGTTATATCTCATCCATGTGGTAAAATAGAGTGGATAACTGGTTTAGTATATTTCTATTTGAGACATTACAATGTCGTTTAATAGGTGTTTCTTTTACTGGCATTTTCTAGTTGGGATATGGTAGACATGAATATTATGAATGTGTTGGAACCATGGACGGATAATGAATTGGAGTGTTGATAACACTTGTTTTTTTAGGATGTTCTTGTTTCCAGGGGATCAGATTGATGTTTTTATTTTTTGATGTTACAGTTGTATATTATTTTCACTTTGAGTGATGAAAATTTTGTGTGTGGATGTTCTGATTTTACTGTGGATATATGGATCTTTTTTGTAAGAGCCCAGAGATTGATTTTGACTCTTGGTTGGAAAAGGAAATTAGCCTCTCATTAATCATATTTTTCACGTAATATTTACAGTATATAAACATGTTAGTGTTTGATTTTACTAGAAACATAGGACTATTTAGTTAGGCCTTCTTAATCATTATTCTTACTCTGATTGTAGGTTATGGGTATCTAGGTTGAGGCATTTTTTTGTGAGGATAATGTCTAAGTCCTCATGCCACTCCTATGTAATGACCCTAGTAGGTAAATATGGAATTTGATTACATTTTTTTGAGACCCTTCTAGGGAATTTGTCTATGGTCTATTGTTATCAAGATGGATTTTTGAGAATGATGTGATATATACAATGAATATTTTCGTGAACTGGACCTTCATAGGGTATTTTCGTATATGAGTACCTAATGAGTGTCAGTTCAGTTTTTTCATCTGCTTGGGTAGTGACCTCCAGGTAGAATTTCCTTCTGAGGATTCTCTATGAGGATCATGGCCCTCATAGGTTTTGTTTTCAATATTGACCTTTGTATAGTGTTGTGATCTTTAGCTGCTTTGAGCGGTTGGACTTTTTGTTCTAGCTGGGAGACCTAGAAATCCTTTATTTATACTCGGACCCTTGTAGGTTGACATCTATTTGGTTCTAGGGAAACATACATTAGAGGATGACCCATGTTTTTTTATTCCTTTTTGGTGGTGAGATTGGATTGTGCTCCTTTTATGTTCATGGAACCGTATGTGCTTCGTTTTTCAGTGACAATCATGTTGATGAATTCAGATTTTGATTGAGGGACCTCAGGAGATTTCTTTTTTAGACTGGATTTGATGGGTAGGATAGTTCAGGTTCCTGGAATGTTCAACCAATTTTTTCGCTGTTGTTAATGTATTCAGAGTATGGTTATACTCTCGTGACTGAAGTGATGACATGTGTATGTGTCGGGTGGTAATAGTACACAATAGTTGCACATGGTATTGTTTGATTCTAAATCGGTTAGTGGCTAGGTGTGAGCTGAATACTGATGTTTTCAAGACTTTTTGTGGGATTAGATTTTTGGAGTTCTGTTGGAATATCCTTCTATGGTAAGGGTGAATGTTGGTTCTGGGCGTAGAGGTAGCACAGTTAGGATGAAACCCAACTTTAATTTTTACCATGATCAATGTAATTCCCTGACCCCTCAAGACTAGAGCTGGTTCTCTACTTGTTATATTGTAATGGTTAGAAGGAATTAAAATCCCAAAGTAATGATTAGTTTATTAGTATTGAAGAAACTATATACATAGATGTTACTCAAATTACATTAGATAAGTTTTAAAAATACAATACATAACAAAAACTAAAAACTGCATCCACAAGAACTCAATAAATGGTCTCCTAATTATCACCTGTTGAAAGTAATCAATTAAAGGGGTGAGATCAAATTCTCAGTAAGGGTTACAAATAGTATAAGCATGAATACAATAATAAGTGAATCATAATCAATCTGACATAATCATTATGTCATGGTGAATAGATGAAAAAATTATGTCATTAATAAACTGAGGATGAAACTGCATCCATAGATTTTTTCATAGTGAAAACCTCATGGATAGTAATAATTGATAGTGAATAAAAAAATATTATTTGGTATTCATGTATCTGGAACATGAAACCATAATACCACAAAAACGGTTTAATTCTATGGGTAGAAACACGTCTGATTTTTGAAAAAAAAACACAAAGGGTTTGTCACCAACCGATTTGTCTCATGAGACCTACCAAGGATTTGATGTGATATAATGGGACCCACCCACCACTTAATGTCCAAATCATTCTTTATACATTGATTCATTAAAATAGCTACAAGCCTTTTCAATATTCTTATAGATTAGAGTATACATATTCATCAATATTTCCATAATTAAAATAACTTTCAAAATAAACACCATTTGTAAAATTGTATATGGTTTAGACAACAAAAGATCCATTATATGAGATTATGGATATTTAATATAAATATAATTTCAAATTAAATGAGATCTCAGATGGGCAGTAGGTACACTACATAAGGATTTTTAGGAGCATAATACAATATTAGTCACAATAAAATACTTGTTGAGACAAAGTTTCTAGCCATAATGTAATCGGCCGAATCATATGACCTGAACATAATAAACCTAAAATAAATAATTGAATAACATGAAAATAAAGATAAACATGTTATTATATATCAAATTTCATTACACATATTCCACATACAAAAAATAAGTGGCAAACAATGAAAATATAACAGAAATGAAAGTGAGATGAGAAACCGCTTAAAACATTTCGGCATGGTGACGAGTAATATTGCGAGAGTTTAGTGAGAGTTAGAGGGGTATTAAATTATCTATATGTTATAAGGGTAGTATGGGAGAGGTTAAAAAACATTCCCCATGATTAGGAATTAAAAATAAAAGGACACAACATAGGGGTGATTCTAGAACAAGAGTGAGAGAGAGGATCCCTTACCTTATGATCTAAGGTTTTCTGATTGTTATTAACAACCTAAATAATCAAATTTAGATTCATTAATTAATAATTACATAACCTCATCAACATTTAATTAATTTTTTTAGGACCTTATTAGGTTCATTAATTGTTTTTTTACAGTTTCAGAGATTCAATTTTATTGTTTTGGTTTCATTTTCCTCTTTGGTATACATGATCAGTTTACTTGTATTCACGAATGGATATTTGTTTGAAATATGGCTAAACATACATAATTGTTAATATAAATTATTAGTGTAATTATAGATATATAAATTATATTATAATTATTCAGCTTATATACCATGAGTATGACTTATTCGATAAGTTAAAAATTAACGCTTGGATTTGGCTTGGCGGTTTTGTTCCCAATAAACATGTTTTGTATTATTACTCCATATTATGAATGTGTAATGATTCTAGAACATTAAAAAGATAAATTACATATATTTTTACCAGGTTAAACCATTGATAAGGTTTCATGATGAGTATTGAAAATAGTAATGCAATATGAATACTTGGCATTCTTCAGTGGGATAAATTTACACATCTCGGACGGTGTTTGCATATATTGTATAAAAGGAGGGGAAAAGAGAGAGTATGATGAAATATTTCATTAGAAAAATGAAAATACAGTACATGTAAGGTACTGTAATTATCATAAAATTTGGATGAGAGGAGGTGATAAGGGAAAAGAAAATAAGGGAACTTTGTAATATAAATTGAAATAAAAGAGAAGGAAGGTTCACCTCTTGAGTACTTCGCCAAGAGAATCTACTTAAAGCCTTTGTTTTTGGACTTTTGGTGAGAATAGATGGTCTTGGACGTGGGGGGAGGGCATGGGGATAGTATTTTCAGAATTTAGGAAAGTATTGAAACTTGAGTGGTGTGGGAGGAAGAGGGGTGATGGGTGGTTTATATAGTGGAGGGGAGATGAGTTTTCTTAATATTATAATCATTAATTTATTATTTCCTCTTAATACAGCCAATAGTGAGTATTACATGACTAAGAACACTAATATATACATGTGAATTCGAATCAATTGTGATTACATCATCAGATCATCATCAATAACTCAATAAATTCATTATTTAGCATTTATCGTAATTTATCACATTTTACTATTCATCAAAAATTTAAGTATTTCAAAAAAAATCCCAAAAATACACCCTACCAATTTTTTGATGTGGAGAATCCAAAAATGAATCCCATTTTCAAAAAATTATTTTTAAAATATGATTAATTAAATATTTAATTAAAATAATGATTCAATCGAAAAATATAAATGCTTAAAATATCCTTCTCCATTTTTAAGGTTCCTAAATTCATTTATACATTCAAGTTCATGGATACCATTCGTAAGAGTCATATTACTATTCAAAAGGGTACGTTACTATTCATAAGGGTAGGTTACTATTTATAAGGGTAGGATAATATTCAAAAAAAATTAAGTTAATTTTATAAGACTCTAATTATCATCTTGATCACAATAGTGTATGTTAGATTGGTAAAATTCAAATAAAAAAGTTCACGAATATAAGTTTTATGGCTAGGTTATGGGTATATCCTATAAGTAACCATTTTTTGTTCTATTGAGGCTCAGCGATTCATGAATTATAGGCTATAACAAGAATATATTTAATAAAAACATACCATAAATGTTTGGGGAGCAACATTAATCCCTCCATCGTAAATTTCTCCATCGAAATTTTTCATTTATAAATCCCACAAAAAAAGATGTGGGTGGTTCTTCTTCATTACATCCTTAGGTTCCCGTGTTGCTTCTTCTATATTATAGTTTTTTCCAAGATCCTTTACTAGATGACTTTTCTGATTTTACAATACCATCTCCCTTGTGTCAAGAATCCCGATAGGCTCTTCACAGTATAATAATTTAGGTTCCAGTTATATTTCTTCATATGTTAGTACATGCATTGGGTCTGGCATGTATTTGATCAACAATGACACACATAACAAATCATGAACATTGGAGAGACTGGGTGGCATTTCCAAATAGTGAGATACAGATCTGATTTTTGCTAGAATTTGAAATAGTCTCATGTACATAGGGCTTAGTTTCCCCTTCTTACTAAACCATAAGACACCATTCGATGGAGATACTATCAGAAAGACATGATCTCCCACATGGAATTCTAAATCCTCTGTCTAGTTGTTAGCATAACTCTTCTCCCTACTTGGGGCTGCTTTTATATGGGTTTGGATTTTCATCACCTTCGACATGGACTCTTCAATAAGTTTCTAGGCCTATATGTTGTCTCCCACTAACATCATCCCAACACTTTTGTGTTCAACATCTCATTCTATATAATGCATCATGTGGAGCCATTTGAATACTATAATGGAAACTATTTTTGTATGAAAACTCCACCAAAGGAAATTATTGATCCCATATACCTTGAATATACAGAGATTATGATCACAGCATGTCTTCCAAAGTTTGAATAGTCCTTTGAGACTATCTCTCATTTTGATGGTGATAAGAAGTACTCATACGAAGATCAGTATTCAAAGCCTTCTGGAGACATTTCCAGAATTTTGAGGTAAACCGGGGATATCAATAATACACATTAGAAAGAGGTGCACCATAATGTCTTACAACTTCGTTAATATAAAGTGATTTGAGGCGCTCAAGTGGTAAATCCTCTCTTAATAGAAGGAAATGTGTTGATTTTGTGAGAAGATCAACAGTTACCCATATCGCATCATTCCTTCTCTGTGTCCTCAGTAGTCCAGTGAAAAAATCCATCGTAATTTTATCCCACTTCCACATTGGAATAGGTATAGGTTTTGTCACTCTTTTGTGATGTTTTCTCTCTACCTTCACTTGTTGAAAAACAAGACACCTTGACACGTAGTTAGCAATTTCCTAAATCATATTATACCTCAAAAAATGTTCCTTCAGATCTCTATACATTATTGTGCAACCTAGGTGTATAGAGAAATTTGAGAAATGATCATCGTCTAATAGTTCCCATTTTAGCTCTGTACTAATGGAACACATAACCTCTTCCTGAATATCAGAACTCCTTCCACATACACAAAGTCTGCCAATCTCCCATCTGTGACATCATTAATTTTCTTCTGCAGATTCTCATCATTAGATTTATAGCTTTTAATATTATCCAGTGAAGAAGGTTTATCCATCATTTGAAATAGGAACAATGTTTCCCATTCCATAACAATTCCCATATCCATCATTAGTATATTCCTGAATATAGGATCTCTCTCAATCCTCATTTGAGTTAGAATTCTGTGACCATTCTTGCATAATTAATATGCCGCCTTATTTGCCTTTCCTGGGTGATAGTGTATTGAACAATCGTAATCTTTGAGTAACTCAAGCCATATCATATGCCTCATGTTGAATTATTTCTATGTGAAAATTTATTTCAAACTCTTGCAATATGTATAAATCTCACATCATTCTCCATAGAGATAATATCTCCATATTTTCATAGTAAAGATTATGGCTGCTGAATCAAGATCTTGATTTGGATAATTTTGCTCATGAATCTTCAACTATCTTGATGCATAAGCAATAACTCTATAATATTTCATAATGATGCAACCCAATCCATTCTTTGATGTGTCATTTTATATTACGAATCCATCACTTCTAGATGGAAGTGTCAAAATTAAAGCATTGACCAATCTACTTTTCATTTCCTCGAGGCATTCTGTACATTATTTGGTCCAAAAAAACGTAACTCATTTACATTTGAGCTTGGTTAACAGGTTATCCAGTCGGGAAAATTTCTAAACGAAACACCAATGGTAATCGACTAAACCAATAAAACCACGTACCTTAGTTATGTTTTTTGGCATGGGAAATTCTTGGATAAATTTTGTTTTTGTAGGATCAACTAGGATTCCATCCTTAGAGACAATGTTTCCTAGGAAAGAAACTATTTGAAGCCAAAATTCAAACTTGCTAAACATCCCATATAATTTGTTTCTTATAAGAGTTCATAGAATAATATGCAAGCGATTCTCATGGTATTCATAGCTTATTGAGTATACCTTTATATCATCGATGAATACCATAACAAATTTATCAATATATTCCTTGAATAATCTATTCATTAAATCCATGATTATAGAGGGTGCATTTGTCAGTCCAAAAGGAATCACTGTAAATTCTTAATGCCCATACCTTGTTTGAAATTTTTTCTTAGGAATATCTTCTTTCTTCACACATAGATGATGATATCCGGATCGAAGTTCAATCATCAAAAACATATTGAGCTCCATGAATTTGATCAAATAAATCATCAATCTGGGATAAAGCATACTTATTCTTTATCCTAATAGCATTGATTTCCCTGTAATCAATGCACAGCCTCATGGATCCATCTTTCTTCATGACAAAGAGCATTGTGGCTCCCCGTGGAGAAATACTCGGTCGAATAAATATTTTTTCACTCATTAACACTAGTTGTTTCTTTAGATCGACTAATTCCATGGTGGTCATTCTATATGGATTCTTCAATATAGATCTTGAACCCGGAATTAAATCAATAGAGAACTTAACTTCCCGCCCAAGAGGATGTCTAGGTAACTCCTCTAGAAATACATCAATGTATTCATGCACTATGTGCACATCTTAAATTTTAATATTTCATTCCTCACCCATAGAAATTGGGTTCTCTTTCTCTCCAAGAATTGCATTTAACAGAGCTACAGAGGGTGGATCTAGATAAGAATCAGATAGCGAGGTCTCTACTCTAAAGATAAGATATTCTACACCATTTTCAAAAAATTGTAACTACCTTTTTATTTCAATATATCTTCACATCATAATTCAACATCCAATTCATACCGTGAAATATATCAAATTCAGTCACTGGTATGATGATAAGGTTTGCAACTAAAGCATTTTTTCGTTTCATGAGGGGGACTTGTCGACATGCCTTTGACGCAAGATTCATCCCCTAGGATTATTGATCCATAACTCCTTTATTAAATCAAATTGGAAATGTCTAATTTTCATGGAAAAATGGGAAGATATAAATGGATGCAATGATCCAGAATCGAATAAAGTGTTAGATAAGTTTGAGGAAAAAATTAAAGTGCATGCAACCACGTCATTAGGAACATCAGCTTCAGCGGTTCTACTCACATATTCTCTCCCTTGCTCTCTCGGTTTTTTCTAAGGCATGTTTCCTTGGAACCTAGGACACTCATTTGTATAGTGTCCCCTCTCTCTACATTTGTATCATTGAACATCTTCAAATTTTATCCTACCATTTCATTCATGAGATAGATGACCCATTTCCCTACACTCATAGCAGACTCTCATGCCTTTCAAGCATTTCTTGAGTTGATTCATTCCACAGTTCTCACATAATTGGAATTTTATCATTCCCTTGTTCTTATTTGGTGCTTCATCTTTCCCTTTGTTTTCATAGTACTGGTTTTAATCATTTTTTCCCTGAACATATTTGATCTAGGAAATTTATTCTGTTTTTTGATGGAACTTGATACAATTTCATCTTTTGGTAAAAATGTTTGAGAAGCTAGTTCCCTCAAAAGACTTGTATTAAGACATTTAAATAAAAGATCAATCTTGTCTACTGAGTCACATATATAATCTATGGCATACCTGGCTAGCCTTGTGAAGGTAAACTCATACCCTACAACACTGTCTTCTTCCCTTTGCATTAAGCCAAATAATTGCCTCTTCATTTCAGTACGTTTTTCACAATGGAAATATTTTTAGAAGAAAATTTCTATAAAATTCCACCATTACATATCTTCTATTTCCTCTTCATCTATGGTATTCTGAATCAAGCACCCCCATTGATCAGCATCTCCCTTCAGACAATATACTGCAATTACTTCCTTTTCATTTTCATTACATCTTAATGCCATGGAAAGCTTTTCAAGGGACATGATCCATTCCTCAGAAACCACTAGATTAATAGTCCCGCTGAATGATGGGGGATTCTACCACATGAAACGATCCAAAATAGGTGTAGAATGGTTATTCGTTACAACCTAAGTAAGTTGTCCCAATATGGTCATAATCTGGTCTACTCAAACGTTGACTGTGTTGACTAGCTCAGTTGGTAAATCTCTACCTTTCCCATGAGTATTTATTCCCCTTCATATGTTAGATGCCATTTGAAAATAATGGCACACACTTGATTAGTGTATGATTCATAATGTATAATATTAAATTAACAAAATACAAAGCATAAATTGAGATCCTATGCATGGCTAATCCCATAATTACAAAAATGGTTTCATTGAGGAAAAATTTACATTCAAATCATTCATAATGGATTGTAAGGAAAACATGAATTATCTTAACCATATACCCTGAGAGTTTCATAACCAAAAGTGTAGCATGGCCTGTTGTCGTGTACCAGGATACCCTGAGTCAAGCCTGGAACTCCTTGTTATAGATTTCACTCTTAGGTACATCTTTTCTAGAGCCACATATACCTACTCGTATCTAGACATGGATGTATTTTCTAGAAATATTCACATAATATATTCCTTAACAAAATTCCAGGATGTTCTTGTACATTCATCCACAAATACTATCATAGTGATTTGTTCCTAATCTACGTTTTATAATCTACTTTCCAAATTTTATACTAAGCTTCCTCTGATACCAACTATAATGCACCGACTCCAATTTAGTGGGGTCGGGGATTATATTCAATTATTATTATGGGAACAATACAATGATAAATGATAGACTTCATAAAATGGAAACAAATATTTAGGTAACTAAGGAAGTGGACCGAAACCTTTAGATTCGATATTTCAAATCATGATTATAATTAATTTATTTAATTTCCTAATGAAAAGAATACCTGGATATTCAGTATTCTTTTCGTTGATGATGTTGATTTCCTGTAATGACCCTTTCGGATTATCTCATTCTGCTTGCAAGGTTCCAAAATTGAATCCCACTTGTGGTGATCCACACGTGCTCTGATGGCCATTGATGGACACCACTCATTCTCTAGGTGATAGAGTAGATAAGTGATTGTCTTGTGTTGGTCATTCTTGATTGCATGTTCTTCACCCATGAAAAACATATCTCATTCTTGAGAGGGACGAGAATATGAATTGAGCGAAAAATTATTTAGAACTTCAATTTTGATTTCATTGGTTGTGTAATTCAGTACATGGAACAATAGACATATCTATCTATTTATTGACATGGGGATTTAGTTTCAATATTTATTTTCATGATAGGAATTAAATACATTCATAATCTTATAAAATACCCATGTTATTAGTAATAATACCCCATCATTATTTATGGTGCACCAACTAGAACAAAATGTAATTAAAAATAAAATTATGCCTCACAAAATATTAGTAGCATTATTTTATTTTCTTCCAACAAGTTAAATAATTATTTAACATATTGTAAATAATTATTTTACTATCAGACTGGTGGTGGTCTTCTTGAACTCCACTTCCATTTATTGAACACCCGAATAAATAAATATATATTTTATTTATAAACTAGAAAATAAATATTTTTTAAATGGTCAAAAAAATAGATAAATATATTTTACCCACAATCTAGTGAATAAATATTTATTTAATTTATGAATTAATTTTAACTTTAATAAAATTATTCCATTCTCTTGAGACTAATATTTATTAATTAAATTCAAATAGAATTTAACCAAGACCACCAAAAACACTTACTGTGTGTCCCTCTTGGATTCTTTCTCATTGGAAATAGGCTATCTTTCATAAAGTCACATAGTACTACCACGAAATGATCCAATGAAACCAATATAAAAGAACATAATGTCACAACAATGACATCCAAAAATGAACACTCACTGTGTAATATAATCTCTTTGTCTCAATATATCATCATGCAGGTTTCATGATAGTGTCATCAACATTTGTCTTGATATGTCATTCTTTTACTACCTATGATAAACACATATTTACACCATGGCCTTGTAATTTTGTATGAAGGTTCTATTTCAATCAATGAGTACAGATATCAACTTATATTAATTGAAGGGACAAATCCTTCCTCGACTTATACATTAATAACATGCCACTCGTGACACACCCAACATACCCTACATACCCCCAACTCTATGTGTAAAGGTTTTCATCAGTAAATAAATGTGAGTGAGTCATGACATGTATTATTGATTATCTTAAAGTATAAGGATTGTTACAAATGATTGTAGATGGAAATATCTGATGAAACAAAACATGCTGCATTCCCACTAGCGGGAATGTTCTCGTAATCTCCTATCCTGGACATTACCATGTTAGAACTTCGTGAGAGGAAGTCTCCTCTTCTTATGAGTACTCACATCTGATGATCTGTATGATATGTGTCCCATCATAGTATTTCATCCAACCGTAAAACTATATTTAAGAATATTCTTACATCATTTCAAGGTTCTCATCATAGCGGGGAACTACAATGACCTTATCAATTAATCAAATACTCTAGTAAATTATTAAATCATAGTCATAAAAAAATGAACAATATGTAATAATATGTTTAATATTTAAATATATTAAATATCTATGTAATCAAAGTACAACATCTTGGTTCTAGGACACCAACTCTTGCAAACTCCCACATGGACTAGAGTCATATGCCTGCAACTTTCAATCCGCTAGACCTCATGTGGTGATCTTGTTTCTGCTAAGTCGAGGATTTAGTCAAGGGGTCTTCCATGTTATCTTCCATAGAAATACTGCTCACTTAAACTTCACCATTCTTAGAAAAATACCACCAGATATTATAATTCCAATGTATGTGTATCATCTACTAATGTGACTGCTACACTTTTGCGAGATCCACCGCTACAGTATTATCATAAAAAAATGTGAGGATACGATTACTACTATGTATCACATTCATCTCATGGATGTAGCTTTGCATCCAATCTTTTTATTTTTCTTCCTAAGAAGCTATGATTTACTCTGACTCTATTGTAGAATCCTTGAACACACTTTTCTTTGATCTATTCTATCTCACTACACCTCCATTCAATGTGAAGATATATCCCATTTGCGACTTCATGTCATCTTGATCAATCTGGAAACAAGTATTTGCATATCCTATGATGATTAATTCTTCAAATCCTCCATAAACCAAGAACATATCCTTAGTATACCTCATATACTTTAGGATAGTACTTACTGTCATTCAATGGCAGTCACCTGGGTCAGCATGATATCTACCTCCGCAGTCAATGCAAAGGCGACATCCGACCTCTTACATAGAATGACATTCATGACAGACCCAATAATGGATGTGTGTGGAGTCGTTTCCATTATCTTTATTGCCTCATGTTTTTTAGGACACATTTTCTTAGAAAGATGAATGTCATGTGACGCTGGAAACAATCCCTTCTTGGTTTGTTCCATACTGAATCTCATAATTATCTAATCAATGTTTGTACTTTGACTTGGGCCCAACAATCACATGGATCTGTCACAATAGATCTTGATCCCAAGAATATATGTTGCCTCTCTCAAGTCCATCATGGCGAAGCATTGACTCATCCATGCATTAGAAAACTATATGACTGGTATCTCATTACCCAAAAAAATATTTCATCAATATATAGTATTAGAAAAACGATTTCCCTCCCACCAAATAGTTTGTATACAAAACTCTCACATTCATTCTCGATAAGACCAATTCCTGTTATGGTTTCATCAAAACAAATTTTCTATTACATGGATGCTTTATTTAATCCAAAAATGAATTTATGCAACTTTCATATCTTATTGGAATAATTTGGAGTCATAAATCGTTCATGTTGTGTCATGTAGACATATTCTTAATGGTTCCCATTATAGAAGGTTGTTTTGACATCCATTTTCCAAAACTCATATTCATGGTAAGTATCAATGGCTAATAGAATTATGGTGGATTTCCGTATTGAAACTAGTGAAAAGGTTTCGTTCTAGTCAATGTCTTGACATTGTTTGAACCCTTTTTAAAACTAGTCGTTCCTTATAGGTAATGACTTGTCCTTCCATGTCCAGTTTCTTCGTGAATACCCATTTTCAACCAACAGGAATAACATCAACTAACGGATCCTCCAAAATCCAGAATTGGTTTTGGTACAGGGAACCCATTTCAGAATTCATGGCTTCTTTACACTTGGAAACATCCGTGAAACTTACTACTTCATTGTAGGTTGTAGGATCATTATTACCAACTAATAATGAGTCCACATCCTCAGTAACTAAAATAAAATACTTTTTGGTTAGAGTAGAGTACTCATGAGGGGGTGAATTGTATTTCTATAAAAAAATTCTGTTTGAATAGTTTTCTTAAAATGCTCCACAATAAAAATAAATATATCCTGGTTAATCAATGTTACACGGCTATGAAAGTTTCACTATTTAAATGAATTTATAGATGATTGATTAATTCTCAGTAATCATAATATCAGTTATTAATATTACTTCAGAAGCTATTTAAATATGTTAAAATAATTATAACTTCCTTCCAAGATTAACTATCAAAGTAAATCAACTAATTTATGAATTTTCCAGTAAAATAGAGAAAAAATAATTAAACAACATAGTGGATATAAAACATGTGGTTTAGTCTCAATAAAAGATCTAATCCGATCCACTTAGAGATCACCAACCACCAAGAAGATTATATTAAAAAACTTGATCTACACCCAGAATCGGGGTAAAAATCAGTGCACTAGAATGTCCAGGTCACGAAACCTCTTCCGCAGTTTTTCATGGGTATAAAATACCAAGTCACCCAAGGAACTCTAACAAACATTTACATGGGAGTAAAAATGTGTAAAAAGATTTGAGATGAAGGATATTATGTATCCTTCAGTTTAGTGAAGGAGATAGTGTCTGTTTTAATACGGACACACACACACACTTCTAGAAAGCTAATAACATTTCAAAAAAAATAAAATATGATGAAATAAGTTTAGAAGATCTCTATGTATTATTCTAGGTAGCTTTGGACATCTAGGATGAAGAAGATGTAAGAATAGGTTCCTCCTGCAAAAAATAGTGTATCACAAGTCTGGTGCTCGTGTTTCAAGACAGATCTAGCTCTTTTTCTTCGAGAACATTATATTTTGAAGATGTTATTTTCTATAATATGTGGTATGTAACTCCCCAAGCTTCTATGGTACACTTCTCTTTGAATAATGCAATAGCGTGTGTTGTACGCAACATCGAGTTCTAACACACCACAACCAATCAAACTGGCCATTATGAATAGTAATTCCCACGTTTTGAAATTTATAAATTTTATTTTTCAAAATGGACTTCATTTTTGGATTTGGAATATCGAAATTAGCCTAGGGTGAATTTTTGGTATTTTTCTGAAAAACTTCATTTTCTGATGAATAGTGAAACCACTAAGTGGTAGTTAAAAACAACTAAATTTTTCATAAAACTAAATTTTACCGCTTCTGTGAGTGGCATTTTAAAAATCTGAGAGACACGGTTAATATCAAGGAGTAAAATTTGGTTCAATGAGATGAAAATAATTTTAAGTGAATAGTAACTTTTTACTTTTATTTACCACGGTTAAAAGTAAATAGGGTAATTAAGGGTAAAAATGATATTAATATTACCATAACACATGTCCTAAATCTATTGTACAAGTGTATCTCGACCGAAAACAAACTTAGGGATAAAATATTATCATTTAGGTTCACTTGGATTATATTGGGACATTTATTATTATTTAATTCAAAGAAGAGTTAAAAGAGTTAAAATCAATCTTTATTTACTAAAACATTTTTAATATAGGGTTATACATAAGATAAATTATATTTTAAATATTCATTATAAAGATAAAACGATTTCCTACATAATTATATTTTATTTATAATTTTTATACATTAAATAATTAAATTTATTTATGACACAATTGTGATCCAGTAATTACCATAATAGTGAAAAATTAAAATAATTTATATTATAAATACCCAAATAAATATAATTTGAGACTTTTTATGAATTACACTCATTTTATAGATTAATATGACATGTTAGTAATGATTTAATTAACTTTGTTCGAAGGAATCATTCTGTTAGGATTTTCAAAAAAATCAATTTTCCAAATAGTGTCAAAATTGACATAAAAGTGTTTTTAAAACAAATATTATATTATTAATTGATATTCAATTCCAAATAAACTAAGGTTCGTCCAAGAGACTTATATCATGATATTTTTATCATTAATGGAACACTTTTGGGTCTCTTAGAGGTATATAGTAATTTTATTAACTATATAATATAAAAATACAAAGTGACATGGTAAGTGTCAAACTAATTAACTATGAGTTAAAACTAAAAGATAAGGTTAATATAATGACCCAAACCTGTCTAAATTCTATTAGTTGAGTGGTTTTAGACCCATCCCCACCTTAAACTTTAAATAATACACTTTTGAACCATTAGAAACCGAATATGAATTTATTATAAAATAATATTTCTAGCTTTTCCAATGGTTCCCCTCACCCCTCTTATAAAATGGCACTCCCCCTTCTCTTTAATTCACACCATAAAAGCCATTTGGCTCAGCCAAAATCTTCCCAAATACTCTCTCAACTTTCCTCAATTCATCTTAGAGGTATTCCTTTAGTCATAAATCCAACCTAAGGAGCCCTTTGGTCAAATCAAAAGGAAGAACCCAAAGAAGAGGTATTGATTTCACCACCCCTTTTCAAGTTCTTTTCTTCTTCCACTTCTTATTTCTTTGTTATTACCATTCTAAAA
This sequence comes from Viscum album, assembly GCA_963277665.1. Taxonomy (NCBI): domain Eukaryota; kingdom Viridiplantae; phylum Streptophyta; class Magnoliopsida; order Santalales; family Viscaceae; genus Viscum; species Viscum album. Next base: position 1,871,584,704 of record OY728120.1, on the reverse strand, counting down.
TAATGAATCCAATATATACTATATAATTTAATATTATTATAAATATGGTACAACCATATTCAGTATTCTATCCATCCTTTGAATGACATGTCACCAAACGTGCGTACGTACGGCTTACCGTCTCCACGTCATGGTGTAATTGTTATTCAATATATTATAATTTGGATGGGTATAATAATGATTTGTAATTAATTTAAATAATAAATATAAAATGATAATGATTCTGTATATATGATATACCATTCAATTATATATTATTTTAATATCAGAAGAATGATATTGTCGCTTGTGCGTATGTACGGACTACTGTCTCCACGAACGCGATGAGAAGCATTCTCCATCGTATCCATTCAAGTATAATTATCATTTGATGATTTCAAAATACTTTTTAAGGAAATGATATCATTATGGATATTATTAAGATACAGCCTATCCATGACAAACACGGCTTATGTAACAAAACATATAAAATAAAACAAGTAAGTTAACACCCGAAACAACGATAATTCTAAAATATTATTAACAAAGAAATGTTAAAAGATAATATATGATATCATATTAATATATATGAATTATGTATAATTTAATAACAATTATTTCACCATTATACAGGAGGTTAACCTACCCCAACCAAGGAAAAGTACAAGGTAAGGGTTATTTCCCAATCACTTCATTATCTGAGGTTATTTATACGTAATAATCTACTGGGATTTCTTTATCATCCACATCCATGTTTCTTAAAAATATTTTTCAGAACATTTTTACTATGTACAAGAATATGGTTTAAAGTCATTTATACCCTTGTTTGACTCTTTATAAGAGGTTTATAATGTAATATTTCCATTGTTTTCCAAACAAGGTGCTTTTTAACCTTTTCGACAGAATTATGGTAAGAATGTTTTTTTAACTTATACGGCGGATGCGTCTATTTTCCGCCATTATAAAATCTTCGAAGCTTCCCTTACAAGCTTATAAGAATATTTTCAAATAAAATGTTTTATTTTATAAATATATGACTCTTAAATGATTTCAAAATAGAAATAGATATTTCTTTAAAAAGAGTTTTGATTTCATCTATGTCAACATCCTTTGATGGATTTTACGCTTATTTGAAGTTGATTTATTATGATACAAAAATTCTATATTGTATTGATGGTTTTGTGATATATTTGACTCTGGATGTGTTATTTTTATACCATTCAGGGTTTATGGATAAAGTATTTACATTTTTAATGCTATTTTTATTACGAATGTTTATGTTATGTTTAAACATTTTCATATGGGAATGCATTGGACTTAATATGTGACGGGTGGTGCCCTCTATAGCTCCTCGATGCATCGGTAGTTCTCATGAGACAAACTAGTGTCTTTCAACAAGTCCTTGACAAAATATTATTTGTAGTCTTGGCACGAGGCCTTGGCTACGTGGTTATGATAGTCTGGCATTATGCATTCTATCATTATGAAAGTGGTTATTGATATTGCATGTGAATATTCGATTAGTAGAATATCCATGTGAATAAGTAAATAGAACTATTTCATTTTATTTTTGTCATACTGTGTTGAAGTGCAAGTTTAATAGGCTTTTGTTTTAGTTATACATTGCCTTAAATATTTATTCTTATTTTATGGAATTTTTCCCTATATTGTTATCCTTACTGGGCATTTGAGCTCACGCCTTTTCTATGTTTTATTTTTCATAGGATGTGAAAAAGTAATTTATGAATGACCTAAAGGGATAGAATGACAGGATAAGAGTGTGGACTATGGAGACTATATTGTTGTAGTTTTCATTTTATTATGTAATGTAAACTTTATTAATGTATCTAGTTATTCCAATGCTACTAAACTAATTGGTCTTTAGAGACTTGATCTTTCTTGTGATCATGCCAATGTTATGTAATAATGAACTAACTCTAGGTAACTGGGGTCGAGGCATTATAGTTGGTATCAGAGGAGGTTTAGTACAAACATTGGAAGCTATATTTAGATAAACTCTGATTAGAGCACATAGACCTAAGATGGACTTTGAGGATTAGTATAGAAGAACTTCCTAGAATTTTGGTATTGTAGAGATTTTGTGAGTTTTCTGAGCAATACATCCCTATCTGGATACGAGCAGGTAGAGGTGGCTCTGGCACAGATGTACCTAGGGGTAAAACCCAAAAACACTGCTTTGAGCTGGACTCGAACGGGAACTGGTGCATGACAACGGGCCTTGGTACACTCTTGGTTATGACACTCTCGGGGGATATGCTTAGGATAACTTTCATTTTCTTTACAAATAATTATGAAGGGTTTATGAGTATATAATTCCTCAAAGAAAACATTTTTATGATTATGGAATATATCCATAAATAGTTCAATTTATGTTAAGTGTTTTATAAGTATGGAATTATGTGTTTTGATTTATAAACTGATCTAGTTTATTCCATTGTTTAGAATTGGAGCCTAGTGGAATAAATGGAAACTGTATCAATGCACACACTCCATGTAGGGATTTAACTCCTACTCAAGATAATTATAGTGGAGCTGGTGATGCAACTGGTGCTGATCAACTAATCCCCATACTGGGAAAACTTACTCAGGTTATGAATAATAACCTTACCTGTATGGAGCACCCCGATCCACAGCGTGGAGGTTCAATGTTAGATCGCTTCACGAGGAAACAACCACCAACATTCAATGGATGTACAAATCTAATGGTTGCTGAGCAATGGATAAGTTCCCTAGAGAAAATATTTTAGGCTTTGGGAAGTAGTGAAAGGGAAAAAGTTATCATGGCAGTTTACCGCCTCACTGGAGATGCTGATCAATGGCGGTCATTGATTCAAAACATGAAGGAAGATGATGAAGTATCAAATATGGAATGGAGGGAGTTCAAAGATCTGTTTTTAGAAAAATACTTTCGTTGTGACCATCGAGCAGATATGGAAAGACAATTTCGGAGTTTGAGACAAAAGGAGGATGAGAATGTCGCAAAGTATGAGGCTAACTTTACACGGTTAGAAAGTTATGCTGGAGATTATATACATAACCCAAGAAATAATATTGATCGTTTCTTTGATGGGTTAAGACCATTTCTCCGTCGAGCATTAGTCTCACAATCCTTCTCGTCATACGAAGACATTGTCTCGTGTGCTCCCAAGACAGAAAAGGAATTCTATAAGTCTTATGACTTTAAAGCAAAGCAAGAGAAGAATAGATCTGCTGATCAATCTGTGAATTGAAGTAATGGGAAGAATGGAAAAGTTGAATATCCATCCTAGAGTAAATGTGGGAAGAAACACCCAGGTACATGCTTAAAAGGAACGAGAGTCTGTTACATGTGTGGTGAAAAAGTCCACCAAGATCGTGATTGCAAGGGGAAGAAGGAAGCTACCGATGTACAATGCTACAATTGCAGGTAGATGGGACATTATGCAAAGGAATTTCCTAAGCATCAGGGGAACTTACCTCATAAAAGACCAAGGGATCAAGGCCAAAGTTATGTTATCACTACTGCTGAGGTAGAAGCTCTCAAAGACGTGGTGGCAGGTAATTTAATGGTTTCCTCAAGTTTAGAAAATGCATTATTTGATTCTAGATCATCGCATTGTTTCATATCTTCCCAGTTTCCTAAGAAAATTAGATATTTCCAATTTGATATAACAAGGGGTTTGTTAGTTAAAACACCTAAGGGAAGTATCATTGAAACAAAGTTTTGTGAATCAATCCCCATTAGAGCACAGAAATGTTCTTTATCCACTGATCTCATCGTCATACCTATGATTGAGTTTGATATAATCCTCGGTATCGATTGGATTTTGGACCATGATGTGAAGATTTATTGTAAGAAGAAGTAGGTTACGATTTCTGATGATGATGATAAAGAACACCTTATCTTTAGAGAAGAATCATCACAACCTAATTCTTATCTAGATCCACCCCCAGTAGCACAACTAAATTCAATTATTGGGGAGGAAGAGGATGAAATTACAGTGGGTGAGGAAAGGAATGTTCAAATAGAGGATGTACCTATTGTGAAATAATATGTAGATGTGTTTCCAGAAGATTTACATGGACATCATCTAGAACAAGAAGTTGAGTTTTCCATTGATTTAATTCCTGGATCAAGGCCTATATCGAAGACCCCTTATAGAGTGGCCACTGTAGAATTAGTTGAACTAATGAAACAACTAGAGGAATTGAGTAATAAGGGATTTATTCACCCTAGTGTTTCTCCATGGGGAGCCCCTATTCTTTTTGTTAAAAAGAAATATGGATCTATGAGGTTATGTATCGACTACAGGGAGATCAATGCTATAACAATAAAGAACATGTATCCCCTACCTTGCATTGATGATTTATTTGACCAACTGGATGGAGCTCAATACTTTTCAAAGATTGACCTTCAATCTGGATACCATCAGTTGTGTGTGAAGAAGGAAGACATTCCAAAAATATCATTTCGAACCAGGTACTGGAATTACGAGTTTACAGTAATGACTTTTGGATTGACTTATGCACCCTCTTTTTTCATGGATTCGATGAATAGAGTTTTCAAGGAATATCTCGATGAATTTGTGGTGGTATTTATTTATTATATCATGGTATACTCCAAAAGCTATTAAGATCATGAAAGTCACTTGCGCATTATCCTGAAGACTCTGAGAAGACATGAATTATATGGGAATTTTAGCAATTGTGAATTCTGGCTTCAGAAGATTTCTTTTCTAGGCCATATTGTCTCTAAATATGGAATCTCTGTTGATCCTTCTATGACCAAGGAAATCCAAGAATGGCTTGCACCGATGAGTATAACTGAGGTACGTAGTTTTATTGGTTTAGCAGGTTATTATCAACATTTTTTCCAGAATTGTCCCCGATTGGCTAACCCATTAACGAAGCTCACAAGTAAAGTGGTTAAATTTTTTTGGACAAATGAGTTTGAAGAATGTTTCGAATAACTGAAGAGAAGATTTTTCAATGCTCTTATATTGACTCTACCATTGGGGAATGATGGGTTCGTTATTTATAGTGATGCGTCGAAGAAAGGACTTGGTTGTGTCCTTATGCAGAATGATAGGGTTATTGCCTATGCATCAAGAAAGTTGAAAATTCATAAACAAAACTATCCTACTCCTGATCTTGAGTTAGCAGCTGTGATTTTTTCTTTGAAGATATGGAGGCACTACATCTATGGTGAAAATGTGAGATTTATACTGAACACAAGAGTTTGAATTATATTTTCTCACAAAAAGAACTCAACATGAGGCCAAGGAGATGGCTTGAATTACTCAAGGATTAGGATTGTACGATACACTACCACCCGGGGAAAGAAAACAAGGTGGAATATGCTTTGAGCATAAAAGACCATGGAGTTTTGAATAATATGAGAATTTAAAGGGATCCAATTTTCATGGATCTAGTGAAGATGGACTTGGGAATAACCAAGGAAGGTGAAAAATCAATGCTTTTTCAAATGGTTTCCAAACCATCTTTACTATAAAAGATTAAGAGTTCTCAGACCGATGATGGAGAATTTCAAACGAAGATTAAAGCTGTGAATGATGGGAGATTGAGAGACTTTGTGTATGAAGAAGGAATTTTGAAATTCGGGAAGAGGGTTTGTGTTCCTGATATACCTGATCTAAAAGGGGAATTGCTGGATAATTCTCATAGTTCCAATTTCTCTATACACCCTGGGAGCACCAAAATGTATAGATATTTGAAGGAACATTTTTGGTGGGACAACATGAAGAGAGAGATTACTAATTTTGTGTCAATTTATATGATTTTTCAACAAGTGAAAGATGGAAGGCAATCGCCTGGAGGAGTCATGCAACATCTTCCCATAACGGAGTGGAAATGGGATAATATCACGATGGACATTGTCATGGGACTACCAAAGACTCCTAGAAGGAACGATGCAATACGGGTTATTATTGATCGTCTTACCAAGCCAGCACATTTTCTTGCTATAAGAGAAGATGTACCACTGAAACGTATAGAAAGACTATATATTAATGAAGTTCCGAGAATTCATGGAGTACCCCTAACGATTGTTTCTGATCGTGATCCCCGTTTTACTTCAAGATTCTGGAAAAGTCTTCAGAAAGCCTTGGATACCGTACATCATTTGGGCACTTCCTACCACCCTCAAACAGATGGACAATCAGAATGAACTATTCAAACCTTAGAAGACATGTTGAGATCCTGCTCACTTGACTTTCAGGGTATGTGGGATCAATATTTATCTCTGGTAGAATTTTCCTATCACAATAGCTTCCATTGGAGTATTCAGATGGCACCATATGAAGCGTTATATGGAATGAGATTTCACACACCAACCTTTTGTGTTGATGTTGGTGAAAGAAAACTTGTAGGCCTAGAACTGGAGGAGGAAATGATGGAAAAGGTGAAGGTAATCCAAAACCATATCAAAGCAGCTCAAAGTAGGCAGAAGAGCTATGCCAATAATCGAAGGAAGGATTTGGAATTTCAAGTCAGTGATCATGTTTTCTTGAAGGTATCTCCATGGAAGGGAGTCATATGTTTTGGTAAGAAAGGTAAATTGAGTCCTAGGTACATCGAGCCTTTTGAAATTCTAGAACGAATTGGGGCTGTAGCTTACAGTTTGGCAATGCCGCCAAGTCTCTCCAAAGTTCACGATGTGTTCCACGTATCATTGTTGAGGAAATACATGCCTGACCCAATGCATGTACTCACATATGTGGAATTAGAACTGACCCTCAATCTGTCTTATTGCGAAGAGCCCATTAGGATTCTTGATACTAGAGAACAAGTACTAAGAAAACAGACGACTCGTCTGGTAAAAGTCTTGTGGAGAAACCATAAGACGGAAGAGGAAACGTGGGAACCCGAGGAACTTATGATGAAGGACCACCTGAGTCTTTTCATGCGGTAGTATTATAGAAATTTTGAGGATGAAATTATTTGAAGGGGGATAATGTAACACCCTAAGCTTCTATGGTACACTTCTCTTTGAATAATGCAATAGCGTGTGTTGTACGCAACATCGAGTTCTAACACGCCACAACCAATCAAACTAGCCTTTATCAATAGTAATTCTAACTTTTTGAAATTTATAAATTTCATTTTTCAAAATGGACTTCATTTTTGGATTCGGAATATCGAAATTATTCTATGGTGAATTTTTGGTATTTTTCTGAAAAACTTCATTTTTTGATGAATAGTGAAACTACTAAGTGGTAGTTAAAAAAACTAAATTTTTCATAAAACATAATTTTACCGCTTCTGTGAGTGGAATTTTGAAAATTTGAGAGACACGGTTAATATAAAAGAGTAAAATGTGTTTCAATGAGATGAAAATAATTTTTGGTGAATAGTAATTTTTTTCTTTTATTTAACACGACTAAAAGTAAATAGGGTAATTAAGTGTAAAAATAATATTAATATTACACTAACACATGTCCTAATTCTATTGGACAAGTGTATTACTACCAAAAACAAACCTAGGGATAAAATATTATCATTTAGGTCCACTTGGATTAGATTAGGACATTTATTATTATTTAATTAAAAGATGAGTTAAAAGAGTTAAAATAAAAGTTTATTTACTAAAACATTTTTAATAGAGGGTTATAGAAAATCTAAATTCGATTTTAAATATTCATTGGAAATATAAAATTATTTTCTACATAATGATATTTTATATATAATTTTTAGACATTAATTAATTTAATTTATTTACGACACAATGGTGATGCAGTAATTACCATAATACTGAAAAATTAAAATAATTGATATTATAAATACCCAAATAAATATAATTTAAGGCTTTTTATGAATTAAAATAATTTTCTAGGTTAATATGATATATTAGGAATGATTTGATTAACTTTTCTAGAAGTAATCATTCTGTTATGATTTTCAAAAAAATCAATTTTCTAAATAGTGTCAAAATTGACATAAAAGTGTTTTTTGAAAATAATATTATATTATTAATTGATATTCAATTCCTAAAAATCTAATTCTCGGCCAAGAGACTTATATCATGATAGGTGTATCATTAATGGACCACTTGGGGTCTCTTGGAGGTATATAGTAAGTTTATTTACTATATAATATAAAATTACAAAGTGACATGGTAAGTGTCAAACTAATTAACTAAGAGTTAAAACTAAACGATAAGGTTAATATAATGACCCAAACCTGTCTAAATTCTATTTGTTGAGTGGTTTTCGACCCATACCCACCATAAAATTTAAATAATACACTTTAGAGCCATTAGAAACCGAATATGAATTTATTATAAAATAATATTTCTAGATTTTCCAAAGGTTCCCCTCACCCCTCTAATAAAAGGGCACTCCCCCTTCTAATTAATTCACACCTTCAAAGCCATTTGGCTCGGCCAAAATCTGCCCAAATACTCTCTCAAATTCCCTCAATTAATCCTAGATGCATTCCTTTATTCAGAAAGCCAACCTAAGGAGCCCTTTTGATCAAAACAAAAGGAAGAACCCGAAGAAGAGGTAATGATTTCACCACCCCTTTTCATTTTCCTTTCTTCTTCCAATTCTTATTTCTTTGTTATTCCCATTCTAAAATAATGAATCCAGTATCTCCTATATACTGTAATATTATTATAAATATGGTACAACCATATTCAGTATTCTATCCATCCTTTGAATGACATGTCACCATACGTGCGTATGTACGGCTTACCGTCTCCACGTCGTGGTGTAATTGTTATTCAATATATTATTATTTGGATGGGTATAATAATGATTTTTAATTAATGTAAATAATAAATATAACATGATAATTATTCTGTATATATGATATACCATCCAATTATATATTATTTTAATATCAAAAGAATGATATTGCCGCTCGTGAGTACGTACGGACTACCATCTCCACGAACGTGATGAGAATCATTCTCCATCGTATCCATTAAAGTATAATTATCATTTTATAATTTAAAAATAATGTTTAAGGACTTGATATCATTCTAGATATGAATAAGCTACAACCTTTCCATGAAAAACAAGGCTTATGTAACAAAACATATAATTGAAAACGAGTAAGTTAACACCCGAAACAACGATCATTCTAAAATATTATTAACAAAGAAATGTTAAAAGATCATACATGATATCATATTAATATATATGATTCTTGTATAATTTAATAACAATTATTTCACCATTATACAGGAGGTTAACCAACCCCAACCAAGGAAAAGTACAATGTAATTGTTATTTCACAATCGCTTCATTATCCGAGGTTGTTTATAAGTAATAATCTACTGGGATTTCATTATCATCCACATCCATGTTTCTTAAAAATGTTTTTCAAAACATTTTTACTATGTAAAAGAATATGGTTTAAATCAATTTATACCCTTGTTTGACTTTTTATAAGATGTTTGTAAATGAATCTTTCCAGTGTTTTCCAAACAAAGTTCTTTTTATCCTTTTCGACAGAATTAAGTTAAGAATGTTTTTTTTAACTTATACGGCGAGTGCGGCTATTTTCCACCATTTTAAAATCTTAGAAGCATACCATACAAGCTTATAAGAATATTTTCAAAGAAAATGTTTTATTTTATAAATATATGAATCTTGAATGATTTCAAAATAGAATGAGATATTTTTCTAAAAAGAGTTTTAATTTCATCTATGTCAACATCCTTTGATGGATTTTACGCTTATTTGAAGATGATTTATTATGATACAAAACATCTATATTTTATTGAAGATTTTGTGATATATTTGACTGTGGATGTGTTAATTTTATACCATTAATGGTTTATGGATGAAGTATTTACATTTCGTATGCTAGTTTTATTACGAATGTTTATGTTATGTTTAAACGTTTTCAAATGGGAATGCATTGGACTTAATATGTGACGGGTGGAGCCCGTTATAGCTCCTCGATGCATCGGTAGGTATCATGAGGAAAACTAGTGTCTTGGAACAAGGCCTTAACAAAATCTTATTTGTATTCTTGGCACGAGGCCTTGGATATGTGGTTATGATAGACTGGCATTAAGCATTCCATCATTATGAAAGTGGTTATTGATATTGCATGCGAATATTAGATTAGTAGAATATCCATGTGAATAAGTAAATGGTATTATTTCATTTTATTTTTTCCATACTATATTAAATTTCATGTTTAAAAGGCTTTTGTTTTAGTTATACATTGCCTAAAATGTTTATTCTTATTTATGAAAGTCTTCTCTATATTGTTATCCTTACTGGGCATTTGAGCTCACCCCTTTTCTATGTTTTATTTTTCCCAGGATGTGAAGAAGTAATTTATGAATGACCTGAAGGGATAGTATGAGGGGATGAGAGTGTGGACTATGGAGACTATATTGTTGTCGTTTTCATTTTATGATGTAATGTAAACTTTATTAATGTATCTAGTTATTCCAATTCTACTAAACTAATCGGTCTTTCGAGACTTGATCATTCTTGTGATCATGCCAATGTTATTTAGTAATCCATCGACTCTGGGTAACTAGGGTCGGGGCATTACATGGTATTCCAGCTTTTGTATTTGTGAATGATTCATGTGTTCTTCATATATATCTTGTTGAATCTATCCATTATTTTCACAAGAATACTTGCACTTCTGCTGCTCTACCACGTATATGTTTTAGGGCCACGCTTTTCATTTTATTATTAGTGTGCATGGGTTGAAGCCCACAGGATGAATGTATTCTCTACCTCATACCTCGTACTGTCAGGTGACATGTCTAAACGAAATTACTAATTATGTTAGTACTTTTAAAATATTGAAATATGACTTTTAGAAATTAAATTGAAAACGAAAAAATAGATTAAAGAATGGTCTTAGAGTCTATCTGGAAATGGTGTCACTTGGAAATGGTGTCAACATGGTACAATATCTCCTTATTTTCCATTGAGAAGTGAGATAATTATAATGGAATAGTTGTATAGATATCTGGAACCAATAGCTTAGATGTTGTGTTAAGATCATAGTGTTTTCTCACAGTGTCTAGTCACGATGTCTAGTCAATGTATCTGTGTCACGGTGTTGGGTCAGGTGTCTGGGTCACGATGTATAGTCACGGTGTCTCGGTCATGGTGTCTAGAGATAGTGTCTGGTCACAGTGTCTGGGTCCTTTTCCAGAAAAATAGAACCAGTGGAAGACTCACGGTTTCTCAGACATAACAAAATATCTGTATATAGAATTGAGCAGTAATATTCACAGAGTGAATTAGACTTAATTATTCATAAAATAAATCATTATAGACCAAAGTTAAATATAGTTTACATTAATCAAACGTAGCACTTATGATCTTGGATAGGTTTATTCAAAGTATAATGGAACCAACCATCTGTACACATGATTTGAGTCATATTAAATAGGATTAATAAGATTTACAGAATGTATAGGATTTTTTATCATTAAAACAAGATTAACGCATGAGGAGTCTTACAATATCCCCCTTTTTATGATCACAATTCATGTGAGCGAGATATCTGTTCTTAGTGGATGTGTCTCTCCCTTAGTATGTATTTAGAGTTCATGATTTATTGTCTCTCCCCTTCTGGGATTATCAAAAAGAGTACAAAATTAAATAAGAGAATAGACAGTACATGGTGCATTAGATGGAGAACAAATTGAAATTACCAATAGTAGATTACAAAAATACAGAAATATCCCTATCAAAAATAGTGTTCCCTATCCTTCAGCACTAACTGTCTTCTCTTTTCCCTTAGCAGCAGCATCAGTAGATGCCACAATAGTAGAGGTATAAGTTGGAAATGTAATAGAACCAACTGACAGAGAAGGTAGACAGAGGCCTTTAATAATAGAGGGGGACAATGTAGGTTTTGTGGAAGACTAAAGTAATTTTTGGTGAAGGATAATAGTTCTCATATGACTCAGATCCTAAGAGACATACATAGATGTAGGGGAAAAGGTACTGAATGAGGAAGGAGGAAATCTTGGTTGCAAGGGTGCAGCTGCATGATCCATAATGGTAGTGCTATGCACATGAAGATAAGGCATCAATATCCGGATGAAGTCGGAAATAATCTCACCACCATACTACATCACTTTCCCAAATTTATCTTTGTTCTCCATGAACTTTTCCAAAAAAGGAGTGAAATCCATCATCTTTTCAACTTGATTTTTGGAATCTTGAGTGACTTGAGGGATTTTCATATTCTCTACAAGGTCCTTGAAGTGGTTTGTCATATCATGATAATAGAAAATCCTATTGATGTAGAAATCATCCATCTTAGTAATTTCTTCTTGAGCATCATTTTCTATACTAGAATGAATGCTTACCAGATCAAGAACTTTTTCACTGTTCATGCCAATTACAGATAGAGACTCTTTTTCAAATCCACTGAGCACAGATTGAAGTTTTTCCTTAACATCCATTCTGAGAAGTTCACTATCAAGGAGGGTTGAGATGACTTTCCAGAGGTATGAGAAGCTGTAAAATCTAAACTAAGTGACATCAGTTGATTTAGAACATTTTGGAGACATCCCTTATACTCATCTATTAATTTTTTGTCACCAATAACAATCTCAGGAAATTCATTAACTATTTTCTTGTTTCTTTCAGCCACCTTATCAGCTAAGGAAGTTAGGTTAAGTTGAATCAGGGAGGCAACATCCTGTGAAATCTTACCACTAACATCCTCAATAGGATGAGAAAAATATTCTGGTCTTTATTTCTACAATCCCTACATATCTTCAACCATAGATTTGAGAGACTTCACTTCCTCACATAGATGAATGTTCTAAATTCCAACCTCTTGAATTTCATGATGCATTTTTGGCTGAACCTTCCAAATGGTCTTCTCTAAAAATAGGGTTGCATCTCTTTTACTCAAGTGGGTTATAGGATCTGGTTGAGTGTTCATGAACTTTTCAACTCTAGAAAATATGGTAGCTCAAAAGGCATTCAAGTCATAATTATTTACTATAGTAGAGGGTTCATGTGAAGGTTTTGGAATAGAAGCTGAGACAGGCACAAGTTCCTTTTCAAAGATAACATCAAGAGCAGATACCAGTTTCAATTGATACACAGTAGTCCGATCTATACCTTTAACTAAGGCTTCTTGGGAATCATTTACATCAATATAGCTATGGAATTATTAACATGTATCTATAGTTATTTGATGAACTAGATTAGGAACATCAACACTTTCCATATTGGGATGTTTCTCCCCCTCAATATGTGCATATCTCATAAGACTAAGAGATTTGTATCTTTGATCTATTTCCAAACATTCATCACCAAAAGATTCACCCATTTTTTTCTATCTAATCGAAAGGATTGCTCCATTATTTCTTCTGCATATGGGAAAATCTGAAGAACATATTGTTCCTTTAGGTGTTCCTAAGAAGAAACTTCATTCTCAAAAGAATTTTCTTCTTCTAAATGATCTTACAGAATATCCTTTTACCTATCAATGACAACATATTCTTCCTTAGAATCCATTTCTTCTTTCAGATCAAAAATTTCTTCAGGAACAGATATTTCCTTCCCAATTAAGACTTGAAGAACAGGTTCACTGCCTTCGTTATCCAAGACAGTTTCCCTTATAGGTGCAACAACCTCTTTTTGTTCTTCCTCAACAAGATTTTCAACAACCTCATCTAGTTCCCGACTAGGATAAAAAATGACCTTAGTACTTGAAGAAATATCAACCGGGTTTAACTTTTCATAGGCCCCCTCATTTTTCTCTATCCATGATTTTCTCTACAGATTCCAACTGATTTTTATTCTTTGGACTCTGACATTTGATATAAAAAATTCATAGTCTTTAATGACTTCTTCATCTGGTCCAACCAACCCTTTAGCATGAAGCATTGTAGACATTAACCTTGAGTAGAACAAGTTGGTTGGCATTGATGTTTCCTTTGTCAACTCACACATATGAATTATAACATGCTTGCATAAGTTAATCATGTGTCCATTGATTATAAGATTTATCAAAATTACATCCTGATATTTGAGTATAGAAAAATTTCCTTTTCTTGGACTAATCAAATTCTGATCATACTTAATCAATAGTCTGGTTTCACCATCTAGATCAATAGCAATAGTTATTCTCATTGTTTCATTATCGGTCAAGCTTCCAAAGGCTTCGTCTAAAAAAATGATATCACATGGAGGAGGAGGACCTCTCTAGTAGTCCTAAAAAATTCCCTCCTGAGGTATCATTAGGCAGGCAGCCTATAACCTCAAAGAAAAAGGGCATCATTTCTATTGATCCATCTTCTCACTACAAAACCGTCATCTATATCAAAAGAGAAATGATAAAACTGATAAAACTGAGAAACTATCTTTGGGTAAATTAGTCTTTCCCATTTTTTGAACCAATCCTTCCATCCCTTCTCTTTTAGTACTTTCAATACTAAATAATAACTTGATAGCAGCCACTTGCGGCATATTTCCTTTTTAGATACCACTATTCTTTTCACCAGGTTTGGATTCAAAGGACCTTTGTGCACTATCATCGGTGCTATTTTTATCTTCTTCTTTTTTCTTCACTTCTCAGAAGTTAATGAGGATGGGAATTTCATTCTAGTTATTCAATGAATGTTCAAGAGATAGAGAGGTTTTAGGTTTGAGAGGAGAAGGATGCAGTGAATAAAGGAGTGTAAATTATTTCTTTTTTATCGTTTAAGGATATCAATGGTCGCAATTTCAAATGAATGGGAATGTAAAAGAATTAAATAATTAAGTACAACAATAAATGTTATAATTTGTAAATAAAATGATAGTGTGCCTTTATAGTGAGACTAGAACAGACTTTCATGGTGAGACCGTAATAGGTTTTCATGGTGAAACTATAACAGGTTTTCACAGTGAAATTTATACATTGTGACTTCTAAACGGTGCAGTCGTTTTCTTTGAAACAGTATGTGCTAGACAGTAACCGAGAGATAGTATCTATGAGACCGTAAAGATGAAACTTCAACTTTAAAAATAGTAAAATATTGAACTGTATGATTTAGACAATAATCATAATATAGTGACTTGTGAAATTGTAAACTATGAAACCATAAGTTGTGAAATAGTACAATTAATACGTAACAATTATCATTCCCAATTAATCTATGATTTAATCTATTGGTTCAGAATTTAATTTTTTTATGAATATATCAGCAAGAAGATATTCACTTCTAATGAATTCCAAAGTGATATCACATTTTTGATAATGGCCTCTCAAAAAGTTATATCTTACATCAATATGTTTTGTCTTATAGTGTGAAACGTGATTTTTTAGATGTTAATGACCCATGTATTGTCACTATTTATATGTACATTCTTGAATTGATATACATAATCAAGTAATGTGTGTGTCATCATGAAAATTTGTGCAAACAAACAACCAGCAGCTATGTACTCAGCTTCGGCAGTAGATAATGCAACATAGTTTTATTTCTTACTACAAAATGATAATAGTAACTTTCCTAAAAAGGGAAATGTTCAAGAGGTACTTTTTCTATCTTACATACAACCACTGAAGTCCGCATTAGAATAACTAACTAACTTAAATGAATTTCCTCTGGGATAGAATAGTTTTAGATTTGGGGTATTCTTGTGGTATTTGAAAATTATCTTAACAAAATTTAAATGAGATTCCATAGGGTTTTCTTGAAAACGGGCACTCATACATACACTAAACATAATATCATGTTGCCTAGAAGTTATGTAGAGTAAGATTCCAATCATTCCTCTATAAGTGTTTTGATCAACATATTTTCCATCTTCATCATGATCTTTCTTACATGTAGTACTCATTAGAGTGTCACAGCATTTAGTGTAATCCAATCCAAAACGTTTCCGAAGATCTCTAGAATATATTCTTTGATTTAAAATAATACCATCAATATTTTGAAAGATTTGAAAACCAAGAAAGAATTTTAGTTCACCCATTAAATTCATTTCAAATTTTTTTGCATCATTTTAAAAAATTCAATAAATAAATAATTTTTTTAAGATCCACAGATAATATCATCTACATAAATTTAAACAACTAAAACATGATTTGAAATTCATTTTAAAAAAAGGGTAGGATTCACTACTCTTTTTAAAAAACTTTTGGAAATAAGAAAAGTACTTAATTTATCATACCAAGCTCTTGGAGATTTTTTTAAACAATATAATGCTTTTCAAAATTTAAATACGTGATTTGGAAAATGAGGACCTGTAAAACCAGGGGATTTCTCAACAAAGACATCCTCTGCTATATACCCATTTAGGAATGCACTAGTAACATCCATTTGATATAATTTTAAATTAAAATGTGCAGCATAAGCAATCATAATTTTAATGGCTTCATGTATAGATACTTTTTAAAAGGGTTAATCATAATCAATTCATCCTTCTTGTCTATAGCCTTGTGCAACCAATCTAGCCTTGTTTCTAACTATGTTACCAGCTTCATATAAGTTATTTCTAAACACCCACTTAGTGCCTATGATAAATGTTTCCTTGGGTTTGTCAACAAGTTTCCAAACATTTCTCATTTCAAACTGATTAAGTTATTCTTACATAGTCATCACCCAAAATTCATCATTTATAGAATCATTATTGTTTTTAGGTTCATGTTGTGACAAAAAGACTTTATGTTCAACATGATTTATTAGAGAATCTCTAGCTCGAGTTCCTTTATCTAAATCTCATAAAACTGCATCAAAATGATGGTTATTGAGAGTTTTAATAGCTCTAGAGAAAGAAGGACTAGTGATTTCAGTATCTTCAATAGGTTCGGGTTCATTATGACCAAAATTTGAAGATTTTATAGAACTGAAATTTTTCACAGATTCATTTACATGATGCTTGGAGGATTTTGAATTGATGTCCAGATTCATCACATCATCCTCCAGGTTCTCTAGAGTTGTCTTAGGATCATGTGGATATGTTTCATAAAATTTGAAATGGAAAGATTCTTCCATACATTCAGTTATTTTTTTAAATACTCTCTAGGATATACTAGAGGTCGAATATCATTGAAATATTCTTTCATCACTCTTGGATGCAAATTTATCAGGATTTTCCTAAGTATTAAGGATATAGACTTTTTAACCAAAAACCTTTAAGTAGAAAATGATGGGTTTTCTATTGTTCCATAACTCATATTGAGTTCTTTTAAGAATGGATCTAATCAACACTCTATTAATAACATAGCATGTTGTGTTTATAGCTGTAGCCCAAAAATAAATAGATAAGTCATATCCCCTAAGCATGATTCTAGTAATCTCTTCCAAGGTTATATTTCTTATTTAAACAACTCCATTATGTTGATGTGTTATAGGGGAAGATAAATTATGACAATAGACATTTTATGAAAAAAGGATTCAAACTATTGGTATTCAAACTCACGACCATGATCGGTACATAGGGATTTAATTCTATGTCCACTCTGATTTTTACAGTTTATATTTTTTGGTGATGTGGGAGTGGGTTTCAATTTTATGAGCCAAAATGAAGGTCCAAGTATATCTAGAAAAGTTATCAACAATAACATAAACATAGTTCTTACCATTAAAACTATAATCTCCAGTTGATCCAAACAAATCCATGTGAACTAGTTCGAGAGGTTGAGTAGTTGACACTTCTTTCTTTGGATTGAAGGAAATTTTGTGTTGGTTTCCCTTTTGACAAGGATTACACCCTTAATAATTTAGAAACTCATGTTTGGGTAGATCATTCACTACGATATTTCTATTTAGCTTTATAAGGGTGTGAATATTAAAGTTTCCTAGTCTCCTATACCAAATCTGAGACACATTGTGAAATACACGTAAACATGATGCATTTTTAGAGACTAAAGACTCAAAGTTATTAGAGTATACATTTTCATTTCTTAATTTAGAAAACACAAATTCATTTATATATTTAAAAACATTGCAATAATCATTTCCAAATATAACTTGAAATCCATCATCTCATAGTTGTGAAATACTAAGCAGATTATATCTCCATCCATTAATAAAAAGATCATTGGAAATTAAAACATAGTTAGAGTTACCGATTTTTCCAAGTCCAATGATTTTTCATTTGACATTGTCACCAAAGGTGACATGTCCACCATCAATTTTTATTAAGTTCTTGATGCATTAATAATACCTTTTCATGTGTCTTGAACACCCACATTCCATGTACCATAAGCATTTACAATATCTCTTTATGAAATTCTTCCACAATGTAGTCAAATAAAAAATGACATTGGTACCCATATTTGTTTGGGTCCAGTAATATTAGCGACTAGTTATTTAGGAACCCACATTTCACTCATCTGTTTCCTATAAGAATTATGTAATTTTCTTGAAAATTAGACTTTATTTGGTCCCTAAATACTTGGGATAGTAGAGAGTGCATCATAATTTGAACTAGCTGAAAGTTTTCCAAAACATGGATTAATGTTGTGTGTCCTAGATTTAGAAACAAAATTTTTTTTCCTAAATTTATTTTACCAGGTTGATAGCCGATAGCATTAGTATATTTAGGATCAATCTGTTTACCTAGAATTTGTTCCAAAGTATATTTACCATTATTAATCCTTTCATGGTCCTTTTTCAATTTCTAATTATATTTCTTTTGTGCACTGTTTTCATTGACTAATTGAACAATATTCTCCATTTATAAAGTAAGTTCAAATTTAATTTTTGAGTTAAAACCATGTGGGTTATTTAAAGACTTTTATTTATCTTTTTGTTCATTACATGTCTCTTTAAGCATAATACAGTACAAAAATGTTTCTACATTAGAAATATTGTCAGAATCACTTTCATCATTTGAATAATAGGAATTGTGTACTGGAGATTCTATTGTTACCTTAGATGTGTTTGCCATAAAATATATATTGGCTTTCTTATCACGTTTATTATGTGAAGATTATGAGTCACTTGAATTGTCCTTAGAAGCACTCCAAGTTTCTTTCCTTTCCTTTTAATACATTCTATCTTTGTCCTCATATTTATTTTTGTACTTGATCTTGGGAAAATCAACCTTTACATGTCCCTTTCGCTTATATTCATAGCATACTATCTCATCATACTTTTCACTTCTTTTCTAATATTTCTTCCAGCATCCTTTTTGATCATATATTCCTTTTATGTTAGGATCTTTGAAAATTTTCTCTTTCTTATAAAATCACTTAATGCTTCTGGATAATTGAGACATCTCCCCATCACTATCAGGTGATGGTTGTTCACTGCTTGATCTTTATACAGAGGATTCATATTTCCCTTTTTCATTGTGTTTAGATGTGGGGGTGTTAAATGTGCCCAATTTTGTTTTACGTTCATCCTCCTCTTCCTTTTTGACATTCAACTCCACTTCATACATCATTAGTTTCTCAATGAGTTCTAATACATGTAACATTTGAATTTCGCATGATTATTTAATAGGTATAGAGGTTCCTCTCCATATTTTAGGTAGGTATCTAAGAATCATAATTATTTGTTCTTTAGTAGTGACCTCTCTTCGAAGATAAATCATTGTGTTGAAACTTTTTTTGAATAAGAGATACATGTCATAAATAGGCTCATCATGTTTCATATTAATGTTGTCATATTTAATTGTATATGTATTAGGTCTCATTTCATTCACATTAGAAGTTCCTCCATGTGAAACAGCCAAAGTACCCCATATTTTGGGGGCAGTTTTACATGCAAAAATTCTGTTAAATTACGCATCTCTTAAGGATCAATATAAATATTTAATGGATTTTCAATTGTTATTTTATGTAGTCTTGGTTGGTTCATCCCATGTGATTTTATCTGTTGCAGAAATCTTATACTCATCTATAATTGAAGACCATATTTCAAAACACATACTTTCTAAATGCACTTTCATTTTAATTTTCCATTGGGAATATATGGTTCCATTCAAGAATGGTGGTCTATTTGTTATAGAACCTTCTAGTCTATTATCTATAATAAGGAAATACATTTAAAGAGCTAGAAATTTAGAATTAACAGAAATTTAGAGATATTTAATGTGAAAATAAAATCACAATTGAGTAGTTTAAAAAACTATATCTTAACAGGAATAACAAACCCCTCTGATAAAATATTTCGGTTAGAGTATTGTACTCAAGAGGGGGGTGAATTGAGTATCTTAAAAAAAATTGTTTGAATGTTTTCTTAAAAGGCTCCCCAACAAAAATAAAAACAGCCCAGTTAATCAATGTAATAGAGTTATAAATGTTTTAATTTATAAATAACTTCTTAGAAGATTGATTAATTCTTAGTAATCCTAATATCACTTATTAATATTACTTTTGAATAGATTATAATAAGGAAAAACAATTATAACTTCCTTCCAAGATTAACTATCAATGTAAATGTAGTGATTTCTAAATTTTCCAGTAAAACATAGAAAACTAAATTAAACAACACAACAGATATAAAATAAGTGGTTAAGTCTAAAGAAAATACCTAATCCACTGCACTTGTGGATCACCTACCACCAATTAGTTCATATTAATAAACATGATCAACACCCTGGATCGGGGTAAACAATTGTGCACAATACTGTCCACGTCACATGACCTCTTCCAAGGTTTTTCGTGGGTATAAGATACCATGTCACACTGGGACCTCTTCCATACTTATCTGTGGGAGTAAACAAGGGTAAAAAAATGAGATAGAGGTTATCTTGTATCATTCAGTTTAGTGCAGGAGATAGTGTGTGTTTTAATACACACACACACACACACAAACACACACTTCTCAAAAGCTAAAAATTGTACACAATAGATTAAAGATAATGAGATAAGGATTGAAGTTCCCTTAGTGTTATTCTATGTAGCTATGGACTTATAGGATGAAAAAGATGTGATAATCTGGTCATCTTGTGAAAAATAGTGTATCGCATGTCTGGTGCTCTAGTTTCCAATTAGATCTGGCACATTTTCTTTGCGAAAATTTTATTTTGAAGATGTTCTTATCACTGGTCTTTGGTATTCTAGCATTTAGATTCGTGAATTCATCTTGTGTTCTTCATATGTATATATATTCATTTGTCTCTTCTTTTCTAAATAATTCTTGCACTTCTGCTGCTCTAACACGTATATTTTTTAGGTCCATGCTTTTCTTTTTATTCTTGGACGGCATGTGTTAAAGCCGACATGATGCATGTATTCGGCACCTTGTACTATCAAGTAACATGTCTTGAATAAATATAAATTATGTAAGTGAATTTAAAATACTAAAATATGACCATTATAAATTAAATATAAAAAAATGGAACATATCAAAGAATGGTGTCACAGTCTGTCTAGAATGAGTGTCACATGGAAACGGTGTCACCACAAAACAATGTCTCTTTCTTTGTCTTTGAGCATTGAGACAGTCATGATGGCATAATTGTGTAGAGATCTGGAACTGGTAGTACAGATGAGGTGTTAGGATCATGGTTTCTGGTCGTAGTGTCTTGTCATGGTGTCTGGGTCACGGTGTCTTGGTCCTTTTCCAGGAAAACATAACCGGTGGAAGACTCACAGTTTCTTAGACTTAGCCAAATATTTGTATGTTGACTTAAGCTGTAATATTCACATAGTGAATTGTACTTAATCATTCATAAAAGAAATCATCATACACCAAAGTTAATCATAGTTTACAATAATCCAACATTACAAATAAGATATTGGATAGGTTTACTTAAAGCATAATGAATCCAACCATCTATATACATGATTTGAGACAGATTACACAAGATTAAAAAGATTTACAGAATGTATAGGATTCTTTATCATTAAAACCTGATTAACACATGAGGATTCCAAAAGTACTATTCTATCTCTCTAACCTCTCTTGTTCTCTAACAAAGTTCTTGTGTCTCTAGAATAGTTATTTCTTCAATAGGGCTTTGTGGAATCTGCTCATGTACCAATTCTTGTATACCTTGAGCATCATCTTCATTGAAGTCTATCTCGCTCCCACTATCTCTTTTGTATATGTACTCCCTCTCAAGTAATATTGAGTGTCTTTCCACTATAAACGTTTTGTTTGAGGGGTTGTATAGGTAATATCCTATTGTTTCCTTAAGGTATCCTATAAAGGAACACTTTGTGCCTTGTGGGGAATGTCAATTACCGGAAAAGGACATAACAAAAACGTGGCTTCCCCATACATTTAAATTCAATAAATGTCTTTCTTTAAACATAAATACTCATATGGAATACCATTTATGGATCTAGTTGGACTTGGTTTATAATGTGTGACTTTTTTGTGACACATATCCCAAAAGTATAATGGGAGACTCACATGACTCATCGTTTATCTCACCTTGTCCAACAGGGTGTGGTTCCTCCTTTCACTCACACCTTTCCACTGGGGCCTTTGTGGAGCAGTGAGTTTGGATAGGATCCCAAATCCGGTACATAATTAATGATGTCTTGATTAAGATATTCTCCACCTTGGTCTGAGAAGAGTTTCATAATATTCTTACCAAGTTGGTTCTCAACTTTATTCTTCTATTATTTTGTCTTATCAAAAGAATCCAACTTATACCTCATTAAGTAGATATATCCATATCTACTCTAATCATCATTAAAAGTTATGAAGTATGAGTACCCTCCCCTTCCATCAAATGGAAATGGTACATACACATTAGTATGAACCAATTCAAGAATATCTTTAGAGATTTCATATTTTCCACTAAATGGGGATTTGGTCATTTTTCCTTCTAAACATGCATGACATTATCCTTGTTGTTTGAGTTCGAAAGAAACAAAATATCCATCTTGATGTAACTTTTCCAATCATTTTTCATGTAGATGACATAGTTAGTGATTCCAACATTGAGTGTGGTATGATTCATGTGATGTATCTTTTTTATAAATTTCCATTACTTGGTTTATGTAATCCAACACATAAAGACCATTCTATAAATTTTACCTACCAAAACAAATTCTTTCTTTAAAAATAATCCATATTAATTTAAAAACATTAAAAAAAATTAATCTCTCTCTAATCTAGATAATGATATAATTTTTTCAGTAAAATAAGGCACATAATAACAACCCTTTAACACCAAGAACATCCTAGATGGCAACGTGAGGTGGTAGTCCCCGACAACTACAGTAGAAAGTATGGCTCCATTGGATATTCGTAGATCTACCTCCCCTCAGCCAATCTTCTTGAATATAATTATTTCTATATTTGGATACATATGTGAGCATCACAAGCTATATCTAATACCCATTTTTTAGAAATAGATATATTTCATTCAACAAAAAACTCACTTGAAGCTTCCCCTTGCTTCACAGGCTAGGTGCAGTTCTTCTTCTAGTGGCCATTCATGGATCATGTGAAACAAACAACCTCATATTCCCCTACCTCCACTTTGATCATCTTTTTATTGGAAGGTCATGATGAAGCATTGGGATTAAATCTATTTTCTTTCTCTTTCCTCTTATTAACCATAAGGACAAAAGGATTTTCGTGCTTTATTTGTTTTTCCACTTGGAAAATGAGGATTAAAAGATCAAATAGAGACTTCTCAAGGTTGTTCATGTTAAAATTAACAACAGTGGTGGAGAAGATCTAAGGGAGTGATGCGAGAATGTGATTCGTGCCCAATTCATTAGGAAGTTTTATCCATATAACCTCTAGGCACTCAATGTAGCCAATGAGCTTAACTTCATGATGTCCAGTAGGGGAACCCTCCACAATCTTACTATGAAAGAGTGATGTTGGGATCTAAAACATTTCCTATCATTCTCTCTCCAAGTAAAGACCAAGGAGGTACTCGAGAATGCTATAAGGATCCAGGTTTTCATGAGACATAATGAGCTCACAATACATTGATGATATCATCAAAAATTTAACATCAACCGCATCATTCATATGTTTCTCAGAATTAGAAATCCTCATCAGTCACCTATTTGGTAGGCGGATCGCGTAATGCTGACTCCAACAAGTATGACTTCCGCTCATGGCATAGGGTAACCCGAACATGTCTATACCATTCCTAGATGTTTCTACACTAAGGATGTTGTCTTCATCAAAAAATTGATCATAGGGATAGTGTGGTTGATGAGCTTTTCATTTTTATTCTACATTTAAAAGGGAAAATCATTAGTACATTATTGATTGCACTTTTCTGGGAAATAATAAATTAAGTCTCCTACTATTTTATTAAATCCCATTGGCCCTCACCATTGAACTCAGAGTGTCCAGTTTCCATGACATTATAGTGTAAATGATCCATATTCCCCTTCACATAACCCATAAAGGGTAGATCAAGCTATTTGAAGGTATTTAGGTAGGAAGTTCTTTTCCAATTGCTGGCTTGAATCTCCTTTATCTGTTGAGTGGACTCCCTAATCCTGAAATCCTGACTTTGGATTTCCTCAACTCCTCTATTTAATATTACACCATGTCTATAAAGGGATACTACTCTTGTTGTAGTATGGTTAAGACAAACTGAAACCTTTCATGAGGTATTCCTATATAAAATTAAGTGTCCCAATAAGGGTTGGTCAAAGACAAAGTTTTATAGAGTTTTTCCCTTAATCAACTAACAGAAGACTTTGACTGACTTAAAATTTTATTTGAGGAATTTTTATCTCGTAGGAATTAATTTCTTATTATTATTATCACATGTTTGTTAATATTATGTGAAAAATACTTAATTGATTAAACATATCATGATAATATTTACGCATAATCATGGTTTATTTTAGTTTCATCATGCATGATTGTTTAATTCATTAATTATGTGATCATGACAACACATCCATAATGATAAAACATGCATCAGATAGCAATAAAATAAAGAAAAGGGAAGGATCATGAGCTTTTCTAATGGTTGTTTTTTCTATCTATTGGTAAAATAACTCTAACCTTGGGGTGAAACACCTTGATCCTTTTCAGTTCATATTTTTAGCTCTCCACCAGTCCACCTACATATCTCCTGGGACTGATTTTATCACGTATCCAACTAGAACTGCCTCCAATACCTTGGGATTTCCATCCATTACATATTCCTTTTTTTAACTCACATGCAGGTGAGGGGTAAAACGTTTTTTAACATAAATGAACCATTAGGCACGAAGGCCCTACATATTAATGTGGAGAAGGCACATAGGCCAACAAATTTAATTTAAATACATAAATTAAATGAAACCATCCACATAAAAAGCTCTTAGTCTCGGTTATTATCATCCATACATGCAACGATATTTAAGAATAAATAAAACAAGTATTAAATTCAATAATTGTTCTTGTTTAAGATAAATCATCGTCGAATTAATTAATTATCATCTTAAATTAATCAATATTTTTACCTTAATCCCTTTCCAAAGGTTCCTTGAAATTCTCATCCATCGTAATTTTAATCAAATAAATTTATTTAAAATTATATTTCTTCAAAACTTGTACCTTGGAGGCAACCTGGTGAATTCCTATTCATAACCACCCAATTATTATTAATGAACATTACATAGATGTTAAATTAACCACTTATATATAAAACACCTATCACATGTTGTGCCTTAGCTTTACGCTCACACGAAGGTACATGTCTCAAGGGTTTATATAATATAGTAATGACATTTAATAAATATGTGTAATTTGGATTAATACACTATGTCTAGATCCAACTATGTGGCATGTACTATTGTTCACCGTCCATCCTAAGCACACACCCGAGGAAACAACATGTGAGTGTACATCGTAAATCTTCGGAGAACATGGCATGTATAGTGGGCCACAGGTTGTGTATTTCCTCTTTACATGGTCACCAGTTGAGAAAGCTGTGTACGTGGTACATAGTCTAACCCTAACCTGAAGGGAATACACTCTGTATCATATGGGCCACACGTTGTGTAATCCAGATACCATGTTCCATCTGTTCCTAGTCAATACATAGTGTCATTAATATGTAGACCAACTCCAAGGAAATGGAATGGTTTTCCAGTCCAGACCCGGTGTATTGAATCTTGAATATATAGCATGTACTTCTGAATACACATCGTGTGTTCTGGTGTTGTATGGATAAGATCCTTTGGTTCCTCTAGATGAAATCCACTATTTTATTTTAATCAAAATTAAAAGAAAATATTATTTCAATAAGGTAAATGAGAAAAGAAAAAGGAGGAATAGATCTAAATATTTATATTTTCAGAATGATTAACATGAATTGAAACAACTAAATTATTAATGGTGTAAATAATCAACAAGATATTTAAAAAATTATAAACTATAATGTAACCTCCCTTTCAAACCACTTATAGGTTACGGGCGCAGTGGATGCATGGTTGGAATGAATCCCAACTTTAATTTTTACCATAATAAATGATAATTCTTGGATCAATACAATGATGAATTCCAGTCTCCATCGAATAGAATCAAAGATTTATATAAATAAGGAAGAGGTTTGAATCCTTTACAGAGGATCTTGCACATCATATTTATAATTAATTTAATTAATTTCAGAAATAAAAGAATACATGGATCTTCGATATTTTATTTTTTGATGATGTTGATCATCTAGAATGACCCATCCAGATTATCATGTTGTGATTGTGAGGATCCAAACTAGAATCCTTCTTGCAGTGATCCACACATGCTCTGATTTCCACTGCTCGACAACACTTGTTCTCTGAGTGCTAGTGTGGAAAATAGAGTGTCTTCTTGTAGTCATTTTGGATCACTTGTTATTCATCATTGATGAACATATCTCAATTTATAGAGGGGATAGAAGTGTATTCGAGAGATATAATGTTTGGATCAACAATTCTCAACTTGCCAATCATGCAGTTCGATACATGGCATAATAGACGTATGTCTCTATTTATTGACATGGGGCTTCAATTAAAATATTTAATTGTGTAACATTAATTAATATACATTCATAACCTTAGATAACACCCATGCTATTAATAATAATACCTCCTCATTATTTATGGTGCACCAACTTTCACAAAAAGGAATTATAAATAAAATTCTGCATCACAAAATAATAGAAGCATTATTTTAATTTGTGCCAACTAGTAAAATAGTTATTTATCATCTTGTAAATAATTATTTTACAGTCAGACCATCCTTGGTCTAATCGTACTCCACTTCCATTTATTGAACACCCGAATAAATATATATATATTTTTTTCTCTTAAAATAAATATTTAATTTACAAAAATTTAAAGAAATATTTATTAAATGATCAATAAAATAAAAATATATATATTACCAGCAATCTTGTGAATGGATATTTATTTAATTTCTACAATCATTTTAACTTGAATAAAATAATTCCTTTCCCTTGATAATAATATTTATTTATTAAATTAAAATATAATTTAACCAAGACCAAAAGAAACACAATGTTTTTTACCCACTAGGATTCTTTACTGTTGGTATTAGGTGAGCTTGCGAAAAGTCCAAGATTACTATCAAAAAAAGGGTCAAGGAAACAAAAAGAAAAAAATTAAAGTCAAAAAAATGACCTCTCCATATGAATGATCACTCTGTAATATAATCCATGTCTCTCAATATCTCATCAATCAGGTTTCATGATAGTTTCATCAGTCTTTATTCTTGATATGTCGTTCTTTGACAACCAGAAATAAACTCATCATTTCACCAAGGCCATGGAATTTTTCACAACGGTTCTATTTCAATCATAATGCTGAGATATCAAATTCCATAAATGGAAGGGAAAAAACATTCCTCAACTTATCGATTAATAGCATTCCCCTCATGATGGAACCAATGTACACTACTTCCCGTAAAATTTCTACATGACTACTTTCATCAGTAAATCAATGTGCACGAGTCATGACACATATTAATGATAATCATAAGGTATAAGGATCATTTCACACACTTGCATATAGTAATATATGATGACACCAAAACATGAAGAATTCCTACTGGGGGGGTCTATTCTCATAATCTCCTATCTTGGAGATTACTAATTTATATCTTCATGAGAGGAAGTATCATCTGCTTACGAGTACTCATACCTGACTGTTTGAATGCTATGTGTCCCATTATTGTATTTATTCAGATTATTGAACTATAGTTAAGAATTCTTTAACAGTGTTTTAAGGTTCTCATCATAGCAGGGAACTTCCATGACCTTATCAATGCAACAAATACTCTAGAACATTATTACATCCTAGTCATGAAGAACAATAAAAAATATGTAATAAGATGTTTCATATTTAAATAAATTAAATATCCAGGAAATAAAAGTATAACCAGTTGTTTCTAGGACACAATTTCGTACAACAACATCATGGAATGAATTGGGTATTGTGAGATGGTTGACCCATGGCTGAATCCTGGTCTGGTTGATAGGATGTGAGTGTGGCTCAGATGGATCTTTAGATGCCTTTTTGTACAAACTTAGTGTACTTGATTTTAGAGATAATAATGGGTAATCTTTATTTTTCTTGATTATATTGAGAGAGAGTCGGCCAAATGTTGAGCACCTTTTATTTTTCCTCTAAACACCTTCCCTAGTGAGGATATGGGAACCCTAATAAGTTTGTGCTCGAGGCTTTGTGTATGAAGATACCTACGGTGTGGAGTGAACCCCTAGCCATTTGAGGGTCTTTTTCCTCATTTTGGGTTGAGCTTCCGTGTTTTCTGTGAGCTTTTGAGCTCGAATATTTATTTTATTCTAATGGTAGTGGTATTCTTATGGTGGGAAGAAACAAATCAGTCATAGTTGAATATATTCTATGTAATAGGTGGTTTTTAATGTTATATGACTTGTTATTGAATAGTACCGATATATTGGTTGTGCATATTCTTATGTTGGGAGCTTGACTTATGCTCCTTTCACCAGGCTTCTTAGGGAAGATATGGCTCATGGGGGAGTTTATAAGGACCTATGTTTTTTAAACTATAGTTTTGAGCATAATTAATTTTCATAATCTCATACTTATAATAGGGTAAAATGGTTATTTACTGTATTAAATGATCTTGGATAATTTTTCTGACCACTCGGTTGGTCCCAAAATTGTGTTTTTACCCTAGGATATGAGTTTGGTGTAATCTTGACCTCATTGAAATTTAGTAGAATAATTAATAAATAATATTATTAAAATATAATTTTCATTTATTTGTAGTGGTTTTTTAGTGATAAATATTGAATGGAGCATCATATTGATATTTATTCTCCATCATTAAGTTTTTAATATGGATTTTATACTTTGTGAGGCATGAACTCAAGTCGGGTGTCGGGGCCAGCTAGGTACCCTTTTTCTTTCTTTCCATTTCTTATTTTCATTCTTTTCTCTTCCTTCCCCGTCCATCTTTCACAAGCCTCTTATACTGCTCCCCCTTCATTAGGACCTCTGGGAGAAAATTGATATTTATAAAGGGGGGAGAAGGGAGGAGTGGTACCATTGCAATGAATTTGACATGCTGATACAACATATGTCCATCGTGGATGATGAAATCAAATGAAGCTTTTGCAGTTTCAGCCCGAATATAGGAATTTTTTAGTTTTCACCTTATATCCCATTATAATTGGTTGTTTCATATTTTTATAGCCATATATTGATATCTTGTAGCCTCGTAAGGCATGATTTGTTGTTTTGGGGGTGAAAATGGGAGTTTCAGGCGATCTGAGTGTCTTCCCATCAGGAAACACAGGTTACATTGTATTTGTTATTTGGGAGAAAATCATGTGTTCTTCCCATTTAGGGATGAATATGTTTCTTAAATTACATGTTGTGTACTATGAGTACATGTCATGTGGTGGTACATGTCTGTGTGTCTGGCAGTGTGAAAAAGAACAAGGGTTTTTATTTTCTAGACACTACACACTGTGTACTTGGAAGTTCCCATGGTGTACATTAACACATGAAAACCCCATGTTGTTCTGACCATTTATAAGTACACAGTTATGGGATGGATAAAAGTATATGGCATATACTCTTCCATCTTAGAGTTTTGTGGTATTTTCTGACCTAGATTTCAGAATTTGGTGTGTGAGTAGTCCATTCTTGGCATTTTTTTATAGAGATCATAATAGTGGAATCCTATTGAAATTTAGAGGTCATTTAAATGTTTTTTTGGGTGTTTAAATCTAAATTGGTAGTTTTTTACTCCCTTTATGGAGTTCATGTAACGACCCCAACTTTTGAATAATATTTCATTACTAAATTTGTGTGTTATTTCATTTTATACTCCTCAAAACTATATCCTTTAATTAATGAACTGATATAGTTGGGTTTCGACTATTATATTACCACTGGTAAATATTACCATTTTAAACTAAACTCTTAATGTTACAATTATTATTTATAAATACAAGTTATCTTAGTTAATTAATACAAAAAGAAGAGTTGATGACCTCATCCAATAGACTCTGGTTGTACGAAGCCCATCTATCAAAGCTTGGGAAGGAGAAAGAATCTCTAGGCCTTATTCTAGACCAAGCCCAAGCTTAAATCCAACATGTGAAGATTGGAATGAATCACCTATGAGAGAAGTTTGAGTTGATATAAATCACCACTCGGGGAATGTTGTTCGAGCCGCCCCAAGAATCAATCACTATAGCACACCATACACTTACGTCCTTTGTAGGTGTCATAAAGGTCTATGTAACAAGGCCTTAGTTACTTTGTGTAATCCATTGTTATAAATAAAATTTTTATTTAGTCATTCCTATTTTTGGAATAGATTTTATTAATATAGTATATGTTTTATAAAGCTAAATTTGAAATTTTTATTTTAGAAGTAAAAAACTGTACTTTTCAATGATTTCTCATACATAGAGAATTATTATGGTAAAATAAAATTATTTTTTGAATTTAAAATGTCAAAATTAACCTATTATAATTTTTTAGAAATTTTCTATGATGTTTCAATTTGATGAATAGTGGTTTTGATGAATGGTATTAAAATATTTTATTATTAAATAACTTTTTCTCTGAATTTATTTTCAAAAAATGGCCTTCTATAGTTTTTTTCAATAAGAAAATTAGAGTATAATAAGATCAATATAATTTTTAGTGAATAATAATGTATGAATATTAATATAACCTTATGAATAGTAATTTATTGTAAATCAACAAAAAATAGAAACTTCACCCATGAATGTATAAATAAATTTTAGACATCTTAAAAGTTAAAAAATGCTCATAGTATAAGTTATTTTATTTTTGTATGGGAATAAAAATTTATTTAAAATTTTATAATTAATTCTATAATTTAAAATGGAAATTTATTTTCATAAAATGTAATCATAAATTGTTACATTGTTGTCTTATGGTTACATGATAATTTTATGGGATACTGATTAATTTTTCAAGGTGTTAATTAACAAGTTATAATTTTATATTTGTGTTTTTGAATAAATAATGATTTTATATAAAACATAAATTTAAAATAATTATATATTTATTTTCATAAAATGGATTTCATTTTTTAATTCAGAGCATCGATATTAGGTTAGGGTGAATATATGATATTTTTATAAAATATTTTGTTGTTCTGTGAATAGTGAAAATACAGTTTTGAGTTTCAGTGTATTTAATGAGATCATTAATGATGTAATCATGACTTAATAATTCTGGTCTACATGTGAATATTATGATATGTTATGAAGTGTCCCATGTGTCCAATACCGTGGGAAACCCTATTGTTTTTCAAATACCACCGATGAGGTGTCCCTTGAAAATTAATTAAATATTACCTCACTTTTTCAAAAAATACCAAGCCATTCCCTCATTCCATTCATTCCAAAATCCTCTTCAATGAAGATCTAGTCTTTTTATTTCTCAAGGATTCCTCTCAATTTTCCCTCATTCCCCCCAAGGTCCCAACCTTCGAGCATTCAAAGTCACTCTTCAAGGTATGGGAACCTTTCTACCTCCTCGTTTAAGTCATTATTTCCATTAGGTTATGACTTCTAGTTTCCATTTTATTTTGTGGTGGTTTTTTCTTATGTATCAATATTAATTTTCATTTCATTTTAAATTGATGATTGACCCTTTCCTCTCTCATCAACTTGTTTTTCTGATTTTTTTAAAGACGTTGTTATGTGGGATAATTTTGGTAAAAGAAATCGCAAATTCTATTTTCTGTCATGATTCCTTTTTATGTGGTTTGTCAATCAAAAATACATACCATGATTTTATTTAAATTATATTATATCCCTATACAGCTTCATGAGTTATTGATGAGTGGTTGAATCTTTTCCTCACTTTTTTATTGTTTTTTAAAACCATGTTACGTAGCCGTTATGCTGCAGAATTTTTGTCTCAAGATCTCTCTCTTTTTCTAAATTTTTTTCATATTTTATTTTTTTGAATACCCAAACCTATTTCATTTCTATGGGTATTCATCAATACAGAATATTGATATATTTTATTCTATAATTGACATACATATAACACTCTCTCCCTTTCCATGGGTTATAAATGACAAAATGATCTTATTTTTAAGCACATTTAAAATGTCACGATTATGAAGTGGAACCCATTAATTTTACTCCATATGGGTTATTTTTAAAATTTATTATTATGATCTATTTGGATCACATGAAAATAAATACATATTAAGGGTGCATCCAGATAGCGCTCCAATGCATTTGGTAAAGAATTAATCTCTAGATATGACAAGTTTCACGATACCTTGGAGAATAACCTTGGTAATTTTTATGACACCATGGGAATGAACCATGGTGATATGATCATGAATGTCTAAATTAAATGTTTCAGCCACATATTCAAGTTATGGTTCAATTTAATTTTATTATGTTATGACTCTACATCCATTTCTCATTCCATTGTGTTTTTCATCAAGTTTTTATTGATATCATAAGTAAATAGATTCCCTTACTTTCCTTATTGGGTCTTCTGCTCACCCTTTCCTTCGATGTATGTCTTCAGTTTATGAGATGAAATAATTTTACAGAGGAAGAACTTATGATGAACCCATACAATTGGATTATAAGAGAGATGTATGTTTTCATGTTTTATGTTCCTGATTTCCAAGACACTAGGCTTTAAAAATCCTATGTAAATTGTAATGAAAAGTAATGTAATAAAAATGTGGGAAGTCATAGTTGGTATCAATGGATAGTTTAGTTATTTATAGAAATTAGGATGTGAAATCATTATGAAGGACCCTATAAAAAAATTTAAATTGAGGAAAACAACCTGGTGTTTTGGCGAGTTTTGAGTAAGTGGTTTATCATGAAAATAAATCCATGTCTTGATACGAGCAGGTAGAGGCAGCTCTGGAACAGATGTACCTAGGAGTGAAAACTCTGAAAAAGAGTTTCAGGCTAGACCCGGGGTATCTTGGTACATGACAATGGGCCTTGCTAAATTGTTTGTTACAACACTCGCAAGAGATATTCTTGGTTAATCATAAGTTTTTTATGAATCATTAAGATGGATTTATAGGGAAATGTAATTGTTTAAAGAATTATTTTTTATGAAATAAAATCCATTATAGTTAAAAGATTCATAAATAAAATAATTTTCACATTATGTTTTTTATCCATTTAAAAAATGGAAAAAAATTAGGAGGTACCTTGAAAATGGTGATTGTAATGGACCATGCACTTACAGACCTCCGATGGAAGCCAGAATGGAAACATTCATGAGAATGATGAACCAACTGACTAGTGTTATGTGAAATAACATGAATCTTTCTAAGAGACCGATCTAACCACAAATGGAACAACAATTTATTGATTCATGTATTGGTCAAAGACCTCCAACCTTCAGTGGATCTACTTACCCAATGATTTCTTAATAGTGGATCAGCACTATCGAAAAGATCCTTTCGGTGCTGTGATATTCAGAACAAGAGAATGTCACCCTTCCTTTATTCTTCTTAGAAAGAGAACCTGATCAGTGGTGGGAGATAATTAAAAACACAAGGCCAATAGTAGAGGTTGATGATATAGAGTGGGATGAGTTCATAGAGATATTCTTCAGTTAGTATTTCCCTCGTTCCATGAGAACAAGAATGGAAGAGTTTCTTGAGCTGAAGTAGAAGGAGGGTGAATCAATGGGAAGCAATGAGATGAACATCACAAGGCCTCCATTTTACACTTATATCATTGTCATGGATCCAAATGATAAGGCTGATAGATTTTTTGGTGGACTGGGACCTCATCTAGGGAAGAATCTAGCAAATTGAGACTATGACAGCATTGAGGAGATCGTGTAGAGTGCAATGAAAGTCGAACTGGAGTTTTGTGAGATGAAATGGTCTCATAAATCCAATGACATGAAAAGATGGATATCGCCAAACCTAGGGAGAAGTAGCCATTAGGGAAGAAAAGGCAAGAAATTGAAACATACCACATGTAATAAAATGCGGGAAGATGCATTCAGGGAACTCTCTGCTCAGAAGCGGGAAGTTCTACAAGTGTGGTAGAGATGGCTATATTGGGCGGAATTGTCGTAGTGAGGTGAAGACTCAACTCCCAAATACTAATTACAAAGGAAAGATGGTGCTGGCCCAACCTGACTTCCAATGCTATATGTATGGACAACATTTTCAATTTTCCAATCACTATCCAAATCCTAGGGTAGTGGAGGGGAATCACCATCACCTCAATAATGACAAAGGGAACAAGGTCATACTTTTTAAATCACTACAGATGAAGTTTAAGCACCAAATGATGTGCTGACAGGTACTCTTATTGTTCCTTCAAAGATATCAAGTAAATTGTTTGATTCTGGTTCTATGCATTCCTTTCCCCCCATGTTTACAATGAATTTAGAATCAACCCCCGATTTTCTAAAACTGGAGTTATCGGTCAAGACTCCTAGTGGGATTATCTAAGCATCCTGAGTGTTTAAAAACACTAGTATTTACATTATAGATAACAATATTATCACAAATCTATTAGTCATTCCCATGATGGAATTCAACATAATACTAAATATGAACTGGCTCTCCAATTATTATGCTAAGTTCTAATGCAGAAGTAATGAAATCTCAGTAGTCTTGATTGGAAAACATAAAATTATCTTCCAAGGAGAGATATCTCAACCTCACTATTGTCAAGAAGAACCTATGACACGAGCCTATCATGGGTTGTCGAAATTTTTTTCACTAAGTTAAAATATATTATAGAGGTTAACCTAGGTTTTCTCCAGAGAGGAGCACACAATAATCATGTTTGTCACTTAAAATATGAGAAATAAGTGGGTTTTTTTTAATTGGTTTTGTTTTGAAAATAATGCGTTGAAACAAAAGGAAGAAATAAAGTAAAAATATTGGTAGAAATTGGTAAAGAAATTGATATAAAATAGTGATATGAATTGATTGATCATGTTAGGGTTGGTTTTCCAATTTAAATGTTATCATAGTTCTAATTTATTCCTTACAGTTTTTTTAAATCAATTAAATTGATATTTTACAATTGCTTACTCTCACTTCTTTGTTTAATTATGTTGGTGAGATTATACCTTACCAAGATCTTAGTTTGGTCTAATATCCTTTCTTTTTTGAATGATTTGTAGCGAATAACCTCAATTGATTAAGGCAATTCCCAATCAGGTCTAGCTTTTCCCAAAAATTCTTGAATACTAAGAACAAATCTCACACGTACTGATGATCACCACATACTTCACCACTATGTTCAGATCTATTCCATTGTATATAGACCAAAAACTAGTGAAGAATATAATTATAATTAAATAAAGAAATTATAACAATAGAATATATAATCAAATACAACTGCACAAGATAATATAAGCTATATTTACAATTGAATCCAACTTCATAATAGAGAAAACATTTTATAACTTTAATCGCATGAACTCAAACATTACAAAATGGAAAAAATACCCTTCCCAAATCACTCATAAGATTTACCCCACTATTGTAAGGGTAATTTAAGAGAAGGGGGAATAAAATTATGTTACAAAACTAAATGGAAGATAAGATAGAAAAGAAGAACATGAACATTTCCTCCAGACTCTATTTACTAGAAGTTCAAATTCATTTCATCCACTCCATCTTCGAATCAGGCCGAGGTCTCTTCTTATAGGAGGTGAAGAATGGAGTTGGACATCTACCCATGATGTTTGAAAGAATTTGGAGCCATTTGGAATGAGTTATGGTTGAATTAGTGGACCTAACCTTTCCTGGCCACCAATCAATATTCTACCAACCATAATTTGACCGGTTGAAGGGAAGCCTTAATCAACCCATTTATCCATTAAATTTAATTTGAAGCTTCCTCATCAAGTTGAATTTATAAAACAGCTTGAATAAGCCAATTTGGTGTTCGGTAGCTAGTGATATGTCTCATTCAATGAGTGATGGTCCATTCTTCTGTCCTGAATAAATTTTCATATTGACCTATTTTGTTTGGCCTCTTAGAGTTCGAATTAGCTCAGGGTCCAGAAGACTTATTTGTAGCCCACATCACCTTTCATCCTAAAAAAAGGAATCAGGTTGATTGGATTAAAATTTTAGGAGTTATGCTAGAAATACATATGCAACATAAATCTATTTAATGTCCAAAATTAACCACTTTTTACATTTAAGCTCAAAAATCACCAAAAGTTATAAAATGATGAAAATAAGATCAAATTGATTAATAGGAAGGGATTAAATAATTTAAAAACATATGTATAAATATGAAAATATGATCTCTATCAATTACCCCACACTTATCACTTGGACTCCTGGACAAGAAGACATCGATATCAAAGAAAATTTAAAACACATATCCATAAGATCTAACAATTTTACAGCAAGAAAAAAAATATATCATGCCTCATCAACAACGATTATTCCATGTTCTCATTTCAGTTCATTAAATATATTTCCTCTTCATTTATTCTCCCATGCACACAAAACAGATACCTTACATGCATTTTTTTCTCATCACACAATTACCAATTTTCATCAATGTCTTTCTCATCCAATACTCATGAAAGGGTCACCATAGGTGTGGTAAATTCCAAAATTTCCACATGATATGAGTCAAGGACATATGTTTATAATGATGAATTTTCAAGGTTGTTCAATGGATTCAGGTTGGAAGGATTTAGATGTGACAAATTCTAAGGCTGAATAAGGAGGGCATGGATTTTTTTGAAGGAAAATTGCAATATTATAATTTTTACTTAAATATGGTCTCCTCCGCACTCACCTTAGAAGAAAATATACTCTATCAACATGAAAAATCAGTGAAATTTCACACCATTCATAATTTTAGTATAAAAAGTATTAGTCATCTCAAACATGATTTTTCACTAAATCTCTAGAAAAGGAACAACTTTCTTTTTCCATTGGATGCTCCAGAAAGGCACAACATCACTTATCATGAAAGCAACAAAAAAGGCACAGATTTGAACATAATAATTTTTTTCAGTAGTAGTCACATCTCTGAAATATTTGATTTTCCACCCAAATTATCTCCAAATGAGGTAGCACAACACTAGTCAACCTCCCCTCCCCCCACACACAAACTTATGTTCAACTAGACTATGCAATTTCAATTAATGAGAAGGTTGAATAGGGAAAATTGGCTTGTAATGTGGATAACATAATAGGATTATCATGGATTATATTGGATAAAATGAATAAATGTACACGGTGGGACATAATTAAAAGGATTATTATGAAATAGGGGCTTTAATATCAAAGAAATTCCTCACTCATTTGAAAAACATGTACCTAAAACCCTCAAGTCTTGATAGGAAAAAATAAAATTCTTGTTAAATAAAGCATTGTATGGTTCTCCCAAGAAGTGAGGTAAAATAAAATATTATGAAAACTAGGTTTAGAAGCCTCACGAGAAAGTGATTTCATATATAATGAAAGTGAATTGTGACATGGGATTAAAAAATCAGAGTACTTTTCATGAAATTTCCAAATATATGAACTTGAAACAAAGTCATTTTCAGAATTCATTTAAACTTAGTTTCATAAAATAAATTGCCTCACTCATAGACATTGGTTTCCAAAATGACAAAGATAATCATTTCAGCTAAAAAGTTTTAAAAACACACAAAAATTTTAATAACACATTTTTTTTTGAAAAATATAAAAACAAACAAACAATTGAAATTCCAAAACTACAAAGGTTCCCTCCCCCACACTTAAATGATGCAGTGTCTAAAATGCATGAAAATTGATTTAACATATAAGAATTTTTGAAATTTAATCACAGCAATCAATAAATTGTAAAGGAAAGGTACAACAGGACTTATTGGTTGTGAAATGTTGAGTTAAGCTCCTAAGTGTTATGCACATAAAAACCTACAAACAAAGGTAGATAATAAAACATAATAAATTTATTTAATGAAAAGAAAATAGAATGAGAATGAGAATTGAAAGATAGATCTTGGTTTAATCCCGCATGTGGGCCCTGGGTTTTCACTGCCTCCAGATGGGCGTTTCTGTTGGTTATCCACAATCCAACAGTTGGTTGAGTTTTTTTGAGACGAACCACCAACACATTTTCATTCCAGTTAGAACATCTTCCATTTTCTTGAGGACTATATGGATACGGTACACCAAGTCCACTCTAATGAAAATTATAAGAATCTCGTATGGTGGGGTTAGGATAAATAATGAGTACTCCTCTCTCTTATTTTCCACTTTTACATCTTCTTCTTCATTCACCAACGGTTCCTCAAGGCATACTGAATCTCAAGAATAGTCAAAGGAGAAATCATAGAGTAATTAAATTTGAATAAAATTAAATCGTGATGAATCAATATCAAAATCATCCCTTTCAAAGTAAGAATCTTATATACCTTTTTCAACATAGAAATACACGTTTTTCTTCTCTTGAAATTCCTCTAATAAGAATTCATATAGTTCAGGGAGCTCCATATGTTCTTCTTCAGGTGTATCTTCTTCTTCTTCCTTATCCACCAAGGAAATACATTTGTTTCCCAAATCTGAAAATTTCAAGCAAGGGAAGATGATACTCAATTCTTATTCTATAAAATCAGAATGAAAAGAGTTAAGAAAAATATTATCTCCATTATATATATTGACTTCATTTTTTTCTTCAGTATGAGGATTCTTGGTCGTTTAATTTCAAAAGATGGAGGTAGGTAGTCAGGTACCTCCATCTTATCTTCAAATTCTATCACTTTGGTGGTTTCTTCCTTCAATGGTTCTGGAACTTCTACTTTGTAAGGAATATGTGGATCATGTAGTTATTCATAGTTATTCTAGAATCCATATAGATCCTTTTGATCTCTCACATGTATCTCAATAGGTAATTCTTCCTTCTTATCCTCCAAAGGTTGATTCATAGGTTCTTTTTTTCCATCATTGCACGGACATATTTAAATACAAGTTATAAATTGTTCTCTTGTTTTTCTATGTCATTTTAATGTTCTTGAATCTAAACTATATCACAACTACCCTCATCTACATGTTCAAAATTTGGGTAGTTATACATGAACTAAAGAAAAAATCATTTGAAAAAATCATGTAAAAATATTTTTTCAAAAAAGTGTTAAATATTTATAATGAGATTGTGGAACTACCTCCCCGGAAATTGCGCCATGTTTTGACAAGATAATTTCATGGGGTGTGGAAAAAATAATTATTTACTAAGTTAAAATATAGTATAGAGGTTAACCTAGGTTGTCTCCAGAGAAGTGTATACAATAATCATGTTTGTCACTTTAAATATGAGAAATAAGTGGGGTTGTTTTTGAATTGGATTGATTTGGAAAACAAAGCATTGAAATAAAAGGAAAAAATAAAGTAAAAATATTCAAAGAAATTAGAAAAGAAATTGATAGAACATAGTGATATGAATCGAGTGATCGGGTTAGGGTTGGTTTTCCAATTCCAATGTTATCATAGTTCTAATTTATTCATTCCTCTTTTATTAAATCGATTAAAATGAGATTTTACAATCGCTTACTCTCACTAATTTGTTTAATGATTTTGGTTAGATTAACCCTTACCTAGATCTTAGTTTGGTCTAATCTCCTTCATTTTGTGAAAGAGTTGTAGCAAATACCCTCAATTGATTAAGGCAATTCCCAATTTGGGTCTTGTTTATCCCAATCAATCTTGAATACTCAGTACAAATATCACACATACTGACGATCTCTAAGTACTTCACCACTATGTTCTGATCTATTCAATTTTATATAGACCAAAAACTAGTAGGGGATATAATTTTTAGTAAATAAAACAATTATAACAATAGAATATAAAATCAAATACAATCGCACAAGATAATATAAGCTGTTTTTACAATTGAAACAAACATCATAATAGAGAAAACATTTTATAACATTAAGCGCATGAAGTCAAGCACTGAAAAATGGAAAAAATAACCTTCCCCAATCACTCATAATATTTACCCCACCATTTCAAGGGTAATTTAGGAGAATGGGGAATAATGTTACATTACAAAACTAAAAGAAAGAAAAGTGGGAAAAGAAGAACATGAACATTTCCTCCAGAATCTATCCACCAGAAGTTCAGCATCAGTTAGTCCACTCCCTCTTCTAATCAGGTTGTGTTCCCTTCTTATATGAGGTGTTGAATATTGTTTTCCATCTATAAACTAATTTTAAAGCATTTGGAGCTATGTGGAATGTGTTATGGCCGAATTAGTATACCTGACTTTTCCTGGCTGCAAATAACTATTCCACCAACCATACATTAACTTGTTGAAGGGCGGCCTTAATAATCTCATTTATCCATTAAATTTAATTTGAATCTTCCTAGATGATTTGGATTTCTAACACTACATGAATCAGTCAATTTGGTGGTCGGTAGCCAGAGATATGTCTCATTGAATGACTCATAGTCCATTCTGCCATTCAGAATAAATTTTCATATTGACCGATTTTTTTGGCCACATAGAGTTCGAATTGGATTGGGGTCCAGAAGATGTATTTGTAGCCCAAAAATCCTTAAATCCTAAAAAATAGGAATCAGGTTTATTGGATTAACATTGTAGGAGTTATTCTTGAAATGCAGAGGCAACATAAATCTATTTTATGTCAAGAATTAACC
This sequence comes from Viscum album, assembly GCA_963277665.1. Lineage (NCBI taxonomy): Eukaryota > Viridiplantae > Streptophyta > Magnoliopsida > Santalales > Viscaceae > Viscum > Viscum album. Next base: position 1,871,543,759 of record OY728120.1, on the reverse strand, counting down.
ACTTTTGACATTTAAGCTCAAAAATCAACAAAAGTTATAAAATGATGAAAAAAAGGTCAAATTGATTAATAGGAAGGGATTATATCATTTAAATACGTATTTAGAAATATGAAAATATGAGCTCCTTCAACCTCTTATATCGTTCTTTATGTAGTTGATCACTGAAGAATAAGAAGAAGTAAATGAGGGTATAAGGATAGAAAATGTCCCCTTCATCTAGGAATACATTGATATATTTCCTAAGCAGTTTCATGGACCTCTCCCATAAAGAGAGGTAGAGTTCTCCATTGGACTCGTACCTAGATCTCATTCGATTTCAATGACCCTGTATAGGATGGAAAATGTGGAGAAGGAGAAATTAAGGAAGAAACTCCAAGATCTTTTGGAGAAGGGTTTTATCTATCCAAGTGTATCCTCATGGGGAGAACCAATTATCATTGTGAAGAAGACGTATGGATCAATGTGTCTATGCATTACTTATAGAGAACTAAATGGGATCATAGTGAATAAAAAATACCCTCTTCCTAGAATTGATTACTTATTTGACAAACTTCATGGAGCTCAATTCTTCTCTAAGATTGATATTCGAAATGGTTATCATCAATTTAGGTTGAAGAAATAATATATTCCCAAAAACATCCTTCCAATAATGATATGGGAATTATGAGTTTGTTGTAATTACTTTAGTAATAACCAATGCACCTTCTATTTTTATGTATTTTATGAATAGTGTCTTTAAGGACTACAAATATAACTATGTGGATGTTTTTATTAATGATATCGTGATATATTAAAATTTTCACAAGGAGAATGAGGATCATATAAGGATTATTTTGAAAACTCTATGGAAGGAGAGGCTTTTTATAAAGTTCATCAAATGTGAATTCTGTTGGCAACAAGTTTCTTCCTTGGGGCACATTGTTAGCTCTGAAGATATCACAGTTGACCCTACATAGAAAAAGGTTGTGGAGGAGTGGCCTCAACCTACAACAATAATATAGATGCATAGTTTCCATGGATTAATATGATATTATAGGTGGTTTGTGAAAATATTTTCAAGGCATTCTAATCCATTAACCAAGTTTACCCGAAAAGGGGTCATGTTCATCTGCACAAAGGAGTGTGAGGAATGTTTCCAAGAGTTGTAGAAGAGATTGGATGTTGCACCCATGTTAACTCATCCCTCATGTGGAGAAGTATTTGTTATTTTTGGTGATGCATCTCTAAAAGGTCTTGGGTGAGTACTCATGAAAAATGATGAATTCATTTCATATGCATCTCGATAATTGGTGACTCATGAGAAGAACTATACTATGCATGACCTGGAGCAGGTTGCGGTCGTTTTTGTTCTGAAGATATGGAAGCATTTTATTTATGGGGATAAATGAGATATATACATAGACCATCAATGTTTGAATTATATTTTCACACAAAAGGAATTGAACATGAGGCAAAAGAGATTATTGGAACTACTAAAAGACTATGATTGTTCAATTCATTATCATCTCGGAGGATAAAACAAAGTCGATTATGCATAAAGTAGGAATGACCCGGTTGTTCTTTTCAAAATGTGGATTCAAAGAGGTCCTTTGATCAACGACTTAGTAAAGCTGGACATGGAATTATATGAGAAGTGACATCATCAACCCAATCCCAAATGATTTATCAACTATCATTGCGAGAGAAGATCAATAGTGCTCAGAAAGAAGATCATTTGTTTCAAAAGAAGATTGAGGCTGTGAAGGATGGGATGTTTCTTGAGTTCAGTATTGATAAAGAAGGTGTACTAAAAATTCCTACAAGATATGTGTTCCATCTATTCTGGAAATAAAGAAGGAGCTGATTGATGAAGCTCATAGATATACTTTCATTATATATCTATGAATCACGAAAATGTATAGAGACCTTCATGATCATTATTGGTGGGAAAATATGAAATGGGAGATTGATGACTACTCTTAAAGGTGCCTGTTATGTCAGCAACTAAAGGCAGAGTGACAACTTCCTAAAGAGTTATTGCCACCACTACCCATATTGGCATTGAAGTGGGACAATATCACTATGGACATCGTCACTAGTGTCCCAAAAACATCCAAAGGAAACAATGCAATATGGGTTATTGTGTACCGTCTCACCATGACTGCACATTTTATCACTATTCTGGAAGATTTATATCTTGATAAACTTTCCAGGATTTACAAGAAGGAAGTGGTAACGATGCATGGATTTCCACTTTCTATTGTATCTAATCGTGATCCAAGGTTTACATCAAAATTCTAATGAAGTCTTCAACATGCTCTGAGCATGGAATTGAATTTCTGTATGGACTGTCACCTCTAAACTGCTTTCCAATCTGAAAGGAATATTAAAACACTCAAGGAAATGCCGAGAACATGCTCAATGGAATTTAATGGTGGATGGGATCATCATATCCCTTTAGTTGAGTACTCATACAACAACAAGTTCCACACGAGCATTAAAATGTCACCCTATATAGATTTATATGGTAAGAGATGTAGAAATCCAACTTGTTAGAATGAAGATAGTGGGAGAAATCTTCTTGGGCATGATCTTATGCAAGAGATGACAGAAAATGACCATTCCATCCAGCAAAACATTATGGCTACTCAGAGTCAGAAAAAGATCTATACTGAAAACCAAATAAGGGACTTGGAGTTTGATGTTGGTGAAAAGTTATTTCTTTTAATTCCACCTTATAAGAGCATCATGAGGTTTGGGAAGAAAGAGAAGCTCGAACCAAAGTACATTGGCTCCTATGAAATCCTTGATCGCCTAAGACTAGTGTCTTATCGGCATGCACTTCCTCCAAATCTATTACAAGTTCATGATGTCTTCCATGTATCCCTATGGAGGAAGTACATACCTGACCCTTCCCATGTACTAAATTCAAAGGTGGTACAATTGGGACATGAACTCTATTGTGAGGAGCAGTCTGTTGAGATCTTGGAACATAGAGACAAGGTTTTACACAACAGGACTACCCACCATGTTAAGGTGTTATGGAGGAACCAAAAATTTGAAGAAGTCATGTGGGAACCAGAGGAGTCTATGGAGATGAGGTACCCACACCAATTCTCTTCATAGGATATGTGTTAAAATTTTGGAGATGAAATTTCATAATGGAGGAAGAATGTAACGACCTGAACTTTTGAATACTATTTGTTCCCTAAATTTGTGTGTCTTTTCATTTTATACACCACAAAACAATATCCTTTAACTAATCAAGTGATACTATTGGGTTTTGACTATTATATGACCGTTGTTCAATATGACCATTGGAAAATAAACTCCTACCATTACAATTATTTTTTATAAATACATGTGTTCTTGGTTAATTAATACAGAAAGAAGAGTCGATGGCCTCATCTAGAAGACTCGGGCCATAAAAAGTCGATCGATCAGAGCTTTAGAAGGAGGTAGAAACTCTGGAATTTGCACTGGACCTAGTACAATCCAATCTCAAACATGTGAATCTTGAACAGAATTACCTATGGGAGAAGTTCAAGCTAATATAAATCACCACATAGGTAATGTTGTCTGAGCCGCCCTAAGATTCTATCAAAATATCACACCTTACACTTTGGTCCTATTCAGGTGTTATAAGGGTCTATGTAATAAGTCCTTAGTTACATTATGTAATCCTTTTGTATAAATAAATTTTTTATTTCATCATTTTTGTTTTTGGAATATATTTTCTTAATAAAGTATATGTTTATTACAGATAAATTTGATATATTTATTTTAGATGTAAAAATTTTACTTTTCAATGATTTCTCAAACATAGAGAATTATTATGGTAAAATAAACATCATTTATTAAATTTCAAATGAAAATATTAACCTAGGATAGATTTTTAGAAATTTTCTAAGATGCTTCAATTTGATGAATAGTATTTGATGAATAGTATTTGATGAGTAGTGTTTTTTGATGAATAATATAAAAATATTTTATTAATAAATAACTTCTTATGTGTACTGATTTTCAAAAAATGGTCTTCTACAATTGTGTTTAGTAATAAATTTAGAGTCTTATAAGATCAACATAAATTTTAGTGAATCATAAAGCATGAATAGTATGATTTATTTATGAATAGTAATGAATAGTAAATCAGCCAAAAAATATTATCATCCCCCATGAATGTATAAATACAATTTAGACATCTTAAAAGTAAAAAAATATCATTGTATAAGTTTTTGTATTTTTGAATGTCATAAATACTTTATTTACAATCTTAAATTTAATTTAATAATTAAAAATGGATATTTATCTTCATAAAATTAATGCATAAATTGTTACTTTATTGTCTTACGTTTATACGACAATTTTATGGGGCCTTGATTTCTTTTTCAAGGAGTTATAAAACTAATTATAGTTTTAGAGTTTTTTTGAGTAAAAAATTATTTTATTTAAAAATTAACTTAATGCTATTTATGTAATTATTTTCATAAAATGGAAATCGTTTTTTAATTTAGAGCATCGATATTAGGTTAAGGAAAATTTATGAAACTTTTATAAAATGTTTTGTTTTTTTGGTGAATAGTGAAAATACATTTTGGAGTTTCCGTGTGTTTAATGACATCATTAAAGATGTAGTCATGATATAATAATTTTGGTATACTTTTGGATAGTAAAATATGTTATTAGGTGTCCCATGGGGCCAATTCCATGGGAAAATTCCATGGGCAGGCCCATGGATTTGCAAATACCACCGATGAGGTGTCCCTTGGAAATTAAATAAATATTATTCACTTTTTCTATAAATACCTAGCCATTCTTGCATTACGTTCAGTAAAAAATACTCCTCAATGAATTTATAGTCTTTTTACCTCCCAAAGAGTCCTCCCAATGTGCCCTCAAGCCCCGCAAGGTCCCAACCTTCGAGCTTTCGAAGTCACTCTTAACGGTAAGGGAACCTTTCACCCTTCCCTTTTAAGTCATGACTTCCTTTATGTTATGACTTCTAGTTTCCATTTTAAAATGTAGTGGTTGGTTCTTCAATATCACTAATACATTACATTTCATTTTCAATTGATGAGATACCCTTTCCTCTCTCATCAACTTGTTTTTTTGAATTTTTAAGAGATGTCGTAAGGCAACCAAATTTTGGTAAAAGAAATTGCATCTTCTCTTTTCTTTGATGTTTCATTTTTATGTGGTATGTCATTCAAACATCCATACCATGATTATATTTAAATTTTATTCAGTACCTATACTATATCATGATTTATTTATGAGTGGTTGACCATTGTCCTATTTTTTAATGTTTTCTAAAACCATGTTATGTAGCTGTTATACTGCTCAATTTTTGTCTCAAGATCCCTATCTTTTTCTAAAATATTATATTATTTTGTTTTTTTAATACCAAAACATATTTCATTTCTAGGTGTATTCATAAATACATAATATTTATCTATTTTTTTCTGGAATTTACATATATATAACCCTCTCTCCCTTTCCATGGTTTATAAATGACATAATGAATTTATTTTTAAGCACTTTTAAAATGTCAAAATTTTGAGGTGGAACAATAAATTTTACTCTATATGGATTATTTATGAAATTTATGATTATGATCTATGTGAATCACATGAAAATAAATACATTTTAAAGGTGCACCCTAATAGTGCTCCAATGCATTGGGTAAAGAATTAATCTCTAGAGATGGCATGTTTCACGATACCTTGGTGAATATCCTGGGTAATTTTTATGACACCTTGGGGATGAACCTTGGTTATATGTTCATTAATGTATAAATTAAATGTGGTATCCACATATTAATGTTATGGTTCAGATTCTTTTCATTATGTTATGACTCTAATTCCATTTCTCATGCCTTTATTTTTTTCATCAAATTCTTATTGATATCATAAGTAAACTAATTCCATTGCTTTCCTTACAGGGCCTTCTGGACACCCATTCCTTTGATGTACGACTCTAGGTTATGAGATTCAATAATTTTATATAAAGAAGAACTTATGATGAATCTGTACAAGTTGATTAGAATAATGATTTATGTTTTCATGTTAATTTTTCTTTATTTCAAAAACACTAGACTTTAAAGATCATCTGTTTGTAAAATGTAATGAAAAGTTATGTAATAAAAAGGCGGGATGCCAAAGTTCATTTGTCACCTGAGAGTGATACTTATCATGGATTATAGGTTGGGTTTTCGAACCAAACTAATTGTGACCATTGATCTGAGATGATCTGTGAGATATCACCCATAACCTATACTTTTTAGGATGTTTTCCTTTTAAGAATTTCCCTTCTGGCCTATGAGGCTGTGAGACTGGATGCTTCCAAGGATATGCTGAGGGATGCCTTTTCTTATGTGATAACCAAGGGAGTCCATTGTAGGATCCATGTACTTGTTTTCATTCGAGGATAACTAGATGGATTCCTCCTTTACCTTTTTAGATAATGATCCCATGTATGATTCCATAACTTTTGTTTGACTTAAGGGACCCAACGGGTGCACTTTTTGTTTGACTGACAATGAGTTGTAGGACGGTTTGGGGTAGTGATAGGGTTCATATATCACCTAAAACCCATGATGAACTATTACACACGTGGGGTTGTGGTTGTAGTGTTGGGTAGGGGGTTCAGGCTGCCCTCACTCCTTATTTTGTTCACATGTTTGTTGATGATGAAATGATATTCCCCAGAGGTGCTTCTTAGTTGGTGGTTGTTTTTCCAGACGAGAGGTATCTTATTTTCATTCGGGATGCCCGGTTTTTCCTCCTGGAATCCACTTATCTTATTGGGATTATATATGTGCGTTCTTGGTATCTGGGTTCTAAGACATGTTATTTATGGTAATTATTTTACCCATAGGTACAACTTGGGACATGGTTGTTGAGCCTGAATGTGTATATATTGTGTGACATATTTTTTTGTGTTGTCCAGAGGTGCTTCTAAGTATCTAGATGTTGATCCTTAGTGCTGAATTTCATTCCGTAAGGGATACTTGGATTCTCATTTTTGGAATGCCTTATATGGGATCATGGGGTGGTTTTGAATATACAATGAGCAATACATCGATTCCCATTATAAGAATTCCTTATATGGGTTTAGTGATATGATGGGGATGATTATGCCCTCTTTTATTCCAGTCATGATGACCCAAAACATGGGTAGATTATTCACTCCTGAGTGGTGGGTATGATTAAGGTCTCCTTGGACTTTGATTAGAATGATTACACTCTTCTAGTAAGTAATGGGACTGTAGGGGTGTAGTATTGTGGCTCACCAAAGAGTTGTCCCTTTATAGATCACCTAAGGGTAATCCCCTTACAGATCATCTGAGTTATAAATGTCATGACCACCTACAGAGTGAAACCTAGTGCTCGGACAATGGATTCGATTCATATACTGGAGAAGCACGAAGATTGATGCAGTAACCTTTTACAGGATGTCTGTACATGCTTCCCAAAATATTTTATTATATGTGGGGATGATTAAATTCTCCTCAGCCTATGAACGGAATGATTATGCTCGTTCAGATTAGTCATGATTGATTGTTATTATATGGTATCCTCTTTAGTAATTGAAGGTGAGTATAGACGATCCTGGTGTAGGAAGAGAATCCCCCTGTGGTGACGTATCTTTCTCAAAGATATAATTGTGGCATTGGCCAAAGCTAGTACATGAAAATGGGATTACAGACATAGAGAATTAATTAATTATTCATTGCTTTAGTGGTATGACTTCCAACTTAATTCCCTTACATAGGATGTCTAGAAGATATGGATTTTGAACCCCAGGATCAACTGCTAATGTGGTTTCATGTTGTTTAATATACATACCAAGGAATATTCATATCTATATATATATGTATATGTATGGGACTATACAAGTGTATGTATATAGTTTCAGACATCCATGGTGGCACTTGACATATTGATAGGGATTACGGACCCTGAGTTCAACCGTGGTTTCATGTTGGTTTTACGTTCAGTTTAGTTTTGCTTCTGCTAGGCTGAGCACATTGTTATTTCATCTAATGTAGCATCACATTTATTGATTGCTTTTGGGGTGGCCTACTGAGATTTTTTCTCACCGCGGCACTTGCATCTCTGTGTATGTGTAGAAATTTTGTCCTCATATTAGTTTTATCACAAGTTTCATAGTGGATAGAGATGAGTCCTAGTGTTTCTTGTTCGAGAAGAGTTGTTCAAGTTGATCTACTGATCAGGCTGGATCAGTTTGACAATGTCTAGGGATCGAGTGTGTGGGTTGGATCAGAGTTATTCAAAAATCCCTATAATTTTACATTTAGATTATTTTTAATTATTGTATCTGTATGTTTAAACTAGCGGGTGACCCGTGTTGTATTGTATTTCCTATTAGTTCAGGATTTTACATCATCATTACTATTACAACGTGTTCTATTTTAGTTGTTTACTACTTTTTCTCTATTTTTACATTCCGCTATGTAAGATACGTTGAAATATCGGTTGTTCTATTACATTGTTTAAGCATAAGAGTCTCCCCACCATCACACCTCAGGCCCTAACTACTAGTCGGAAGCCTCTGGAAAATTGGAAGTGTTCTTAAGGCCTTGTGTCAAACCAGCTCAGAGCACCAGTTTAGTGGCTTTTGGGTCGGGGCGTTACACTAGGTTGTGTCCATGGGGATAATATTACCTATTGATCATAGTCTATCATAATGATAGTATAAATATAATAATATATGGAAATAGAAATAAATAAGATGCAGTGGAATATAAATACCAAGTCCTCAAATGTGACCAATAGGAACCATCTAAATTAATACCCTATAAAAATGGGGATCATTCCTAGATGCTTAACCAATATAAAAATACATAGTATATAGGGGTACAAGTATATACAACATGCTAAAACATAGATCAAAATACCAAAAGCTATCTCAACTAGCATTCGAAGCATATGATTGGTCTTCAACTACTATACTCTAACAAAGTATTGAAATTCATGCATCAGAATATGGGAAATTACATCTATCCATACCTATACACTTGAAGTCTATTTGAGTACCATAGATAACAGGAACATTTTTTCAGATATACTCAATTGACCACCTGTAACAGTGTCTAGAACTATCTTGTTTAAACATATAAACTGATGATTTTTTAGGTACATAATAAATTCAAGGTAATTATTATATAAATAAAATGAATAATTTTTCTCATTGGATAGAAACCAAAAAATACATGCTTCAGACTAAGATGATTGTTTTTCAATTATTGTAAACATGCACAAATATGATATGTGTGCAATCGTGGGTGATCAAAAATCAAAAATCAATGGTGGAAAAACCCTAGAATGTAATTTTTAATATAGGATGTGTCCCGGGGATAACATTTATCCTTCTTAGAATTTAAATATAAAATCTATCCTTAGAAATTAATACATGAAATCCTGATCTTATCCATGTTCATCTATAAAAGTAATCCTACATATCAGTGTAAGAGAACTATAAAATCCCAATCAGCATTTGAGTCCATCCAAGGTTATCCATAAAAGGAATACCAGGTATCACTCTCATCATTGTATAAATCATAACCCTCTATGCACATTTTAGGTATCTCGCGTAGGAGATTGAGGATCACTAGTGGAATGGTGTAACCATCCTTCCACTAATCTTGTCAAAGGTGACTCCCTTGGAGAACCAGAATCACACGTTGGTAGTTAATTAATATGCTCATTTTTTCTATCTGACTCTTTTTCTAAAGAATACATATCTCACCTCTGGCATATCTACAATCCATAACAATTATTAATTATAATTAATGATGTTCCCATCCTAGGAGTCCTTAAATATATACCCATGTATCTTTATCTTCTGGGTATGAAGGTGTGGTTAATCTGACAATAAATCATAACATTTCATCAAGTAATAACTACAATAAAACTCTTCTCAATTGTACCTATTCATTTTTATCGAAGTAATTCATGACATGGAATGAGAAAAAGGTAATAACACATGGCCTATCAATTTCATTAGATCATTTAAAATTTCTAATGAATTATTTGTGAAAACCAACACCTATGTTGGAGGATTAACTCCCTAGAAACATGGGGCCTTTAAGTCTTTAGGGAAGGGAACAACCATTGTGGTGGATCAACTCAAGGAGATCAACCAAATATATTGATTCAAAATTATCTAATACTATTTTAATCATAGAAGATCATTCTATTTAATTGAATATATTTTCTGGAGGTGATGCTGGAGGTGTCCAGTGTGAGATACAACAACCCATTATAAAATACAATGACACTTTTTGGAAAAGAGATATACCATCTAACATAATCAATTAGTATTACCATTTACATGTATCCTCCATTAAATAGATCTACTATATGAGAGATATAAAGAATAAATGAATGTATAAAAAATAAGTATTATGAGCTATCACAAAAAATGATCAAAATATGGGGAGATAAACTGAGGAATGAAGGAACTAGAATAATGATTTTATCATTGTGGATCTAATATGACAAAAAATGGAGGAGTAATAGCTTGGATGAATAATAAATAGATTAAAATTGGTTTAGTTGAAGGGCATTTCTCATGCGCAGCTCCTAATGGAGAAATACAAGGGTGTTAAATGGAAATTAACTCATGCATCCTTTAAAAGAATGAACCCAATAAATTTACAAGACACATAAACATTACACTCCATGTCAATCTTGGATTTTTCCATCGGAGTAAAAATATAATTTATGGCATGAAAGGGGGCTCTGGATAACCCACTACATATTGTGTATCTAATAAACATTGTTTATTTTATGTAAACCTCGTCTATTTAAAAAAATCATGTTTTTGTCATGGAGCCTGCCTCCCACCCGTAAACAAACATTCCATCAATAAGAAAATAGATGACATAAATTCATTGTTACCCAAAATTTATCCCAATTAAAAACATAAAAATGGTGAACCAAAATAATAAAATAATTCATAACCATCTAAAAATCTAGAATGTTACCATATTTAAAAATATATTGCCTTTTAATTGATAAACATGTCAAAAACTAGTTCATCCTGATTTCCATATTCACATGATGTATTCATGTATTTCACCCAATTAAAATATAACTCAATAAATAATTAAAAAAAACTTATTATTTTACATTTAACTATATGGTAATAATTATCTTGAATCAACCTACGGAGAATTGATCCCTTATTCATGATGTTTATAAAAAACAAACAACATATGTTCTAACACATCGTAATGAAAATAAATAATAATGGGTGTATATATTTTTAATACATGGTTATATAAGAATTATGAAGTGATTAATATGTTTACATTAAGTTTATATGATTTTTTATTATCATTTTTAAAGGATGTTATAGAACAGTTCAATTAACCTAAAATAAAGATAAGTGTTTCGTATCCCAAATATCCCCTTATTGACTCTAATTTATTATTAGAAACTATTTTTCATTAGAATGGTGAATCTACTACCCCATTAATAAAATATATATTAATTCCCCAATTATTCAATGTATTTCATGTTTCTTTGGAAATTCTATCTTTGTGGGGTTTTGATATATGCATTTCTAAATTCATAATAGTTTTCTCAGTCTCAATTCTAATACTTTAAGACATGTATAATGTTATGAAAAATTATTCCTTTATATGTTGTTCAAATTATTTTCAAAAATATTAATTTTCTATAGGTTATTTTTCTAACTATTGATATATATTAATCCTAATGATGTTTTATTATTTAAATGTATTTTTATGCAACTATTACCCAATTAATAAGTGTTTCGGGTAACACAATTTTCATTCAATAAGGATTGAATGTTCATTTAGATGTGTTATATATATGTTGGATATATTTTTTCTAGTTTTCATTTTGTGTCATTATCTCTTCTTTACATTTTTACCACAATATTACCTTTTAAAATATTTTACTATTTAGGGATTATGTATCCTATAATTGATATTGATATCTAAAATATGATTTCATTTAGTTATAGTGATTTTTTACATTGTTCTTATAATTAAATTTCTTTTTATGAAAATAATTTTCATTAGATTGGTTGAATTATTTTTCCCAATATTTCATAAAAAAAATATTGAAGAGGTTATGTAATATTTCATACAACCATTATCTAAATGGTGGAAATACCATGTTCTCTACTTTCTTGATTGAATGGTATTTACCATGAATTTTTCTGAATATATCTACATACTTTTTTATTATCCATGTGTATATCATGTTTTTTATATTTATATAAATATTAATATATTCATATTTTATTCCATTTAAAATGGATATAAAATCCATTTTCATTCCCTAGATTCTTTGAGATATAATAAAAATTTATTTTTTTGTTTGACAGATTTATAAGGGTGGTTATGAGTGGGTCACTATATCAACATTCAAGTATTTTTTAATTGTTTTATAACACATAATTCAAATATTTTCATCATTAAAATGATTTTAAATTTCACTCTATCACATTTTTGGTCTCGAACATGAAGAAAATTAACTATGTTCACATGACTAAGCATAAACATGATGCATCTTTCCTTTATTCAAATGATTTATTATGAAGAAAATATTGTTAATCTATGTTCATGATATTGAGTGTGAACATGATAAATAATTATATATATTATAAAAATTGAGTGTGAACATGAAATTTTTTTTTGACCCACTATCTCAAGTATACGACCCTTTATTTATGTATATTATGAATTTGCAATGATTGGATAAGTCTGAAGTGGTTATGATGGGTTTTAGAACATGTTGGTGGATTTTATGGAGGATGAAATTTTTAGAAAGGGTACATGAAATCGGGAAACACCCCCATGAAACCATTCTATAGGAATCACTCGTCAATGAGTAGTAGAAAAATTAGCACATGGTTTAGGAAAACATTGCACATTAACATAGGAAATAGTACGAACCTTCAATTATTTAAGAAATGTATTAATTCATGATCAGTGTATGGTTTTCCTAACAATGTTATCCAACCCTATGAGGTGTTTTTTATGGATGTATCTCATGCATGTTTAGAACAATATTTTCCAAACCGTGCTCCAAAAGTGAGCGTTTTGAAAATTTTGAACCATAAATTGTCTAACTAACTAGATTTACCACCCTAATCCAAAAAATTTCCGTCATACTACCATAACACGAATTAATCTTCCTCCCAAGGCTTTTTATATGGTTCCATTTGATAGGGGAGTAGGTTCTAGGAAATGGAAATTCACATAGAGATATAGATTCACTGGTAAGTGGTTATTCTTAATTCTTCTTCATTGATCATTTCTTATACCCTCTCTCGAAATAAATTATATAATCCATTGGGGATATATCCATTCAATATGATTTCATTGATGATGTGATATCCTCATTTTGTTTTAATATAACAAGATCTATGGTCAAATTTGTAAATTATATACTGGGTTTTTTATGTTGTTGGACCGTAGATCATTTTTTCTTTTTTTTGAGATGTAGGTTGCTTCTCTCTCAAATCCTCTTTATTTTAACATGAATTATTTATTTCAAATTGATTATATTTATTTAAATATGAGCGAAAATAATTTTTGGATTTTATGGAAATTATTATTTCAATTATGTTTCTTGATATCAATTGATATGAATTACATATTTAAAAACCCACTATATATAATTTTAAATTGGGTATTTTAAAATTTTGGTTGGCAAGATGAAAGTAAAGTAATTTTTAAAATGAATTCAAATGGAAATAATTTCTAGAAACAAAGTCATAACATACTTGTATATTACATCATTTTATGTGAATCTTCACCACAATTCAAAATTACAAACTCGGTGATAATAATAGTTTAGTGTCTTTGGAAGCATATAACACAATCTTATAAATAGGTGAAAGATATTCAATGATTACCAAAAATATATTCCAATTTATTAATCCTATATAAAACTATTCCTCTAATCGTAGGGAAATGAAACATAAAAACGGGTGAGCTCAGAATCTTAGAAAGGGTAAATAAATGAGAAACAAAATCATTACATGTTCAGAAGGGTATGAGGACTTGAGAATAAAATTATAATATCATGCCCTACATATAAAATTTAATATACACGATTCAAGTCATTATGATTTTTAGTTCATAATACATTAATAATAAGGTAATAAATAACATTATCTATTAAATAATAACATAGTAATATGACATGGAATTGTTGTATACACATAAACATACAAATTGATTTCAATATTAGTCAAGGATTACTATCAGGGACATTTTTGTGGTATGGGTTCACACCCCAAAACATATAACTAGTCTTGGTTCACTCCCAAGACAATATTTGGGGACAAATTCATTTAATAAATTGGGTTCACTGCCCCTTCTAGACCTCTATTACTAGAATGAGGCTCACTTCCCATTCCATCCCTATATTATTGAACGAGGATTACATCCTGTTCCAACCATTTATTAATGAACCAATTTCACTCCATGATTCAACCATGTCATATTGAATCATGGTCACTCCTAATTTGACCCTCATCATACTGATCTATATTGTGTCCTCATTCTAGAAATATCATATAGAACTGAGTTCACTCCTTATTCTTGCCTAATCACACTGAACTAATTTTACAACTTTTTCTATCCCACTCATATTGAACTAAGTTCACTCCTCTATCCATCCCTATCATACTAATGATATATAAATCATTACCCAATGATATAGTGGGAGATATTGGTCCCACATATCACATAATTAATTCATACAAACATGTTCAAAAATATAATAAAACATTCTTAATCTAATGAACCACAAAAAGAGAAGGGTATCATAAAAATGTTATCATATCATAACATGTGAAAAAGAGATAGGTTTCATAATCAGAGAAGATACCATTAAATTTGGTGGGTTTCATAATCATTTTATCAGGGTATAACTTTTATAAGAGATATGGTTTTCATAAACAATTTTTCATTTTAAACATAAAATATTCTAAGAATGAAAAATAATGGTTTCCTTGGATCCTATACATAATAAATCATAAACTGTAAAAAATTTATTTCATCACATATGTATATGTTTTTTCAAAGTTCACATGGATATTTACATAAATAAAATGTCCTTTATTTGCAAATCATATAAATAAGACATTAAAAAAATTCAAAATCATTTTCTATTAAAACCGCATTGAAAATTCATGATGTAATAATTAAAAATAATTTGAACTTTTCTTGATGAAAATATAATTTCCTCAATAAAAATAATTTTAAATCATAAAACATTTTTAATACCAGTTTTTTTAAAAAAAACTTGAAAACATATAATTGAATCTTTGTAAACTTTTTAAAATACATCATGAACATAATTTTTTTT
Source organism: Viscum album (assembly GCA_963277665.1). Lineage (NCBI taxonomy): Eukaryota > Viridiplantae > Streptophyta > Magnoliopsida > Santalales > Viscaceae > Viscum > Viscum album. Next base: position 1,871,528,400 of record OY728120.1, on the reverse strand, counting down.
TAAAATAATTTATTTGAAAATATCTATGAAAAATAATAAAGAAACATTGAAAATTAATTTAAAAATAAAAAATGATTTAAAATAATTTTCCCTAATAATTAGTTTAAAATAAAATTTAAAATTATTTTTCAAATACGTTTTTATAAAACATTTTTTCTAAATAAAACATATTTCCCACCAAAAAGAGAGACTAATTACGATTTCATTAAAAATTACTTATCATATTAAGTACCAAAGAGTGGAAAAAATTGTACCAATATATGAATGTCTCAAGAATAAATATAGGAGAGAAAATAAAATGAATTTTTTTGCGATATGGATCATGAGATTTAATTAATTGATGAATATCCTAAAAACCCTGATAAACAATGAGATTTTATCAATAAACTCTATCCGAATTGGTTACCTTGAATCATAATACATATAAGAATATAAAAATAAATGAAGCTTAAAATAGAATTAGAATAATTATATTAATTGTAAAACATTTCAAAGGGTAGTATATACACCTCGAAAAATAATATAGGTTCATAATACACTATGGGTCTCAACGAATGAAAATTGAGACGAAATTACATTTACAATTTGGAAGCATTTGAATCATAAACCCCATAATAGAGAGATCAAAAATGGGTATTTAAATACCCTTAAATTTAAGGATATGATTCACAAAATATTTTAATGGATACTATATGCATGAAAAATAATAAACAAGTGGTTGGAATGGTATATGTATCACAGAAATTAAAGTGAGACTATAAATCCACATAACACTTGAGTAACATTGGAATCATCAGATCCATGAAAAAAAAACATAAATTTAACCCTTCAATATCTTGATAAAACATTCCATATGGAATTATATATAATACATAATAATAATAAGTTACGAATATAGCATATACCTCACATAAATAAATGTTAGATAATAAAACCCATACCTTAATTCTTGACAATCTTCGTACACATTAAAACCTCCTATATAAAATATTTGAATATTTTACATCCTAAAAAGAACCATATTCTTATAATTCATACAATCTATTATTTTATTTTGACTTTATATTACACTTTTATTTACAATTCAATGTTAATGTTATGTTTCAGGCAATAACCACTTGGTTTTCCATACATGTTTTGACATCATAATTTAAAACCTCTTACATATATCATGATTTAATTATTTCAAAAAATTTACCACATGATATAAGTATGACACATATTAAGTATATAATTATTTATAATAATCAATGAAATATATCAATATGAAATTGAATACACCATTCATGGAGACAGTAGGTTGTATGTTTGCATTAATTTTGTTTCTGATTTCTTTTTATATTAAATGAATGAAAGTTAGTGAAATATATAAATATATAAAATATTATTCTAGTTTAATTATAATGTCATTAATATCATATATTTTTACTAAACCCATCCTCAATTCATTCTGATTAGAGATTTAATGAATCGTAATTCTTTGATAAGTTGGTAGTCTACTCGCCCAAAAATGAAGTTATCATATTCCCATAAAATATAAATCATGAAGTTATTTGTTATATAATAATTAAAAAAGAATAAATTCATCATAAATTTCATATATTTTATATAAAAATTTTATTCGAATCTTTATTACCATCATTGAATGGTGATAATGGAGGAATAAATGATATTGGTATGTGAGGCAGCAGTCCATCGTACACACGAACGATAATAGTGTATCCCATTTAATGGAAGTGAGTGTAGGTGTAGGTTTATAAATTAAAATAAAAAAATCTAATTATATTTATTACATAGAGGATATTATCTAATAATTGAATAAAAATATTTTATTGTATGTAGAATGGAGTAAAACAAAATTTCTTATTCAATGATTTTACATCTTGTTTGGGTAATTCCATTTGGATTTTACCAAATGACTAACTTGGTTTTCCTTCATCCCAAACTGAGACTTATAGGATGATAGTATGGATGATAAAAGATAATATAGGAAAGGTAAGTCAGAAAAAATGGATTTATAGGTGTGAATATGCGATGGGGTGGGTGACCATTTATAGTGGAGGATAAGTGACATAATTGTAAATACAAAAGCTAAAACAGTATTTAGAGGTATCACTTACATCATGTGTCTCAAATTATGGTATATTATCTTGAAAATGGATGTTATGGTTTAAATATTTCTATAAAATTTATTTTCTACATGTTTCTAGTTTATTTGGCCTCTTATGTCAATGTTTAACCATTGAGTAACCTTTTTTTAACATAACAACAATGCTTTATTTAAATTACACTCAAAATTTTTTTTTAAAACAAAGTTGACCTTACTAGAAACAAAAAAAAAATTCTATTCCAAATATGGGATCCATTTTTACAAATGATAATAACATTAATGGCTAATATTAACATAATATTAATCTCGTGGAAGGGATGAGAAAATAGGTTTTATTGTTAAAATGTTCAATAGTTTGAAATATTTTTAATCAAATTTCAATATGAAATTGATTATAATGGATTAAATTGAAATAATATATTAAATATTAATCTAAATATAGATAAAAAATTTTAAAATATAAATTTATTATATAATTAAATTAAATAAAAATGAAATTTTCAATTAATATTATATGTATTCACTATTCATCAAAAATGACACTTATTAAAAAAATACCCGAAAATTTACCCCTGGTAAATTTTGTTATTAACATTCCAAAAATAAAGTTTATTTTGTCAAATATAATTTATTAAAAATACATAAATAATAATTAAAATAGGTGTTTCGTTAAAAGGATTAAAATTTCCCATTGGAATGAATATATATATATTTATGATTAAAATTGTATTTATTCTTATATATTATCAAGAGAAAAAATAATATAAATGTTAAATAGTTGAATTAATATAAAATATAGATATAGATATGTATATCATTAATTTTGTATCAAAAGTTGTTTCCATAAATTAATGTTGTAAAACATGTTTACTTCCAAAAATATATTTTTCCAATAAAATATTTCTTATATTGTCAAAAAAGGATTATATTCATTTATATTTAATTGGTCACAAAGTAAATAAATATATTAATATAACAAATTTCAATGATTTAATTAATATTATTCATAACTGCCATTATAATGGCATTGTGATAACTATAATAATATTTTAATAATAATATAAATAATATATTTTGCGTTAGTAAAACGGTGAATTAAGTGTTATACAATTTATTAAAAGAACATGGTATTGTCTACAAAACAAGTCAAACATAGTTTTTAATTTATTGAAAACACATCTATGTGTTGGGTATACAACAAAATTACCTTGGTGTTGTCTATAACACAAAACAAACATTTTTCTTTTATAAAACACATGATATTTTTAGGATTTTGTGAAATGAAAAATATCTAAAAGCTTAAATAAATTTGAAATTTTATTAACAAAATCATAGGGTGGAATAATATTATTTTATAGAAATGGGTTGAAATTGTTTGGTCATAATTTTTGGGTTGACATGGGATGAATGGGATGGATAATGGGGGAGAAGTACCACCAACAATGAGATAATGTATAGGCATAAAGTCCCACCATTAATGGTAACATGAATCTTATGTGTGAGTGATGTGGATTTTTGTGAATATAGAAAATTAAACTAAAAAACAAAAACTAATAAATGGGTTAAATACTTTTTGTTGTTTTCCTTGAAAATTTATTCCTAACTACTTTTGATGCCTATCTCGATAAAATATAATTATGATTTTGTTATTAATTATTTTCAATGCTTAAACAGTTTTATCAAATGTACTAATCTATTTTATTCTAATTATTAGAATCAGGATCTCATTGGGTAAAACCTTTAGAGTTTTATAATCACCCCCTTATTGGGGACTTGGGTCTGTATTCATATGTTTTTTTGTTGAAGCAGTGTTAAAGGAAAGGTATCCTAGTTCTTTAGTGATGTCCCTTGATACCATGGGTTGCGAATGTTGATGTGGATTAGGGTGTAGATTGGGGGTTTCTAGATGTCTTCAAGAGTACCTTTGGTCTTTTTCAAAATTTTAATTTTTTGTTTATTTCATTTGGTTTATATATTTTAATTTTATATAATTATTGGTTGGATTTTTCATTGAGTTGTATTTCCTTGTACACAATAATCATAAATATGTTTTTCTTAGTATTTATATGTTTTTTGGATGTTTACCATTGAAGGGAAAATACTTCCCTATTTTTTTGTGATGCCCTTAGAATTTATTTCTACCGTTTAATGTCTTGGGATGTCACATAAGTCTAGTAACACCCACTGCCTTTTCCCAAGATAATGGATTAGGGGTGGGATGTCACCAATGGTATCAACTTGTTCAATCCTTGAAAATTAAATAGTTTTAGTCTATATTTTGGGATGGTAGCATAAATTATGATTTTTAGATGATGAAATGTAAATCATAAAAATGTTTAATTAACCTATTTATGTTGAACCTTAGGTTTCTAATGATTTTATATGCATGATAATTTTAAGAAACAATGAGGATTTTTCACCTCATAATTATGTGTTTTACTAATGAGAATATCATAAAATGAACTTATTGTAATTAATTCCCACTAAAAGTATATATTCTAATTTTTTGAATGATTAAATATTTGGTGAAAAGGTAATAATGTTTTAAAATAGATAAAAATTGATTTATTTTAATAAATCTTGGTGGAATTTTCAATTGTTTGAATTATTAAATTCATAAATTTTGGAAATCCATATTTTAATATTTGTGATGTGGTAAATTTGAATTTATGAGGACTTTATTTTCTAGAAATTAATATTTAGTATGTATGTATTTGGTTGTAGATAATGGTACAAGGTAGGTTCCATAGAAATCAACCTGATCATGCTGCTAAAAATATGGTTTAACCTGAGCCATGGGTGAACCACAAATCTAGTTAAGATTATTTTATAAGCTGTATATGATGTGGATAGATGGAATGGATTCGATGAACCAAGAAAATTTGATCATTCTATTTTGTTTTACTATAATTATCCACACATCATTCATAGTGATTTAGAGATTAGAGAAAAAGAATTGTGGCTCAAAAGGATTAATAAATCATTGATTTACAAGGAACACAATCGGAGATAAAGTTGAATTTTGAAATATATATGTCTGAATATCTTGTAAGAAAATTGTGTGATTTAGTAGTCTAGGATAAATTATACCAAAAAATTTCATTAGATGATTTTAAATAATTTATTCACAATTATTTATATCCTCGTACTTTACTAATTTAACAAACAATAGAATTATTATGTTTAGGGAAAGAGAGCCTCATAATGGCAGTGTATATAGATATATCAATTTATTTAGTCCACTTTACACCTGAAGTTGTTTCGAGTGAGTCCTTAAAAGAATGTATGTTTGAGTTGGGGTTGAGGACATAGATTTTATCAATGATTTTCATTATTTGTATATCATATTATATAGAAATTCCAAAAAGAAAAATGGTGGTAGAAAGTTATATCTTAGGAAATATAGTTAGAGGAATATTGTTAATGCCTATGGGAACGGGTGGGAACTATAATTTTGTGAATAAGAAATAGAGGGACTCCTATATCCTATGTGGTGTTTTGACTCATAAACAGTTTTCAGAATTAGTGAATCTTCCTTTTATTCCAATGTGTAATCCCATATGTTTTCATGGGTTTTACATAGATCACATAAGGCATGATTTTAAAGAACAATGAAGAGCTTTCCACAATTTCCATCAGATGGGACATATAATGTGTTATGGTCACAGTTCACCAATTTGGATACTCGAGAAACCCTTTATGATTCTTAGGCATCATATGCTATGACATGATGAGTTATGTAGAATACATATCAGATCTAGAATAGAGTAAGCCATGGGGATTCTAGGAACACCATGAATCATCAACATATGAAATCTCAACACGGTTATAATGACAATTGTAAAATATATAAGAAATATTATAAGAATTAGTAAAATATCATGGATAATAAATCTAGAAAATCAATGGTTAGAGGAATTATTACTTTTTATTCTATCACAATTCAAATATTTTGATACTAGTGTGTCCCATTATTTTATTACTTCTCGCATCATTTATCTTATGGGTTTTTATGTGGAGATGATTCCTTCTATTTTAAAACATCAAAATCCTCTTGGTCTAAGTGAATTTTGTGATTTGATATTCAAATAACGTTTGATAACTATCAAGGGAGATAAATTGTTTTGTTATTTCCCTAAGATTTACCTAATCTTGGTTATGGATTGGTCGATAAGGTTTAAATATCTCATTGACTTTTATTTCCATTAGGTTGGATTTTAAAATGATGATGGATTCAATAATCTATTTTGAGGATTCCAATATATAAAAGTAAGTTGAGAAAGATTTTGGCACCATTGGTTAGAACTATCTCATCCCATTTTGTTTCTTTGGCATTGGTTTATGTGGATGTGAAAGGGAAATTTAGGTTTCCAATTTGATATGATTAGTTTCCAGATGTTTTCCCTGATAATTTCATAGGGATTACACACAAAAATTAATTGGACTTTATGATTTATCACTTATAATGGAAAAATAATATATCACATCTGTATTATCATATGAAACTAATTAAATTAAGGGAATTGGATGACCAGTTGAAGCTGTTGGGAAGAAAAGAGTTCATGCGGCCCTTTATGTCTTTGTATCAATAGTTTGGTATATGAAAATGGTGGATGGAACACTTAGTCTTTTATTGGATTATTATACGATCAATAAAGATATGATAATGAATCAGTATCCTCTTCAACTCATTTGTGATCTATTTGAGAAATTAAGGGAGACCAATAGTTATCTAAAATTGACTTGCATTTGGGATATCACCAACAATGGGTTTAAAATTAGGATATTCTAATGATAGATTTCATTAGTAGATATGTCCATTATGATATGGGATTATGCCTTTTGATATTATGAATGAATTAGATATCTTTAAGGAATTGATTAATCTGTTATTAAAAAGGTATATAGATTCATTTTGGGTAGTAGTTGTGGTTAACATATTGGATTATTCTATGATAAAACATAAGAATGAGAATATTTTTCTTAGTGTTGGGTATCTTACATGATCATCGTCTATATTCGAAACATTCAATTTGAGAATGTTGGGTATAAGGGATATGATTACTATGCCATTTTATCTATGAAAAATGTGTTTATGTGGATCTCTAAAATATAAAGGTGTTGATTTATTGGAAACCTCTAAATATTTTTTTATAAACACAGTATCCTAGGCATGGTTGGTAATTACTAACAATTTTTTTGGAATTTTCATGACTAGCTCCACCAAATAAATCATTAATTAAAATATTTTTATATTACAATGGAATGATGAATGTAAAAAATATTTTAAATCTCATAAGGATCTCCTTACACCAGTACTAATCGTTATATTTCAATAATTGGGACAAGTCTCTATGTTGTATTATGACTCTTTGGGGTCTTGGTTAGGGTGTATTCTTATGAAGGGATATCATGTGGTTTCTTATAGCTTGTTATAGTAATGGCTTCCTAAAAAGATCCCCCTATAACATGATTTGGAGTTAGTGTATGTGGTTCATGCATTGAATACCATGTGTCATTATATCTTTGGTGAAAAATATTCATGTTTACGGACCACAAGAGATTGAAACAAATATTCTAAAAAAGTGATTTGAATATTAGCCAAGTGGATTTATTATGTATCTTCAAATGTTTGACTATCACATAATGTATAAACTGGGTAATGTAAACTATATGGATGATTCCTTAAATAGAGTGATATATAGTCCAATGGATTAATAGTCTTTTGATCACTGGATGCTAATGACAGTGTTAGTTGACATGCACATTGATTGGGATGACTGAGTTGGTACTGTTTTTTTTCATGTGGGTTTCTTTTTTTCCTGAATGGTTTATAAGTATAAAAAGGAATTGAAATTTATTCTGAATGTATTTCTAGGAGATCAAAACTGAATTGTGGGGATACAATTGTGGGATTAATTAAATCTGGTAATTTGGTTGTCTGGTTTAGAAATGGAATATGGTACTATTGTATTTTAAAGAAAAAAAATATTTATTATTACAACCAATCAAGATGGGATGTTTATACTTGAATAAAAAAGGTATATATGGAAATGATTGCATAATTTTTGTAGACTGAAATGAGAATAAAATTTCATGATTTTGTTTTGAGATGCCTCACATTTTATAAGGTTATGGTAGAGAACCAATGACCAGCTGGTATGCAGTAGTATTTACCACTTCCCATGTGTATATGGGTGTATATGACTCTTGGTTTTCTTATAGGTCTACCAAGAATAGTTAGGATGCAATATTAAAAAAGGTTTTAGTGAATCAACTCATCATGTTATCCAATTCCATCAATATTCTTAAATCTAATACAGTGGAATACTTTTCAAATATTTGATTCAATGAAGTGGTAAAAATTAACATTGTAGTTTTTTCAATAGTATCTAATTGAGACCCTATATTTAAATCTCTTTTTTTCAATTCCTTGTAGAGAAACCCTTGGAATCAGTTTTCCATGAGAACTATGTATTATCCTCATGTGGATAGACAATCTATGTGGGAAATCCAAATGATGGAGAACATGTATAGGGCATGTTTCATTGATATCAATTGCACATTGGAGTAGAAATATTATTATTGGGGTTCTTAAATGACAACAATTATCCGTAAATGAAACATATGTCTCTATTTGATTTATTTTATGGGATTCCCGATCATTCTCCACATTTATGGGTGGAAATATCTAATACTTCGCTAATTAGGCCCAAAATTATTTAAGAGTCATCTATGAAAATTATGTTGATTGGGTAAAGGATAGAGATAGATTATAGTCATAAAAATAGTATGTGAATCATTTTTTATGTCCATATTCTTTCATTGTAAGTGATCTGTCCTGGAGAATCTATCAAAAGCTTGGGAATTGTAAGAGGATTTTATGTAGGATAATTGTTTGAGAATTGTCAAAAGAAACCATGCAACACATTAACTAAATAGTGCAATGGTAAATAGAGTCCACTATGTGGGAACTTGATTGGTGAATGGTTTGTAAAAATCATGAGGATTTAAAGTAGAATCCATGGGATCCTACTATCATTTTTGACAATGGATAATGCTTGTTTGGCTCAAATTTTTTATAACCATTAATGCCAACCATGTGTGTAATTTCTTGGTGTAGTCTCCCATTCCTTGTTAGATCATATTTTATCTTACTATAGTGACCCATACATAACATACTTGTATATTACATAATTTTATAGGAACATTGTGAATATTACAAAAAATAAACGCCTAAGGATTGTAATAGTTTTCTATCTTTAGTAACAAGGTACTAAATATTCTAACATGGGGAAAGATCTTCAAAATAATCCTTAAATATATTCCCATTATTATTAATTCTTAAAAAAATTCATCATAACCCATAAATGGAAAAATAAGAAATTGGTGAACTCGAATGCTTTGTTAGAAAAAATAAAGGATATTTTTAAGCATTATATGAACACAATGGTATGAGAACTTTTCATAACTTTTAATGATCACACCCTATATAAAAAGATCATAATAATGGTACCAGGAATAAATATTCGAAATTAAAAATAAATGAAACATCATATAATAATAAGCATAGAATATGTGAGTATATTAAAATGCATAAGGCAAAATTTTGTGTAGATACATAATCATGTAACATCATTTCGTATAAGTCAAGTCTTGTTTCCGAAAACATATAAATGAAGTTCAGAGAGATAATACCTATTGGGAGGGACACACCAACATCCCCAGTGGAATTAATTAACTTATAATAGATTATATTTTCACATCCTCACATAGTGAATTAGTTTTCCCCATCTTACCATAGTGGAATAGGTTTTCCTATCTTCTTATAGTGGACCAAGACACATTTGTTTTCCATTTTTGATCTAAATTCCCGTGTTTCCCATTTCGGATCAATCCCATCGACTAGTATCCCATCATTATCTCTCGAGATATAAATAATTATCCAACTTGTCATATAGATTTATAAGTCTCACCAGTCACACAATAAAATCAATCATACATGTGGAACAAGACAATAAAACATGCACCATATCGTTACCCATACAAAGATATGGGTTTCATAAAAATCCAATCATAACCCAAGAAATGAAATGAGTATCATAAACACATCAAAATATCATTACCTTTGAAAAAGATATTGTTCCCATCATAATTTAATCAAAGAATACTCCTCATTTAATCAAATCATATTCCCTGAATAGAAGCATGTTTCAAAAGAATATAACCTGTAGAATACAAATGAGTTTCATAATCATCATTCCATCAAACAATAAAATTTACAAGAAATAATATGAATAGTATTCTAGGATCACATACCCAATAAATCATATAATATTATAAAATATGTGATTTTATATGGAGAATAATTCTGAACGATCACGTGGAAGATTTATTTAGGAAAATAGCCTTTTGTGGAAAATTATTTTCATACAATTATTTAAAAAATCATTTTCTTATAAATAAGTATTTACTATTTCATTTGATTTAATTCATTAAAAAAATAAAATTTCTTCTATGATTTTTTTTAAAAAAACAATCATTTTTAAAACATTTTTCTTTTAAAATTTCATTGAAAACATATAAAAGAAGCTTGAAATCATTTAAATCCATTTCATTGAAAATGTCATTTTGAAGTCATATAAGGAAGCATTGAAAATCATTTAAAAACATTTTCAACATAAAAAATTTTAATTTTTTTAAATGGATTAGAAGACATGTAAAATAATATTTATTTCATTGAAATAATTTTCATTGAAAATAAAATATTGAAAATATATAAAAAAGATTTGAAAAAAAAATAAAATCATTTTTTATACATTAAACATTTCTGAAAAAAATCATAGAAAATAAGTATATATTCAATAAATATACAGAATATTTGAAAAAATTTATTTAAAAATATAACATTGTAAAAAATCAATGGAATAATCTAAGAAATGATTGTCACGTTGGCTTGTAAGTCCCTACATGCTGAACATTTCTTTTTCACCTTAAAATATAAGAAATGTGCCTTGATAAGTAAATGAAAAGAAGATTCATTTTAAAACATATTTTTATAAGGAAAAACATAGGTAAAATTTTTCTTTAATCTTAATAGGATAATAAAAAAAATTCTGAAAACATTTTTAGAAAACAAAGTTTTGAATGAACATAGATTTATGACCAAAAGGTGAAATAAAGTAATATTTTCCTAAAAACATTTTCTTTTTTATCTTAACTACTCAAAAGTGAAATATAAATTGAACTAATACATGAATATATCTTGGATAACCATTTTATATAACAATTCATTAGTTTTCTTGACATACATATCATAATACTTCATTAACCGAAGAATAATCATAAAAAATCTTGATAAATTATGAGATTATAGTAATAAACATTTACAACATTTTTAACATTGAATAATAATCCCAATGAAAGTGTAAAATTAAATTAATATTTAAATATAATTAATTGATGGAGAGTCATGATAAAACATGTCAATAGGGATTATATACACCCCATAGAAAAATATAATATTATTACATGGAATGTATCTCAGTTACATAAAATTGACACCAAATTACTTAAACAGTTTGATAACTATTATACCATATACCCATTAAATATAGATAATAAAAGACTATATTTAAATACCAATAACAATAAATATATTAATAATATATTCCATTCTTGTGTAGTGTATACCACACATAGCAAAATAGAGGTGAAAATGCATTGTGTCTCATGTAAAATAAATGTTAGATGAGAAAACCCTTACTAGTTGAGTTAGTCTAGAATCATGATCCCAATGAAAGAATGACATTAATTAATGATTTTACTATATTAAGAAAAATTAAATTAATTATATAATATTTAATATGGATGTATATACGACACACAAAATAATCTATTGTTGAATATATCATGTATCACAGAAAAATTAAATATGAGATGAAATTCCCTTACCTTAAGTATAGACATTATTCGTACATGATCAAAACTCATGAATAATAAATATAAATTTAATATAGATCTTACACAGAACCATTATATTATATTTAATACCACGTATGTTTTTGGTTATGAATTTATATTATTTATTTTTTCACAACTCCATGTAAATGTTGCGTTATCAGAAATATAAACTCTATTTTTCATAAATATCTTGGCTTGTTACTCTTGGTCATCTTACATAGAACAGTATTGACTAATTTCTAGAAGGTAAATTATGATATAAATGTCATATATATTCATTATATATGTATTTATAATAAAATATAATATATATAAACATGAAATTAAATACACCATTCATTGATACAGTAGGGCGTACATACGCACGAACATTGTTTCCTTTTTATTGTTGTATTTTACGAAAGAAAATAAATGGTATATTAAAATATATATTATCATTGAAGTATAATTACTATTTAATGTTTTTAATTTATTGTCTCAAAACCCATCCTTTATACATTCCTTGCAGATTTAAAAAATCACATTGCTTTGAGATGGCGGCAGTCCACACGTCCTCAAAAGAAGTTATCATATTTATACAAAATGATAAGAATGATGCTATATTTTATATAATATTTACAGAAGCACAAATAAAAAGTATATATCATATATTTCATATTTATGTATATTATTCATCATAATTCCCAACCATGAGAGGATGTAAAGGAACGAACATCCAACATCTTTTCATGAGGCGGTAGTTCCAAGAAAACCAGAATGGTAAATTCGTCACCCATTAGATGGAAGTGTGTGTAATTATACATTGAACCCTTAGAATAAAAAATATAAGAATATTTTTCATGTTGTTTTTATTATATAAGAATTTAGTATGAATATTTGAGTGGGTGGAGAATGAAATTAAAACAGTGGAGATTTAGGGAGGATTTTACCTCGCATTTGGGAACCTCCTATTGGTTTTCTCAATAGGGAAACATTGGTTGGATTTTGTACCCAATGTAGTATTGTAGGAATATGTTAGCTATATTGAAGAATTATATTTTAAATTATATTTAGAGCTAATTCACATTATATTTTTTAATAAATGGGAGGGGCGAGTGCATTTTAATAGTGGAAGGGGATTGGTATTCTAGTAAATTTTGGAAAAATAAATTCCACCCACATTTCACCTATGAAATGTGCCTCCAATAACGGTCAAAATAAAATTGAAGGAAAGATAAGGTATAGTCATTTTCATCCCATATTTTTTTAGATGTTTATAGTTCATTTTTATTTTATTTTTATTTTTTAGTCCTTCACTTGAATAATTTTCCTCCTAATCACAAGAATTATTTTCAATCCCTTTCACTAATATTTTGGTCAAAAAAATAATTTGAACTTAGTATAAATTGTAAATTATTCAAATTAAATGTATTGAAACCAACTTTCCAAATTCTAGTCGTAAAAGTTTTATATATAAATTTAAATTTGATCCTATAAACAGAATAACAAAGAGAATTTTTTAAAGTAAAATAATCAAAAGATTACAATGATTATATATTCAATATCAATGTAAAATTGATTACAATGTAATAAATTGGATTAATTAATATAAAATGGATATAATTAATATTAAATATAGATTTAAAATATAATTTAACCTTATATATAAATTTTATGAAGAAGTAGTTTTGAATTAAAATTCAATATTGTTCACTATTCAACAAAAAATGAATCTTTACCTAAAAATAAAAAATATTCACAATATACTGATTTTGAAGTTTTGATTTCTGAAATTATGATTATTTGAACATATAAAGTTTTATTAGTGCAAAAAATAGGATTTAAAATAGGATATTCATTAAAAGTCGGTAAAATTATATTTAAAAAAATAAAGGTCATTATGCTTAAATTTGGGTCTGTTTATTTATTATACCAATCAGATATATTGGATGATTGTACAAAATATTAGATTTAATATATAACATATATATTTCATTAATATAATTCTTTAATTTTAATTAATATAATTTATTATTAAAACACACCTTTGTGAGCATAAAAAATTACATTTATATTCAAAGGGTTTATATTTTCATTTCAAATTAAACAGTAACCAATTAATTCATATTATATTTTTATACACCACATAAATTTCTAATTCTGTTAACACTATTTATATTATAAAATTAAATAGCTCTGTCATATCTTTTTATACTAAATAATAATTTCTTATTTAGATATTGTTGTTCCATAAAACACAGCCTTATGTGTAACACAAGCTATCAAAGGGACATGGTATTGTGTGGAATACAAGCCAAAAAGAGAGTTTTGTGTAAAAAAATCTAATCTAAGTGAATCATGTGGGATAATATTGATTTTTTTCACATAATTCAGCCAATGTTTGTTATTTTATATAAAAACTATATATTCAATGTTATGTGAAATGAAAATTATCAAAAATATTAAATTAATTTGAAAAAATATATTTCATTAAATAGCCAGGTTCTATATTGTACCACACATAAAAACATTTCTCCCTGGATATTCGTCTTGGTTATCAAATGTTTAATACTTTAATGCTATGTTAATAGAAACCCACATCATACAAATGAAAAATAAAACATCCTTTAAAAATTGAAACATGGAAGCATAATGGTTACCAAAGTAACACATAAGTATGTTTCCACAAGTAGGACATGGGTGGAAAGTGAAAACATAGACATGGAGTAGTATATAACTAAAAGGATACAATGGATATTGATATAGAACATGGTTAGAAGAATGTTTATGATCACATAGTCATAAATCTGTGATGATCTAAGGGGCCATTGGATTCTTTAGGAATGATGGTACTATGATAACATTTTTGGTTTCAAGAACATTTTTTATATGGTTAATTAAAATTCATAATAAGATATATGTAATTGATTTAATTTTATTCCATATGAACAATATAACCCTTTTTTGTGCCTTGATCAATTCCTACTTCATCTCCTACTCTACAGAATAAATGTGAGTTTTTTATTCATGGATAACTGACCTATTATAATATCAATAAATAAAATGATAAGTCATTCCAAAAATCATTTTATATCACAAAAAAGGCATAGTACAGGATATCCAATATTCATAAATCCTAATATAGGGATATAATACTTTAATCTCCAAAAAATCTGACTTTTAACATAAACATTCCTTAAATGTTTAACCACATAACACTTCAGAATGATGTGAATAAAAATATTTAAAAATAATGTCATGAAATCAACAGAACATTGATCCAATATATATAATAATATATCTCTTGGTTTACAAATAAAAAACAAGTGAATACACCCATTGTATATTTTCTTCAAACATGGTAATAACCTCAGTTACTATAAATCCTTCTGGAAAACATACATGCGTCATTATTCCAAAGAATATAAGAAATATTCCTTAAATCCAAGAGGTAGTATGATTCATTCAATATAACATAAAACACTTTTGCAAAAACTAATTTATTAATTTTATGGACATAAATACTATCCCATTTTATTTATCCAAATCATTTATATATCTATCGATGTAAATCAAAGTTTCCTTAGCAACTTGAACACATTAATGGTTACCATTAATTAATTTGAAAATATCACTATTCCATTAAATTTCTCTTCAATGTGTACATCACCAATCAATATTTCCTTTTCAACTTATAATGAAAAACTTATTTTTAAAATAAATATATATTTCATAATTCATATAGCTTAAACATTTAATTAGAAAATATATACACATCAATCTTCCAATATTATTCTTAAACCATTACACGGGGTTTCTCATCTTATTCTATAATACCCCTTGTCCATGAATATAAAGTAAGAATAATTTCCTAATTTTCCTCAATATCAATCTAATCATGATTCATAAATTTAATATAGACTATACTGTTAGAATATCCCATACCTTTCACATTCCATTTGAACACTCTTTATCTTCAGATGTGTGACCAATACTTCTACCACCTTTCTGAATCTACTCATGGGATCTCCACTTACGACATATATTTATATAATTACCAGAAAATAAAAATCTGATACATTCTATTTTAACTCGGTACCCTATAGTTCATTTTATTTACTAACACAAGAATTCATTTTCTGAGAAACACCTATAATAGTAGAAAACTGCATAATCATGAAAAAAAATATACATATATGATAATTAAATCATGTCTCCTCCTTATTTAATATATATTAATGTAGGTTTATCATAGGATATTAATATTAATAATCTATTTAAATTCTTCATTAAGGTTTATAAATAGTTTTTGAATTCAAAAACCATATCCCCCATGAGTGACAAACTAGTTGTGTAGCCCGTTGTCATGCACCATTTCCTGATTGAGACTACCTCAATATGGTTTTTTGGGGTTATTATCATTATATAAAACTGTTCCAGAGCCAAATACACTTATTTAATCCAAAAATATATTTATTTCAATGAATCCCCTCACTCTATAATTTATAAAAACTCGAGGACATTTTCCAAAACATTAAATCACCCATAGACTCATCCCTAGAGGCATCCCTAGACACAAACATAAAATATCCACAGGGATCTCACAAATGTCTTCTCTTCCCAGTCTCCAATTTTTGAGTAAAAAATTTACTTTTATAATAAATATAGTTACCCAGTGTTATCATATATCCATAATATATAACACCCTGAGAATGTTTGAAATATTTTTTTTGAATTATTTTAATATTTTTTATTTTCTAATTTCATGAAACACTGAAAATAGTTTTTTTATATAAAAAAAACGTTTTTATTAAGTTATATAGCCAACCAAGTTGATCGTGCATGGAAAAAAATAAATTTTAGCTTTCTTTACATCGAACATTGAGGATAGCCTATCCTACATGCAACAATGACTTTCCTTGATGACTTGCGTAACATAAAATGCTGAGTTTTATTATACAATAACATATTATTAAAATATTATTATTTAATATTATAAGATATAAACTAGATGTTAAATTAGTTTTTAGAAAAATTATTAACTAAATTATAAAAATATATGGTTTAAAAAAATTTTATATGAATTCATTTGTTATCAATTAATTAAAAATGAAAATATAATATCTTATTGAATATAAAGGATATATTTTAATTTTTATGCTCCCAAAGTTTTTTTTCTTACTAAATTAATCTAAATATAATTAGTGATTAATATAAATGAAATATATTTGTTATATATTAAATAAATTATTTTTTATATTCATCTAGTGGATTTGATATTCATAAGATAAGAACAAACCCAATTTTATGATTAAAACCCTATATTTTTAAAAAGGTTGTTTTACCTCCTTTTAATAGAGTTCCCATTTTAGATATTATTTTTGTAACATATATGGAGATAATATTTCAAAATAAAATTCATATATGATATAGAAACATAAAAATTAGGTTATGATGAATTTTTTCTATTTTTCTGTGTAGTTTCATTTTTAGTGAATGGTGATAAATACTGAATATTAAATAAAAAATATTTATTCGTAGGTTTTTATTTATAGGGTAAAATTATATTTAAAATTGATTTCAAAGTTTCAGTAATTAATATATTTTTCAATTAATCCAATTTATTTCCTTAGAAATAATTTCACACATCAATTGGATTTACAAACATAACAACCTTTTGAGCATTTTTACATTAAAACGCTGCATTTTTTGCCTGTTTGTAGGAATTAAATTAAATTAATTTCTGCCACATAAATAGTTGTAATTTGAAAAATAAGATTTTAAATTTGGAATCATAATAATTTATTTTTTATAACAATGTCAACTTACTTTTTGAAATAAAATATTAGTGAAAGTAATTAAAATTAATTTCAGTTATTGAATTGAAATTATGCTTAACAAGGTAATAAGCCAATAACATAAGGGAAAAATAACCTTGAAACAGAACCAAAAAATATTTTTTTCATTTATTAATCAATTAACCTTACATTATTTATTTTTTTGGGTTTTTATGAAATTTTTTAGAAACACGGGTACACCAAACTTGTTCTAAAAAATACGATGTTTGTCCTCTTCATCCCCTATAAAGGCCACCACCTATCCCCCATACCCACACCTCTAAAACCACATATTATTGTAAAAGATATTCCCCATTCACCCCCAAATACCTCAAACATACTCATTCAATCCTCTACATTGGAATAAATAAACCCATGTATTCCCTTTGGTGAAAACCAAATGGAGTTACCCAACAAATAGGTAACATCCTCCCTCATGCTCCTCTTTGTTTTTTTCATTCTCCACCCCCTGCACTCTCCTTATTAAATGATTATACAAAAATACAATATCATATATATAATTAAATTTTTTATACTGAGGGTTATACATACAATTACTCGCACTTCCATCTAATGGTAACAAACATGTTGTTTATGTGAATGGTGAACTACCGTCTCATGAAACGATGATTGTTCATTATTTCGTTACAACATTTAACTGTCAGGAATTATGATATACATGTTGTTTATATATAATTTATATGATACTTCTTATTTCATTAATATTATTTAATTATTTTCCACACATATATTTATACTTTTCATTTTGTATAAATATGATAATTTTGATTTAGGAACTCTGGACAACACCCCCACAAAGCGATGTGATTCATTCAGAATATACATGGAATGTATTAAGGATTCCATTAGTAAAATTTTAGGTTATATAATATATAATAATTGTAATTTAATAATGGTATATATATATTTATATAATTTTCTTTCTTCCTTTTAGTGTGACAATAAAACGGTAACGTTATCCTTGTGTACATAGGACCTACAGTCTTTATGAATGGTGTATTCCTTTTGATACTTATATACAATATGGATTATTATAATACAAATATACTGAATATAATAAATATCTATATCATGTTTCGCATTTTTTAAATCATGATATATTTATAAGGAAAATATATATGACAAATTAAGGCACATGTGATGAACAAAGTGAATATTACCCGAAGCAAAACTATAACAGAAAATTGATTACAAGCATGTAATGTGAAGTAAAAATAAAATAATATAAGTTATTATATATAATAATATGGTTATATTATATGTTAATAATAAAAATATATTTACGATATAGTGGGCTAGTATGAGTATGATGAGGGTTCATACACAGGTTAAGGAAATTTTTTCCCACTTATTATTTCAATGAGATACATTCGTTGTTTACCTCATATTTTATTTATTTGTTTTGTATAATAACTATAAATGTATTAGATTATTATGGTAATTATATGTATGTGAATTTAAATATCCTTTTTATGATATTTATTTCTTGGGTTATTGGTTTCAAAAGTTACCGAATTGGTAAAGTAATTTTGTCTCAATTTTCATTCATTGAGACACATGCCATGTTATGCACATATATTTTTCAATGAGGTGAATATATGACCTTTGAATTATTAAGTCATGCATATCCCAATTTTCATGATATTTGAATATTTAATTAATTATGTTTTCATAAATGGGGAACATGGATAAATGTTATAATTTTGTAATAGTTTATTGAAACGGTATCTTCTCTTCTCGAGGGTGTTTAGGATTATGATTCCTTTGATGAAATATTATGATCCATCTCTCAGGAACACTCATGAATTTTCTTCCCCTCTAGATATTCATTATATAATCATGTATTGGTGCCAGTTATTCATATTTTTTGTACATTTTATACTTATAAAAGTCTTTTTATGAAACCTCGATTTTACCCTGTCTTCGATCAGAAATATGTGTACCTTGAAACAATATTTTAAAAAAATAAATGCTTCTTAAATATTGTAATATTATTCAATGTTCTTTAAAATTACTTTCTACACATTTTCTACATTTTAAGAATTTTTTTAATGAATATTCTTATCTATTTCCATATTACTTACTTTTCTAAACATTTTACAGTGCACAATTAATATTCACAATGTACAGATTTTCCCACATTCATCACCCTCTATCCATTGGATTTTCTTGTAAACGATTACAAAGATTCTTTTTTATTTTTTTTCGTAAAATTCTATAAATTAATTGTTTTAATGTTTTTATCAATGGAAAATCTTTTCCAATATATTTTATGTTTGAAATGAATTTGAAATGATTTCAAAGCCTCTTTTATAAGTTTCATAGTATATTCTATGGAAATAGTTTTTGAAATAATTAAAAATTATTTTATATGTTTTCAAGTAAATTGATTTTCATAATTTTTAAAATATTATTTTATACCTTTTGAATGAATTTTTTTAAATGTTTTAAATTATTTTATTAGCATTCAAGGAAAATGCTTTTCAAAAGGTTTTATGATTTATTTATAAGATTTAAATGATATAAGTTTTCCAAAATGTTCTAAAATCTCTATTATAGGATTTCAATTTTATCTTCTAGAACATGGTCTTAAAAATATTTAATGTATCAAAAGGAATTTTAATAAGAAGAAATTATTTTCTCCTCAAAAAAATTTTTTAAATGTTATTTCACAATTATTTTCTATCTAAGATGACATTTGTTTATGTTACTCAATCCTTTTAAGGTAAATGACTCAATTTTCACATTTATATTCATTCTAAAAATGGTTCATGTCTATATGTAATGTTTTTATAAAACTCATTTCTCTTTCACAAGTTATCTTATTTTGAAGAAACTTCCTTTCAGGGGTTTTTCATTTGATGAGATTATTAGGAAACCATTATCTTTTCCAAATGTTATTATTTGATTCCATGTTTAAGATACACATTTAATTTCTTAGTTGATGAAAAGATTGTATACACTTTTTTGGAACATGTATGTATTATTACATTAAGATATGGGTGGGAGCTATATCTCCCTCCAACACAATCGGTAAATATTTATATCTCAATAGATAGACTAAGGTGGTCTTTGATGTTAACCTTTACTACTAAGATGGCCATTGGAGTGAAGCATGACTACCTTTATGGTATGAGGAGTAAAGTAATGCTACTAATAGGTCAATGGGTGTGAAACATGACTCGAAATATTGTGTGATTAGTGAAATCATGAAGATAACATTGTCATGGGTGTGAACCATGACAACCCTGATGGTATGGGGAGAAAACCCATGCAACTATGATGGCCTCGACATCAATTCCTTGACTACTATAGAAGTAATTTTACATGATTATGTGTATGTGACAATTCCATGTATTAAACATTTATTATGCCTTAATAAATTTTTTTTATTTATTCCATTAGGATTCATGTCTTATGAACAGAAAAGATTTATTCCATTATTCATTTTTATGACCTTTGATAAGTAGGGTATGATCTTATAATGTTATAACCACAACCTCACACTCTTATTACTGTAAGAATGGTATAGAGTAAGAGGTTTCCAACCTCTGATACCAATTGTAGGATCGAAATATAATATGAGATGCTCAATATACAAGAGGGGGGGTGAATTGTATACTTTAAAAATTCCTTTGGAACCTTTAAAGTTAGTTATGAACAACTAGAGTTTCCTTAAGAAAAGGAAAGGGCTAAGTTTAACAAAGTTAAACTAAGTAAATTCACAATACCTCTAACACCAAACTAAACTTGGAAAGAGATTCCAAAAGTAGGTTCCGGAAATATGGTTCCGGAAAGTGAAACTTAACAAAAGTTACAATATGAGATTCTACCTTAAAGCGTATAGAATCTAAACTAATCAGAGTAAGTAAGGAAGTATAAGAAAATTATACTTTCCTTAAGATACAAATTTACAGCGGAATAAAGACAAGTAGTAAAACTACTAGTAACAAGATAATAGTCTTTTAACCCAAAGAGAAGGGTATTCAACAACCTTGGATAAAGGTCCCTTGATTTATACTTTCAAGCAAGTCTGTCTTACCCACACCAGGGTAAGCCCTCGATACGAAGATCGGTGTCTCTGTCTTGCTATCCCCGCAAGCCCTCAACTTCAAGGTAGTTGGCAACCTCTGTCTTTCTCAGCAAGAAAGCCCTCGATCTTTAAGGTAGTCGGCACCTCTGTCTTTATCAGCAAGAAAGCCCTCGATCTTTAAGGTAGTCGGCACCTCTGTCTTCCTATCCCCGGAAGCCCTCGAATGTAATCACCAACATTCGGAGTCGCACGAAGCTTTGAGAGTTAATAAGAGACTATCTCTCTAGAAATCACTTCAACAGCATGTAGGCACAAAACTCAGTTGTTTTTCCAACAGCACCGAGCTCTTTCAAATGAGCTCCTATTTATAGGTAAGGTCGGCTCCTTCTCCAACGGTCATATTTTCCTTAATTTTCGGAGGGACCTGTACACGTGTCACTTAGACAATGGTTAGTTTATAACAAAATGGACGACATCGTTTTATAACAAAGTAAGTGTAACAGAATGCACGACATCGTTTTAAACTCTAACAAAAAAGGTTCGGAATAGAAACTTCGGAGTGAAAGTTCGGAGTGAGTAAATTCAGAGTGTATAAAACAATGATAATCAGATTCTGTTTAATAGGAGAATTCGGAATGAGAATTCGGAGTAGGAATTCGGAATAGGAATTCGTCATCAGAAATCGTAATGAGAATTCATCATCAGAATTCGTAATGAGAATTTATCATCAGAATTCGTAATGAGAATTCGTCATCAGAATTCGTAATAAGAATTCTTTATCAGAATTCGTAATGAGAATTCGGAATGAGATTTCTTCATTAGAATTCGTAATGAGAATTCTTAATTGGAATTCGTAATGAGAATTCGGAATGGGATTTCTTCATTAGAATTCGTAATGAGAATTCTTCTTCAGAATTCGTATCCTGAATCTGGAATAGAACTAAGTCAGAATTCATATCCGGAATTCGGAATGAAACTTCCTTATAGTTCTTGTCCAGAACCAAATCTTAAAACAGAATGCTTTTTATCAGTTTTAATGATTCCGAGAAAGTGAATCTGAATTTCATACTTAAGAAAAATATTAATGAAAATATGATAAGGATAAATTTTTCTTATAAAAGCGATTTTCCTTAAGAAAGCATTTTTCCTTATAAAAGCAATTTTCCTTAAGAAAGCATTTTCCTTACAAAAGCAATTTTCCTTAAGGATAAGGTGTTTGTGATTTTCAAAACAAGAAGGAATGGAAAAGTCATAAGGAAAATCTTATTGACTCAACAATCTCCCCCTTTTTGGAAAGCACAAACATCCTTACGAAAAAGCTATTCTAAGAAGAAAGAAACACATTAAAGCTTATCTCCCTTGGTTTAAGAATATAGATGAATACGACTAACTACCCCTTAGGCTTTGAAACTCTAAGGATCGTATTCATATTTCCGGAGTGATGTTTCTTTAAGAAAAACTCCCCCTTAAACAAACTCTTATTAGAGTTCTTTTTCCTTGGGTATTTTCCTTTCTCCCCCTTTAAAAAACTCTTATTAGATTTCCTCTTTTTCTTAAGGATCTTTTCCTTCTCCCCCTTTGTGATTTTCAAAAAGAATTTGGAGGGAATGGAAAAAAATAACAAAGTACCTGAAAAGATTAGTAACGACAGCAATAGAAACAACAAGCACAATTTTCATTATAATTGAAATGTCAGCAACAAAAAAAAAATTACAACAATAAGATCGGATTGGTCATTTTGGATCTTTCTCCTTCGACATGAGCCCCTTGAGAATTGTCTTGATCTTCTTGAGGTCTTTGTGATCTTCCTCTGCTTGCTTTTCCAGGGCAACTATTTTTGCTGACTGAGCTTCAATTATTTCTTCCTGAGCCTTCAACTTTTCTTCCTGAGCTTCCATTTTCTCTTCCTGAGACTTTATCCTTTCTAGAAAGTTGATCCGATGATCTCTTTCAAATTTCCAACTTTGATTAACAGAGTTGAGCTTTCCATTCAGATCTCTTACTTCCTGACTCCGAATGTTCTTTTCCTCTGTCAATTTCTCATCGAATGAGGCAGTCATCTCATGAAACTTCTTGTCCTCGGTTTGAAATGCATCCTTAACATTCTCCTGAAACTCATCCAGCAACCTCATCTCTTCCACATTCTTCTTCGACCAGCTAGTCATCCTTTTGCAAGATCTTTTATGGGCTTCGTAACCAATAAAGAAATTTTTGAACTGGGCTTCTATCTCAACACATTTATCCATAACCATGGATACGGAATCAGTTTTCTGATTTAGCGTATGTTGGAGCATCTGGCACCGAGAGTCAATACTGGAGAAGGTCGGAATGGTTCCCACCAACTTCTTCAAGGATTGAACAACAAAATCGTGCCCCAACGATGATGATTCTGAATCTGACAACTTGCTCGGAGAGTTTTCTTCTTCAATAAGCTCCAAATTCCTCTTAGAAGAGCTACCAGCTTCCTTCCTCATACTCTTTTCAGAACTCGGGGTATCAGTAAGAATTTGCTTTCCCTTATCTTTTTCCGGAATTGAGACCTGTTCCGGAGATCTGTTCTCACTATCAGAGACTTGAACAATTTTATCTTCCTCATCAGCAACTTCTTGAACATTGGCTTCCACGTTTCCCATCTGAGCAGCATCAAGTAAAATATGTTCTTGACAAGTAACTTCTTCTTCTCCCTTTTCTTCTTCCATTGCAGGAGTAGCAAGCTTTGAAGATTGAGCTTCAGATGTTCGGAGCGAGAGGTGTTCCGAAGGAGTTCCCTTATATTCATCTACTTGTTTGAGCACATCTCCTGTCTCACCACTTCCTTCAGCCGCTTCTTCAAACTCTTCCACTTGCTCTACTTCCTCAGTAGCAACAGCCTCTTCCGGAGTAACAAGATTTCTTCCTGGAGTCTCAGGTAGAGATTCCAGAGAAAAAGATCTCGGAACGGGAATGGTTGCTGAAACCATTTCATTAAACTTCAACAAAGCTTGCACAGCCTCAGCTTCTGACAACTTCTTCTTCAGCTTCTTTTCCTTAGCTTTCTTCTCAAGCTCATCACCAGCCTTTTCTTTCAGAGCCTTAGCCTCTGCAGGATCCAATCCGAACTGCGGATCTCCTTCCTTCCTCTTCTCCTTGTCAGCTCTCCACTTCACTGCAACCTCATCAGTATAGGTTTTCTTCTTTTTGGACTTAGGAGGTGCGGAAAGGACTTCCTTAGACTTAGGTTCCTCAGCATCGCCTACCACTTCTTTCTGCTTCCTCTTCCTTGCCGGCTTGGATGATTCCGGATCAGCCACTTTCGGAGTCACTTCTACTTGAGGAGGTAGATCAATGAACTTCCCTGACTCCTTGTTAAAATCTATATTCATTCTTTTAAGAGTTGCATCACTGAGCAACATGATCTTGCAAACTTTCGGCTTAGAACTGCAGGCAACCTTGAAGGATTTTAGGCAACGAACTATCAGCTTCGACAATATTGCCGGGTACATTACTATCTGAGCTCTCAGATTTCCCTTCTTCAAGTTCTCAATATTAAGAAGGATATGCTTCATCAGGTTGAACTTCCTTAGATTTATCAGGAAATCCAAGATGTATATCTCACTCTTTTTCAAGCTTTCCTTATCTCCTTTTCTTGGTACGATAAGCCCTTGCACCCATAACTCCAAAATCCTGAAGTTTGTAGAAAGACTTGCTATCTTCGGAGCCTTGTCATCATCCAATCCGAGAATTTCTAAGGCTTTCTCCTTGTTGAAACTACCCAAGGAGTCTGGCAGAACGTGCGAGATAAACTCAGCTTCACCCTCATAACTCAACCCTACCAAGCTTGCAGCCTTGGTGTAAGATAGCTTATATGTCTTGCCATATGATTTGAAGGGGAACTTCTCTCTATTATCTTCCTTGAAGAAAACAACTGACTCATAAAACTCGACAAGCAAGTCCGAGTAAACTTCATCTTGGTTGCCGGTTTTTGATACCGCAACATCTTCCCAGCCATTCAGCTTGATATTCTTTGATATAATAGAATCATAGTTGCTGAAGAAATTCGGATGCACTAATCGTTCTCTGTAGACTAACCACTATGAAATGGGCTTAGTTGAAGACATTTCTTGAGAAGCTAACTCTGCAGACATTCGGATTAGAAGTCTCTGAGAAGTTCGGAACAGAGAAGGCTGATGTTCGGAATGGCCTTAAATCAGAGAGTCAGAGCTTCAGCATGCAAAAGCTTGAAAACGATGTGGGACTCAAAAAAATAGGGTCCCCTTTATATAGGCAATGGGATGACGGTTCAACTTCCTCGGTTGATTAACGGTTTAGAATGATCTGAGATCTGATCTAACGGTTGAAAGCTTGAATCCGATCTTTTTGAGGTTTTATTAAAACAAAGATTTAAGAAAACTATAATCCGAAAACAAACTATAAGAAATTGCCAGCAAGTAAAATATGATTACGAAAACTTCAGTAAGGAAATCATACCTTTCGGATTAGCTTAGGAAAGTTATTCGTAATGGGAAATATAAAGACGACTACGAAAAAGTTAATACAAAAAACTAAATACGAAAAACTCAATACGAAAAAGTAAATACGAAAAACTCAATACGAAAAACTCAATACGAAAAACTCAATACGAAAAAGTAAAATATGAAAAACAAAACTTGGTACGAAAATCTGGTTATGAAAGTCCCAGTACGAAAGTTGTCCATTCCGGAAATTTTCAATACGAATACTTTCATTCCAGAAGTATTCTGTACGAAAATATCCATTCTGGAAAATGGTAGTTCCGAAAGTTCCATTCCGGAAATTTTCGTTCCGAAAAATTCGAAAACAAATTTTTAAAAAACTTTGTTAAATAAACAAACAAATGTACTCCCCCTATGAAAAGGAGTTTATTACTGTAAGGAGATTTTTCAACAGAAAGTTAATTAAGGAAGATTACCTTATGGTTATCATTCCTAACTTCTGTTTAATATATTCAAATCTATCAGAAGGCAAGGATTTTGTGAAAATATCAGCAAGTTGATCTTGCGTTCCGATAAACTGAAGAATAATATCTCCTTTAAGTGTGTGATCCCTAAGAAAGTGATGCCTAATATCTATGTGTTTTGCACGAGAGTGATGTGCAGGGTTTTTATGTAGGGCAATGGCACTTGTGTTATCACACAAAATTTGAGTTTTAGAAAAACTCAGGCCATAGTCTGTGAGTGTGTGTTGCATCCACAACACTTGTGCACAACAACTTCCAGCTGCTACATATTCAGCTTCAGCAGTGGAGAGTGCAACAGAATGTTGCTTCTTGCATGACCAAGAAACTAATGAATCTCCTAAGAAATGACAAGTTCTGGATGTACTTTTCCTATCCATTCTACATCCACCAAAGTCAGCATCAGAAAAGCTTTTTAGAACAAAATCATTTCCAGAAGTATAAAATAATCCTAGATCCATGGTTCCCTTAAGGTAGCGAAAAATTCTTTTTACTGCCTTTAAGTGAGATTCCTTAGGATTGGATTGATATCTTGCACATAAGCATACTGAAAACATTAAGTCTGGTCGACTAGCTGTTAAGTAAAGTAGACTTCCAATCATACCTCTAAAAGATGTTTGATCTACTGGTTTCCCAGCTTCATCAAGATCTAAAGAGTTTGAGGTACCAATGGGAGTACTTATACTCTTAGTGTTGTCATAACCATACTTTTTAAGAAGATCTTTAATATACTTATGTTGAGATATGTAGGTTCCTTCTGGTTTTTTGAGAAATTTGAAAACCAAGGAAAAATGTTAACTCACCCATCATACTCATTTCAAACTCAGATTTCATTAGACTAGCAAAGGAGTCAGTCAAAGATTGCTGAGTTGAACCAAATATAATGTCATCAACATAAATTTGAACAATCAAAACATTTTTCTTATCTTTCTTTATAAAAAGGGTTGGATCTGCATTTCCCTTAACATAGTTATTTTGAAGCAAAAATCCAGTGAGTCTATCATACCATGCTCGTGGGGCTTGTTTAAGGCCATACAAAGCTTTGGTAAGTCTAAAAACATGATCAGGATGTTTTGTATCTTCAAATCCAGGAGGTTGTTCAACAAAAACTTCCTCTTGAACATAACCGTTAAGAAAATCACATTTCACATCCATTTGAAATAGTTTGAAATTAAAGAATGCTGCAAAGGCAAGTAGAATACGGATAGATTCAAGTCTAGCTACTGGAGCATAGGTTTCTTCATAGTCTATTCCTTCTTGCTGATTATAGCCTTTAGCAACAAGTCTAGCCTTATTTCTAACAATGACTCCATTTTCATCACATTTATTTCTGAAGACCCACTTTACTCCAATAACAGAAGTTTCCTTAGGTCTCTCAACCAAGGTCCAGACTTTATTCCTTTCGAATTCATTTAGTTCATCTTGCATTGCTTTGATCCAATCATCATCACCTAATGCTTCATCAGTGCTTTTAGGTTCTAATTGGGAAAGAAATGCTAGATGTTCTACTTCATTTCTTAAGGAACTTCTGGTCCTTACAGGTTGATTTACATCACCAATGATACTATCACTGGGATGATTCTTAAGAAACATCTGATTTGGGTTTTGTAAAACCTGTTCATCAACATAGGGTAGAAAGTCTTCTGGGGTAAATGTTTCAGAAGTATCTTCTTGAACAATTTCCTTATCAGAAGGTTCTTCTATCAAAGGTTGATAATCAGTTTTTGAAAACACATCCGAAGATGTAGGTTGGGAGGTTTTAAAAACAAAAGGGTCTGATTCATCAAATTTTACATGTACTGTTTCCTCAACAGTGCAAGTATTTTTATTAAAAACTCTATAAGCCTTAGAGGTTGTGGAATATCCTAAGAAAATTCCTTCATCTGATTTTGGTGCGAATTTATGTAAGTTATCTTTAGTATTCAAGATGAATACTTTGCAGCCAAAAACCTTGAAGTAGGAAAGTCTAGGTTTTCTACCATTCCATAACTCATAAGGAGTTTTATTAAGAAAAGGTCTAATCAAAACTCGATTTATAGTATAACAAGCAGTACTTACAGCTTCAGCCCAGAAATGTCTAGCAATAGAATATTCACTCAACATGGTTCTAGTTATTTCTTGAAGAATTCTATTTCTTCTTTCAACTACACCATTCTGTTGAGGAGTTCTAGGTGCTGAAAAGTTGTGAGTAATACCTTTCTTACTACAAAAAGTTTCAAAATCTGAATTTTGAAATTCTCCTCCATGATCACTATGAATAGTTTTCAATGGAAGGTTTTTCTTATTTTTAATTTGAGCTCTAAAACTTTTGAAATAGGAAAAAGCTTCAGATTTCCTTGCTAGAAAATAGACCCAAGTAAATCTAGTGTAATCATCAACTAGAACAAACACATAGTATTTGCCTCCAATGCTTCCAGTTTGTGTTGGACCAAAAAGATCCATATGCACCAACTGTAATGCATCGGTTGTTGAGACTTCACCGATTGACTTAAAACTAGATTTATGTTGCTTGCCATACTGACAAGGATCACAAACTTTAGAAGAATCAAATCTAAGCTCCGGTAGATCCTTAACAAGTTTATTCTTAGAGAGTTTACATAGGTTTCTAAGATTACAGTGTCCTAATCTTCTATGCCATAACCAAGAGTGATCTTCCATTGCACTTAGGCAAGGTAAATCTTGGCTTCTTAGGTCTTCAAAGTTTAAGGTGTAAACATTCTCTTGCCTATTGGCTGAGAGAATAAACTCTTCCTTGGAATTGTGAACTAAGCATTTATCATTCCTAAAATTCACAAGGTAACCTTCATCACATAACTGACTTATGCTAATGAGGTTGTGCTTAAGACCTTTAACAAAAAGAACATTTGAAATCAAAGTTTTACCTAAAAGAACTATATTACCAATACCAACAATCTCTCCCTTAGCATTGTCTCCGAAAGTTACCTTTCCTCCTTTCGTTTTGATAATCTTTTCAAAAAAACTTTTGTTACCAGTCATATGCCGGGAACATCCACTATCCATGTACCAAATATTGTTGCTGGAACTTTCTTTATTTTCCTGAAATTAAGAACAAAGTTAGACTTTCGGAATCCAAACTTGTTTGGATCCGAGACATCCAGACAATAAAATTTTTGGTACCCACATTTTCTTAGAAAAATAAGCTTTATGAAAACCTAAGGATTGGGTTTTGTTTAAGGAACAATTTTTGCCCAGTGACCACCACATTGACACTTAGTACAAAATGGGGCACTTTGAGGAACAAAATAATTGTTGTTGAAAACAGGTTTTGCATGGGTATAACCAAATCCGGATTTATTTCTTAAAGATCGTATTTGAGAATACATCTTATCAAAATTTTCCTTACCATGGGTAAAGTTTGATAAACACTTCTTTAAGGAAAAAATTTCGGACTTGAGTTTTACAACCAAGTTTTTATCCTCAAAATCATTAGTTTTAAAACTAGAGTTAAGCTCGAAAACACTTTTATTAGAAATTACTTTTTCTAACTCTTTAGAAACTTTATTCTTCTCAGAACTTACTTCCTCAAGATTTTTTGAAATATTTTCAAAATCAGCATTTTTCTTATCAAGATCTTTAGAAAGATCTGATATCTCTTTAGTAAGAATAGAATTCCTAGAATTTTCCTTATCAAGTTTCTTGTTGAGTTTGGAATTCTCAATCTCAAGAAGTTCAGCAAACCTAGAGACTTCTTCAAAAGTAGGTAAAGTATTTTCCTCATCAGAAGATGATTCTTCATCAGAAGAGTTATAATACTTACTATCATTAGAATTTAAGGAAACATTAGTCAATGATTCAGCATTTCGTACCTTAGCCATAAGACAATGATTTTCAATAGGTAATCTGGCTATAAGACCAAGATTCTTCTGTCCTGAAGATTCATATTCAAGAGATTCATCTGAAGAGTCACCACCACTGGCACTCCAGGTATCATTAGCTTTCAAAACTTTCTTAGCTTTAGCTTTGTAATACTTCTTCCTGTTTCTGTCTGAATGCCTTTCCTTCCTTTCTTTCTTTCTGAGCATAGGGCAATCTGGTCTAATATGTCCAGCTCTTTTACATTCATAACAAGTAACTTCTCCATCTTTCTTATCTTTCCTATCCTTCTTCTTATACTTGGATTGAAAGTTTCTCTGTCCAGCTATCTTGTTCATCCTTCGAGCAATATTGGCTAATTCATTTTCTGAAACTTCACTCTCACTAGATTCGGATTGGAAAATAACTTTCTTCGATTTGGATCTGGTTACTCTCTCAGGAGTCTTAGCTTTCATCTGATTTGAAGTTGTAGTAAAAGCAACAGTACCATTTCCATTCTTCTTCTTGATGTTGTCAGCATCTCTCTTCATTCTGGTCTCATGTTGTAGAAGAGTTCCAAATAATTCATCAAGACTAATTTGAGTAACCTTCCTGTTCTCATCTATAGCTGTTCTCTTGGATTCCCACTCATTGGGCATAATATCGATTATCTTGTCCACAAGAGCTTCATCATCTAAACCTTTCTCTCCCATAGATTGTAGACTGTTGACGATAGTCATAAACCTCTGTTGAACTTTACAAATAGGTTCTCCATAAGGAAAATTGAAGCCATGATATTCAGCTCTAAGCATAGCTCTTCTTGTCTCAATCACCTTAGAAGTCCCAAAGTGTGTAACCTCTAACTTCTTCCATATACAGTTAGCTGCTTCAAAAGAAGAAATTTGGCTATATATATTTCTAGTCATTGAACATAATAAAGTATTGCGTACCTTGTAGTTGAGTTGATATTCTTGCTTCTCCTGGTTAGTAAAGGTTCTGACTTCCTTGTCAGGAATTTTATAATCACCAGTAAGCATGACAAAGTTATCTACCCCAGTATTGATAACAAAAGTCTTCATACGATCTCTCCAGTATTCATAATCATTACCATCAAAGATAGGTGGCCTTGTAGGATTCAGATTGTCAATATATCCAACATTAATTCCTGCCATACTTGAAAATAACTTGGATACAAACTTGTTAGTAGCTTAGAATCGCAATCACAAAGTTCGGAATGGGAAAAGTTTGGAATGGAAAATCCGGAAAGACAAAGTTCGGAATAGAAAATTGAGCAAGAAAAATTTGTATGTGTGTACAAGTATTTCAGTAACCAAGTCTCTGATACCAAATGTAAGAATGGTATAGAGTAAGAGGTTTCCAACCTCTGATACCAATTGTAGGATCGAAATATAATATGAGATGCTCAATATACAAGAGGGGGGGTGAATTGTATACTTTAAAAATTCCTTTGGAACCTTTAAAGTTAGTTATGAACAACTAGAGTTTCCTTAAGAAAAGGAAAGGGCTAAGTTTAACAAAGTTAAACTAAGTAAATTCACAATACCTCTAACACCAAACTAAACTTGGAAAGAGATTCCAAAAGTAGGTTCCGGAAATATGGTTCCGGAAAGTGAAACTTAACAAAAGTTACAATATGAGATTCTACCTTAAAGCGTATAGAATCTAAACTAATCAGAGTAAGTAAGGAAGTATAAGAAAATTATACTTTCCTTAAGATACAAATTTACAGCGGAATAAAGACAAGTAGTAAAACTACTAGTAACAAGATAATAGTCTTTTAACCCAAAGAGAAGGGTATTCAACAACCTTGGATAAATGTCCCTTGATTTATACTTTCAAGCAAGTCTGTCTTACCCACACCAGGGTAAGCCCTCGATACGAAGATCGGTGTCTCTGTCTTGCTATCCCCGCAAGCCCTCAACTTCAAGGTAGTTGGCAACCTCTGTCTTTCTCAGCAAGAAAGCCCTCGATCTTTAAGGTAGTCGGCACCTCTGTCTTTCTCAGCAAGAAAGCCCTCGATCTTTAAGGTAGTCGGCACCTCTGTCTTCCTATCCCCGGAAGCCCTCGAATGTAATCACCAACATTCGGAGTCGCACGAAGCTTTGAGAGTTAATAAGAGACTCTCTCTCTAGAAATCACTTCAACAGCATGTAGGCACAAAACTCAGTTGTTTTTCCAACAGCACCGAGCTCTTTCAAATGAGCTCCTATTTATAGGTAAGGTCGGCTCCTTCTCCAACGGTCATATTTTCCTTAAAGTTCGGAGGGACCTGTACACGTGTCACTTAGACAATGGTTAGTTTATAACAAAATGGACGACATCGTTTTATAACAAAGTAAGTGTAACAGAATGCACGACATCGTTTTAAACTCTAACAAAAAAGGTTCGGAATAGAAACTTCGGAGTGAAAGTTCGGAGTGAGTAAATTCAGAGTGTATAAAACAATGATAATCAGATTCTGTTTAATAGGAGAATTCGGAATGATAATTCGGAGTAGGAATTCGGAATAGGAATTCGTCATCAGAAATCGTAATGAGAATTCATCATCAGAATTCGTAATGAGAATTTATCATCAGAATTCGTAATGAGAATTCGTCATTAGAATTCGTAATAAGAATTCTTTATCATAATTCGTAATGAGAATTCGGAATGAGATTTCTTCATTAGAATTCGTAATGAGAATTCTTAATTGGAATTCGTAATGAGAATTCGGAATGGGATTTCTTCATTAGAATTCGTAATGAGAATTCTTCTTCAGAATTCGTATCCTGAATCTGGAATAGAACTAAGTCAGAATTCATATCCGGAATTCGGAATGAAACTTCCTTATAGTTCTTGTCCAGAACCAAATCTTAAAACAGAATTCTTTTTATCAGTTTTAATGATTCCGAGAAAGTGAATCCGAATTTCATACTTAAGAAAAATATTAATGAAAATATGATAAGGATAAATTTTTCTTATAAAAGCGATTTTCCTTAAGAAAGCATTTTTCCTTATAAAAGCAATTTTCCTTAAGAAAGCATTTTCCTTACAAAAGCAATTTTCCTTAAGGATAAGGTGTTTGTGATTTTCAAAACAAGAAGGAATGGAAAAGTCATAAGGAAAACCTTATTGACTCAACAATTACCATGTTTAAGCTTAAATGTATCCCTTTTCTACACTTTCTGAGCATATGATCTCACAACTTTTTATGTACTCATCCCCATGTTATGGAGATATTAATTAAGAGAGATTTTCCTAAGAAGGGTTCTAGTCATGATGAATATTGTTGGAGATAATGTAACTTGTTTATGTACTAGTTTTTATGTTTCCATTTTTTCAAAGGCACTAAATTAATTTGGTCACTGGCCATATGTTTCTATAATGTTTTATTTGTTCATCAAAATTAATTTAATGTATATGTTTGTAAAGAGAGGGTCTCGGTATTTGGTATTAGAAAAATGATTTAGTTAAAAATTGGAATATAATTTGAGAAATAATTTGTAAGATACCAAGGTATATGTCTATGGATCTTTCTACATGTGTCTTAATGTTATACTATAAATAAGATTTAATGTTATGGAAAAAGAACAAGAATTTTGGTAAATGATATAATGAGTGGTTTCCTTGAAATACATATTTTTCTGGATATTAAAAGTGGATGTGTATCAGGCATAGATGTACCAAAGAGTAACCACTCAAACAAGGTGTGTCATTCCAGCCTTGGTGTAACCCGGTACATTAAAATTGGTCTTTCTATATTCCTTGTTTGAATCTCCCAGGGAATATTCTTTGTGAATTCAAAAACATATCCCAAACCATTATAAAATATTTTAATTGATGTTGGATATGAATAACCTAGGATAAACCGGTGGAGTCATATTTTAAGGATGGTGTTCTAATTTAGTCATCTTGTATGTAATTATTTTTCCTGATTTTGTGTATTTCGACTATGATATGTAAATCTCACACGATGATTTATAGTATTAGTGAATTGTGAGAAATAGAAGGAATTTGGTTAATGATGAATGTGATTGAAAATTTGTTGATGATCATCAAATGGGATGATCACTGGAGTGATGGATGTTGTGATCATTCCAAACAAGTTTTCAAGGAACATAATTTACAACATGAACTAAAACAATCTCATAGACTCTCCATGGATGAGAATGAATGAGATCACCAAGAGTTCAAGAAATGTATATCAGGGAGGAAATAAGACTCAGTTTCCTTTGTTCCAATAATTTGGAAAGAATCACCCATGTGAATGTCTTAGAGGAACAAAAACAGGTTTTGCTATGAAAAAAAAGACACAAAGCATGTAAATACAATATAAAAATGATGGGTTGGATTAAAAAAATGTTTGGGAATATTATCCTCCCTATGGAATCATCAACAGTAAAATTATTTAAGTGTGGAATGAATATTCATTATTTAAATCTATGTCCTAAGTTAAAATCTCCCAAAGTGAATCAGAAAGGTTGTAAGAGTAATTGTAATATTTCTAATGATGATGTGACTACATATGAAATGTGAATGGAAATAGTTATTATGTAATAGGATGAGTTATACTTCTTATGGATTTTGGATTTAGTAAAATGATTGGTGTTTTTAGATATTTGGATTCGTGAATTATGTTATATGAATACTGAATATTCATGGATTTTCTAGATTCAATTTCTTCATATGGATTTATAAGATTTTGTTGACTGTTTCAGATGGACAAGAAGAGTGATTTAATGACGAGGTGATATTTTGAAAAAGGACGATAACCCTTAATTTGTTCAAGATATATGAGAAATGGTGTTTATATTGGATAGATAGATTATTTTTGGATAATGTAAATTGGATAGTATCAGTGAGCATATAACCAATTAAGGATTTGTTGAAAAAGTGGACAATGTCATCAAAGATGATGTTTATAACATCTTCGATTTACACAATATATCCAATAATATTTTTAATAAAAATAATGCATGTTTTACAAAATGATTTATTGTAATTTAGGTTGTTACCATGTTTAAATGGAATATACGATGAGTTTTTTCACAAGATTGGAATGTGACAATGAATATCAACATTTTGATATATGGGGATCAATGTTGAGGTGATTTCATGACATTATTTCTAAATAAATTGATTTTTATCTTTCAAAAATTTTATAAGGATAACCATTTATGGAATTCTTAAGTTAAACTTCAGAATAAGTTAATATGATTAATGTGTATTCTAACCATATGAGGACTTGTGAATATTAGATAACATAATATATCAAATTTGGGTTGATTATAAATGATGGAAAATGTGAAGGTAGATCATAGATCTCATGACTATTAGAACATTAGGAATTAAAAATTAACCTTCCTTTTTGTAGAAAAGGGTTATGTAGATCAATGAACAACCATGGGTTAGGTTTTCCTGAAATCCTTAAAGTATATCATTTCCTGAAAATTCCACAGCATTATGAAAATGATCAAGAAATAAATTTTCATCCTAATTCATGAATTTTTGTCAAACTGATAGCCTTTTAAATCATCATATATTTATGACTATGAGGCCCTAAACTTTTAATTTATCATTTACTTGTGCGTGATTGATGACCTCAATCACTTATTTTAAATATTTATGATTTTACTTCATGTCAAATCATCACTCCTAGCCAGTGTTCTCTTATGTACAATCCTAGTTTTGATTTACATTGTGCACCCATTATGGTTTAGACCTTCCCTATTTAGAGGATGTTTTAGTAATCATTTTCACGATGTGGGTTTCTATGAATGGAGATTTCAAGTATTAAACCATTGATAACCAAAATGAATTTCAAGGAAAAAATTCATTTTTAGTGGGGTAGAATGTAAAAACTATTATTTTTTTATTTTTTTTGAATTAATTTAATCTTTTTTATTTTTTTTCATTTAACACAATAATAAAAATGTTTTTTTTACACTAAAACACAATGATTTGATTGCTTTATATGTAAAATCATGTTGGCCATGTACTACATGCAACATAAATTCTAGCTTTCTCTACATGGAACACTGAGCTTATCTTTCATTACATGCAACAATGACTTTCCGTTATGGCTTCTGTAACACGCAAGACCAATTTTTATCAAATAATAATATATTATTAAAATAAAACTAATTAATTTAGTAAGATATAACCTAGCCATTAAAATTGATCTTATATTTAGTGTCAATTAACATTTAAAAACATATGGTTTTCAAAATTATAAGACGAATTAAAATGTAAAAAATTAATTAGAAATGAAAATATATTAATCAATTGTATATAAAGGATATATTTTTATTTATAAACACCCAAATTTGGGTTGAGTTATTAAATTTATTTAATTACAATTAGTGAGTCTTATAAATGTAATATATATGATATATAT
The DNA here is from genome assembly GCA_963277665.1 of Viscum album. Taxonomy (NCBI): domain Eukaryota; kingdom Viridiplantae; phylum Streptophyta; class Magnoliopsida; order Santalales; family Viscaceae; genus Viscum; species Viscum album. The sequence goes on along the minus strand of OY728120.1, from coordinate 1,871,491,275 downwards.
TCAATAAAATATTTTTGATATTGATCTAATATATTTCATAGACACAAGATAGGAACAAACACAAATTTATTCTTAAAATCCTATTTTTTTTATAAAGGTAGTTTTTCCACAATTTAATGAAAACCCCATTTTTAATACAATATTTAGAAAAAAAATATATTTAATATGTCAAAATAAAAACAATATTTTAAATAGAAACATAAAATTTTGGGTTGGTGTAATTTTTAGTATTTTTCTATGAAGTTTCATTTTTAATTAATATAGAAAAAATATAGAATTTTAATTCAAAAATAATTTTTGATTTAATTTATTTATATGGTTAAATTATATTTTAAATTTTTTGAAAAGTTTATGTAGATCTTATTTTTATCAATAAATCAAATATATAAGTCATTAGAAATTATTTCACATTGATATTGGATATAAAAAATTATCCATCTTTGGATCATTATTACATTAAAAACCAATATTAGCATCCCATCTATAGGATTAAATTTATGTTAATTTATTCCAATTATGTGTTTGCAATTTAGAAAAATGAATTCCATATTTTCAATCGAAATAAATTTAATTTATAATAAGTTTATCTTGGTTTTTGAAATAAAATATCGAATGAAATTAAAATTACTAGAAATTATTATAGTGATATTTAGCTTAACAATGGAATAAACATTAAAATAATGGCACAAATTTTTTATCCACAGTTGAAACATCCATTTTCAATATGTTTTTCGAATATGATCCATCCATTATTGAGTTTTTTGGTATTGGATAACTACTTTTAGGTAAAAATGTCGGTACACATAACTTGTTTTGAAACATTTCATGGGAGTCCTTTTCCACCCCCATCAAAAGGAAACCACCTCTCATCATTGCTCACACATCTAAAACCACATTGGTTTGGCCATGATCTTCCTAAACCACCTCCCAACACCCCTAACACACTCTTTTAACTCTCCCTTTATTCAGAAATAAATCTATATAACCCCTTTGGTGGAAAAAAATAGACTAATAGAAGATGTGTCACGACTTATTCTAGAGGGACCCAAGCTGTAACTACCCAAAGCCCGCCTACAATATGCCAGGGGCTTGTGACTATCTCCGAGTACAAATATAACAAAAATTAGAAACATTAGCCTAATGTACCTATACACATGTACATATCTCCAAGCCACAAATGATGAAATGTAAAAAAGACACTAAGTAAACAAGGAATGAAAACCACTATATCCCATGACCACAGTACAACTGGGAAAGTACTTGAATGTAAACTAAACCCAAAAAATCCCAACACAGAGTCTATAACAAAAATTCCCAACTATAAAAAAGGTATTGGGATTTTTTCTTGGATTGTAGGAACACACCTCATCTGTATGGCCTCGTTGAGCACCACCTAGTCCGGGTCTTCCTAGGACTCCATTAATGGGTCTTTCAACAACAAATGACACAAAAACTATGGGAGAACTCTATGTAGGTGTCATTATAATAATACATTGTAACATACCCTGAACCCAAAAAGTAATAACACCAATAAATACCGCAATGTAATGAATAGTCATCTCTATATAGGTATATGTCTACAAACCATATAACAACAATATCTAGATATACACAAAAGAGACACCATGCCATCGGGTGGTCATAACCAACTATAAGCAACATGAATCAACCCAAAGCATGCTCATTCTAGGAGAACTCACTCCTCGATCCATGATATCATCAGATACACTCATGAAGTTTTCAAGCTCATTTAGTCCCTGCCTAGATGAGAACATATTGGTCAATAAATATTATGATACCCAGAGAAGGGATCCTACCCAATCACGTTGTGGAATACCAATAATGAAATTTGGATAAATTAATATCATAGGGTATCATTCCCATATTCATATGTGAATACCACTAACCCTTCTAATGTAGCATGCTAGATAGAGTACCAACATACTACTCTTGAAGGTTACGACGATTCTACAAAACTAATCTAAGGGTGATAGAGGATCCTGATCCAATCCCATGGAGGAAAACGATAACTCTATCTAGGACTTGGCCTATAGAGGAGACTATAATAAAGTAATTTTGATGTAATTTATTGTAGATCCCTTGAGGAAAGGACCAAGGTAAATCTCTCAACATATACTGGTCAAAACTAGGGTAATGAAGAGTCTTAAGCACTCTCAATTGGAGTACATGTTGTGTCTTCTTATGTCTGACACTACCCATGTCGGGGTTTAGAAAAATGTTGACGAACACATGAGGACCGTCATTGGTTTGAAAGGATAAAATGTAATTATATTGATAGGTCTCTCCGAAAGGTCTTGTATTTCCATTCTGATCACAACATTGTGATCCTTAACAAAAAATTCTGAAAATAGACTATTCATGTACCCCAAATGGACACCAGCTAAAGAAATCCAATTTCACCACGTAACACATGAATGGTGCTTCATAGGTACAATACATGAATCGAAATAAGGATCCCAACATTGCTCTTGAAATGTAAGCATCAATGCCTAGGTCATGATGTCATAGATAGTTTTTCAATCTAACATAGTATGTAAGAGATATGTCGGATACAAGATGTCGTAAAAATAATAATAATAATATTATATTATTATTAATGGTGTCCTTCATGGAACCAATCCATGGAGAAAAATTTAAATATTGATCATTGGTCCTTAATTGACCATATTAATTCCACGATCACATTGCTACTAACGTGTCTCCAATAAGACGTCGTATGAATAAGTTACGACAAAGTTGTTGTTTAATAATAAAAATAATATTATTATTTCATTTATTCTTATTATTATATAACCATAAGAGTTTGAATTTAGTTTCTCTCATGATGGAGTGTGACCAGTAGGCAGCCCACCTCCCTCTCTCATATTCCCTCTCTCCTCATTAATAAATCGTCAACTATCATTATTAATAAAACAATCACACAACTTCAACATTAAATTTAACTTCATCTATGCATCATCCCGAGAAAATTTTCACCACAACCATGATGGAACAAACCGATTATACACAATTCCTCCTCCTACCTAATGGTGGGGAAAATTTATTATTTTTAACAAATAATAAATACTCCATATTATTATTATTATAAATCTTAATAAAACCCTATATTATTATTAATAAAAATTTTAATAAATACCACATGTTAATACAATTAAAAATTATAATAACATGAACTACTCTCCATGTATGATAAAAAATAATCTTCTTGTCATTCTTCACCAGAAAACCACCCACATCAATTCGTAGAAACCTCATGTCCCTGTAGGATCGAAATATTAATGTAGGTGCTTAATTACAAGAGGGGGTGAATTGTAAGTTTAAAAACATTCATTTTTAACCTTAAGGAAAAATATATTTAACATGGGTAAACAAGGTAAATTCAAAAGACCACTTTTAGGTCTACAGACATGCTAGGATCAAGAAATATGGTTTCGAAAATGAAACTTAAGGAAGGTTTACAAGAAAATGATTCTACCTTAAAGTGTATATAATCTAACTTATTAGAGTATAAAAAAGAACAATAATATATATGAAGGTTGTAATTTCTTCCTTTATCAAAATACATCAGAAATAAACTTGAATCCAAACAAGTAACACATGAGAAATCTTTTAACCCAAATAGTAGAGTATCCAAAAACCATGGATAATGGTCCCTTGATTTATAATTTAAAAAATGTATGTCTTACCCACACCAGGGTAAACCCTCGATAGGAATATCAAAATCGTTCTTGTTATCCCAACAATCCCTAGAAATTTAATCTATTCGGAACCTCTGTCTTCCTATCCACAAAACTCCTCAAACATTAATTTTGTCGGCACATCTATCTTTATATCCTTAGAAGTCCTCGATTGTACACAGCAACAATCAGAGTCACATGAAGCAAGCTGCAAAATATGTTCAGTATGCACAAGGAATGATAGTCTCTCTCTCTAAAAATCAATTCAGTATCATGTAATCTATAGAGTGATCAATAGGTCTCAGTTATTGAGCTCTTTCAAATGTGTTCTTATTTATTGGCATTTCTCCAACGGTCAGCTCCCCTTCAACAATCATATTTTTCCTTGAATTTTTGAGGGACATGTACATGTGTCACTCGATCATAGGTTAATTATAAATAGAATGTATGACATTGTTTCCTAATTATATACAAGTGTAAGTATTATAAGGTTACTTAAACATGTCAATTTTTTGGAGTCTATGAAAAAATAAAAGTTTGGAGTCTAAGGAAATAAGATTTTAGAGATTATAAATCAAGGAAATTCAGATTCGGTTTTCCATAGAATTCAGATCCTAAATTCTATAGACATCATAATATGAATTCTGATGAATTTGGAGTTAGAATTATATGAATTCTGAGTCTGAATTCTGAGGAATTGTGAGTCTGGATTTCAAAGAATTTGGAGACCGAATTTCAGGGAATTCAAAGTCCAAGTTTCAAAAAATTCAGAATCAGTTTTTCAATGAATTTGGAGTCTAAATTTCAAAGAATTATAACTCTGAATTTTATAGAATTTAGAGTCTGAAATTCAGAGAATTTGGAGTCTTAATTTCATTGAGTTCGGAGTTCGAATATCATAGAATTAAAATTCTGAATTTCAGGGAATTCAGAGTCTGAATTTCTGACAATTCAAAGTTAGAATTTTAGAGAATTTGGAGTCAAAAATTCAGAGAATTTAGAGTCTGAATTTCAGAGAATTCAGAGTATGAAAACAGAATTCATTATAACCAAGGATTTATAGTATTCTGTGTTTTTAGATATGAAACTGATTTTTTTACTTTAGGAATAAAAGAGTTAAATTTAGAGACACTATAAAATGAACTTTGAAAGCATAAGTAAGGATAAATTTTGCATGAGGAAGGAAATTTTTTTTATTAAGATAAATCATATGGAAAATATAATTTTCCTTAAGATATATTTTTGTGATTTTGCAGACATAGAGGAATGGAAAATTAATAAGGAAACCTTATTGACTCAACAATCTCCCCCTTTTTGGAAAGCACAAACATCCTTATGAAAAAGAATATAAGGACTTGGAGTTTTTTTCCCATGAACATAGATGAATACTTATCTCTCTTTACATATAAATGATAGTGAATATGAATAACCCACCCCCTAGCTTTTGAAATCCCTAAGTACCATATTATTGATTTCATTAATGAGATTTTACATTTTCTTGCATATGAACATCTTCTTGGATAAGAACTTCCCCTTTGATGATCATCCCCTTACATAGGGAAATCACTTCTTTACATTGAAATCTATTTACCATTCCTTTCTCCCCCTATTTGATTTTTATAAAGGAATAAATAGAATGGAATAAAAATATGGTATGTAAAAAATTACAAATAAACAACTAAATATATGAAGAACAACCAAAATTACATTATGAATGAAAAAATTTGTACAAAGAAGAAAAATGCAACAAAAGATCGAAATAGGTTAAAATAATCCTTCTTTCTCCTTCAACATTAACTTCTTTACAATGGTGTTAATCTTCTTTATATCTTTGTGATCTTCTTCTACATGCTTGAGCAGCTGATCCTGATCATCATTTATCTTCTCTAAGGATTTTATCTTTTCTTACTAAGCCTTAAAAACATCTTTTTTCTTAACATGATTTTCGTCAATCTCAATTTCGAGATCCCTTACTCAATTCCAATTCATATCCACTGAATTAATATTCCCATTCAAGTCCTTGACTTCTTACTTCTAGGTTGTTTGTTGAAGATTTTGCTTTTCCTCAGAACACATAGTAAGATCATTAATCTTTCCATCTTCGGTGTCAAAAGCATCTTTCACAGTATCTTTAACATCCTCAAAGGTTCTCAAATATTTTATTGTCTTCCTTGACCATCTTGTAATATTTTTTCATGATATTTTATGAGCTTCATATTCAATAAATAATGGATTAATATCTATCTCAAGCTATACAAAATTATCCATAAACATGGTGACTGAATCTGCCTTCTGATTAAACAAGTGTTGAAGCATCTGGAACCTCGAGTCTATACTCATAATAAAGGGAATTCTATCAACCAACTTCCTCAATGATTGTACCAAAAAATCATGCCCATGAGAGGATGATTCTGAATCATAGTGTTTGATGGTGAGGATTATTTTTCTATCTCTTCAGCTTTCCTCTTTGATAAAGCACTAACATCTTTCTTTTTCACTAAGTATTTACTAGGTGTATCGACCAAAACTTGTTTTCCCTAATTATCCCTCAGAATGATCTCTTCTGCATTGAGTGATTCATGTTCACTATAAGATAACTTAAATATATTATCTACCTCAAGGTTTTCTTTCTCAGAACATTCCACAATATCCTCTTGCTGAAGGATGTAATGGTTACATCTTTCTTCATCAGATAGCTTATTCCCTTCTTCCAGACATTTCTATTCTTTTCCTAGAGTAGAAAATTTTTATGATATGGCTTCAGATGTTCAGATTGATAGTTTCTCATAAGGACTCTCATTCTCATTATTGTCCGCTACTTTCCTTATCATCCCTTCTATATCACCACATCATTCGTCTTCTTCATCTTCTTCTACTTCTTCTTCTTATTCCTCCACTGGTTGTGGCTCCGGAATCACTATCTCCTTTCCCAGAGTCATAGGAAGTGATTCTTCTAAAAACAACTCTAGAGCCTTGTTTTATCCAGAGCCTTTCTTAGCAGCCATAAGAAGATATTGAATGATTTCATCCTCTGACATCTTCTTCATCTCCTTCTTCTCTTTCTCTTGCTTCTCAAGATCATCAACAACCTTTATCTTAAAGGCTTTTTCCTCATTAGGGTCCAAGGCAAAAGTAGGCTCCCCTTCCTACCTATTCTTCTTTTCCTCTCTCCACTTATCCACTTCTTCATCATGGAATGTCTACTGCTTCTTTGGTTTTGGGGGTGCTGATTAATATTCCTTAGTCATAGGGATTTTGTCTTTCTCTTCTGGTTCCTTTTCCTTTATCTTCCTTTGAACTTTTTTGGAAGTCTTAGCCACATCCCATTTCATTGATAAAGCTTATATTTCTGATTGATACAAATATTAAACATCATCATTTTTAAAATAGAATCTATCCTTCATCCTTCCCATGGTATCATCACTAAGTAGTATAACCTTGCAATTTCATGTCTTAGAACTACAAGGTATTTTGAAAAATTCAAGGAAATGAACCATAACTTTGGAGAGAATGGCCAAATACATGATAATTTGAGACTTCAAATCTCCATTCATGATATTCTCAACTGTAACCATGATTTACCTGACCATGTTTATCTTCGTAAGGTTCACTATAAAATCCAAAATATAGATGTCACTTTTTGTTATGGAATCCTTATCCCCTTTTCTCAGAATGATAAAACTGTGAACTCATAATTCAAGAATCTGAATGCTAGTAGACAGATGGATAATCTTTGAAGTATTTACTTTTTTCAATCCAAGGCACTCTAAGGGATTTTTCTTCTCAAACAAACAAGATACATCTGGTAATTTATGGGTGCTAAATTCAACTTCACCTTCATAAGGAATTCCAATTAGAATTGCGGCCTCAGTGTAGGAAAGGAAGTAGGTCTTTCCATAACTCTTGAAAGAAAACATATATATCCCTCCTACATTGAAGAAACTTACTGATTTGTAAAATTCATACCACAACTCCAGATACATCAGATCTTGTGCCTTCGGTTTCTATATACATAGAATTTTCCAGCCATTCATTTTAATGTTCTTCGAGATAATTGAATCATACATAGAAAAGAAATTTGGATTGACTAACATTTCTCTCTATATCTTCCATTCACTTATTTCCTTTTCTGTTGACATTTCTTTCTAAGGAGAGGATTCAATAGACATTCAGAACGATGGGAAACCTAATAATCTAGAACAACCTTAATTAGGGGGAAGATGTTCATCACTAAAAGTCTTTGAATATCTATGTGGGACAACCAATAGGGGGTCCTTATATAGGCATTTGAGACGATGGGTCAACATCTTTGATTGATATGACGATTGAAAAACTCTTAATCAGATCTGATGGTTGAGATGATAGCTGAAAAAGTGAATTGGTAGGTTCTGAACTTTTGAGGTTATTAAATAAACATTCAGATTTAAGAAAAAGTGAATCTGAAAAAGTTTTTTAAACAACATAAAAATACCAACATAAAAATTTGGTTAAGGAATTTTATCAAATGGAAACATACCTTCCATATTTCTAGGAAAATTATCTGTAATAAGGTAAATTCATCTTGATGAACTTTAGTTTTAAAATAAGTTAAACAAATATTTATTATCAAAATTTTGATTATAAAAATATTTATTTTGAGTATTTTGATTAAAAAAATTTGATTACGAAAAATTTTGATTAATAAGGAAATGTAATACCCTTATGAAACGGATTTTCATACACTATGGAGATAGGTTTCAACCAAAAGTTAATATGGATGATTAACTTATTGTTATCATTCCTAACTTTTTTTTAATGTATTAAAATATATTGGAGAGTAAATATTTTGTGAAAAAACCAGCATGTTGATCTTGCATTCCAATAAATTGAAGATTGATATCTCCTTTTTGGGTGTGATCCCTAAGAAAGTGATGCCTAATATCGATGTGTTTTTCATGATGGTTATGGGTAGTGTTTTTACTTTTGTAAATTTCACTAGTATTATCACACAATATTTTTGTTTTGGTGAAACTCATACCATTTTCTATGAGTGTGTTTTTCATCCACAACACATGAGCACAACAACTTCTAGCTGCAACATATTCCACTTCTGGAGTGGAAAGTGATATTGAGTGTTTCTTTTTTCATGACCGTGAAACTAATGAATCTCCTAAGAAATGATAAGTTCCTGATGTACTTTTCCAATCCATTCTACATCCACCAATGTCAGAATCCGAAAAGGTTTTTAAAACAAAATCATCTCTAGAATTAAAAAAGAGTCATAAATCCATGGTTCCCTTTAAGTAGAGAAAAAATATTTTCACAGTCTTTACATAAGATTACATAGGATTGGATTAATATCATTCACATAAACATACTGAAAACATTAAGTCTGGATGACTAGCAATCAAGTATAGTAGACTTTCAATCATACATATAAATGATGTTTGATCTATTGGTTTCCCAGATTCATCAAGATCAAGTGAATTTGAGGTACCAATGGGAGTACTAATACTCTTAGTCCTGTCATATCCATAATTTTAAGGAATATTGTTAATATACTTATATTGGTATATATATGTTCCTTCAGGTTTTTGAGAAATTTGAAAACCTAGTAAAAATGTTAACTCGCCCATCAAACTCATTTCAAACTCGGACTTCATTAGATTCCCAAATGAATTAGTTAAAGATTGCTGAGTAGAACCAAATATAATGTCATCAACAAAAATTTGAACAATAAAAACATTTTTCGTATCTTTCTTTATAAAGAGGGTTGGATAAGTATTTCCCTTAATGTAATTGTTTTGTAACAAAATCCATATCAGTCTATCAAACAAGGATCTAGGGGCTTTTTTATGTCAATATAAAGGTTGGTATGTTTGAAAAAATGTTAGGATGTTCTGTATCGCCAAAACTAGGAGGTTGTTCAACAAGAACATCCCCTTGAACATATCCACTAAGGAAAGCGCGTTTAATATCCATATTAAAAAGATTAAAGTTAATGAATTCTACAAATTCAGGTAAGATACAAATAAGTTCATGTCTAACTACTGGATAATTGGTTTCTTCATAGTCTATTCCTTCTTGTTGATTACATCCTTTATCAACAAATCTATCATTTTTTCTTACTAGGACTCCACATTCGTCACACTTACTTTTGAAGACCCATTTTACTCTAATAAAAAATGTTTTCTTGGGTAATTCAACCATGGTCCAGACTTTATTCCTTTTGAATTCATCTAGCTCATCTTGCATGGATTTTATCCAATCATCATCACCTAAAGCTTAATTAGTGATTTTTTATTCCAATTAAGAAAGGAATTCAAGATGTTATATTTCATTTCTTAATGAACATCTAGTCCTTACATGTTAATGTACATCACTAATAATACTATCACTTGGAGGATTCTTAAAAACCAATTGATTTGAGTTATGAAAAACATGTTCATAAACATATGGTAGGAAATCATCTGGAGTAAATCCTTCAGAAACATTTTCATGATCATTTTCTTTATCAGATAGATCTTCTATCAAGGGTCGATAATCAGTTTTTTAAAATACATCTGAAGGTGTAGCTTGAGGTTGTTTAAAAACAAAAGGATTAGTTTCCTCAAATTTGACATGTACTGTTTCCTCAACAATACAAGTATTTTTATAAAAACACTATAATACTTAGAAGTTGTGGAGTATCCTAAGAAAGTTTCTTTATCAGATTTGGGTGTGAATTTATGTAAATTATCTTTACTATTCATAATGTATTTTTCATCCAAATACATTGAAGTAGGAAAGTATAGGTTTTTTACCATTTCACAATTCATATGGGGTTTTATTAAGGAATGTTCTGATCAAAACTCCATTTATAGTATAAGAAGTAGTACTTATAGATTCTTCCCAAATGTGTTTAGCTATCGAAAATTGACTCAACTTGGTTCTTGTTATCTCTTGAGAAATTCGATTCCTTCTTTCATCAAAACCATTTTGTTTAGTATTTCATGGTGTTGATATGTTATGAGTAAAGCCTTTTTAACTAAAATATGTTTCAAAATAAATTGTTTGAAATTCTCCTCCATGATCACTATGAATAGTTATCAATGGAAGGTTTTTCTCATTTTTAACTTGGGCTCTAAAAATTTTTAAATAAGAAAACACTTCATATTTTCTTACCAAAAATTAGACCCACATAAATCTAGTGTAATCATCAAGTAGGAAAAACACATAATATTTTCCTCCAATGCTTTTAGTTTGTGTTCGAATAAAAAGATCTATATGAACCAATTGTAATTCATAAGAAGTTGAGACTTCCCCAATTGATTTAAATCTTGATTTATGTTGCTTTATATATTCACAAGGATCATAAAATTTTCAAGAATCGTATCTATTCTCTGGTAGATTCTTAACAAGTATATTGTTAGAGAGTTTTTATAGGTTCCTAAGATTACAGTGTCCTAACCTTATATTCCATAACCAGGATTTTTCTTCCTTTGAACTAAGGAAAGGTAGATCATGGCTCCTTAGGTCTTCTATGTTTAGTGTTTATACATTCACTTTGCTATGGGTAGAAAGAATAAACTCTTCCATGGAATTGTGTACTAAGGATTTTTCATTCCTAAAATTCACAAGGTAACTTTCATCACATAATTGACTTATGCTGATGAGGTAGTGTATAAGAACATTAAAAAATAAAACATTTTAAATAATTTTTTTTCAAGAAGAACAATGTTAACTATGCCAATAATTTCTCCCTAAGCATTATCTCCGAAAGTTACTTTTCCTCCTTTCGTCTTGATAATCTTTTCAAAGATGTTTTTGTTACCATTAAAATACTGGTAACATTCACTATCCATATACCATGTATTTTTGTTGTTACTATCTTTATTTTCCAGACAATAAGAGTGTTAGAATTTTAGAATCCAAATTTTCTTAGATCCAAAAATTTCAGAAAGCAAACATTTTATGTATCCACATTTTCCTATAAAAAGAAATATGAAAATATAAAGACTGTGTCTTTTTCAAGAAATTGTTTTTGTCCAATGCCCACCACACTGACATTAAGTGAAGAATGGGGCAGCTGAGAAATAAAATAATAATTATTAAAAACCGGTTTATAATGAATATAACCAAATCCAGAATTATTCCATAGAGGTCAAATTTTGGAATACATCTTATTAATGATTTCCTTATCCAAGGTAATGTTTGAAAAACACGTCCTTAAAGAAAATATTTTTGACTTTAGCTTATTAACTACTTTTTATCCCCAAAAACATTAGTTTTAGAACTAGAGATTGTCTCTAAAATATTTTTCTCAGAAATTAAATTTTCAAGATCCTTAAAAATTTTATCCTTCTTAGAATTAACATCCTCATGTTTTTTCAAAATACGTTCAAAATCATAAATTTTCTTATCAAGATATTTAGAAATATCGGATACTTCATTAGTAAGAATATAAATTCTATAATTTTCATTATCAATATTTTTCTAGAATTTAGAATTTTTATACTCATGATGTTTAGTAAACCTTGATACTTCTTCATAAGTAGTTAATTTATTATCTTCATCAGAAGAAGATTCTCTATATAAATATTCGTAATATTTATTATCACTATAATTTATATTTAATGATACATTTTTTATAGTTTCATCATTGTGTACCATAGCTATTAGATAATGTTATTCAATAGCTATTCTGGCAAGGAGACCAATATTCTTCTAATCAGAAGATTCATACTCTATGGATTCATCAGAAGAGTCTCTAGCACTGGAACTCCAGGTTTTGTTGGCTTTCAAAACATTCTATGTTTTTTCTTATAGTAGTTATTTCTATTTTTCTCAGACTACTTTTCCTTTCTATCCCTTTTCTTACGCATAGGAAAATCTGGCATTATATTCCCTACACTTTTGCGTTAATAACAAGTGACTACCGAGTCTCTCTTATCCTTTCATTCTTTCTTCTTAAATCTATACTAGAAGTCTTTCTCCCCAACTGTCTTGTTTATCCTTCAAGAACTATAAACTAGCTCATTCGTAGAATGTTCACTTTCACTTGATTCAGATAAACTAGTGACTTTCTTTGACTTAGATCTTATAACCCTTTCAAGAGTCTTTGATTTTGTAGTAGTAAAGGAAACTCATCCTGTAAAGACCCGTAAAATTCAAGGGAAATTTTTTCTTAATTTTCATTAGAATTTTACAAGAGCGCGGTTTCAGACGACACCTGATTCCGAGGCCCGGAGTGCCCGGAATTAATTTCCGAAGTTTGGCTCGGGTACGTTCAGTGAACGAACGAGCGGGAATTTCTAACTTTTGATACGGTGCTCGGAATTGAAATCTGAGGGCACCGATGAACTCGCAGCGCCGATATTCGCTTAATGAGACCTTTTCGGAAGTTGCGTTTGTTGCGGGTTGAAAGTTAGTTTTTGGGTTTTTAGTTTAAGTTAAATAAAATTTGTGAGGAACAAATTTTATTTTTATCTAGTTAAGTCCTACCAAAGGGAGTTGGGAGTGGGACCCACATCCACTTAACCTCCCTTGGGAGGATTAAGTGAGGTGGGGTCCACACGAACCCCAACTCCTCAAATTCTCTCAAAACCTCCCCTTTAACACATTTCATTTAATGTTGTCAACTTAAGTTACTTAATTAATTAAGGGAGTTAAACCCTTTTTGAATTTCAAACCTTTGAAATTCTTGTGGTTAAGTTATGTAATAATATAAGTTAAAGCTTATATTATTCTAGGGGATTCTTTTACCACCTTGGGAGGATTTCTTGAGAGCTTTGGAATCTTTTCTTCTTCTTCTTCAACTTGACGAAGAACATGAAGAACGCCGTTCTTCAACGAAGAACTTCTTCGCCGAAGAACACGGTCTTCCCGCGACGCCATATCCGCGAGGTGACGTACTTCTTCCGCATCATCTTTTCCGCGACGAACGCCATCGACAACGACTCTTCCTCCGACGTCAAAGGAATCGACACCGATATTCCACGGCTCTGTCAACGTGCGACTATCAAGGTAAGGGTTCTTGAGTTTGTTGTTTCCTTTTTATTTGACTTTCCTCGAGACTTGACGTAGAACGCTCAAGTTCCGACGAAGAACGCCGCTCCGCTCTTCTTCGTCTTCGGTGTCAACGAGAGAGAACACTGCACCTTCCTCGGACAACCTTCGTCGGCGTACAAGGATTCGCCAACGACGTGCCTCTTCGGACGCGCCTCTTCGTCGTTGAATTTGACGAACGACGACCGCGTCGCCCGACCTCCGCGACGTCGTCTTCCGCGGAACGTAGAACAATCTTCGAACCTTATACCAAGGTAGGGGTTGTTGTTTTATTCTTTATTATTCCTTTTCTTGATCGTGAATAGCAAGTATAACGTGTGGCTTAATTTATTTAAGATGCGTTATTATTTTAACGTGAGGGGGCCGGACCGCACGAACACGGCCGAACCCCCTCCATCGTTTCTTGTTTATTCTTGCGGGCGGAAGCAAGGTGGCGTGGTGCCGTCGCACCACGCGGATAATTATACGTTTAAGTTACGCGATGTCGTCGCGCGCACCATGAAGAAACAACAAGAACGCGACGCCGTCGCGCCGCGTTGAATGATTATCAAAGCACGGCGAAGGGGCGTAGTGCCGTCGCACCGCGCCGGTTGACGAACGCCGCGGCCGGTTCCGGGCCGCGGCGGGACGAAGAGACCGCGGCCGGTTCCGGGCCGCGGCGGAAGAGAAGACCGGCGGCCGGGCCGCCGGCGTCGGAAGTCGAAGGCGGGACCGGAATTTCCGGTCCCGTTAGTGAAAACCGGCCGGCCAGCTGGCCGGCCGGATGACAGGAAACCGGGGGAATAAATCCCCCGGCCGTTTCAACAAAACCCCCCTCTTATTGAGGGGGGCGGTTCCATGGAAGGGGGGGGGGCAGCAGCCCCCCGGTTTAATTCAAAACCGGCCCCCACGTGGGGGCCGATTTGTTTCAAACGGCGCGGCAAAGCCGCGCCGCCCTTCTGAAGAAGCGGGGGTTAGCCCCCCCGCGAGCGGCCCCTCGCGGCACCCCGAGCCACCGCGGCACCCCGCCGCCGCCGCCGCGCCGCCGCGCCGCCGCCCGCCGCCGCCGCCCGCCGCCGTCGGCCGCCGCGCCACCGCCGCGCCGCCCCAGGGGGGGGTCGGGCCGGGTCGGCCCGGACCCGGACCCCCCCGTTTCGAACCAGAATTGGTTTTTGGCTCATAACATGAGCCTCGGACCTCTGAATGACGAACTGTCTGCGGCAACGCGATCCTTGGATCGAGACGGTCGTTTCGGTATATCGCACTCAAGGTTTCGGATTACTTTGAGTTTGGCCGGGTTGGTTCGTTCACGAAACCAACCGGGCCTTCGGAGCGGAAACGCTCATATCTTGAGCCACGAACGTCCGATTGACGCGCCGTCAGTCGCGTTGTGTTCCTTTTAGTGAAACGGATCTTTTGGCATACTCCGCCCGAGGTTTGGACGCAGGTGGAGTACGGTCGGGTTGGTTTTGCCTTAAAAACCAACCGGGCCCCGGAGACGAAAAAGCCAATAACTCACAGACCGGGCGTCCGATTGACGCGCCGTCTGTTTCGTTGACTTCCTCTTGATGAGACGGAACTTTTGACATACTCCGCCCGAGTTTTGGTTACAGATAGTAGTGGCCGGGTTGGATCGCACCCGAAATCCAACCGGGCCCCTGGAACGGAAAAGCTGATATCTTACAGACAGGACGTCCGCTTGACGAGCCGTCAGCAGCGTTGGTGGGTACGTTGAGTAACGGTCCCGTTGAGTATACCCTATGGGAGTTCGGGGTACAGTTGAGATACGGCCGGGATTGGTTTCGCTCACGAAACCAACCGGGCCCCTGGGACGAATAGGCTAATAACTCACAGACCGGGCGTCCGATCGACGCGCCGTCTGTTGCGTTGAGACCCCTGTGACGAGACGGACCTTTGAGACACTTCTTCGTGGGACTTTGAGATACTTGGAGTATCGACCTGTAGCTCGTGGAGCGGACCCTCCCAGTGACGAGCGTGCGAAGTACGGAGACCGTGTAGCTGGCTGAGACCTGACGACTGCTTGACCGACTCGACTTGGAGTGAGTCGACTAGCCCAGTGGATGGAGCACTACTTTCTGAGGTGCAGACCCATGGCGGACGGAGCACTACCTGTGTGACAGTGCATACCCGCGGTGCTCTTCCGGAGAGTACCTCAGCAGGCTACTAGGGGGTGTGCACTACGGTGTTTGGGTGACATACCTCGGTGGGAAGCACTACTGTGTTTGGGTGGCTGGCCCGCAGTACTCGACAGGAGGAGTACTTCAGCAGTCTTAGGTTAGTGAGCAGTACCTCGGAGTCGTGACAGGACCACTGTACACTCTAGAGACGGAGCTCTTCAGCAGTTACGGTTTCGATAATGAAAATCCTGGTTTGAGCTGAGACTTTTGACCTTGTGTTTACCTCATGATTGAGATGGGTCACCTGCTAACTTTGGTATATGTATGGGCATATACTCGGGTAGTGGTTATCCGTCGTTTTCACAATCCTTGTGTTTCCTCATGCTTGAGATGGGTTACTTGATAACTTAGGTACATGTATGGGCATATACCTAAGTAGAGTTTATCTGTTGAGATCTTCTTGTGGTTATCCTTGTTGGTTTTAGTGAGACCTTGAGGGTCTCGGGGTCCCTACTGAGTATCGTTATACTCACCCCTGCACGGGCTATGCCCGCACCTCGTTGTGTTGGTTGCAGACGACGGCCAGTACTGACAGAGGCCGAGTGTTCGAGGACTGGACGGTACCTGGAGGTGGACTATACGACGAGGCGGTACCCAGAGGCAGACCACTGGGCGGGACATACTCGGAGCAGACGGTGGGACCCGAGGAGCAGAGGAGCTATCTGTACCCACCCTTCAGGTGGGATTTCCAGTGGTCAGCTCGGCGTAGCAACTTTACTTTTCAGTTGCTGTTTTTCCTTTCGAGTTGTACTTTACAGTTGGGCTTGTATTTCCGGCCCCTTTTTACTTTCCGCACTTTTAGTTGTACTCTGTTTTTGCTTAGTGTTACTTTCCGCTTGCTTACTCTGTGGTGTTTGTTTACTTTACAAAGGCAATGCCTTCCCTTTTTACCGGGATTTTCGCCTTGGTGCTAGTCGCCAGCCCCTGGCCTATGGAAGGCGGGCTTGGGGTAGTCACGGCACGGACCCCGAGGGCGGGTCGTGACAAATTGGTATCAGAGGTGGTCGGTTCTACCGCAGACTCTGATCTTTCTTTCTGTGAAGCAATAGTGTTAAGGGTACCGAGTGTGGTTTTCAGTTCAGGGAGTCCAGTGTTGGTGCGGGCGGCCGACGTATCCATACACCAGGACCCTGACAACTGATTTCCGACTTTGTGCACGAAAACACTGATTGCGTGTGTGTTTTCAAAGGTTTTTCCCCTTAAAACAGCTCAACCCAGGTCAGCTCACCAGGTATAATCGTTTGATCGTGTTACGTTGTTTCTTTCAGGATGTCTTTTCTCAGACGACCAGCTAGAGCCCGGAGGGATGAGCGTGCTGACAGTCTGTCGAGCGACGAGGCTTCGGTACAGGGCCCTCTTGCAGTTGAGGCACCAGCGGAGGCACCAGCGGTACTACCATACGTTGGGCCACCGATGCCACCAGCCCCAGCAGTAGGCGATGCACGACAATTGAGCGCGTTGCACGAGTTCCAGCGCCAGAGGCCACCTAGGTTCCGGGGAGAGACGGACCCGCAGGCGGCTGAGGTTTGGCTGGAGGCTGTGGTGAGAGTCTTCAGGCTAGTGGGGACGCCGGCAGACTTCATGGTGATCTTTGCTACCAGCCTCCTTCAGGCAGCAGCAGGTAGGTGGTGGAGCCACTTGTTTCAGTTTTGCGATGAGATGAACTTCGCATGGGAAGACTTTGAGACCTTCTTCAGGGTGGAGTTTGTGCCAGTATCTCTACACCCCGAGCGTGTACAGGAGATTCTGCCTTTGCCGCGTGTTTTTCGATCAGAAGCCGAGTCATCTGTGGGCAGTAGACAGATGATGCAGAGGTCCAGGAGGACCAGACCAGTAGTTGGGCGATCTCGGGTTTTAGGACTGGTGGTGCGGGGCACCCGAGGTGGGGTCAGAGCCAGGCGTGCCAGAAATGGACAATGTTACTCCTGTGGCGGAAAGGGTCACCTGGCACGTGACTGTCCGACTCCTCGATCCGCAGGCTTGGAGGGAGCCACCGAGGTTGAGGCAGCGACAAATGCTGGAGCTCTAGGAGCAGGTGGACAGGGGAGGAACTAGTGGATACGTCTTTTGTACTTCTAGTTCCATGTTGATGTTGCTTTTGTGTAGCGTCTTGTAATATGAGCTGCAATAATAAAAGACGCATACCTTTGTTATGTTTTCTTTCCTGTCCTCTTTTGTGATGTTACTAAGAGGTTCCAGTTGACTGTTGACTTGACCCTCACTTGTGAGACATCTACTGGAGGAGACCCAGTTACCACACACTGATGCCGACAGTGTGACTCAACCCTTGGAGGCGAGAGTAACGGTTGGATCTCTTAGTAGTAGCGTCGAGGCCTTACGACGTCATCCTTGGTATGGATTAGTATCATCCATGTTAGGATTGACTGTTTTAGGCAAAGAATGTGGTTCATCCAGGGGATGAGACCAGGTTTCTCTTATCGGCAAAGATGAAATCTTGCAGCTCATGTGGGACCAGAGATGGTCCGGGCCACGTCAGAGGAGGTCCATGTCATCCAGGAGCGGATGAGGACAGCACAGAGCCGGCAGAAGTCATATGCTGACAGGAGGCGGAGACCACTAGAGTTCGAGGATGGTGACCACGTCTACTTGCGGGTCTCACCTCGACGTGGTATTCGGAGATTTGGCTGAGGCGACAAGTTATCTCTGCGCTTCATCGGACCCTTCCAAGTCCTCAGCAGGGTTGGTGAGGTGGCTTATCGCCTGGCTCTACCACCTCAGATACACCGGGTGCACGACGTCTTCCACGTGTCTCAACTGAGGAGATACGTGCACGACCCGACGCACATCTTTGACCATGGGGAGCTTGACGTTGACGATGGGGCGACTTTTACGGAGGTCCCGGTGGAGATAGAGGATCGACAGGAGCGGGTCCTACATGGGCGATCGATTCCTCTTGTGCGCAACAGATGGCGGCACGGGAATCTCCAGGAGAGCACATGGTTGCGGGAGGCTCAGATGCGTGCTCAGTACCCTCTTTTGTTTCCCTAGTTTTGTTGTATCTTTACGGGGACGTAAAGCCCTGAGGTGGGAGTAATGTAAAGACCCGTAAAATTCAAGGGAAATTTTTTCTTAATTTTCTTTAGAATTTTACAAGAGCGCAGTTTCAGACGACACCTGATTCCGAGGCCCGGAGTGCCCGGAATTAATTTCCGAAGTTTGGCTCGGGTACGTTCAGTGAACGAACGAGCGGGAATTTCTAACTTTTGATACGGTGCTCGGAATTGAAATCCGAGGGCACCGATGAACTCGCAGCGCCGATATTCGCTTAATGAGACCTTTTCGGAAGTTGCGTTTGTTGCGGGTTGAAAGTTAGTTTTTGGGTTTTTAGTTTAAGTTAAATAAAATTTGTGAGGAACAAATTTTATTTTTATCTAGTTAAGTCCTACCAAAGGGAGTTGGGAGTGGGACCCACATCCACTTAACCTCCCTTGGGAGGATTAAGTGAGGTGGGGTCCACACGAACCCCAACTCCTCAAATTCTCTCAAAACCTCCCCTTTAACTCATTTCATTTAATGTTGTCAACTTAAGTTACTTAATTAATTAAGGGAGTTAAACCCTTTTTGAATTTCAAACCTTTGAAATTCTTGTGGTTAAGTTATGTAATAATATAAGTTAAATCTTATATTATTCTAGGGGATTCTTTTACCACCTTGGGAGGATTTCTTGAGAGCTTTGGAAGCTTTTCTTCTTCTTCTTCAACTTGACGAAGAACATGAAGAACGCCGTTCTTCAACGAAGAACTTCTTCGCCGAAGAACACGGTCTTCCCGCGACGCCATATCCGCGACGTGACGTACTTCTTCCGCATCATCTTTTCCGCGACGAACGCCATCGACAACGACTCTTCCTCCGACGTCAAAGGAATCGACACCGATATTCCACGGCTCCGTCAACGTGCGACTATCAAGGTAAGGGTTCTTGAGTTTGTTGTTTCCTTTTTATTTGACTTTCCTCGAGACTTGACGTAGAACGCTCAAGTTCCGACGAAGAACGCCGCTCCGCTCTTCTTCGTCTTCGGTGTCAACGAGAGAGAACACCGCACCTTCCTCGGACAACCTTCATCGGCGTACAAGGATTCGCCAACGACGTGCCTCTTCGGACGCGCCTCTTCGTCGTTGAATTTGACGAACGACGACCGCGTCGCCCGACCTCCGCGACGTCGTCTTCCGCGGAACGTAGAACAATCTTCGAACCTTATACCAAGGTAGGGGTTGTTGTTTTATTCTTTATTATTCCTTTTCTTGATCGTGAATAGCAAGTATAACATGTGGCTTAATTTATTTAAGATGCGTTATTATTTTAACGTGAGGGGGCCGGACCGCACGAACACGGCCGAACCCCCTCCATCGTTTCTTGTTTATTCTTGCGGGCGGAAGCAAGGTGGCGTGGTGCCGTCGCACCACGCGGATAATTATACGTTTAAGTTACGCGATGTCGTCGCGCGCACCATGAAGAAACAACAAGAACGTGACGCAGTCGCGCCGCGTTGAATGATTATCAAAGCACGGCGAAGGGGCGCGGTGCCGTCGCACCGCGCCGGTTGACGAACGTCGCGGCCGGTTCCGGGCCGCGGCGGGACGAAGAGACCGCGGACGGTTCCGGGCCGCGGCGGAAGAGAAGACCGGCGGCCGGGCCGCCGGCGTCGGAAGTCGAAGGCGGGACCAGAATTTCCGGTCCCGTTAGTGAAAACCGGCCGGCCAGCTGGCCGGCCGGATGACAGGAAACCGGGGGAATAAATCCCCCGGCCGTTTCAACAAAACCCCCCTCTTATTGAGGGGGGCGGTTCCATGGAAGGGGGGGGGGGGGGGGGCAGCAGCCCCCCGGTTTAATTCAAAACCGGCCCCCACGTGGGGGCCGATTTGTTTCAAACGGCGCGGAAAAGCCGCGCCGCCCTTCTGAAAAAGCGGGGGTTAGCCCCCCGCGAGCGGCCCCTAGCCGCACCCCGAGCCGCCGCGGCACCCCGCCGCCGCCGCCGCGCCGCCGCCCGCCGCCGCCGCCCGCCGCCGCCGGCCGCCGCGCCGCCGCCGCGCCGCCCCAGGGGGGGGTCGGGCAGGGTCGGCCCGGACCCGGACCCCCCCGTTTCGAACCAGAATTGGTTTTTGGCTCATAACTTGAGCCTCGGACCTCTGAATGACGAACCGTCTGCGGCAACGCGATACTTGGATCGAGACGGTCGTTTCGGTATATCGCACTCAAGGTTTCGGATTACTTTGAGTTCGGCCGGGTTGGTTCGTTCACGAAACCAACCGGGCCTTCGGAGCGGAAACGCTCATATCTTGAGCCACGAACGTCCGATTGACGCGCCGTCAGTCGTGTTGTGTTCCTTTTAGTGAAACGGATCTTTTGGCATACTCCGCCCGAGGTTTGAACGCAGGTGGAGTACGGTCGGGTTGGTTTTGCCTTAAAAACCAACCGGGCCCCGGAGACGAAAAAGCCAATAACTCACAGACCGGGCGTCCGATTGACGCGCCGTCTGTTTCGTTGACTTCCTCTTGATGAGACGGAACTTTTGACATACTCCGCCCGAGTTTTGGTTACAGATAGTAGTGGCCGGGTTGGATCGCACCCGAAATCCAACCGGGCCCCTGGAACGGAAAAGCTGATATCTTACAGACAGGACGTCCGCTTGACGAGCCGTCAGCAGCGTTGGTGGTTACGTTGAGTAACGGTCCCTTTGAGTATACCCTATGGGAGTTCGGGGTACAGTTGAGATACGGCCGGGATTGGTTTCGCTCACGAAACCAACCGGGCCCCTGGGACGAATAGGCTAATAACTCACAGACCGGGCGTCTGATCGACGCGCCGTCTGTTGCGTTGAGACCCCTGTGACGAGACGGACCTTTGAGACACTTCTTCGTGGGACTTTGAGATACTTGGAGTATCGACCTGTAGCTCGTGGAGCGGACCCTCCCAGTGACGAGCATGTGAAGTACGGAGACCGTGTAGCTGGCTGAGACCTGACGACTGCTTGACCGACTCGACTTGGAGTGAGTTGACTAGCCCAGTGGATGGAGCACTACGTTCTGAGGTGCAGACCCATGGCGGACGGAGCACTACCTGTGTGACAGTGCAGACCCGCGGTGCTCGTCCGGAGAGTACCTCAGCAGGCTACTAGGGGGTGTGCACTACGGTGTTTGGGTGACATACCTCGGCGGGAAGCACTACTGTGTTTGGGTGGCTGGCCCGCAGTACTCGACAGGAGGAGTACTTCAGCAGTCTTAGGTTAGTGAGCAGTACCTCGGAGTCGTGACAGGACCACTGTACACTCTAGAGACGGAGCTCTTCAGCAGTTACGGTTTCGATAATGAAAATCCTGGTTTGAGCTGAGACTTTTGACCTTGTGTTTACCTCATGCTTGAGATGGGTCACCTGCTAACTTTGGTATATGTATGGGCATATACCCGGGTAGTGGTTATCCGTCGTTTTCACAATCCTTGTGTTTCCTCATGCTTGAGATGGGTTACTTGATAAATTAGGTATATGTATGGGCATATACCTAAGTAGAGTTTATCTGTTGAGATCTTCTTGTGGTTATCCTTGTTGGTTTTAGTGAGACCTTGAGGGTCTCGGGGTCCCTACTGAGTATCGTTATACTCACCCCTGCACGAGCTATGCCCGCACCTCGTTGTGTTGGTTGCAGACGACGGCCAGTACTGACAGAGGCCGAGTGTTCGAGGACTGGACGGTACCTGGAGGTGGACTATACGACGAGGCGGTACCCAGAGGCAGACCACTGGGCGGGACATACTCGGAGCAGGCGGCGGGACCCGAGGAGCAGAGGAGCTATCTGTACCCACCCTTCAGGTGGGATTTCCAGTGGTCAGCTCGGCGTAGCATCTTTACTTTTCAGTTGCTGTTTTTCCTTTCGAGTTGTACTTTACAGTTGGGCTTGTATTTCCGGCCCCTTTTTACTTTCCGCACTTTTAGTTGTACTCTGTTTTTGCTTAGTGTTACTTTCCGCTTGCTTACTCTGTGGTGTTTGTTTACTTTACAAAGGCAATGCCTTCCCTTTTTACCGGGATTTTCGCCTTGGTGCTAGTCGCCAGCCCCTGGCCTATGGAAGGCGGGCTTGGGGTAGTCACGGCACGGACCCCGAGGGCGGGTCGTGACACATCCATTTTCGTTATTCTTCTTTTTCATATCAGCATATCTTTTCATTCTTCTGTCATGTTTAAGAAGAGTTCCCAAAATCTCTTCAACAATAATTGGAGATACATTTCTATTCTCATCAATAGCGGTTCACTAAGATTCCCACTCATTAGGAATGATATCTATAATCATGTGCATTGTTTCCTCATCATCTAAAATTTTTTCACCCATTGATTGTAAATTGTTAACAATGGTCATAAACCTTTGTTGTAGCTTGTATACTGGTTCTCCATAAGGAAATAGAAATCCTTGATATTCTTTTCTAAGCATAGATCTTCTAGTTTCTTTAACATTGGATGTACCAAAATGAGTAACCTCCAATTTCTTCCAAATACAATTTGCAGCTTCACAAGAAGAAATCTGATTAAATATATTTCTGGACATGGAACACAATAATTTATTGTATACATTGTATTTTAGATGATATTCTGACTTTTCTTGATTAGTAAAAGTTCTGACATCCCTATTAGAAATCCTGTAATCTCCAGTAATAATAAGAAAGTTTTCCACTCAATTATTAATAACAAAAGTCTTCATATAATCCCTCCAATATTCATAATCATTCCCATCAAATATAGGTGGTTTATATGGATTTATATTGTCAATCGAACCCGCATTTATTCCTACCATCTTGAAGAATATATCATTCCACAAAAACTTGATAATACTAAAATTTTTTAAACAAGGATAAAAATCCAATGAAAGAAAAATATTTAAAACAATGAAAAAATGAACAAAAAAATGTATATGTGAAGATATGTATTTCAAAGACATCCTTTGATACCAATTGTTGGATCGAAATATGAATGTAGATGCTTAATTACTTGAGGGGGTGAATATTAAGTTTAATGCCTTTTGATTTTAACTTTAATTAAATCTGTGTTAATCATCGTTAAACATGGTAAATTCACAAGACCTATTTTAGTTCAAAAAACTTTCTAGGTTCCGGAAATATGGTTCCAGAAATTTAACTTAAAGAGAGTTTACAAGATAATGATTCTACCATAAAGCATCTAGAATCTTACTTATTAGAGTATAAAAAAGAATAAGAAAGTATATAGAGGTTATAGTTTCTTCCTTTATCAAAATATAGTGGAAATAAACTTGAATCAAAACAACTAACATGTATGAAACTTTTAACCCAAAGAGTAGGGTATCCAACAACCTTGGATAAATGTCCACTGATTTATACTTTGGAGAAAGTCTATATTACCCACACTAGGGTAAGCCCTCGATATGAATATCAGAATATGTATTCTTATCCCCACAAACCCTCAAACATTAGGGTAGTCATAACAGTTGTCATCCTATCCATACAAGTCCTTAAACATTATGGTAGTCGGCACCTCCATCTCCCTATCCACGGATGTCCTTGGTTGTACACAACAACAATCGGAGTCACACGGAACAAGTTTAATTAGATGTTAAGTACGCCCAAGGCATGGGAGTCTCCCTATCTTAAAATAACTTCAGCAGAATGTAATATCTAGAGTTATCAATAGGTTTTAGTTGTTGAGCTCGTTCAAATGAGCTCCTATTTATAGGCATTTATCCAACGGTTGGATCCCTCATCCAACGGTAATATTTTTCCTAGAATTTGGATGGACCTGTACACATGTCACTCAAATAATGGTTAACTAGAAATATAATGTACGTCATCATTTCATAACTATAACAACTATAATTAAATTAAGTTTCTTTACCAAGCCTATTTTTCGCAGTCTAATGAAAAATAGAAGTTCAGAGTCTATATAAATAAAAATTTTGAGACTATAAATCATGGATATTCAGATTCTCTTTTCCAATGAATTCGGATACTGAATTCTATAAAATTAGGAATCTGAATTCTAATGAATTCATTGTCTAAATTCTGAGCAATTGAGAATCTGAATTCAAAGGAATTCGGAGTCTGAATTTTTAGGAATTCTGAGTCTGAATTTTAGAGAATTCGGAGTCAGAATTTCCAAAAATTAAGAGTCTGAATATCAGATAATTCGGAATCTAAATTTCAGTGAATTCAGATTCTGAATTTCATAGAATTTAGAATCTCAATTTCATAGAATTAGGAGTCATAGTTTCAGATAATTCATCGTCTAAATTTCAATGAATTCGGAGTATTGATTTTAGAGAATTCAGAATCTTAATTTCAAAGAATTCCAATTCCGAATTTCATAGAATTCAGAGACTGGATTTCAGAGAATTCGGAGTCTGAATTTCTGAGATTTTAGAGACTGCATTTCTGAGAATTCGGAGTCTGAAAATAGAATACATTATAAACAAGGATATATAGGATTCCATGGTTTTAGATATGTAACCGAATTTTAACATTTAGGAATAAAAGAGTTATATTTAGAGAATATATAAAATGAATAATGAAAATATAAGTAAGGATACAATTTCTTTGAGGATGGAAAATTATCATTATTAAGATAAATATTAGGGAAAATATTATTTTCCTCAAGATATTGTTTTTTTAATTTTCAGAACATAGAGGAATGGAAAATTCATAAGGAAACATTATTGACTCAACAGTCCCTAGTCACTCCTCTTGTGCACCTAATGCTCAATCCTAATGACCCTCTGGAGTTATATGCTCAACCCAAATAGAAAACCATTGATACTGGATCCAATGTCGGGTTCCCATAGTCATTTTTACCCCTATATCACATCTCCAAAATGAAATTCCAAATTCATGACTTCAATTCATTTTGTCATAGAATGAACACACAACGATTGGTACTCTTAGATATCATCGAATAACTATTAAAAAGATTTCTAACAATGAACATACATAGAAAAGAGAGGAAAAATTTCTAAAAATAAACACAGGGAATGAACCTCATCCAATGTTCATGTCAGATTCAATCAGTTTCCATTAGATGCATAATGAATAAGAATTAAAATAAATTTCCTTATAATCATACAGATAATATCCAATCACGTAACAACAATCGAACCACGAAACAATTTTTTCATGGATTCACCAACATTTTTCATGGAAATCATAAATGGGAAAAATCATAAGGAAATAAAAAATCCAACCTCAATTCAAATTAGTTGATGATTATGGAAGATCGATGTGTCGTCTTTGTTGGTGGGGATCCATCAAATCAGTTGTGTGTGGATTGTCGATCCATTATCTGTCTCTATTTATTCAACAGAGTTCATTCTTTACTTCTCAGAGTAATTTCGGGGTTATGAATAACCCCGAAGTCCTAACAAGTACTTAATAAAGAGATGTGTCTCTATGTTATAATATATATTTTTATTAAATTATTTTATTCTTGTTACATCCACCATAATGTTTTTCACAAATGACCCACACTAACGATAGTTAAGTCACACCTAGGGTAAACACTACACTACGAACTCAATAGTGGTCTCTAATTTCTAATTCGAGTAAGCCTTCATGAGTTATTAGGATTTGTAAAAATAATTATTTTATTTCATTATTTAATTTATGGTTATGTCCATTGTGATTTTTCTACATATGACCCACACTAACTAAGATTAGGTTGTTCCTATGGTAAGACCTCCATTCTGAGCTCAAAAATTCCTTGGTATTTCTTATCTGGGAACCCATTTAATAGTTATTCCTATTTTTTAGGAAAACCCTGCTAGTGTGTTGTTAAAATATTAATAATCTTCAAAAAAATCCAGGAAAACGAGCCCTCCGAATCACATGTCGTCTGAGTTCCTTCTCTTGAAATCCATCAATATATTATCTAAAAATAGTACCTAAAAAATACAAGATGATACATTCTCGCAACCAAAAAAATTTAATTCCCCAGAATCCAAAATATAGTCTAATCAAATAGATGAGGGTAGTATGCATTAATCTAAGCCTCCAACTCCCATGTGATCTATTATAGATTCCAATGCTACCACTGGACACGAACTAATTGAATCACTCACCCGTGAAGGATCCTATAATGAACGAACCTTATTACATTACATATATTGACTTTAGTCAGTATAACACTTCCTTTTACATTTAGGATCATTTCATGTTTAGAGAATTAGAGAATTGGGAAATAATAAATTCATAACATTACACATTTTTACAAAGTGGATACCATAAAAACAGTTTCCATTTTTTTCAAAATATAAAACATTAAATCTTAAAACAACATTTCTTTGACAATTCATCTAAAACATAAAATGGATTCCTTCATTTTCCAAAAAAAACTTTATAACCTGTAAAAACCATTTAAAACCTGGGATGATCACAAAATCTCAGTAAGGGATATAAAAACAAGGAAAGAACACATTAGTCTAGGAATACTTGTAACATATGAAATAATTTTCAAAAGACATAGTTATCACCGGTATATATATGCTTACATATTGAAACATTATATTTCCACAATACATGAGAATATAAGTATAACCAAAAAGTTATATTGTAGCATTACTTACATAATATTTTAACCCGCTCGCTACCTTAAATTTTTAACCCTCACGGCTACCTTACAATTTGAGTATCCATCACAGTTACACTTGGAGTAACCATATGGATGACCTCCAATATAAAAATAACCAATGCATTGGATGGAAATATATTCCCCAACCTTCATCATATATAATTCTCAAGATCCATAACATAATCATACAACATGCATAATAGCATATTAACATTTCTTTTCAACTTTGTAAAACAGAATTTTAAAAGATGATTTTAAAAGAAATTTCCCTTATAAATATCACATTATTGAAGAGTTACTTACTATATTGGATGTAATATGTTTATACTCTGTAAATAAACATAATTCAACATAATATAATCATAATTAATTGCATAAAAAATTTAAATTCCACATAAATAATGTAGTATAAGGTTAACCTGATGGACAGAAACCTGGTTAAGAATTCCATTACCTCGGTTTATTCTTAGATTAAATGTGTCTAAACATCCTATATAATGGTTAAAAGAGTCTTATTAATATCTTAATGAAACATATACATCTTTATAATATCTTATATGATAATTTCATTACATCATTTCACCCTTTATTTGTTAGTATTTTGTTCCTTGCATTGTTTTAAGGTGTTTTCTTTACAGGTTTTCCTTGATTGGTTAATGATGGATATTCCTATCGATTGGAAGTGAAACTCCAGAAAAAGAATGGAAATGTATTTACATATTTACAGAACCATAAATTATTCCATTTATCATTTCGAATTCTGAAATTATGATGATTCATAAGATAAAACATTAATGATGTTCATTTAGATATTCGTAGTTGTCCTTTGATAAAAATGACCTCATTTGGTTTTATAAATTGAAACCATCTGTAAAAAAGAATTCTAGAACCATGGATAATAAATAATTCATATATTATATCCTGGTTCAACCATAAATTTTTTTTAATTGACAGAATTGAAATAATTAAAGCAAATTGAAATCACATCGTCTACAATGTTAGTAATTTGACACACCATGAACAATGTTTTAATTACTTCAATAAGTGGGAGAGGAGTAGAATAATGATGATGAATTTTCCATAAACATGAGAAAATCATGAATATACCAGATTTCTAGAGCTTTCATTAGATGCGGGTAAGATGATTTTAGGAATGAATACGAAAAGAAAGGAACTCAAAATAATAGAATAATTGAGAAATTCCTTACAAAAATTTGGCAGCCTAACGACCATGTAACATGGATTTAAAAAATATTAAAATGAGAGGGGGTAGGGGTAACCAATACATAAATTAATTATAATATAGAATAGATCATTAATTATATGTAAATAACAACATGGTATGTAAACATGAATGTTATACCACATAAAATAGTACTTGAACGGAAAAAGATTGAAATCGATAATTTTCCTACCTTGTAGAGTAACTCCTAGAACATGAAGGTTGGGACCTTGGGGGATTGAGGAAACCTTGGGATGAATACTAGGGATATAAGGAGTCTAGAGATATATTGATAAGGAATTTTTAATGATGTTAATGAAGGAATGGGATGGTATTTATAACAAAAGTGAGGGAATATTTTAATAATTTCCAAGGGACACATCTTTATTGGAATTGGAAAAACCATGGGCA
Source organism: Viscum album (assembly GCA_963277665.1). NCBI lineage: Eukaryota > Viridiplantae > Streptophyta > Magnoliopsida > Santalales > Viscaceae > Viscum > Viscum album. The sequence continues at coordinate 1,871,462,147 of OY728120.1, read as the reverse complement.
TGCCCATGGTATTTTTCCAAGGTACTAGCCACTTGGGACACCTCAAATGTTAGTTTACTGTACAAAAGTCAACCACATTTTTTACATCATTAATTATGTCATTAACACACTGAAACACAAAACTGTATTTTTACTATGCACTGAAAAATAAATTGTTTCAAAAAAAATCCCCAAAATGTACCCTAACCATTTTTCAATGAGTAGAATTCAAAAATGAATTCCATTTTTTGAAAATGAGTTTCTAAATATAATTAATTTAATTTTTAAATAAAATTATACGAAATTCAAAATTAAACAGTTTTAAAACTATAACACCTTTTATATCACATTGAAAATTAACCAAGATGTTATTCTTTTAAAGCCTTAAGAAAATAAAATAATATTACAATTTACTATTCATTAGGGTCATATTACTACTCATAAAGGAATGTTACTATTCACCAAAAAAAGTTTGTTCCATCAGACTCCAAATAACTTATTCAATACAATTGTAGATGACTGTTTTTAGAAATTCAAAACATAGAAGCTACAAAATTATGTTTAATGGATAGTTATAAATATCTACTTAAAACAAAGTTTCATGCATTTTATTATTTTTACCATGGGGTGTTACATTATCCGTACCTCCTAGAAATTGTGTCCTCATAATTTTATTTACTCAGTAAACATGTGAGGGTAACTTTCCCTCATAACAATTTTGGATTCCCATGTGGCTTCATCAACCATGTGGTTTCTACAAAAAAAACTTTTACCTGGTGGATTTAATTATTCTGTAATATCGGTTCCCTTCAATCAAGAATCAATACATATGTCACTTTATAAGAAAGGTTCTTTTTCAACTAAACTACTTATGGGCTCATGAATTGTGATAAATCTGGAACATACTTACTTAACATCGAAACATGAAAAAAATTGTGTACAAGAGACAAACTCGAAGGCAAAGCTACTCGGTATGCAAATGTTCCAACTTTCTCTAGGATTTAAAAAGGATCAATGAACCACTGACTTAGTATCCCTTTATTACCAAAATGCATCACACTTTTACAAAGAGAGATTTTAAGGAAAACATAGTCACCTACCTCGAAAGAGAATTCTTTCTTTGTATTTTCTGCATAACTTTTCTTCCTGCTCTGAGCTGTCCTCATGTGCAACTATATCATCTTAAATTTTTCATCCACCTATTCTACTAATTCTAGACCCATAAACGTTCTTTAACCAACATCATCCAAAAACATTGGAGTCCAACACTACTTACCATACAAATCCACGAAAGGATACATCTGTATACTGGAATGAAAACTGTTATTATAAGAGAACTGAACTAATGAAAGATGTTTATCCCAACATCCTGGATAGTCTGTTGAACATGATTGAAGCATATCCTTCAAAGACTGAATATTTCGTTCTGAATTACCATCTTATTGAGGATAAAAAGCTATAATAAAATTTAATTTTGTGACCAACGGCATTTGAAGCACCTTAAAAAAAATATAAGTGAACCTAGGATTCTGATCAGATACAATAGAAAGAAGAACTCCATGTAGCATGAAAATCACTTTGAGGTAAAATTGAGAAAGGTGATACAAAGACATTGTATCTTGGAAAGAAAGAAAATGTGTAGATTTTTTTTAGTTGATCAACAATAACCCAAATCACATTGTTACCTCAAGATGTATTTGGTAGTCCCACCATATAGTCTAAGGATACATTCGCCCATTTCCACTCTGGAATTAGCAAAGGCTGAATCTTCCCATTCGGTAACAACCACTCTTCTTTAACCTGTTGACATGTCAAACATTTCATTGTAAAATAAAAAATATCTCTTTTCATACCATCCCACCAATAATACTCTCGAAGGTCTCTATACATCTTAGTACTGCCAGGATGAATAGAAAATGGAGAACTTTGCACTTCACACAACAATTCTTTCTTCAACTAGAAAACACAAGGCACACACAATCTTTTACCATATCATAAAGTATAATATTTTTCAAGGTTAAATTCAAGAAACTTACCCACATTAATCAATTCTACATTTTCTTATAGCTCATATTCTTCCTTCTTCACTTGCTTAATTTTGTCTGATAATAATGAATGCATAGAAACCAAAGACAAAACAGAGGTATTACCAACTCCAACAACTTCTAAGACACAATTTATCAAATCATTAATCAAGGGATCATCTTCCCAACATGACATGGTTAATGATTCATGATGTTTTTGACTCAAGGAATCCACCACTTTGTTTTATTTTCTAGGAAAGTAATTGATCATGCAATCATAATCATTTATCGGTTATAGCCATCTCCACTACCTCATGTTTAATTCCTTCTGAGTGAATATATACATCTAACATTTATGGTCAGTATATATTTGAAATTTGGCTCAGTATAAATGAAATCTCCAAATTTTCAAAGCAAAAAATCATAGCTTCCAATTACAAATCATGTGTGTGATAATTTAACTCATGAGGTTTAATATGTCTTGAAGAATATACAATTACCTAATCATTGTGCATAAAAAAACAACCAAGTCCCTTCAAATAAGCATCACTATAGATGCCAAACATACCATTTCTTGAAGGAAAGGCCAAAACTGGAGCATTCACCAATCTCTTCTATATTTCATAAAAATAAACATCACATTCTTCGATCCAAACAAAATTTACCCATTTTAATGTTAACTTATTTATCATGCTAGATAATCGTGAAATGTTATTAAAAAACTGTTGGTAATAACCAACTAATCCAGGAAAAGTATGAATCTCTATAACATTTTTAGATATTGACCATTCATCAACAACTCTTGTTTTGGATAGATCAACTGTTATTACATCCTTATTTACAATGTGCCCAAGAAAAGAAATCTGTTGCAACCAAAAATCACACTTTATAAATTTTCCATACAGTTTCTTTTCATTTAAGGTTAATAGAACAACCCCTTGATGTTTTTCATGCTTCTATTTATTTTTAGAAAATAATAGAATTTCGTCAATAAACACGACCACTAACTTATCCATGAACTCATGAAATATTATATTCATAAGTTTCATGATTATAGTAGGTACATTAGTTAACCCAAATGACATAACAAAAAATTCATAACTCCCAAATCTAGAATGAAATGCTATTTTCAGGATGTCATCATCCTTATCCTTCAGCTGATTGTATCCATATCTCAAGTCAATCTTGGAAAAGTACTAAGCTCCATAGAGATGATCAAACTAGTCATCTATGTGAGGAAAAGGATACTTGTTTTTAATAGTGATGTTATTAAATGATCTATAATCAATGCCAAGTCTCTTGGAACCGTCATTATTTTTAATGAACAAAACAGGAGCTCCCCATGGTGAAGTGCTAGGATGATTGAAGCCTTTATCAAGAAAACCCTGCAACTTATTTTTCAATTCAAGATGTTCTACTTGACCGATACAATAAGGGGGTTACGAAATTGTATTTTCATAAATAACTATGTCAATTGTGAATTCTATTCCCAATATGGTATGACACTGGGTAACTCATCAAGAAATACATAAAGGTATTCATTTACCATTGACACATCATTAAACTGAACAGTTCCCTTGCTTCCAACAATATGAGCAAGATAACTATCATTTACATCTTTCAATAGTTTCTCAGCTTCCTAATATATTATCAATTTTATGTTTTCTTTCTTGTATAAAAACTGAAACTCTTTCTAAAAACAACTTCTTTTTCTCTCCAATATATCTTACGATGATAAAAAGAAAGCCAGTTCATACCTACAATAACATCAAACTCTACTAGAGGAAAAACCACAAGGTTTTCAGGTAAAAAATTTCCACAGAGAAGGATGGGAATATTCTTACAATTTCAGGTTTTCACAATATTTCCTCCATGTGTTTTTACCATTTGATCTGACTTCATTTCATGAGGATGAATTTCCAATTTTTCTAAAAAATTCTCAGAAATAGAGTAATGTGTAAACCCTAAATCGAACAACACATTTGTGAAATCTATAAAATTATTAAATGTACCTAATACCACCTCATTTTTGGCTCAACATTTTCTAATGTGGTCAAAAAAGAATTTACCAAACCCTTTTTCTTCCAATATTGTGGATTCCCTTCTTGAGTAACTAGCTTCGAACAAACATTAGCAAAATGTCCCAATTCCTTACAATTAAAGCATCTCACCACTATCTTTTCACTGGTTTTCAGATCATTTTCTTGGAACTCAAGAGACATGTTTCCAAATATCCCACATCAGTAGAATTTCCCAGAATTTACAAGACATTCACCAGGACGCCTTTTACCACACCTTCCACAAGAAGGGAAATTCATTTTCTTAACCCCAGCCTTCTTTGATGAGTTCTTCCCCATTTCCTATGAACCTGATCACTTTATATTCTTGTCATCATGATGTACATATGTTTCAGAAAACTCCACATTAACTTTTTTAGCACAATGAACAAGCTTCTCATAGCTATTAAACTCTTGTGAGGCCAAATTTCTTCGTACAAATGGTTTCAAACAAGAGTAAAAAAAATTAATTTTACTTTCAAAATACTGAGTAAAATCTTGTACGTACATAGAAAGTCATGTAAAATTGGCATTATATGCAGCCAAAAATTCATCATCTTTCTGATTTAGATCCTTGAATTGTTTCTCCATTCTAGGTTAAACTATTTGGGGAAAATAGTTTTTCAAAAAGATACTCTTAAAATCATAGAATTCCAAACAGTAATGATCATATCTTTCTCTAGTATTCTTAACCAGAGACTTCCATTGATCAGAATCACCTTACAAATGATAAATTTCAGGTATTAACTTTTGATGTTCTGAACATCCCATGACTTCAAATATCTTTTCTAGAGCATTGATCCATCCTTCAACTATCACTGGATCTATAGTTCCACTGAATGCGGGTGGATGTGGCCTCCTAAAATGCACATAAAAAGACATGATTCATCATGGTTGATCATGTTCCTCTCTAGAATGTATACTACTATAGTTTATTCCTTGATCCAACTGATCCATTGCGGTCACAAACTGCTCGGATCTGATTCCCACCATTTCGGGCTACAGATTCGGATAGACGTCAGCCTCTTGGTTCATTCCTACATTAGCTACCCTATTTATTCTGTGGAAAAAAATTCTATACAACATAACTTAGATGATGAAAAATGGTATTATTTAAATTATACATCACTTCAAATAACCATAGAGTAAAAATCATTTATGTTATTCTTTAATATCATTCCAACACCTAAAGTTCTCTAAACCATCCTCTTATACCTACTATAATGACCTGACCTTATTAGATTACATAATCTTGATTTTAGTCAGGAAAACACTTTCTTTTACAATAAAGATCTTTTCATGTTTAGATATTTATAGAATTGGGACAAAATACATTCAGAACCATACACATTGTTATAGTGTGGATACCATAAAAATCATATCCATTTTTTTGAAATATAAAACATTCAATCTTAAAATATGATTACATTGACAATTCATAAAAAATTTAATATTACTTCCTTCATTTTCCAACACACCCTTATAACCTATAAAAAACATTTAATAACATGGGATGAGGACAAAAGATCAATAAGGGATATAAAAAGAAGGAAATAACACATTATTCTATGAGTACTTGTAACGTATGAAATCATTTTCAAAGGACATACTTATCACCTATATATATATATACTTACTTTGGGAAACATGATATTTCCACAATACATAAGAACATAAGTAAAACCATAAAGGTATCTTAGGGCATTACTTACATAATCTTGTAACCCTCTCGGCTACCTTATATTTTGTAACCCACCTTGCTACCTTAGAATTTGTGTAACCATCATAGTTACACATGGAGTAACCATACATCCGACCTCTAACTTACACAATCCCAATGCATTGGAAGGAAATATAGGTCCCACACTTCATCATAAACAATTCCCAATATCCATAACATAATCATACGAAATGAATAATTGCATAGAAACATTGGTTTTGAATTTTTTAAAATAGAATATTAAAAGAAGATTTTAAAAGAAAAGTCCTTTATCAATATCACATAATTGACGTGTTACTTAATTTATTGTATTTAATATGTATATTCTCTATAAATACACAGAATTCAACAAAATATAATCATAATTCATTACATAAAAAGCTTGATTTCTTTGACAACACTCTATATCAAACATCAAGAATCCCCTATTTCTCTTTCCCATCCTTATATCCTATGAAAAACATTTGGAAACATGTTATGAGTATAAAACATAGTAAGGGATATAATGACAGAGATTGTTAGTCAAATGATATCATAAAAACCAATAAAACCCATAATCATAAAAACTCATATGCATAAAAATATCATATAGTCACCATGGGACATATTTACCATATCACTCTTACATTCAACATTACATAAGGAATAAACCTATGGTCATCTTCCATCATCAGAGTACCCAATGCATTGGAGAGCCGTAATGGGGCTCACCCGTCAAATCTTGAGCTATAACAGGCTCAACCCAACCAATATTCAGAAAAAATGAGCTCAAACCAACATATCATGAGCTATAATGGGATCAAACCAACATAAATAATGTCTGAGGAACATATCATGGTAATAAAGTATCTTGAAATATCGAGAAACTACTCATGATATACACATAAGAAAGAAAACTCCTTTTGAAATTTATTAGAGTGTTTTAAAAGGATTTTAAAAGGAAAGTCCATTAAAATTTAATTGGAGAGAGAATTAATTGAATTGAAAGGATATGTGTATAAAATATAAATAAACATAATACCACATAATATAAACAAAAATTAATAACACCAATAATCTTAATACCACAAAATGAATAAAGAATAAGGTTAACCCAACTAATGGAAATCGTGTTAAGAATTCCATTACCTCCGATTTTTCTTACGTACAATATGTTTAAACCACCAGTATAATTGTTAAAAGAGTGTTATTAATACCTTAGAGAAGCATATACATCTTTATAAAATCTTATATGATCATTTAATTACATCATTTCACCCTTTATTTGTAAGTATTTTGTTCCTTTCATTGTTTTGGGGTGTTTTCGTTACATGTTTTCCATGATTGGATAATGATGGATATTCTAGTAGATTGGAAGTAAAACACCAGAATAGGAATGGAAATGTATTTACATATTTCTATTGCCATTAATTAAACAATTTATCATTTTGAATTCAGAAATTATGATGATTCAAATGTTAAAACATTAATGATATTTGTTTTGATCTTTTTAGTTGTTCTTTGATAAAAACAACATCATTTTGTTTTATAAATTAAAACCATGTGTAAAAAATAATTACAGAAAAATGGATAAGAAAAAAATCATATATTATAACCTTATTCAACTATAAAAATGGTTTCAGGACCATACTTGAAAGAATTAAATAAAATTGAAATCACATCATCTAATATGTCAGTAATTCGACACATCCCGTACAATGTTTTAATTCCTTGAATAAGTGGGATAGAAGAAGAAGAATGGTGATGAATATTCCCAGAACTAGAGAACATCCAGAATATGCATTATTTCATGAGATTTTATTCCCCTTTGGTAAGAGGATTTATGTAATCAATATGAAAATAATGGAACTCAAAATAAAAGGTTAATTGAGAGATCTCGTATAAACCTTCGGCAGCCTAATGACAATGCAACAGGGTTTTAGAAAGTATTAAAAAGAGTGGGGACAAAAGTCACCGATCCAAAAGATAATGATAATGCAAAATAGATCAATAATAATAAGTAAATAAGAACATGGTATGGAAACATGAATTTTATACCACATAAAAGAGAACATGAATGGAAAAAAGAAAGAAATTGAGAATTTTATGACCTTGTAGAGTAGCTCCTAGAAATTGATGCCTAGGATCTTGAGGGCTTGATGAAACCTTGGGAGGACTTCTAGGGAGGTAGGGAGGAAATATATTCATTGATGATAAATTTGGAACGGTGTTATTGAAGGAATGGGTAGGTATTTATTGCAAAAGTGGGGGAATATTTTAATAATTTCCAAGGGATGCATCATTAGTTGTATTGGAAAAACCATGGCCTTGCCCATGGTCTGTGCCCAAGGGATTAGCCACTTAGGAAACCTCATATCATAGTTTATTGTAAACATTTCAACCAGATTTATTATATCATTATTACAGCATTAATTATGTCACTAACATACAGAAAAACAAAACTGTATTTTTACTATTCATCGAAAAATCAACTATTTCAGAAAAATACCAAAAATGTATTCTAACCATTTTTTAATGTGTAGAATTCAAAAATGAAGTCCATTTTTCGAAAATAATTTTTTATATATCATTAATTTATTTTTCCCATATAATAACACTGAATTCAAAAATAAACAATTTAAAAACTATGACTGCTTTTATATCACATAAAAAAATTAACCAAGATGTTATTATATTAAAGCCTTAAGAAAATAGAATAATAATAAATTTTACTATTAATTAGGTTAATATTACTATTCCTATTAATCTTCAGAAGGTTATGTTACTATTCACCCAAAAATCAAGTTTGTTCTATCAGACTCCAAATAACTTATTGAACACAATTGTATATGAATGTTTTTCAAAATTCAAAACATAGAAGCTGAAAAATATTGTTTAAAGGATAGTTATAAATATCTACTTAAAAACAAGGTTTCATGAATTTAATTTTTTTAAACCTTGGTTTGTTACATATCCCCTCCTGATCATCATTGATTTCCACAAAGTACTCATCAAAATTCACTCCATCCCCAATTTACAGCTCTCCCTAGTCGATGACATGCAATGGGTAATGCACATATCTCCATAACTACGACATGTGGATGATTTTGTTACCTAATAATGCTATGGATGTAGAGACAAGAATTATTCCACCTCGCTAACTCTACGTATAATCTAAAATGTCCAATGAACCTTATAGATATCCTTCCACCACATCTAAATAATTGTAATCTCCATTGAGGTGAAACTCGAAGGAACATAGGGACTCCTTCCTAAAGCTCCAATGTCCTCCAACTCCTACAAGAAAAAGAATTTTTACTGCTTTTTGGAGTCCACATCCACTCCTAGATTTTCTACACATTCTCTATAGTGTCTCACACCAAATCCTGGCCCAAGACTTCTGACTCTCCTCGGTAAGTTCAGCTGTGTGGTGACCTACAAGGTTTCCCATACAAGGCCTATAATGGTGTCATACCAATGGTGGAATGATAATTATTTTGGTATAAAAACACCACATGTTGTAGGTGATCCTCCTATCTACGGAAAAAATCTTTCATGCATGCCCGCAACATGTACTCTAGAACATAAATGGTTGGCTTAGTCTATTCATCCATCAACGGATGAAATGCTATGCTCAAGCGTAAATCGGTCCCAAAGGACTCCATTAATCCCATTCACAACCAGGATGTAATGAACACATCAAGATCTGAAACTATCATTGATGTAACTCCATGGAGTTTAATTATCTCCAGCATGTAGTGTGATCCCAAGATTACTACTGATCTCTGCTCTCAGATAGCCATTAAGTGGTCTGACATGGTGATTCAGTCAACAATCACCTATATGGAATCATGTCCCATATATGTACATGGTAAACCCATCATGAAGTCCATAGATATCCTATCCCACATCCTTTCTAGCACCGTGAGGGGTTGAGCTAAACCTCCTCGAAACAAGTGATCGGTCGTCACTTGCTGACAAGTAAGGCATCGAGGTAAAATCTCTACTACTCCTTTCTTCATCCCTGAACAAAAAAAATAACATACGTGGTCCTAGTACATCTATTCTGCACCTGGATATACCACCAAAGTGGATGTATGAAACTCACTTAGAACCTCCTCCTACAACAGCAATGGTTCTACGGAGTGTCCTCTAAAAAAATGGTTTGAACCCCACCAGTATAATATAAATCATGAGCATGACCTATTGAAATCTCATCATGTAATGTCTCAAAGTTAGTAACCAAAATCTATGACTCCCTAACTAACTGTAAGAGTGGTGGGTGGAAACCATCGACTAGAGGTAATATGATCCATCTCCATCCACAAATGATAACTACAAAAAGTCCAAATAGTCTAACACCTTGTTCATAAAGTAAAAACTAGATCTCCAACTGAGATCATCTTAGACCATGTTCCCATTACAAGTAGTATACACAATCTCAATGTCATAGTCTTAGAGGAACTATAGTAAACAACTCTATCTCAACCTTCACTGGATCCACTCTAACTCGGTCATCACTGTAGGAAACGGAGGACTCATATCGTCCACTACACTGAGGGTTAGGATGGCCTATTGATGATTAATCAACTACACCATTCTATGTGTGAGTCTATCTTATTCTGCCTATGTTTCCTTTTCACCAACAAGGAAATAATTGTTCCACCACAAAGGAAACACCACACTATTCACCTAAAATATTCATTTTTATCATGAACATTGGATGACCAATCCATACATAAGAATAAGGATGTAAGGACTTGATGCTGCTACCTAGAGATCCCAAATGAAACTCTCACCTCTAGAGTCATGTCACACTATTGGTACCAATGTGTGATCATTAGGTATCCTATAGTATTATTCTACAAGCATGAAGTTTGAGTTAATGGTTCAACTTGAATCTCCAAGTCGTGAACAAGATCCATAGAAAGAAAATAATGACTTGAAACTATTTCCATCAATATGAAAGCTGTAGTTGAAAGGGAAAAGTTCACAACTCTAATAATTCTTCGATCCCCTTTTTCATATGCCTCGACCACATCCAGTTGTCCCCTCCCCTATCATCTAGATCCATGACCCTCCTGTGGAAAACCTATAGGTGGTGGTGGTATCATATCGAAACGTCGACCACCTCATACTGCTCTCTCATCTACGATGCCACATCCACAACCATGCAGATCTATCTACACCTATCATTTTCTCTACCTATGTGGTCTATATATAGTCTCTCTGTCAGTATTACAATTTGTTGGACAATCTCGAGTGAGATGTACCCTATCATTTCATGAATAGAACAACCTATATCTAAGCTAACTGGACCCACCCTCATAGCCCCGAACTACAGATCCTATATCCTGGGACCTCCTCTTGAAACGTCTCACACATGAAATATGACAACCCTGATTTTATTACAAACTTAAAAATGATTTATTACATAAAACTTCACTTGATACAACAAGAAGATCCATAGGTTTAGTGACTTTGGGGCTTATGATCATTACATAAAAACTTAAAACATGAAATACAATATCTTTATTGAAAACTTCCTTTATATAACCACCACATTCCCTCATACTTAGCATTGCATGGGATAACCTGAGGACATGCATAAGAAAAGGGTGAGCAATAAAGCCCAGTAAGGGAATACACATTGAATACATTAGGAGTACAATAAATGTTATACAATAGGCATATCAATAGAGAAAAATAGAAACATGAACATAAAGGAATGATAAAGCATGATAATCATAACATGGAAGTGTGGAAACAACACTTAACATGGAATTACCGTGAGCCATGGCCCATTGCACATAGAGCATGAGTAAATCCTCATTGCACATGAAGCACGAGTAAAACTTCATTGAACTTGAATTATCATGAGTCAAAAATCATTTCACATGACGTATCGTGATACTATACTTTACCCAATTCATTGGAGCGCTATAAGGGCACACCCTTCTTAAACATTTCATTTCATGCATAACTGTGTCACAAGGATCATAAAACAAGGATTCATAAAACATAATCATTTATTCCACGATAGAGGAATGTGGAAGTCATACATGAAACTTTATAATAAATAAGTAAATATGCATAAATGTGAATACCCTTGATAGAGAAATGGGAATGGTATTCACTACACAAGGACATTGGCTTAGAAAATCTATGCGATTTCGGCAGCGTAACGGCATGACATAAGAATTCATAAAAATGGTTGATGAGAGAGAAAGGGGTTCATCATCACATTTACATGTAATGGACAGTAATGAGTTCATATAGATACATGTCCCAACAATTTTAATGGAATTTAGATTCATGATACAAAAGTATTACATGAATGTAAAAGAGGAGAGAGAAGTTCCTTTCAGAATTTTGTCATAGTAACAGGTGTATATGCGAGGCAGTTAATAAGAGAGAAAGGGGTCTTCCATCATTCAAAAATAAAGAGGGAATTATGAAGGAGGTTAGAAACCATGCTCTAACATTCATAATTGAAATTAAAAGGGAAAAACAACTTAAAGAAAATTAGACAAAATTAGAAAGGAAGAAAAAACCCTTACTTGGAAGTGTGCTTCCAAAGGCTTGAGAGAGGCTTGAGATAGGCTTATTGGGAGATTGGGGAACCTTGGGAGGATTCTAGAGAGAGTAGGGCAGAGTTTGGACGAACTCCAAAGGCTTTGAGTGAGGAGGAAGTGGAAGGTTGGGTGGGATTATATAGGAAAGGTGAGGGAATTCTTTATTATTTAGGTTTGGGACCCCTTATATTGAATTTATCCAAACCACAAACCATCCCATAGTTTTTGGAAAAGGGAAGGGGAAAAAATATTTTATAAGTCCAAATACATAAATTCTTAAAATAATAGGGTTACTTATGTGGAGGTGAGTCACACTCACATGGAAACCAATTTAAAAAGACAAGGTGTTTAATAAGTCTTGAGGGGTCCATTAATGATTTGAAAAGTAAGTCAAACAAACACAAAATCACATTATTTTAATGGTAAAACATATATTTACAGAACTTAAAGATTATAGTATTTTATTACATCACTATTGGGTCATTATGATGTTATAAAACACATTATATATTTAAACAGTATTTAATCATTACCCAAATATTTGACTGTCTCAGAAAATTATGAAAAATTCACTTTTGGATAATTTCAACATCTTGATTACAGAAATAACATTTATATTATCTAAATAATTTTCTAAATATGTTAATTTTCACTTTTAAAATAGAAAGTGACATTTATCGAAAATTCACGGGTTTTGACAGAAATGGATTTCAAACCTTAATAAAAATTATAATTGCATTAATAAATTTATAAGATCATTTATATTTAATACAAATTAATTTAATAATAATAGTAATATTTTATTAAAATATTATTTAATTCAAAAATACCTTAATTTAATACAATATAATTCTCAATTAAATAATAACAAAAAACACTATTTGTACTTTAAAAACAATTTACAATGTATCAAAAATGACAAGGAGGTATATTCATTATTATATATAAAATAATATACATGAACATAGTACTAGAGATTTATTACATAACCCCTTAAAACAGCCTCATAAGACATAAGGGTTTGGTGTGCGATAGTGATAGACTCTTGGGGTGGCTCCGATAACTTTGCTCGAGTGGTAATCTCTATCAACTTCCACTTTTCTCGTAGATGGTCTTGTTCGAGCTTGACATGATGAAGCTCAGCTTGGTCTTGGTCAGGAGTGAATCCCAAGGACGCCACCTCTTTTTCGAGCTTTGACAAATGGTCTTCATATGGAGCAATTCTACGTGATGAGGCCATCGCTTCTTTTGTCTGAGTAAATTGGATTTGTTAAAGCCCTATATTTATACTAATCATGTGATCACTATTCAAAGGCTATATTAGCAATGGTCAAAATTCATAACATAAAACCAATGAAGTTGATATTTTATATAAAAATAAAGAGAAATTTAATTAGATCAAGAGGGATTTTTATTTATGAAACGTTGGGTCGTTACAATATTCCCCCCCTAAGAAATTTTTCCCTAGAAATTTTCCTTTTACCACACTAAAACAGATGTGGGTAACTCAGTTTCATCATTTCCTCCGATTCCCAAGTCGCTTCTTCAAACTTGTGGTTTCTCCACAGCATCTTGATGAGGGGCATTGTCTTATTTCGTAGAACTTTTTCTCTACGATCTACGATCTTCACTGGTTGCTCCTCATAAGAAAGATCATCTTCTAATTGTAACACCTCAGAATAGAGTACATGTGAAGGGTCTGGTATGTACTTAATTAAGAGGGATACATGAAAGACATCATGACATAGTAGGTGGAAGTGCTATTTGAAAGGCCACATCCCCGACATGATCAAGAATCTCAAAGGGGTCGATGTACCTTGGACTTTACTTCCCTTTCTTTCCAAACCTCATGACCTTCTTCCATGGAGATATGCGTAGAAACACCATGTCTCCAACTTTAAACTGAAGGTCTCATCGACGATTATCTTCATAACTCTTCTCTTGACTCTGGGATTCCTTGATATTCTGCTGAATGGTTTTCACCTTCTCCACCATTTCCTAGACCATTTATGGTCCAAGCAGCTTATGTTCACCGACCTCATCCCAACATGCCGGTGTTCTGCACCTTTTCCCACACAGGGCTTCATATGGTGTCGTATGGATGCTCGAGTGGAAACTATTATTATAATAGAACTCAACAAGAGGATGTTGTTGGTCCCATACTCCTTTAAAGGCCATTGAGAATGCTCTCACCATGTCCTCAAGTGTTTGGATAGTCTGCTCGGATTGGCCATCAGTTTGAGGATGATAAGCCATACTGAAGTTCTGTTCAGTATTCAGAGCATGTTGAAGACTCTTCCAAAACATAGAGGTGAATCTTGGATCTCGGTCCGACACAATAGATAGTGGTACTCCATCCAACCTTACCACTTCCATGATATATATCTGTGCCAGTTGATCCAATGAGAAATCCTCCCGAATAGAAATGAAGTGTGCAGTCTTTGTAAGATGATCCATAACATCCCAGATTGCATTGTTGCCTTTGTATATCCTTGGAAGTCCGGTGAAAAATTCTATAGTGATGTTCTCCCATTTCCATTCTGGTATGGGCAATGGTTGCATCATCCCCTTAGACTTCTACCTCTCTGCCTTCACTTGCTAACACACTAGGCACTTTGATGTATATTCAACGATCTTTTTCTTCATATTATCCCACCAAAAGTTTTCTTGGAGATCTCGGTACATCTTTGTGCTCCCTGAGTGAATAGAGAAATTTGAACTATGTGCATCATCCAAAAGATCCGCCTTCAGCTTCGGACTTGATGGAACACATAGTCTCTTCCCAAATCTCACAATTCATTCTTCATTAACACTAATCTCCGAGGATTTCCCTTTTTTGATAGCTTCCACTTTTTCCTAAATTCCCACACCATCCTTTTGATAACCCTTTAACCTTTCCAAAAGAGATGGTTGAGCAATCAATTTTGAAAGGATTGATGATTTTCCATTCTTTATGATTCCCATGTCCATCTTCATCAAGTTTAAGAAGATTGGATCCTTCTCAATTATCCTCATTGATAGAATCACTAGGTCCTTTCTACTTAGGGCATCTACCACCATTTTCGCTTTCCCATGGTGGTAATGTATTGAACGGTCATAATCCTTGATGAGATATATCCATCTTCTCTGGTGCATATTAAGCTCTTTTTGTGTCAATATATATTTAAGACTCTTGTGGTTAGTATATATCTCACATTTCTCCACATTGAGATAATGCCGCCAGATTTTCAAGGAAAAGATCACCGCTGATAACTCCATATCATGAGTTGGATACTTTCGCTCATGGATTTTCAATTTCCTTAAGTCATATGATATCACTTTATCATTCTTCACCAGCACACAGCCTAATCCCTTCTTCGAAGCATCACTGAATACCACAAAAATTTCCCCACTTATGGGTAATGTGAGCACGGGCGCAGTGATAAGCCTCCTTTTCAACTCCTTGAAGCTTTCTTAACATTCATCACTCCAAGAAAACAATACTCCCTTCTGAGTTAGCTTGGTAAGAGGGTTGCAAATCATGTGAAATTCCTCACAAATCGTCAATAATATCCAGCTAACCCCAAGAAGCTATGGATATCCGTTACCAATGTTGGCCTCGGCCATCCCTCAATTGCATCTATTTTGGAGGGATCCATAGATATCCCATTGCTTGTGATGATATGGCCCATGAATGAGACTTCCTACAACTAGAACTCACACTTGTTGTACTTTTCATAGAGCTTATCCTTGAGAAAAGTCTCCAGTACAATTCTTAAATGCTCCTCATGATCCTCCTTGGTTTTGAAGTATATTAGAATATCATCTATAAAGACTTCCACAAATTTGTATTGGTAATATCTATAGACTCTATTCATCAAGTCCATGAAGATTTCTACAGCATTGGTGAGTCCGAAAGGCATTAATTTTAATTCATAGTTCTCGTATCTTATACGAAAAGCAGTCTTGGGGACATCATCCTTCTTAACCCTTACTTGATAATATCCCGACCGCAACTCTACCTTGGAGAAGTATTGTGCTCCACGTAGATGATCGAACAAGTCATTGATCCATGGTAGAGGATACTTGTTCTTTATCTTGAATTTGTTAAGTTCACGATAATCGATGCAAAGGCGCATTGACCCATCCTTCTTCTTGACGAAGAGGACTGGTGCACCCCATGGTGAAGCACTTGGGCGTATAAACCCTTTATCCAGATTCTCCTGTAGTTGTTTCTTAATATCTTCAAGCTCTTGAACAACCATTCTATATGGAGTCTTGGATATTGGTAATGCCTCGGGTATAAGTTCAATTGATAATTCAACATCTCTTCTAGGTGGAAGAACAGGAAGTTCCTCGGGAAACACATCCGTGAATTCCCTCAAAATAGGCATTTCTTGAAGGATGGTTTCTTCCTTGGAATCAATCATCTGAGCCAGATACGCATGCTCATAGGGCAGTAATATCCATGAATGAGATGATGGAGATAAATGATATTCATCTTCCTCCTTACACTTGTAAAGAATCAGGGGTCTATTCTCTATATGGGGTGTGATTTCCCTCTCCTGACAATTTATATTGGATCTCTATTATGAAATCCATTCCATGCCAAGAATTGCATCAAATTCCACTAGTGGCAGTATGACTAGGTTCGCTAGGAAATTCAATCCACATATTATAACAGGGGAGGACTTATATTCATGGGATGCAATGATTGCCCCATTTTCCGTACTCACTGACATCTTCACTTCCATGATTTGTGGTGGTGCTGGGATTGTTCTACTAAACATTCAAGATATAAAAGAATGCGTAGAACCTGAATCGAAAAAGTACGTTCTCTATTATTGAATAAATAACTAGCGTACCTATCACCACTTTGTTTTTGGGTTTCACTTCGGCAGAAGTGATGGAAAAAGATCTTCCTTGCTGCCTTAGAGGTTGTTGGTTGCCTCCGAAAACCCTTTGATTAGGGAACTGATTTGAAAAATGCCCCGGTTCATTGCATTTGTAGCATTGAACAATGCGTTGAGGTTCGAATGGAGCGTTCCTCTCCTCTGTTGTAGCTACGGGTCTTTCTTGACGACTTTTAACAGCTTGGTGCCCTTCTCTTCCACACCTGAAGCGTTTCCTCGTCCCCTTAAGGCAATTTCCAGGGTGCTTCTTTCTGCACTTTTGGCAAGTGGGGTGCTGGATCTTCTTAGCACCGTTGGATTTATCCATCGGACCACCAGCATTAAAGTCCACCTAACACTTCTTATCCCAATGATACCCCTGTGATTTTGTTATCTCCATTTTGACCTTGAGGGCACATTAGAAAATTTCCTCATAGCTGTCGAAGTCACGGATCGCCAATGCTTTCCGTAGGATAGGCTTCAGCCCACCAATGAAGCGGTCAACATTGCATTCGGGGGTAACGGCAAAGCCGGAAGTGTATCGTGCAAGCCTTGTGAAGTTTTCCTCGTATGCTCCAATAGATTCTTCATCTTTTTTCTTGAGGTAAAGGAAGTACCTTTCTATCTTAAGCCGGAGGGTGCACAGAAAATATATATTGAAAAATATCTTCTGGAAATCCTTCCATTCCAACGCCTCGATCTCCTCATAAGGCTTCGTATTTTTGATAAACGTCCACCATTGATCATCTTCACCCTTCATACGATAAGCCGCCAGGAGAGCCTTCTCTTGTTCAGAACATTGAAGGATGGAAAAGATCTTTTCAATGGAGTTAATCCATTGTTCAGCGATCGTGGGATCGGATGATCCACTAAAAGTAGGAGGCCTTTATCTCATGATGCTCTCGATAGTGACTTGTTCTTTCTTAGGTGGGTGAACGTTCCTCTTGACCCATGTCTCTATTAAATTCTTGAGTTACCTGAGAGAGAAGAGTGACAAAGATCGTGATTCCCACTCCCATTGGATTGGGCATCTCATTAGTATAGTCATCACACTGATCCTCACAATGGTTGTTAGCCCGAGTCCTCCTATTACCGGCCATTGGCTAGAATAAAAGTAAAGTTAGGGGTAACACATAAATGGTATTCCAAAGAAAAATGTCGATGACATATAAATAAGCTTTTATTTCCTTAACTCATGAGTATATAGGCTTCAATATAGGCTTTTCATGATCTACTTTCTAACATATATTCTTAGGGGAATTTTTTTAGTTCCCTTAATATGGGTTCAAACTAAGCTTGTGAATTTTTCAAAGCATATCCACCAGGAGTGTCGTAAACAAGAGTGCATCAAGGCCCGTTTTCGTGCACCAGTTCCCATTCGAGTCTATCTCAAAGCGGTGTTTTTGGGTTTTACCCCTAGGATACATCTGTGCCAGAGCCACCTCTACCTGCTCGTATCCAGACAGGGATGTATTTTCATGATAAACCACTTACTCAGTACTTACAAAAACATAGGGATGTTTTTATTATACTTAGTCTTGTATAGAAGGCCTTACTAGGGTTTTCTAATCCTAATCCTAAAAATAACTAAACATATCCTCTGATACTAACTATGACAACCCCGCTATTATTACAAACTTAAACATGATTTATTACATAAAACTTCACTTGATACAACAAGAAGATCGAGAGTTTTAGTGTCTTTGGGGATTATGATCATTAAATAATAACCTAAAACATGAAATACAATATCTTTATTGAAAACTTCCTTTACATAACTACTACATTCACTCATACTTAGCATTGCATGGTATAACATGAGGACATGCATAAGAAAAGGGTGAGCTATAAATCCCAGTAAGGTAATAAACATGGAATACATGAGAAGTAAAATACATGTTAGACAATAGGAATATCAATCGAGTATAAGAGAAACATGAACATAAAGGCATGATAAAGCATGATAATCATAACATGGAAATTTGGCAACAACACTTAACCGGGAATTAGCATTAGCCAAGGCCCATTGCACATAGAGCCTGAGTAAATCCTAATTGCACATGAAGAATTAGTAAACACACATTGCACTTGAATTAGAATGAGTCAACACTCATTGCACATGACGTATCATGATACTATACTTTACCCAATGCATTGGAGCGCCATAAGGGAGCACCCTTCTTAAACATTTCATTTCATGCATATGTGTGCCACATGGATCATAAAACATGGATTCATAAAACATAATCATTTATTCCATCAGAAAGAAATGTGGAATTCATACATGAAACTTTATAATCAATAAGTAAATGTGCATAAAGTTGAATACCCTTGATGGAGAAATGGGCATGGTATTCACTACACAATGACATTGGCTTAGAAAATCGGTGCGATTTCGGCAGTGTAACAGCGTGACATAAGAATTCATAAAAATGGTTGATGAGAGAGAAAGGGGTTCCTCATCACATTTACATGTAATGGACAGTAAGGAGGTCATATTTATACATGTCCCCACAATTGTAATGGAATTTAGATTCATGATACCAAAGTACTGCTTGAATGTAAAAGATGAGAGAGAAGTTCCTTTGAGAATTTCGACATAGTAACTGGTGTACATGGGAGGAATTTAATGAGAGAGAAAGGGGTATCCCATCATTCAAACATAAATAGGGCAGTTTGAGGGAGGTTCAAAACCATACCCCAACATTCATAATTGAAATTAAAAAGGGCAAAACAACTTAAAGAAAATTGGTCAAAAATGAGAAAGGAAGAAAAAACCCTTACATGGATGTGTGCTTCCGAAGGCTTGAAAGAGGCTTCTTGGGAGCTCGGGGCACATTGGGAGGATTCTAGGGATATTAGGGCAGAGGTTGGACGAACAGAAAAGGATTTGAGTGAGGAGGAAGAGGGAGCTTGGGTGGGTTTATATAGGAAAGGTGAGGGAATTCTTTATTATTTTGGTTTGGGACCCATTATATTAAATTAATCCAAACCACAAACCATCCCATGGTTTTCGCCCATGGTTTTTGGAAAAGGGAAGAGGAAAATAATTTTTTATATGGAAAAAGTCCGAACTTCTTAAAATAATAGGGTTGCTTATGTGGAGTAGAGTCACACTCCCATGGAAAACAATTTAAAAAGACAAGGTGTTTAACAAGTCTTGAGGGGTCCATTAATGCTTTGAAAAGTAACTCAAACAAACCCAAAATCAAATTATATTAATGGTAAAACATATATTGGAAGAACATAAAGATTATAGTATTTTATTACATCACTATTGGGTCATTATGATGTCATAAAACACATTATATATTTAAACGGTATTAAATTTTTACCCAAAAATTTGACTGTCTTAGAAAATTATGAAAAATTCACCGTTGGATAATTTCGACATCCTGATTACAGAAATATAATTTATTTTATATAAATAATTTTCTAAATATATTAATTATCACTTTTAAAATAAAAACCGACATTTATCGAAAATTCACTGGTTTTGAGAGAAATGGCTTTCAAACCGTAATAAAAATTATAATTGAAATCATAAAATTATAAGATCATTTACATTTAATAAAATTTATTTAATAATAATAGTAATATTTTTTTAAAATGTTATTTAATTCAAAAATACCTTAATTTAATAAAATATAATTCTCAATTAAATAATATCTAAAAATAATATTTGTACTATAAAAACTATTTACAATGTATCAAAAATGACAAGGAGGTATATTCATTATTATATAAAAAAATAATATACATGAACATAGTACTAGAAATTTATTACAAAACCCCTTAAAACAGCCGCAGAAGACCTAAGGTTAAGGTGTGCGATGATGACATACTATTGTGGTGGCTCAGATAACATTGCTTGAGTGGTAATCTCTATCGACTTCCACTTTTCCCGTAGATGGTCCCGTTCGAGCTTGACATGATGAAGCTCAGCTTAGTCATGGTCAAGAGAGAAGCCCAAGGACGCCACCTCTTTTCCGAGCTCCGACAAATGGGATTCGTATAGAGCAATTCTTCTAAATGAGGCCATCGCTTCTTTTATCTGAGTAAATTGGATTTGTTAAAGCCCTATATTTATACAAATCATGTGATCACTTTTCAACGGCTATATTAGCAACAGTCAAAATTCATAACATAAAACCAAAGAAGTTGATATTATATATAAACATAAAGAGACATTTAATTAGATCACGAGGGATTTACATTAATGAAACCTTGGTTGATTACCTGAAAGTCCCACAGATGGACATCTTCTACCTACTATTGTTTTTATCTGCTCTTTCATTCCAACTACTTATAATCACTTTCTGTATCCATATGTCCACGAAAAATTCGACCTCAAAACATTCTCAAGAAACCCTGAATATATTGGAATGTTCATAGGGGTAACGTAGTATCAGATTTCCCTATGTAGACCTCACTTGATATTATTATCCCGGAATTGTGGATCGTGTATCATATAAATCGAGTACCTGCTGGGGTTTTAATGTGTCAATGAATACTCAGATACTGACATGTTGTTCTCCCAGTGTTGTAGTAACTCCTGGATACACATAGTCCTTAGCATATAAGGTGAGAACACCCCTCCAAATTGGTTCTCCAAATTTGTCCATAGAAGAGTCTCCTCATCATATGATTGGGAAACCAAACCCCAACATGTCCCTAATCATCTATGTAGAAGTATCACTACCACGAGAACCATGGGATCTTCTAGAGTCCTGACTAGATCGAATGCTCAGGTTTTAGCCTCATGCCCGTCCCTAGTTTCCTGTGTGTTAAGTTGTCCTCAGAATAGTACAGGGGTTAGGTACTATAATTGAGTAGGAATATCCCACAAATAGGAGTCATTATTCTAATGTACATGTATGAACACACACATCTCCAATCCAAAAATTCTGAAATGTATATAAGACACTAATTAAACAATCCATTCAAAAAACTATATCCCACAACAATTGTACAACATTGTACGTACAATAATGTTAATAGGGCCAAAAACATCCCACCAAAAAGAGTTTATATCCACATTTCCAACCTGTAAGAAAAGAGGTACTAGGACTACTATCTATATCATAGAAACACAGCTCGTCTATCTGGCATCGCTAGGAACCGCCTTCTTTTGGTCCACCTAGGACTCCCTCAATGGTTCGATCTTCTATACAAGACATGAACCATGATACAAATGTCTGCGTAGGGGTTAGTATAATAATTCTTAGTATGAAAAATTAAACCACAATGGAACACCAAAAGGATATACCATAAGGGAAAGTAAAATAATATCTATATAGATATATTTATATAACTCATATAACAAGGACATCCTGATTTATTCAAGAGAAACACCATTCCATTAAGAAAACATAACCAATTTCCAGCTACATGATTCCACTCGAAGCATGCTCATTCCAAGATAACTCACTTCTTAAGCAATGATATCATTAGAGATACTCGTATAGTGGTCAAGATCAATTAGGACCTACCCAAAGGAGAACATATTGTTCATGGAATATCATGTTACCCAAAGTGGGGATCTTTCCCTATAACACTGGGGAATACTAATAAGCCAATATGGATCAATTTACAGTATAGGGTATCCTTCCCAAATACAAAATGGAATTCTATTAACCCAATTGATGTGGACAACTAGATGGACTACCAACACCCTTCCCTCGGAGGTTACATGGATTCCAAAAAATTTTAATAGGGGTGATAAAGGCTCCTACTTCAGTCCCATAGAGGAATACCATAACTCTATTTGGGACTCTTCCAGATATTGTAACACAATCCAAGAATTCGTATGAAATGATATATGGAACCCTTTCGGAAAGGACCAAGGGAACTCTCTCAACCTATATAGGTCCAAACTATGAAAACAACGATCCTTAATCCCTCTTGATGGGAGTACATAGCATGCCACAATAATTTCGGTACCACCTATGTCTGGGTCTTGAGAAATCCAAGTGAGAATGTTGGGATCATCATTGATTTGAAGGGATAAAATGTAATTCCATTAATAAGACTCTCCAAAAGGACATGGATTTAGAAAACAATCATAATGTTGTGATCATTGTGAAAAAACACTCAAAATAAAAAATTCACATACCCCAAACAGACACCCTATAAAATTCACATCTCACCTTATAATGAATGAACAGTGCTTTGTGGGCACAAGACACGAATCTGAAGAAGGTACCCAGCATTGGTCTTGAAATTTCCGTAACAATGTTAGGGTCATGATGTTGTAGACAGTTCTTCAATATGACATCATATGAAAAGATATGTCAAATAGTAGATTCTGTAATAATAATAATAATATATTATTATTATTATTATTATTAATGGGGTTCTTCTTAGACCCGCACCATAATCCCAAATTAAATATTGATCATTAGTCATTAATTGACCATCTTAATACCACGATCACATTACCACTAATGGATCTCTAATCTGATATAAATGAATTTTTTATGACCTAATTGAGGATTAATAATAATAATAATAACAACATAATATTAATAATAATTATTATAATTATATGATATTAACTATAGGAATTAATTTTTTCTCATGCTAGAGATTAACAAGAAGGCACCCCACCTACCTCTTTAATAATAAATTGTCACCTTTCATTATTCATAAAACCATCACACGGCTTCCCCCATCAATTAAACTTGATCGACGCATCATCCCTAGAAAATTTTCTTAATGACCACGACACCATGCCCCCAATTACATTCACCATCTCTTATTACATAAGGGGAGAACCCTATTTATTATTTTTAAAAAATAATAAACACTTCACATTATTATTTTTAGAAATAATAATAAATATCCTTATTTCTTATTATTAAAAATAATAATAAAAACCACATGTTAATATTATTAAAAATAATAATAACCTGAACTACCCTCTAAGAATGGTCAGAAATCATATTCTCATTGTTCTTCAATTGAATACCATCCACATCAATCTATAGAAACCATGCATCCCTATTCTTGTGTCCTGTGTTCCTAAAGCTCAATCCCGATGACCCTCCAAAGAGATCTAGTAAACCAAAATCACAATCCATTGATACTAGATGCAATGGAAAGTTCTCATCATCATCCACACACATATATCATGTCTCCAAAATCCAAAGTTAAATTCATGATTGTGATTCATCATGTCAAAGAACATAAATAAATGATCGATACTCTTAGATATCATTAGGTCACTGGTCAAAAGATAACCAACAATGGATGCACATAGAACAGGGCATTAAAAACCTGAAACATGGACATTGGGAATAATCCTTATCCAATGTTTGTTTAAACATTAAAACATTTCCATTATAAGGATAATGAAGATGCATTAAAATAAAATTTTGATAATCCTACAAATAATATCCCATCATGCAACAATGATCGAACAGTGGATCAATCTATTCGTGGATTGACCCACATTCATCAGGGAAATCATAAATATAGAAAATCACAAGGAAACAACCACCCTACCTCGATTCAAATTAGTTGATATAGAAGGATGATCATAATTTCATAGTAATTTCTGACATTCCTTCAAGTTAACTGTGTATTGAACGTTGATCCATGATCCATTTTTTTGTTCTACAAAGTTCTTTCTCCATATCTCAGAGAAATTTTAGGTTCATGACTAAACATGAATTCCTGGATAAGACATAATAAAGTGAAATTTCCTTGCATTATAAAATAATTATTTATTATATTATTTTATTCCTTTTTCATCCAGTGACAAAATTTTCACACAAAAAAATTCTTCCAACTAAACATAAGTCACGACTATGATAAACACCACACTACAAACTCATCTTTGGTCTTGGATTTCCAATCTGAGTCACTATTAATTAGTATTTAGGATTTAAAAATATAAAAAATTTAATTAATTTTTTATTTATAGATAATTCATTTATGACTTTTCTATAGATGGCTCACACTGACCAATATTAGTTCGCACGATGGGTAAGGCCTCCATTTTGAGCTCAATGATGCCATTATATTTCTTATCAGGGCACTTCTTTAATATTTATTCCACTTTTTCAAGAAAATATTTCATGATTTCTTTTAAAAGATTAATAATTTTTAAACAGTTGGTCCATGAAAATTGGACCTCAAAATCATACTCCATCTCAGTTTCAGTTCTTGAAATCAATCAATATAATATCTAAAAATAGTATATGGAAAATTTGATACGTTACAAGGCATTACATCCTTACTCAAGCTTCTCTATCTTATTTTCATTCTCCCCCCATCCACTCAGCTTATTCCATGATTATAAAACAACACCAGTATCCTCAATATACTAATATGTTTTCATATCAATGGTTAGACCAACAATAACACAAACATCCTTCTAATTGGTAAAGAACATGTTATTTATGTGTTCAGTGAACTACCGTATCATGAAATGATGACTGTTTGTTTTTATATTACAACCATATATGGTAGGGAATTATCATGGAGAAATTATTTATATATGATATATGTGACCCATATGATGTCTTAATGCTTATGTAATTATTTTATGAGACATATCTTTATACATTCCCTATTCTGTAAATATGATAATTTTGTTTGAATAAATGTGGACTACCTCCCCCTCAAAGCGATGTGATTCTTTCACACTCTACATGGAATGTATTAAGGATGGTTTTAGGGATATTATATGATATATATAATATAATAATGAAAATTTAATTAAGGTATATATACATATATATATATACATTACATTTAATTTATTTCATTCAATGTAACAATGAAAGGAAAACATCATTCATGCATACCTACGGCCTACTGTATCCATTACGGTGTCTTCTATTTAAAAGTTTAATAATATATGGATTATCATAATAACCATATACTAAATATGAATGATATTTATATCATGGTATACAATCTATAAATCATGATACTAGTATAAGGACCAATGATATAACAAATTAAGACACATGTGAAGAACAAAGAAAATATTACCTGAAGTGTAACCTTTATAGAGAATTGTAAATAAGAGGGTAATATAAAGTCCTAATAAAACAATATATGTTAATAGAAAAAATAATATGGTTCTATGATTGATTTATAATAAACCTATATTTATTATATATACGTTTTTTACGTGTACGGCAAGAATCAAGACACAATGAACAGTAATTTCATATAACTTTTTATTTCCCTGAGATAAATGCCATATTTACATCATATTCATTATATGTGGTGTGTATAACTACCATAAATGTATTATATTGTTCTTATAATTAATTTTTTTGGTATTTACATTTCAATTTTATGATATTTTTTCATTGGTTTTTGTTTTCAAAAGATACCAAATTGGTAATGTAATTCTGTCTCAATTTGCCTTCTTTGAGAAACATGCAATGTTATGCACCAATATTTTCTTATGACATGTATATATTAAATTTTAAATTTTAAATAATTAATAACCATCTATTAATGATATTTTAATATTCATTAATTTCATTTACATAAATTGTGAGTATGGTTCAATGTTTCCAAGTGGTAAGCATTTATTGAAATAGCCTTATCGATTTCAGAGATTGTTTAGGATTATTCTTCCATTGATGAAATTTTGTGATCCAACTCTCAATAACACTCATTAATGTTATGATCCTTTTTATATTCATGATATATTAATGTATTTGTACCGTTTTTTCTCTCCTTGGTACATATTACAGTTAATAAATTTTTTTATGAAATCATGACTTTACCCCCTCTTTGGTCAGAAATCAGTGTTCATTCAAACCATGTTTTACAAAAATAAATTTTTCCAATAATATTCTAATATTATCTAATGAAAATTTGAATAAATTTTCCCCCCTGGTTTTTTCTTTTAAACAAAATGTTTTTTTGAAGTAATATTCATGTATTTATCAAATATATGCATTATTATAAACTCTAAAAGATTCAAAATGATAGTTATGCATGGGTGGATTTACCCATTTTCATGATTATCATTCCCTTGATGTTTTTTTCAAATTATAAAATGTTATTTTTTAAGAAATTTTTTCCATAATGTTATGGAAATTATATGTTTTCATGTGTTTATAAATGAAAGTTATTTTCAAATTTTTTTGTTTAAGAATTATTATAAATGTTTTTAAGCCTTTTTAAATGTATTCAAATCATTTTGAAGGAAAATAGTTTTAAAAAAATTTCAACCATATTTTATATTTTTTCAGGGAAAATTGTTTTCAATTTTTTTTATTTTTTAAATGTTTTCAAGGAAAATGTTTTTCATAATGTTTTCATCTACTTTTATATGATTTTAAAGGAAATGGTTTTTAAATTTTTTTCAAGATTTCCTTATAAGATTTAAAATAAAATCTTTTAAAAAATCTTTTCAAAGCATCCTTTATATGTTTTCATCATTATTTTTAGGAAAATAGTCTTTAAAATATTTAATGTTTTAAAAAGAATTACTTTAAATAAAAAAACATTAGTTTCCTCATGAAATGTTTTTAATAGATATTTCAAAATTATTGTCCATCTAAGATGACATATTTTGTTGTTAATCATTACTTTCTAGGGAAATGATTCAATGTTACCATTCATATTCTTTCTATGAATGGTTTATGTTTTTATGGAATGATTATTATGAAAATAATTTTTGTTTCACATGTAATATGATTTTGAAACCAGCTTCTTTTCACGGGTTATGATTTTGATGAGTTGATTAATAATCCTATATATTTTTCAAAATTTTATGATATGATTACATGTTTATGATACCCATTTCATTTCACGGGTTATGATATTATTATTTATGAATTTTTGGTTAATTTATGTATGAATTCATTCGGATATCGGTGGGACCTATATCATCCCTTAATGTATGGGGTAAAAATTTATATCTCATAATATATAATAAGACTATCTTGGTAGTGATCTTTGATTACTAGGAACACCATGGGAATTAACCATAATTATTAAGATGGTATGAGAATTGAAAAATGATACTAAGATGTCCATGCGAGTGAAAATTACTACCAAAATGGAATAATGAGTGAACACATGCTATTATGATGGCCAAGGGAGTGAGCCATGACTACCAATTTTGTATGGGGAGTGAATCCGTACTACTTATATGGCCTTGATGATAATTCCTTATGGAAATCATTTTAGATTATAATATTTCTTCCACAATTCAATGCCATATTCCTATGATATAATTCCATACATTATGATATTTATCCCATTATGATTCATGTGTTATGAAATACCAATTATTATTCCATGATTCATGTTTGTGGTATTTGATATGAACGATATGATATTCTAAAGTTATGATCACATCCTCATAACCCAATTCTAATATTTATACTTACATGTCTCTCTTGATTACCCTTAAGTAGGATTTGAGAGCACCACTTTTTATGTTATCTTCCCTAGGTTTTAATGATATGTATTAAGTAATATGTGTCTTTGAATTTTTTTAGTCATGAATAACCAATGTGAGATAATGTATCTCGGTTATTTACTAGTGGTTATGTTTCCATGTTTCCAAAGGCAAAAATCTAATACGGCCTTTGGGAGTATGTTTTTATAATGTTTTAAGTATTACAAAAAATGTTATGTATTGTTTATGTTTGTAAATAATGGGTCACAATATATTACTTAATTCTTGATGAATATTCAGTATATTATAGAAAAATATTCCCAAGGACTATAATAGTTTAGTGTCTTTGTAATATTGGACAAAAATATTATAACCCAATGAATAATCCTAAAAATCACTATTAATGATCATTCCCTTTATTACTATTACATAAAAATAATATTCATAACCCTGGGAAATGAAACATATTAAATGGGAAATATGGAATTCTTTTTAAGGGTAATAAATGAAATATGTAAGCATAACATGAACATAAGTGTATGAGAAGATGGTTGTAACATTTGAAGGTCATTACATAAATAAAAATATCATAACAACTGGACATGGAATTAATATTATATGTTATTAATGAATGACTAATAACATAATCAAGAACATAAACCATGTGAGTATATCAAAGGTAGGATATATTTAATTTTTGGCAGGTACATAAACATGTGAAATAATTTCAAATAAGTCAAGGATTGTTTCCAAAAACATATGAAGGCACTTCAATGGGACTACACATGTTGGTCATGATACCCCACCATCCCCTTCCATAGTACATTCCTTATAAGGGATCATGTTTCCCCATCATCCCATAGTGGATTAGGTTTCCCCATCATCCCATATGGGATTGGGTTTCCACATCTTCCCACACTAGACTAGGACACACAAGTTTCCCATTTTCGATCATGACACACCTATTTACAATTTTGGATAAACACCATTGACTTCTAACACATAATTATCTCATGAGATATAAATCCATACACAATTAATTTTAGATAGACATATATCCCACCCATCAAAAAATAAAATCATACGTACATATGCCACAAGATAATAAAACATATATCATATCATGACCCATTAAAATAGAATGGTTTCAAAAACATCATATAAAAACCCTTAATATGAAATGGGTACATTGAATATTTATTCATATAATTACCTATAGAAAGGAGGTAGTATCATAATAATTTCACCAATCTATATCCAGTGAAAATAAATGGGTTTCAAATGCTTATAAGTCAAGGAAGAGAAAATGTTTTCATAAAAATAATTCCATTAAACCATAAACCATTCAAGAAATAATATAAATGTTATTTTGGGGTCATATCCCAAATAAAACATAATCTATAACAAATAATGTAATCTTATATGTGGATGGTTTTTGAAAGATCACGTGGAACATTTCATAAGGAAAATATCTTTTTGTGGAAAATAATTCCCATAAAACTATTTCAATAATGATGTTCTTATAATGAATTATTTATGATTTCATTTAAAACATTTCATTATGAATATAAAATTTCCACAATGAAAAATATTCTTAAAACATAAATCAGTTTTAAGACATATAATGGAATATTGAAATCACTGTAATATATTTTGTTTAAATTTACCTTTTAAAAACATAAATAGTTGATTTGAAAATCATTTGAAATGCATTTAAAACATAAATTTTTATTGAACAATTTATCCATCGAAAATCAATTTTAAAACATATAATGAAATATTGAAATAATTGATATTATTTCATTTGAAATTATTCTTTTTAAAACATATAAAAATTATCCTTTCAAAATCATTTAATATAATTTCTAAACCTAAAAAAATTATAACATTTTTCATTAAAAACTAATTTAAATTTAAAAAAATTCCTGAATATTATGAAGTAATTTTAATTATAAAAATAATCATGTAAATGTAAAAAACAAGATTCAAGGAAATGATGTTCATGTCAGTAGGTATGTATGTACATCAAAAACATTCTTTTTCAACCATAAATGTTTAGAAAAGATTATTGATTGTAAAATGAATATAATATTTCATTTAGATAGTTTTTCATGAAAGGTAAAACATGAGTGAAAATGTTCATTAAACATAATAGGATAATATTAAAATCATGTTTTTAAACATTTTTAGAAAACATTGTTTTCCAAGAACACATATGTTCGACTGAAATGAGAAATTAAGTCATATTTTCATTAAAAAAATTATTAAAATATTGTAATTACCAAAGAGCGGAAAAAAGGTAATAATACATAAAGATATCACGTATAACCATAGGTGAAAATATTACTTGTGCATTCCTAAAAAATGTGTCATAATATTTCATATATGCAAGCATATGATAAAAAATCCCGATAAATAACGATATTGTAACAATAAACTGTTACCACTTTGGTAACATTGATTCATAATCCCCATGAAAGAATAAAATTACATTAAGATTAGAATATCATGAAAATAATGTGATTCATGATTTAAAATTACAATGTGTAGTATATAAATCCAATATAAAAATACATATGCATAATATGGAATGTATATGAAAGAATGAAAATTGAGATAAAATTACTTTACCGATTTGGTAGATTTCGAGCCATAAAATCCATGAATGAAAGATCATAAAATAGATAATTAAATGAAAATAAATATATTTATATGAATAATATAATAAATCCATGGGTTGTATATACCACATACAATAAAATAGGAAGTCAGCATGGATCATGTCTAATGGAAAATAAATGCAAGATGAGAAAACCCTTACTACTTGAGTTACTATAGAATTATTATCATCATGAACATATAACATAAATTAAATCATTTTATATCATTAGAAATAATTAAATTAATAATATAACAAGTCATAAGGAAGTATATCCACCAGTTAAAAGAATAAAATGGTGAATATGTAATGTATCTCACATAAATAAAAAAGTGAGATGAAATTCCCTTAACATAAGTCTTAACATTCTTCATATACATTAAATAATCAAGTATAATAAATATAAATTTATTATAAATATACCATATAAGCATTTTATTATATTTAATAACAAATATTATTTTATTATTACTGTATATTACTCTTTTATTAACAACTAAATGATAATGATACGTTTCATGTACTATATACTTTGTTTTTTGTATAGGTGTTGGCCTATTATTATTGATCCTCTTACATTGATCATGACTTGATTATTTCCAAAATTTAAATTATGATATAAATATCATATATATTTCATTATATTTGTATTTATAATATTATATAAATTATGTAAATATGAAATGGAATATACTGTTCATGGAGATGGTAGACCGTATGATCTCGTGAATTCTGTTTACCTCATATTTTTTGTTTTGAAAGAAAGAATGAAAATTAAATATATATGTATATTTATATATAATATATTTATATTATATTTATTATTTCATATATATCATATATTATCGTTAAACCCATCAATAATTCATTCCATGTAGAGTGTGAACAAATCACATCACTTTAAGGAGGCAGTAGTCCACACATCCACAAACGAAGTTATCGTATTTACACAAAATCGAACGAATGAAGGTATCTTTATTTATTAATTTAGGAAAATATAATACATTATAAATATCCCATATTTTAGGTAAAAATATTTTGTCCATCATATTTCCTGACTATGATAGGTGTTATGTGAAAAACCAACAACATCATTTCATGAGGTGGCGGTTCTCTATGCAAAATAATGTTCAGTAAAATACAAATTAAATTGATGTGTGTGTATGTGTAGGTAGAAAATTTTGGATAAAAAATTTTCAATATATTTATTATACTGAGATAATTACATAACCATAAAATTAGAATCATTTAGGGGGTGGAGAATGAAAATAAGACAAAGGTTCTTGAGGAAAGATATCACATATTCTTTGGGTAACTCCTCTTTGTTTTCACCAAATAGATTTCATGTATGGATTTATTCCCAAATGTATGATTCTATGATTATTTTAGAATTTTTTAGAGGTTATTTTAGTTGTTTTTTGGTGATCCAAATATCTTGATTTGTGAGAGTATGTGGTCTGGGTGAGTGCCATTTTATTTTGGGGGAGGAGTCTCAATCTTGTAAATATTGGAAGAGGGAATTCAACCCATGCTTATTCCATGAAATGTGGCTCAAATAATTTTCCAACTCAATTAAAAGGGATTATAGGGTATATATATTTCAATTCCATAGCTTTTGGACAGTTTAATAATTCATGTTCTCCCTTATGATTATGGTTTAGTCCGTTGTTAAGCAAAATTTTCTCTTAAATAGTGTAATTAATTTAAATAACCTTCACTAATATTCTGGTCCAAAAATTAAATTATAATTATTTAAAACATTAAATTATTCTTATTACAAAAATGGAAACCATTTTTCCAAATTCGGATCACAGAATTTGTAGAAATCATTTTAAATTTAATCTCACAGATGGGATCACAAAGAGAGTTTTTAAAGTATGTTATTGAAAGGTTTGCTATTTTAATAAACTCAATTTCAAAGTAAAATAGATTCAAATGACCTATATTGAATTAATTTAGTTACATTTTTCTAATTAAAATTGAAAATCAATCATAAATATAAAATAACCATTAAATAAATTTGATGAAAAATATTTTTTTAATTAAAATTTAGAATTTTTCACTATTCATTAAAAAATGAAACTTCATAGAAAAATACCAAAAATTTCCCAACAATCTATTTTTTATCTGTAACATCTCTGAATATCTACATAATTTTTTTATTTATATGGAATTTTTTCAAGACCGTGAAATCTGAGGGCACGTGATTCATATTCCCAAAGTGCCCGGAATGATCCTTCAAAGAAGAATGTTAAGCTTTAAATAGCACGTGTGAGAAGTTCTGCATAAAAATTTAGAATAACTCCTAAACGAGTGCTCGGATCAGAAACCTGAGGGAACGGTTGTGTTTAGGATGGCGGGTTTACCCTAGGTGCGACTTAAATTTAGTCGGTGCATGCCCCCAATAAGAAAACCCAAAAAATTTCATTACCGTAAAAAAATATTAAATAAAATTATTTTATTTTTCAAATGTTTATAACTCACAAAAGTTGACTAGGATTATAAATCTGAGACCACCACTGAACACATGAGTGTATTCTTTCCTTAGGAAGTTTCAAAATTTTGCCTGCACGGGCGGCCAGGGGAAGTTAGTTTTTGGCTGTAAACAAAATAATTAGGAAACAATTATTTTATTTTAAAATACTTAACATTTAAATAGAAACTAAAATTGAAAATATGAGAGTATTGTTGAGCTAGTGAGTTCGTTCTCCCCTTTGATAGAGCCTAACCTTGACCAACATGGGTTGAGGGTGACTGTTAATAATTTTTTAACTTTTTAAGGTACGTTTAGAAAACATGCGGGCAACGAATTCTATTTTTTTAACCGGTCCTCGGATTAAAAATCTGAGGACACCATTGAATCTACATCACCAAGATTCGCTTAAGGGAATATTAACATTGACTGGAAAGGTTTGGATGAAAAATTTAATTTTTTGATGTTACATAAAAAATAATAAAATAACTTTTGGTTATTTGTTTCCTTTGTGAAACCTTTGGACAAACGGTTTTGGGAACGCAGTGAATCTTCAAAACCATTTAATGTCTTCACTCATATTTTTTCTATAACCACTCCATTGGGAGATTTAAATGAATATGGAACCACACTGTTGAGATAATTAATGTTGTTCATTAATTATAACTATTAATGAATCTCATTAATTGAGTGTTTCATTGATCCTTTCATCCCATCTATTTAAATAAATATCGGGAATGGTTTTTCAGACTAAAGTGAGGAACCTCTAACGAAGTGTCATGATGACTTCCACCAACCTAGAAAGAAGCATCGAGAGGCGGGAGTTATAGGAATTAATGGGTGATGGAAAGTGCCAACGAACACCTTCGAACGTGGAGACTTCTTCTTCATCTACAACGTCTTCCTATGAAATTGAGGTAGGGGGTTAGATGTTTGATTCCTCCCCTTTTAACCATGTTCTAGAATATTATGAAGAACACTGGTCAATTGTCCAATGGGTTGACCCGTTATTCACTCTTTAACATGGGAGGATAATACAGGGTTTCATTATGGTAGTTTTTATAATCAAATAATCCTTCCCATGTTATATTGCTAACGCAGAGGGCGCGGCCAAACGAACAAGGTCCAGACCCTATGCTTATCCCGTTATGGTTTAATTCTATGTAGTTGACCAGAAGAAGCAGTGGTGTGACTGTGACACATGGTTGGACCAATGACCACGGGAGGCAGAAACCGACACACACCTGCCGCAAAGGAATGGTGACACCTAAAGGTGCCACGGTGGACAAGGGGTTCTCGGCCAATGTCGACTACGTTACAGTGGGGCGGTGCCTTGCGGCAGTGCACCACGGTGGAAGGTCATGTCATTGAGCCACAACAGAGGGTAGACATACAATCATAGGTCCATAATAGGTAAGTCCTTGCAGACTATCCCAGAGTTGCAACGCCATCTGACGTCACTTTGGAGTCTTGCGGTGCGCCACAGAGGAAGGTCATGGCAGTGAGCCACAACAGAGTGCAGACTCATGCCTATAGGTCCATAGTAGGTCATTCCATGTAGACTAGAAAAGATATGTCAAGCCACAAATTTCTCCTACAATAAATACTCAAATGGCTATGGTTGTTCGGTAGGGGAGAGGTCCCCCGTGCTTGGCCAGCGGTCCGAGCGATTCTGCAGGTCGGTGGGCCACGCCCAGTCAGTTGGGCCTGGACGAACCTATGGCCTAGCGGGCCAAACCTCCAGACCAACATGGTAGACTAGGCCCAGCCGAACCGGGCCTAGCCCAGCCCCTTCGGTCCGGGTCCATCGGGTCGGGTCTGGTCGGTCGGACCATGTCAGACCGGACCCACACCCACTTATGGACCAGTTCACTTAAACCTGTGTATCTCCTAAACTGGACATCTGTTTGATGAAACTTCTATGGTTCCATAACCCTTAGGATGAGGCGGTCCTTTTGAGATTCCCCACATGACATTTGGAGAAATTAGAAGTTTGGATGGGTTGGATCATACCTGAATAGAACTGGGCCCTCTACACTAAAATGCCAAATACTTTCAGACCAGGTGTCTAGTTGTTGCGCCATCTGTTTTGTTGCAACCCATATGACATGATAGATGATCAGGTAAATTTCTTGTGGAACTTCATGGTTGTTTAGGTATGACAGATAACCTAAGGAGCAGAACTAGGGTGTTTCTTGTAGTGGGAGTTAGGATGGCTACTCCCTTGATGACTCAACGCATGGGTATTCCTTACTCCATTTCTCTGGTGGAGATGGGACTCACTACATAATGAGTGTGGGATCATTTTCATCTGAGCTGGTTTTCCTATATTTGTATTTGGTACACCCCTATTGGACAAGGGTTCATGTCCTCCATACATAACTCACATAGAGTCAGGTACTCCCCATCTGGTTAGGGTGTGGGTCCTCTATGTTAGGAGTAGGTACTCCCCTATTAACCTAGGGTGATTTTCCCTCTTATGCAGTGCTATAGAATATTTGGTAGTCCCTAACATTTCCATGGTGTGGTTCATCAAGCCTTGGGTCGGTACACCCCTGATGTACTAGGGTGAGGGTCCCCCATAGTGAACAAACTACCAGAGTTGTACTCCCATACCGGGTAGGGTGTGGGTCATCACATATCAAGTAGTACTCCACTATTTATGAGTAGTGATGGCGAGAGGGTCCCTTAGGGGAGTTGGAGCTCCCTCTACTACAGGACACAGTTACAAGGTGTGGGCCCCTCCACTTGATATATTCGATACCCAGGGTAGAAGTTAGTACTCCCACTATGGACTGAGGTGTGAGCCACTTCTTATTGGGGTGACATAGATATCGTTGGTTAGACTGCAGTAGTGCTCCCCCAACATAATGTAGTACTGAGGAGTGGGCCTCTTTACTTGGTTTCTCGTGGTCTTGCCGCGACCCTAAGACTATGACTGTGATACCTCTTGTGACATGCACTATAGGCAGTTATAATTGAATGTTCCTGATGAAGCATGTCATTTCTAATGTACCATTAGGAATGGTTGAGTTGTACCTGATAGAGTACGTCTCTTTGAAGGGTTCCATTAGGGATTTCTAGTACAAGGAGTGTGTACTTCTGATCCTTGAGTTACTCTTTGAGAGTTCATTGGAAATCCTAGAAATTTCTTGAGGTCAGGGACTTATGATTCTTTGTGGATGAGACAAGTATATCTGGATGACCTTGGGATATGCAATTGGATATGCTTGTGTAGATATAACTATTCAAAATCATTATGGTTTACTTCGTGGTTATTTGAGGTATTTTCCCACTGTGGATTTATAAAAGGCTATCATTGGTCTC
The DNA here is from genome assembly GCA_963277665.1 of Viscum album. Taxonomy (NCBI): domain Eukaryota; kingdom Viridiplantae; phylum Streptophyta; class Magnoliopsida; order Santalales; family Viscaceae; genus Viscum; species Viscum album. The sequence continues at coordinate 1,871,425,100 of OY728120.1, read as the reverse complement.
AGGTTACTAAGGAGTACTGAGTTACTCACACTTGTATGGGCTCCACCCGCACATCTTGTGTCTGGAGTAGACGTTCGATGTTTCGATAGGGGATCTCAAGAAGATGAGACCGATGGATGTTACGACGGAGGACTAGGTGGACTAAGACTAAGAGGGGTCTAGTAGGACTAGGAAGATAAGACATACTACTTTGGCCTCTATTAGATTCACTAATCCAATGATCTAGTGGTATCTTCCTTAGATGGTCGTCGGTGCTCCCTTTGTGCATTGTTGTTTTAATTTCTTTTTTTGGGCTTGTATACTAGCTCAGTTAGACAACTCTGTGCTTTACTTTCTTTTGTACTCTGTTTTCCGATTACTTAGTGTTCACCTTTTATCGTTGTGGTTTTTTTGAGTGAATGTGTGTATAGGTATCCAGGAAAATTCCTCTCACTTGCTAGTAGATGCCTTCGATTCTAGTTGCAAACCCCTGGCATTCAAGTGGCTTACATGGGGTACGTCACGACATGGAACCTAGGGAACAAGTTGTGAAATAGTGGTATTATAGGTGGTCGGTTCTACCTCAACGACTAAGGGTCTGTTTTTCTTTGAAAAAAAATTTAATGTGTTACGAGTTTGGATTTCAGGCTAGGGACTTCAGTGTTGGTGTGGTGGTAGATGTAACTATACACCAAGACTCTAGACACCTATTACCAAACTCTGTACATGAAAACACTCGTTGTAGAGAAAAGATGGGAATATGCATCTTGTATTGATGGGCATGATTTCCATATTCCTTCTCAAGTTAGCTCTCCAGATATAACCTTCTAACAATGGAACATCATGATTTATCTCTGGATGCCTCCATGTGGACAACTGGCCAAGATCTCAATACGAGGTTGTGAGGACAGCCTGCCTAGTGACGAGGCATCTATTCAGGGACCAGTGATTATGATGGCCCCACTGATTGGTGTACCAGTTCTACCACCACCCAATAGTCAGAATATAATATCAAAAATTCTGTTAGAGGTCATTTGTAGGCTTCGTTCCCTAAATGAGTTCCATAGGTAGATACCTTCCAAGTTATGTGGTCAGATAGTTCCTTAGGTAGCTGGGGAATTTCTTGAGTCTGTTACACGTTTTTTCGACCTAGTGAAGAAACATCTTGACCAGATGGCACTATGGGATGCAATTATTATTCAGGGCTCAGTAGGAATATGTTGGAGTCTTACTATTCAAACTCATGATGAGGTGACCCTCACTTGGACAGATTTTGAGAACCTCTTCATAGAGGAGTTCTTTATGTCGACATTGTGCTCTGTATGGATGCAAGGGTGGCTGCACCTATGGTAGGGAAGCATAACGGTAGCCGAGTACTTATAGGAATTCACATATCATTATATTTACTCTGAATATATAGTGCAGTACCCTTACTTCAAAGCTCGAACCATTGAGCAGGGACTATACTGGGAAATCAAGGCATCAGTGATACCTCTCTGCGTCCTGATGCATGCTGGGGTACTGGAATGAGCCCTTCTAGTTGAGAGATTCCTAGTGGAAGAGCACGTGGATGTGAACTACAGAAGAGGTCACAATGTAGAGGTGTCTAATGCAGCTAATAGACGAATGATGACGGGATCACGTCATAGGAGGCATACCCATGAACGGACAAAGACACGGGGGTCTATGGCATAGAAGGAGCTCTAAGGAAATGATCAGCAGCAGGAGAGGAAGTGTTACACTTGTAATGGCTAGGGGAATCTCGCTAGAGATTACCCAACCCACCATATTGCAGAGAGGGATCCGACAGATGAACCTTCTTGGAAGAGACAATTCTTGGAGAATAGAGTTCTACAAGATTGAAAGAGATGTATTGGAGCTGGATGAGGAGAAGTGGTGGTCCCTACCGGGATCATGGAGTTGGAGGATGTGGGTGAGGACAACTCCATGTTTTCATGGATTATGATAAAGAATCTCCAAGAGAAGTTAAAGGTACGACCTCTATCTTTTCATTTGTTTCCTTCCTAAATAGACACAATTGTTAGATGTTCTTTTTCTGATTATACTATTCGATACATTGAGGTTCTGGTTGGACCTTTTACATGACCCTAATGCTTAAAGTCTAATGATGGAGGAGACCCACTGATAGTGAGACAAGGCTCTTGGAGGTGAGAGTTGCATTTGGGATCTATTAGTCGTGGAGTCTAGAACTTACAACATCAATCTGGGTATGTACTTCTACAGTTCATGACTGGAAATTTGATAATAGGCAAGAAATGTGATATATCCACATGGTGGATGAGGGATTTTCTTAGAATAAAGGGGGAAGAACATGTGCCACGGTCTGGTCTCTCGTAAAGAGGCCCTCTTGAGTCATTCTGTAGTGGTGGAGAAAGACCAGAAGATGTTTTCATAGTGAGAAATGGTTCTTATCCATCCATACTCAGTGGAGATTCCACATGTGGGAGTGTCTGTGTCTTGTTTCAATTTTGGGTGAGGCTGGTGAAGGTTCAAGGAAGTGGGCCGATAGACCCCATGATTGTTGATGTATTATTATTCTTATTTCTTTCTACACTTGTTTCAACTAAAGAAACATGTTCCTATTGTGGCCTGATGTTGACCTAGAAAGAGTTGTACATAAGAGTGGTTGATCTCGGTATTCCCTCGCGATGTGTGCTTGGAAGCAGTGCATGCACCTTTTTTGGACCCAGTTTCTTCTCTTGAGTTTGGGCCTTGGATTTTCAGGGTTTAATAGTCTAATGGTGGGAGAATGTAAGGTATCATAAATTCCATGTAATTTTTATTTTATTTATATTCAATTTTTTGGGACTGTGAAGTCTGATGGCACATGATTCTGATGCCCAGAGTGTCCGGAATGATCCATCGAAAAAATGTTAATATTTAAAAAGTATGTGTGAGTTGTTTTCATGAAAAAGTGGAATAAATCATAAACGGCTTCCCAGATCAGAAATCCAAGGCCACCATTGCATACAAGAATCTGGTTTTACCCTAGTAGTGACATAAATTTAGTCAGTCCAGGACCCTAGTAAGAAAACCAAAAATTAGAATAATCGTAAATAACATAATTTAATAAAGTAATTTTGTCTTCCAAATTATTATAACTCACAAATGGTGACTCAAATTATAAATCTAATACCACCGCTGAACTTGTGAGTGTATTCTTTACTTTGGTAGATTCTAACATTGGCCGGTTTGGGCCACCATTAGAAGTTAGTTTTTGGCCGTAAATTAAATAATTAAGTAACAAGTATTTTATTGTAAAGTCCTTAACTACTAAAAAACTCATATTTAGAATCTGAGAGTACTGTTGATCTTTTGAGGTCATTTTCCCCATATGAAAAGCCTATCCTCGACCGGTGAGGGATGAGGGTGACTGTTAATAATTTTTTAACTTTTTTAAGGTATGTTCAGTAAACGTGATGGCGGCGAATTATATCTTTTGAACCGGTGCTCAGATTAAAAATTTTAAGGCACTATTGAATTCAGAGTTCTAGGATTTTCATAAGGGAATCATAACAAAGACTAACATGGATCAGATAAAAAAGTTAATTTTTGGACTCAAAAAAATAATAAAATAACTTTTGGTTATTTTCTTCTTTGTGCAATCGTTGGACAAATGGTGTTGGGACCATAGTGCAACGTTAAAAAAATTTAATGGCTTGACTCAATTTTTTTTGTACCCACACTATTGGGAGATTTAAATTAATGTGTAACCACACCATTGAGATAATTAAAGAGGTTAATTAATTATATTTATTAATGAACCTCATTAATTTTATGGTGCATTGATTCTTTCCTCCTTTTTATTTAAATGAAGCCCGAGAATGGGTTTTTGAACTAAAGATAGGATCTTCTGATGATGTAATGTGATGACTTCCACCAACCTAGAAGAATATTCAAGCAATGTATGTTGGAAGGAATCTATGGGCGAGGGCAGGTGTGGGTGAACACCTTCAGACGTGGACACATCTTCTTCATCTATAGCAGCTTCCAACGAACTCGTGGTAGGGGCTTAGAAGATTGAATCCTCTTCTTTATACCTTGTTATTGAAGATTATGAATAATAATGGACAAATTTCCAATGGGTTGACATGAGTTTCTCTCTTTAACATTGGAGGATAATGAGGGATTTTGTTTTGGGAGTTTTTATAATCTAATAATCCTTCCCATGTTATAATGCTAACACGGAGGGCGTGTGATGAACGCACAGGGCTCAGACCCTTATATGAACCCATTATTGTTGCATTTTATATGGGAGACCGAAAGATTCTGTGGCATGCTGGTGACATGCAGAGGGGCAAGTGGCTAAGGGAGGCGGAAACCGACACCCGTAGGCCAAAATGGAATAGCGGAACATGAAGGTGCCGCAAAAGAAAATGGGTGGCTGGCCAATGCCGATCGCATTGAAGTGGGGTGGAACATCGTAGTGGAAGGCCGCGTCATCGAGCCACGGTAGAGGGAGGACCCGATCCCATAGGTCCATAGCGAGCTGGTCCACATGGACTAGCTATAATGTGTGGCACTATCTGGTGTTGCTGGTGATCCAGGCGGCACACCACAGAGGAAGGCCATGACATTGAGTTGTGGTGGGGAGCATATCCATGCCTACGGGTTGGTAGCGGGCCGGTCCACATGAACTGGCCAAATTATGAGGTTCCACCTAGTGTCGCAACATTGAAGACCTGAATGGTGTCGGCCGTTTGGGAGGGGATCAGTCCTCCATGCTCGGCCAGTAGACCGAGCGATTCTGCAACCCAGTGGGGCACGCCAACCCTGTTGGCCCGAGCCGTACCTGTGGCCCAGCGGGCCAAGCCGCTGCCCTAGCTTGCTGAAAAAATTCCAATTGAACTGGACCACGCCCATCCCCTTCGAGTCGATCATAGAGGGTCGGGTCGGTCTGACCATGTCGGACCAGACCTAGACCCACTTACGGCTCAGTTCGGTTAAACCTGTATATCTCCTAATCCAGATGTCTGTTTGAAGAACTATATAAGGTGCCGGAACCCATAAAAAGAGGCTGTATTTTTGAGATACTCCACATGACTTTTGGTTTAAGATGGAGTTTTGCTGGGTTGTATCGTACCCGAATCCAACCGGGCCCTATACACTAAAATGACAAAAACTTTCAGACCGAGTGTCCGGTTAACGCACCATCTGTTGCGTTGGAACCCTAATGACATGATGGATCATCAGGATAAATTCTTGTGGAACTTCATGGAGGTTGAGTTATGACCAATAACCTGGGGAGCATAACCAGGATGATTCATGGTGTGAGAGTTAGGAAGGCTTCACCCTTGATGACTCATGGTGTAGGTATTCCCCCACTCATCTGCTCTGGTAGAGATGGGACTCCCCACGTCATGAGTGCATGTTCATTTTACACTAATATGGTTTTCCTTTATTTGGAGTTAGTACTCCCCTATTGTAATAGGGTGTGGTTCCTCCATACATAACTCAAATAAAGTCAGGTACTCCCCTATCGGGTAGGGTGTGGGTCCACATTGTAAGGAGTAGGTACTCCCCTATAAACCTAGGGTGCATGTCCTTCTTTTGTAGAGAAACAGCAAAGTCGGTACTCCCCTACCATGAAAGGGTCCGGGTCCTCTTTCCTGTGGTTGGTACTCCGCTGGCATACTAGGACACGACTCCCCACATTGAACAAACATCCAAAGTTATACTCCTCTACCGGGTAGGGTGCAAGTCCTCACATATGGAGTAGTACTCCCCTGTTTCTGAGTAGCGATGGGGAGCGGGTCCTTTAAGGGAGTTGGAGCTCCATTGACTGCAATACATGGTTTTGAGGAGTGGTCCCCTCAACTTGATGTTGTCAATACCCAGGGTAGAATTTAGTACTACCTCGACTGACTGAGATGGATTCCACTTATTACTGGGGCAACTGAGATAACACAGGTCAGACTGGAGTAGTGCTCCCCCAACTGAATTTAGTGTCAAGGAGTGGGGCTCTTCACTTGGGTTCCTGTGGTCTTTCCTTAGGTACAAGACTATGACTGTGGGATGTCTAGTGTTGGGAAATAGAGGAAGTTCTATCATGAAGTTCCGGATGGATCATGTCCTTTCGAATGTTCCATTAGGAATGGTTGAGTTATTCCTGATGGAGTACATCTCTCAGACAGGTGCCATCAGGGATGGCGAGTACATGGAGCATATACTCCTAATCCTAGATTTAGCCTTTGATCCTTCTTTGTAATTCCTGGAAATGGATTGAGTTTGGGGCCATATGTTTCTTTGTGGCTGATATGAGTATATCTGAATGACCTAGGTATATGAAATGGAATATGCTTGAGTAGAGCTAACTATGCATAATTATTTTGGTTTAAGTCATGAATGTTTTGTGGTATTTTTCATTTTTGGATTTCTGAGAGGCTATAGAGGTTCTCGGGGTCCCCTATTGAGAACTGAGTTACTCACCCATGCAAGGGCTTTTCCTGCATGTGTTTTTTTTTTGTGTAGATGATCGACCTTTCGATAGTGGCACTCAAGAAGACGAGACCGACAGACGTTACGATGGTGGACATAGTGGCCTAGGACCAAGAGGGGTCTAGTAGGACTAGGTATAGAGAACATACTACTTCATCTTCCAGTAGATTCACTACTAAAGAAATTAGGTGAGATCTTCCACAGACAGTTGTTGGTGCTCCCTTTGTGCCTTGATATTTTCAGTTCTTTTGTTGGGCTTGTATACTGGCCTGGTTACACCGCTTAGTGATTTACATGCAGTTGTACTCTGGTTTTCGATTACTTAGTGTTCACCTTTCAGCTTTGTGGTTTTTTTTGTGAGTTCAAGTGTGTACAGGTATCCAGAAAAATGCCTCCCACTTGCAGGCTGGCGCCTTCAGTGCTAGTCACCTACCCCTGGTATTTAGGTGGCGGGTTTGGGGTATTTCACGACACGGGCCTTGGGGGAAGGGTTGTGACATTATCGTTCTATTTCAATAAAACGAATTTTATTTTGACATATATAATTTAAAAAAGTGCTAAAAATGGATTTAAAATATGATCTCTATTAAAAGGTGATACAAGTATCTTTTGAAAAATATCAGTTTTAATTTGTAAAATTTTGTTTGTTCATATCTTATACCTAACAAATATATTGTATGAATAAAAATAAAATATTAAATATATAAATTTTATATGTCATTAATATCATTTTATGAATATAATTAATTTAATTTATTAGGAAAACATTCCATTGGGAAGATAAAAACAATTCATATATATTCATTCAATTTAAATTTTCATTTCTAATTAATTGGTAACTAATACCTCTTATATATTTATAGAACATATATTATCCAATGTTAGTAAATATTATTCTTAACTGCTAATTTAATGGATTGTTTATATCATATTATACTAAATTATAATGTTTTATTACTATATTGTTTTTTGTAAAATTGGTCTTTCGTGTAATGCAGGCTATGAAAGGGGCTCATTATTGTCTGTAATACAAGCCAAATATAGTTTTTCATGTACCGGAAGCTAATATAACTGTTTTTTGTAGCAGAATATTGACACGTTGTTGAGTATAATGAAATCAAATGTTTGTTACTTCATATAACAAGACCTAAATTCAATGTTATGTGAAATGAAAAATATCAAAAATATTTAATTAATTAAAAATAATATTTCACAAAATCTCAGGGTGTTACAGTAACCTTGCTCCCTAACCACACACCTCAAAAAATTAGATCTTAAATTTTTTGATCTATCTTAAATTTCCTCCTTAATCCCATGTTTTACCCTCATACTATAATCAAATTAATTCCTCTTCCTCCAAAGGATTTAGAGATTATTCACTTCGATCTAAGATCATGTTCTAGGTAATACAATGTCTGTTGGAGATCTGGATTCAAAAGCAAGTGCTCATTATTCCTCATTTTTCCTTCAAATATTCTTCTTCCCTTTCATGGATTCATATATTAAATCCATTGATGATATATCCATATTTTCTAATATCCATGATGATGAAATATGATTGTTTTGGCTGATGGTTCCAAGATCTATGATTGAATTTAGAAGATTTAAGACGGTTTATTGAAGTCAATTGGTAGTTAATTATTCCATCCTATGATTGATAGTTAAATTGATTTTTTCTCAACTCATAAATATTATATCATTATTGATTAATTTAAAATTTACTAATTTTTTGAAATTATTGTGAAAATCAGTCTGTGATTTGATGGATATTTTTTTTCTACTATTGTTTTTGAAATCATTTGAATTGAATGTTTTTTTTAAAAACTCATGGTTTATAATTTTAATGTACTGATTTTATAATTATCATTGGTTTTATGTAAGTAATGTATTTTATAATTTTCTCTAAAAGGGAATATATTATTTTATAGAAATGGGTTCACATGGTTTGGGAAAACTTTTGTGTAACATGAGTTGAATGGGATGACTAATGGGAATGAAGTACCCCTATAAAGGGAATGGACTATAGATATGATGTTCCACCAACAATATTAACTCCAAACATGTTTGTCTGTGTGTTTTTTGGAATTATTTAATCTTATAAATTTATATGCCAAATCTAAAATTGAGAACAGGGTTAATTCCTTGATGACGTTTTCCAATAAAAATTATTTTGTTATATTGTTTATTTGTACCATTAAAAAAAATTGTGGCTCTGTTATAAACTATTTTCATTGTATAACCTATTCTATTAAATTTGATAACATTTTTATTCAAAGTATCATGAGTTTGTAAGTAAATAGGGAAAATCTACTAATTTTTATTCTCTCCCACTTCTTGGGATCATTGGTGTGTCTGTAGATGTTATTTATCGATACACAGTTGAATGAATGGTATTCCTACTCATTGATGATTCTTATTGGTACTTTTTGAATTGGAATGTGGATATAGATATTGGTTTAGATTGTGAGTTTTTGGATTTTATCTTGGGTGGTAATGGGATTTTTCATCTTTTGACTCTTTTGGTTATGTCACATAGTTTCAAAATTTTATTATGATATAGTTCATGGCTGGAATTTTCCTTGAGTTTTATATCCTTTTTCTAATATATCATAGAGTGGACATTATTTTTATTTTATTTTAGTTTGGTTGTTCACATTTGAAGGAAAAATCATCCACCAATTAATTTTGAATCCATTTAAACTTATTTCAAGCCTTTGGTGTCTTGGGGATGTCACATGTGTCTATTAACACCCAACATAGCTTCCATATACATTAGGTGGGGACTGGATTTGGCTTATTATATTACCTACTTTCACATAATTTTTTGTGAAAAAGACACATATTATATAGCAACAAAGTATTGAGGATGAACACAATGAGTATTACCTATAGTCACCAGATAGAATGTTAATACAATTGGGAATTAGCTACAATTACATGAATGAGTGTCAAGAACATACAAATTATCTATTCTCAAAAGATTTAGCACGAACATAATGATGATTAGAAACATTGACAAGATTAAATGTGAAGATGATGTGGATTTTCTATGTTCCCAAAAATGGGGTTGAACTCATTACAGGTATCTATGTTCAAAATGTTATGAATAATTATGATTATTATTATTCTATAATAAAATAATATATGTTTATGATATTATAAATGGATCAATATTATTTTAAATAATTTATACACTCTTTTTCAATGGTATTTTTTTACCTTTGGTGAAAACATTCTATTCCTTCTTAACTTATGGGAAACTCTTATTTTTTACTTTTTAATTAAATAAGATATTTCTACGCTACCCATTCATTTCAATATTCATAGGTTTTACTGTTGAATTCATGTTGATAAGAATTCCAATATTGAGTGTTTGAGATCATCCCTTTCTTATTATGCTATTTTTCTTGGTTTTAATGATTATAAGAGAATAAAATTTCTAGTTGAGTTTCAGATGTCAAGAATATGTCATAGATACTGGAGATTATCTATAGATATTGTATATTATTATATAATAAAATAAATTTTTAAAAAATATAATTCAAAATGGTTCTATTAGATAATGGGTTTTACTAATCCTATAAAAAATTAAACATAAATTATTTTCATCATATATTTAAATGAAAATTTTCCATTGGGACATTTAATTAATTTGATCACATCTGGGGGATGTTATAGTTGACATCAGGGAAGTACTTATATAATAGTGATGTTTAAGATGTTATTCATTGGGGATAATTTTATTGTTAGGAAAGTTATCATATTTTTTGTCTTACGGTTAAACCTAACATAAATGGTCTACCCAAGACATTATGTTAGTTGAGGTAATATAAAGTATTTTTTGAATCGGGGTAATAGAAAATTAGTGAAACCAAAGTGGATAACTGAAAGAGATAATTATACATATAGTGTAACATCCTAATTTATTGGTTAAGTAGATAAAGTGCAGTTATCTATGAAATTAAAACCATATTTAGATACCACAAGTACATACAGTCTCTTGTATAGATGAACCTAGGGGTAATAACCAAAAATAGATAGCATTAGATATTAAATAATGCATCACCAAGTGCATGACAAGGAAGAATAACTTCACACTTAGTTTTGTAATCTCTTGTTATATTCTTTAGTTAATAACATACTCTTTAATTAATCATTATGAAGAATTTGAGTAAGATTCTACTAATTAGTTATGATTACCTCAATGAAAATTACAATGGATATCCAAGGATTGAATAAATAGAGTCATAGGTTGACCCAAAAACATCATATTTATATAATGTTTTCATGGGGTAAGACAACATCAAATTTACATCTTTATATTTATATTTTGGATATTAACATAACATTATTGGTTTTAGTATATTTCGAAAAACATGATCAAGGATAGTAAGTTGAATGTATGTCTCAATAAAACCACTATGTCATATAATTGAATTATTGAGTGTATGTGTAAATTGTTGATAATACTTGAATATTATTATTATGATTGAAAAGGTGAGTCTTATGGTCTTACATATTGTAGTAATGTTGATATATAAATAGAAATTAATTCTTCATACTCTTAGATATTATAATCTGTGAGTGATATTTATCGATATTATTCTTGTGTATTATGTAATTTATGAGAATAATTTGAAGCATATAAGGATTTTTATTATTTATTTTTTCTATGATGGTTTACAAACATATATTAGATTGTATCAACAATCATTATTTTTGAATTTATAAGAATTTTATAGTTTTTTGGATAATTATTGAAGATCACATGACTGTGATAGGGATAACTCTTTAGTTTAAAATATAATTTTTGATGGCATAATAAATGGTTGATTGATTTTATAAAAAAATTATCTTCATCATTATTGGTATCCTTCGAATTTATAATTCATTCATGATAATTTTTTTTAATGTTAATCTCTTTTTTTGGATTGTGGTATTTATTTACTAGAGTTTTATTTTTTTATCATTTTTGTATTAAAAATAGTGTTAATTTTGGGAGGGATATATGTTTTCATTATGGTCTACTGTATTGGAGATTAAAATGATTTTTGAGATAAGTATTTTCTAGATAATTTATTACTTGGGTATATACATACTTGTGTATATGGTTGTATAAAGGGATAATATTGTTGTATGAATGAAATGTAACTTTATATAGATGAAGAGAGTATGGTAGACATAATTTTAGATTTTATACCCCAAATGATTAATATATCAAGGATACCCTCACCTAAAATTTTCAATGAGTATTAATTACAATTCCTATGATTTTATTTATTTATTAATGGTAGAGTTCAAGGACCATCAATTTTAGACAATTAAAAATTGTTGATATGTTTGATAACTTGTGATAAAATCGACACCCAATGTAAATGAGCATCAAAATATTATATGAAAATTATTAATAATTTTATAATAAAAACTAACATGGTAATCTATCAAAATATATAACCTTGTGATGAAAAATAATTAATTTCCAATAATATTGAAAAAGTTTATTTTCAATAAGATTTTTTTATGTTATGTATTTTATTTTAAAAACAATATTTACAAATTTGAAAATTTAAATATTATAGAATAAAATTAATTTTTTATGTCTTATAAAAAAATTACATATTTGGAATTTTTTATTTTCTAAATGTAGATTTTTAATTGAAAAATATTTTTGTGTGAAAATTAAATTCATTATGATCTTAACATTTTGTATATGTGTCATAGAAGATTAAAAAACATGTTATCTAATAAATATTTTTAGAGGTATAAAATATTGAAATTTTGAATATTTATATATCTATAAATTAGATGTCAACATTTTAAGATCTAAATTAAAATGATACATTAATAAAAACTGCTTTCAGTATGTTATCTTAATTATGTGTCATGTTGGTGAAATTCGGTTTCAGTTGGATTTGAAAGCCACTGAAAAAAAATTCTTTAATATTATACACTTTTATATAATAAAAAATCAGTATCTATAAAAATATTATATTATACATAAATAATAATTAAAATTAATATTTTAAAAGAAAATATTTTTACTTAGTATATACATTTATTTTAAAACATATATTCTGAACTGTAAATAATGTTATTTGATATAATTTATTACAAATTTTAAATCTAAAATTTAAAATTTAGTAAAGTTATATTCATAATTATTTATATTAAAATTATTTTCTATGGTTAAAAAATAATTACAATTGTAAAAATAAATTTAGAAAATATTTAGGAAGCTAAAATATAAATCGTATGAACACTCTAGGTTTTCAATATCATTTTTGTTATAATGTTTTATCCTCTAAATTATTATACCAATTGAATTACTCAATTAATACCATATTTTACCATCCATTTATTATGTTTTGTTCTCCTAGATTACATACATTGATTGATTAGGGTACTATTGAATTAACATCATACCCTTTATCTATACATATAAATACTATATTCTCTATGATCTTGATTGAATAGTATTTACCATGAATGTTTCTAAATATAATTGGGTAAAAATTATTTCCATGGTCTTTTAATTTCATATTATTAAGGGCATTATGATATTTATCCTTAAAATTTTCTTTTTGGATGGGATATAAAACCAATTTTCTTTCAATCTGTTATTTATAACATGATAATTTTTTTGTCAAAAAAATATGTATAGATTATGAAGGGTGGGGATAAATGTAATCTTACACTACATTGGTTATGGTTTTATGCCTCATAAGGTTATGATGTTTAGAAAAAAAATTGTGTCAAATTATTTGTGTTTACAAGATTGAGCGTGAAAATGAGGAATATTTTCTATGTTCACAACATTGTGTATAAACACAATGTTGATTATCTATCCTCAAAAGATTGATCCTGGACACAGTTTGGATTTACGAAATTAATAATATTAAGAGGGAAAATATTGTAAAATGATGTATGTTCATAATATTGAGTGTGAGCATGATTCAGAATACCTACATTCACATGACTAAGTGTCTATATAACATTGATCAGCTATGTTATGAATATTAGGCATGAATGTGATAGGAATTAGAAACATTGAAATGATTTATCATGAACATGATAAAAAAATTAACTATGTTCATAATATTGTGTGTCAACACGGTGTATATTAGCTACATTAACTTGATTGAGCAACATAATGATGAAAAACATTTATGCTCTCAAGATGTATAATGAACTCAATTGTAATGAACTAACCCGAGTTACCCTCAAAACCACCACTTGACTTGATCTGTTATATACTAGAAGGAGTTTCGGATCCCCACAGGTTTGTGACAGGTAATCTGGGCATCGAAAAACATAATAGAGGGAACAATTTCTCCCAACCTAAAAAACTCATGGAATATATGTATGCATTGAATGAAAGATATAATACAGGACTAAAGGAATATATTTTCCATAATAGTAAAAAGGAAACTAAAAAAACAACTTCAATGGTAGACAAACTCTCAGAGACATGTCCAACAGGAAAGGACCAAAACTAAACAACTACTCCAAATTATGGAACATATAAACTCACACTATCTCACTTATAGCTACGCAACCTACCTGACATAAAATATTTCGACCTCACAGTAGTGCCTTGATTTTCCCTACATTAGAAGACATACAAAGGTCAACACCCAACTGAAGAGGTGAAAAAGCTATAAAATAATAGGCTTTGTAGGATCCCACCCAGCTATTTCATAACAAGTCTTTATATAATAATTCAAGTATTCTAAATTTAGTTAAAATATGTCCTGAAAAGTAGAAAAGTAATTTTATAGAATACATGGTAAAATTTTTAAATTTTTTCATTTCTAAACAAAATCAGGTATAACATGAAAAACAAGGCTAACTATGAAAGCCAAGAAATACAAAATAGAAGCTGTAACATAGGTACTAGTACCAAGGATCACTAGAGGTCAGAATACCTCCCCAAGAATAGTTGTCCTTGGAAACAGAGAAAATACCAATGACCACACCAACTAATAATCAAAAATCATGGATGTTGGACTCATGATAAACCTTACACCTACGTACCCAAGGTAACCCATGTTCTCATTTTCACAAATCATTTCAATTATTTTAAAACCATTTCAAAATAATTTCACAATCCCATTTAAATGCTTTGAAAACACCATTTTCATTCCATTTGACATCAAATAGGGAAAAACATTTTTCATTATAAAATATTTTCAATACACAAAAAAAATAATTCCAATTCCTTGTATAATCAATTTATAAATAAGGAATAATAAGTTTCATAAACATAGGATAGAGATAGAACCACCTACCTTAAAACATGTGTCACACATGGGCGCCATAGGATCCACCAACAATGAAAACCCAGTGACGACAATGAAGTTCCTATAATCCAAAATACATCACTTAATTGATCCAAATTTGGGCACAAGGGGTTGGTATAAATGAAAAAACCTATATTCCTCATGAAAAAATTCGCGTCACACCCTGAACAACAAAGTAAATGGCCTCTATTGTGATATCGCACAACGAATTTAGATGAAACAAAGAAAAAACACCATCGTAACCCAACATAAATGAACACTCCACCCAATAGTGATAACGTGATCAATGGAAATGGAGAAGTTGAAATATAACTTACCTAGAGAGGCTCTCTACAACCAAAACGATGATCCAATGTCAAATGAATTGATCTAGATGGAGAAGATTCTCCAAAAATCACTTAGGAATAACTCTATGTCGAGATCTAATGTCCTAGAGAAAAGAACTAAATCCAAAATAGCCACTTACCTGTTTTAAAATCTTTACTCCGGCCATTTCATGATGTGTAATACAGTTACATGTCATGAAATCCACAGTGTTCCAATATGCCAAAAACATCATCACATCAGATTATAAATATGTTATATAAATAATTCATGATGTGAAAACACTCTTCACAATGTTTAAACCTTCATAGTGTGAATCCCCATTCAATGATTTTACCCAGAAACATTTACATATCATTTAACCTATTCACATCGTGTGAAATACTTCTGCATCTTGTAGAAAAGGATGATTAATGTTAAAAGTACAACAAACATATGACTTAACCATTATAGATATCCTCCCAATTTCTTCTCGGTCTATTAACAAAAGTGAAAATTTGAGAACCATGATGAGGTTAAGAATGTACCTAATATATTGGTAATGATATGTTACAAATCACCACCATAAATACATTATGTCCCCAGGAGGTCATGTGAAAGTTTTAATCCTTGGAAAAAGATAAGGCCACTACTCTCTCAACAACAATTCATGTTACCATATCTCATGATAATATGATACATGTTTCCATAAAACTATGACCAACAGAATCAACATCCCACCCAATACATTCAATTGAGAGTCAACAATATCAACTACTTTCTCTAAAATTGAAAAAACTATATTTAACTTAATCTATTCCCATCTCAGGACCAGAGTGGGATTAGGGTAATACATCCTGATGTGAGACATGTGTAAAACATCATGAATACCTATCATATAAACCATAACTAATAAAAAAACCTTTCCAAGTCACTCAGTTACATCAAACGGTCCAAAAAATATCAGATCCAACTTTCCCTACTTTCAAATTCAACAGTGACCCATCGAGTGACAAATATTCAAGAAAACTCAGTCACCTACATAAAAATCCAATGGTTGACACCTATAATCCACATAAGACTTCATTCAATTATGGTATGTATCCAAACATTTATGTACATCATAAATCTTCATAGACTTTTCCTAAACCAAACATGGCCCAACTAAAGATACTTTCCCCACATCCACCAAAAAAAGTGGTGATATGCATGGGAGACCACACAACGCCTCAAAGGGGCCCATTCTGATTGATGACTGATAATTTTTTTTATAAATAAACTCAACCAGTGCCAGATGGATATCCTACGATCCTCTAAAATCCAAGAAACAAGAACAGATCATATCTTCTAGTATCTAAATCACATACTCTATCTGGTCGTCTGTCTGAGGATGGTAAGATGTCTCAACATGACCTGAGTTCCAATTGCATCTTTGTGACATGTCCCACTTCCAAATTGGCATTGGAATATGATGATGTAAACCATAACATTTCATGTTATCTTCCTCAATCCATTTATAGGTGAACCAGAAAGAGACAAAATCTATGATGTCATGCTTCATACCCGGTCAAAAAAATCATCACCACATGACATTGTACATCATTATAGTACCTGGATGAATGATCCATAAAGATTTGTGATAATCAAACAAGACTATAATTCTTACAGATACCATGATTTCAAATCACTTCCCTATGTGGAGAATATCATCTAAAGAATGAGACCAACCAAAAACAATCTCCCCGCAATAAAGAATTTCATGAGTCATCAAAAATTCATAATCCTACTACAAACTATGTAGAACAGACTCCAAGAGAGATAATAATAATTGAACATTGGTCAGATCCATGACAAAAACATCCTCTTGAGCATACAATTGAAACTATGAAAAAATCTCTATATGGTTCCACTCATCCTTTGATTCCATTATAGCTTGTGATGGTAATTTCCAATAAGAGCATATATAACAACATATTCCCTTCTTGGTGTGTAGGTGATATCATATTCAAATTTCTAAAGTTATTCTTCCCACTTTCTCTATTTGAGATTAAAGTGTTTAGAAAAAAATATATAGATCATACTTTTATGATCATACAAGACCACGAACTTCTCTATAAAAAAATAGTGCCACCGACATTTATGAACATTCATAACTGAAGAAAGCTCAAAATCTTGAGTGGGGTAATTATTATCATGTTGTCAAAGAAAAAGAGATCTATAAGCTATCACATTGTCATCTTACATAATCTTGAATCTCATTATATTACCAAAATCATCAAAAACACCATGTATACCTTACCTTTCTCATGTAAGATTAGAAAAAAGTTGATGTCGGAAGTCATCTCAGTTCATTGAAATACTACTAAAACATCACATCCCATGTTAATTTCACCGCATTCTTTGTTTTAGGATTCAATGGTGATGCCCACATAGATATGTCCTTGAAAACTCGTTGGTAGTACTCAGTAATACCAAGGAATATTCATATCTCCAAGACAATATGTGGATCCTTCCCAAACAAAACAGCCCTCGCCTTCTCTTGATCAACTGAAAATCCATTTTTAGAAATCTTATTTCTTACGAACTACACTTCATGAATCCAGAAACTAAACTATAATATAATTTAATACCAATAGTTATTTTTTATAATTTCTAGATCCAATATCATATGGTGGTCATGCTCAAAATAATATTTTGAATAAACTAGAATATCATCCATGAACACTACCCCAAAAGTGTTATGATGTTGATGGAATATCAGATTCATCACACCCATAATAAATGAAAGAGAATTAGTTAAAACAAATGAAATCACAATATATTCATAATGGACATACCTTCTCCTGGAAGCGATCATCAGTATACCAGACCTCCAAATTATGAGCTAATGATAACCCAACCTAAGATCAATCCTTGAAAACTACTTTTCCATCTTTAACTAATCAAATAAATCATTCACATAAAAAATTGGATATTTTTTCTTAATGGTCACCTGGATCAAATTCAGATAGTCCGCAGATAACTGATGTGAATAATCCTCTTTCATAAAAAATAAAACATTGGTTGCCTAAGGGGAATCACTAGGTAGAACAAAAACCTTTCCGAATAGGTCATCCAACATAATTGTGATCTCTTTCCGCTCGGTCATTGCATTATGATAAGAAGGTATCGATATCGGTTATGTACTTGGAACCAAGCCAACCTTAACCTCTAGCTCTCTCTATATAAAAAAGACTAAGAATACATCTAGGAAAACAATAGGAATTTTTCAAACAACAATGGGAAGATCAACTGATAGAGAATCATCATTAGGATTGAATGAAAAAGAAAACAAAAAATTCCTATGCTCGGGTTGGGATGCATCTGCATGTCCGGATCTCGGGTCCCAGTCTATATAAAACTCATGAGAGATGCCATAACAATTCATAAATCAATCAAAACAATAATAAAAATCCTCCTAGGCTTGATGAGTGATAATGCAATCCATACAGATGAGGATTTCAAACAAATCCATATCAAGAATGAGAAAACCCTCGATCATCTTTGTATCAACTATCGTTTAAGATCAAAGACATTGAAACCAATAATATTTCCTCTTTCCAAGTGGTTTCACTAACTCCATTTAAAATGAAATAATTTCCCTTGGATTTTTAAGAGTATCCTAAAAATGTGATGAAAGAGAATAGTGGGAGGCACCAGTGTCAAATAATGTAATTGTTAATGAAGATGAAATAAGGATAGTACCTCTCAATATTGTGGGACCTGCATCAACATCCATCGGACACTCATCTATGGCATAAAAATTATTTACTCTTATGGAATATGGATGGTTCCCTATAGTCATTGAAGATTCTCAGTGCTCTGTAATATCCTTTGGATTAAATGATCTTTGACCATAAAGAGGCATAGTCAGAGCATGAAAGAAGTGTTGTAAGTAACTAATGGGTCCACAACTATTTCAAATATTTTCCAGAATAGAAAATTAATGTCTTGTATGTTCTCCCCTTCGAGACTGGTGGAAATTTAGAGGCACATTTCTTACAGTAATGGACAGGGCAGATGATGCTCTGAGCTATGACCCTCCTCCACCACTCCTGCAATAATCATACCACATCCTTTTCATCCCATGGATGCCACTAAAGTTTCCACTATATGTAAGAGAATGGTTGTGAAAACCAACCATTACTGCCATATTTATCTCCCCCATCATATCCTTATCTTTAATCTCCACATAGGTAGAGAGCTTCAGCATGAACAAATTTGATTTGATATTTAGTTGCAAACCCTTAAGGTACTTCTAAGCCTTTAGCTGGTCATTCCTCACCACATCTGGAGCCAAATGAACAATCTCAAAAAAAAATTGGTGTGAGATGACACTGAATGATCTCCCAATTGTAAAGATAGGAACTCAAAATGCCTTTCTGGAATCAAGGACTCTAGTAAAACTATGGAATGAATAATGTATTGAAACCCTTCCAATCCAATTCCACGTGCATGTCTTCCTCGACCATTGATTCCCATCATCACTTTTTGGAACCGTTGAGTCTAAACACATCACGCATCACCTTAATATTCTTATTTTTTTCTAGAAATTTGAAGATATAATCGATCCTATCAAATCATTCCTCAACCTCTTGATTTTTAGTCACTCTTTTAAAGGATGGTGGCCTCTCGCATAAGAATTCCAATGATCTCTCTCTCTCTCTCCTCCAGTTCCTGGTTGAACCTCAATAACAGCATTCTGAACTCATGGTACATCTTGATCCAAAGAACAAACTACTCGTACAATATTCTCGATGGTATTATTATATATAGGTGATTTCTCATGAGGAGCATTGTCTACACCTTCTTTATGAACTCATGTAAGATATCCCAGATGCATACTGTTGCACACCGAAACATGAGAACGATCAGACAACAGTACTAATCTCAATTTAAACTAGAAAACCAATTAGCAGAAACTAATATTTAAATCCAAACCCAACAATAGAGACACACATCCCAACATCCCATGGAAACTTGTGTCTCATTAAGATAAGATATTTTTAGGTAATTTTGGCATCATACCTCTCATATCCCGATAATCCAATCTCTAGTTTAATAGAAATCCTAAGACATGGACACTTGAGAAAAGACCTCCTCTAAAACCAAGTTGTGATGAACTGACCCAGGATACCCACAAACATAGCACCCTGTGAGTTCTTTTTCATACCTGAAGGGCATTCCCAATCTCCAAGTTCTAGCAACAGGAACCCAAGCATCAAACAACATAACAGAGGGAATGATTTTTACCATCCTAAACAAACACATGGAATATTTGTATACACAAAATGAAAGAGACTGTAAAAGACTAAAGGAATATATATTCTATAATATATTAAAGATAGTGAAAACAAAATAACTACAATGGTACCCAAACTCCAAGAGACAATCTGAACTAAAAAGGACCCAAAATAAATAGCTACTCAAAGAGCGAAAAGATGAACTCCAACCACATCACATCCAGCTACCCAACACGATGGACATGAAACCTCAAGGCCTAAATGTGGAGCCTTTCATTTCCCTATATTGGAAGTCATATAATGGTTTACACACCACAAAAGTGGTGCATAGGGTGTGAGATAACATGCGTAGTAGGATCCCACCCATTTTTTCGTAAAAAGTTGCTGTATTAAAATTCATGTATGATCAATTTAGATAAATCACGTCAGGATAAGAAGTAAATAATTTTTGTAGAAAACATGTTAATGATTTCCATTTTTTAGAGTTCTAAACAAAAGAATCTATAACATGCACATCATGGCTAACACAGAAATCCAATTAGTATAAAAAATATGCAGCACCATAAGAGTTAAATGAATAATTTTCCAATAATCTATAACATTAATATCATTGCTAACTCAGAAATCCAACTTCAAAAAAATAACATTTTTAACTGTATTATTTTCATAATTAAATATTCACTGATTAATTAGGAGTCAAATGAGGCATTTTCCAATATCTATTCTATGTAGTCCTTTCTTATTTCATGGATAATTTCCATGTCATAGATGTTGTAATCATCAGATAATCATGTAGTAGGTAGAGAAATTTTGGATAAGTCTTTAATATCATCAATATTCTCAAAACTCAATTGAATTATTTTTCCTAAGAAATCATTGGGTCATTAATCATTTTATCCATCAAATACATAATTTTTTTCCCATAAATCTCTTTCATAAGTAATTCCTCCTTGAAAATAATTCTTTTCAAACCAATAATTGTAAATCCAAACTCGCTATGTTTTACACCATAGTTACTACAAATCCAGTTACACTTAAATATTAGTACATGATTTTGAGTGTAATCTATCTCCCATTTATCTAAAATTACTCAAAAATATGATAATTATCTAGAAAATTTGGTTTTTGTCATTATCACCCAAAAAACACAGTTCTTCAGTGATAACTATTAATCCACTATATTAAATTGTACTTTTTCATCATTGTGTTTTTGTAAAATATATAACTAATAAAATAAAAACTTGACCAGATACTCATATTAACACATGATCCCCTAGAAAACGATTTCAATATTTCTAGAGGGTAAGAATCAATGTTGATTTTATCCTTAAACCATAAAAAATGTGCTTTTATGATCACTCAATGACAAATTTTCATTTTCAATTACATTTTGTACCTTCAATCCAGTAATATGTGATGAAAAATATGGTCGAGCATCGCTATTTATGGTCAAAATAAAAAAATGATCATGAATCACTTCATCAAATAGAATTTAATTTACCATTAATCCATAAATCAAATTGTATTAACTAAAAATTTTGACATTTCATTATATAGGTAGATCATCATTATCCTCTTCAGAATGATAATCAGTATGAATCTGAAAAACCTCATATAATGTATATTTTTAAAAAATGGATACCTCTTCATGATGTGTATTCTTAAAATATTCCATAAAAATTATCATATATATATCAATAGGATACATCATATCAAAATAATCTACTCTGTGTATTATTACAACTCATAAGAAATGAATCCATAGATAAACCATTGTATCAAAGAACTATGGTGGAAAATAAATATTTTGATGAAAAATTATGCTGATAATATCATTTTCAAAAACATATAACAAATATATATCAATGATATTGTTGAAAATTAAATTTAAAATGAAACAAACGAGTTATAGACTTTCTACTATGTATCAGAAATATCCCACATAATTTATCTTAGAGAAACTGTTGTATCAAATCATGACTACCATAATATTGCATACCTATTATCATTGAATCCCTTAATTTGAGATATTTTTTAAAATTTGACGAAACCCTAATGGGTACCTTAATATCATGGAAGCATTCATAAAAATTTAAATTCCCATGCTTATTTATTGTGTTACAATATATAGGAAAAACTTTTCTTTCATTGTGGAAGCTAATAAAAAAACATTTTATATTGTTATTCGGTCACTTCTTATTTGGAGTCAATCTTTGGTCATTCCTTTTATGTCAAAAAATATTCTAATTATACTATGAATGATTATTTTTATATCATGCATAAAATAAATGTTATGTTTTCTATCAAAATATTTTTAATATCGTATGTCAATTAAAATGAATTTTCTATACCATTAAGTTCCTTTTTTAAATCATTTATAAGTATAACCAATTCAAAAAATCTATCATATCCCACGTAAAGTGTTTTCCATCCATTGTTTAATGGATTATATGAAGTGTCCTCTTTGAAAATTGAACAAAACTAATATCTATTAACATTGTACCCAAATAAAATTTTTTATGACAGAATGTTTTTTACGGTGAACATTATGATATAAAATAAAATAAAATAAAATATCGTGTCTTCAAAAAATACTTCAAAACCTCTATCAAATAGAAATTTCAAATCATTAATCAAATGGGATTGATAAGAATCAATATCATTCCATGTTATTTTGATCCATAAATAATCATGCTCATCATTGAATAGTTTCTTTTTTATAAAAATATTTGAATCAAAGCTATATAGAACTAAAAAACATTTCATGAAACATATTGGTTACTAAGTCACCAATATGGATTCATTCTATCTTTTCAAAAACATGTTTTGTGATTTCTATCAATAATTCAAAAAATAAAAAATTGGTGTTCAAATATTTTTTATTTTGGGGAATCTATTGGGTATCATAGGTTTTCGTCATTGATATACACATTTATATTCAACATTAGCATATATTCATCATCTTAATTGGAAAATATAATCATTCAATGATTAATAATTATAAAATAATAGATTACAATTGCATGTGTTTTATAATATATTCTTGAGAATAATTCATAGGGGAATTTTCATCAATTTTATGTCTTGTTGTACCATATTTAGGATGTTCAAATATCATTAAAACTGATTCCTATTTATATTTAATAGTTGGGAAAGAAATCATGAATTCTATTTTACCAAAATCCCATTTGAAATAATATTTTACTCCTCATAAATGTAATAATTAATCCCATTCCACTATGAATGTATATTTTTTAAATGATCTAGATATTTAGTGATACTATATTGACTCCAATCGTGTCTTAATTTCACTTTAAATTATCAGATCATTGTTTGTAACAATATATATTTAATGAAACCAATGAACTAGGAATTCTAATCATATCTGTAAAGTTGTTTAACGCTATTTTTCAAAGATTTGAGAAACTAAATCAGGAATTAATTCTTCAAGATGATATTATTTATAATTATAAAGGTATTCAACATCATTGGATATTGACTTTTTATATTTCACCATGAATTATTCAGATTGTATAAATATGACTAAAAATTTTAAATTATGATTTTAATTTATAAATCTATATCTTATTTTACTCATATTCAAAAATTTCTCTAATGGAAATAGAATCACATCATTATTTTTAAGATTTCATTCGGGAAGTTCGAAGAAAATATCTTCCCATTTTGTATATTAATAAAATGTTATTTATGAATTTATCAAACTAAGATTCATTGATTTCCTATAATATTGAAATATAATATTTGAATATGTTAATATATACTAAAATTTAAATAAATATATATATATATATAATTAAAATCTAACACCCCTATATTTTAAAATAAGAACATTATATTTGATAGAGTATGAGACAAAAAATACAAAAATAGATGAAAATATAACACCCCATGATTTTAAAAAAAACTTGTTCATAAATAAATTCAATCTCTTCTATAACATTCATTACATTCAACACTATTTTTTTCTTTTGTTACTTGCAACATTGACTGTAACTTGTGTCACACGCAACACTGATTTAAGAAGAAATGTGAAATGTAATTAAATTATTATTATTTAATATAATACTTATTATATAAATATTAAATTTGTGGATATTAATAGTACATATTAAATTATGAAAATTATGGTAATCAATGATTAATAATAAAATTAGAATCATTTAAAAGAAAAAGAATTGTTTTTCGAAAAAACTGTTTTTCCAATAGATGGTTTTATTTCACTTTCGGAAGATAATTTAAATTTAAATTTGACCTCTTTTTATAAATTTGTTTGATAAAATATACTTAATTTTTTAAATTTAGATACCTATTGTAACAACCCAAGTAAATAAAGAATAATAAATTTTCATATTTATTAATATTTGTGAATTAAATATTAATTTTACTTTAAAGGGGTTTTTATGTTTGTTAGCGTACCTAATACACAACAACAAGTTTCTTTGAAATCTTACGTTGCACACTAATAATATAATAATTTTATTTCAAATGGTAGTTAACACATAGCCGTTTTATTGGTTAGAATGAATAGAAATAACTAAAATATGATTATATATGTTTTCTAAATTTTTTACATTTATCCAATAAAAGATAAATGCTTAAAATAAGAAAATAATTCAACTTTATGCATAAATACTCTAATATTCACTAAAAGGTTGATTTATAGACTTTTGATGGCGAACCCTTTTTAAAAATAGTTCTGGTCACTCTTATCCATTCTTCTAGACCAAATAAAATATTTCTTTAGAATCGGGTAATCAGTATTTACTTTGTGTATGTTTTTGTTATTTTTCTGATAAAGTTCATTTTTAATGAATAAGTGAAAAATGCTGTATTTGAATTCAAACCCTCTTTTTAATATAATTTATTTATATTATTAGATTATATTTTTAATTGGTTTTAAATTTCAATTATAATATATTTTTACCATTTAATCCAGTGGTGGTCATTGGAATTAATTTCACATTGAAATTGGACTTGAACTACTATCAATCTTTTGATATATTTTGTTTCTTAAAAACACGCAATTTGTTTTGACAATGGGAATTAATTATTAAATTTATTAATGAAACTTATATGTTTTTAATTTTGTAAAATATACATCATTTTTTAATTTAGAATATCAAATATAGCTTAGGGTGAATTTTTGGTATTTTTCTGAAAAACTTCAATTTTTGATGAATAGTGAAACCACTAAGTGGTAGTTAAAAACTGATTTTCATTTAAATAAAACATTACCACTTCGGTGAATTAAATTTCAAAAAACTGACATAAATAGTTGTCATTAGGAAGTAAAATTTGGGTCAATGGGATTAAAATAATTTTTTGGTGAATAGTAACTTTTAAGTTTTATTAATTGCGATTAAAGGTAGTTAGTGTAATTTAAGGTAAAAATAATGTTATAATAATATGAAATTACCTTGACACATGTCCTACTCTTATTTTCTACTTCATTGCCTACCAAGACAATCCATGGGTCAACTTGGGGACCCCATTGAGCAACTTGGGTAAGAAAATGACATTAATAACTTTTTATTTAATGTTAAAATAAAAATGTCACAAACTAGTACGGTTTTACTAAAACAATTTTTAAATGGGGTTATACAAGCCATATTTTTTACTATAAATATTCATTAGAAATCTAAAATGATTTCCTACATCATGATATTTTTTTATAATTTTTATAAATTAAATAAGTAAATTTATTTATGACACCATGATGATGTTGTGATTACCTCATTAATGAATGATTTAAATAAAATGAAAAGATAAGGTAAAATACAAGACATAAACTTGTCCAAAACCTATTGTATGGGTGTATTTTGAACCCTTATCACCTTATCCTCGAAATATATCAGTGTGGGACCTTTAAAATCCGAAACTCATTTTGTAATAAAGTATCATTTCTTGACTTTCCAAGAGTGCCCCTCCTCCCTCTTATAAAAGGCCCCCACATCTACCAACTTAACCACACCTCTCAAGCCATTGGCTCGGCCAATATCTGCTCATTTTATCTCTCCACATCCCTATCTTTATCATACAAGCCTTAACTTAGGAAGAAAGCTCTTCAAGAAAACGTTTTGGTTCAAACCAAGAGGAGTTACCCGATTTAAAGATAATGTCTTCACTTGTGTTCTTTTGTTTTATTTTGCTCCTCCAACCCCATAAACTATTTTTATTCCTTCATTTTATAAAAACACCAGTATATTAAATATACTAGGATATTTTTATGAGAAGTAATTGATTTACACTTACACACACCTCCATCTAATGGTTAAAGAACATACTGTTTTTTTGGTTGTCGAATTTCTGCCTCACGAAACGATGATTGTTCATTATTCATATAACACCTTTCATGGTGGCCATTAAGATGTCACTATATTTATATATGATATATATTATGATTATTTTTTCCATATGCTTCTGTATTTTTCTTTTATGGCATACCTTTATGGTTTCCATTATGGGTAAACATGATATCTTCATTTTAGAAAGTGTGGACTACCACCCCCTCAAAGTGATTTGATTCGTTAATGCCATATGTGGGACGTATAAAGGATGGAATTTATGATGTTATATATGATATTATATTTTAATTAATATATACCTTTATATCATTATTATTTCACTCTTTTAGATACGAAATAGAGATGAAAGTAGTGTTCATGCGTACGTACGGCTTACCGTCTCCATGAACGGTGCATTTCATTTATTACCTCTAAATATTATGTAATATTATGAATGCATGTATATACTAGACAGATATGATATATATTATATCTACATCATGAATATAATTCTGGATATAATCGATATTTTACCGCATGAACAACTTGTAATTATAAGAAGTCTATTTTTGGCTCAATTTCCAAAGATCGACAAAATAACCATTGTTAACTTAACTATGTACATAATGTTCATAACAAGGTAATAAGTGATATAAAAGAAATAATTAACTTTAAAAAGTTTATTATGCAAGTATAAATTAACTCTAGTTTATTATTCATGAGATTAAAGAGCGATCGGGTCAAGTCGGACCCGAGGTATGGGACTTCGTCTCAATCTCCTTTGATTGAGTCATATTTTTTTCTAATACAAGACATTCTTTTATATGTTGTATAAACCCCTTTGACATCTCCTTTTATTCAAAAAGAATCTTTTCTATATAAATCATTTTAATAAATAACAAAAATTATGTTTCTTTTTAACATACACAGTGACAATGACCTTTCCGCCACCGTGAGTATTATTTGATCTCTGGTTTCCTCAACTAGCCGTAATATTTTTAAAAGTTAATAAATACCATATAATCTTTTATGTATTTTGGTATTGAAAATGGATTTGATAATGGATTTGTTATGTCAATATATTTAATTGATATATTGTGCTTGAAATGTGTAAATGTTTTCTTTCCTTTATAATTATTTTATGTGTTATGATTTTATAATGGTACTTGGACATTTGATGGGTGGTTACGTGATAAACAAAATGGCGGTTAGTGCCGCGAATACTAGGATGGGTGGTTACGTTATAAAATCCAATGCATTGGGTATAGAAGTCGGCCATATGGATATTCCATGTAGTGATAGGTGTGGAAGTCGACTGTATGGTTATTCCATTTAAATATGTTTATGTTCCAAGATACCTTTATATGTTATGTGTTCATTATATGGGTTTTATGGTAATATTTTGGTTACAAAAGGGTATGTAATGATATTTTATTCAGTGGAGACTATTTACTACTTCTTAAAGGTGAAAAATATTACTTTGATAAAGTATTCATGGTTTACATGATGTTTTGAAAAACTAACAGTTTTCCTTCTTTGTGTATCCCTTACTGATCTTTTTATGCTCACCCCAAGTTTTTTGAAATGTTTTTCACTGGACATAATGTGAATTTGTTCGAGGATGGGATCATGGAAAAGTCTTGATGTCTTCAGCATGGAGCTAGACAAGACTCTTTTTTTCTAAAATTTCATGTTTTGTAGAAAAAAGGAAACATTATAGAAGTTTCTACTGTGTAATCTTTTGAGATGTAATAGTTATGATCTAATTATCTATAACTCTAAACCTGAAAATATCATCAATGTGAATTATTCATTTAATTAAATATTAAGTGAGGTTTAAGGCTGGGTCCTTATAGTTGGTATCAAAAGGAGGTTTAGATAACTTTAGGAGTTATAAAATTGTTAAATTTATGTCCATAAATTAACTTATGGTATGATTTAAATCACATTGCATTTAAAAATTTCCATGTTTCTTCGTCTAAGATATGTCTGTGTTAAGAATTATTTTTCATAAAGAAAATAGAGAAGCTTTTCTAGGAAGGTATACAGAGGAGAATGACCTTCTGAATTAGCAACCAGAGATGGTCGGAATCAGAATTGACCAGTTTACTACAGTGATGGCTTAGTTGAATCAGGTGATAAATGGTGGTTGTGTTTATTGATGATATTTTGGTTGATTTCCAAAGTAAATAGGATCATGAAATACTTTTAAGGGTTATCTTGCAAACCTTAAAAGAAAATAAACTATAAGGAAATTTCAGTAAGTGTGAGTTTTGGTTGCAACAAATTTCTTTTTTGGTCACATTGTTTCAAAAAATGGCATAACTGTTGATCCTGCTAAAACAAAATTTATTGAAGAATGGCCAAGACCTAAAAATATAACTGAGATCCATAGTTTTCTTGGTTTGGTAGGTTACTGATGAAGGTTTGTTGAATATTTTTCACGGTTATCTAGTCCAATGACTATGTTAACTCGAAAAGGTGTTAAGTTCATCTGGACAAAATAATGTGATGATTGTTTTCAGGAATTGAAAATAATATTGGTGAATGCTCTAGTTTTGGAACTTCCTTCTAGAAATGGTGAGTTTTTTTATCTACAGTGATGCTTCATTGAAGGGACTTGGTTGTGTCCTTATGCAGAATGATTAGGTAATTGCTTATGCTTCACGTCAGTTGAAAATTCAGTAGTTAAATTACTCTACACATGATTTTTAATTAGTTGTTGTTGTTTTGGCTCTAAAAATTTGGAGGCATCATTTTTATAGATTAAAGTGTGAAATATATACCGATCACAAAATTTTAAAGTATATATTCAATCGGAAATAATTGAACATGAGACAGAGGAGATGGATGGAATTAATCAAGGTTTATGATTGTACAATTCATTACCATCCGGGAAAAGCAAATAAAGTGGTTGATGCTTTGAGTCAAAAAGAGTAATGCTTTATTAACTATGCTACGTTTGGAACAAGATCCTTTGGTTTTTTATTTTATAAACTTTGGCATAGAATTTGTTGTTGTAGGATGTTCTTTTGTTTTGTTTCAAGTATCAGTGAAATCTTCTCTATCATACAGAATTAAGCAAGCATAGAAGAAAGATAGTGGGTTGCAGAAAAAGGTAGAGCTGGTTCAGAAGGGTATGTTGTTTGAATTTAACATTAATAATGATTGTGTTTTGAGTTTTGGGAAAAGATTATGTGTGCCTTATGATTCACAGATGAAGAATGAGTTGTTATGTGAGGCTCATAGTTCCCCATTTTCAAATCATCCATGCAGCACTATGATGTATAGAGATCTATGGGAGTATTACTGGTGGGATGGAATGAAAAGAGATATTGTCGATTTTTCTATGAAGTGTTTAAATTTTCATCAGGTTAAAGCAGAGCGGTAGTTACCGAAAGGGATGCTTCATTCATTACCTGTGCCAGAGTGAAAATGGGAAAATATATCCATGGACATCATTGTGTGATTACCAAAGACATCTTGAGGTAATAGTGCAATCTGGGTTATTGTTGATTGATTGACTAAATCTTCTCATTTCCTTCCTATTCGAGATAAATTCTCTCTAGATCAACTTTATCTATTGTATCTTAAATAGATAGTCAGGTTGCATGGAGTTACCCTCTCCATTATATCTGATCGTTATCCCAGGTTTACTTCTAACTTTTGGAAGGGCCTTCAGAAGTTGTTGGGTACTGAATTAAATTTTAGTACAGTTTTTCATCCATAATCAGATGGGCAGTCAGAACGAACAATTCAGACAATGGAGGATATGTTACGTGCTTGCACGATGGATTAACAGGGATTTTGGGACCAACATCTTTCTTTGGTTTAATTTTCTTATAACAACAGTTTTCATTCCAGTATACAGATGGCTCCATTTGAGGCATTATATGGAAAACGGTGTCAAACTCCAGCTTTTTGGGATGAAGTAGGGGAAAGGAAGTTGATGGGACTAGAATTGGTAGAAGAGATGGCAGAAAAAGTTCAGTTGATTCAGAAACACATGAGAACAGCTCAGAGAAGGTAGAAAAGTTATGCAGATAACCGAAGGAACGATCTATCTTTCGAGGTTGGTGATCATGTATTTCTCAATGTTTCTCCATGGAAAAGTGTGATGTGTTTTGGTAAGAAGGGAAAGTTGAGTCCGAGGTTCATTGGACCTTATGAAATCCTGGAGAAATTTGGATTAGTTGCAAACAGAGTGGCATTATCTCCAAGTTTGTCCCAGGTACACAATGTTGTTCATGTTTCAATGTTGAGAAACTATATTCTAGATCCATCTCATGTTTTTGAGCCCAGAGGTAGTTTAGTTGGAGGAGAATCTCTCTTATGAAGAACAACCAGTCCAGATTCTTGACCGAAGAGAGAAATTGTTGCAAAATAAGGTAATTTATCAGGTGAAGATTTTATGGAAAAACCATATGGTTGAAGAGGAAATGTGGGAATCTGAAAATGCTATGAGGGATAAATACCCCCACTTATTTTGATTATTGAATAAAATTACGAGGACACAATTCCCAAAAGGGGGGAAGGATGTAACATCCCAGGTAAATAAAGAATAATACATTTTCTTATTTATTAATATTTGTGAATTAAATATTAATTTTACTTTAAAGGGTTTTCTATGTTCGATAACATACCCGATACGCAACAACGAGTTTTATTGAAATCTTACGTTGCACACTAATAATATAATAATATTATTTCAAATTGTAGTAAACACGTAGCCGTTGTATTAGCGGGAATGAATAGAAATAACTAAAATATGATTATATATGTTTGTTAAAAGTTTTTACATTTATCCAATAAAAGATAAAGGCTTAAAATAAGAAAAGAATTCAATTTTATGCATAAATACTCTAATATTCACTAAAAGGTCGATTTATCACCTTTTGATGGTGAACCCTCTTTAAAAATAGTTTTGGTCACTCTTATACATTATTTTGGACCAAATAAAATATTTCTTTAGAATCGGGACATCAAAGTTTACTTTCTGAATGTTTTTGTTATTTTTTAGATAAAGTTCGTTTTTAATGAATAAGTGAAAAATGTTGTATTTTAATTTTAAACCTATTTCTAATATAATTTATTTATATGATTATAATATATTTTTAATTGTTTTAAAGTTCAATTAGAATATATTTTTACCATTTAATCCAATGTTGTTCATTTTAATTAATTTCACTTTGAAATTGGACTTGAACTAGTGTCAATCTTTTGATATATTTTGTTTCTTAAAAACACTCTATTTGTTTTGACAATGAGAATTAATTATTAAATTTATTAATGAAAATTAGATGTTTTGAATTTTTTAAAATTGGAATCATTTTTGATTTCGGAATATCAAATATTGCTTAGGGTGAATTTTTGGTATTTTTATGAAAAACATCCATTTGTGATGAATAGTGAAACCACTAAGTGGTAGTTAAAAAAATGATTTTTCTTTTAAAAGAAACTTTACCACTTTTGTGAATTGAATTTTAAAAATCCGAAAAACATGGTTGTCATTAGGAAGTAAAATTTGGTTCAATGGGATTAAAATAATTTTTTGGTGAATAATTACTTTTATGTTTTATTAATTTCGATTAAAGGTAATTAGTGTAATTTAGGGTAAAAATAATGTTATAATAATACGAAATTACCTTGATACATGTCCTACCCTTATTGGATGTGTCATATCCGATCAAGAAAATCCATGGGTCAACTTGGGGACCCCATGGAGCCACTTGGGTAAGAAAATGACATTAATAACTTTTTATTTAAAGTTAAAATAAAAATGTCACAAACATGTACTTTTTTACTAAAACAATTTTTACATTGGGTTATAAAAGTCATATTTTTGTATATAAATATTAATTAGAATGTTAAAAATATTTCCTACATAATGATATTATTTTTATAATTTTTAGACATAAAATAAATAAATGTATTTATGACACCATGATGATGCAGCGATTACCTCATTAATGAATGATTTAAATAAAATGAAAAGATAAGGTAAAATATAATACTTACTCTTGTCCAAAACCTATTGGATGGGTGGATTTAGAACCCTTATCACCTTTTTCTCAAAATATATCACTGTGGGACTTTTAAAATCCGAAACTCAATTTGTAATAAAGTAACATTTCCGGACATTCCAAGAGTGCCCCTCCTCCCTCTTATAAAAAGCCCCCACCTCTACCACCTTAACCATACCTCTCAAGCCACTAGCTTGGCCAATATCTGCACATTTTATCTCTCCAAATCCCTCTATTTATCATATAATCCTTACCTTAGGCAGGAAGATCTTCAAGAAACCCTTTTGGTTCAATCTAAGAGGAGTTACCCGATTTAAAGGTAATGTCTTCACTTGTGTTCTTTTGTTTTATTTTGCTCCTCCAACCCCCTACACTCATTTTATTCATTCCTTTTATAAGAACACCAGTATCTAAAATATACTAGGATTCTTTTATAAGATGTATTTGATTAAAACTTACACACACCCTTGTCTAATGGTTAAAGAACATACTGTTTCTGTGGTTGGCAAATTTTTACCTCATGAAGTGATGATTGTTCAATATTCTTCTAACACCTTTCATGGTGGCCATTAAGATGTCACTATATTTATATATGATATACATTATGTTTATTTTTTCCATATTCTTCTTTATTTTTCTTTTATGGCATACCTTTATGGTTTCTGTTATGGGTAAATGCGACATCTTCATTTTAGGATGTGCGGACTACCGCCCCCTCAATGTGATTTGATTAGTTAATGCCATATGTGGGACGTATAATGGATGGAGTTAATGATGTTATATATGATATTATACTGGAATTTTAATATACCTTTATATCATTATGATTTCAGTCTTTTAGATAAGAAATATAAATGAAAGTAGCGTTCATGCGTATGTACGGCTTACCGTCTCCATGAACGGTGCATTTTATTTCTTACATATAAATGTTATGTAATATTATAAATGCATGTATATACTGGATATATATGATATATATGATATCTACATCATGAATATAATTCTGGATATAATGTATATTTTACCACATGAACAAATTGTAATTATAAGAAGTCTATTTTTGGCTCAAGTACCAAAGATCGACAAAACAACCGTTGTTAACTTAAATAAGTACATAATTTTCATAACATGGTAATAAGTGATATAAAAGGAATAATGAAATTGAAAAAAGTTATTAATAAAGTATAAATTAACTTTAGTTTATTATTCAGGAGATTAAAGAGCGATCGATTCAAGTTGGACACGAGGTATGGGACTTCGTCTCAATCTCCTTTTATTGTGGCATATTTTGTTCTAATACAAGACTTTCTTTAATACGCTGTATAAAACCTTTTGACTTCTACTTTTATTCAAAAGGAATATTTTCTATACAAATTTTTTTACTAAATGACAAAAAGTATGTTTCTTTTTAACGTACGTGGTGATAACGACCTTTCCACCACCGTGAGTATTATTTGATATTTGGCTTCCTCAACAAGACGTAATATTTTAAAAAGTAAATAAATACCATATACTATTTTATGTATTTTGATATTGAAAATGGTTTTGATAATGGATATTTTTTGTCAATATATTTAAGTGATATATTTTTCTTGAAATTTGTAAATGTTTTATTTCCTTTATAATTGTTTTATGTGTTCTGATTTATAATGGTACTTGGACATTTGACGGGTGGTTACGTGATAAACCAAATGACGGGTGGTGCCGTGAATACCAGGACGGGTGGTTACATTATAACCTTCAATGCATTGGGTATGGAAGTCATCCATATGGCTATTCCAAGTAGTGATATGTGTGGAATTCTACCATATGGTTATTCCATTTAAGTATGTTTATGTCTCAAGTTACCTTTATATGTTATGTGTTCTTTATATGGGTTTTATGGTAATATTTTGGTTACAAAAGGGTAAGTAATTATCTTTTATTCAGTGAATAGTATTTACTACTTCTTAAATGTGAAATGTATTACTTTGATAATGTATTCATGGTTTACTTGATGTTTTGAAAAACTAACAGTTTTCTTTCCTTGTGTATCCCTTATTGAGCTTTTTATGCTCACCCCATGTTTTTTGAAATGTATTTCAGAGGACATAATATGGAATAGGTTCAAGGATAGGATCAAGGAAAATTCATGTTGTCTTAAAAATGGAGCTAGACATGACTCTCTTTTTTTAAGAGTTCATGTTTTGAAAAAAAGGAAACATTTTAGAAGTGTCTACTGTGTAATCTTTTCTAATGTAATAGTTATGATCTAATTCTCTAAAACTCTAAACCTAAAAAGATTTTCAATGTGAATTATTCATTTAATTCAATATTAAGTGAGGTTTAATGTCGGGTCCTTATACCTATATTTTCTTATAGTAAATATTTGAAACATTTTTTAAAAGTTACATTTTTTATGAATAATGAAAAACATTGAATTTTATTTGAAAACTAGATTTTTGGTGAAATTATCTATATGATTAAAAAATAATTTTAATTGAATCTAACCTGTTGTTAATTTATTTATATATGAATTACTATTCTTTTTTTCTTTATAATCATTTTTATTTTAATTTTAATATTAAAATGTTGTAAACTATATTGAACTTTGTCTCTTTAAAAACCTTCATTCTCGACACGTCAGTGGGGTGAATTTTAAAATAAATTTATCCACATATGTACATTGAATATTGAAAAATGGATTAAATATTTAGGATGATAAAAATTTACAATTTCTAATAATTAAAACATACTTTTTGACCAAAATGAATAGTGAATTCAGAAAAAAAAAATTAATTATCTTTATTTAGGTAAAAAATGGTTTACCTGGGGGTTTAACTAAAAATAAAAGGTTAAAAATTTCATATAAATAGTTTATAAACACTAATTGTGGGAAACATTTCAACAATTAATCCAATACTTTTATATAATTTCCCATTTTGGGCCTTTTTGGCGTTTGAAAATCATAGTAGGACTCATGTCCTTTAGAAAATACCTAGTGTGTCATATCCCCCAGTTATAAGTAGCCACCCCTCTCCACTCTTCTTCAGACATTCACACTTATTTTTCTTGGTGAATACCTTCCAACATTAAATCTAAAATTTTATACCCTCAACCAAATATCCATTGTTTCGCATCATACCATACAATAAAGGAATTAGAGAAAATCCAAGGAGGATACCCAAAGAAGCGGTAACGTTCTTCAACAAGAATCTTTATTTTATTTCATTTTCATCCTCTTTAAATTGTTTTTAATCCAGGATGATATAAAAAATATACTATCTTCCCTTTAATATGCTTTTTATGATAAGATAATGACCTACAACCATCTATATTTCCATCAAATGGATTATGAAACCATCATTCATTTGTATGAAGGAATACTACCTCGTGATTCAATGGATTTCATTGTTCCATTTTGATCATTCACGGTAGGGTATGAAGATGGATATAAAATATATAAGTTATATTTTAAACAAATTTATTCCTCTATATTCATTATTTTTATATATATATCTATTTTTTATTTTTTAGGGGATATGATAATGTTTCTTGGGTTTACGGAAAACTACCACCACGTAAAGCAATGTGATTCATCTTTCACTGACGTTTACAAGGAATGTAGAAAAGGATAAAGTTAATAAATATATGTGGAAGACATGAAATAATTATTATATTAATGACTTATAAATCATTTTTTAATGTCAATATATATCGTTTTTTCCTACCTTTTCACTCACTTAAAGATGATTACATCGTTTGTGTAAATATGGACTAGCACCTTCATGAAGAAATGTGAATCTATTTTCATCAACTTGCCACATAAATGATGTATATAAATAGTTTTAAATAAATATAATGGTATATATGATATTATGATATTTTTGGAAAGATAAATTATTACTTACCTTTTTTCCATAATGATCATTGAATAATGGAAACATTACTCATGTGTTTGCATGGCCTACCGTATCCATGATCATTACATATTTCATTTTTCAAAAGAATTTTTCACGAAGGATTTTAAATGTATAATTGATGTAAATATATGATAATACTTCCCTTATTATTATTTTCTATATGTTATAAGAATATAATATGTGTAAGAACTAGATATTTCATGATGAAACACACGTGAGAAAATAAGAAAATAAAATCTGAAACAATTAAAATAATGAAATATTATTAATGAACGGGAAATAAGATGCCATCAAAGGATACAATAAGAAAATATAAATAATAATTTTTTTATTTTATAATTTAATAACATGTTTAAAACTACTTTTTTGGAGTTTAGTTTTTTTTTGAAAAGTAATTGTGAGGTGAGGTATTTTTTGTCTCAATTTCAAATCATTGGGTTAAACATATACAATAGTGATTATGTCATTCAATGATTAAGAGTATAATGAATTTTTATTATATTATGTTGTATTTCTATAAGTTATATTTGTAATTATATTTCATACACATAATTTTTTATTAATTAAACATCACTTCAAAATTAAAAACATTTTAATAGATTATTTTACAATATCATTTTAACTAAGATAGTTTATTCAAAAATAGTATTTGAATGAAATTAAATATATATTTACTATTAAAAACATTTAGTTTTATTCTCCTAAATTATTCTTGAAATTTAAATATAATAATACATTTTTCACTTCTTGGTATATAAATTAATAGATATCGTTTTTATGAAAATCTGATTTCATTTTCCACTCCGGCTGAAAATATGTTTTTATTCCATTTTCTATAAAAAATCACTATTTTATAACATTAAATTTGTTTTCTTCAATGATTTTTTACCCATTTTTATTTTTAAGTAATTAATTTTCATCACAAATTTTTTTAAAACAATTCCCTTTTGGTATTTAAATAAAATGTAATTGGAATCATTTTTTAATGACTATAGCATGTATGGATTTTTCCTCTATCACGAACTCAATTTTTTATAAATCATACTCTACATATTTTCATGTTTATTTCAAAATAAATTAATCATTAAATTTTTTAATTTTTTAGGAACTTATTTTTAAAATGGAAAGCATATTACCATTATAGTAATTTTAATGAAATTAGTATAGTATTTTTATTCATCAACAACATCAACCCTTTATTTTACTTATGTTTCTCTAGGTAATATTGTATTATTATCATCAATATTAATAATTTTAATGATCTATGCTTATTTTGACTATACTTATTCTATTCTGATACCATTAACCATATTAAATTTGATGGTTTATGATTAGGTTAATTTGTTGGGGAATATATTCACATTTCATTTTTTAGTTTCTCTATATGGATGTTTATTTTTTGGGGTAACATTCAATGAATAATTAAAAAGTAATAGTATGTGATTGATGGGGCCTAGTTAATGGTATCATCTAATTGCATAGCCTTGTCTCATGAGGAAAAATTAATCTTCCAAATCAGATGAGATTTCTTGCACAAATTTAGACTACCTTAACCATAGATCTTCACAGTTACTGGCATGAGAATAAAACCTGATTGTTTAGACATCATACATTAAGAATTCCATATTTATGAATTTATTTATTGATATAAGATTTTATTATTTTATTAGATATAATATATGTTTTTAGGTTTTTAGGATCATGTGATTATTTATATTGAAATACATAATCATCATTAATTCCTTCCATATAATTCTGATGTTATTGATTAAATGGCATGTGTTTCAGTTACATAACCTTACTTGATGATTATTTTTATTTATTTTTGATATATTCCACTATATATAACCATTACTAGGAATTTGAGCCCAGCCTTATTTTTTCATTCCCTAGGAACCTAAGAAGTGTATTGTGTTTGATATCTAAGGGTATACTAGAGGGAATAATTTTACACTCACAAAAAAATTATTTTATCATTTTTTATTAAAATTTAATGAAAGAATAAATTATGTATCTAGTTCACCAAGACTAGTAAACTATTCAGTCCTTTAGGATGTGATTCCTTATATATTATTCCAATGTAATAATATAGGACTTATCTTTAAGAAACTAGTGTCTTGGTTGTTATAGTTTGAATTAGATAATATTTATTAAAAATATTTGGAAAAATACATATCAAAAATACGGATTATGGATCATAACCATATGATAGACATTTAGAATAAGTATAAAATAATATCGTTTTGTTTTGGTCTGGTAGAAATTATGTGGTTTTTATTTGAAATACATCAATTTCTATACACTTTAAGTCAATATGGTTATATAAAAGATATACCAAAGGGTAATGAAAATGAAATGTCCTATTTTGTATTGACATTATCATCACTTGGTTCATAAAAATGGGCTTTACTAAGCACCTATTTTGACACCCGTGGGGTGTATTCTTTAGATAATTCCTATTTTATTCAAAACCTATTTTGAAATAATTAAAAAAGAGATTTAATCAAAAAAAACATGTTTAGGATTATGTTTTAAGATATGCATATTTTATTCAATTTATGTTAAATATTTCACAAGATTTGGGATGATACACTATGTTTCATAATGATATGATATAATCTATTATATTACACTATTTAAAAATAGTTCCTATAAAATTTAAGGGAACCTCATGATTGTATGTAATCCAAAGGGTGTGAATGATAATTTTTTGATGGATTTACATGAATCATTTGAATGTAACCTCTCTTTGAAACATTCTCATCCAATGAGGATATATTTTAATGTTTTGAAAACTCATTAGAATAGTTCTATAAGTTTTATTGATTTGGAACGAATCATGAGAAAAAGTGTATGTATGGAAAAATGAGAGATAAGGGGAGTAATATAAAGATGGGTAGTCCGACATGTGATAATTGTGAAAAGAAGAACACTAGTACATGCATAATATGATTGATATTTTTCTAAATATGTGAAGAGAAAGTTCATCATTATTTTTATTGCAATGCTAAGAAATAAGCTGTCAATGTTCAATGATTCAACTATAAGGATGTGGGAACTATGAAAATTAATGTCTCAACAGTCAAATTAATATACCTAAAAGAGAGATAATGGATCAGGTCCAAGCTTATTATCTTGCCAAAAATGGAGAGTAACGATTCATGTTATTTTGTTTAGATTCATGAATTATATCATTTGAGAGTTTTATCAATGATATCATGGTTATAATAATTATGAAATACATAAGGAATATATTGTAGTATTGTTTCTATATGGATTTGAAATCGTATGTTGATTGGTTCCAAGAAATTTGATTCAATGGAATGTTTACATGTATAGAGTATACATGATTGAGGGAAAGATAACCCTTATGTTGTTCCTAATAATGAGAGAATTATGTTGGGATAATGAGATGATTGATTTGGAAGTGAATTGCATTGTACTAACTTTCTTTTACCTAATTATTTATTTTAAAAGTAGTGGTTAATGGTATCATTGATGGATATTAGAAAAATTGTTTTAAAGAATAGATCCAATGATAAATGATTTATTTATGGAATAAGGATACATGCATTTTTTAATATGGTTTAATGGTAATTCAAGCTATTACCACACCTTAACTGATACATGACGAAGGAATTAACATGTTTCATATGTGACATTAATGATCTACTTCATGTTGTTTAGAGATTTATTAATTTTCTAAATTTGGAGACCTTCATTATTATGTTTTGGATCATTAACTTTTTTAATGAGATATTAGGATAACAATTTATAAAATGGTTTTACATGAAAATTGGATGTGGTTTCTGAGGATAATGTGTTACTTCACCGTATGATACTTTGTGCGGGTTGAATTACTTATTCTAACCATTTTGGTTTTGGAAGAGAGTGTAATATAAAAATAATGACTTTTTACTCTTAAATGCGGTTTATGACCCATTAAAATTGAATTTTACTCATTTGGGAATAAATCATTCATTTTTGACATTATTTTAATTTATTAAGTGATGAAATAAAAATTGAACAAGGCCTAATAAATTTTTGAAATTTTTTTATATGGAATGAGATATTTATATATTCTCTTAAAAATTCATTATCCTTATGAAAAATATCCATTATAAAAATATTATCATATTACCATCAATTATGATGATTTTAATGACATTTATCAAACCCATTTTTTTGTGGTTTTGTGGTCATTAATATTATTTGGATTACTCGCATTATTACGATCAATGAACTCTATCAATCTCTAATAATCATTGGATGTTACCTTTTTTCTTACATATACATTTTTTTATTTCCCACTTATGTTCTCTTACATGGAAATTTAATTATATGATTATTCCTGATAAAATTCTTACATCACATTCTATCATACTCTATGATTGTTTTATTAACTATTTTATGTTGTGGGTATTTCAACAATGATATTTCTAAATTTCAAACCATTGATTAGACTAATTAATTTTAAATTTTGAGGATATAATTTATTT
Source organism: Viscum album (assembly GCA_963277665.1). Taxonomy (NCBI): domain Eukaryota; kingdom Viridiplantae; phylum Streptophyta; class Magnoliopsida; order Santalales; family Viscaceae; genus Viscum; species Viscum album. Next base: position 1,871,384,048 of record OY728120.1, on the reverse strand, counting down.
AATTTTGGAGAATTTAACACCCCAAAATTTTCAAGTAAGAACATCTTATCTGATATTTATTATGACAAACTAAAAAATAGAAGATAATATAACACTAAGACACATTATGATGTATTTATTTTATAAAAATTTTATCATGTAAATATCTCAAATTACATGAAACATTATGGTGATCTTTCGCTACATGCAATACTGAGTTTAGCTTGCATCACACACAACACCATGTTTAAATGAAATGTGACATATTATTAAAATACTATTATTAAATATAATAGTTATAACATAGATGTTAAATTTGATTGTACGAATAGTGTTTTAAAAATTATGAAAATATTTTTATCGATTATTTCAGAATAAAATAAGAATCATATAAAAGGAAATGAAATGTTTTTTGACGAAATATTTTTTATACAATACTATTTAATCACGCTTTGCACACATAATTTAAAATTAACTATTATTAAATATACGAAATTTTTATGGAAAATTAAAATCTCATTTTTAAAATGGTATACCAAAATTATTTTTGGTTAAATTTTTGGGATTTTATTAAAATGATCTATTTTTAAGGGATAGTGAAAATTATTGAATATTAATTCAAAACATCCTTTTTATTTAAATTATTTATATTGTAAAACTATATTTTTGAATTTTTTTCAATTAAATTTAGTACAATAAGATATCAATAATTCCTATATACGTTATTGTAATCAATTTATCTTCTAATTTTTATATAAAATATTTAATTCTTTTTGAACAATTTTTCATTAAAACCATGCCTTCTCAACGCATCAATAGGATTAATATTAAATTAAAATTTTCAAATTCTATTATTTGAATTTTTAAAAATTAATTTCATATTTTTAAGTAATAATTTATAATTTATAATATGGTCAACATTTTTCTTCACCAAAATTAACTATGAATGAAAAAAAATTAATTATCACTGTTATGTAAAATTGGGTTTACCATAGGTTAAACTAAAAAGTTAAGGGTAAAAATGAAAGATACACTTATATATAAACTATTTTATAAGAATAGATAAACCATTAAACATATGAGGCTTTACTATGGAACATTTTATTCCTTTTTACAAATGAAAAACATTGGATAACTCAATTCTTTTCAAAAATACCAAGTGTTTCGTCTCTGCTATTTATGAAGTCCCACCCATCTCCTCTCTTTTTCACACCTCCACACCTATTTAGTATGTAAATAACTATGAAAATCACATCCCAACATCCCTAAAAGAATCATATAAACCTAATTTTGGACATAAATCCATCCTAGTAAGGCTTTTGTGTTAACCTATAGTGGGTAACCGAAGAAGAGGAAATGTTCTTCAACCAAATTATTTATTTTATTTCATTCTCAACCCCCTTATATTATTATTAAACCATGATGATATAATATCCATAGTATATTCCATATAATGGGATATTTTATAATATTTTCATGACCTAAACCATCTTTTCATCCATAAAATTAGTTTTGAAATCATCATTCATGTGTGCGGTGGACAACAGCCTTACAACCCAATGTCATTTGTTTTTCCATAACCACCATTCATCACTTGGTATGATTATGGATATAATGCATATATATGATATTTATGACATATTTATAATTATACAGTCATTATGTAATATATATCCTTTTTAAATTATATTCCATATGTGATACGATAATGTTGATCATAATTATGATGGACTACTACCTCATGAAGAGATGTGATTCGTCTTTCTGTAATACATAAAATGGAATATAATAAGGATAAATTAAATGATTAAATGTGATATAAATAAAATTATTGTTATATTAATTTCAAATTTATCATTATAGAGAGATAATATATATCTTTTCCTTTCTTACCATTTCACACATGAAAATATGAAAACAACCTTCATGTACGTATAGAGTAACGCCTTCATGATGTGATGTGATCCTCTTTTTAACACCAAAAAAACATAGAGGAGATATATATTTATATTTAAAGTAATAATATGGTATATATAATATAATGATCATTACATAATGATATAATGTAATATACCTCATTTCTATAATTATCATTAGGAACATGGAATGTTACTCAAGTTTTTGTTTGGCATACCCTCTCCATGATTGTAATATACTTCATTTTTCAAAACTATCGAACCTGATTTATTTTAAAAGTACAAATGATGTAAAATATTATAATTATGACATAGTTTTTATCCTTTATATTATATTATATGATATTCACATAAATTATATCTTTCATGATGAAGCACGTATTATAAAAAACGAAAATTAACACTGAAATAATAAAAAAATGAATGGTTATTTATGAATGGGAAATAAGATGTCATAAAACGATAATATATGATATTATAAATAATAATATTGTTAATTTATATTTTAATAACTTGTTGAAAAAAACTATATTTTATTTTAATGAACAATCCATCAAAAGGATGTGTGATGTAAGAGATTTCATATCTTAATCTACACACATTTTGTTAAAATTATACTATGTTGATTATTTCAAGATATGAATTTTTGAATAAATTTTTATTAAATTATGTTTTATTTTAACTTTTATTATGTGTATTTGATTTTTATAAAAATAATAATTTTTTTTATTAATTCTCATTAAATTTTATGATCATTTAAGGGATTATTACACTAAATCATTCTTGTAGAGGTTGTTTATTCTTGAATATCAGTTGAAGAAAATGACATGACTATTTCACAATAAACCCATTTAATTTTGTTATAAATTGGTTATTCCTGATATTTTAAACTAATAGTACCATTTTTACAATCCTAGGTACTTAAATTAATAAAGAAAATGATTTTAATAAAATCTGACATCATTCTGCTCATAGGGTTGAAATCTATTTTTCATCCAAAATGGTGTTTTATGTAATTTTTCCAAAAACAAATCCCACCATTAAAATTGTTTTAATAAATTAATTTTCACCTATTTTGACATTATTAAATAATTTCAATGGAATATTATTTCAATTTAAAAACAATTCATGCTTTTCTTTTTGTGAAAATTGTAGAAGAATCTTTGTATTAACATTTGTGGAATATATGGAATTTTCCACCTCCATGACATCAAAAATATGTAATTATTCCTATATACATATTAATATTTTTCTCAAAATATTTATATAAAATGTTAAATTCTTAAAGAAATGACTTGAAAATTTAAAAGACTATTTCCCCAATGAATTTTTAAAGAAATTTTTGTGTTATTTCTATTCATTAACGACATCAACCCTTTATTGAACATAACATAAAATAGGGACATGATGTATTTATATAACCCTTACTCATTATTAATATAGTTTATCTTTAGTTTGAATTTTTATGTTCTATTTTTATACCATTATCTGTTTTTCTTTTGATTTATTGTAATTATGTTTTTTTATTAAGGTGATTATTGAAATTTCATATCCTAGTTTTCCCATAAAAATGTAAATGTTGTTAATGATTCTCCTTATCATATGATAAAATAAAACAATCGTAATATATTATGGGTGGCTCTAGGTTAATTATATCCCCTTGATGCATCAATTAATAATAGGAGACAAATTAGTTGGAAATATATGATGGGTTTCTAAAAACAAATTTAAACTATCATGACTATATAACATTGTAGTAACTATCTTGAGGATAGTTCATCACAGTTCATATGTTTAACATTATTAATTCCATCATTACTAATTATGTTATTTATATTACATTTTATTATTCATTTAGTTAAATTATTTGTGTTTATGTTTTCAAGAACTTGATATTATTTATATATAATTACATGATCGTCATTTATTTTTACCATATTATGCTCAAGTTAATGGTTAAATATAAAGTGATTCAATTACATACCTTTCATTATTGATCATTGTTATTGATTCATTATATCTTTCACTATATTGAATCCTTACAAATCATTTTATCTCACCCATATTTTATTTCGATTATCCAAGAACCCATGAAGTGTACTATGTTTGATATAGAGTGATATTATAAATGGAATAATGATATTCTCAAAAAAAATATTTTAATTTGTATATTCAAATGTAATGAAATCCTCATTTATGTATCTGGTTTAACGAGACTGCTTAACTATTCAGTCTATTGGGATGTGATTCCTTGTATATTATGTAAAATTAAAACATTAGGCACCAACTCTACGATATTGGGCTTAGGGATGATATAGGTTTTATTAGAGAATATTTACTAGAATCCATTGGAACTAAATTTAGGAAAAACATTGACTAGGTATTGTAAACCTTTGATAACATTTATGAAATGAATAGAAGATGTTCATAATGATTAAGAATTATAGAGATTATGTCTCTTTTTCCTTGAAATTAATCCATGTACTGACACTTCAAGTTGATGTGGTTATTACATAAATGTATCTCAGTGTTAAGACTCCAAAAAGGTTGTATTGAGATTGAACCGACCGTCACCTAGTGCCTGAAAATAGACCATACTACGAACCTAGTTTAACACAACCTTTTGATATCCATAGGATAATTACCATTTCACTAACAAACCATTATGAGTTATTTGAAATAGATTTATCCCTAAATAAACCATGATTATTATTTGGATATTTTCTATAAATAAATATTTCAACTTATGTTAGGTATTTCACAAGATTTTGAGTTATACATTATGTTTCCTAATTAAATGACCTAATATAATATATTCCATTATTTTTAAGTTGTGACTATAAAATGAATGGGAACTAAATTAGTGAATGGATTCCAAATGGTAAGAATGAAAATTTATTTTATAGTTTTAAGACAATATTTGGAAAGGAACTAGTCTCCCAAAAATTCCTATAACATGGGGAACTTGTATTATGTGATATCGAGATAGAGAAATAATTCACTGAGTATTATATCTTCAAATGGAAGAATGAGAAGAATTAGATGACTACTAAGAATATAGATAATTGGAAAAATGGAAATAATTATTTTACCACCTGTGATAACAATGAAAAAAACCATTATCCTTGGATGAAAAGAATGGGAGTTTCCTAAAAGTGTGGAGATAAATTACACAATGTTTTTAATTTAAAGTGTAATAAAAATGTTTTCAATTAACAATGATTCAACTATAATGAGATGGGGCACTAAAAAACCAATATCTCATGCATCAATGTTATACTCCCCAAAAGAAGCTATTGTATAACAATCATGATTATTCTTTTACGAAAGATGTAGAGGAATGATTAGTGTTCATGTATTTGGATCCAATAATTATTTCATTTGAGAGTATTATCAATGATATCCAAGTTATATGAATTATGAAATGTATAATTGTTGTTCTACAGTATTTTTTCTCTAATGATTTGAAAGGGTAAGTTGAATTATACAAAGAAAAGTGATTAGGTGTAAAGGTGAACTTATTGTAAATCACATAATTTAAGGAAAGATAACATTTACATATTTCTAATGATGATATATTTATGTTGGGATAAATATATGATTGAATTTGATATAGTAAATTTGATATTATTAACTACCTTGGAACTGATTTATGATTTTTCAACAAATTTGTTTTTTTATTGATTTAATTTATAATAATTTGGGATTTAAGAAATATATCCAATGTTCAGATTATTATTTAATTAATAATGTTGAATTTATGTTTTTCTTAAGGTTTTATAATAACTCTAGTCATTACCATTATGAAAGTGAGCACATGATAAAGGTATTCACATGTTTGGAATCTGATTATTGAGAGATAATCTATGTTGATGAGAGATTAATTCATTTTGTAAATCCAGGGACCATGTATCTAAAATTTTAGATATTGATCTTTTAGAATGTTTTAAAAGGTTAACTATTTAGGAAATTCATTATGTTAAACATTGTATGAGGATTTAGATATTAATGTATTACTTATCCATATGATGGTTTATGCATATTGGATATCTTTGGTGAAAAATGATTTTTTTTGGAACGAAGTTTGTGGTCGATGGAATTACTTCTCACTCCATTATGGGTGATATAGAGATTTTACTAATTTCGGGGGAAAAATTCTTTTTTGGAGATTCTTTTCAAGGAGTTAGTGGTGAATTATGAATTGATCAAGGAACAACCAAAGGATGTGATTGTTACTATGAAATTTTATAAATTAACAAAATAATCCAATTATAATTCTAAAATATTAGTAAAAAGGATTTTGAAATAAAAATGTTCCTTATTAGAGTAATTAATAATTATATCAATTTTATTATCAAACCTATTTGGTTTGAGGTTCTATGGTCATCAACCTTCTTTGGAACCCCAAAATTATTATGATCAATGGTCACTATCAATAAATATTAATCATTGGGTGTTATTATTTATTTCCACATCAATGTTCTCAATTCACACTTGTGGTCTAATATATGAAAACCAGTTTTGTGATTATTTTAGATGACTTTTATACTTCACATTCAATCTTATTAACAGAATATTTTTTTAACCCTCTAATGATGTGGGTTTTTCAATAACTTTATTTCCAAATTTAAACATCGTTATTAACATGATCATGTTTAAATTGTGAGGAAGAAATTTATTTAAGGTGGGGACAATGTTACATCTTCAGAATTTAAAATAAAGATATTGTATTTGAGAGTGTTTGTGACATGAAACACAAAGATTATAAAAAATATATATAACCACATGATTCATTAAAAAACACTCCTTTAAATAGAAATTAAATCTCTTAAACAACAATCATTAAATGAAACAATATGAATGGATTTTGTAAGATAAAAAACTGAATTCAGCTTGTGACACACACAATGCCAATTATAAATATGTGATAAATTATTCAAAAATTATTTTTTACTACAATTAGTATAACCATTAATTAAATTTTTAGTTATTAATATTAATAACTAAATTAAGAATATTAGGTTTATTTATTTCTTATGAATAAAATAATAATCATTTAAAGGAAAAATAAATGTTTCCTGAATAAAAAAAATTGATGGTATAATCACTCTTTACACAAAAAATAAAAATTATTTTTAACAAAATTTAGAAAATTTAGCATAAAATAATTAAATTTATTTTTGAAATTTCAATACAAAAATTATCTTTGAGTGAATTGTTCTTATTTTTGGTAAATATTTTATTTTTTGATGAATAATGAAATAGAATGAATTTCAATTGAAAACTTCTGTTTCATTTAAAATATATGTAATGTTAAACTATATTTTTAATTGGTATTAATTTAAATTTTTTTAAAATCTATATTATTTATTCTAAATTAGGTCATTGTATTAATTTCAAGATGAATTCTGATCTGAAGGTTTTTTAATTTTTTAACATTTTCACTTTAAAAGCCTGTTATATGGACATGTCTCTAAGATAACAGTTAAATTGTATTTTTACAGTTATATGAGATGAATTTGGAAAATTAGATCTCATATTAGGAATCTTCATAATTTAATATTTTTAATAAGGTGAACTTAGTTTTTCACCAAAATGAACAATGACAGCAGTAAAAATCATTTACTGTAGAAAAGGTTAAAATGCGTCTACCATGGGGTTAAAAAATTGATAGGGATACAAAATACATATTAATGGGTATGAAAAACTATTTACAGCCGTATTTTACCATTAAACATGTAAGGATAAATAATGGACCATTTTCTATAGTTGTGTTACGTGAAAAATGTGGGAGGATAGAATTCAATTACAAAATACAAAGTGTGTCCCAACTCAAGTTATAGAAGGACACCCCCTTTTCTCTCTTCTTCAAAATTCCACACCTCATTGGATCAGCCAATCCATCCCCAAATAAATTTTTTAACATACATTACCTCTTCTTATAAGACTTGTTCTATGTATAAATCCATCCAATGAAGGATTTTGTTCAAACACAAGGAGGATACCCAAAGAAGATTTAATATTCCTTAGTAAGATTCATTATTTTATTCTTTTATCCACCTCATAAAGTTATTATTAATATATGTTGACATAATAAACTCATTATATTCCTCCATTAAATTAATTATTTTGTGAAAACCCTAATATGATACCCAAAGTAGATGTAATGTTCCTTAATAAGCATCATTATATTATTTCGTTATCCACCTTGTTCAATTATTATAAATCAATATTGGAATAATAAACTCATTATATACCACATAATGGGATGTTTCTATAATATTATTGTAACCTAAAACAATCTAAATTTCAATTAAATGGTTTATGAAATCATCATTCATGAGTGTGGTAGACTAACACCTCGGCAAACGATGCCTTTCATTATTCCATTACCACTATTTGTGAATGGGTATGATATGGAATATAAATTATTTATGTTATATTTGTAACAAATTTATACCTATGGAGTCATAATATTACAAATATATTTTTTTAATTTCAATTACATTTTATTTATTACCTTTTTCACTCAGTTAAAGATGATAACAACATTCGTGTACATGTGAACTGCTGCCTTCCTGAAGCGATATGACTCTATTTTCATCACCACATAACATGGATGATATATATAAGTAAATTTAAATTTAAAAATATGGTATATATGATATTATTATCATTATTTAAAGATAAAAGATTCATTACCAACCTTTCATAATGATCATTGAAAAATGTAAATGTTACTCTTGCATATGTACGACCAATATTCTCCATGATCATGACATACTTAAATTTTCATAACCACCATTCATAATTTGATTGAAAAGTATAATTTATGTCAATATTTTATAATTATTTCATTATTATTATTCTATAAATCATATAAGTATATAATAATCCAAAGAACCAGATCTTTCATGACGAATCACTCATGAGAAAACAAGGCAATTTACACCCAAGATAATAAAAATAATGAAATATTATAATTGAATAGTTAATAAAAGGTTTTAAAAAGATAAAATATGATATAATAAATATTAAATCGGTATTAGTGTAATTTAATTACTTTTTTTAAACAAATATTCAATATTTTAATGAGTTTTCAATCAAAAGGAAGCATAAGGTAAGAGAGTTCTTAACTCAATTTCTTCTCGCAATGGTAAACATATATATTCTTAATTTTTTCAGGAAAAGATTATATATATAATGAATTTTGATTATATTGTGTTGAAGTTTCAATTGTTTAATGTGGATTTACATTTTATTCTCATAATCAATTTATATATTTATTGTCACAATAATGTTACTATCATTGTTTTTTGTTTTATTTCACAATATCCATATATTATAGATTATTTATTCCCAAATATAATATGAAAGAAATTACCTGAAACTTTTATAATAAACACTTTTAGTTATGTAAAAATATTTTTATTTTTCATATTTTCTTGTAATAGTACCTTTTAAAAAAATGGGACCTAAATTAATTAAGAATATATTTTTAGGAAACTCGGACATTTGAGTCTGAAATCTATTTATCATCCCAAAAAATGTTTTCTAAAAAAATAAAACATGTTATTATCATTTATAAAATATTTATTAATGTTTTTTTACCAATTATTATTTTTTTTAAAATGTTCAAATGGGGTTATTATGGTGTTTCCAAACAATGAGTGTTTTTATTCTACCAAAAATGTGATATTAATCATTGTTTCCACATGTACAGTATGTACAAAATTTTATACCATCAAGACCTAAAAATGATTTTAATATTACCCTATATTTATTATATTGTGCTTTTTAATTGAAATTATTTTAAATAGTTTTTACATTTTAAAAACTAATATGTAAATTAAAAATGTTATTTTAGTCAGCAATTTTTTCAATGAAATATTTATGGTATTTCAACTCATCAACATCATCACACCATTATTGTTATTGTTATCCACTAGGGACATGTTGTATTGATATCATAATTATTGTTTCTTTGGATGGTTTTGATTTAATTATAATGTGGATGTTATATTTTTATTTCATATTCCACATTACATTGGATGAATTAGGTTTATGTTTTTTTGATTGGTGAATGTATTCACCTTCAATATAATATTTATTCAAAATGAATATTTTAATTGTTTATGTTTCAACCCTTTATACGAGTAATGAAATAGACATAGTATGTGATGGGTGGGTATCAGTTAATGATAGCCCCTAAACAAATTGACATATCTCATGAGACAAATTATTGGTCCAATCCTAAGGGTTTCTACCCATAGATTTAAACTACTTGAGGGTAAAACTTGATAGTAACTACCTTATTGATAGATCTAAAGTCTGAAATTATGCATTCCATAAATATGAATTCAATTATTCATATTCCATTTTATTATTTAGTTATTTATAATATCCATGGTTTTTTTTCAATATCATGTGATTATTTATATTGAATTACCTAATCATCACTTAGTTCCTCCTTATTGTTCACAAATTATTGATTAATTGGAATTGGTTTCAGTTAGAAAACATTATATGTTTATTATTATTTAAAGTTTGGGGCCACAACTTCATTTTATTATTAACTCATGATAGCATCCATTATTCTTAAACATTACTGAGCATTTCATATCACCCTTTCTGTTCATTCTACAGAAACCCATGATGATTACTATGTTTGATATGTTAGGATATTTTAGAGGGGATAATTTTATTATTAAAAAATGGTATTAAAATTTGAATGTGTATCATATTCCAATACTACTAAAATATTTTCACCTTTAGGATATTATTTATTATATAATATGCCAATTTAATAAATTAGGTACCCACTTCCTGATACTGTGGTCGTGGTTGTTACCATTTTTATTAGAGTATGTTTAATAGAAACCATGGGAACTAGAGTTAGGAAAAACAATTATTATGGTCCATAACCATGTTATATAATTTTTTGATATGTATAGAATAAAATACTATGTGATGGTTAAGATAAATATCATTTAAATTTTCCAAGACAAACATCCCTTTATTGATAATACAAGTATATTTTTTATGGAATGAATGTACCTAGGGGAAATAAATCTAAAAATAGAGCATTGTAATTAGCCCAATCATCACCTAGTGCACTAAAATTTGTCATACATTTAAGAGTTATTTTCCACTCCCAAGGGGTAAGACAAGAATAATTCGTATTTTCATTATTAAACCTTATTATGTCTTTGAAAAAAATATTCCCATTGAACTAGGTTTATGATTGTGAGATTAGCTATGGATAAATTTTTCTTATTTATGTTCTCTATCTCACAATATTTGTTATTATACAATACATTTGACAGTGAGATGATATCATCTATTTTATTCCATAATTTAGAAATTAATCCACACAAAAGGAATTTGAACCTCATCAATAGTATTCATCCAAAGGTTATGAATGATCGTTTCTTTTATGTTTTTGCAAAAATATTCTAAATGTAAATAGTCTCCCAAACATTCCCCTCATTTCATTACATAGTATCTTATGATTAAAATATAAAGAAATAATTATCTAAATATTATGTAATCTGAAGGAAGCATGAGGTGAGGATTTCTATAAAACATATATATAACGATAAGAGGGGAAATAATGATTTAACAAAATGTGCTAATTTTGGAATGAAACACTATGATACATAGATAAATCGAATGAGAGTTTGATATATGTGTAGAGAGAATGTCCACTATGTTTGTGATAGAAAGTGTAATAAATTTTTTTCAAATGTATAGTACAGAAACATTAAGGACATATGGAACTAAAAAATCAATATTTGATGTGTGGATGATATTCACCAAAAATGAATCTAATGGATCTTGGTAAATCTTATGATATTACCATATAAAAATAGGAGGGATCATTTTTTATTCAAGAACTAGGTCATTTGATTCTGTTATGATATCATGGTTATAATAATTATGAGATGTATAAGTATTTTAATATAATATTTTTTCTCAGTGTATTTGAATGACTATGTTGAGTGGTACCCAGAATACTGATTCAGAGGCAAGTATAACATCATGGAAGACAAATGATTGAGGAAAAGATAACCCTTTATATGTTCCTAATAAAAAAAATAATTAAGTTGGTATAATGTGATGATTTATTTGGAAAAAATAAATTGGAATGTTTTGAATAAGAAAATATGGTAATGCTGGACATAATAATATGAAGAAAAAAATTTAATTATAAAAAATTAGACACCTCAATGATGGGGAGAAAGAAGGAAGTTTTTACTGTGAGGAAGCCTTCTACAGACCTAGCACTACATTTACAATAGCTTATTCAATGAATGCAGAAGACTATTTATTATAATATAAAATATATATACTACATTCTTATCCATTATGTTTAGGGTGAGTTTATTTTAATTAATTTCAACACATTTATATTATTTTTCAGTGTTTTTACGACGATGTTGTAGTCTATAATTTTAATGCAATATTTTTAATACTGTTATTACTCTTTCCCTTTATTAATTCATTTATTGATTTTATTCCAATATATACAACTATTACTCACTATGGTGACTATATCATCCTTTTATGAATCTAGGGAAAGGTTTTGGGGAATTCCCATATCAATTTACATTGATTTAAAATGTTTTAATAGTTCTGTAATAATGCATTTTTTGTTTCGAGGTTTGTGTGAAAATAGTCCATATTTTAATGATATACTATATTATTATCACTAATTTAATATATAAAATTATTTCCCTATAATTTAATAATAATTATCATTATATGGTATTATTGAGTTTGTTTTAATAATAAAAAAGAATATGATGGAATTGGGTCTTGGATGGTGTCAAAATCTCGATTGATGTTTTATTATCCTTTTTAACTATTAGAGGATGAGAGATTTATTGTGTCAAATATATATCCCATTTTAACTGTGTATAGAAATATACGTAGTAGGTGGTACATTAGGATTAAATGGGTGAGTTATCAAATGAATTTTGAATAACTAAAATAGATAATAATGGAAATTATGTATCCAAACCCCGGAATCACTTGCTTTCTTCCTAACCTTTTGTATTAATTTTTTTATCTTTTTTTTTCTTTTAATCCATTTTAAAATTCCATTCCATTAAATTAATAAAATATAAAAAAAATTAAAGTAAAATTATCTGAATATATTAGTGATTTACCTAATGTCTGGCTCCTTGAGAGAAGATGCATGTTTTCCCCTATGTTGTAGAACAAAATGATTTTTTTGTTCAATAGTTGTGATAATTTTTTTGTTATCCAACATCTCAATATCATAGGGGAACCATTACACTATGAACCAAGGTGTCATGAATAAATATAACCCCAAGTATAATTTTTTAGAATTGGAAGACCTATTATGTTAGGGTCTTCCCTCACTTATTCTACTTGAGATCCACTTAGGAGAGGGAATTTATAAATCACTCTCTATAGGTGTCTACACTATGTAGTGTCATTAAACCACATTGAAATATTTTAAATTAGGGAATGTTTAGGAACATAAAAACATTTTAAATTCTCCCTTTTATATTCTCTTCATTTTCAGTTATCTTTAATGATTTTATATGGATATGTCTAGGGTTTTAATGATTATTACACTTGATAATAAATGAATTTTATGGTTATAAATGGGTATCTTGTTATAGTGGATTATGGTTTTTTATAGATGTATAAATTCACTAGTATCGGCCCTTTTTTATAATGGTTTGTCTGTTAATGGATTTTCCTAGAGTTCCCACCAGATTGGAATTGGAATTGGAATCTAGATAAATGTAGGGTGATGCGGGTTTTTTATAGGACTTATAAGAGAATTGTGTTGGTTATTGTCATCATGTTACACATGGTTATATATAATGGAGGATACCTATTGAGTTTTGAGTATTATAAAATAATGAATTATATTTTATAATTGTTCATAAATTCTTATAATGTCTTATTTCAGATTTGTGGTATTTTATTGGAAATGAGAGGCATAGTGCGGCATAGTATAAGATTTGACTGAAACAGAGGAGTTGATTGACTATGGTAACTCGTTTTTTTTGTGATCACTTTATTATTTAACCATATGTTTTTATATACTTTAAATCATTCTTGTTCCTTGATATTTTTTAGGGATTTTCAAAAGGGTACTAAATGAGCCATAATATGCCAATTGAGGGCATGTTCATTAGATTGACTGTGATAAATATATTGATAACTGATTTAGACATGGTTTTATATTTAAAGGATCAAGGAATAATGATGGGATCATATATCTTTTCTTGTGAGATTATTAAATGGATTCGTATGTGTATATTAGTCATGGTAAAACATGAAACATCATATTTATGACCCATTAGGTTGTAGAAGTAGTTATTCACTCTCATTGGGTGAGATTATTTGAAAATGATAATTGAAAAGAGGTGGGTATTGTCTAAAACTATTGTGTGTCTCCAAAGGGATTGCTATAAGACAATTTTATGGGAATAAACTACAAGTGGGAAGCCATGTCTGGATTGAAACGTCTAAAAGATAGTCTTATATGGGTGAAACATTGGTAAATAAGGGAATTCCATGAAAAAAAATTTATGTAGTGAATTTTGGTGAAGAAGGAATAGGATTATAGTGAAATACATTTGTTTTTTATTATGTAATAGTTTCTTATAGAGGTATAATATGAATCTATTGGTGTTTTTATGAGAACCTTTAGGATAGTGCATGTATGGTGTAAGAAAGTTCATCTTTCATTATGGTATGTTGTGTTAAATGAGAAGGGATTGAGATTAATATGTCTCATGAGTAGGGGATTATTATGAAAAATGTTTATCTATGTCTAGGGGGTTCTTGGGATGAAGATATCAGTTAAGGTAGCGATATAATGTTTCTTGTAATGACAAGAGATTTAAGATCCTTTAAATTATTATTTTTATAATTATCTTATGTCATGCCCAATATGAAACTAACACACACGAAAAACTAAAACAAACCCTATTATATTAAAAAAAAATATTATAATAATTAAATAATAAAATTATAATGATGAATTTAAATAATTTTATATTCTAATTTTTGTTCATTCATATTTAAAAAAGATGTCTTTTGAATCCACTTTAGTAAATTATAAGGTAGATTAACTTAGTAAATTGAATTGATCCCTTATAAAATTTTAATATATTAGCTAAAATTTACATTTTTTAAAAAATATTTTTTAATATTCAATTATTTATCAATTTATATTATGTAATATTAAAGAAACATGATACTTAAAACTCATTTTTCTGAAAAACTGTTTACTACTTAATTTTTTATTTTATATATATATATATATATATTAATTTTAATTTGATAAAAATAATATAATTTATTAATTTATAATTTTAAATTATCTTAGGTTCAATTTTTTTAATTTAAAAATTTGATTTATTTTTTCAGTGATTAGATGAAAACTGTTTTTAAAAATAACATTTAAGTTATTAAATTACTAACATATAATTATGAATCATAAATTTGATAAACCTTATCATAAGAATATATTTTTTTTTATTTTTGGATATAATTTTAATATTTTATTTTATTCATTTAACATCCCATAGTATACTTTTTATAATAGAAGGTACATTTTAATGATTATTTTTAATTCATTACACATTTAGTCTTATGAAATTATTTTTTATAACTTATGAAAATTGAAAAAAAAATATTTCAAATTTTTTTATCATTTTTTTCAAATTATATAAAATGTTTCATGTAAATTTTAGAATTTTTGATAAATATCATATAAAAATATAAGTTACCATGGTGAAAAAAATGGTAAAAATGGGAACCATTGAAACAACATGACTATGAATATAAATAGATTTTTGTCAATTTGTTGGATGATTATGGTCTCATCCATACTTATTACCACACTCCATTACTCCTTAATTTTTGATCCACATAACTTGTGTGTAACTTCCCATTTTTAAAATATTTTTTTTATCTTCAAAAATTTCATCCAATTTCACACATAAAATAGGGAACTCCTTTTTTTCACATCTACTCTAACAAAAACCCACTTAAATTAGGCAAACATCTACCCAACGAACATATAAACATTATTTAGACCATAAAAGTCTTTTATCCTTCCTAAAATTCCATCCCTTAGGAGAATAATTCCAATTTCAAAGGAGAAACCCCATGAAGTATGGTATATGTTCGTAACCTCTTATTCTTATTTCTATTTCATTTTTTTCACATATTCTTCATCAAATTTCATTAAACATGTAAATGTTTAAAATATTCTTTACTATTATTATGATTTTTATTTTAGTTAATGTATAATAATTATCCACCCCCTCAAATTAAATTATGAAATACACAAATCTGAATTGTGTGTGATGTGAATTATCGCCTCCACAAAGCAACATGTTTTCTTTTCCATCAAAACTGCACAAGGATGTTCCTAATTGGGATTTCAATATATAATTAAAATATATTTGAATTATTATAAAGTCATAAATGATAATAAATATTAATCTATTTTACTATTCTAGGGAAAAAGAAATCATCATCAATTCATACATGTGAAATTCTTCCACCCTAGAATGATCGGTTTTTATTTTTATTCTCATCACTACTTTAAAGGGATAGTATTACGAACATGTTTAAATGATAAATGTTATTATTACGATATTAATATTGTTCTGGTAATCTGATTTAATTACCTAATAATTACATAAAGGACAAATATTTGTAACAAAATTAAGAAAACTAAACATGTGAACTTTTAGGGAAAAAACAATCTAATCATATTATGTAATATTTTAATAATAATTTTATCCCCTTATAGTTACTTATAATTATGATATGCCACTCTAATAAAAATAATATGATTTAATTTTTCTACTTTTTATAATAATATTCCTACTAAATCACTAATTATCCATCCATTAATAGGGATATGTTAATGTTTGTTCAGTTTGACCAACTATTAGGAAAATGAACCAAAATGATATTATAGATGGAAATGAAAATATAGTTAACATTTTTATAGGATATAAATATTTAAATAGAAAAAATTGGGCTATAATAAAGGATACAAATATATAAAAGTCAAAAACATATAAACGACCTTTTATTGGTTAAGAAAACCATCGAAGTATGCTTCTTTTTATTTTCATCTTTAGAGACAAAGAATAAAATACTTATAAAATGAAATTCTAACATAATAAATCATTTTCTGATATCCATTATATAAACATTATGATTCATGGAATGATAAACATTATAATAATAATGGTGATTGAAATCACTTATATGAAACTACACATAATGGTTAAAAATATAAACAACCAATGGGGGAAAATTAGTAAAAATTATCTGAAATATATGTTGATAATGATTACAAATGGAAATTATAAATAGAGTTAGGTATGAATATTTTAATAAAATTAGTATCTAGGATTTTTATTTTATATATATATATGGTTGAATCACGTACTTGGTAATCATAAGTAAATAAATGGATTTAATTATATTATATATAATTTCATAAAATAGATTTCATAATTTTCACCAAAATATTTTAAATATGGTGTGATTAATGCCTAATGAATCTATTTTACCTTATATATATTATTTTAAGATCCATATCATATAATTTCATTATATGGACTTCAATTCAGAAGACACTAAATGTGAACATTGTTTTTTGGAAAATGTTACTCAAACTGTATGGTATTTCGTTTCTCATATTATTTTAAAATAATTATTATTTTAAAAATGTATTATTTATGAAGAATTATTTTATTAATAAAAAATAAAATAAAATCAATTTTATATTCATTTGATCTTTCATTTTCCTTTGATATTTCATTTCAACTTGAATAATATATTATCTAAAGCTATTATTGTATGATAAGATAACCCTATATTTTTTTTGGTGGGTAAATTTAAATATTATGTTTCCTAGTTCAATAGGTGATTTTAGAATTTTAATTTTTTATACCTAATAATTGATTGAACTAATTTTCTAATAAATTATATTCTTCAGAAATATTTAAATAAAATTTCATTGTTTTTGTATTGTTAATTTTCATCAATTTAGAAATATTACATCTTTTAAATGTTTTCTATGTCAAAATCTATGTTTTCTATATTTTCCTTTTTATGATATATAAATTCAATGATTTAGTGGTTTTCTTCAATAAAATATTATTCTCTTTTATTTGAAAAATATTTCGATAAAATTAATTGAACATATCTCGTGATTATTTTTTAGAATAAAAAATTTACTACTGCTAAAAAATGGTTCCCATTAAAATCAATATCCTGTAAAATACATTATTCTTGATCAGGATATTATTATAATTTACTCAAAAACCTTCTTTAATTTTATAAACCCATGTGATGACCTTATTATTTGTAGGAATGATCTATCACTTCCTTTGTTTTTTTCCATTCCTCCTCATTGTATGATCATAACATTTCACCCATTTCCATTACTTTATGAAGACTATATTCTAATTCCATTAAGTAATGAATATTCACCATGATTTTGTATGTCGATTTGTTGTGGAGAATTGTTTAGTTGAAACATATTCCATTTCATATAGTGTATATAATATATGCTATATTTTGTTGACTAAATATTATATACCAAAAAAACATTCTTGATAACATTATATACCTATTTATTTTCCATGGTTTTTACATATTATGATAATTAATAAAATTAATAATATTTTATAAATATAAATCTAGTTTAAAAGGATATGAAACCCATATTAAATACAATGTTTTTTTATGATGTGAATAATATAACCCATTTTATTTCCATGGGTTCTTTATTCTCTAAAATTATAATTATTTTAATTTGATCATTTTCTAAAACCCACATTATATTAATGATTTAATTATGATGGATATGTGATTGATTTTGAAGAGGATAATGTATGTTTGTATTACTGTTAGGTTGGATCCTCTATATCCTTCCATTTCCTTAGATAACTATTTATATCACATAAGATATGTATTCATGAGTACGTTTTAGTTTCTTGTTTGCATGAGAATATATGTTGTGTATCATGAATGTTACCTCCCCTATACTAATGCATGTGTATTATTAAAATGATGATTCATAGTTTCATGCTTATTCTAATGAATATTTTTTGATCTCATGGATCATATTTTTTGAAAATCTATTTTTATTCTTGTCTTGATTTACATAAATATTTATTCCATGATTAATGAACTAAAAATTATTTGGTATTATTTTATTTTATATCATGATTATACACAAATTAACCACTTATGATCAATTATGATATTTCATTATAATCATATATGTATTCCCTTAAATGGAATCTAATTTCACCCCATACATATGATTCAATTTCCAAATTTTATATAGATGGGAAAAGAATAAAATTCAATGAAGTTTTTCTTATGTGATGAAAATGGGGGAGTTACCTAAGACTTATTATGGATTAAGAATATTTTTATAAAGAGATAAAATAAAATTTATAAAAAAATGAAATTTGGATTGATAGATAATGTTTTGAGATAATTATCTAGAACAAATATAAAAAAATACATTATAATGTATTATAATTAAAAAAATCCTTGTTTAAAGTTATTAGATTTTAATTCTTGTGGGAAAATATATTTAACATTAGATTTAAGCTAGATGACTTTATATATTCAATTTTTTTTTCAATTTAGGATATATTTTATGTTTGAAATGTCATCAATGGTTAATAAGATAATGATATTTAAATATTTTGGATAAACCCTTAGCTTAAGTAATTCTACATAGATTATTTTTGGTATTAATATATCAAAATATTGTTGAAAAACTTAGTGGAAGGTATAGCGTATATATCTAAGAATAAGATAAAATCAAGAAATATTATTAATGTAGAGGTGTTCCAGTTTTACTAGAAAAAATTTCCATATATAAATACTATAAAATGGATAGTAACTCTAGAAAATTTGTACATCGGGTAAATATCCTAGAATATTGATTCATTGTTTTTTTACTTAATCATGACCTGGTGCCTGAAAAATGTTTCTAACCACAAACATGGATAGACACTATTGAGGGTAATGTTTTAGTTGATCATATTCTCTTCATGAATTATAATGAAGGATTGAATTCGATATTCCATTATGGTATTAGGAAAATATTTATGAGAAGACACAACTAAAATTTACCATTTTTAAACTGAATGTATTATAAAATTAAAAAAGTGACATTGGTGATGAAATAATTGAATGGATGTTTTCATATTAATATTCAATATATTATCATAAAAATATGGGTATTAATATTTATTTGAAATGTGATTATCGGATGATGTTGATAAAGCTATGTATCTAAAATTGACTATTTTTTATAATTGAATAAGTGACCATACATAAATATTTTATAATCCTAGAAGGTTTATATTGTGACAAAATGGGGACATCACCAATATTACTTAAGATAGTGAAATTGACTAAAATATTGAATTTAATTAGTTTATAATCACTGTTATTTTGAATTGTGATAAGTATTTACTGATGATATTCTAGTATATCTTAAATGTTATAATGATCATGTTAAAAACATAGAAAATGTTATTAATTATTTATTCTATAAAGATTTAGAAACATGTATTAAATGGTACCAACAATTATGTAAATAGATTTTCTGATAATGTAATATTTTCGGGGGAAAATATTGGAGAACAAATTATTCATATATGAAAAACCATAGGTTTAATATATTATCAATTTTTAGGTAATAAATTTTTTATTGATTTTGATAAATGAGGTTTAATTAGTATATATTTACTTGAAGTGATTATTTATTTAATGAAAATTTAATCCATGATATTTTTTGTGGTGTTTGTCTCATTTTTTATATTATTATATATATTGACTACACTTTGATTTTATAAACTAGTGGTTTAAGATATGAGATAATCCCTGGAAGAATATATGAGTCACATGGGGTTTAGTTTCATGTATATTAAAATGATTTTAGGAAGGCATTTTATGATGAAAATATTATCAGTTAATATATACATATTGGTATATTATTTTATGAATGATTGATGTTTTTAGGAATTTTAGGAAACATGATATAGCCTAAGATAGTATGATATATGAAAGATTAGAATTCATATCCTAAATGATAAATATGTTAGGATTACCCAATATTAATTTCATCAGTGTGTAATAATTAATTTTTTTATGACATAATTTATTAAATTGGGTAGAATGTAACAACATGAAATTTTGGACCCTTTATATTTATAGTAACGTTACTATATTGTTCCTCACAAATCCCCAAAATAATGCAACCCATAACTAAAATGAACCATGATATATTAGAAAACCTGAATAATATAATAATTGTAGATAAAATTATTATAATAAATTAAAATAAATAAATATTATTATTATTCTCATTAGAAAATTATTTTAAAAATGATTCATTTAGAAGAATGATTTTGAAGACAATAAATTATATTACCATAATTTGTTAAATTTTTCAGATTTAAAAATTTATTATAAAATTTAATATTTTTTTTACTAATATTTAAATATTAAATTAATTTTAAATTTATAGAAAATAATATTAATTATTTTTGAGGTTTAAGATGTTAGTTTTTCAACCAAAAAATATTCTATTCTAGTTATATATATATATATATATATTATATTTCCAATGTGGTAAACATTTTTTATTTTTTGAATTTATAATTTATAATATTATATTATGATTATTTTTTATCTTAAAAGGTTTATTATTTGGGGAATAGTTAAAAACACTTTTTTTACAAATAACATTTCTTTTTGACATGATTAGTATATAATAATGATTTTATAATTCAATAAACAATTTTATAACAGTAAATACATATTTCATGCAATAAAATAATATCAAAAAAAATTAATTCAAAAATAATTTTCTAAAATTAGAACATAAGTAATACTTATAAAATATTTAATCATTTTTTAACAAATAATAAATTTATATTTTTTAATATAATTTATATCACATTTTAAAATAGAATCAAAAATATGATTTCATAATTCAAATTATAAGGTCCAAATTATATGAAATGGACTTTTTATTCTTAAGCATAATGTATAAATTAACTTACAAAATTTAGTTACTATGATAAAAAGAAAAATGGTAAAATGGGAAACTTTATAAGTAAAGGACCAAACATGCTAAAAATTATTTTAACTGAGTGTTTCTATTTTGGATTGACAATATATATTTACTAGTCTATTATTTATCTATTTTGGTGCCACTAGCCAATGGAGTGACTTTCCATTATTCAAATGTTTAATGTATTGACCAAAATAACAACCACTTTAACTTATAAAAGGGGCACTCCTATCATCACATCTCCTCACATTAAAACAAAAATATTCTAGGAAAAATCAATCTAGAACACTACTAAACATTAGTAGATAGCTGAAATAGATGTTTATTGGAAAAAAAATCCACCCTTAATGGGCATAACACCATTTTCAAATGAGATATACGTAAAAGTTATTTATAGATTCTTGGGATATCATTCTCAATTGTATTTTATATTGTGATATTATTATTCCTAAAATCCAATTATAACAAATTAATTAATATCATTTGTATCAATATATTGCTGATGTATTATTATAATTATAGTTTAATAATTTAACAACCTCCCATTTTTAAAATTTTGTAAAATGAAAATGTGAAGTGTGTGTTTTGAGAACTACAAGCTCCACAACACAACATGTTTCATTTGAATTAACCATATTAAAAGAATATTCCTTATGATAAATTTAATATATAATTATTATATTTATGAAATATTTTATTTTATAAATTGATAAACCATTTTACTCATTTTCATCATTCAAAGGAAAATTAAATCATCATCAATTTGTTCATGTAGAATACAAACAAGGAACGGTGAATTGCTATTTTTATTTTCCTCACTATGTTACATGGATTTCAATGAGATGGGTTTTATAGGGTATATATTTTGTTAATGAGAACGATATCGTATTTATAAAATTTAAATACCCAACCAATATCATGAAGTATAAAAAATCATAACAAAATTAAATTTCCTAAACATGTGAACTAAGAGGGAAAACAATTTTTTTATATTATGTAACATTTTCATATTGGTTAGTTATTATTCTACATTTCTCTTGTTTTTATGTATCACTTGAAAAAACTATACGATATAATTATGCAAATTTTTTATTGATATTGGATCTAAATCACCTTCTAATAATCCACTAATCAATGTAAGTTATTATTTGGGTTGGTTTGACCAATTACTTGGTCAATAAAATGAAATTACATCAGGGATGACTATTAAAATATATTTAAGGAAATAAATGATATAAATATTTAAATATTTATTTGGTTTGGTTTTTGAAATTATTCGTCATTTTTTAACAAAATATTTAAGAAAAAAATTTGTCATATAAAATCACATGAGGGTGTTAATTATCATTTTAATCATTAATTGTAAATACTGAAAAAAACATAAAATAAATTAAAAAATAATAAATCATTATAATTAATCTGTTATAAGAAATATAATGATATTTTAAAGATGAGAGTTAGGATGAAACTAAATACTCTCATCACTTCAACAAAACCAATACAAAAAATTCAAACAATAAACATCAATATACATATAGAGAACTATTATAAATTGAAATAATTAATATTTTTAAGTATTAATATTGTTCACAATTTTTATATTAAGATAAATATTTTTCTATACATGAGGTTAAATCTCTTCCTTGGGAATCTAGAGTAAAGGAAATGGGTTCTTTGTCACAAATTATATTTCATTATATATATTTCATAGTGATCACCATGATGCAATTATTATGGTTTGATCACTTACTAATGGTTTTATTTTGATATATTAATATTTTTTGAAGAGGTAGGTTGTGTAATTTCCTTATATGGACATTTACTTGAATAATAACCAACTTGAAATTTGTTTTCATAAAAATTTTATTCAAACCATTTTCATTTACCTTCCAATATTATTTTCCAATCTAATATTTTTTTAATGAATATCCATCAATATAATTTTTATTCATAAAAAAATATCAATTCATTTAAAAAATATATTCATGGGGTTTTAAATGATCCCTCGGTATTTAAATTCCACATAACTAATATTTTATCCAAAGTGATTACTATATGCGAAACTAACCCCAACTCATATTTTCAGTGAAGAACCAACTAATTTCAATTTCATAAATCATCAGATATCATTTAAAATTACTATGTGTACACCTCAGAATAAAAATGAGGTTATTTTATATAAATTCATATTCTTAAAAATTATGTAATAAATTTTATATCTTTTAAAATAGAGGAATTTTTCATGAAAGTATCAAAATAATATCTTTTTGGATCATTTCCATGTAAACAACTCTTTCTACAATATTTATAGATTTATTTTATAATTAATTTATATGTATTAATGGGTTTTAAAAATAAAATCTTAAATTCGTTTATTAATTAAATAATTATGTCTTAATTTTTTTAAATGTCTTGGATGATTTTTATTTCCAAACTGATAATTCATAATTCTCCTATAAATAATCTTTATCTAAACCTTTATCTTTAAATATAAGTTATTTCTATGAAGGATACTATTATAATGTAACTATCCACCTTATATCTGTTGATAACCTATGTAATATCATTCTAATTTGGAGGAATTATCAATCTCTTCCTTTTTCGTAATACTCCATTTTTTAAGATCGTAGGATTATAGCTAATTCCATTACATTGGGAATATTGTATTCTTGATTTCTTCGATCGAAGAGAATTCACCTCGATGTCACAAATCATTTGATTGGTGAGATTTATCATCTAAATTGTATACCATAATCTATATGGAGTAAATTTCATATTCTTAATTATCATGGGTGAATGTTATTTACTAATAAATTTGCTTGTTTTCACTAGATAACCATATAATTTCCATGGGAATATATTTTTATGATTACAGATTAATGTATTAATGATTTCTTTATAGGATTATAGAAAATAATTTTTTCAAAACCATTTTTCATCGATGTTTTTTTTATGATTTCCTAAATGGAACCCATTTTCTATAAATCAATAAAATATACTATAACAACTGAGTTATTTTCATAGGAACATTTTATGTAACACATATTATTTCAATAGGTTCTTTATGATGTGGTAAGTGAATGATTTTCAAGAGGAACGTGTTTCTATGGATGAATGGTTAGTGAAGGTCTATATCTCTCTCTAATAAAATATTTTAAAATTTATATCTCATGATTTATTTAATCATGAGAGTATATATTTTTTTCTTATAATCAAGGGAATCGATATGGTTAATCATGAATGTTTTCTTCCCTATACAAATATATGTCATATATTTTAATATTTCATTCTATGTTTTATATGAATTATCATAATAATTATTATATCTCAGAGATCATGTTATATACTCTCTATTTTGATTCATTCCTTATTTTGTGTCAAGATTTATTAGATGAGTTGTGACTGTATCATTATTGGGTATGAATTTAATGTGTTTCTTGATTATTCTATTACTCCTATCTTATTAACACATATGATATTTTATGATTATCTCCTATATTTACCATTAATGAATATTAAAGGTCATACATTTCTTATGTTTTTATTTATCTGGGTTATGATGATAGAAGTAATATGAAATGTATATAGGAGTTTCTTATGGGAAGAATTTTAGGGTGATTATGAAGAGATGATAGATATTAAGAAATTGTTTATATTCTTGAATGTATCTATTAGTTGGAAATAAATTTTTTGGTTGTAAATTTATTATCCAACTTATATAAATCAAAAAATCCAAATAGTCTTGATAATGTATTATAATTATGTATTTTCATTATTTCATTTAATTAGATATTGACATTTTCTACTGTTATAGTTAGTTATAGATACAGGATTTGATAACCATGATGATTAGTATGTTATCAGTTGAGGATAATATTGGGATTATGAAGTTTCATCGATGTTTGATAATTTATGTTTAATCACAATTTGAGTGATGTATATAACCCTTTAGGTTTGTTAACATAATTTAGAATAATTTGGGGATTTTATAAGATAACATTAGTGAACATCCTTAGTAAAATTGTATGTGGTATTTAGAATTACAGGATAATATTAAAAAAATGGTAATATATAGGATGTATGGTTTTCCTAGAAAATAAACCCATGTTTTCATACTAGAATGGGGATTTTAGCTATGACATAGTTGTATCTAGGGTACATATCCTTGAAGAGGTTATGTTGGGTATTGACTAAACTATATAATTATGAATGAAAAAGAGTTATAACTACACACAAGGCTATACACTCTCATGAGATATGAATTGTTTGACTATATTCATTTTATAAACAATTACGATGGATTGATTTCCTGTTTATATTATGCAATTAATATAAGAATTATTATTCAATTCATATCTAAATAACCAAGGTTAAATTTAATGTATTATATATTTTACAAAAATATTTAATTAGAGAATAAATATTTTCATTTATATTTTCATATTCTTACTATTGATATCATAAGAAACAATTGTTTTAAGTATTTATTTAAAATAGGATCATGAGGATGATGATGATAATGTTATTTATCCCAAAAAACACAATGTATTATAACTGAATAATGGAAGGTACCTAAAAGGTTTAGAATAATATTATATTCCTATTATGAAAGAAGAGGTGAGTTTCCTAGTTCCACATATCTTACTGATGTTGATATCATAATATAAATTAATATTATATAATCATATATTTTTTCTTTCTTTATTTATATTTATCAATCATATTGTGGTATATTCTAAATTTTCTGGGGATTTTGTTAAACATCTACGTATTGATCTTCTATATTCTAGTTATAATGGTGTCGAAATATTTATTAAACAATATAAATAACCTTGCAAATTAATTTTATGAAAATTTTATATTTTTTGGGATAACTATTGGAGAATACATTATTGATGTATGAACAATGGTTAGGTTATATTTTTTAAAATTTATCATTTAGAACCCCTTTATTATTGAAAAATGGAAATAACCTATTTCTTTGGGTAGAAGAGTCCCATTAGATATCTTATAGATTATATTGATATCCCTATAATTGATTATTGAATTATTAAAGAATTAATCATCGTTAAATTTAGTGATATGTATCTCATTATTTAGATTGTGATACATATTTAAAACAGGGGGATTTTATAAACTAATTGTTAAGTATAGGTGTTTACATTTTATGAATATATAATTTAGTTATGCTTTAATTTCTAAGGGATTGAAATGTTTTTATGAGGGTATGTTTTGTAGTTATACAATTAGGGTATATATAACATGTGTATATGGTTGTATGAATTATTAAAAATGTCTGAGTAATGATAAGTAAAATGATATTGAATATGTGTGTAAGGTATATGACATATTAGTAGTTATATCTCAAATGATAAATATGTCAAGAATACTATATCCTACATGAATTAGTGTGTGCCAATTAAAATTTTAAGGACCCAATTTATTTATGGGGGTAGATTTTAATGACCTAAGATGTTGGAGCCGTTAAATTAACACTATCATAAATATCTTGTGTCACATGAAACAATAAGATAATGAAAAACTAACTAAAATGAACTATGATATTTTGAAAAATCATCATTAATATAATTATTATTAGATAATAGGATGGTAATTAATTAAAATTATTATATATTATTATTCTCATTGATTAATATTTAATAAAGAACAACTTTTAAAGAATTTTTTAGAAATATATTTATTATATTAATTTTAAAATATAATGTAATCAAATTAAAAATTTATTATAAAAGGTTATATATATACTCTTTAAATAACTATTTAAATTTTCAATTACATAGAAATTTATATGAAATATGATTAATGAAACTTGACATTTAAGAAGTAATTTTTAAATATGATCATGTTATCATCAAATTTTTTATTTTTTTATTAAATATCTAACTATATAAATTTTATAATTTCTATTTCATATAAAGAACAAAATTTTAAACATTATTAAGTATAAATTATCATAGTGATTTATTTTTTTTATACTCCTAAAAATAATTATATTTAGTTGAATCATGAAAAATAAAACATTTTCAAATGGAAATACTTTTATATCATTATTAGAATATAAATCAGAATTAGAAAACAATTATACAATTTTAAAAGATAAGGATTTTATTTTTAACTGGATTTATAATTTTTTAAATATTTTTTTTTAATTTAGGAAAACATATTTTAAATTTTAAAACAAAATTTCTATTTTTTTAAAAATAAAATTCAATATATTACACATTTAGAATGTTAATCGTAATTTTTATCAGTTATAAAAACTGAATCAAAAAATATTTCAAATTTTTAACATTATGTATAAAAATTATTAATGACCTTTTTATTGTTGATGGAAAATGATAAATAACATATATCAAAACTAGATATTATGGTGAAAACCCAAACTATAAAAATTAGTTACCTAAGTGGTAAAGGGTGTAATATTCTAAATTTTTTTTCAATTATGTTTCTATGATTTAAATAAAACATGTCTCTTCCTCCCATCTTTTTTATAATTATTTGATCCACTTTATTTGGGAGTGAATTAAATTTATTTTTTTGCGGTTTTTAAAAAATTTCCTCCAATTTCACTTATAAAAGGGGAATGCATTTCATTGCTTCCAATCACATAAAATCCACTTATTATATCAAATAATATGCCATAAACACTCATAAAATTACCTATTCACCTCATAGAGGTTATTTTGTAATCAAAATATTTTCCCTAAAGGGACTATCACCCTTTGAAAAAGATATAATCTAAAAAGTGTGATATATGTTCTTAACCTCCCTTTCTAATTTTCATTTCATTTTGTGGACTTATACATCATTAAAATACATTAGGACATCTAAAAAACAAATAATAATAAATTCTATAATTATATTTTTTTATATATTTGTTAAATTCATTAACTACCCTCTCCTTTATACATTATAAAAAATGAAAATTTGAATCTTTCATTGGGTAGATTACCAACTCCAGGAAAAAAGATGTTTCAGTTTTTTACACTACCATAAAAGGATATCCAGAATAAGAGAATTAATATATAATTAGGGTATTTATGATATATTTTTTTATTCTAAAATTATATCAATATAATCCATGCTCCTCAATCTATGAAAAATGAAATCATTTTCAATGTGTACTTATGGAATACTATCTCCCTAGATCGATCGATTTCAATTTTTCATTCCATCACGACCATACTTAGACTATTATGAGAAGGTAGTGAATGATATATATGAGGTTTATTAAATGAATAAGTTTCTGATAATAAAAATTGAATAACATACTAATGATATTAATTATACATAATCATTAAAATATTTAATTTCATAAAAAATAAACTATGGGTAAAGACTAGTTATTCATATTTTTTAGTATTTTCATTTACAGTAATTATTCTTATAATTCTGTATATTTGTAATATAAAAATCTAATAAATATTATATAACATCATTATATAACTATTATAATGATATATAATTTAAATCTTCTCACAATCAACTATTTATCCCGGTATGTTCATGTTTAGGTTAGTGTGACCCACTACATTAAAAATGCCAAAACAAAACATGGAAGAATATAAAAACATATTTAAAGGGATATTTTGATAAAAAAATTTAAATAATGGTGTCATTTTTTAGTGTTATGTTAATATGTACATCAATAATTATGAAAACACCTTTTTTGGTTAAGAAAATCCCCAATGCGTGCTTGTTATCAATTTTTTCTACAAGGATAAATAATAAAACACACATTAAAATAAATTGAAACATCTTAAGTAATAATTTATAATTGTTTCCATTGAGATTAATCATCATATACTTTTTATGATTTCATAGAAAATTAGAACTAACACCAACATCTACGAAACTAGAACAAATATTAAAATCTATACGCACCTGATGTAAGAAAATATTTAAAAAAACTAATATTCATGTCTACAATGATTATAAATGAAGATTATAAAAAATTTTATGAATGGATATGGTTCTAAAATCAATTATTAGTATATTTATGTTTTCTATATAGTTTCATGAATTACATCCTTTTAAATCAGGATTAATGGTATGATGTTATTTATCACAAATTTAATTTATCGAGAAATATTTCATAATGTGTACCGTGATAGCTTTAATTTGGGATAATTACAACCTAATGAACTCATTTTAAAATATTAGTGGGGTTTAAATATCTATATATTTTACATTATTTAAATTTTCATTTATTCAAAATATACCCACATTGAAATTTGTTTTGATCAAAATATAACTCAACCAACAAGTGTTTTGATGTCAATCATAATTTCAAATCTTCATTATTTTTGAATGATAATCGGTATAGTGAATTTTTATTAATTATCAAACCTATAATCATTTCCATTGTTTATTAAGAGGTTTTTAATCATATCCAATATATTTATTATCCTGTGGACTCATATTTTATATAAATTGTTTCTTATTAGAGAAATATATCCCATATACTCTTTTAAGTTGGAAACCTCTCTTTTTCCATGTCAAAATTCATTAGATGATTTTGAAAATTTCCTAATATATAAAAGATTAAATTATTTTGTTAATTTTATTCTATATGTTCTTATTCCACATGTTTTTTATAAAAAAATTATTCTTTTTTGTTTGGGTAATGTTCATCAAAGTGTGTCAAGATTATCATTTGAAAATGTTTTATGTCAACAACCCATGCTTCCATTTGTATCATATTATATGATACTAATATTAAATGATTTAGTGGTTTTATAAAATAAAATACTTTTCTTGTTATTTTATAATATTTTTTAGAAATATAATGGGTGCTTCATGTTTCCAAATAATTTTTCCCTATATCCTTTAAAAATAATCAAAATCCACATCCTTTTTCGTACAGTAGGTTTTATCAATAATATTGTTCAAAAGTGATCATCCACCTTCATTATATTTATAAACTATATAACATCCTTATATTTTGGCGGAAAGATCCATCACTAAATTTTTTCACTGTATCATCCATTTTGTTTAATCCAAATATTTCCCCAAACACCATTCATTTGGGAATACCATATTATTTGTTCCTCTAATTTAATATTCTTCACTAACTAAAAACTAATTTTTCTTAAACACGTTTGAAGAAAAAGTGAGAAAATATGAGTTCAACCACAAAAAGAAAAATCATATTCATTAAAGTACAATTTAATCCTACAATAATTAATCTCCATAAATAATTTCCAATAGGTATTATTTAACTAAGTGTGTGGTTCCTCCATTATAAGACGTTTGAATTCAAAGGATAGTTTTTCCTAGGACTGGATGTTTTCCTAAAGGATAATCTTCCCCTTATTGAATCCTACAACTATGATAGGATCATGCTTTTGATACAACTATATTTCTCCTCATTTATATTCATCTTTAATGATCTCCCCATAATTTTAGTTATATCTTCTTCAGTGTCATTGGGAGACAACCCCTATTTGGCTACTTCATCTTCCAAGATCATGAGAAATTCCAAAGAATGATAAAGATTATCACCTGACTTACACTGGTTGTCCATATTATTTTATTTTTTCACTGACCATGTCTCATTTTGAGGAGGCAATGAGGAGTAATCATTCCTCTATTTATGGATACCCTTTCGTCCATCCATGGTGGCACTGACCCGATCGCCTTGAAAGTCCTGAACTAGATCATCTATGTCCTGGAGGATAATAATGTGGTTAGCAGAAGTCTTTTGTGAGACTAAACCAGCTAATGGTACCTCCCATACCTTAGGATCCTTATACATATTTACCTCTGATTCCTATCATGATTCATCAACCTCAATACACTAAAAATGATTGCAAACTCCAACATTTGAACTGGTTATTTTCGGTCTCACCCCACCTATTTCCTTCACCCATCCTGCTATATCTTCTAAGTGTGTAAGTTACCTTTCATTTAAATCACCTATATCCTGCCTCATCCCCTTATCTTCCACTGCATTTTCCTCTCCCATGGCCACATCCGTAGGTGACTCAAGATTTTCACTCGATGGGATCACAGAATGAATAAAAAAACTCCCTCTAAGGTTATGCTTCTTCTTATGAAAAATGTCAGACATGTTTGGTTCCAGGGGTGCTGAATGAGCTTCCAACATTGAATTTTCTTCCCTAAAAGGTAGGCCAGCAATGGTATTAATAGTCAATAAAGATCCCTCCAGTCCCTACCTCCAATGAATCCAAAATTGTGATCTCTGATTGACTATCATGCCTAGGGAAAGAACAACTATGAACAGGTTCCTTCTGTGGTGTATCCAAAACATGCACGTCAGCACTATCATGGACTATACACTTATTTCTCAAATCCACATCCATCTTCTGAGAATAACTAAACTCATCTTGTGGTTCACTATTATTAGACCCCACCTCCACACCCAATATACCCTAATTTGAGGGCCCATCTGCAAAAATGGTCATTGATGCCTTTCCTACCCCAATTGCCACACCATTCTGCATACCCTACTCTCTAGACCGACATTTTATGTCTCTGATGAGTGACCCAAAATCCTGAAATCAGAAAAAAAAAGATACCCAGGATTTATACACCACCCATGCCTACAATGAAATCAATATCCTACTACAATCCAAAGAAAATTAGATGGATTACATGAAAAATATATTTCGGCACACACTTGGGGATTAACAGGATGGAACATAGTAATGGTTTGGCTATTGGAGCACAATAACCAACCTATGTGGTTCACAAAAATCATAATAATTGAAGGATTTTTAAATGGAAGGGGTAGGTTAGGGAAACTCACCCAAATATCCACTTAAAGTGAGTCCCACTTCCTATGAATGCCAAATTTCCATCTATGGAGGTTGAAGTAGACGCTATTATAGCTGTGAAGTGTGTGAGGCATGTGAGGCTAAGATTTTATCGAAATTACCTCTGACATGAAATTGATCATAAAGTTCTTGTTGTCTAGTAAAATGACAGTAGCCTTATCATGTAGATCCCATGAATTGAAAATGAACCTATCAAAGGTGTCCACTCAAGGCCTTCCCTGCTAAAATTGAGAAAGTCGGGTCTGATAAAGAAGCATCAAGGCTTTAATAAACTCCAAGATCAACAAGTTAAGGTTATGGAATCATAGGGTTTAGGTATCAATGCAAGAATGGGGGAAGAATATCATATTTTGAAAAAGGTGAAAATAGGGACACTACTACCTTAAAGGATGACTAGGGTCCCTCTCCAACCAGTGGGGGGGACTGACATGGTTTCCACTAGTATCACAAAATGGGAGAAGTCATCTTAGAGCCTCTCTCAAAGAAAACCTTTCATAAATAATTTCAATATAATTGAAACATTGCTCACCAAGATACTAAACATTAATTTATTTGGGAGAACTATTTTTTAACCATATAACCTTATTTATGTATTATAAATATCATACTATTTATTATCTGCATTGAATGGTATTTACCTATAATTTCATTTAATGATAATGGTTTTCCCTATATTTTCCATGGGAGTATCATATTATGATTATTTATGTAATTAATAATGATTTACTTTTTTGAATCATGTATATAATGATATAAAAATAATTCTCATTCAATTGGTTATTTGTGATGTGTTGAATGAACACCATTTTATTTACAATGGTTCATTATTCAATAAAAATTTAATGTTTTTCATTAAACATTATATAAAAACCAGTTCATTTCTAGGGGAAATTTATGATGACATAATTGTATGGTTTTCCTGTAGTAGAAACTGGCTTGAATGAGTGATGTGTGGGGTCATATTCCTCCTTCCAATGTATTGTTTAGGAGGTTATATCTCATTATATTTGAATTTTTAATACATACTGGTTTCATGTAATCATGGTATTTAATGGTTTAGGACATGAAATATATGTTCCTTATATTACTGTGTGATCCATAGCCTAATTAAAATTTATTGATTTATGAATAATCTCATGAATATGTTTTGATTTCATTACT
This sequence comes from Viscum album, assembly GCA_963277665.1. Classification (NCBI taxonomy): domain Eukaryota; kingdom Viridiplantae; phylum Streptophyta; class Magnoliopsida; order Santalales; family Viscaceae; genus Viscum; species Viscum album. Next base: position 1,871,350,041 of record OY728120.1, on the reverse strand, counting down.
CATGTTTATTTATTCAATCCTTTAATTCATGACTAATTTAATTTCAATATTTTTCAATGATTTATCACCTTTTTTTGTTTATGATATTTTTATATATAATGATTATACCCATAAGGTCATATTATTCTCACACATGTTATTTTATTATCATTAACTATGTTTACTCTTACTAAGCATCTAAGCTAACTACATTATCTTATTTCCACTTCCCTTGGTTATATTGATAGGAATATTATAAAAAATATATATGATTTTATAATGAGAAGGATTTTAAATGATATTGGAGATATCGTATGGATTATGAAGTTATTTAAATAGTGGGAGAATATTTATTTGTTAAAAAATGAATAGTAATTTTTTTACATAATGTTGTTTTATAATTATCTAAAAAATTAAACATAAAAGTTATTTGGAACATATTAACATGAAATATATTCTATATTTTATGTAATTATATCATCACATCTATGATTTGATATATTACTTTTTCTATACACAAATTGATATATTAGTGAAGAAAATATTGTTTCTTTTTAAGGGATGTAAAATGCGAATACCTTCAATGTTCTTCCTTTCAAACTATTATGGTTTGACTATATTGTGTAGTAGTGACAATATTCCACACATTAGGAAATGTTAAAGATATGTGTTATGATACAATGTGTTATACAAAAACCCACATTGAGTAAGAGAGTGATGGATATAGGAACCTAACCTGAGTCAATGGGAGGTGGTCTTTATGTGATATAAGAATCTCTTCTAAGTGAGATGGAAGTGTTTAGGATGTGATATTGGACTCTACCTAGAAGGAGAGGGTAGTTACCAAAATTATATTTAGTTCCATTTTTATGTGAGAGGGTATTGGGAAATATATGGTATAAGATCATTCCCAAAGAAAGATGGTAGTTTCCATTATGTGATATAGAACTGTACATTGAGAAAGATGTTAGTACATAGAATATGGTATTGGACCAAACTAATTAACAGGATAGTGGTTGGAATTTTATTTATAAATATACTATGACTGATACGGTATAGTTTAATATTTAGTACATGAAATTATCCTATATGGGAGTGTAGTGTTCATGATAGATAATGAGACCTTACACTGAGTGAGTGGAAATTGTTTAGCATAAGAAATAGTACCAAAACACTGGTGAGAGGTTAGTGGTAAGAACATGGTACTATACATAACTATGACTAAGATATTGAGGGTTTGTGAGTAGGTACGAAATCATGACACGAAATGAGACTCATCTCGGAGTTACAGGATAGTGGTTGAGACTCAATTGTTGGACTATTCCTTTAAAAATAGGGGTTGGGATGGGGTTTTGTCTGGACATGACTATTCTATCAATATTTTCCAGTATAGGGGATGTAATGTTTCATAGTGTCCTGGTGGAACTCTTTGACCTAAAATTATTACTTTTAATCTATATATTGGGGCATAAGATATTTTACCATTAATTTATACACCATATATGATAAAATATTTGAGGAAAATAAGAAATCCCCTATTGATTTTTATACTCAAATCATGCCTGAGAACACTAGTGTATGTGAAATATTCATCTTCTTTGTTTTTTTACAATCTATATTGTTTAGCTGGTGGTATTATCTAGATGTATTTAGGTAGATTAGTTCAATGAGGGACCGTAGTTTTACAATTGATTGTCCCTTATTTTGAATTTTTTTATTTGATACTAGTCATCCAAGTGGGTGACCCTTTTTCTATGAGATTTTTATTATAATGGTTTTCATTTCTGTTATATAGTGATGATGTTATATGTTATTGATTATTTCAATTAATTTTATGTATTTGTTTCTAACTTTCATGTATTCTGATAATATTCTTATTAAATATGATGGTATTAAGAGTATTATATCACATCATGGTTCCAGACACTCAAATCCAGTGGGAAGGATCTCGCATATTAGGAGGCATGCCTATTGTTTTGTGAAGCATTGAATATAGTGGTTCTCTATTGACTTATTTGGTGAAATATATTTATTAAAATATTAAAATTATATATATATATATATACTTGGAAAATAATGGTTTAATGATGTAGCTCATGATACGAGATAAATATATTCATGTTTTTTGGATGACCATTGAAAAAAAGTATCCACTATAGTCAAAATAAATTGATTTTATCTGGTTCAAAATGACCTATAGGAAATATTGACGATAATTTGCGTGTAGAATATCCCATTGAGGTATGTGTGTGGGGGGTGTTGTTTGGTCCCATTAGATATTTTCGAATTTGTATTGTATAATTATTTTTTAAACTCCTAAATAATAATTTTAATATTCTCATTATTGGATAAATATATAAAATAGATATCAAACAAACTGAATATTCTTTGAGTTTTGTGAGACAATGTGGGGATGATTATTTTCCATTCCCAAAACATCATCATTCCTTTATAACTCCCAATATTGATGTTCATTTAGATTCTATATTATGTAAGCCTCTCTTTATATCTCTCTAACTATCGATCACCCTCCCCCTATCTTTTTATTATCCTATTTATAGTTAGAACATTTTTGTTTCAAAAAATTATTATAGAATTAATATTTTCGTCAATTTATGGTTAAAACCTCATAATCAAGTAGATATTTTCATGAACATTTATTTTGGTGCTATATTTCATAAACACAATATGTTTTAGTCATGTCATCATCCTAAGTCTAAAAAGGTATATTTTTAGATTTAAATGTAATATTAACCCTTTAAATGGTAAATATAAATTATGAAATTGGATTTCTGTTTTCTATTATGTGTTTCAATAAAATAAAGCTGATATACTTGGAAAATATTTTTTACAAAGACATCTGAGGTGGGTGTGTACACATGATCACTTTTCTTATACTAAAACAACTTTTTATAGGATATTTATTTGAAAACTAATATATTATTCATTTCAAATTATATTATTTATTATTAAAAAATATTTTAATTTAATTATTTAATTAAATCAAATATTTTTTATTCTATTTGTGTTGGTGATTTCCCATTTATGTGTTAAAAAATTTATAAACTTTTAAAATTTATTTTTGTATTAAATGGTGGTGTTTAATTATTTTTTAGTGTGGTTGTTTGATAATTAGATATTAAATTAAATAAAATAATTTGAAGAAACAAACCTGAAAAGGTCATCATGACTGCCTATTTTTGGTGGGTATATTAATATGATGTTTAATTTAGTAACATGACCTAATGTATTAACTATGTGACATCCTCATGTGATTTGGGAGAGCCATTTTTTATATTTATGGTTGCTTCATTGATTTGTAAAATCATTTTTGTCATATTTTATCTGTTGATTGAAAATTAGAAAATTCAATAACTGCATGAACTAGTTTTAAAATGGTTATTGGTTTTAAAATTTTGTTTTTCTGTATTTTATAAATTATAATTATGTTGAGGAAATCATGGTATGTATATTACTTATTTTAAAAAATTACTCTAAAAATTTACTGATGAAAAATAATTTATTACCTAACAAACACAATATCGCATGCCGTACACATTTATGGTGTTTATTTCTATCCATATGGTAAAATCCTATTATATATTATACTCACCCACTACATATTCTTAATAGATGATATAAAATCTTATTTTTTGAGTAATATATTTGAATATTGAAATCACTAATTGTGTGGTTCTATGATTTGGATAGGATTTCACATATACTTTAAATCATTTTACATGATATTTTAGAGGATTTGATTCGTATATTTATTGTTATTTATTTCAACTCTTTATTATATTTATTAATTGGTTTATATTTAATTAATGGTTGAAATAGTTACTTGATAAACCAATGTGGATGGAATTATTTTATTTTATTTTATTTTCATATTCCACATTGATTTGGAAGTTTATTTACCCACAATGATTAATTATCTTTAAATGGTTTTATTTTTAATGGTTTTTTATTAGTCTATTGATTCCCATTTAAATGATTATTGGAAAATTATTATACATAGTTAATTTAAATAATTTAACATTAAATTATAATTAAAAAAAATTAATTAATCTTTTGGAACCGGTTTATAACCTTTAGTTATATTGGATTGTATCACCAGACATGTGTAATATTGACATATATAGAAGGATGGGAATATATGTGGGAAAATATATGTGATTAATTACAAAAAACAACTTTGAACATAGAGATCATTGTCCCCTATCTAAATATTATGTAATAGTGATCACTATGGTCTAATATAGAAGAAATCATTAAATACTACAAAAATAAATGAATGATAACAATTTTTAATAAAATATTGCTTATAATGGAATTTTATAATCCTATGATCTCTTGAACTCTTACGCAGGGATCAAATATTATCCTTTAAAATATATGTGGTGAACTATATTTTTCCATAGTTAATGGATATAAATTTATATTTATTTTTGGAAAAATACTACGTGGTTTGAAATACCATTTGAATCCATGATTTAAAAGATGTATCATGTGTTGAAATTATATAACTAATAACTCCATGAATATGAATCACTTGTTCATATATTGTTCAACCAAATCCCCTATCAAAAAAGCTTCAAAAATAGAGAAAAATTAGATTCCTTCATATGTTTACATAAAATTTCATAAATATAATCATTATTAATTACTAATATTTATAGAAATCATGAAATATGACTGTATTTTCATAATTTTCCAAGATAAAATAGGTAAATATTTTCAATTATCTCCTAGGTCATTAATTCATAGACTTTATCTATAGAAATATTAATGGTAGTTAAATGAAACCATTAATTTATCTCATAATTCCTCACTATAGAATTCCCTTTTAATATCATGATATATCATGGTTGGATAAATATTAAAAAACCAACATCACTTGATATAATAATTCATAATTTATTTCTTTAAACAGATGGAAACCACTTCTCTACAACTCAAATACACAACTCAAATACACAATAATTCTCATTCTTAATGTATTGGTTAACTAAAAATGAAATTTATGAATATATTTTATGAAACATTAATTCATCATTTTTAGACGTTACTAGAAAACATATAATTCAAACTAATATTATTTATAACACTGTTAACATATCCAAATATAGGTAATGTCATTAATATTAAAATTCATGAACAACTACAAACAATTACAAGTGAAGAATTTAAATATTATTCACATATGGTCCTAATTCTATGAACTCAAATTTCATAATATTATCTTCTAATAGGAGAATATATCCTTATCCTACTCTACACACATACATATATCCCATAAATGCATCAATATAATAAAAATTTTCCCCAATATTCTATCATTAGTATTATCCTATGTTTAATGAATTACATTTATTTATACTAATTCTTGTCTTACCAAACTATTTTTTCCATTTGATCTACCATAGATGATGTTAACATCTAGAAATGACCATTAAAACATTTTTTATATCATATAAACATGCAATAAAATTGAATCTGAACATCATTCTTGAGACATTATCAAAATATGAAATTTTTTACTGTGACACGGTTAACTAAATTCCATATTTAGAGATTAATATCCCTGAGAACAACTTTTCATTTATCCAAAATAGATTTTATAATCCTATTATAAAGTTTTTACATTTATAATGTTACTTTTTTTATGTAATTTCAATCATGGTCAGATTCAATTATTAAATAAATTTTGATGATAACCACAAGAAATGTATTTGATGAGTTTAAATAATTTTAGAAAATTTAATTCATCACATACTTATTGAATTGTGGTTCATTTGTAATCCCAAATAAAATTACTAAAAGGCTAAAATATCCTAACCAACATTGAAAATATATATATTTAAATTGTATTAATCTTTCTCACTCAATTGGTGATAACTAAACCTCATGTAAATATTAGATAACCATATCCCTCCATTCACATGTGTATATAAATTATCAATTAATTTAAAAAAAATTATTTATCATTACATGATTCATCATCTAATATCATAATCATAACCCAATAGTGTTGTTATATTTTATGAAAAACAATATCATTACTTCCCAAAGGTAAACATATTTTCAAATTAATCCACTGTTCTTTCGGTAACCAAGATTCACTATCATCTACCACAACTACAATAGATCAATATGACAGGATTTTAATTATATCAAACCTATCTGAAACATAAATAATTAAATAGATATACATCCATTTTGATAAGAATTTTTAAAATTAATCTCGAATGGAGATAAGATTGTCATGAAATATTTTCATTAAATTTGGTATATATATTTATTTAATCACCACATGAACAAAAATAAAACAAATAAATAGATAAATACATATTAACTTATATAATATTTTCTACCAAATATTAATTGATTCACCCTATCTATATATTCTTTTTATAATACCCTAAAATAAAATGAAATGATACTATATTATCATGGAATTCAAAAAAATATTATTAGTATATAATTCATTTAAATGATGATAATATAGATTTCCATTTCAAAAAATATACATCCATATGGAATTTCAACACCATTAAAATATAATAACATGATGAGTAGTAAAATACTCATTCTATTATATCCCTAATGAGGAACCAATCATCATAAAATAAGGCATTAGATCTATCCTGAACTAGCACAGATACCCTAGTACCCTGATATATGAGCTATCACCGACATGACATGAAGGGAATTCTCGATCTCCATGGGTCGGAAACTAAAACCTAGAATTATAAAATATAAAGGTAGGAATTAGTTTCTACATAAATAGAAGAATAAATAGAAACAAGTATGCTTTAATGAAAAATCAACATGGAGAATATTACTAAAATTAAAAAATGTGTATAAAATCGATGTAAGACCACATTGTAAAAGAACGATGAAAGATAAAAAACCCAATTCCAATAAATACAAATCACTGCAAGATCATTGGAGTCAATAACAACAGCCACCACCATGTGGCACATTCCCCTTACTCGAAGCTGGGAGAAAGAAATGTACAAACACCCAAAGGAAAATATTGGGTGTGAACTAAAATCCTAGTATTGTCTAACCAAGTGTTAAATAATATGATGCCAAAATAATTAATTGGATATTTCATTAAATTTTAAATAAAATATGAATGGGTGTACAAGATCATATATAAAACAAACCATCTTTTTTCCTTTCAATTGAAGGAATCATTTCAAAAAATTTCTTAATAAAAATTTTATATAATAGAATTTATATAAATTAACTAGGTATATGAAAATTAGTTTTACCAACAATAGAATATATATCGAAATAATCCCAAAATAGTATCATTTTGATTTACCAAGAGGTACAATATGTTATGGTAATGGGATCCTCACACTCTCATATAGTGATAAAGGAATTGTGCTCATACATCCCTCTAACACTGACCATAGAGGATAAAAAAACATCCCACTAGGGATAATATCTCCCAATATGCTTATTTAGGAGTTGTATAGTGTCTCTCCAATGAAATAGAAATTATAACCTACCATATCTGTCAATATTAATGCACAAAATACGATATCTTGTATGTGTTCAGACAATAATCGATAATTGGAAAATTATTTCAAAACCATTAAAAATAAAATTTCCTTATTTACCATTTCAATATTATAATTTCTCATTAAAAAAAGAAAGATGATTCTCTAATCAATTAATGAATTTTTAGGATAACACCAATCCATGTTTCTTATCAAATAAAATAATCAAATTTTTCTAAAATTATAAATTCAAATAAATTAATTCCAAATCCATTTATCAATCCCATTAATTTCATTAAATCCATATCACAACCCTATTCATTAGAATTGGAGGGTTTTCCCAAAAATCCGTTCGATTAAAATTAAAATCCAAATTTTCATCAAATTATTCTTTCATAATACAATTGATTAAAATATAATTTAAATCGAAAAATTCATGGTTAAATCAGTTGTACAATCCTATATAGAATCACTTATCAAAAATAAAGAGATCACATCCCACAAATAAAAAAATGTGAAACTCCAATGATGACCATTATAAATAGGGATCAAAGAATGAAAACTAGATTCATGATCTAAAAATGGGTATTATATCTCTGAAAAACAATAATATCTACAACATCCTTAGTAGTTGAGAAGTTTAAAGCATAAGATAATGAATGGGAGAATAACTCCTACTGATGATAAATGTAACAAAATTCTATATGATTTGATCCATTGTTGAAAGGATATTGAGGAGCCAAAATGGTTTCTTGAGGGCCCTCTAAACCTAGTAAATTTAGATATGGAGACTTAGGCTTGATCAAGGGGTATAATGGTGGGTTTGTAAATTTTAAAACATTTTTCAGAATAAAAAAATTCATCATGGGCTATTAGATAGGTGGGCTGCAATGTTTCTCACACTATGTTCCTAAAAATGTTCCCTTCTAATGGTACTCATAGTTTCATATAGGGGTGTGCATGCTGCATAAAACCATGTTCTAACTAAAAAAGTCCACAATACCTGGGTTTTTATAGTTTTTCTAGTAGGGTGCACGGTTTACGAAAATTGTGTGCAAAAAATGCACAACCCCAGAGCCTTCCAAATTTTTTCAAATTTCATCATGAAACAACCCGATACAAACCCCAAAAAATACTTGATAAAAAATGTAGGGTTGAAGAGTACCTGAAAATAGTAAGAGGATGTTACAACTTCCCCACCCTAGAAATTTTTTTCCCCATAAATTCTATCAAGGCGTTTCTATATAAAAACTTATGAAGCCACAGGTCTCTCATCAGTACCTCTCTCTCCCATGATGAATTAGTATCAGAACCATGATTTTATATCACTCAAAAGAAAGGTATCATCTTATTGTAAAGTAAAATTATTTTCATAATCAACTGCCATTACTGGTTGTTCAGCCATAGATAAATCATGCTCAAAATCAATATCACTCCATCTTGAAACATGTGACAGATATGAAAGATACCTTATCTATTGTGATACATGGAACATGTAATGTATTGACATCAATTGTGTTAGAATGTATAATTGGTAATACACTTTCCACACCTACTCAACAACCTCAAAATTCCCCACATAATGATTATCATTCTTTCTTTTCATCCCAATATGTTGATAACCCAGAGAGGTAAAACATTTAATAAAACCATATCACTAACCGAAAATTCAAATAGACTACTCCGTGATCAATAAAAGACTTATACCACCTCTATGCCATCAACCGTCTCTGATGATTCATCTAAATCTTCATTTTCATCTCTTGAATCAATCTCTATCCAACAAAATAACATTCATAGATCTTCAGTTAACACAATTGATATATGAATGGACTTCCATTCAATGCCTCAAAAGCATCCATTCTAATTGCAGACTGGTAATTTTTAATATAAGAAAACTCATCCATACCCAAGTGATCATCCCATGCCCCACCAAAAAGTAAGATTCACCAATGCATCATATCCTCGTGAATCTATTTATATCTCCTAGTCTGGACATCCAACTACATATGTTATGTCGTACTCAAAAAATCCTATAATCCCAATTCCACTTGATGGCCTCTATAAAATCATGAAGTAAATCCATGATCCAGATAAGAGACCATAGAATATAAAACTCCCTATAAATAATCAATTATTTCATATAGATATTTTCCAACACCTCCACTTTGGTTGTATCATTAACTGGTAAAAAGTGTGCCGATTTAGTTAGTTGATCGATCAAAAACCATATCATAATCATCTTTCTCTTCGTACAATGCACCCCACCACAAAGTCCAAAGAGATATCATCTAACTTATTAGTTGGAACTGGAGGTGACTAAGGAAAACTACAATGGATGTGGTTATTATCCTTGACCTATAGACAAGTATAATATTTTCAAACAAAATCGATAAAGTCATATCTCATACCAGGCCCCAAAAACCATAACATCATATCATTAATAGCTTCGTGGTTCCTGGGTTCAATTCCCATGCAGAATTATAGAATTCCCCCATCATAGCTTTTCATAACACTAATGTCACAAATATACTATTCCAAAAAAATAGAATACCCTCCATATCGAATGACCACTCTGGAATGGCCTCCCCACTATAAATAGAGCCTCTAATGGTAAAAAACCATCATCAAACTATTGTTCCTAAAGAATCATATCAAGAAGAGAGGAGGTTAATTAAACACTTACCATGTTAACCTTGGCTTCTGATTCTCAAACTCGAATATGAAATTGTGTAATGAGATCCATCACATTCCACTCTTATGATGATTTTTTCATGGAATGGGTCAAAAGATTCCTCCTTAGAAAATTTGAAATGGAAATTTGTTTCCCCATGGTATATCCATTGTCGAAATCAATAGACTCTAGGTACTCCACCCAACACCTCTGTAAGAGATTAAAATATTTTTTAGACATGATATTACTCATGTTTTGTTTCGAAATGTAGGGTAAAACATATTTCAAAAGGGTAATGTTGTAATATCTTCCGAGAAAGAAACATGGCTTCAAGTTAATGGACATGGGTCTAGTAATTTTTCTCATGTGGAGTAATATGCAGAGAGCCAAATGATACCATGTGATCATCCAACATATGAACACAACCAAAACATGGCACAGATGCATCACAAAAGATCACATTGATCTACCTAGGCTATGAAAGATTCAACATTATTTCATTTGTAAATTCATTTCATCTCAACAAAAATATATCTAGAATTTTTCATCTAATAAGAAAATTACTCCCTTTTGAGTTAGAGAAGTCATCGAAGAATCCATTATTGAAAATAAATTTACAAACCGATGAAAATATATAGCTAAACCCATGATGCTCTAAATCTAAAAAACATTCTATGGTTGCTCAAAATTAATAACATCCTTCACATGATCATGATCAACTAATATAACTTGTCCCAAAAAACACATTTCCTAATAACAACACTCCCTTAATCTAAAAATCACATTTTGTCTTCTAATAATAATGTTGATGATTTCTTAGCAACTCTAAAACTACTCTCAAATAAGGAAAATAATCCTCTTCATACATAGAGTAAACAAGGATTTCAACCACTAGGATAACCAATAACATATCAAGATACTCATGGGATATCCTATTCCTCATATCAATGAATACTACAAGAGAATTTTTTAGAAAAAATGGCATGAAAAGTTACACATAATGGCCATACATGTTCCAAAATTTTGTTTTCTAAATGTAAAATTCATTTATTCTCAGTTGATGATAACCATATTAAAGGTTAATCTTATAATGCCACTTAACCCTACTAAAATTTTCAGCTAGATCATCCATTATTGGTAATAGATACTTGTTTGTTGCCATAAATCAGTTGAGTTTTTTATAATCAACTTAAAGGAAAAGTGATCCATCTTATTTCATAGTAATGATAACATGAGATGCCTACGTTGACCCACTCAGGTGTATAAAGTCTATATCTAAAAGATCGTACAAAAGATCCTTCAAATACTTCAACTCAACTAGTTCCATGTGGTAAGAAGGAATATATATCGTAAGAGTAACACGTGCTAAATTAATAGAAAACCCTAAATCCCATACTGGTGGAAAAAATGCTATGTTAATAGGAAAGAAATTGGGAAACTAAATGGAAATTGGAGGGAGACCATCACTCAAAAATTTCGACACAAAATAAAAATAAAAATAATGATTTTAACTTCCCCAATTCTGGATAATATGTTCCAACTCTACAAGACTTTAGGCCCCATTCTCATTAAATCTACTAGTACACCCAATTAGTTTTTGTAATGGATACCCGATTAAGAAATCAATCAATTCAGAATTTATTTGTAATGATCCAATCTATACTGAAAACGAAAACAATATGTTTCATCTTAAGAACTAGAAAATCCCAAAAAAATATCAACATCTGATATACAAAACACTAAAGAAGGAAAATGAATATCACACTCTCTCTCCATTCCAAGGGGCATAGAAATATCAATTACATATGATAAAAGCTACATAAGATGATTTAATTATTTAAAGTATGGGTTTAAATGAATGAAATATTTTCACCATTATCAAATAACAAAATCACTAAGGATGAGGAAATAATGATGGTGCCTCTCATAGTCACTAGAATTGTATCTACTTCCTCTGGATACTCTTCCACTATGTGAGAAATCTTTGTTTCGGATGCCTGTGGATAGAAAATCTTATTCTTTGAAGAATCTTATTGTATTATAGTTTGTTTTGGTTATGATGATCTTGTGCTACTACATGGAGTAGAATATATTTTAAAAAACTTATGCAAGTGACATGAGTGTCTGTAAGAAACAGACATATTTGGTGCCTTAGTGAAAAACTATTATGAATGATCAGGTTCACCACACTGGTAGAAAATCGAAGAGCCTCTATCAACCATTGTAGGAGACCTAGATGAACCATGTATTCGATAACCACCACAAGAATCACCATGCATCCTCTTTCCATTGTAGTAACACACATAATTTCCAATAGGACATAATGTAACTCCCATAAATCCTGACTTAAAGACATGGTATATCTCAACCATGAATGAAATATCTAGTACATCAATATATGAAGGGAGATTCAGCAAGAAAACATGATTATGAATATCATATGAATGTACCATATTAAGCTGTTGAGGATTCATATTATCATTTGATATAATTTTCATTGTAGACTAGATAAGTACAACAAAGAGATGTTCATGTTTTTTTAATGGCCCAATTAGCCTACTTGATTTTGAACAATACTATAGCCTTGGAAAACAACCATAGACTATATTTAGAAATATTTGGTTAAAATGAAATTAAATTCCATCTATTATAATCCCTTGTCATTCTATTTCATCACCATAATCTCCCACCATCTCCTTAGGTCCCACACGATTGAATGTGCAACATTTCACATTGACAGAATTCATAATTTATATGAACTCAAATAATAGTACAACTCTCCTCAACAAATCCTTGGACTCTTGAGGGTCTATTGATCATTGTAACATTGGTGGATTCTAGGAAATTAATTCATACTCATGAATCCTAAATCCATACCTTTGTGATTCCACATCTAGAATCTTAATGGTAATGGGAAAAGGTGTATATCCAAGAGCATGGATAGAATTCTCTATAACCTAAACTAGATTCTTGTCCATGAGAGGATTTTATCACATTGATACATAAACATATTCTTATTGGGTTATATTCACCCATATTATCTAGGTAATGTTACTACACAATGTTAGAAAACAACATTGAAGATGACTTAATGTTAAATCGATCATTAGTAAAATAACAAAAACATGGAAATAAATCTTCACATACAGTCAAACAATATTTTCATTTCTCTAATTCCAATTCAAAATTAGAAGAACAAATAGAACTAATCCCAAAGACGTATTTCCCTAACCACCCTAGGAGAATGAAGGTTCATTATGTAGAGAGATATTTTTAAACTCACTAATAAATACAACCTAATTTTCTATGAGGTTTCTATCTATATTAAAAAATCATAGACATATGCTTAATATGCACCATTGATACCACTTTCTCACAAACATTTATGGATACCCTTGTACTCTAACAGCCGATCTGATACTAACATGGCCCGGAGTACATTCCTGATCCCCATGGGTTTGGTGACTATATCCTAGAATCATTAAAGATAGGGGTAAGAATGATTTTTCCACATAAAAACTGGAAGAAATGGAAACAAGTTAGAATTATCAAAAGAAAAATCCACTAGGAGAGTTTTACAATATTACAAAAAGGTATATAAATACAAAGTAAAACAAAAAGTACCAAAATAATGAAATAAAAATTACCCATGTCCACACAAGATAGAACACTCCATATTCAAATGACTTGAAAACAACTACCAAATCAATGTGGTGATTTCCCCATTATTAAACCTGGAAATAGGAAATCAGTAACCCCCCAATGGAAATTTTTTGGTTTGAGTTAAATTCCCAGTAGTGTCTCACTAACTATTCTATAATAATATTCCAAAATAATAAACATGATAATTATTTAAATTTTAAATAAAAATTGAGTGTCAGTACAAGATCATATTCCTATCAAATCTTTATTTATATTTATATTGTGGGAAACATTTGAAATAGTGGTTCAATATACATTTTATGTAGAAGAGATTATATAAATTCACTATGAATATGTAAAAAAATTTACCGAAAATGGAATATATATCAAAATAATAAAAAATGAGCAACATGGTGATCTTCCCATAGTTATGATTCTCCCCGGTTATGGGACCATTATACACTCATATAATGATAACACCAATGTGAAGACATTTCCATACAACACTTTCTAAATAGGTAAAACCAACATCCTACTAGAGTTAAGATCTTCCAATAGGTATATATTTTAGTTCTAAAATTAAAATTCTTAGTAAGGAAAATTAAAGTGTAGCTTTATTATACCTAATAAATAACAAAATATCTAGTCTTTCATGTTCTTAAATAAAAATAAATAATTTGAGAATTATTTCAAAACTATTAAAAATAAAATTTCACAATTTAAAATTTCAATATGAAAATTTCTCATTAAAAAACATGGGTTTTTAATCAATTCATAACTTTTTTGAGATAAAACAAATACATGGATCTTATAACAGAAATTCAATCCATTTTACTAAAATAATAATTTCAGATTAATTATTTCCAAATCAATAATTATATTCCATTAATTTCATCAAATCCAAATCACATTCACATTTAGTGGAATTGGGGGGTTTTCTCCAAACACCATACCATTTCCATCAAAATTAAAATTTGAATGAAGTTTGGTTTTCAAAATATAATTGATTGAAATTTAATTTAAATCTTCAAACTCATGGTTAAATATATTGGAAAAAAATATAAGGAACGATCTACTTAAATAGAAATATCACATCTCAAAATGACCAGAATGGGAATGTCCATTGAAGAACATCAGAAACAAAGATCCAAGAATCAAACAAAGATTCAAGATCTAAAACGAATGAACATATGTATCCTAAATACAAGTATATATAACGAATCCTTAGTATGAAAGAATTAGATAGGGGAATATAATGAATGGGAGAACAAAACTTATCTGGAAGAGATTGATGACACTCTCCAAGAATCGATTTGCCTTGGAAATGGGTAACAGAAGCCAAAATGGTGCTTGAGAGCCCTCTCAACATAGGTAATTGATATATAGAAATTTAGGGTCGAGTGGTGCCTAAATAGGGGGTTCAAGAATTTTAAATTTTTCTTTGTATTAATGTAATTCTTCACACATGGAAAACAGGGTAGGGACACATGTTTTTTCAAACCATGCACCCCTCTAAAGTGCGGCATAGATTTTAAAATTTTGTGTCAACCGTGAAAACCCTCACTGCATCCATTAGTACAATTTTCACTAGTCAGTTGCAGGGTTTGGGAAAACCATGTATCATCTATTCAAATCCCAATATGGTTCCAAAATCATAAAATTTCATTATAAAACCACATAGTAAAAAAACCAATTAATGAATGAAATCAACGGAGGGTCGAGGAGTACATTCAAACAGTAAAAGGATGTTAGATGATCTTTATGAAAACTAAAATTATTTATCAAATGACAACATGTAAACTGTTAAGATAAACCTATATCTCAAATTACAATGATTCAATTACATAATGTTATGGTAGTACCTCCCATAGTCATAGTTTTTGTGTCGTATATCTCAAGTTCATCATACCCAGTGATTAATATTTCCAATTTCTTTTGACTATGACCTTATTCAAGGCTTCCAATTACAATAACATGCGATGATGATTAAAAATTTATATATTTATTAACTATAATGTTTTATTCCAATATCACATTTGATGGTCTAAAACAAGATTCACATTTAAATCATGCCCAACACCTCTTTAATATTTCTCATTATTCTGCACGACTGATATATCTGGGTTTTATTGTGATAGTTCTAATCTATTTTCAACACACTATGACATTTATAAAAACAATTTTGGATCCTTATATGAGGGGAATTTTAACTCCCTATATTAATGTATACACCTCCCTATTATGCTTCATTACCCTTTATTTTTTATTTACTAGATGCATTCTTGTCCCCATTATTTTAGGAAATAAACATTTTGACACAATGAACCTACATATAATCACATTCTACTCTTTGTTCATTATTAACCAATTTAGTATAGGTAGGTATAAATATAATATAATCATTAGAAAAATAATTTCTTAATGCCTCATATTATATAACTGTGGTATAATATTATTGATAGATGCCATATTCTTTGAAAAATAGACAATATTTTCAAAAGGATATGCTTGTTGTTATTCCATTATACTTCCCAACCATTGATCTATGAAATCACATGCAAAATATGGGATTAAAATATAATAATAATATTTTTCACCCAAAATCTTATAGCATTTATCGGATGAATGATGATCATGCTACATCACATTTTTCACCATTTCCAATTATTTTCAAATTGGAAGGCCCTGGATGTAAGTAATAAAAACAACATCACTGAACAAAAATTTCACCTAAATAAAATATTTTGATTGATCCACTCTTTCCAATTATCAATTTTCAAAAACCACATCATTTTACAAAAGAATAAGTGAATTTTTCCATTGAAAATAAATGGCAAGACCATATCTACTAGCTCCCTTAGATATCCAAAAATCCAATTTCAGGGAAAAAATATATTAATGAATTGAAAGGATTCGAAAAAAAAATCAAGCTCACATACCTCAAATATTGAATATGTTCCTTTTTTAAGGAATTTATAAAATTATTTAATAAGGTTATTAAATAAATATCTATTCATATAATCATTACCCATGATAATAAAAAACAAAAATTAACAAATTAAACAAAATTAAAATCATATGTCATCAAATTATTCACATTTCACTATCATGAATAAGTCCATTAATATAAATATATTATATATTTTTGGTGAAAGAAACTATTGTTAATCGAAGAGATAATAAATTTCTTACGCCATTATCTGTGTTATAAAACCACTGATAAAGGTACCATTAGATAGTGATTTTATTTACTTTATCTAAAGGGATCCATTTTTAGCACTAAAAAAATCACTCCTAAATAGGTATTTATGGGTTCTATTTTATCACTCAAAACGGATCCATTTATCATCATGTTTCTTAGAAATACTAAAGAATTTCTTTTTCATGATTTTTCGAGTGATAATAAAGGATCCCTTTATCAATGTTTTTACTAGAATTAATAAAGGTTCATAATGATTTAGTGAGCTATTAAAATTAAGTCACAATGTAGAATCAAAAATCGTAACAAATAAAGGGAGAAAAAATATAAATTAATTGAAATAAAATTTAGTACAAAAAAATTCAAAAAAATATATATTATATAAATTTCAATCATTTGTTTGTATACTTAAATGATTATTTATAATTTATCTACGAAATTAAAGACATCAATGATCCATTTTAATTTGTCCCTCAAACCCCAGTCACTCTATTTGATGAAAAAATCTACCCCATATCAAGAAATGGAACTCATGTGTATATGAAAATAATACTTGTTTTAATAATAATATAAATAAATAAATTAAACTCAATGTGACAATTATAAACTATAATAATGTACATTGATTCATACCAGGAACACCATGTATCATATTGAGTTCTCGTTGTTACTTACACATCACACCATTTCTTGTTTTTCTATAGAGAATGTTCTATTGAATAGGATCAAATCTTTAGTGATAAAAATTTCACTACAAATGTGAGCCAATTAAAATGAAATTGTATTTTTAGAATAAGCCTTCAATTTCCACACAATTTTTATTTGTAATCAAGAGTTATCTCTCTATAAATTAATTAAATATATAATAGATTAAAATGAAAAAAATAATTTTTTTATATGAATATAAAATGAATAGAAATCAATATGATGTTAGGAAGCATTATTTTTCCAATGTGATGAACATTTTAAACAAAAAGGGAACTGATATATTGAAAACAAACACTTCAAGTCATACTCACCACATCATTTTTAAATTTCAAAAGTAATAAATTCCTAGACATCAAAAATGAATTTTGGATTTTATTCCTATTTTTTTAAAATAATCCAATTTTTTTCTTAGTTTCATCAAATGATGTTCATTTAAACAAAAATGAATCATGTATATTGAAAACACACAAATTGAGTAATATCGGTTGTATTATGTCCCAGATTGATGTGTGGTCAATTTTTACATGTCACAAATGAATTATTGCCTATTTTCTTAATTATTTAAAACTATCCAAGATTATTTTTGTGGTTTTGGCTATTTAGTGATTGTTATAAACTAAAATGTTAAATTTATATTTAAAAAATTATTTTCATGCCATACTGGAAACATATTTTTTCATATTGATATGAGGTCAATTAATACACATCATAAAATAATTATAGATCATTTTTAATTTTTTTGAAGACCATCATATAAGTGTTTCTTGGTTTTGTTGATGTGACAAGAGTTTTAATCTGAAACTGTTGTCTTGCAATTAGAAGACAAAATCCATGTCATACCAATGACATCATGTGTCTTATTGATCTGAGTTCAATTACTACATGTCCAAAATGAATGATCGATAATTTTCATAATTTTTAAAAACATTATGATCTTGTTTTTAGTGTTTTTTCTATTTAATGAGAGTTTTGAAAAAAAAAATTCAAAACACACACTTCACATCATACTGATCACATAAGATGTTATTTATACTTTTGGCTGATTCTTGTTGATAAAAAAAATGAATTTTGTACCCTTGCACTAATGTTTGAAAAAAAACCAAACTCTTTTTCCTTTTCAAGGATAAGTGGTGTGTTCTAATCTAAAATGGAAGTTCTGTATTGAAAACACACACTTCGCATCATACCAACCACGTCATGTGTCATATTGGAATGTGGTAGATTACAACTCATGAAAAATTAATTATATATCATTTTACTCCTATTTTAACAAAATATGAGCCTGTTTTCTTTTTTTTTTTTGTCATATTATATGCATTTTAAAATAAAATTTCACTATTATATTGAAAACACTCACATTGAGTCATACTGAACACATATGGTCTCTAATTTATGTTTGGTCAAGTCCAACATGTCACAAAAAATTACATGTAATTTAACTAATCTTTTATATAAATCGTAACACGTTTTCTCTATAATGTCTATTTGATGTGTGTTTTAATCTAAAATGACATTATTGAATTAAAAACATGCTCTTTGAGTCATAATGACCTCATCTGGTGTCAGACTAAAATGTGGTCTATTCCAAATGGTCAAAAATTAATAATGGATCGCAGTATTAACTACTAAAATAAAAACATGCTCAATTTATCTATATTGTCTATGTGATATATTTTAACTAAAAATGTCACTTTTATATTGAAACATGTACTACAAGTCAAACCAATAACATTGTGTTTCATATTGGCATGCGGTAAAATGTTAGAGATGAAAAATGAATTATGGATTTTTTTTATAAATTTTGAAAATAGTTAGATCTTGTTTTCTTAGTTTTGGTGATGTGACACCCATTTTAAACCAAAATGGAACTTTTATATTGAAAAAATTCACTTTGAGTGACACCAACCACATTAGGTTTTTGATTCTCATGTGGTTGATTCCTACACTTTAAAAAATTAATTGTAGACCATTTTACTATTTTTGGGAAATAGTATAAGAATTTTTTATTTATTTTGGATGTTTTATACATTTTTTAAACTAAAATGATAATTTTTTATAACAAAATGAACTTCGAGTCAAACTGACCACACCGCGTGTTGCATTGATGTGTGAGCAATTCTTACATGCTAAAATGGATTATTGATAATCTTTATAGTTTTTGAAAACATCCTTAGCAAATTTTATCAGTTTTGGAAATGTGATGCTTTTCTAATTAAAATGAAACTTTTATATTCAAAAATAAGCCTTCGAGTCATGCGGCCCACATCCTATTAAATTATTTGAATGATGTTAATTCTCATATATGAGAAACGAATTTTGGAATAATTTATTTAATTATGAAAACCATATCGGATAGTTTTCTCTATTTCATTAATGACTCCTTCATTTAAAACTAAAATGTAACTTTTATATTGAAAATAAAAACATTAAGTTATACCAACCACATCAGGTGTCTTATTGATGTCAGGTCATTTCCTACACCTCCTAAATGAATTAGCGATAATTTTAATAATATTCAATGATAATTTGATACTTTTTGGTTAGTTTTGGTGATATGTCACTAATTTTAAACAAAAAATGATACTATTATATTGAAATCACAAACATCGATTCACATTGACATCTTTACATTTCAGATTAATATACTATCAATTTATAAAAAAAATAATGAATTATTATCCTAATTTTTTAAATGAATTTGATATCGTTTACTTTTCTTGGGGTATTTTATGTCTTTTTAAACTAAATGGAACTTTTTTATTTAAAACAAACACTATGAGTTATATCAACAATATCTTATTTTAGATTGATGTGTTTTGAATTCATACATTTCAACAACAAGTTACGGATCATTCTCATAATTGTTTATAATAATAAAAGCATGTTTTCATGTTATTGATGATGTGACATGGGTTTTAAATTAAAATGGATCTATTTTTATTAAAAACACACACTTAAAGTCACACTAACCACATTGGGTGTGATAGTGACATATAATTGATTACTACATGTCATAAATGAATTATTTATATTTTTGTTGAAATTATAAAAAATATGAACTCATTTTTTTGTTTTTGGAAAATTTGACGAGTTGTTAAATCCAAAACAAAACATTTTTATTGAAGAAAACACACATCAGATCATACAGACCATAGTAGGTTTGTGATTAACATGTCGTTTATTCGTATAGATGAAATATAAATTAGGGATCATTTTTATATTTCTTTAAACAATCATATATAATTTTCTTAGTTTTGTCTTTGTGATGAATTTTATACTAAAATGACATTTTCATATTTAAAATATGTATTGTGAGTTATGTCAGCTGCATCGTGAGTCGGATTGGCATGCGATCAATTCTTACATGTGAAAAATTCATTATGGATCATTTTACTAAGGGTTTTAAGTAATAACATATCATTTTCTTAGTTTTAGTGATGTTCCAAACATATTAAAAAAAAGAATATTTTGTATTATTAACCCACACATCGATTCATAGAAACCACCTCTATAATCTGATTGATGTGTGGTCGATTTCTAAACACAAAAAATGAATTATCAATAATTTTACTAATGTTTAAAAACAGCTCATGTTGTTTTCATTTTTTAGGTGATATGAAAATTATTTTAAAATAAAATGTCATATTTATATTGAAACACAAACTTTACGTTATATTAACCACATCATGTGTTACATTAGTATGTTGTCAGTTCCTACATGTGAAAAATGAATTGTGGATTATTTTTAGAATTCATGAAAACAATCTAAGCATGTTTTCTTGGTTATGACTATGTGATGCATGTTTTAAACTAAAACTACAAAATTATATTTAAAACATATACTTATAGTCAAACCAACAATATAAGGTGTGATATTAAAATGAAATTGATTCCTACATATCCCTAATAAATTAGGGATCGTTTTATTTATTTTTGAAAAAAAATCTTATTTTCATGGTTTTGGATATGTGGTGCAAGTTTTAAAATAACATTACATGTTTTATTGATATCATGCACTTCGAGTCATATCAAACACATTGTTTTTCAGAATGATGATATAATAATTACTATACATCAAACATTATTTATGGATAACTATACTAATATATCAAAATAATAAGAATTTTTTTCTTGTTTTTGAGAAAGTGACATTTGTAATGAACTAATGTGTAAATTTTAAAATGTAAACATCAAGTAAAAATGATTATGAAATTAACTATATAATGTATAAACAATGATGATAATATTATCTAAATAATTAGTAGGAATAATCAAGTTCAATATTCTTGTATACATCCTAACATCATTAATTATTTACATTAATTTCTTAAAATTGATCTACTCCATTATAGGGACCTGAACCCATTAATCCCAGAGCTGGTGTCATGCTTCCATTAAATTCGCATAATATACAAATAAATTGTGTCCTAAAGAATCGAACATTTGACTAGTCTTTTTAAACTAGATACATACACCATTCTTGTATTAAAAATTAATACAAAAATTACATTATAATTTTTTCAAGGATAATTAGTTTACTCCATCTAGCTTATCCATTCATATATTTCTTAGCACACTTCAAGGAATCCTAGGAAAAAGAAACACAGTAAGGGTGGGATGAAATTATCATTAAAGGTAAATACAATAGAATAGAAAATGAATCAATGAGAATAATCATTATTTAATGGTAAATATCTGAACACACATTCCATGTAATTAATAATCTGATAAGGATGCGCAAAATCAATATGGAAAGAAAAATAATTGAACACATATGACACTTAAATGACTAGATTATTCATAATCAATATGGAATGGTATGAAACTAAAAACACATTCCATTTAGTCAATAAAATTATTATGAATTGAATCCATTTACTTTTTCATAGTGAAAATTTCATTGATAATAAATATTGAATCAAAATGAATGTAATGCATAATTCTTAAACGTCATGTGTGAGGAACTTGAAAACTTATACTACCATGATATGTCATCTAGATAGTTTAAAAATACATGTATAATACTACATAATATTCACATATAATGTTTTTAATGAGAACCTATTGGTTGATAACAATGCTATATAAATTTCGGGCCTCGCCTATCACTTCAGGTCCAAATCATTCCTTATATTGAGTAATCAATTTAATTAATAAATAGTATGACCTATAAAATATCCTTATTGAATAAAGAATATGCACTTATCAATATTTTCCTAGATAATCAAATAACTATAAATGTATACACCATATATAAAAATGATATAAAGTTTATTAAATAAACATATCCATGATAAATTATTTGGATAATTAGGTAAAATTCAATGTCTAATGGTCACAAGAAATTGAATATCTCAAGGGGGATAAAAATGGAATAAAGGAAGTGCATGTCAATACTATCCTTGGCCAAATCCATTATAAACCATAAATAGGAA
Source organism: Viscum album (assembly GCA_963277665.1). Lineage (NCBI taxonomy): Eukaryota > Viridiplantae > Streptophyta > Magnoliopsida > Santalales > Viscaceae > Viscum > Viscum album. The sequence continues at coordinate 1,871,326,887 of OY728120.1, read as the reverse complement.
TAATAAATTTGGTATTAGTAAAACATTTCCCTTATGGAGTAAAATTAAAGTGTTGTTGTCTTTGAGGAATGGAAATAAAAACAACATTTTCTGAATTATTGAGGAAATTTTCATTTCTATGTTGAATTTTTTTTGGAAAATACATTTATTTAAAAATAACTTTTTAAAATTATTTTTTTTATAAAAATTATCCATTTAAGCTTGGAAATGAAGCTTCAATGAAACAAGAGTGGGTAATTACATACAGGTCATACAAGATTAAAAAAACCTTCATTTTTAATTTAAAAAGCCTAGAAAAATGCATTCCTCAGAACAAAACAAATAAAATTACATTGAAAAAAAATTCCAAAAGGTTAATGATTTATTTAATAAATAATTTTTTAAAGGTTAGAATAAATTTGAGTTTTTTTTAGAATATTGGTGTTTTAGAAGAAAACAGGTTCTTCATCTAGAAATATTATGATGTCGAGTATTATTAAAAATGTATTCCAAAAATATTTATTACCAAATATTTTAAAATGGGTATATTACATGAAAATTTTAATTAATAAAAAAATGAGAATAAAATTAAAGATTTCATTAAAAAATGATGAAATAATTTCCTCTAATGTAAATTCATATGCAAATAATGCTGACTAAAATGAGATTGTGATGTAAACCCTTGAAAACACCATAAGGTTATTATGAGGCTCAATAAATTAATTGATCATGGGTATTAATAATAAATACACATAATTGAAGTGTAAATACATTAATATATGTTATAAATAAGTATAAAAATTATCTCATAACATTAATGATAATGAGTATGTAATACAACATAGTGAAATGGAATTATGTTATTTAAATTATTTTATTCTTCATAAATCTGAATTAAAATATCCTTGGATGAAATAATACTAATTAAAATTTAAAATATCATGAATAATGAATTAATTGTGGTATTATTTTTCAAATTGCGATTATGTACCTCGTATATATGAATTTCTGTTCAAAAAAAATAAATTATATCTTAATGAATGGAAATTGAGACAAAGACCATTACTACATAGTGAATTTAGAATTATAGATTTTATGAAAGAAATAATTTTAAATTAAACTCTAAATACCATGAATAAATGTTATCCATGATATAATATACACTATATTCATCATACATGCCTTGTGAAATAAATAAGTGGTGAAAATGGTGTAAGCCTCATGGAAGAAAAAGTGAGACAAGAATCCTTTATCTTGTATTTCCTTTTTGGTGAAAATACTTTAACCTCATTTATAATAGTTTTAGGTATGTTATTAACTTATATCCTAACCATTATAAATTTTTTAATATCATATATTGACTTCTTATAATATCTCAATACCTATTTGTTAACAATCATTAATTATTTTCACTATTTCAGTTGTTAATTTCATAGTTTTTTAGTATATTTTGTTTTTTTACTTGATATTTCTGTTAATATGATCATTATTTTATCATCTCCATAATCTAAAACATGATTTTAGTATACTAGATATTAATTATATATTTATTTATAAAAATCCATAAAATTTAGAGGTTGTTAATGTAATGCACCATTCATGGAGAAGGTAGGTCATACGTACGCATGAGTGTTACTTCCATTTCTTTTCTATATTAAAATAATGAAAAATAAATTACATATGTCTGTATATAATAATTAAATTATAATATTTATGTAATATATTTCATTTATTTTGGTTAAAATCATCCTTAATACATTTCATGAATAATTTGAACGAGTCACATCGCTTTGAGGAGGTGGTTTTCCACACTTCCACCAACAATGTTATCGTATTTACCGAAAACAGAATGCATAAATTTATGTGTTATATAAAAATTATAGAATCAAAATGACATAATAAAAGTCATATATATAATATTTACACAATTTTTTCATCATATATCCAACCTGTTTAATGTGGTAAATGAAAAATGAACAACATTTTTTTGGGAGGTTGTAGTTTTCCTAACACGAATGGTATGTACATTACCCATATGATGGAAGTGTGTGTTTGTTTAGTTTGAAAAAATAACATTAAAAAATTCAGTATATTTAGTGTACTTATTTTTTTACATAATAATATAATAATAAAAAATTAATGGGGGGTGAAACAAATTAAACATTAATGAACATTGATGAATGTTACATAATTTTTGGGTAACTCCTATAGGTTTATAGCATTTGGTCTCCATAGTTGGATTTATGACTATGTTGGGGCTTCATGGTTGAGTTGAGAGATAGTGGGATTTTATTTGGAAATATTTTTTGTGATATAAAGGTATTTAGAGGTGCAAATTTTTGGGGGGTGTGAGAACCTTTTTATAGTGGAGGTCGAGTGGAAATATTGAAAATATAAAAAGGTATACACTATTTAGAGGTATCCCTTATATAATATGCCTCCAATAATGGTCAATATTTTATAAAATATAGTATATAGTCAAAAAAAGGAAATAAAATTTCTTTTGGACAAGTTACTAGGTCATTTTATCCAATAAGTTTACAGTTTGGTCCTTTATTAACCAAATTTTTCTCTTAATCGCTGTAATAAATTATAACTACAATCACTAATATCTTTGAAAAATGATTTTACAATATTATAAATTATAAATTATAAATTATTATTATTATTACAAATATTTAATCGATTTTTGCATATTAAAATCATATAAGTGGTTGAAAATAATTTAAATTTAATCGTATAGATGGGATGACAAAGTGGGTTATAATGTAAAAATGTTCAAAAGTTTTCGAGGTTTTTATATTCAACTTCAAAGTGAAATTACTTGTAATTACATAAATTGGATTAAGTAATTTATAATTGATCTAATTTTACTTTCAATATATTTTAAAATATAATTTCCCTATATACATAAATTATATCAAAATTATTTTTTGAATTAAAATTTCGTATTTTTCAGTATTCACTAAAAAATGAAATATTTCAGAGAAATTCCAAAAATTCATCCTAATCTATTTTTTATGTACCTAATTAAAAAATAAAGTTTATCTTGTCGTATATAATTTAAAAAAAATTCAAATTTTAGATTTAAAATAGGTTCCCCATTAAAAGGCTATAAATATCATTTTTAGAACAATACAATTTTAAGCATAAAATCAGATTTTTCAATATCTTACCCTTATAATGTATATTGGTTGAATACCGTAAATTTTTTATTGAATATATAATATCTATATTTCACTATTATCATTCAGTAATATTAATTAATTTAATTTATTAGAATAAAACACCTTTGTGGGCATAAAAACATTTCCTTTATTTTGGTTTATAAATTCATTTCAAATTAATTAGTAACCTGGGAATTCATTTTATATTTTTATAAACCATATATTTCTATTACATAGATAACACTATTCATAAATACTTATTTAACAACTACGTTATATATTATTATTGTTATTATTTTCTAGTAATATGTGGTTGTCTGGTAAAACATACTCTTTTATGTATCGCATGATATTGAAGATACTCGTTGTTATGTGTGATGCGTTCTAACTAAATATTGTGTGCTTTGAAAAATATATCATAGATTCATTTTATTTAAACTATTAAATATATTGTAAATTATATAGATATTATATTCCATTATATTCTTGTTGTTTGATAGAATGCATGCTATTGAATATAATGTTCGTACTTTTGAACTTCAGGGTGTTAGATTATCCTCACCTTAATTAAATTGTGTCCTCAAAATTTAAACCTGATAAGAGTAATTTATTGTCTAATATTTCCTTTATTGAAGTCCCACAACATGATAGGGGTTTATAAAACATTCTATATAAATTATATAATATGAATTAAAAAGGTCACATGGACTAACATATAACTAGGTCTCTATATTGGAAAACATTTCTAGTATGTGAAAAAATATAATTTTTTAAAAAGAGTAAATATTTATATAATGTTATTGTGGTTATCGATCATAGAATATTAAATGATAAATTTAATTTTTAGTGTCTCAAATCCTTAAATTGTTGATGATTTAAAATACCATCAATTTAACAAAAACTACGGTATTAAAATTACATTATTTTTATTCTGGATCATTTTCATAATTTTCAGTAATTCTTTTATTGAATAGAAATAAAATGAAATATAGATAAATAATAAATCATAATTTCCTATAAGAAATCCTTTCTTTTTAATGAGCATTGATCAAATTATAATTTATTCATTACACCCTGAAATGGATTACTTATAATGAACACCCTTTTGAAGTAATAAAATTTACCTTTTAGGGTCGTAAGATCCATAAAAAAGTGACATGTCTTTCCATTTGTGTCTAATAATTCTACATATACATTATTTTTATAAATTAATCTCTAAACCTCAAAACTAATACTATTGTTTCACTATTCATATTTATTCATCAAATTGTTTCACTGAGAATGATGATAAATTAACCAGGACATCATGTAGTCCAGTGTTATGTGTGAAACTAATTTCATCCTTTTACCATGGGTTCAACCCCACCACCTAGCCAGATTTGATTGGTTTTCACATATCATTTATATTATCCTTTTTAAAAATCATATAATTTCCAAAATAGATATGATGGAAATGAAGGAAATATGAATAATCACTAAATATACTTTAAATAACGTTTTTCAATAAAACCACAACACATGTTGATTTATTTCCCCATATCTTTGATCATGGACTAGAGTTTACCATATAGAAGAGGGAATTGGCTCAGGTAATTCTCTGGTTCCACACATTTAAGAAAATGAACTAAAAAATTATCCCCAGTAGGAGATTTATTTCCTTCCATCATACTCATAATTTTTTGTCATTGTTTATTTTCATTATATCAATCCTTCCATCACATAAACAATTTACTCATTCCACTTAGACACTTTCATGTGTGACTCTATCCACATATCTTTCATGATAGAAATAATGCCTTTATTTCTCTATGGTCTCCACCACTCGATCTCTTAGAAATCCCCATCTTTATCTTATTTGGTGAATTTAGGAGTTGGTAAATGTATATGTTCTTAGTCACATTTCGAAAAAATTGATTAGGAATAAACATTATATCATTCACTCTTATCAACACCTATTTTTTTATCTCCACCTTTTCCTTCAGGTTCAATGATAAAATCATTCCTTTATGTTATATCCAACGAATAAAACCAAAAATTAAAGTTTCATAAACATTTATCATAGTGGAGAAAACATATAATCATTTTTAGTGTGTATAAATCATGACACATTATTTATTATAAGAAAACTCTTGTTTAACCTAAGTTATTCATTTTCATTATATATTTAAATTATTCATATATGTTTATAAATAATAATTAAATTATCCAAGGAGTACCCCCTGAGGGTGTCAATCTATGTGCACAGTAAGCCCCTTTGTCATGTACCAGGTTATGTTCGATTGATCCACGACTCCCCTTTTTGGAGTTGTTACCCCAAGGTACATTTCTTATTCAACCCTGTCTACATGTAGTATCCATAGAGGGATGTATTTATATGATAACCACGTAATATCCATCTACCTAATTATATAGTATGTTATTCTATGCTTATACTCAAATTCTTCTTTAGGGTTATGTTCTCCAATCTAGGATTCTCTAAATCTGGTTCCCATGATTTCTACAAAACATTATTTGATAACAACTATAGTGACCTGGCCCCAACAATCTTGGATCATGTGACATGTTACCATTACACTGTCACGAGATACATATAAATTTCATCCTAAAGGATGGATTATTTTAGTAGTATTTGAAAACAAGATATATACATTAGTCTTGTACTACAAATGAATAAAAAAATTATAGCATAGTTTTTTAAGATAATAACATTATTTGATCTATTGTATCATCTCATATCTTTCCTATCGCACTTCTAGAAATACTCGAGTAAGTAAACATAATAAAGATTATCTAAAATTACCAATAAGGTTAAATACTATGGAATAAATAATGAATCAATGATAATAATTATTAAGGAAGGGTAAATATCTAAACAATCATGCCATATAATCAATAAACTGGGTCAAAAGTGGGTTAAAATATGTAAAGGTAACTGATATAATACAAATTACATTTAAATAGTTGTATAAGTAATAATCAATATTGAAAGGTACGAAATTTAAAAACAAGGCATTTAATCAATAAAATAAGAATTAAATGCATCCATAGACTTTATCATTGTGAAACTATCATGGAAATTAAATACTGAACCAAAATGAAGGTAATTCATAGTAGTTGTTTGTCTTGTATATGGCACATAAAAACAAGTACAATCAAGATCAATCCTCTATAAAATTGAAAACTTTTGGTATAGACCTGTTAAATTGGTGAAACAAGTTTTTCTTATGAAAACTCATTGATGAATCGAGGGGATATAAATTATATGTTACCCACCCCTTACTGCTTGTCCAAATCATTCCACAAATTGAGTGATTTATTTAATTAATAATCAATATTTCATATCAAAAATAAATTTTAAATAATGAATAGAAATTTATAAATATTTACCAATATAATCAAATAACTATAAATGTAACAACCATAAGTAAAAATACAATATAGTTTATGAAATAAATATATCCTTGATAAATGATATGTATAATTAGGGTAAATTCGAAGTCTATTAATCATTGGAAATTTATTATATCAAGGGGAATAAAAAGGAATCAAGGAAGTGAGTTTCAATACTGTCCTTGGAAAAATCAATCACAAAACATCCTTAGAAAGAAAAAATATGGTACTAATACAATATATACCATTTGGTGTAAAAATAAAGGTTTTCGTTTCGTTGATAAATTTAATTAAAAGAGGTCCATTAATAAAAATTCTTGAGAAAAACTACCTTTTATTTTAAAAAACACTTTGAAAATGATTTTCATTGAAAATATATTTTTAAAAACATTTTATTTATAAATTTAAATTTTAAAATTGAAAAGGATCCTAAATTGAAATTATGGAGGGTAATTATATACATGTTATACAAGTTAAAAAGAAAATTCCTTTTGCATTGAAAAAAGGTTATAAAAATACCTTTTTCTGAAAGAAAAAAGAAGATTCCAGGGAATAAATTTATAAAAGAAAAAAGGGTAAATAATTTCCAAATAATTCAATTTGAAATGGTTAAAAAATATTTGTAAACCTTATTAGAAATTAAGGTTTTTAGAATAAAACAAGTTCTTTAACTAGATAGAAAATTAAAGTTAGTTATTCATAAGAATTCTTGCTAAACTATTTTATGTACTAAGGAGTGTGAAAATGGAACTATTACAAGAAAAATGTAATGAATAACAATAAGAGACTAAAATTAAAGGGCTTATTTACAGATTATCAATTAATTTACTCTAATGTAAGTTCTTATTCAAATAATCATGAATAAAATGATATTATGTATATCTCCATGAGTTTTCAGAAGAGAAGTCTTTGTTCGATAACATATCCAATACAAAACACAAAACCCAAACAAATGATGATTTTTTAAGTATAAAGGTTTTCTCTTTTCAATTAAATTTTGCGATAAGGGTAGTATTGACTAATCCCTGACAATTATATATATATATATATCTCTCTCTCATATATATATATATATATTAATAAATGCTTAACAAATAATGAATCAGTTGTTTTTTTCCTTTAAAATATGTTTTCTTCAAAAAAATTATTTATTTTTAAAATTATTTTAATTAATTTAAAGATCATTTAAAAATGTTTCTGATAAAAAATTACATATTTTATATTATCATATCAAAACTAACTTCAGGTGTAAATTTCGTATTCTTTTGAAAATTCTGATTTTTTTTTAGAATAGTAAAAAATACCATTTTATGTAAAATTGTCACTTATTTGGATAAATGAATTGATTTAAAATGAAAATTATTATGCAACATAAGTTTAATTTAGATATATTTAATTCAATTAATTGCAATTAAGTAATATTTATAGTGTATTTTAATATAAGTTTATTTATAGGATTAACAACGCATTTTCTAAAAACTATTTTAAAATGAATAATATTTCTATGTTATAATTATTTAAAATAAAAACTGATGAGAAGTGATTTAAATAAAAAAATTATATTATATATATATTTTTATAAATGTATATTCATATAATTATTATTACTAGTATGAGTTAATGTGAAATCGTCTTTTCTTTTTTGGAAAACTACTTTCCTCCATGCTTGTGGGTTATATATTTAATTTAATTATTCCACATATATGGTTTTATTTTGATAAAATAGATTCCATATTTAGAGTCATGATAATTAATATTAGGTCATAACTTCATCTTACATTGTATACAATATGATTAATTAATGAAAAAGATATTAATTAACATAGTAAGAGTAAAATAGGTTAATTAAGGGTTCAAATAAGTTAACAAAATAATAGAAACAATGTAACAATAATATTTAACATTTAATTTTCCATAATATTTTTATTATATTCAGTTATTATTGTTTTTAATTTATAAAATATTATGTAATTAGTTTTATATAAATTATATTTTGATAGAGTAAAACCACATTTGTTTTGGGAATTCTTCGATTTCAATGACAGAACTTAGATTGATGAATTAATGGATTTTTAAAATAATAATATTTAATTGAAATATTATTACTAAATTATTTTTATAATATATTGATAGTATACTAATTTCTAATTATTCAAATGAAATGTTTATAAGGGTTCAAAAACAATTGTTGTCACAAAACACATCATTTTCAATAAATGTCGGTTATTATTTTAAAAGTAAAAAATTCATAGATTTAGAAAATTATTTTGATAAAATGAATATTATATTTTTATTCAAAATGTTTGAGTTATCCAATGGTGAATTATTCATACTTTTCTGGGATAGTCTAACTTTCTAGTAAAAATTAAATATCTTATAAATATATAGTTTGCGTATTATGACATCATAATGGACTGAAAGTGATGTAATAAATATCATAAAGGGTGTCAAAGACAAAATATATGATTTAATTTTAAAATAATTTAATTATTTTTTTAATTTTATTTATTTTATAAACACATTATTAATCCTCTAAAACATGTATTATATTTTAATGTTTTAAAACCATTTCTTTAGGAGTATGAATCCCCTCCCCATAAGAAATGGAATTATTTTATTAATTTTGTCCCTTTACATTATAAAATAATTTTACCCACTCAAAAATTCTATTAAACATAGTAAAAAACAATGGATAGGATTTTGGATTTTAATATTTTATTTTATAGAGTCCAAAACCAAAATAATAAAGAAACACCGCTCTTGTCATATATAAACCCACCCAAACTCCCATTTACATTAAAAAACTGTTTATCACATCCACTATCTACATGATACATTATAGATTCCTCCCAGGGTACCAGAATGATGTTAATAATCTCCTCCCAAGTCGTTGGAGTCACACATTCATGTATGGGATCCTCACCATCCTCTCCTTTCAACATGATAGTCTTCCTTGAATTTTGTCATTATAATTTCAATTGTATATATTTCAATTCATTTACTATGATTAAATTAATATCCAATTTATATTATTTGAATTTTATTTTATTTATCCTCTCCCATATGGTCATTTACCTAACTTGTTACTATGCCGAAATTTCGTAAGGGGTCTTCCACTCTCCTCTTTTATCAACTACACATTTTAATGTTTTGTCTTTTATTTTCAATTTTATTATATTGGTATATGTTCCTCCAGATCCTAGATACCTTAAATATTATTTATAAATTATTATATCCAATTTCATTACCAATTATATCAACTATTATACTTTTTCCACACCTGTTACCATGCCGAAAGTTTGTAAGATTTCTCTCCTTTCTACTATTTATTCAAGTTTATTTTCAATGTTATGCCTTGTTTTTTCAATTACATATTTTGGGACATGTATGTACATTTCCCCCTTAATTTAAATTTCATTTCAAAGGGATTATATACACCTTTCTCTCTTATCAACCCATTTTATGAATTTTTATGTGACATTGTTATGCTGTAGAAATTGTATCGCAATTTTCCATTCCAAAACAATTGTGTAGTGAATACCATGCACATTTTCTATCATGGTAATTCACCTTTATACACATATAATTATTTTATTAGGGACTTTCATATATTTATTCCTCACTCCTTGATCGTGGAATAAATTATAATGATGAATGAATCCATGTTTATTGATCTTTGTAAAACACTTAAGCCTGAGAATGAAATGAATTCGATAGGTATGCCAAGAATTATATAGACGTTCAATGTAGTGGGTAATTTTTCTGTATCATGATACATCAAATTTGGATAGGGATTTTGCTGATTCCTTTATGGGACTTTATCTACTATCATGCCTTCACGGTTTTATCCTTGACCTATGTTTATGATGATTCATTTTACAGTGTTGCCACATTTATCATGTTATGATTAACATGTTGTCTCATTCCTTATTATTGATGTTTCATATATGATCCATTGAGATTTATATTGTCTACTGTGTATTATTTTCTTCATTTTATTCCTTTTTTATTTCTTATAGGGATTTATAGGTCACCCTATTCTTATATATCTCACCAAGTTATCATGTGTAGTTTAAAGTTCAAATGAGTGTTTTGAGCTTGTTAAAGAAGTTATCCAATGAAGATGTTGTATTCCTTATTTTTTTTATGTAATTTATCTAATTCACAAATACATAATACTTCTTGATCATTCGGTTTGTATTATGTATATTATTATGTAATAAATCATGTATTAATGTGTAACAAATATTAGGGTCATTATATTTGGTATCAATGGATAGGTCTATTTATTATTGGGATTTGGATTAGAGAACTCTAGAAAATGACTTAGGGATAATAATAAGGATAAGAAAATGTCTATAGATTTTTCAAGTATATAATAACTGGTTTATCGAAGAAAATATATCTTTGTCTGGATACTACACGTGAATGTGGTTATTCCACCGATGTACCTAGGAGTAACAACTCTGAAAATGTGTTATGGTCCTAAATATGGGTGACCTGGTACAAAACAACGAACCTTGCTATGCACCGAGATTGACACTCTCAGGATATTTTCATTGGTAAATTCATATGCTCACTACGATACATTGTTATGGGAATAAAAAAATTTCCATAAGAGTGTGTTATTAGAAATAGAACGTGAATAACATAGATAGAATTTTTAAAAATTCATCAGTTATGGAAATCAATGTAATTTTAAATCATTACATTAATTTCATTATATTCTCATTTATGCATTTTAAATTACTCACGCTTAATTTTTTTCCATTTATTCAATTCAATGATAAAATATATAAATAAACAAGTAAACAAGGAATATGGAGGACAATGTGATGTGTTCCTAAATGAGATGCCCAATTGGATGGGAGGTCCAGTAGGACATATTGTGATTATGCCTAACTAGCTATCAAAAATCACAATTTAAATTTGGTATGTTATCGAACACATTAATAATTCATGAAATATGAAGACAAAATCTCAAGTAATTTATTCTAATTATAATTATAACAGAAGGAAGACCCAATTTCCTTTATGAAATGGGCGTGGAATGAGGCACCAAGGGGAATTTATCAAAGGGATTGAGAGATATTTTAGGATTAGGAAGATAGGTCATAAGGTATCTAATTACCTTGGTAAAATTTATAATGATATGGTTGGAAATAAATTTCAATCTAAAGTGCCATATAATATTCTATGTCATAAATGTGGAAAAGCTGGGCATTATCCATGACAATGATCTATTTCATGGGCCGATAATCATAATGAGAAAAAACAATCTCTAAGAATAGGGGAACAAGGTGAATCCAATGCTGAGATGGATCATGATGATTTGTGTACATGTAACCTCTACTCAAGAGTAGATTATATCATTTTTTTTCAATTCATGCCCTATTATCATTCTTGTATGTTTTATAAAAAACATCGACTCATCACCCAAAATGATTTGAAATCATCAAAATAATCATCTATGACTATGTATAACAAGTTTTTGTATGCAGGAATGTTCTTCTCAAAAATATTATCATCCTTCCTTTATTGTATTTTTATGTTATCATAGTTATGGAATACCTTTCTCTTATTAATCCAATATAAATGGTTGGGGGAAGTAATAAACCATCTGTTTCAATACAAGTATAAGAAAGAGGATGAATATTTTTTAGGAATAGTATCTATCTCAAATGTTTGGGACAAAGGAATGGCATTTGATATGGAAATTATTAAAGTATAAATATTAAAATATTTATGTATTGTTATTTGAGAATTTAGTATGTCAATCACATTCTGGATATAGGAATCATGAAACCTCTAATAATTTTTTCATAATATTTTTTTAGGCACATGATATATATATAGAATTTTACCAATAACATATAAAAGTGACTTAGTGATAATGTCATAATGTATAGAACACATGAGTAAGGTATTGATAACCCTTAATAGGTGATTTATTTTGGAATAGACTTAAATATTCTTGGGATGATATGTCTATGTATAAGCTTATGTTTAAAATAATTGATACAAATTTTAAAGATTTATGTGATGGAAGTTTAGTATGATATTCCTGGAAATATATTATAGGGAAATATATTCTTATTTGTAGGTGATTAACCATATTTTGGAAAAAAATTTATTTGATTTGAGGTATATAAACCAATTAGGATTATGTTATATGATTCCTATTAAATATTTTTGAGGTGTAACATAAACCATATGAGACATCCTTTGAAGATCAAATGCAATTATATTTTCAGTTTATTAGTGTTATAAATGGGTATTTTTTTAAGGAATTATCTATGTTAAGCATTTGTTTCTTTTGTATAAATTTGTATATTAATGTGTTAAATTATTATCATACATTATGCTATTTATTTTTTATTTTTTAAAGACAAGAGGATAGCTTCTTACTCTATGGTGTATTATATGATTTGTTAGAAATTTATTCTAAACATTTATTGTAAATGGGTCTTTATTTAAGGAATGATCTATATTAAACATTTTTTAAGAATTTTGGACATTAATGTGTTAAGGTATTATATTACTATATGCAACCCATTTTTTTATTTTTCAAGGAGAAAAGGGAAAGCTTGTTACTCTTTGGTTTATTTTAGTGTTTGTTAAGAGATTATGCTAGTTATGCATGAATTACATAAAATAATATTTATTTCTCATAATTTGGTGAAAAAGTTGATATTTTAGTAGAAATTACTTATATTTGTTGAGAAATAAAATTCCATTTTTCTCCTCATAAAAATGAAAAAATAATTTTTCTATCTCTATATAAATAATCATAAATTAGTCATATTTTCTTTATTTTGATCATTTTTGGTTGAATTGGTAGTAATTATATATATTATAGATTTATGGTTTCATGGTCAATGACATTATTCTGAAAAAAATTTATATGAATCTCAATTCATTCATTCGTTTCAGATTTCTCTTCCATGTTTTCACTTCCCACTAATGTTCTCTTACTTAGAATCCTAGTTATGTGATTTCCATCACACTTCCATTTCAATATTTTTCAAGGGGATATTTTATTAACCCTTTTTATGAAGTGGGTTTTCAATAAATATATTTACAAGTTTTGATAAATTTCATATTAAGTTAATGTTTAAATTATGGGGAAGAAATTTACTAAAGGGAGAAGTAATTTAACACCCTATGTTTTCAAAAAGAGAAAACATTGTTCGATATCATATCTAATATGCAACACCGAACCCAAAAAATGGTGATTATTTAAATATTAGGGTTTTATCCATTCCATTAAATTTTCTTATATTAATAGGATTTTCTAATTCAATATATATATATATATATATTATATATATTAATAAATGATTAATAAAAAATCGATCAATTAATTTTTTCTTAAAAATTTGTTTTCTTATAAAATGAATTTTATTTATTTTTATAATAATTGTAGTTAGTTTTTAGATAACTTAAAAAATTTATTTGATATAAAAAAATAAATTTTTTATATCATTATTTAAAAACTAATTTCTAGTGGAAATTTGGGGTTTTCATAGAAAATACTTATTTTTTAGTGAATAGTAAAAAATACCATTTTATGTAAAATTTTCACTTATTTGGATAAATGAATTAATTTAAAAGGAAAATTATTAATTAGAATAAGTATAAATTATATATATTTAATTACATTTAAATCATATTTATATTTTATTTTAATATAGGTTCATTTATATGATTAATAATGCAATTTATGAAAACTGTTTTAAAATGCATAATGTTTCTACATTATAATGATTTAATATAAACCATACTGAGAAATTATTTAAATTATAAAATTATATTATATATCTATCATCATAAATTTAAATTCATATAATTATGATTACTAGCCATAGAGTTGAATGGAAGTCATCTTTTGCTAAAAAATGTATTTTTTCGAAAACCATTTTCCATAATGCTTGTGGGTTTTGTATTTAATTTAATTATTTCACCTCTATTATTTATTTTGGTCAAAATGTATTCCATAATTGTAGTTATCATAATTAATATTATGTAATAATTTCAAATTAAATTTGAACAATATGAAGAATAAATGTATTAAATATTAATTACCATGGTTAAAGTAATATAGGTTAATTGAAGGTTAAAATATGTAGACAAATAATAGAAATAATGTAACACTAATTTTTATCTTATAATTTTAATTAAAATTATTACTATATTCACTAATTGTTTTTTACTTTATATATTATTCAATAATTTTTTTGATATAAATTATATTTTTACATAATAAAACAAAAATTGTATTGGGTAATATTCAAATTCAAAGGAGAAATTTACATTGATGAATTAATTTATTTATAGAATAAATAAAATTTCATTGAAATATTATTATTAAAAAAAATTTATTAAATATCATAATCATAATATATTAATGAAGTCAAATGAAATGTTTATAAGGGTTCAAACAAATTTATTGTCAAAAAACCTATCATTTTTAATAAATTTCAGTTATTATTTTAAAAGATAAAATTCAAATATTTAGAAAATTATTTATATAAAATGAATATTATTTTGGAATTAGAATTTTGAAATTATCCTAAGGGGAATTTTTCCTAATATTTTGAGAGACAAATTTTGAGTTAAAAATTAAAAAACATATAAATATACTTTGTGTATTATGACATAATAATGACCCAAAATTGATGTAATAAATACCATATATAGTATTTAGGAAAAAATAATTTTTTTACCTATGATATAATGTGATTTTATGTTTATTTGATTTATTTTATAAAAACATTATGAATCCTCCAAAACATGTATTATATTTTAAGGTTTTAAAATCATTTCTTTAAAATTATTACTCACCTCCACATAATAAAGGTAATCATTTTATTAATTTTGGTTCTTTACCTTTAAATATAATTTAATCCAACCCCATTTTATAGAAACCACAATATGGATTTTGGTTTTGAATATTATATTATGTAAAGTCCAAAAGAAAAATAATAATGAAATCACCCTCTTTATTTATATAATCCCACCCAAGATCGCATTTATCTTTACTCCAAATCCTTGGATCATATCTATAATCCAAGTTATAATCCCTAGAGTCCCCCCTATGGTGCCTAAAATATCTAAAGAGGCCCCTCCTGTGACACCCCAGGTAAATAAAGAATATGACATTTCATATTTATCCATATTTGTGAATAAAATATTTAAATAACTTTAAAGGGGACGCTATGCTCGATGGCATACCCAACACGCCACAACGAGTTTCTTGGGAATCTTACGTTGCACTCTAATAATAAAATAATATTATTTTAAATGGTAGTTAACATGTAGTTGTTGTAATGGCGGGATTGGATAGAAATAACTAAAATATGATTATATATGTTTTTAAATGTTTTTACATTTATCCAATAAAAGATAATGGCTTAAAATACGGAAAGAATTCAATTTTAGGCGTATATGCCCTAGTTTTCACTAAAGGTTCACTTATCACCTTTTGATGGCGAACCATCATTAAATATAGTTTTGATCACTATTATACATTCTTTTGGACCAAATAAAACTCTTATTAAGAATCGGGACATCAAAATTTACTTTGTGTAAATTTTTGGTATCTTTCCGATAAAGTTCATTTTTTAATGAATAGTGTAAAATGTTGTATTTTAATTCAAAACCACTTTTTAATCTAATTTATTTATATGATTAGATTATATTTTCAATTGGTTTTAAAGTGAAATTAGAAAATATTTTTACCATTAAATCCAATAGTGTCCTTTGTAATCAATTTCACTTTGAAATCAGACTTAAACTAGTGTCAATCTTTTGATACTTATTGTTTCATAAAACACGCTATTTGACATGACAGCGGGAATTAACTATTAAATTAATTAATGTGACTTATATGTTTTGAATTTTGTAAAATTGACTTCATTTTTGAATTCAGAATATCAAATATATCTTAGGGTGAATTTTTGGGATTTTTCTTAAAAACATCAATTTTTGATGAATAGTGAAACCACTAAGTGGTACTTATAAAAACTGATTTTCCGTTTAAATGAAATTTTTCCATCATTGTGTTTTGATTTTCAAAAATCCGACATACATGGTTGTCATTAAGAAGTAAAATGTGGTTCAATGGGATTAAAATAATTTTTTGGTGAATAGTAACTTATTAAGTTTTTAATCGTGATTAGTGGTAATTAGTGTAGTTTAAGGTAAAAATAATGCTTTAATAAAATGAGATGAGCTTGACACATGTCTTATCCTCATTGGTTGTATCATGGAAGACCAAGACAAGCCATGGGTAAACTTGGGGACCCCATGGATCCACTTTGGTTTGGAAATGACATAAATAACATTTTATTTAATGTAAAAGTAAAATTGACTCAAACATGATATGTTTTACTAAAACAATTTTTAAGTGGGGTTATACAAGCCATCTTTTTTATTATAAATATTCATTGGAAAGATAAAAAGATTTACTACATCATAGTATTTTTTTATAATTTTTAGACATTAAATAAATTAAATTATTTATGACATAATAATGATGCAGCGATGACATCATTATTTGACGATTTAAATAAAATGGAAAGATAATGTAAAATATATGAACTACACATGTCCAAAACATATTGGATGAGTGGATTTCGAAGCCTTATCACCTTATCCACGAATTATATCAATGTGGGACCTTTTTAAACCGAAACACATTTTCAAATAAAGTAATATTTCTTTACTTTCCAAAAGTGCCCCTCCTCTCCTCTTATAAAAGGCCCCCACCTCTACCTCATTTAACACACTCCTCAAGCCTTTTGCTCGGCCAACCCCTACCCATTTACTCTCTCCACATCCCTCTCCTCATCCTAGAGGATTCCCTTTGGGCAGAATCCTTTCAGAGGAAGCCTTTAGGCTCAAATCAAAAGGAGTTACACTTTTAAAGGTAATTCATTCTCTCATGTTCATTTGTTTTATTTTGCTTCTCCAACCCCCTAAACTCTTTTTATTTACTTCTTTTGTAACAAAACCAGTATCATAAATATACTAGTATGATGTTATAAGATTTATTCGAGCTACACTCTCACACAACTACATCAAATGGTTAAAGAACATACGGTTTCCGTGGATGGTGAAATTCTGCCTCCCGAAACGATGATTATTCAATACTCATTTAACACCTTCAACGGTGGCCATTATGATGTCACTATTTTTATATATGATATATAATATGTTTATGTTTTATTTATGCTTCTGTATTTTTCATTTTTGTCTTATCTTTATGGCTTCCATTATGGGTATACGCGATATCTTCATTTAAGGAAGTGCGGACTACCGCCCCCTCAAAGTGATTTGATTCGTTAAATACCATATGTGGGATGTATAAAGGATGGAAATATGATATTATATATGATATTATAATGGAATTATAATATACCTTTATATCATTCTTATTACATTCTATAAAATACGAAATAGAAATGAAAGTAGCGTTCATGCGTACGTACGGCTTACCGTCTCCATGAACGGTGAATTTCATTTCTTACCTCTAAATGATTATGTAATGTTATAAATGCTTGCATGTACTGTATATATATTACATATATGATATCTACATAATGAATACAATTCTGGATATAATAAACATTTGGCCACACGAACAACATGTAATTGTAAGAAGTCCACTTTCGACTTAAGAACCAAATATCGGCAAAACAAATATTATTAACTTAAATGATTACATAATGTTTATGACATGGTAATAAGTGGTATAAAAGTAATAATGAACTTGAAAAAGGTTCTTAAGGAATTAGAAATTAACTCAAGTTTATTATTCAGGAGATTAAAGAACGATCGAGTCAAGTCAGACCCGAGGTAAGGGATCCTACTCCTCTCTTTCTTTTTAAGTACACACTTTTATGTCATTCCTTTTAAAGCTCATCTTTCTTGTGATTGGGATGATAATTTATATTACACTTACTTTAATTTTTATTTTCATGTGATTAGAGACCCTATTCTCTCTGATCAATCCATTTTGGAAGTTTTGAGTGGCGCCGTTAGGCTGCCAAACTTTCGTAAGAGATCTAACCCCTCTCTTCTTTTTAAGTACTCTCCTTTATGTCACTTCTTTTAAGCTCCTCTTTGTAATGTTGGGGGATGTTATTTTATATTCCTCTTGCTGTACATTTTATTTTAATGTGATTAGATACCCTATTTGATCTCATCAATCCATATTCGGAAGTTTTATGTGGCGCCGTTAGGCTGCCGAGTTTTCGTAAGGGATTTTTCATCTCACTTTTATTCCCGTGAGATTTATGCTACATTTTCCACAAATTCCCTTGAGTGTTGTATGTACTGCCCATTATTCTACTCTTTGTGTTATATACTTTCGTTTATGAGTATTTACATCAATTATCTTTTGTCCTTCTTTCATGGGGTCTATGTTTTGAAAGATACCCAAGTCGGTAAGGGAACCTTTCACCCTCCTCTTTTTTAAAAGACTTCTTTTGTTGGGTCTTTTAATTTACATATCGTTATGTTGGGATATGTTCTCATATATCCTTATTGATGTAAATTTTATGTCCAAGTTATGAGATACTCTTTTTATCTCTCATCAACTGTTTTTGATGTGATGCCGTTAGGCTGTCAAAGGGAACTTTTTAACCCAATTTCGATTTCTTTGGGTTCAACATGTAGTCATTGAATATGTCTTCCATTGAATATGTGTGAATGACCTTTTTACACTTAATATCCACTTATATTGGGTGTATTTATATTTTTCACACATATTTTTGAGATTGATTTGTCCTTAATTTAAGGATACCTTCTTTATAAGGGATTTCATCACATTTGACATTTCTATTGAGGGTTCATTGTTGTTATGCACCAATTCACTCTTATATGGTGTATATACTGTCCTTTGGAGTATTATATCATGAATCCATTTATTCTCATGATATTATAAAGTTTTGACTAAATGTTATTCCTCGGTTATTGTATTCAAGTGTCTCTAATTTTGGTAAAACCCCTTTAACCAAAATATCGTTTTAAATGTTTTAATTATTTGTTCTTATTAATATCCATGTTTTCAAAATGGTTTTAAGGATTTATTTATATGGATATTAATGGTTTAAAATGTTAAAAGCTTCAAGGTGGTATGGGACACTTTGATTCAAAAATCTCTTTATTAAATGTTTTAAATGGTTTTGGAAATGGTTTCTTTTTGAATGGATTCATTATTTCAATATCCTAAAATTTTATATTGTGATTGAAATGTGGAAATGTTATGTTTCCTTTATTCTTGTTTATGTGATACGATTATGTTATGGTTCTTGGGCATTGTTATGAAGAACGGGTGGTTCCGTGATAAACTAAGGGCGGGTGAGCCCGATATAGCTCTCCAATGAATTGGGTAACGCGAAGGAGTGAAACGTTAAGGTTTCTCCGAAGAGATTTAGGGAATATACTGTGATGGGTATTCCAAACGTAACCAAGAGGGTTACTCCCTACGTAATAATGTTATGAATGCCTCAAGTTACCTTTATGTCTTATGTTTTCTATGATTTATTCATGGTTTGATGAGGTATGTTAAAGTGCCTATGTTTTATGGGTAAAGTATGATTTCATTCTTATGTATATATGAACTCATGTTTCCTTTCCATATTTTTATAACCCTTACTGAGCTTTTTATGCTCATCCCAAGTTTTTGAAATGTTTTTCACGGGTCAAGGGAAAGGTACATGATGTGATGATAGTGTCAAGGATGTTTCAATAAAGAATCCTTGTTATATTTTAAATATGTTTCCGTTGATGGGAAGAATGAATAATGTCTTTTATGTATCCACTTTGTTTAAATGTGGAATGTAATGCAAGTTTCATGATCTAATTCTCTAAAACTCTAAACCTGAAAAGATCCTCAATGTGTAATCTTGTAATAACTCAAGATTAAGTAAGGTTTAAGGCTGGGGCCTTATAGTTGGTATCAAAGGCCGGTTTAGATAACTTTAGAGGTTAGGGTATTCTTTAATCATAAGTGACATTACCATAATGGTTAGGATTTCAGAAAGAGTCCTAGTTTTAGATAAAGTGAATGAGTAAGTATATCTTAGTGTTTACCTTCCTCGTTAGTACATGATGGTTTTGTTGATATACTCACACTGACCTTTTTGGTTTTAGTAAATGGCTGGATCTAGCAGGCACCAAAGTGACAATGGGTTTGAAGTAAACTGTGGTGGTTCTCTGATTATGATACTCGATGAGATGGGGGATTCAATGAGGAATCTCATGGTTTTTCTAAACCAACTATCAAGGATTCATGATCAACCACTTGAACCTTGGTGAGTTCTCTAATGCATCATGTACGAGATGGCCAACTCGATGTGGAAATTTAGGTAATAATTATTAAGGTAACCATTAGGGTTTATATGATCCTTACTTTTGAGGTAATTATGGGTTATTATATGATATGATGGAAAATGAAGGGCATGAGATAAAATTGAGGTTAAAATATGTTATGATTATTCTTGAAGATTTTATCTCATTTTGGGGAATGTTTGAAGAATTATATAGTTTTGGAAAAAGGACAACACGCAGACCGTGTGACATCCCGTCGCGTCGGACAAAGCTGCGGGAATCGAACCCACAACCAAAGTGCGACTGGTATTTATCGCCTACCACTGGACTACGTGAAGTCCCTGGTTAGTTTGACCGATTCTTTTTAGTTATATGATTTTATGAATTAAGAGTAAGTTGATTTTGGAGGATATGTGATTAGGATAATTACTTTTCAATGTGAGACTTTAGGAGCAACTGATGTTGTTTGGAGATAAATGTTACGATTTAACTTGGTAGACTATGTGACTAAATCCTTCAAATATTTGGGTTTCAATCTTAGTTTGGTTTACTTTGAATAATTTTATGGAAAAATGGTCCTCGTTGAACTTTGGGTTTTGTTGGAAAAATTTTGGAGATTAAGAATAGATTTTCTTTTTATAAAGGGTTATCCTTTTCTGGATTATCTGATCTTGTACTAGCCTTTTTGGTTTTGGTTTTGGTTAAAGACATGGGAAGTATATAGTTCTATTTAGTGGATTAGGTGATTCTCTAGAAGTTGATTATAGTACTCTTAATGTGAACAAGTCTTCCTAAATACTCGTCTTTTGGAGAAAATATGAGTTTGTGTAAGGAATCTAATAAAAGTTGAAAGTCAATATGATAAGTGATTATGTTTCCTTATGAATAAATTCCTCAATAAAAAGTAACTTAAAACAAAACTGTTGTCTATTAACTTTTCCTACTGGGGAATCGAATACTGTTTAACCCATCCCAAGTTTGTGATTTTCTCGTGGTTAACTTTCTCCTAAACATGTTTTCTATCACTCTCCATCAGAACATGACCCTTTTTTTCCTCCATGTCCATATTTTCATACTTGGAATCCTAGTATGGGTTAACTCGGGTGACCTTTGTACTTATCTCTCTTTATTTTAAAGGGTTTGTTTTACCGACTTTTGTTCCGATGTGGGACTTTCAAGGATGTTTCCAAGCGCAATTTTAAAATTGCGAGGACGCAATTCCCAAAAGGGGGGAAGGATGTAACACCCCAGGTAAATAAAGAATATGTCATTTCATATTTATCCATATTTGTGAATAAAATATTTAAATAACTTTAAAGGGGACGCTATGCTCGATGGCGTACCCAACACGCAACAACGAGTTTCTTGGGAATCTTATGTTGCACTCTAAGAATAAAATAATATTATTTTCAATGGTAGTTAACATGTAGCCGTTGTATTGGCGGGAATGGATAGAAATAACTAAAATATGATTACATATGTTTTTAAATGTTTTTACATTTTTCCAATAAAAGATAATGGCTTAAAATACGGAAAGAATTCAATTTTAGGCGTATATGCCCTAGTTTTCACTAAAGGTTCACTTATCACCTTTTGATGGAAAACCGTCATTAAATATAGTTTTGATCACTCTTATACATTCTTTTGGACAAAATAAAACTCTTATTAAGAATCGGGACATCAAAATTTACTTTGTGTAAATTTTTGGTCTCTTTCCGACAAAGTTCATTTTTTTAATGAATAGTGTAAAATGTTGTATTTTAATTCAAAACCACTTTTTAATCTAATTTATTTATATTATTAGATTATATTTTGAATTGGTTTTAATGTGAAATTAGAAAATATTTTTACCATTAAATCCAATTGTGTTCGTTGGAATCAATTTCACTTTGAAATCAGACTTAAACTAGTGTCAATATTTTGATACTTATTGTTTCATAAAACACGCTATTTGACATGACAGCGGGAATTAATTATTAAATTAATTAATGTGACTTATATGTTTTGAATTTTGTAAAATGGACTTCATTTTTTAATTCAGAATATCAAATATAGATTAGGGTGAATTTTTGGGATTTTTCTGAAAAACTTCAATTTTTGATGAATAGTGAAACCACTAAGTGGTACTTATAAAAACTGATTTTCCGTTTAAATGAAATTTTGCCATCATTGTGTTTTGATTTTCAAAAATCCGACATACAGGGTTGTCATTAAGAATTAAAATGTGGTTCAATGAGATTAAAATAATTTTTTGGTGAATAGTAACTTATTAAGTTTTTAATAGCGATTAGTGGTAATTAGTGTAGTTTAAGGTAAAAATAATGCTTTAATAAAATGAGATGAGCTTGAAACATGTATTACCCTCATTGGTTGTATCATGGCCGACCAAGAAAAGCCATGGGTCAACTTGGGGACCCCATGGATCCACTTTGGTTGGGAAATGACATAAATAACATTTTATTTAATGTAAAAGTAAAATTGACACAAACATGATATGTTTTACTAAAACAATTTTTAAGTGGGGTTATACAAGTCATATTTTTGATTATAAAAATTCATTGGAAAGATAAAAAGATTTCCTACATCATAGTATTTTTTTATAATTTTTAGACATTAAATAAATTAAATTATTTATGACATAATAATGATGCAGCGATGACATCATTATTTGACGATTTAAATAAAATGGAAAGATAATGTAAAATCTATGAACTACACATGTCCAAAACTTATTGGATGAGTGGATTTAGAAGCCTTATAACCTTATCCACGAATTATATCAATGTGGGACCTTTTGAAACCGAAACACATTTTCAAATAAAGTAATATTTCTTTACTTTCCAAAAGTGCCCCTCCTCTCCTCTTATAAAAGGCCCCCACCTCTAACTCATTTAACACACTCCTCAAGCCTTTGGCTCGGCCAACCCCTACCCATTTACTCTCTCCACATCCCTCTCCTCATCCTAGAGGATTCCCTTTGGGCAGAATCCTTTCAAAGAAAGCCTTTAGGCTCAAATCAAAAGGAGTTACACTTTTAAAGGTAATTCATTCTCTCATGTTCATTTGTTTTATTTTGCTTCTCCAACCCCCTAAACTCTTTTTATTTACTTCTTTCGTAACAACACCAGTATCTTAAATATACTAGTATGTTGTTATAAGATTTATTCGAGCTACACTCTCACACAACTACATCAAATGGTTAAAGAACATACGGTTTCCGTGGATGGTGAAATTCTGCCTCCCGAAACGATGATTGTTCAATACTCATTTAACACCTTCAACGGTGGCCATTATGATGTCACTATTTTTATATATGATATATAATATGTTTATGTTTTATTTATGCTTCTGTATTTTTCATTTTTTTCTTACCTTTATGGCTTCCATTATGGGTATACGCGATATCTTCATTTAAGGAAGTGCGGACTACCGCCCCCTCAAAGTGATTTGATTCATTAAATACCATATGTGGGATGTATAAAGGATGGAAATATGATATTATATATGATATTATACTGGAATTATAATATACCTTTATATCATTATTATTCCATTCTATAAAATATGAAATAGAAATGAAAGTAGCGTTCATGCGTACGTACGGCTTACCGTCTCCATGAACGGTGAATTTCATTTCTTACCTCTAAATGATTATGTAATGTTATAAATGGGTGAATGTACTGGATATATATGACATATATGATATCTACATAATGAATACAATTCTGGATATAATAAACATTTGGCCACACGAACAACATGTAATTGTAAGAAGTCCACTTTCGACTTAAGAACCAAATATCGGCAAAACAAATATTATTAGCTTAAATGATTACATAATGTTTATGACATGGTAATAAGTGGTATAAAAGTAATAATGAACTTGAAAAAGGTTCTTAAGGAATTAGAAATTAACTCAAGTTTATTATTCAGGAGATTAAAGAACGATCGAGTCAAGTCGGACCCGAGGTAAGGGATCCTACTCCTCTCTTTCTTTTTAAGTACACACTTTTATGTCATTCCTTTTAAAGCTCATCTTTCTTGTTATTGGGATGATCATTTATATTACACTTACTGTAATTTTTATTTTCATGTGATGAGAGACCCTATTCTCTCTCATCAATCCATTTTGGAAGTTTTGAGTGGCGTCGTTAGGCTGCCAAACTTTCGTAAGAGATCTAACCTCTCTCTTCTTTTTAAGTACTCTCCTTTATGTCACTTCTTTTAAGATCCTCTTTGTAATGTTGGGGGATGTTATTTTATATTCCTCTTGCTGTAAATTTTATTTTAATGTGATGAGATACCCTATTTGATCTCATCAATCCATATTCAGAAGTTTTATGTGGCGTCGTTAGGCTGCCGAGTTTTCGTAAATGATTTTTCATCTCACTTTTATTCCCGTGAGATTTATGCTACATTTGCCACAAATTCCCTTGAGTGGTGTATGTACTGACCATTATTCTACTCTTTGTGTAATATACTTTCGTTTATGAGTATTTACATCAATTATCTTTTGTCCTTCTTTCATGGGGTGTATGTTTTGAAAGATGCCCAAGTCGGTAAGGGAACCTTTCACCCTCCTCTTTTTTAAAAGACTTATTTTGTTGGGTCTTTTAATTTACATGTCGTTATGTTGGGATATGTTCTCATATATCCTTATTGATGTAAATTTTATGTCCAAGTGATGAGATACTCTTTTTATCTCTCATCAACTCTTTTTGATGTGATGTTGTTAGGCTGTCAAGGGAACTTTTTAACCCAATTTCGATTTCTTTGGGTTCAACATGTAGTCATTGAATATGTCGTCCATTGAATATGTGTGAATGACCTTTTTACACTTAATATCCACTTATATTGGGTGTATTTATATTTGTCACACATATTTTTGAGATTGATTTGTCCTTAATTTAAGGATACCTTCTTTATAAGGGATTTCATCACATTTGACATTTCTATTGAGGTTTCATTGTTGTTATGCACCAATTCACTCTTATATGGTGTATATACTGTCCATTGGAGTATTATATCATGAATCCATTTATTCTCATGATATTATAAAGTTTTGACTAAATTTTATTCCTCGATTATTGTATTCAAGTGTCTCTAATTTTGGTAAAACCCCTTTAACCAAAATATCGTTTTAAATGTTTTAATTATTTGTTCTTATTAATATCCATGTTTTCAAAATGGTTTTAAGGATTTATTTATATGTATATTAGTGGTTTAAAATGTTAAAAGCTTCAAGGTGGTATGGGACACTTTGATTCAATAATCTCTTTATTAAATGTTTTAAATGGTTTTGGAAATGGTTTCTTTTTGAATGGATTCATTATTTCAATATCCTAAAATGTTATATTGTGATTGAAATGTGGAAATGTTATGTTTCCTTCATTCATGTTTATGTGATACGATTATGTTATGGTTCTTGGGCATTGTTATAAAGAACGGGTGGTTCCGTGATAAACTAAGGGCGGGTGAGCCCGATATAGCTCTCCAATGCATTGGGTAACGCGAAGGAGTGAAACGTTAAGGTTTCTCCGAAGAGATTTAGGGAATATACTGTGATGGGTATTCCAAACGAAACCAAGAGGGTTACTCCCTACGTAAGAATGTTATGAATTCCTCAAGTTACCTTTATGTCTTATGTTTTCTATGATTTATTCATGGTTTGATGAGGTATGTTAAATTGCCTATGTTTTATGGGTAAAGTATGATTTCATTCTTATGTATATATGAACTCATGTTTCCTTTCCATATTTTTATAACCCTTACTGAGATTTTTATGCTCATCCCAAGTTTTTGAAATGTTTTTCACAGGTCAAGGGAAAGGTACATGATGTGATGATAGTGTCAAGGATGTTTCAAGAAAGAATCCGTGTTATATTTTAAATATGTTTCCGTTGATGGGAAGAATGAATAATGTCTTTTATGTAACCACTTTGTTTAAATGTGGAATGTAATGCAAGTTTCATGATCTAATTCTCTAAAACTCTAAACCTGAAAAGATCCTCAATGTGTAATCTTGTAATAACTTAAGATTAAGTAAGGTTTAAGGTTGGGGCCTTATACCTCCCAATCCTTTGGAGTCACACATTCAATTAAGAGATCCTCACCTTCCTCTCCTTTCAATTCAATAATCTTCCTGGAAATTATCCTTTATAATTTCAATTGGTTATATTTTAATTCATTTAATATGATTCCATTACACTAAAATGTATTTAATTTTATTGAGATATTATTTATCCTCACTCATGTTTACCATTATCTATGTTTTTATTATGCAAAAATTCCATACAGGTTCTTCCACTTGGATCTTTTATCAAACACTCTATTTAATGTTATATATTTTAATTTCCATATAATTATTTTAGTATATGATATTTCATATCCTACATACCTTACAATTAATTTAGAAATGATTATATACCCTTTTAATCTCATTAATCCCTCTGATGAACCTTTATACTCACCAGATACCATAACGAAATTTCATAAGGGTTCCTTCCTTATCCTATTTCATCAAGTTTATTTTTTTATGTTACACATTATATTTTTAATTACATATTTTGGGAAACGTATTTCCATTTCCCCCATAATGTACATTTATTTTTTGAATTTTTAGATACGCATTTATCTCTCATAAACTCATTTTATAAATTTTTATATGACGATGTTATACTACCAAAATTTCACCGTCATTTTCCATTCAAAAATAGTTGTGTAGTGAATACCATGCCCATTTTATATCTTAGTTATTCACCTTTAAACTCATATAATTATTTTATTTAGTACTTTCATGTATCTATTTTACACTCCTTGATCATTGGAAAAATTATAATGATGAATGAATCCATTTTGATTGATATATGTGGCACACTTAAGCATGAGAATGAAATCAATGTGACAGGTGCCGCAGAAATTATATAGCACTCCAATGCATTGGGTAATGTTTAGTTTCCGGATAAATCATGTTGGGAAAGAGTGTTTAACTAAATCCTTTATGGTACTTTTTCTACCATTATGTATTCGCCGTTTCAGCATTGATCTATGTTTATAATGTAGTGTTTTATGTCGTTTCCACATTTCCCATGTTATGATTATCATGTTATATAATGCCTTAATATTTATGTTCTTTCATGGAAAAATGAGATTAGTATTGTGTAACATATATTATATTATTAATTTTATGACATTTATATTCCCTTACAGGGCATTATATCTAACCCCTTTCTTATGTGTGCCCCCAGGTTAGCCCATGCAGTTTTAAGTTCGAAGGGGTATTTTGAGATTGTTAAAGATGTTTTTTAATAAAGATGTTGCATTCCATATTTTATGTTGTTATGTAATGTATCTATTTCCAAAATAATCTATAATTATTGATCATATATGTTTTATTAAGTTTAGTATTATGTAATAAATCATGATTCAAGGTTCAATAAAGTGCAGGGCCAACATATTATGAAGTAAACCCTTGAGAAGACCATAATGTTAAAGTGATACTAAATCAATTAATTGTTTAAGTGTATAAACTGTAATTCAACATAATAGAATTATTAAAACATAAATATATGGTAAAAATTATTATACAAAATATTCATATAATATTAATAATAATGAAGAAGTATTACAACCCAATGAAATGGAATTGGGTAATGAAAATTCTATTCAACATGGTAACACTTAATTCAGACCCCCTTAGATGAAATAATTAAAATTAAGACTCAGAGTACCATGAATCATGAACTAATAATGATATTAATTTTAATTTCATAGTTCATGCACCAGATATAATAAAATAGGTGCACAAAAATTACGTATGTCTCAAAGAATGCAAATTGAGACAAAGCCCCTTACAACCTTGTAACATCTGAATTATCATCCAGAAAAAATATATAATTACAAATAAATATATCAAAAAAATATTATAAAATTAATCATGATATATAATATAATAGTTTAATTATACACATTCCAAAAAGGATAAGTGGTGAAAATGTTGTATGCCTCAGAGAATAAAAAGTGAGATATAAATCTCATACCTTGTGTTTCCTTTTGGGTATAAATCCTTTAACCTATTTTATAATGGTTTTAATAATGTTATAAACTTATAATATAACCATAATAATTTTCATTAAATAATATATTAACTTTTTAAAATATAAAATTAACTATTTTTTGACAATCTTTAATTGTTTTCACTATTTCGGGTGTTAATTTCCATGTTTTATGAGTAACTATTGTCTTGTTAGATGTTGTTCGTATTAATTATATTTTGTTATAATCTTCTAAAGAATGTAATATCTGATGAAATATCATATATATTTCTTATATATTTATTTATAATAATCCATGAAATTTAGAGATACGAAATGAAATGCATCATTCATATAGCTAGTGGGTCATAAGTACACACGAATGCAACTTTCATTTCATTATCAAATTCAATGAATGAAAGGAAAATTATATATATATTTATAATATAAAATTTAGTTCATATATCTAAAATATTTTTATTAAATTCATCTTTAATACATTCCATGTATAATTCGAACAAATTACATCACTTTGAGGAAAGGTACTCCACACATCTACAAACAAAGTTATCGTCTTTAGTCCAAATGGAACGCCTAATGTAATTGCTTATATAAAAATTATATACGAATAAAAACCTAATAAATATCATATTTTAAATATATTAACAATTTTTCCATCATAATTATGAACCATGAAATTTGTTATTTTAAAAAAAAATTGACATCCTTTCACGAGGTAGTAGTTTTCCATAAATGATTGGTAAGTTCGGTACTCATTTAATTGAAGTTTGTGTAGGTGTAGTTAAAACCCTTAAGATTTAATAATTTAAGTATATCTAATTTAATAATGTTATTTTATAATAATTTAACAATAATTAATCAAGTGGTTTTCAAACAAATAAATCATAAATGCACATCGATGAATATTACCTCATTTTTGGGTAACTTCTTTTGATTTATACTAAAAGTCCTATGTAGTTTCATTTCAGACCAATGTGATTCCCCTAGGATTATGGGAGATATTTTGGTATCTAATTTTATAATATTATTTGTGGTACTATGGGATGTATATGTGTCAATAATTGGTAGGGTTGTGTTATTTTTTATAGTGGAGGATAAGAGGCATTCTTGTAAATATAAAAAGATAAACACTATTATGAAGTCGCCCTTAAATATTTATCCCAAAAAAATGGACACTTTTCCACCCAAGGGAGTAAATGGTCTAAATATGTCTATAAAATATCTTTTTTACATGTGTTCTAGTCATTTTGGACCTTATGATTTATCTTTAGTCCCTTATTAAGATAACTTTTATCTTCATTACTGTAAATAATTTTCCTTAATTTCAATAATATTTTTTATAAAAAAATATATTGAGATTATTAAAAATTATAAAATATTATGATTTCTAGTATGGAATATATTTTAATAAATTATAAATAAATATGTTTTATAAATTAATTTAAATTTAATCATGCATGTGGGACAAAAAATTAGTGTTTTAAAGTGAAAATTTACATATGTTGGCTATGGTTTTATATTAATTATAAATGTGAAGTTGATTCAAATGAACTAA
This sequence comes from Viscum album, assembly GCA_963277665.1. Lineage (NCBI taxonomy): Eukaryota > Viridiplantae > Streptophyta > Magnoliopsida > Santalales > Viscaceae > Viscum > Viscum album. The sequence continues at coordinate 1,871,296,405 of OY728120.1, read as the reverse complement.
ATTTGACTAATATATTTATAATATAACTAATGTGACCTTGAAAAAAATTTAATTTATAATCAAACTATATAAATAAATTATACAAAAAAATTCAATTAAAATTTTGTATTTCTCATTATTCATTTAAAATGAAATATTTCAAATAAATTACAAAGAATTAACACTGATAAAGTTTTTATACTCGAATTTAAAAAATATATTATATTTTTATTTATAAAATTTATAATTTTTCAAATGTTAAAATTTAAAATAGGTTCACCTTTAATCAGAGAAAAAGGTTCTTTTGTAGAAAAATAAAATTTTTAACCATAAAACTAGACTAACTCGTATATTATGCATGTCAAAAATATTGTGTGAAACTCAAAAATATTTTTAATTAATATATAATATTAAAAAATTATTAATATCATTAACTAATAGTATCTTATTTAATTTCTTAGGATAAAAACCTTTGTGAGCATACAAACATTACCTTTATATTCGTTTTTAAATTCGTTTCAAATTAATTGGTAAATTATTTATTCATTTTATATTTTTATAAATAATATATTTCCATAAGTTAGTTAATAATATTAATAATTGATAATTTAATGACTAGGCAACATCAAATTATAATAATATTTTGATAATATATTGTTGTTCTGTAAAACTCAGTCTTACGTGTGACACAAGCAAGTTAAAATACTCATTATTGCGTGTAATGCGCACTAACTCATTATCATATGCAGTGAATGATATATCATAGATTTATTTATTTTTTTAAATATTAAATATATTATAATGTATTGGGATATTATTTTCCCTTACATTCTTGGTTTTTCTTTTCACACACATAATTGAATACAATATTATTACTTTAAAATTTAAGGGTGTTATATCCATTATAAATCACCTATAGAAACACATAAAAATAATATATAATCAAGATGATATTAATTATTAACATCCCAATAGTATCTATAGGGTCTACGACTATATGAGATCACAATAATAATAGGTAATCACCTAAATATTATGTCAGAAAAAAATCTAACACAATGTGTGGTGCCCACATATCCTTATATAAATTCACATCATTGGAGTACATAGACTGTTTGAAATTTTGAAATTAATGAAAAAATAAATAAAATATTGCATTTAATTATTATTTTTTCTGAAATTTTAGTTACCATTGAAAATTTCCCCTTTAGGGATCGAGTAATTTGATGGTATATGATATCATTCATAAATTTGCAAACATATAATCCACAAATTATCTCATTGAATTTCTTCAAAAACTATATAACAATTTCCCAAAATAAGTACATTGTATTGAAATATGATTTGATTTTTAAATTTTTCTATTTATACCATAATCAATTTCCATTTGATAATCTTTTTAGGCTTATTATGATTAAAAACTGACATCATACTGTGACAGGTCATATATTTTTAGATCACCCTATCATAATAAGTTCTAGTTAAAACAAAATGTGAAATATATTATTCAAAAATAATTTATAAAATATTGACTAGAGTGAATTATAAATTCACATTACCCATCATTTGTTTTCTGTTTGATGTATATTTGTGCATTGAATCAAAAAAATAAATTTTTTTGGTATCAAAATTTATTGTGATCTACATAAAGTGCATTATAAAAAATCATATAAGTTATTATAATATTAAAAACATATTTTATATGATTAGATTTTATAGTTTTACTATTGTAATATAGGATTCAATATGGGTCTATCTTCTATTGTTTTTTATCAAATTCCTACAATAGTTTAACTTTTATCTAATCAATTTCATTCACTTATAAACAGATTGCTTGCACAAAATCGGTACTCGTATTTATGAATCCAAATCCTGAATCTCAATGGTTTCAATTTATATAGTCATAATATAAAATCCCCTAGAAAATATGAAGAGTTATTAACTTCAATGAACATATTAGATTATTTTTTGGAGAGACAGATTATGAAAATATACCACAAGAATGTATTCAAAATTATGATTCCTAGCCACTAAATAGTGATAATATCGCTTATACTATCAAGGGAAAATTCCTTTTTAATTACATTTCAAGATATTTTATCTTAATAATTATTTCATGAAATATATCTATATTTTAATGTGGTGTATGTATGATGTTGTAATGTTAATATATGCTGCAGGGGAACTAGAGAGGAGAATTTACTCTTAAAGGTCATTTTTTCTTGGTCGATTCACTTGATTATATTGATCCGGCCTTCAGTTTCCCTATCATTATCACCATCAGCAATACCATACCACACATCATTTTTTTTGATCAATTATTATATATTTTTGATTTGAAAAAAATGGTTAGGGAATACCAAATGTTTCTTTATGACATCATACATCCATTATATAAAACATCCAATAGAATCAATGACAAATATAATATTTGGATCATAATGTGAAAAAGGAAATTTCATGATTGGATCTGGAACTACATTAGTCCCCACACTCATGTGATATTTTTTGTGTTTGTTTTTATATATCTTGCTTCGTAATATATTATATACATTTTCCTACACCATAAGGTTGTGATTTGGTGTTGATTGATAGATACCACATACAAGTTTTCCCAGTAGAATTTTCATAATATAATGTTATCAAAATATTTGTTTTGAGATTTTGGAGAATTATTAATGAAAATATATATTACCTTAGGTAGGGTATGTGGTTAAGGGGAATGACTAGCCACAAATGCAGTGTACTCATTTTCGTCTTCATGTGTTGATCATTGTTCAATTATAGGTTCGCTTTAATATTTACTCATATATTGTTCTTATAAAGAAAAATAGAAAAAAAAATATATAAAATCTCTTATTTTCACTGAAAATCCCTTCATTGTCTAATATTTATCTTCTTCTGGTTATTTAATATTGAAATTTATTCGAGGTATCACTCCAAAACCAATAGATCCAACAAGTCCATGTTGTTATTAACCATTAAAAGATATAGATTTTGGTTTATCTTCAGTTATAGTAACTAATGATTCTTAGGTATAAATCATATAAAAATGATATTAAACCAAGTAGATAGTTACATGAAATGCTATTATAAAGAATAATAAATTACAATTATGATGTAATTACACAAGTTTCTCATATTTCTTTTTGGGGTTTAATTAACTAGTTTACCCTGTTTATTTATGCAGGACTCCCACAATAAAACTTTATGTGGGACAGATGTGGATTTGGATTTTGATTCATAAATATATATATATATATATAAACAGGAATATATGTTTATTAATATGACATAGAAATATTAATTTATATTTAAAATACATTCCACTTTCTTCTCCAGTGAAGCTTGCAATACCCTTACTTTGTGATAGGGGTATATGTTTTGGTGCATTTTTTTTATTTTCCAAACACCTTTTATATTTCATAAATAAGTGATTTTTAATCAAATTTGATAACGTAAATAATGTAAAATAATATATTATTAACTAAAATGAAACTAAAATGATTAATCATCATGATAGATACTAAAATAATTCTTTTTCCCCTCTTAATAATGTTTTTTATAAGTAACGGGTGGGTGGGTATATACTTTACCCAAATTATCCATGAGATGGAGCATGGTAAGAAGTGTTTGAAATCCTCTATAGGCTTTTATAGAGGCCATTATTTCATATTTCATGTTGATGTACTGTAAAATAAATACTATTTTTTAAGGATAATTTAATGTAAATCATTGTTTTATTATAAAAGTTTTTTAAAAATTAATTAATATATATCATAATGTTTCCTTCGTATCTTCTCATAGTGTTTCCTTCATTATTTCATGTACATGATTTCATAAATATTTATCATTTGGAATATTAATTCTCATTATGAACACAACATATCTAATGAACACTAACCTATTGGGGTAACTGGGTTGTCTATGCTAATTCCATCCAACCTTATATTTTAAACCATTACATATTTCATTAATAATTCTAGTCAACATAGTGTTTTTATGTCATTTTGGTTTTTTAATCAACATGTTTCTGATCCCATAATTTTTCCACTATTTAAAAATAAATCATCTATTCTCCCCGAATATTGGTATTATCATAATGTCCATAAATCATTGTCTACATGAGCAGTAAAAATTTTAATTTAGAATATGTAAATATTGTTGAGAACACATAATATTATGACGAAAATACTATTATATTAAAAAATTAGCATGGGAATTAAAATCATTCCATTTTCCTGAAAAATTGAATGGATTTGACTAAACTATATAGAATCCAAATCCATTATTTTTAGTACCTTCTTAATAAACGATACTTTATCAATAATGGGACGTCCTTGAAATTATTGTGATCTCTCGATGAATGGGTCAGCCTCTACTGAATTTTCATCTAACCCTATAGTTGTTTTCGACTACAATAGTAAAATTTACCAAGATTTGCTTTCAGAACATGAAACATAAAATACATGAAATTCATGTCATTCTATTTTTAATAGCATGTCATTATACACTTCCACACTAAAATTCCCCACCATGAAGCCCATTTCATCAAATTTCACTACACTCTTTTATTCAACCCATTTTTAATGGAAAATCATTGATTTAATTTTTTTTAATCCAACTCATATATATATTCTATGCTGATGAAATATGACATATTCATGAAAATGGATTTCTATCCTGGAGAACATATATGTCCATTGGTTTTACCAAAATCATAACACTAATGTGCGTCATCATAATATGGCTATCTTGTGATATTTTATAGAATATATTACCCTTAATTAGAAAACTAATGTATGAAATAAAATCTTCATTTGGTCCCCTTGATATCCATAAAAGTAGTTTGTAAATTCAATTCATATTATTAGATAAATCCTTATAAATACGAAAATTGAACCATCATATTAAATATTGCTTGTGTTTATTTCGTATCCATCCATCATCCACTATTTTAATGAATTTCTATGAATTTTTTTGTGGGATTAAACATATAGATACACCTAAGAACTATTCTTTAAAATTTAATGTTAATCATGCTCCCACTCTGTGATGGTATTTGTAATAAAAAAACAACTGGAAATCTCTTCACCCTTCACTCATCCAATAATGACCCAACATTTCTCTAAGGTGTGGCTCATTTTTTAATAGGATCAAATAATTTTTTCAACCTTGGTAAACATGCCTTACTAGCTAAGGAATATTTTAGGAGTGTTTGGGACTTTTTATAGTGCAATTCACTATGATTTTGGGAAACAACGTAGGTATCATGGTTACCATGTGTTTAGAACTAACAATGTCGGGAAACCATTCAGGGCACTTAGGGGAATGTAGGATCATTCATGATTTCCTGAAACCATGCAGGACTGGGTGCACAACCATAATATTTGTGTAATAAAAATTAAAGATCAAATAATTGTGGGATTTTCATGGTTACCCAACTCATGTTCCTATCCTATGTGGGTTCCCCCTTAGGAAGGGGTTTTCCCCAATTATGGCACATGTTTTATCCAACCAGGAGACCATACTATGTGTTTCTACAAGTTTGGGTGAAATCACAATTTCCCCTTCATGAACCTAATTAACTCACCCTCTCTTCTACACTCCTTTTCCAATATATGAGGTCCCCTTCCCTCACTCATATCTTATTCTTCCATATAATATTGGTATCACCATTATTCTTCGATCTGGACACTGAATCAACCATCATCAGAAGTGTTGGATAGATAGAAATAATCTCTCAAATCCCATCCATTTTGTTCTATGATTCTAATTCCTTGTTTTATTCTATTTATGTCTGAGATAATTCAACCTATTTTAAGGGTGTTGGAATGTTCATATGATTTGTCTCAATTTACATGATATCTGAAGATGATATTGGATGAGGATTCATCTATGAAAATAAAGTTTGTGGACTTGTTTTCATCCCTCGATGTTGAGATGTTTTCATTTCCTTGAAGTTGTACCAAATGATGTCCCTTCCTAGCCATTAAGATAAAATTCATTTTTTCTTTTAAAATTGTTATGAACATGTATTTATACTCCTAATGATCACTAATAACCATTTAAACTATGTCAACCTCAATCATAGCCGCACCTTTGGTGTGCCATCCTGAAATAGACCTTATTAATTAATTGTTTAAATGAATGGAACACTATCTAAGTGGTTGTCTTGGATTTTAAATGGTTTTATCATTCTTATATAACCATATAATTGACCAAAGAACCTCCTATGTTCTATGATTATTTGAAATTATATTTCCATGCCTTGTTTAAATAAATTTATTTCTCATATAAAACATCTTATCATCGTGATGGTTTTATTTTGTTAAATGAATTAAAGGGATGAATTAAAATGAATGGTAATGGGTGGTAAGGCCCCACCAATTAATTCATTCTTTATTATATGGATATTATATAGAATAACACCCATTTATATATGGGGCTTTATGATAATGATTCAACCTGATGATCTTAAATGATATTATTAGGATTATCATTATTCCATTGACATGGGCTATGGAAAATGGATATGGGAATTATTGAGATTGAAATTTCACTGTCACATACATCAAGTGTTGAGCATAAGGTCTCTCAATGTTATACTACTATCCAAGTTATATGAATGAAGTTCTACAGTACTCTATATCAGTTTTAAGGAATAATGACTCACCCCCTCCAATCTTAAGTGTTGAGTGTGATTTCTACTATTCACTATGATATTTAGCGCATGTACCCTATGTTTTATCCTACTAGCTCATTAGACTTTTTATGGAAGCATGTGTTATACCATGGGTGTATCTTGAATCAAGTATCTAGGTATATGACTACTTGAATCATCATAGACTTAGTTAATACAGGTGGATAAAGTATACAACTATAATATATTTTATATATATATAGTTACTAAGAAGACACTAATTCTAGCCTATGAAGAAACAGGTAGAGCCCCCAGGTGTCCTTCAGGAACTTGAGTTGGATGGTATGTAATTGTTTAACATTTTTTATTATTCTTATTACCTCCACACTATTGATTGTATATACACTACATGGATTACTTCGAGACACTATTGGTGGTGGCTTATTGTGATTTTATCTCACACCCTACTCGATCCACCTTTAGTACCTGAGAAGATAACTTGACTACATGTATGGATTAGTGAAGGTTCCCAACTACATATGACTAATTATTTTTTAATTTTTGTATATATAATGGGAACAGAGGATAGATCATATGATCAAATTATAGTGGAGTGGTATTTTAGTCTTTTTATATTTTTGTATAGTAATTAGTTTATTCAAGTCCCTTGTTTTCCTTTTTTCTATATTAGTATTTCATGAAATCATTATATATGTCTCAGCCTATTGTATTTTGATATTATTACAGTTTCATGGTTATTCACACTTCTCTAGTATATTATTATATATATTATATTCTGATTCCGTTGTGGAGGGTTACTGGTACAATTATTTACCAATTTATTTCCATTATACTATTAATTATTCATATCCTTATGTTATTGTCTATTTATTTAAATAATCAAATGTGACACACTTATACGATTGTATAGACTCTCCACTAAACCACAATAGTCCGTAACTGCTAATCGATAGCCTCTAGATTATTTGTCAAAATTATGCTAATGTTTATCATTGGATTGAGAAGACTTAGTTGAATCTTAAAGTGTCTCCCTTAACATAAAAGATGTTATCACCATAAGTTAAAGAATACACAATGAGAAATTAGTTATGGAATATTTCTACAAAAAATATTATTTTCATAGTCAAGAACATGTTATTGTATGGATTAAGTGAATTCTGCATTACAATTTATATGATTTATAAAACGTTATAAATTTTAAATTGTGATCTATCTAATTCGTCCATTTAATGAGATTGAAATATAAAATTAGAAAAAAATTATATTGAACATGAATTTAAATTTAAATGGTCATCCTAAACATTCGATATGATAACTACACTCAAACTCTTACTTAATAGTGTGTAGATGGGGTTTTCTAATCTTCTCTCACAACATATTTTGGTCTTTTTGATTAAACTAGACCTTGTTTTTGGATTAGGTAGAGAGGTTTGATTTTTTCATAATAAGGAATTATAGTGTCCTAGTTTTATATCTATGATCTCTATACTTTTTTTTTGAGGAATGGGTTTGGAATTGTTGAATCATGTCACAACAATAGCCCCAAATCTTACACCATAAAGTTAGTGATGACCACTCACCAGAGGTTGAGGTACCTAATCTGCCAATGATTCCTACTATAATGACATCTATGGAACAACCTCTTATTCCTAATGTGGGCATTGAAACCCAGTTCTGATAGGTTTTCCCTTTCCTAATGAAAAATATGCACTGTGTCACTCAACCTGCATCAACTACGGAAAATTTGGATTAGGAGTTCTAAGAGCTATATCCTCCAACCTTTTTTGGGGGATGGTAGACCTAATTCTACTAATTCAATACTATAAAAAATTATTTATATCATTCATCATCTTTAAATTCCACCAGATAGGTGTGTCAAACCTGCTGCTTTTATGTTATGTGATTCTTTCTAATGAAGGTGGGATGTTATTAACCAAGAATATAGGCAACAAGACATGGTCTGGGTAGATTTTAATATAATATTCTATGACTAATTGTTTACAAAAACTATATTTTCTAGCAAGAAAAGATAATTTTTGAACCTACAGTTATGATCCATGTCTTTCATGGAGTATTCTTCTAATTTTACTAAGATGTACTAGTTCTCACCGAATTTTTGAGGCGATGATATTATGAGCATGATGATATTTAAGGATGGTCAAGTATACACCATATGATCCTATGTCAATATCTTTCGGCTGATGGATATTTCAATAATAGTAAACCATTCCCTTATTTCTAAGAGGAATCTAATGGAATATGATGGTGGGAAACAAGGAGATTCAATACCTAATCCTGCCAATTTTTCTTCTACTATGAGAGAGTGGTGTTTTGAGGCTTCTCATAAGAGTAGAATCAATTATACTTTTTGAAATTAAAACTTTATTATCATTCACCAATGTAGAAATTTGGTAAATATAAACCCCCATTGTTTATAGGATCTATTGGAATGCATAGGTTGTTGCAGGATATTAAAAATCATGTTCTTCACAGGAGCATTCCATTAGTTCCTAGTTATTAGGGATTTACACCTACCCCACATTCTAGAGTGGGGATTTTTTTCATCTCACTAGGAATCCAGCTAGAATACCACTGAACACACCATCCAAGGTGGTGGTAACCAGACACATGATTCTCAATACTAGCAGAGCATGCCTACTCATGGTAGTCAACATGTTATTCAGATTAGTACTCCAGTATGGTTAAATTAAGTGTAACCTATACTAGAGGAGTAGAGCATTAAACATTCTACTATTATAGGTATTGTTATTATATCCTCTTCTATAGTGTCTACATTATTCGATATAGGAATATCATATTCATTTATATCTAAGAGGATTATAGAGGTTTTGGGCCTTGATATAGAACACATATATGGTGAGATGATTCTTAATACACCATTAGGTATTCAATATAAGATAATTATCCTTGTTAAGGATTTTCCCCTTAAGATAGGAAAATATCTTTTTGTGTGGAATATTTTCATCCTCGACATAGAAGAGTTTGACATAATCATCGTGATGGATTGGTTAGTTCTATATCGAGAACGTATTGACTTTAATCATCATAGTGTGATTTTTATATCACCAGAGTGTTGTAGGTATATTTATATGGGATAATTTTGTGTTTATTTGACATGAGCGGGACCCCATCAGAAAAGTCTATGGAGAGTGGAATGTCATATTGAATGTATCTTCTTGGATTATTAGGGGTTATGACCAACAATTTTACCACTTATAGTGGATCATTTTAGGGATTTCTTCCCAGAATACTTTTCTAAGACACCAAAAGTTAAAATGGTATACTTCATTATTGATTAAGATCCAGGAGTAGCACCAGTGACCATTCATCCTTAAAATATGTCACCTATAGATTTTCTAGATCATAAGAAAGAGTTGTAGGATCTGGAGGTTAATGGATTTATACACCCCACAGTATATCATTGGTGTTAATCAGTCATTTTGAATATGAAGGAAGATTGTACCCTCGGTACTTGAGTGGAATACTCTCAACTAAAACATCTTGCAGTAACAAAATGATATCCACTACCTCAAATAGGGGACCTCTTTGATTATATCTAAATAACAAGAGAGTTTAAAAAATTATAATTTTAGTTCATTATATCATCATGTTTATGTCAGGTCATCATACATACCTCACACCTATTTTAGAAGTATGTACTATCTATATGAGTACTTGGTCATGCCATTCAGTCTTCTAAATGCCCTAACAATTTTTATGGCTCTAATGAATCGTGTTTTCCACCCACATCTGGATTCCTTCTTTGTAGTCCTTTTTGAAGAAGTCATAGTGCATTTTCACTCTAAAAAATACGATTATAACCATCTAGAGATCATTTTCAATATGATAACAGAGCACTAACACTATTCCATGATTATGAAATTCAACATACGCATTGAAAAAGTTCACATCCAGGATAACATTATCTCAAAGTCAATAGTTTCAATAGACCTAGAGAATGTGAGAGATATTATTTCCTTGGGTCAACCTAAGAACATCTTTGACTGTCATATTTTCTTTGGGATCGATGGGTATTATGGATGCTTCATCTAGGAATTATCATACGTTTCTGGACAAATTACAGGTCTAACTAAAAAGGGATTGTAATTCGTATGGTCAGAAGATTTCATAGAATCCACTCAAGAGATTAAGGGAATATTGAATTCAGTGCCCATGTTAATTCTTCCAAAGTTAAGAAGGACCTATATAGTCTACTATGATTCATTAGTTATCAAGATTGAAGATTTCATCATGCCATATGAGAGAGTCATCACTTGAGGGTCTCGCTAGCTGAGGCCTCATGAGTGGAATTACCCTACATAGGACATTGATATAGTTGTTGCGGTTCATTCCATTCGCTGTTTGAGATACTATTTCTCTGGATATCATTTGGTGCTATTCACTGATCACAAAATCCTCCAGTACATCTTTACGCAACATAATCTGAATCTCATGAAGCAAATAAGGGTTGAGTACTTTCAATCATTTAATTTCTAGCTTTCCCAAACACTTCGGAAAGGTAATGCTATAATCTGAGATCAATACCTAAATACTGATACAAGTTATTTTTAAGAGTCCAGTGGAGAGTGGAAACTCATGGAATTATTTTACAAGAATAATTTTGAGGTTCAGGAGGATTATGGTTTGAATAACCTCTCAGATGTAGAAGTAATTTGTACCCTCCTATAACGTGTGATAATGAGGTGTCACTCATATACAAATGGCCTAGTCCTAAGGTAGAGTATATCGTATGATGAGTTATCTTCTGTTTGGACCATGTATGAGGATAAGACCATATGATTTCATGGGTTTGATATGGTTCCCGGTGACAATAGGTAGGAGATGATGTTGTAATTTCATGCCTCTTCATGGTAATTGTATCTGGGTTTCAACAAGATGTATCAATATTTATGTTGCTTGTATTGGTGTCCTGGTTTGAAATGGGAGATTGATTTGTTTATCCCAAGATATTGCACCTTTCAGCATGCGAAGGAGGAACATCAATGACTTGTTTGACTTTTACAATCATTTTTTATTCCTAAGAAGAAATGGTAGGATGTTTCTATGGATTTTATGCCTATTTTACCTGAAAAAACCTCATAGAAAAGATACCATGTAGGTTTTATTTTATTATTTGACATATTTCACACAGATTTTACCTATTCAATATACTTTTTGATAAAAAAATATAAGGAGGAAATATATCTGGGAGGCCATATGTTGTCATAGAGATCCTCATTCTATTGTATCTGAGAGGGAATCATTCCTTTTTTCTGAGTTCTAAAAGGTGATTTAGAAGCACTAGGGTATAGAGGTGCTTTTGAGTGTGACATATCACCCTCATACTAATACAAATAGAGAACCTATGATTTAAGTATTTGAGGAAATGTTATGTGCATGTGTCCATGAATTTTTAGGTTCTCAGTAGAAACACAAACCCTTTGATGAGTTCACATATATTAATAGATTTTAGGCTACTAATTAGATGGATCCATATGAACCCTTATATGGAATGTCATTCTATTCACAGCATTGCTAACTAGAGGCAGGGTGGGTTTCTTTACTTGGACCGTGTCTTTTCTATGAGACTATAGAGAAATTCCATTTTATTAGATAGTTCATGATGATTTCTTATAATAGACAACACTCATATGAAAACCAATGCTGATGACCTCTGGAGTTCAATTTTGGGATTAAGTTTTCTAGTGAGTCTCACATAGGTTAGTCCATCAATGTATCGAAGGAAGGAGAATATTTTTCCTTGATTCTTTGATCACTTTGACTTCCTAAAACAAATCTGACTAGTGGCTTACCAAAGATAAATTCCTCAAATATACTAGTATTTGAATGATTTCTTGAACGTAACTCATATTTTCCACTATTATCCGAAATTTTTGCACATATTCCAACTTGATGATGTTGAGTTAAAGGATAATGTATCCTTTGAGGAGTATTAAGTGCCTATTATTTATAAGATCAGGAAGAAAATCTAAGGTAGGCCATTCCACTAGGTATGGGTGTTATAGTAGCATGACTGAGTATAGGATAAGATGTAGGAATGGGAAGCTAATATATGAGCCCATTGGAAAGAACTTCTCATATAAGTTACGTATTTACCCCAAATATTTCAACTTGAGGATGATGTGAATGAAGGAGGGGATGTCGAAAATTTACTACTTTTCTCAATGGTAGGAATCCTTTTTCAGTTTAAATCATGTTTCAAACCTTAGTGAACATGAATTACAACCTAAGGAATGTTTTCAGACCATCTCGGGCTTCTTCGGATCCTAGAGTTCTAGGAATTGGAAAAAAAATGGTAAGCCATAGGGTTACTTCATGGTTTGAACTAACCATGTGGGGTAACCATACATGGAACACAATTTTTTTAAAGTGGATTCTCAGTTGATTGAAATAGTGTGGGTCTAGGCACACGAACATGGGATATCTCTTAGATAAATTGGTGAGGTAATTTTCATGGGCAATGCACAGTTACCCAACCTGTGTGCACAACCTAGGTTGGGTCCTCCTTGGGATTTTTTTTCACACATAGTTGGTACACAGATTGTCCAACCATGTCTCCAAACCATATTCCCCTATCATTTTGGGTAAATTTACATTTTGAACTTAATGTACCTAATTAACTTCCCTCTCTTTTCCACTTCATTTCCAGTGGCTGAGCTCACATCTCCTCTCTTGTAGCTCCTTCCTCTAACTAATCTTGGGATCACCGTTGATCTTTTTTTCAAACTCTGAATCAACCACTATTGAATGTTTTGGATATATAGAGATATTCACTTTATTCCTATTCCATCCATTATATGTTTCACATAATTTTTATTTAACTATTTTGGGGACATCTCATTCATCAAATATTCATGGATTTGTATTTTTCTTATTATTTCTTCCAATCTACTAAAAATAGGAAAATGATATTGGATGGGGATCTATCAATAACCCTATATTAGGTTGTATATTTTTTTACATCAATTTTTAGTATTTTTTATAGCCCAAATATGGTTCCTCACACAGACCATTTTAGTGTATTACCTTAAAATGTGTTTCATCTCTTAAAATTTTTAAATGCATGAAGTTATACTTCTGAGGATCATTTATTTGTATTTAGAGGACTCCTACCTCTATCATAGCCACCCAATGGGTGTGCGAACATGAAATTCCTCTTATTAATTAATTTAGTAAAATTTTGTAACAAATTCTAAGGGTTTATCTTAGATTGTAAATTCTTTTTCCCATTCTTATATAATTTTACAATTTACCAAAGAATCTCCAAATTCTCTGGATTATATGAAATTGAATTTTGATGCCTTGGATAATTAAATATATTTATCATAAAAATGTATTAGCTTCCATTTTTTTGTATTTTATTAATCTAATTAAATGGGAAAATTAAATTGAATTATAATGGTTCGTAAGGACACACAAATTTATACATGCTTTATTATATAAATATTTTTATTGTGAAATTCATTTCTATGTTGGGCTTAATGATAACGATGAATAGTGGTGATCCCACATGATATTGTAATTATTATTATTATTATTATTATTACACCATTGACATGGACAGTGATATGATGGCTAAGGGACTTGTAAACCAAGACAATTCACTCTCTATTTCAACGGTTGTTGAGCATGACGTCTCTCATTATTAAAATATTTTCCATGTAATGGGTATGATGTTCCACATTACGCTATATCAGTTGTTGGGCATGATTAATAACCCCACCTATCTCAAATATTGATAAATAAGACTCACATTCACTTTTATATTTAGGGAGTATACCCATTTCATGATCCTACCAGCTTGTTAGACTAATTATGGATGCATGTGTTGCGCCTCAGGTCTAGACAACACCTAGTATCTAGGTATATGGCAACTTACATCCTCACTTACATGGTGAATATTGGAATATATAGTATATAACTATATTATACTATATATATATATATTAATATATATATTTGTATAACTAGAAATTATACTCTCATTTTGACCTTTGACGAAGAAGTAGAAACTGCATGTGTCCTTTAGGAACCTGAGTTGACTAGTATTTAGTTTTTAAGCATTTACTATTATTATTTTTACCTAAATTGTTTTTTTTTTGATATGTACACTACTTTGATTACTTCTAGACACCATTGGTGGGTCCTACTAGGATTTTTTCTCACACCCTACTCGGGACACCTTCAATATATGAGTAGATTACTTGACTGCATGCATGGATAAGGGTAGCATCCTATTACAAATGTCTGATTAATCTTACTCATCGAATGGAGCATGGGAGCATAGGATTGACTATATGGTCGAGATTCTAGTTGAGTAGTATTTTTTTCATTTTTGTTTTTTTATATCATGTTGTATATTCTTGTCCCATATTTTCCCTTTTTGTATATTAGTATACCCTCACCTCATTGTATATGAATAAACCTATTAATTTTTTATTTTATTATAGTTGCATCATTATTTATGCTTCCGTAGTTTTTTGTTATATATGTGATATATGAATTGTGCTATAGAGGGTTACTAGTTTAGTTATTATAGTGTATGTTTCCAATGTTCTTTTGGTTATTCAAATGTTTCGGCTATTGTATGTTTGTTTATGTTAGTAATTATTCCACTCTGATATAAGGGTATAGTATACCTGTTTTACTACCTTAGTCACTCAATGATAGTCGACAGCCTCTAGAATATGTGAAGGTATTCCTGAGTCCATGTTACCCATTGGCTCAAGGCATGAGTCATATGAATCCTGATTCAGGGCTTTATACATATGTTATGATGATATTTCGGGATACCGATGATATCAACATATGATACGTAATCATTATATAATTCAACAACTTATAAAACAATAAATTTATCAAAAATATTTCTTTCTATATTACGTTGATTCTTGACATAACCCTATAAAATCATCGCATACCATTCAATGATGTACATCCATCTATAATGGGACGAACCACATAGTTGAACTTCTCTATCAAACTGAACCATCATGTAGATGATTATATTTATAAATGATGGTTCCAGGAACATATCTAATTCACATAATATTTCTAAAACCTATTTATCCATGGATAGATGATTTTCCATGGATATAAATTTATAGCATTCAGATTTGAAAAATAAGAGATCCAAGTAAATGTATGTCATACATTTTTTGAAGAATTCAATATAAAGATTCAAGAATCAAATCTCTCTTCAAAACATGAACGTTTTGATATTTTAGTCCATGTAACATCAATTATGTAATTGAAATGAAATTCTAGATATTTTTTTAATACCACTATTGAAATATTAAACCATAATGAAGATTGAAAATTTTAAATTTTTCTTTTGAAGATAGAGTGTAAGCTATTATAGGAAAAAAATCTATATTTTACCCTTCACCAATTCAAAATCTTCCCTTATTCCCATGTAAATAATTTCCAACCTAGCTCAGGAGATATATTTAGTTTATGAAAAATTGATTAATATCCCAAAAAAATATAAAATATATTTTTTCTACATGCATGATACAATGAAAATTTCTGACACTAAAATAATTCAATTATGGTAATTCAATGAAAAGTGTTCACTTTTTATAACCTGAGTTTATAAGGTTTTTCAAAAATTGTTTACTAAAAATAGTTTAAATGTATTTTACTTTATAAAATAGTTCATCACCCAATAGTGGATATAGTTTTGTACCTTGTCCCATATTCCAATCAAATATTATCATCTATTATCGGTATTTATTTTATCATGGTAAAAGTTTTGAATTTCTAAAAACCTAGTCATTATGGTATGATTCAAATGAATTGGGTGTGTGAAATATTTAAAAATGGGACACCGCAAAATTTCTTTAATGTTAAAGCCTTGCAAATTTCCATATACAAGGAAGTAATTTATTTTCCCATACAACATGGCCCTCAATATGAAATTATACATATCTATGTATGTCTTACATTATATAAATTTATCCCATATCAATTTTAGATCTTTAATTGAGGTAACCAACTAAAAATCAATATCATTACATGATTATTTTTTCCTAGATATAAGTAGATATAATAATTTGTATTTTCATTTCATTTATTACCATGGAAGAAAGTTTTTCTTTACCAATGTAACTATAAATGTACTATGAGTACTACATTGTCAACAAAAATTATTTATTCCATCTATAGATAATGAAATTTGGATGTTTCTCGGATAATTTCAAAATTTTGGATACTCAAAATAAATTTACATCCACTAAGGAGGGTCTTCTAGATGAAATAGTTTTCTATATTTAATTCATGTATCTGGTTTCCAGGTCAATTTTCTCATGATTTCCTAACATCCATATAATCTTATAGACCACGAAATGATAAGAAATTTCTATAAATCTTTTGAAGGATTTCATTCATATTTTTTGTATCAATTCAGAGGACACAAAGGGAATTTTAGGTGTGATTCGGAGTCCTTGAGAAAAAAATATTAAACTATTTGAGCCATCATGTATTTTTTTAGATAACATGACCATTGTATGTATAATTAATTTAGTGTCATTTCATCGAAAAGAAAGTTCATTTTCTTCTAAAATAATATCATTCAAGAGACTATGTAGTTCTGTAAAGTTAGTTTCAACTCACATGAATCTAGCATTCAAATTATATATCATAAATTGAGATAAACTTCTTGTATATTTAATATAACCATAATTAAATGGTAAATTATCATAGGTATTTGTTTTATTTTGAAACATTGGATAATCATGATGTGCATCATCAATTTCCATTATAATTTCTTCTGTATGATCTCAATCATCAATTACATTAGTTTTCCTATTAAATGATTCACAAACCATTGTATCATCCCAATTGTTGTAAACATTATGTTTTACCTTGTGTTTAGTCTCATATTTTTATCTTTGGTCTATTCTGTGAAAAATCAAATTTTCTTCTAAGATCATCCAGAGTAATTTTTATTGAATAACCACAACATAAACATAGTTAAAGTATTGTATGAGGGTTTTATATATGCTCTATTATAATCATTATGATCTCTTTAATACAATCGTTATACTATTTTTTCATATGATTATCTTGTATTCATATTTGATTCAAATACATACTAATAGCATTATAAAATACTCATTTTTTATGAAAATAAATATATACATATATGATATTGATCATTCAAGGAGAACTTAATCAGTAATCATAATAAGGGGAACCCAACAATCTAAAGTTATCAGTTATGATTCCTAGAAATTTTTAATTTTTCACAAGCATTATATGTAATGAAATAAACTGGGTTAAACATTTGTTTTTTGGTCCCGGTTCTCAATTTTAAGAAGAGTGGCTCAAAAATTGGTTATAAATATGTTTGAAAAAAATTATTATTGAATAGAATACTTCCTGTTAAAATTATTATTCATTCTTATCATTTAATTGGGACCTTTCATTATAAAAATATGTGTTAATATATCATTCCTAAAAATTTACAATGTCATATTATCACTATATTTAGACACATGGTCACAGAAAATTGAATTCCATGTAAAAAATGGATTATATTATAATTTATGTTTGAATTGAAGTTAGATCCCATGTCACTCTCTTTTTCTAAAGACTATTCTAAACCATGAATTATAGTAATTCCAGAAAATATATTTTTACATTAACCCACTATTGAACCCTTATTTTAAAAATATTAGATTTTTCAATATTACATATATTTCACACATACTATAATATCCAAAACCTCGGTTAAATTTAAATAAAATATTATAATACCTTACACTAATAAGCATTCTAAAAAATTTGGTTAGTATTGATATCAAATTATTGTGATCCAAAAGATTATGATTCATCCTATTACAATGGTTTAGATCTGTAAATGATTTCTCCCACATCTCATAGCCAAACCATCACAAATTTAATCTAAAGAGTTTAATCATTCATAATAAAATCTACATCATATGTAATTTTAGGGGAGATTATAGTAAACATTTTAAAATTCTTCCACTATCATTTCATTTTGTATTTTCCTTAGATAAATTTTATATAAATTAGAAATTTTTATTCTTGAAACTAAAAAACATTCATAATTATTTAGAAAATATCAAAATATTATTATTATTATGTACACTGTTTAGTGAATAAAAATATTATTATAAATAAATATTTGTATCTTATTCATTCCCACACACCTCAAACTATAAAATTTTTTTTCCTTTCCTGCACCTAATATTTAATGTAACTGGATAATAGAATGAATCTAAATATTTATATTATCAATATCTATACTAACCAAAGAATACTCGCTAAACCTTCAGTCCTAGGAGTCCTATTCTAATTAAGAAATATATAGAACACTCTGAAACACCTTGAACCATTCCTAGGAATTTTCATGTGCATTATATAACTATTTTCCAAAATCTAAGGTGAAAACATGAAGAAAAAAAATGATTTTGTTGCTTCACAAAATGGTAAATCTCGATAACTATTCAATGATATGTGAACATTTTAAAACCCTTATATAACAATATTAGTAATTATATACGTTAAACATTAAATATTAACATGACTATATCTTAATTTCCAAAAATAAAACACATATTAAACACCTTTATAAAACCCATTTAATAGGTCTCTCAAATAATAGATAATATTAATCAAAAAAAAATTTACGCATAAAAAAAAATTATTTTTATTCTCTAAAGAAATTAAATCAATATTTTTTTCGAAAAAAATAATCATTTACCCATTTAATCATCTGATAAATTTAGACATAAATTTTATAAAATCTTTGACTATTAATATGAATTTTAGAAAAAATCACTAAATCAAATTGAAACTAAATTAATGAAAACAATCATAAAATAATAAACATTATTTACCAAAAAATTTATGATATTAAAATCCCCTAAAATCCTTTCTTCCAATTAAATGATTTTCAAAATCAATAGTAAAAAAGTAAATTGAGTTTTTAATCTCAATAAAACAACTTTATAAATTTCTAAAAGTATAAAATCTATCTTAAAATAATACATATAAAAACAAAACTACACAAAAAAGAAAAAAAAAATGTAGTCAATCCTTAAATTAAAATAAGACTATTTATAATTAATATCCTAGAAAATGAAAATAATAAAGACATCATTGAAATGAGGATTATGACATTCATTATGTGATGATAAACACACTATAATTAGAAAATTTCAATTTAATTCATGAATCTATAATATCTAAATATTTATTGTAAGATTAAATTAAATAATAATTAAATAAAAATGGTTTCTATTTGCCACACATTTATCTCAAATCATTAAGAAAAGATATATAAATAACATCATATCACATCTATAAAAAATATATAATTATACACTTTCTATCATATTTATCATTGGACATCACACTTATAAAAAATCATAAATTGTATTGTAATAATTTATTGAAAACAATAAATTAAATGGTAAAATATTAAAGCTAATACATAATTTGAAATTGAAAAACATTGATTAAAATGTCCCACTTTCCTACCTTGCAAAACATGACATTCAACAATCATTTGAGAGAGTGATGTTAGAGAGGTGGTTTGGAAAGTATTGTGGGATGTCTTGCCACGAAATTTAGCTAATACAGTTGAATTTGGGGGAAAGGGTTGTCACCAGAGGGCTGCTTCATGATAGTGGGTTGTTGGCCTAGGTGGAAGGTAGTGATATCACGGTAGAGAAAGGGTAGAATATAAGAAATAAATCAGAAATAATAATATGGTTTAAACCTGATATGTGTGAGAGAGGTGACCAAATACATTGATAAATAATGGATGAGGAGAAATAAAAACCTAACTTGGATTTTAAAGAGTTAATTCATCTAAGGGTAGGTTGACTGGGGATAGGTGTTCGTGTGGAACATCTATTGGGGCCTGTATGGAATGAGTGAAATCTGTTCAATTATGGTTTTAAATGATATATTGATAAGTGTTTTATTAGTTCCACCAAAAAAGAGATGAAGAAAATGGTTTTAGAAGCACTAAAATAACAACAGATCATAAAAGACCACATTATCAGTGCAAAAAACAAGCACAGCTAGATGATCTCTATACCAATGCTAAAATATCACAGATAAAGACCTATATAATGAGTCTAAATATGTATTGATAAATATAATTGTGTATATACATATTTATAATTACAATTATAAATAAATATATTCGTAAATATAGTTTTATATATTTGTATAAAATTATAAACATATTTCAACATTCATATATATTTGTATAATTATATATATTTTTTGGATTATATATATATTTATTTAAATATAGTAAATGTATTGATTATTTAAATTTATTTATTATCTTTTTTTAATTATTTAAATATATGGTTATTTATTTGGAATTATATAAATACATTTTAAAAGATTATATTCATTAATTAATAATTATAAATATATAATTATATGGTTATTTTTTACATTATTAAGGTATATATAATCTAACAATAATGAAAATTAAAAATGAGTGAAAATAAACAATTAAAAATGTGTAGACATTAGAAATATTAGAAAAATGGATAGGTTATAGTAATTATACGAATTAATAAAAAAATTGATATATATTTAAATTAATATGAATACATATTTAAAATATTAAAAAATAGTAAATAAATATGTATTAATAAATATTATAATTTAATTAAATTCTCAAAAAATTAAAATTGATTAAATTATAATAACTAAAATAATATAAAAAATGAAAAACATAAAATTTACTGATTAAAAAATAAAATATTAAATCTATTTTTTAACTAGATGAAATTATAAAATGATTATTAAATTGATTATATTATATAACTATTAGGTGTTTGTATTTCCATGTATGATTTTATTAATTTCATAAATATTTATGTTTTTTTATTTAACATATATATATATATATTTGATATATGTAAAATTTGATAATTAAATTATATAATTTGTAGCATCTATTAATGAAATAAATAATACTAATAATAGTGAATAAATTTAAAAAATGAATAATTTTAATTAAATATATAGTTAGTTTTTAAAGAATAAAGATCAATAATTATAAATGTTGAAATGGAAATTAATATATATTAATTATATAAATTATAACCTTGTAAAAAAAATGAAGAGACATGTATAAATAAATATAATAAAATAGATAAAATTAAAAAATTGTCGAACTATGAGAAATTGAAAAGGATTGAATTGAAAAGAAATATTTATTATATTAATGAATTATTATCAATAAATTAACTTAAAATGAATAAATTACAAAAAATATTAAATGAATTAAAATATAAAATCAACAAATTAAAAAATAAATACTAGCATAATCTTATCATTATCAATAAATAAATTTTATTAAATGAAATCATGTTAAAAAAATATTTAATCAAATTAAATATATATAACTAAATAATTAATATAATGCGTATAACTAGTGAGAAGTGATTAAAATTATATAAAAATAAATAAATTTATTATATATCGCAATAAGTAGTATATTAATTAATTAATTACTATATTAAGTATTCAATTATTATATTCAATATTTAATTAGTATTTTGGAATAAATAATATATTAATTATCAAATTATTATATTAAGTATTTAATAATTATATTCATTTGTGTTAATTATATACAGTATATTAACCCTTTATATATATATTATACTATTTATTAATATATTAATATTTCTATATATATATATATTATTTAATAAATATTATTTTAAAAAAATATGGTGGTTTACATCCAATGGGGAGAGGGGATTGTAACGTCCTGGTTTCAGGTGCGGCCTAGAGGTGCCTCGTACCCGATTGGTCACATGTCCTTAAGCACATTTCCCTAAATGCGAGAGTCTTCCGATAAGAAGAAAGGGCCTTTGATATGATAATGGGGAAACTATGCCCTCATTGGCATAGTGACGTAGCATAAATAAACAAATAATAGTAGCGGATGTAATAATAATTCCATACAATAGTAAACAATGAAAAGATGAGTAAATAAACAACTAAAGCATATATAAATATATATATATATATATATAAGTGTATATATATAATGATATATGCCAAAAGTATCTAAGAAATAAGCTAAACAAGTCACAATGCTGGAATATAGTACTAAACCAAAGTACAAAGGAATCATATCTAGACAACTCCAGCAGCATCGCAATACTTAGCTTGTCCATGCTCTCCAGCTCCACAGCAATCCAGTACCTGAAGTAGAAGGGAATGTTCCCTAATCTATAACTGCATCAACATAATCTTTTTGGGCCCAAAAACATGACACAAACAGGGTGTGAGATGAATCCTAGTAGGCAACCACCCAATGATCTATGCCTAACAATTAGTGAATATATATGGCACTCAATAATCAAAAGAAATAAGGAAGAAAGAAGTACTCAAAAGTAAACAGTCATACAGTTTCAATTACATTCATTTACAATTTTCAATTAATCAACCAAATAAAACAAGAAACCCTCTGGTAAGTTCTCAAAGCCTATCCCATCTAGTTCAAACAATCAATCTCATGTAACCCTCTTGGTACGGTCTCACAGCCAAACCCCTCTAGTTAAAATTATACATTGATACAACAACCTCCTGGGTAAGCTCAAACGGTCTAACCCCTTTGGTCTCATGAAAACAAAGACTCTCTAAGGAAGCACTCACCATCAATTCCCCCTATATTCCTTTAACGATAAACAATAGACACACTGAGGAAGCACTCAACGTCAATTCCCCAAGTGGTCTTGTAATGGTAACTATAGACACTATAAGGGAGAAATCAACATCAATCCCCCATATGGTCTCACAATGGTAACTATAGACACTCTAAGGGAGCACTCAACATCAATCCCCCCTATGGTTTCGTAGAGTGATAAATAATAATAGACACTCTGGGGAATCCCTCAGCATCAATTGCCCCTATGGTCTCACTACACAAGGCTCCTACAAACCTTTGTAAGGAAATCATGCACAAACAATGTTCAGCAGCCAATGTAAACCTTAATGTACTACATGGCTAAACATCTACAAAGCATATCACAACATCAAATAAATCACTCCATCCTAATAACCCTGGGCATGTAAAATAAGTATTCTAACAGGAAAAACAAGACCAAACTCTCAATATCAAATCAAAAATGCGCAAACACCTCTATGGCATGAAAAAATAACCCTATTTACCAACACGATTCCTAACTCATGCAAACAAGCATAGCATGCATCAAGAGAGTTAAAATAAGTAAACATGAAATACCCTGAACAAGTTTGTTGGAAAACATTTCACATATCATTCAACAAATAACTTTAGAAATGCACAAACCACCTACCTAGTTGTTGTACGATTGATATACTCCAACGTCATCCCTTGAATCATCCTAGAACAACATAGATCTACATAAACATCAAAAATGTTCAACTAAGGATATCTCAAGAAAGAAGATAAATCAAGTAACAAGGCTCTAGAATAAGGAATAACTCATCGTGCAGATTCCAATGCAATCAACAGTGGTTGATTCGGAATATGGATGGTGGGTCAAGGGATTAGAGAAGAATTGTTATCTTCGGTTGAACCTGGAGGAGATGTTATGAGAATAAGAGGGTTCTGCCAATTAGACGCTTCCTAGGTCTATTTAATCAAATAAAAAAATTACATGGTGTGTCTTTTTAAGGTACACGGTGTGTATATGCCTCTACCAAGCCCCACTTTAGCCGGACTCCAGGTCAACCCACACGGCCAGTACACGGTCACCCATGACAGTTGGGTACAAGGCGTGTACTCCTAAGTACATGACATGTACTCCTTAAATTTCTAGATTCTCCTATTTTTCTCAAAAACACTAGAAAATAAAAACCCATACCTGAAAGTAAGGTTTGGGTTCTTACAAACATCCCCATAATAGAAATTCATCCCCAAATTTCCCTAGCTGGGTGGCATAGAAGAAGAATCCTTGTACAACTCCGGCCACTATGATCATAAATTGGCCTCCCTCTCCCAAGTCTCACCATGTACTCGCTTGTGCTTCCATAGCACTAATACTATAGGAACAGACCAGGGATGGAGAACCTTTTCTCTGTTATCAAAAAACAAGATTGTATGCTCTTCAAATGATGCGTCAACCTCCAACACAACCTCCTCAGGTTCAAAAACATGAGATGGGTCTGAGAATTAACGTCGTAGCTGAAAACTTTGAAGGCTTCGTGCATAGACCAGTACCTCTGAGGTAACTTCAACTGATAGGAAACCTATCCAACTCTCTACAAAACCTAAAACAGTCCAACATATCCTGGTGAAATATTTCCTAGTCTTGTAATCCTCCTATGTCCCAACCATGGCATGACACGTAGGGAAAACTGATCTCTATCCTCAAACTCTAGAGGTCTTCTTTGTCTTTCAGCATAAGACTTCAGTCGTGATTGTGCAGTAGCCATCCTCTTCTGAATCATGTCCACCAGCTATGTGGTCTCCTGAACAAGATGATGTCCCATCATAGCTGCCTCTCCTACCTCCATCCAACATATGGGTGATCGGCATGGCCTACCGTACAATGCCTAATAAGGTGCCATCTGAATAGTTGATTGAAAACTATTATTGTAGGAAAACTCCACAATAGTTATTTGTTTCTCCCAATAACCTCCAAAATCTTGGACGCATGATTGAGGCATGTCCTCCAAAACCTGTATCGTATGCTCAGACCAGCCATCTGTTTGGGGATGGTAAGTTGTACTCAGATGTACCAGTGTACCCAAATCCCATAGTAGTCCTTTCCAGACCTAAGAAGTAAAACATGTGTCCCTGTCTGAAACAATGGAGTGTGGAACTCCATGTAAACGTAAAATCTCTCAGATGTATAACCTTCCCAACATGTCAACACAGATGGTATCCTTGATTGGTATAATGTGTGAAACTTTCGTGTGTCTATCAATGAAAATCCGTATTGTTTCCGTACCTTGGGGTGACCTCGGCAAACCTATCAGCAAATCCATCACGACATCATTCCACTTCCACTCGGGAACAAGTAACTGATACAAAAGCCCTATTGGTCACTGATGCTCTGCCATCACCTTCTTACATGTGGAACATCTCATCACAAAACCAACAACATCTCTCTTCATACCAGGCCACCAATACTGACGGTGCGGATCTCGATACATCTTGGTGACACCAGGATGAACTTTCCAAATTAAGGAATGAAATTCCCATATCATCTCCTCCTGTAAGTCTACTGACACCCATACACACCCATGAAAACACAAGATCTAGTCCTCACCTATGGTCTATCTAGGAATAGGGTCCTCCCCAGACACCCTCTCCAATAGGACTAGGCCTTCATAATATGATAGCTACCTCATTCTCACTCATTCAATAAGAGTAGAGGTAATAGCTACATAAGAAAGAAAAGTGTTCCCATTTCTATCATGCACCTCCAAATTCATCTTAGAGAACATTGCCATAAGCTTCCAATCAATGCTGACCTCTTGAAATTCTTGTATCTAAGTCCTCCTTCTCAACACATCATCCACTGCATTACCTTTCCCAGGCGTATAAGCAAGCTCAACATCAAAGGAATGAAGGTACTCAACCCACCTTCACTGTCTCAAATTCATATTTCATTGTGTAAAAATTTATATAAGACTTTTATGATCTATGAAAACCATAAAATGGTCTCCCAAAATATAATTTCTCCAATAGTGTAAGGCATGAACAATCATAGAAAACTCGAGATTGTGCATTGGTTAATTCCTCTCATGTGGACTCAACTGCCGACACCCATACACAACGATTTTTCCCCCTGCATAAGCACTTCTCCCAGCCTGATACCTGATGCATCACATTATATAGTATATATCTTTCCCAACTCTAGAAATACTAGTATTGGTTCTGAATTCAACCTCCCTTCCTGCTCTTGAATGGCTGAATCACAAGAATCAGACCATAAGTACATCGAGCCCTTCATAGTTAGGCTCGTTAGTGGAACTGCTAAGCATGAAAAGTCCTACACGAAATGTATAAAGTATCCAACCAACCCTAGAATACTTTTACCTCAAATATGTTCTTTGGATGGTCCCAGGAAACTATTGTTCTCACTTTCTATGGGTCTTATGATACTCTTCTCTCAGAGATAACATGACCCTAGAAGTGAATCTAGTCTTTCCAAAAGTGGCATTTTGAGAGCATAACATATAACTAATTCTCTCTTAGTGTAATCAAAATGGGATAAAGATGTGTGGCATGGCCATTTCAAGTGTGAGAGTACACCAAGAGATCATCCACAAAGATAACCACAAAAGAATCCAAGTATGGATGGTACACTCAGTTCATCAGTGTTATGAAAACTGCAGGCACCTTTGTGAGATCGGACGGAATTACCATATATTCTTATAGACCATACCTACTCTGAAAGGCTGTAAGAGTTATATTTGATGGTCTAATGCACAAATGATGATAAAAAATCTCTATTAAATCTTTGAGAACACCTGGTATCCTAAAATATGATTAAAGAGATCATAAATCCTTAGTAAGGGATATTTTTTCTTGACCGTCAACTGGTTTAGCTTCCAAAAATCCACACAATGTCTGAGGGTACCTTCATCCATCTTCGCAAACAAGATAGGCGAACCCCGAGGAAAAGTACAAGGTCAGATGAAAGTCATTTATTGTAACTCCTCCAACTGCCTCATGAGCTTCTGTAACTCTGGAGTTGCCATCCTATAAGGAGGAATTGACGTAGGTGCCACCCCTGGAACAATCTCAATAGAAAATTATACATATTTCTCTAGATGAAAACCTGAAAAGTCCTCTAGAAATACATCACTGAAATGATCCACCATTGGAGGAAATTCCAACTGGGATGTCCCCTGGTCATCCAGATATAGACTAGAAATCTTAGCTTTAACTCCTCCCAAACCATGATGTTCGGGTCCTTCTCAGCTTGCCTGGACATCCAATTCCCCCTTATGTGAGAACAAACTGCCCTCTGGTGATGTGAAACTCACCCTATGGCTATAACAGTAGACAAAATCCTCGAAGGGAACTAACCAGTCCATTCCTAGAATGACATAATAAAATGTCGTCTCTAGGACATAAAGGTCCCAAAAGAAGTGACACCCACCAACCTCAAGAGGGCACTCCTTGCACTGACGTGCACTAGTTGTCCTTGTCCCCAACAGAGTATCCAGTATCAAGACATTAGTAGATTAAAAGATACAGAGCCCAAGTCTCCCACAACATCAAAATATATGAAACTATGGGAAGCACCAGTATCAAAACGTTTAAAAGCTAAAACTAAGGCAACTGGGACCCTACCACGAACTGTATATGTTCAAGGATTCTGCTCCTACTGGGTCTGCTCCATTACAAAATTATGGCATGTACCATGGCCCTGCTACCCTGCCTGACTACCCTAAGCTGATCCACCCAATTCTTGATGAAATCATGTCGACTGGGTACCACGGCCAAGACCTCCACCTTGGACTGAACGACCGGAAGAACTCCAGTTCCCCGACTGATGAGAAACTAGTGGTGCTACTCCTGAACATGGAGTCATAGAGAAACCCATGTCACCAGCTTCCAGTGAAAAACAATTGGAAAAACCAATGAAGATGGACCACATTTCCGCAAGATCAGCAGTCCACTAGGTCTCTCAGGCAATGTGGCCACATATGTCAGCCTTTCCCACACTGGTAGCATACCGCCTTGCTACCTGAAGTTGTATCTCGCCTAATTGGATCTCAATGTGTAGACTCCCTACGGTTCTTCCTACTATCAGCAGGAGAGGAACCAACTCTGGATGTTGAACTACCCTAGACCACTGCTCCAGATTCCCTCAGGTTGTGCTCTATGATCTGCGCCTAATGGACTATGAAAGATGTGGACTTCAAACTCAATATATTCACCTGAGATCATATTTCATGCATGAATCCATCCTCAAACTTCATTTCTAGGAATAACTCATCACCCCCACCCCCCAGAATGGGTGTGAAGCAATATAACTCTTTAAAGTGAGAAAAATACTCCATGACTGAGAGAGTTACCTACTCTAAACTCATGAACTCTTGGGCTCATTCAGCCCTCAAAGTCTCCAGGTATAAGTAGTCACATAAGGTACACAGGAACTCACCCCAATCCATAACCTTATTTTTACCTACCTGCGAGATCACATCTCACCATCTCTTAGTAGAATCTGGAATCATATAAGTAGTGAGATTCACCCTCGTCTATGGAGGAATCGGTAGATGTTCATAGATTTATAGCATGGATCCTAACCATGACTCATCATCCTGAGTTCCTCCATCCCCTAAAAATATGGCAGGATGTTACTGCTGAAAGACCCATGTCAAATCTACCATAGATGGGGAAGAATGTGGTGCTCCCTATAAGGTCTACATAAACCTCTTGAAGCCTTCTCAGAACTGTGAATCAACACTTGTGTCTGGTATAACAGCCAATTCTATGATCGGAATGATAAGGGGGTCTATTGAAAAACCATGGTCTACCATGTCTGGTGTCTAATCGTTGCCCTGTATCTGGTGTACAACTGGAGGATGTCATGGTGGAATGACTTTTTAAGGTCAAATTCACACCTTAGTTCAATATTATCAAGGAATAAAACCTTGAAATGAAAGAATGGAATAGGACAAGGAAAGAGTTCATTTTTTCAAAATAGGGATACATGGAGTGTATGACCCCTATATGGTGTGTTCCTTTATGAATTTACATGGGCATGTACTCCTTCCAATCCTAGTCACGTAACACCCCATACATACGGCGTGTTCTCTAAAGACGCAGCATGTACTTGAATTGTTTTCCCCTTCCTAAGTTCTTCTACACGACTAACCCACACGGTTCTCCTAGAATGAGACTACATAGCGTGTTCATGCTAGACACTTCATGTACTAGAAATATTTCACCGACCTATGTTGTTAGTCACACGACTGGATACATGGGTCACACTACACTTCATGATCAAACTTGACACGGCGAGTATAACCTATGTTCCATCCATCTGTGTCTTTAGTCACACGGGTGGATACATTGTCCCTAAAACACGGCATTTACGTATGATACATGGCATGTTCCTCCAATGATTTCCCAACCTCGTGCCTTTTCCCAAATAGCCCGTGACATGGTTAGGGACTACACGGTGTGTACATACACAACACGGTGTGTACTTAAGAAAAACAATTCCTTCCAATATATAAAGATATATGGCATGTATTCTTAAATACACACCATGTATTATTGGTTTTCCCATATAGTAAGCCTCACAAAATACTCCAAAACCCCAAAAAAACTCAAAAAACATTAATGTTCCTAACTCTGATCTATGAGGGCCCATAATAGCTCAAGAACCAATGTTTTTCATTCATTCAAACAAAACTCTATCCAATCTAATACCCCATCAATTTTCAAGTATTTTATCAAATCATCTATCACAACATCATGCATATCTAGCACAACATCTATCACAACATCATGTAATCAGTAATGCACCCTAAATGGCATGGTAAAAATGCATGACATGTGTTCTTTAGAATGTTCCTATATGATTCGTGAAATGACATGCCCTCATCTCGTTAGGTTTCTATAGAAATAGAACCTCGATATTTTCAATGTTAATAGTACAAGACATGTGAATCACACAATGGTTAAATGAAGTCAACTATAATAATTGAAAAACTAGAAAAATTTCAATATACAAGGTAAATTGGATTTTCCCTGTACATAGGTTTGCTACTCCTAGGAACAGTTTATTGCCAACAATTTATTCCATAATTTTCTTGTCTATAGACTCCAAACAGTATGTAAAGAAGAAAATAATTTCTCTGATACCACTTTGTAAAGTCTCGGTTTCAGAGGCCGCCCAGTGGTTTCCCATACCCAGTTGGTCACATGGCCTCAAGCACATTTACCCGAACGCCAGAGGCTGCCGACAAGAAGCGAGAGCCTTGGGTGTGATAGTCAGGAAACCATACCCTCATTGTCATAGTAACACAATGGAAATAAATAGATAACCATAGACGAAGTAATAATAATACCATAAAATAGTGAAAAGTAGAAGACCGAGTAAATAATCAATTATAGCATACATATATATAATGATGCATGTCAAAAGTATCTATGAAATCATCCAAACAAGTCACAATCTCAGAATATAGTACTAAACCAAAGTACAAAGGAAAAATATGTAAACAACACCAGCCGCATCCCAAGCCTCGGCTTGGTTTCATGCTCTAAAAAGCATGACCCAAATAGGGTGTGATACAAATATTATTAAGAAACCACCCAAAGTTCTATGCCTAGCAGTCAGTGAATATATATGGCAGGAAATAAGAAAAATAAATAATGAACTATGAAGTACTCAAAAGTAAATAGTCCTACAGTTTTAATTACATTCATTTATAGTTGTCAACTAATCAACCAAATGAAACAAGAAACCCTTTGGGATGTTCTCATAGCTTATCCCCTCTGGTTCAACCAATCAATCTCAAGTAACTCTCTGGGTAAGTTCTCATAGCCTAACCCCTCTGGTTCATCTTCTACAAGGATGCAACAACCACTTGGGTAAGCTCACATGGTCTAACCCCTTCTATCTCATGCAAACAAAGACTCTCTGAGAAATCACTCATCATCAATTACCCCTATAGAATTTTAATGATCAACTACAGACACTATGAGGAATCCCTCAACCTCAATTCCCCATGTGGTCTCGTAATGGTAACTATAGAAACTCTGATGTAGCACTCAACATTAATCCCCCCAAAGATCTTGCAGCAAGATAAAGAATAATAAACACTCTAGGGAAGCCATCAATGTAAATTTCCCCTATGGTCTCACTACTCCAGGTTCCCACAGCCCTATGTAAAGCAATTGTGCACAAATGATGTTCACCAGCCAAAGAAAACCTATAATTACTACTTATCTAAACAACTACAAAGCATATCACAGCATCAGATAAATCAATCCATCATAACAACACTATGAATGGAAAGCAAGCAGCCTAATAGGAAAAACTAGACCAAAATTCAATATCAAAAAACATTGGAAAACACCTCCATAGTAAAGAAAAATAACCCTATTTAAAAACAAGGATCCTATGCCAAGAAAAAAAGTATAGTTGGAATCAACATGGTTAAAATCCACAAACACGCAATATCCCGAACTAGTGTATTGGGAAAATTTGCACATATAATTCAATGACTTACTACGGAAAAGAACAAACCACATACCTTGGTGTTGTATGATCGATATACTCCAGCAATGTCCCTTGAATTAGCCTTGAATAATGTAGATCTACAAAAACATCTAAAACATTCAACCAAAGACATCTCACAAAAGAGGATAAATAAATGAACGAGGATCTAGAATAAGGAAGAAATCATGGTGTAAATTCCAATGAAATCAACGATAGTTGATTCAGATCACGGACAGTGAATCAGGGGCTCGGAGAAGAATCATTGGCTTCGGTTGCTCCTAGACGAGACAAGTCGAGAAGAAGAGGGTTCTTCCAATTAGACACGTCCCCAGTCTGTTTTATCAAATAAAAAGTGAAGTACATGGTGTGACTTTTAAAAGTACATGATGTGTATATGCCTTTACAAGGCCTCGCTTTAGGTGGTCTCCAGGTCACCCCACACGGCCATGTACTCAGCCGTTATAAGGCCAGTACATGATGACCGACGGCAACCGGGTACACGGCATGTACTCTTAAGTACATGACGTGTACTCCTTAAATACCCAGATTCACTTCTTTTTCTCAAAAACAATAGAAAATAAAATACCATACCTGAATAGAGGGATCGTGTTCTTACACAGATATCCTAGTAATTTCATATATAAATTTAATCGAATGGAATGTCTTGATTAGGGAATTATCCTTTGATCCAAGAAATTATGCCTTGGTTTAATTGCATCTTTTGTCCCGTGTTCTCTTTTACATTATTAATAGGATTTGGGGACATGGGTTTTTATCATTGGATGAACCATCTGGGTAAATAAATATTCTATATACTATATAATTCTATATATATTAAATATAATAAATTAAATATAATTAAATAATTTAGATACTACCTTTTAGTATACATCAATATATATTAGTATATATATATTAACATGTATATTAATACATATCAATATTTTATATATATAATTATGTTTTAATATATATCAGTATATATATATCAAATATTAATTTTATATATTAATAATTTATATATCAATATATTTTATTATTAAATTATAATTTACATGATAAACTGAATGAATATAAATAATTATTAAAAAAATATATGTTAAAAAATATTAATCAAATAATAATTAACAATGAAAAAAATAATATATATATATATATTTAATATATTCATATATATATGTGAAATAGGAATTTATTTACAAAAAATCTATTAACTGAGCTATCCCTGAATAAGGAATGCCTACTCTGTGTGGACCACGGTGAGAGGTTGGTGGGCCAACACATGAGGATCTCTCGGAGAGAGGACCACAGTGAGCGGAATGTGGGATAACGCCCATGCGGTCCCATGCATGTTGTCAAAAGACAATTTAATTTTTTAGAGATTGTTTGTGGGATCTCATCCCAACATCCATATTCTAGTATTCCCATGCAGTGGAATAATATATAAAGAATTTTATTACCATCCATAAGTTCGATGGGGGATCACACGCTAATTTTATTAGTGATATAACTAGCATTGATAAGGAGATCCTTTATCAGTGTTATAAAATTAACTAACAAAGGATAATCTTTTTAGTGCTAAAAAAGAGCTGATAATAGTGTTCATAATTGGTTCCCTTTATCATTTTTTTATCACTGATAATGTAAATTTTTACCATTGATTTTTTCTAAAACTAATAAAAGGTATCCCTAAATGTACAAAGATCTAGGGTGGTGTTTCAATAGATATCTAAGTCAATATAATACCTATATATTGTATTTTTCATTACCAATAATTATTTTTTTATTAAACATCGACTAAATAATTTCAACAAAATCTATTTTAGAACATTTTATTACTTCATTTAACATAATGAGTCAGAATGACCATTTAGATTACCATTATAAGGTAAAGAAGTTTTATCAAAATCATTAAACATGTCATGACTTTTATTTCCATATCTATAATAATTCATTAATATAATATTTTTCCTAATTCATTATGGATAGAAATGCCTACATAACATAATAAATGAAACCTCTTGAAAAAGATTCACTTACTTCTCATTTTAGTTGAACACCTGTTTATCATAATGTTCACTCTATATAAGACAGCTATATATTTTTATGGGAATATTCTGAGTCCTAACCAAATAATGTCCCACTAACCAAATGCTAAAAATTGGTGTAAGTTTATTATATCTTTTATTGATGGGTTTTATAGATGATAATACTTATCCAAACATAGTGGAAAACATCAACCAAAACCTAAAAATCCCAAAAATATCTCCCTATACATTTAGAACGAATATAAATATTAATGTGTGGGATGCCTTTTTTCTATTGATATAAATCTATCCAATACCTTTCATTTGAGAAAGATAGTTATATCTTAGATGTTTTCAATAGCCTCATGACTCCCAGGGTATCCATGATATACAAGATTCTCCAAATTCTTGTGAATAATTTTATCTTCCTCATCCTTTTCTCTAAACATGTATAAAGAGAAAGATCGATAGATCAAGATGTCATTGTATTTGAAGAGTTACATAGTATTGAAATACACACTGTTTGAAAACTATGAGCCACATTATATATCAATCCAAAGAGACTCCATAAATTCAAAATGTCTTTCTATATAAATCAAAAAAAAATCACAATAATTTAGAAATTTATAAAGTATAAATTTAAGATTTTATTTGGGTTAAATTTTTTATTGATTAAATAAAATATACAGATGTCTAACTAACCCAATATTTTCATTTTATAATAATGAAATAGAATGATATCTTGGAATGTGAGAAGATATATTAACCACACATTATCATATAACTTGTATTTTATTTTTAACATCATCTTAATTTTGTGAAAATAACCATTCAATAGTCTATCCTTGTATAAACCAAGAAACTTTTTATACCACCATGTTTTAGTGGTTATATTGTTGTAAAGCTTAAAAAATTTCCCTCAATCACTACACCTATTATAACATAATATGTAATAGATTTCCATAAAAATATACCAAACTCTAATTTAATATTTTTTAAAACTAATATTGAAAATATATCATTCATTTCCACCATATAATGCTTCATATATTACGAAATGTGAAAATGAATCCAATACATTATTTGAATATTCTCAAAAAATATTTTTGTTCTATAAATGTATGTTTTGTATAATAATTTTGTGAAAGGACATAATATTAATTCATAAAACCACAAAGTGTTACCTTATGATCCTTTGAGTCATTGTTAAAATTAGGAATTTAGGAAAAAAATTGGTGAATCATTTATAAATTCATCAATCCTACATAATCATCAAAAGGATCAATTGTGGTATTTGTAAAACACATGTTTCTCTATACTAGTGTCCATCATATATATCTTCTAAATTTAAGAATATTCACATAATACTTTTTACAAATACATCTAGTGGATATAGCAAACATAGCATTACAATGAAATATATACAACTCATATATTCTCAATTATACATATATTGACAGACTGGGTGGATGAACATGTCTCAAATCATTCATCTGGTTGGATGGTATCGTCGAATTTCCCTCAAACATATAGATAAAAACATCAAAAATATCATACTGAGGTATACCCTTATTCATTATTAGCTTATCTCAATTGAGGGACCAAATTCTATACTAATCATATGATAAGAAAAAATATAATCATGGTTAATCCTCAACCTGTAACATGATCAACAACAAAAGCAATAACCCTTATTTAGCTCATCCACAAATATGTTATAAAAATGATATGGAAGTATGATAAGTATCATGTTAGGTATCATTCCAACATTAGGTATAGAGACTTAATATGAAACCTACACCCCTATTGACGAATGACAAAGCTGATTCCCATCCATGTGGCATACTTTGTCATTCATCTAGAGTATAAAATTCAATTTGTATCTATTGAAATTATTTTATATATCTAAATTAAACATTACCATGTTATCCATAAACATTTTCCCCAACCTATTATAATATTAGAATAAATATAGTTAGGGATAACTCAAATTCCTATATTAAGAGATCAATTATCATTTCACTTTATACAATATATACATCAATCATGAATAGATGATAATGTAGAGAATTTATTTTGTATAACATGTTACATTATATATTCATATATTAATTTAAAAAACTAAAAAACTATGTAGATTTTTTTCTCTAATAGTATCTTATATAATCGATACAGGAGAGGATATCTATATTTCACATTTTTAAGGTTTTCTTAAACATGTTCAATGTCTATATAATTCCAATAACATATCTATTTTATTATATAATAAAACCTACCCCTGAACACTTTTATTAATTAACACTTATAAATACTATTTTTTACTATGGGTGAGAGAACAAATCATATTCCTAATGTTCAAATATTTTAACATAGCATTAAAACACTATTACAATACAAAATCCAATTTAATGGTGTTGATATATTTTTTTCATATTTATAACTTTTTCTATGTTCAATATCATCAACAAGGAAAATTTTCATAATAAAGTTTCTTTGAAAATATTTAGATATCAAAATTATAAGGACATGACCATGAATAATTACATAATTTTGAGTTATGTTAATAATTTTACATTATTTCACTTTGAAGAAAATTTTAGGATTATATTTTTAGAGAGTTATGCCATATATAATACAAGGAAATAACAATAATATAAAAAGTGGAAACTTCCGAATGGTATCCATTTTTCTATAATCTAAAACATTTAAAATAATGCAATGTATCTTTAATGAAAAATCTTTATGACTATCAATCTAAATTATTCCAATCCCTTTCTCATCAATATGTCATGTGAATAACATTAAAAAATATGGAATTTGAGTAAAAAACTCATTAGGGGATATAATAATAAGGAAGCCATTAGTACATGTATAAACATTAAAAACTTTATAAAACATTAACATGAAGTAATATATTTCACCTTGATAAGTAGTAAACAATTTCCTTTGATAATAATCACATTTCATACTTTTTAATAACCACAATATTACCATGAAACCCATAACACGCTTATAAAATATGTAAAGATAACTTGGAACATCATTATACGTGTCAATCCTATAAATGGAATAACCATACAGTAACTTCCATACATGTCACTCTTACAAATGGATTAACCATACCCCCAACATCCACACCCAACATATTGGAGGGTTTTCACTAACCCACCTGTCATTGTTTCATCATGGAACCACCCATCATTGGTTAATTACAAAACCACTCATAAAATTTCTAGGTGTTATTATATAATGATAAAATTGATAAATATTGCAATCATCAAAATTTCTCTCCTAAAATTTCAATTTTCATTCAAAATAAATCATTTCTATATATTAGAATAGTCAATAAATTTTAAAAAATCATTTTGAATAAATAAAAAACCAAAAAATAAAAAATAAATCTTTCAATTAAAAAATCATGAAATCATTCGAAGTAGTCCCAACGTAAAATAATTTCCATGGTGGCTAAAAATTTATTGTCGGTGTGTACTTTATGAATAGAACTTTACTTTTTACTTTTGAAAAAATTCTCCATATAAAGAACATAAAAATATTTTATTTCAAAAATATTTGAAAGGAATTAAAAATAGACCTAAAATTCCCTTTATAACCCTTTTAATATCCATATAAAATAAATATCAAAAATAATATCAAGAATATAGACATGATTAAATGATTAAATCTAAAAATATTCAAAGCATCCCATACCACATTAAACATTTAAATCATAATCTAATTGATAGAATATTATTTAATAAAACATAACATAACTTTATAATTTGTAAAATATGGATATATAATGTTAAAGGGGCTTTATATACACCATATAAAATAATAAAGGTGCATATAATCATGAAATGCCTCAAAAAGGAAATTAAGTCAATATTCCTCACCATTGGACTGAATTTTAATGTGTGTCTCTATCATAATTAATAATGAACTTATATTAATTGTCTAATTGATTGGGAAAAAATTTCTTGTTGATTTTAAATTTTATTTTAGTTTTTATAATTTTTTATGCAACTACTTAAATAATTAAGTTTTTGTTTGGTGTTTTGAACATATTCAGTTTATGTAATAAAACAA
This sequence comes from Viscum album, assembly GCA_963277665.1. Taxonomy (NCBI): domain Eukaryota; kingdom Viridiplantae; phylum Streptophyta; class Magnoliopsida; order Santalales; family Viscaceae; genus Viscum; species Viscum album. The sequence goes on along the minus strand of OY728120.1, from coordinate 1,871,258,408 downwards.
CTTTTGTTGGTTAACTATGGTAAATTGGGTTATAATATGAACATATATAGAATAATTATAATGAAATATTTATCATATATATATATAAATTATAATTTTAAAACAAATAATGAAATATGTTTATGAGAAATGAACCAATGTTACAGTCATGGAGACAGTATGACCTATGTACGCATGAGTAACGTTCTCATTCATCAATTATCATTATGGAATGAAGGTAAATAATAATTTACCTTTCCATAATTATCATTATATGATACATAACAAATTATTTAATCATATATACATATATATAGAATTTTGGTGGGGTAAAAGGAATTGCATCGCTTCGAGGTGGTGGTTGCCTACACATCCACGAATGACGCTATTAATTTTTTAGTGTGTGTAAAAGTGTTAAATAAAAGGATTTTTTATATTTAATGATATTTAATTATTTCATTAATATTTTATATAATTTATTTATTTCAAATATATTTAATTATACTCGTCCTTAATATGTTCCATATAGTGTGTGACAATATCACATTGCTTTGAGGAGGTAGTAGTCCACACTTCCACAAACGATTTTATTGTATTTAAACCCAATAATGAAATATGGATATAAAAATGAACCAACATTACAGTCATGAAGACAGTAGGTTGTATGTACTCATGAGTAATTTTCTCATTCTTCAATGATCATTATGGAAAGAAGGAAAATAACAATTTACCTTTCTATAATTATCAATATATGATATATAACATATTATTTAATCATATATACTTATATATAAATTTCTAGTGGTGTAAAAGGAATCATATCACTTCCAGAAAGAGGATATCCACACATCCACAAACAATGTTATAACTTTTCTAGTGCATGATCTTAGGTTCATATCCAATTATTGGAAAGGACTTCAAAATTCATTGGGTACTGAGTTAAATTTGTGTACAAGTTTTCATCCTCAATCTGATGGATAGTCTAATAGGATGATTAAAAACATAGAATATATGCTTCATTCTTTCTCAATGTATTACCAATGAAATTTGGATCAACAAATTTATTTGGTTGAGTTTTATTACAATAACAGTTTTCATTATAGTATACTGATGGAACAATCTAATGAATTATATGGAAGGGGGTTTCAAATGCTGTATATTTGGGATAATGTTGAAGAAAAGAAGTTAAATGGACCAAAGTTAGTGGATGAAAGAGTTGTGAAATTTTAGTTTATTTAGTGACACATAAGGATCGATCAGAGTAGGGAGAAGAGTAATTATAATAAATAGAGAAAAGATCCTTCATTCGAGGTAGGTAATCATGTCTTTTTTATGGTGTTTATCTAGAAATGTTTGATGTATTTTAGTAAGAAGGGGATTCTATATACATGGTTCATTGGACTGTATAAAATCCTAGATAAATTTAGAACAGTTTCCTACCATGTTTCCTTACCTACGAGTTTATCTTTGGGTCATTACATATTTCATGTTTCAATTTTAATGAATTATTCATTAGACTCATCTTTTGTTCGGAGCTCAAGAGTATTTCATTTGGAAGAGAATATTTATTATGAGGAAAAAACAGTTCAGCTTGATGACCATAGATAAAAAGTGTTTTGATGTTAGGTAATTCACCTGGTTAAAGATCTATGAAAAAACATATAGTTGAAGAGGAAATATTAGAATATGAAAATGTTATGAGATAAAAATACTACCACTTATTTGATATGTGAATACAATTATGAGGATCCAATTTTCAAAAGGGGGAAAGTATATAACATCCTAGTTAATTATAGAATAATACTTCTTCATATTTACTTATATTATGAATTAGAGGGTAATTTTCCCTTAAAAGGGATTCTATGGTTGATAGCAATCCAGACACAAAACAACGAGTTTCTTAAAAATATTATGTTGCACGTGAGACAAAGTTATACCCAAAAATAATATATTGTTAATATTATTATTTTATATGGTAGTTATTACCTCATCATTGTGTTAGTTGGAATAAATATAAATAATTATATTATGTCTATATATGTTTATTAAATGTTTTTACATTTATTAAATAAATTATATAGGCTTAAAATAATAATAAATCCAATTTTATGCATAAGAGCTCTATATTTTAAGAAGATAGTTCCACCACATTTTAATGAAGAACTCATTTTAAATCCATTTTTTGTATATTTTATAGATTTTATATGTCAAAATGAAATTAATTTTTGAAATATAAATTTAAATATTAGGTTAATGTGAAATTGTTTTATTTTTTTTGTTGAAGTTTAATTTATTAAATAATATTGAAAAATAGTGAATTTTAATTCAAAGTTGGTTTTTAATAAAATTAATTTATAGGGATAAATTATAATTTTAAATAAATTTAATGTCTAATTACATTATGTTTTTTAATTTAACTTATTAAATATCATTAGAATCAATTTCACATTGTAATTGAATATATTAACTTAGAAAACATTTGAATGATTTTACTTTAAAAACCCACTTTCACATCCCATATGTAGGAATAAATTTAAATTAATTTATGCCCCTTATGTTATTTGAACATTGTAAATAGATTAAATATTTTAAATAGTAATAATTTATAGTTTATAATAAGGTCAAATTAGATTTTTTCGAAAAATATTAGTGAAAGTGATTAACATTAATTACAATGATTAATGAAAAAATTAGATTAATATCCAATAGAGGGAGGCACTCTATGTATCCTCATAATTTAATTTTGATATAGTTATGAAATATGGTATAAATACATTGTATCTCTAATAGAATTAAATGTTTTGATTTAGTTACTCAATAAACAATAACCCAAATCGCATTATTACCTTGAGATGTCTTTGGAAATCCCACCCTGAAATCCATTGATATATTCTCACATTCCCACTATATCACTGTAAAAGGGTAAATCATAAAATTAGATAAATGTCACTCTACTCTAACCTATAGACAAGTCAAATACATCCTTGTAAATTCAGAAATATATATTTTCATTTCATCCCACTAGTAATACTCACAAATATTTCTATACTTCTTAGTGCTATTTGGATGAATAGAAATCAAAGAACGGTGTTGTTCAGTCAACAACGCTTTTCTAAAATGTGAAGCACAAGGCACAAATTATATTATCCGAAATATTAAAACACCTTATTTATCAATATTAAAATCAAGAAAATTATTATTCTTAATGGATTCTACCATTTCATGAAAATATTAATCCACCTTTTGAGCTGTCTTAATTCTTTCTGAAAGTGTTGATTACATTAAAACCTGAAACAAAATAGAGGATGAAACTACATCTAAAAATTCAAAGAAAAATTTCATCAAATCATTAACAAATTGGTCACATTCAAAATGTATCATGGTTAATGTTTCATTACTTTTTCAAATCCAAGAATCAGAAACCTTGTTTTCTTTTTTATGATGATAATGAATCAAGAAATCATAATCCTTGATTATTTTCATCCATATCTTTTGTATCATGTTCAAATCATTCTGAGCTAATATATTCATTAAAAAAATTATTATTATATATTTTATATTTCACTCCATAAAAATTATTCCTCAAAATTTGAAATTCAAATATAACAGCAGCTAATTCCTAATCATGTGTAAAGTAATTTAACTCATGAGTTTTCAACTAATGTAAAGCATAATAAATTGTCATTTCATTCTATATTAGGTTAAAACCAAGTCCTTTTAGTGAATAATCATTGTAGATAATGAATTCACCTTTTATAAAAGGTAAGGACAAAAATAGGACTATTGACCATTATTCTTATCAATTCTTGAAAACCAACATTACTTTATTCTATCCAAATAAACTAAACTCCCTTTCTTGATAACATTGTCAGTGAGCTAGATAGGTGAGAAATTATTTCAAAATACCTTATACAATAACCCACTAATCCATAAAAACTAAGAATCTCAGTAACATTGGTGAGTCATGGAAACTTTTCATTAATTTTGTTTTAGAGGGGTCCATATTTATGCCATTTAAAAAAATATGTACAAGGAATGAAATTTTCTGCAACCGAAATTCACTCATACTATAATTTACATAAATTATTTTATTTTAATTCTCTCAAAACAATCCATAAGTTCCTTTCATGTCTCACATGGATTTCAGAATATCATAAAATATCATCTTTAAACACAACCACAAACAGTTCAAAAAACTGATGGAAGACTCTATTCATCAGACTCATAAATACAATAGGTGAATTACATAACCTAAAGGCATAACAAAAAACTCATAATTTCCATATCATGTCCAAAATGTTATCTTCATAATTTCAACCTCTTCACCTTCAACTAATGGTACTCGGACCTCAGACCAATATTTAGAAATACTAGGCTCTCTATAGGTGACCAGACAAATCAACGATATGTGTCAAAGGGTACATGTTCTTAATAGTGATGTTATTAAGGGATCTATAATAAATGAAAAGTATAATATAACCATATTTATTTATCTAAAATAAAATAGTGGATCCCCATAATGAAGATCTGGGTCGAACGAATCCTTTATCAAGAAATTCGTACAATGGGTTCTTCAATTCAACCCGTTCTACTTGAGATATTCTGGAAGGGTATAATGTAATAGTATTATAACTAGGCACTAAATAAATAGTAAATTCAACCTCATGATCAGGAACAACACTATGAAATTTATCAATAAAAACATCCATAAATTCATTCACTACTAAGATGTCACTAATAAGATATTTTTCTTTCTTTTCAACAACAAGAGAAATATATCTTTCACATCCATATTTCATCAACTTCTCAAATTCTAGGAATGTTATCAAATGTATGAAATCATTGAATAAATCTTTATTGGATTTATAATAAATTTCATCATGATAAACTAAAAGCTAATCCATAGCCAAAATGATATCAAACTTCACTATGGTAAGATCAGAAATATTTTCTGGAAATATAACCCCACTAATGTAAATATGAATATTCTTAAAAACTTTATTTTATATAATAATTACACTCTATGTTTTTACCAATAGTTATTTCTTAAATTCATGATGTGATATTCCCAAATTTTATAAAATTTATCAGAAATAAATAAATATGATGATCCAGAATCAAAATGATTATCCGAATGATTGAAATAAATTAGTAACATACCTATAAACACTTCATTTTATGTCCCAGCATCAACTATTATAGTAGAAAAATATATTCCCAGATACTTTTTCTTTTTATATTTCCAGTTTCCACCCTAATTAATCATCTTTGGACACACATTAGAATAATGGCCTAACTCATTGCAAATAAAATATCTTTTTACTGGCCTTTCATTTCTTGTCTAATCACATTCTTTATAGTCATGAATCATATGGCCAATATTACTAAAATAGAATAACTTCCCATACAATGAAATACATACTCTAAGATTATTTTTACCACACTTCTCACAATATGGGAATTTGGTTTTCTTACATCTAATATTCATTGAAGAATTATTTCCCAATTCTTGGCAACTAGACCTCATCTTTTTCTTATTATTATGGGACACATGATCATCGGAAAACTACATTTTATCATTCTCGGTGCATCAAACATGTTTCTCAATGCTATTAAACCCATGGGAAGCCAATTACCTTATATATTGTATCCTTATTCCTATGTCAAACTGATTTATCTTAATATCAAAATATTAGATTAAATTTTAGACATAACTCACTAGTTGAGTGATGTTTTCTTCATAAGTAGCGACAAAAGTTTCTTCTTTTTCTCTTAATTCGATGAATATTTTCTATCCTTTTTCGAACAACCTTAAGAAAAATATTTATCGAAAAATATATTCATAAATTCTTCCCATTCTAAGGAATCAATATTTTTAGATTCTGTGATATTAATCATTGAACACCATTGATCAGTTTCACCATCAAAATGATAAATTGTAAAATTTTCATTTTGTTGATCTGAACAACCCATGACATTGAATATATTATCAAATAATTTATTCCATCCTTCAGTTGTCATGGGGTTAGATGATCTTATGAATGATGGGGAATTTTTCTGCATAATATTTTCCACTATTTTCATGTTCATATGTTGTATATCTAGTTTCTCTCATTCATGGACACTGCCACTATTTATTTCTGAAGTCAATTGAGTCATCACAGGAACAAAATGCTCTTTTTTGATTCTATCCATATTGAGATAATGATTCAGAATGATGTTTTCTTCTCGGTGCCATCCCATGATAGCTACTTTGTTTCCTCTATGGAAAACCATTCTAAATAAACATACTTTAGATGAAGAAAACGGTAATCTTAAAATTCTATATCATTTTAACATAAGAATAAAGTAAAATATTCTTAAGAGATTTATACTAATATTATACTAAAATCTAATATTTTCTAAACCATTCCACTAATTCCAACTATATAGACCCAACCTTAAAACATTACATTAACATTAGTTAAGTCATGAATTTTACATTCTTTCACATTTGGGATATTTTCTAGTTTGTAGTTTTAGAGAATTATGTCATAACCCATATATGAAGAAAATAATACAATAATAAGTTGACACTTCCAGGAATTATAAATTTTATCCATAATCTAAAACATTTAAAATAAAGCAATATTTATTTTATCAATACTCTTAACAACTGTTGACATGAATTATTCCAATCCTTTACTCATCTTTAATTCCTGTGAAAAATATTAAAAAATTGTGGGATGAGTATAAAAAGATAAATGAGGGTCTGAAAAGAAGGAAACCATTCGTACATTGAAATAATTAAAAAGATATGAAAACATTAACATGAAGAAATATTTTTCACCTGGATAAGTAATAAATATATTCCTTTAATAATAAGATCATTTTATATAATTTTTATTATCACAAGATTTCCATAAATCCAATAACAGGAATAGAAAATATTGAAAGGTAACTTGGACCATCATAATACCTTTCACTGTTATAAATAGAGTAAACATATAGTCAAATTCCATACATTTCACTCTTACAAATATAATATTTGTATAGATGACTACTATATAAGATGAATCAGAGGGCTATCATGGACACACTCATTATTGATTTACCATAGAACAACTCATAATTGGTTTATTATGAAACCAAACATCAAATTCCCATATATAATTATTTAAACATAATACATAAAATATTGAAATTTTCAATATTTCACTAATAAAGTTTCATTTGTAATCGTAACAAAAAAACATGTAGATATTAGAATAATCAATCATTTCATAAAAAAATTGAATAAAATTTACCCATAATTGAAAAAATATGTTTTTAAATTACTAAAACACGAAATCATTCAAAATATTCCAAAAGAAAAATAATTCTCATGGTGGCAAAAAATTTATTTTCTTCGTGTATGTTATGATTAGAATATTCTTTTCATAGTTTTTCTAAAACATTATATAGAAATTATGTAAAAATATTACATTTAATAAAATTGTAATAAATTAAAAATATACATAAAATTTCCATTATAATCCAATTTATATCCATATAAAATAAATATGAAAAATAATTTCAATAATATCGACATCAGTAAACGACTACATCTTTAAACATTAAAAGTGTCCCATACCATATTGAACATTTATATAATAATCTATATGAAATAATAAAATTTAGTAAAACATTAAATAGCATGATAATTGATATAATATGGATATATAATGTCAAATGGGTTTCATATAAACCTTATTAAATAATAAAGGTGAATAAAATCATAAACGCCTTAATAAAAGAAGATTAAGACAAAATCTTTTACCTTTTGTCATACATGACATGTGTGTCTTTAAATTTTTGAATAATAAACTTATATTAATTATATAATTACATTATAAATTTTTAATGTTTATTTATACTTTGTTTAACTTATTTTAATGTTTTAACTTTATAAACTACTAAATTTACGTCGAGTGCTTTAACCATATTCAGTTTATGTGTCAAAAAAACATTGGTAGGTCAACAATGGTCAATGGGGTTATTATATGAACATATCCATAATAATAATAAATAATAAATTAAAATATATATAAATAAATTAAACCTTTCAAACCAATCAAGAATTAATTTTTTGAAAAATTAACTGACGTAGCAATCATAGAGACAGTAGGTCGTACGTACAAATGAGTAATGTTCTCATTTCTCAATGATCGTTATTGAAAGATGGTAAATAAAAATTTATCATTATAGAATGATCATTATATCATATATATATATATAGCATATAATTTCACCATATATACATATATATAATTCAGGTGATGTAAAAGTAATCACATTACTTCTAAGAGGTGGTAGTCCACACGTCCACAAACAACGTTATCACTTTTTTAATGTGTGGAAAAGTGTTAAAGAAAATGATGTGTTATATTTTTTGAAAGGTAATTATTTAATTAATATCATATATAAGATATTTCTATCACATATATTTAATTAATCCCATCATTACTATGTTATATCTAGTATGTGAACATATCACAATGCTTTGAGTAGGCGGTAGTCCACACTTCCACAAACGATGTTATCATATTTACATAAAATGGAATGTATAAAGTTGTGTGTCTTAAAATAATTACAAAAGTATAAGGGAATAATGAAAATTATATATATACATATATATCATAAATATATATATACTATATATAAATATTTTTCCATCATAATACCCAAAAATAAATAGTGGTAAAGGAAAATTGAACAACATCATTTCGTGGAGCAATAGTTCACCATGCACAAGAACGATATGTTTGTTACACATTTGATTGATATGTGTGTAACTTTAGGTCAAACAATTATCATAAAGAATTTATATTATATTTTTTATTATTATTTTATTATGTATGCATTAAATAATTAGATTTTGGGAATTGGAGAATGAAACTAAAATAAAAGAGATTGAGGACGTGTGTTGCCACTTATTCAGGTAAGTCCTTTTGGTTTGCACCAAATGGCATCATTTTATGGATTTATTTCCAATTGTACAAATCAAGGATGAGGGTAGGTATTTTATGGATCTATTTGGTAAGATATAGATCAGTAAAAATTGTCTTGATATGTGTGATTAAGTGGGAGGGTGAGTGCCTTTTTATAGTGGATTAGTGGCACTCTGGTAAATTTTTGAAAATGGAATTCCACCCATGTTTTTACCATGTAAAGTGGATCCAATAATGGAAAAACATTTATAAAAGGGAGTATATAGTCTAAATATTAACTGAAAATAGATTTTAAAAAAGTTTCTAGGTCATTTAGGCCATTAAGATCATGGTTTAGTCCCTTATTTAGCAAATTGTTCTCTCAATCATTGTAATTAATTTTAATCACTTTCACCAATTTGTTTGGCCAAAATAGATATTACCTAATTATATATTATAAATTATACTGATTCAAAATAGTTAATCCATTTTTCAAAATTCCAATCAAAGAAGTGGTATAAATTAATTTAAATTTAGTCTTGTAGATGAAATGTGATAGTGGGTTCTTAAAGTAAAACATTCATATGTTTTCTATGTTTTTATATTTAGTTTTGAGATAAAATTGATTCAAATGACCTAAATCAAGTAAATTTATAAATAATTAATCTAATTATTCATTAAAAATTCTAATAATATGATTTTTATGCATAAATTAATTTGATGAAAAATTAGTTTTAAATTAAAATTTATTATTTTTCAATATTAATTAAAAAATGAATCTTCACCAACAAAATAAAAAAAATAATTATAATAACCAACTTTTTATGTTTATCCTTCAAAAATTAATTTTATTTTTACATATAAAATCTATTATGGTGCCAAAAATTTGATTTAAAATGTGTTCACCATTAAAAGGTTGTAGAAATGTTTTTTTAAAAAATACGGTTATTTTTTGCATAGAGTTAAATTTATTATTATTTTAATCCTATAAAATTAATTTGATCAATATAAAAAATTTTAATAAACATGCATAAAAATAATATATTTAGTAATATTTATTTTCCATTACATAACTTCTATTGAATAACTACCACTTAAAATTATAATATAAAAAATATATTATTCTTCGGTATAACTAATACTTGCATGCAATCTAAGATTTTGAAGAAACTCATTATTGTGTGATGGGTACTCTATTGAAAAAATCCATTTTAAGGTAAAATTACTATTTAATTCATAATATTTATAAATATGAAAAATTATTATTCTATAATTATCTTGGATGTTATAAAAATGAAACTCATTGTGATAAATTTAATTTCCAATTCATCCTAATTCATTTAGCTAATAAAGTGTCATTTACATGGTATCAAAATTATTTAGAATATTTTTTGTTATACAATAATCATTTATATATCTATATATTCATCTCTTATGTTCTCAAAAAAAATTATTTTTTAATTATTCTCCTAAGGTACACAACCCATTTTTGTTTAGTAAGTAATACTAATTTTCATTAGTAAGAATAATTAATAAATATTCTATTTTATCCATATAATATATGGAATTATATATGTTTAAAACTATTTGAATAGAATGATTTATTCGCTAAAATATTCCACAATGAGTGGTTAGATCACATTACCTCATATTTCAACAAATATCTTGGTTAAAATATTTTATTCTCGATAAATAAAATATACTCCTATGAATTTCAATGATTCTATAGAATTGGATAAATAATATACCATACGTATCAATGACATTATGCTATATATTTTTTACAATAGTATTATATAATAACACTATTAATATATAATATAAATGAGACTAATAACACATTTATATGTATTACTCCAATATTTATTTAAAGTGATCAACTATATCCCTGTCAACGATGCATTAAACTCATGAAGAATCAAATAAATGCATAAATTATTCTATAGGTATCAATCCTCCTTCGGTTTTAAACTCTTGTATATATTTAAAAAAGTTTCATATTTCACAGTGGAAATTATATACCATTCAATATAGAAGAATTTAGTTATATTTCATTTATACTTAATGTTGAATTCTCATATTGTTTCTTTCACCGCTATATTTATTTAATAGGATTTCCCCTCCAATAACCACATTTCACATTGTAAAAAAATATCCCTCATAAGGTTTAGAAGTTAGTGTTCAATATCCATGAAATATGATTTTCTAAAAAAACTCTTACCAATTAATTTCTATATAATATTTAAGACATGTGAGCTTAGGCATCCTCTGTCTTATCAAAAATTAATCAATATATAGATATGATTGAGTAAATATTAATTGTACACATTCATCTTGTAGATCGTAATTATTTATTAGAAACATTTTAATAAATGTTATTATGATTAAATCATGAGATCAATTAAATCACTATGAGTGGATAAGGAATCTGTGATTTATTTTTCATTTTCATTTTAATTTTTTAAAAAATTGCCAATTATTTGATTTATTTTCCATTATTGTGAAACACCAACATCCACACAAATAATAAGAAAAAAATATTTAAAAGGTTTAACTCTTAAAATGAGAAGGTTAATCATTGGTATGATTTAGAATCACAAAATCTCACAAAACTATCTAGAATAAACATTTTGATTATAAAAATTAGGGTTTATACATTGAACATGTGTTGCATATCTCTAGAATATTTACTAACATGCTGAATAATTACAATTGATGTAGAATGATTTTTCAAAAATTACAGACATCCAACATATCAGACATCATACAAGGTTTTATAGCTCTACTTCATTTCATGAAATTTTACATATAAAAGCATTTTTTCCACTAATTTTTGTCGCATAGATGTGAGAAAGTAATTATTATTCTTATTTCACTTCAATTATCTATCATTGAAACTATTGTTGTTAGAAATTATGTTGTATAGTTTCTTATTGTTAATTCCTCTTCAAACACATTCTTCTACTTTTATATCTCCATTTATATTCACTATATTTAATAAAATATATTATTTACAAATATGAAATATAAAAATTCTACTAAAATATAACCATAAATTATTATTTGGATCAATAGTTCCAAAATATTATTTTTTTATTTTATCATTGAATTTGGAAAATTTAAATTTGATTTCTCCAACAATATTAGTCTTAATTTTCCTATTATGTTATCAAATGAATATTAATATATTCTTCTCTCTAAAACCCAATTAAATCCATTTTATTTAATTATTTTATATTATCATCCATTTTTATATGAGGTTTCATAGAACAATACAGGAAACTCTTCATTACTACATGAAACTCTCATACACCATCTTGTATCACAAATAAATGATGTAATTGTTTTCAATAAATAATAGATCACAAATCATCCCTTAATTTTATGTCATTGGAAAATATTATTAATGTTTTTAATTTCTAATAGTTACTATATAAAAAATAATATTTTCCAATTCAAATCATTTGGTCTCATTTCAATATCATCTTGCAAAGAGATGACAATTATAAACACATCACTCTTACAAAGTTAGGAATGAATCATATATCAATATCGATAGTCTTTATACAAATAAAGAAACATATTTTCAATAGAAATAATCTTCATAATGCACTTCATGACTCTTAATAAGACACTGAATATCCAAATAGAGTTACATAATCATCCTCATGTTTCACTACATTAATTTTTTGAAATGCGTATTGATTCTTAATATTCTAAAATTTACGCATATGATGCCTTGAGTCATCCCAATAAATACACTGATCATCCATACAGTATCCATAAAGATCCATAAAGAGTATGGAATGATGTTTTTTGAGTAAGGAATTATACTTATTGACTCATATATTTTCTTAAAAAATCAACACTGCTAAGATTACTCTTAAACTCATATGAACTTCCTAATCCCCTTGATAATTTTCTTATCTAATAAAACAAATGAATCTTTTATAGTTATTTTTAATTAGTACAATTTTTTACTATAATTACCCCATATAAAAAACTAACTTCCAATCCAAATTCAATCCTATTTATATCAACTACATATATCCAAACATCCTTTTTCCGTATATACTATCCTTTATATAATGTGAGATTGAATATTATTTAAGAATTAAAAATGTTATCCAACGAAATATATATATCCACATACAAATAATTCAATACTATCTAAATTAAAATTAAATTATAGAGGATTTATTTTCTAAAAAAATGCAATCATATACAACTTGAATTCTCTAAAGGCATATAATAGTCTCAAAATCATTCGATCTCAAAAATAAACCACTTTATATTTTGTTCTAATACAACAAATATAAATATATTTATAACTCATTTAATATAGAAATGATTGTCATTAAATTATTATAATACTACATATGTGAAATAATTGTTAGAAACAATAAAAGTTCAAAAAATATAATGATATCCTTAGAAAAGTTATTTACATTCAACCCCTCATAAATTCAGATCTCACTCGAGACCACTTGAAAAAAACAGTAATTCTACTTAGCCTATGACCCCAATATAGATATTATGTGATAGAATCACTTCTTCAATATATTCATCATCAAAAATCTATTTATTTAACATGTTACAAGTAAACTCTTTAACCCTCTATGAAAAAACAATTATAACCATTTATAAACATCTAAATGTCGCATTCTAGATGAATGAATTATAGCATAAACATTTTAAAAACTCCCTCTAGTATTATCTCCCCCAATAAAGAGAAACACAACACCATGGTTACTAACCTTATATACTTTTCCACCAAAAATTTGAAAATAATATGGTATTAAAAATAATGGTTTTTTAATTAATTTTTTCACATATAACAATAATATATATTGAATAATATGATATGGGGAATATAAAATAATTCCATAGCTTTGTGGAGAATTAGTCTGAACTCCCATATATAGTTTTAATATTTAAAATTCATCCATTAGTAGTGGTCTGATGATGACATCTTCCTTTTTTCTAAAATTTAATTTAAAAATACATCATTTACTCATTTACCTCAACAATATCACTTATAAAGTTATATTTTATATCAATATCTTTGAACCCTGAATGAGGAATGAAACTCCAATAATGATTAATTAAACATTAAGTATTGGTGATCAAAACTAGTGGATTATTAAATTAAACTACGATGCCCTCAAAGTAAGTTCTCATCAACATATATTGGGTAATAAATTAATTTATAGGAGTATATTTTTTATAATCAGTACTCATGATCAAAAAATTATTCTTCATTGAATTAAAAACTAAACCCCTCATATATAATGAAAAATACACCATATTTAGATCTTTAGTTGTCAACACAAACATTTCAATATGAATATAAAAAACCAATAAGATTAAAAATTCAATTGATAACATATTTCATCACATAATTAGTAGATCCATTTAAACATTTGAGAATTATTTTACCAGCCATCATATAAAAAATATTATACTTTGTGACCTAACACAATGGGAGATAACATAGAAAGTATACAATATAAAATTTGTAAATTAAAAAAATACTATCAACATTTTGAACTCTTTTTTATTGACATTATTTCTTTTCACATCGATTAACAATTTTTTTCAAACTATGATAGGTATATAAATTAGCCGTGAATCCCCTATAAAAAACATAATTGGAATCTTCTGAGAATTTCTCCCTATAGAAATATATCTTTGGACTTAAACTTGTGATAGTTCTTAACCTATAAGTGTCTAATATCACTATAAAAAGAAAATTTAATTTCATATTCATTTAGATAGAAAATGATTCAAAAATAACCTCTTTATTTCCATAAAAAATTATATCATCAACATAGAAAATCAAAGTGAATGATACCATGTCATCATCATTAATATATAAATGGTTTCCCACAATTCTATTTGTAAAAATGAAATCAAACAAATTTTAAATTAATAAGGAATTCCATGATCATAGGGATTGTTTCAACCCATATAGAGACTTCATGAAAATGAGATAATAGTTTTAAAATTTCCCATGTAAGAATCCATAATTTCTATGAATTTTAACCACCACTTGATTCCCTAAATTAAGAAAATATAACAAGAAATATATATGGATTGTTTTTTAAGAAATATTAGTAAATATTTTAATTTTTTCATGTTTTAAAACTTATGAAAAGGTTTTTTTATAATCAATACGTTTACCATAAGAAATTTCATTTACACATTTTTACCTAATTTATCACAACTTCTCCCTTTAAATTCAATAAAATTCATATCACAAATTTCATTCCTAAAAAATTATTATATTTAAAATTTAGTATCATCTCATATGCCATACATTTCAATATCCAGTTTAATTCATCATTCATGAAATCCACCAGCTAATCATTTAATAAATCTCCATCAATGTATCTTTGTTCAACCTATTATAATAGTGAGGTATATGATTTTTTCCAAAATGTTTATATACATTTTACTTGTTTTAATTCATATCCAATATTTTATGACATCAAAATAAATTATAATCATTGCAAGATATGGGAGGTGTTTCTATTAATCACTTTAGATTGTTGAATATGAATATTTAACATAAACACCTTCATAATTTTAACCATTTTATAAATATTTATCACGTCATTTAACCAAAAACAGATTCTTCTTCATCATTTCTAGAATGTGTAAATTCATATTTCTATTCATTATCTTTTTTTTCATTAAATTTTTAAAGAATATTTTAAATAATATTGTTTGTTTCTATATTTTTGAATTTTTCCTTATTCTATTTGCGGGATATCTTAGAAACATACCATTAATGTGTTTTTATTAGAATTCCCAAGATTTTTAACATTAAAAATCATAATATAGAGGCTACCAAGTACCCTTAAACACATAATCGTGTGGTATTATTGTAATAAATCTCGTATAGTGACATATTATAATTTAGTTTATATAAGTTGAGGAATTGAATATGAAATACTACTTAAATTTCTTGTTTCAATATATATCGAGATGTATCATTATCTATAAACTCGGTTCAATCCATCAACCCCAAGATTCTATTTTTCTATTTTTTGACACCATTTTTTGGGGTTTGGAAGGTTCATTATTTATGTTTTGAATACCATTCTTCTCAAGGTGAGATACAAATCATCCATTACTGTAATCATCCACGCTATCTTATTGGATCATCTTTAAAGAGAAATAACAGTCCTTTTTAGTAATTCCCTAAAAATGTTGAACATATTGAGATACTCTAAACAATGTTTTATAAAATTAATGCAATTAAATTAGAGAATAAATAATTAAGTGAAAAAATACATATCTCCTCTTAATGATTACTTACTCAAAAGCCAACTAATTTTATATTCAATTGGATCTATGGTATGAGATGTATGAATCTCATCTTTATTGTGGGGAGAATTTATATTGTATCAATTGTTGTTAGTGTGGAACATATAGATCATTTCTATCCTCATCATAGAACCATCGAAAACATTTTCAATTTAGGTAACATTTCCCATATTACTTCCAAAAATATATCCAAGACATCTATTCCATTAATAAATTTAATCTTTTACAATAAGGTAAAATGAATTATTATAATCTCCCACATGAAATAGGTTACCCTTCATTTATTACCCACTTCAAATAATTATACCATATTCTAGTTTCTTCACCAATAATGATACATTCCTAAAATAACTTAGTTTCCCACGTAATGGTTTTAAGAAACACTTCATATGATATTTTTTATCCCATCAATTTAGAATCACTAGTGCAGAAAATGTTTTTAACATCACCATTTTTTACGTCGGTTATATATAACTGTTGTGAAAATGTGTTATATGTGGTTTTTTATGTCAGTTATTTTATAACCGACTTAAAAAATTTTGAGATTAAATTTTTTTTGTCAGTAATTTGTTAACCGACGTAAAAAATGAGGTATCTAACGAATTTTTTATGCCTTTTATAAAATAACCAACATAAAAAAGGTGGCATCTAAGGCCTTTTTGAGGTCGGTTATTTGATAACCGACGTAAAAACCCAACCCGCAGAATTTTTTACATCGGTTATATTATAACTAACATAAAAAACCAAAACACTGCAGTTTTTACTTCATTTATAAAATAACCGATGTAAAAACTGTGGTTTCGGATGTCTTTTTTAGGTCGCTTATAGAATAAACGACGTAAAAAACAAACATGTGGCTTTTTTTACATCGGTTATAAAATAACCGACATAAAAAATGCGGTATCTGATACATTTATAACATCTGTTATTATAATAACCGACGTTATAAATGTAATAAAAAATAGTTTATAACGCCAGTTTTTAAATAACTTGTGTTATAAAACATTTAAAAAATTTATCACGCCCCGTGGATTGTCATTTCTGATTTTTCGATCGACAGACCTGCGACTCATCTCTCTCGCATGGAAAACCTAGAATCGACTATTCGATCTCGTTTCGTTAAACTCATTTTTCCATCATCATTTATCATCTTTACTCTCCTCTAATCTATCATCTCCACTCTAAACACTCAGGTAAGCCTCCCACGACTTTATTTTGTTCATTTTTTTCGGATAGTCTATATTTACATTTTTCGATTTTTTGTTTAAACTAGGTAAGATTCTTCGATTTAGAACCCTCTTACCACATTTTGACATCATCTTATTTATTATCACCAGATCTATTATATCGACTCGCAATATTCAAGTAATCCTCATCTAATACTATTTCATTTGTTTTTGTTTCACGGATGCCCTACATTTATGGTATTATTAGTTGTCATTGACAACTAATGATCTCATTCACCTATATTACTGCAATTTATATCTAAACCACTCTGATACACCCATTCCGTGTACCAGTGTGTTTTATTTTATAAGTATATATGGTTTTTCATGGTGGAATATTTGTTTTGGATCCTTGGTTGTTTCTTTTTTGGGTATCACTTTTTTTTGTTCCATAAACTATTTACGTAGCTTATTTTCGTGGACTATTATAAGTCTTCATATGCTATTAAAACCCGATTCATTGAACAATAGAGTATTTTATACTAGTAGGAGATACCATTAATGGTTCTCATTTTGAATGATGGAATGATACCAAAACTAGTATCTTGACGTTAAAATCCCTAGATATGCCAAAACAAGTAGCTTGAGGTTAAAATCCCATGGTTCTGGGGGGCATTCCAGATGGTTGGGGATGTCCAAGGGGTTGGGGGATTTCCAGAGGGTTGGGAGGCTATCCAGAGGGTTCGGGGGGCTTTCCAGAGGGTTGGGGGCTGTCCAGGGTGTCCATGGAGGTGGGGGGCAATGTAGGGGTGTGGGGGGGTCCAAGGGGTGTGGGTGTCGAAGGGGGTGGGGGGCTATCCAATGGGGTGGTGGGGGAGGGGTTCTGTCCAAGGGGGTGGTGTTGTCCAGAAGGTTTTGGGGTTTTCGGGGGGTGGGAGTTCTTTAGAAGGTTGGGGATGTTCAGGGGGTGTCCCAGGGGGTAGGGGTGGGTGTGGTGTCCAGGAGGGGTGGGGTGTCCAATGGGGTGGGGTGCTATCTAGAGGGGTGGGGGTTGTCTAGGGGTGGGGGCTGTTTAGAGGGGTGGGGGTTATCTAAGGGGGTGGTGGTGTCTAGGGGGTGTCAGAGGGGGTGGGGGTGGTGTTGAGAGGGTTCGAGGGGCTGTCCAGAGGGTTGGGGTTGTCCAGGGTGTCCATGGAGGTGGGGGGGGGGGGGTAGTCCAGGTGTTTGTGTTGGGGGTCCAAGGGGGTGCGGAGCTATCCAACGGGGTGGGGGCATGTCTAGAGGGTTTGGGGGTTGTCCGGGGGGGTTTTCCCGAGGGTTGGGGTGTCCAGGGGGGTGTCCAATGGAGAAAGAGGTGGGTGGTGGTGTCCATGAGGGGTGGGGGTGTCCAGGAGGGGTGGGGGTGTCCACGGGGTGGGGGGTTGTCCAGTGGGTGGGGGTGGTGTCCTAAGGGGTGGGGGCTGTCCAAGGGGGTGGTGGTGTCCAGGGGGTAGGGGGTGGTGTCCCGGGGTGGGGGGATGTCCAAGGGGGTGGTGGTGTCTAGGGGGTGTCCAGGGGTTGTGGGTGGTGTCCAGAGGGTGGGGGCGGTCGAAGGGGGTGGTGGTGTCCAAGGGGTGTCCAAGGGGGTGGGGGTGGTGTCCAGGGGTGGGGGGCTGTCCAAGGGGGCGGTGGTGTCCAGGGGGTGTCCAAGGGGGTGGGGGATAAGTGTCAGTTTGGATTGACAGTTGCATCGTGGTTTGTCAGATTATGACATAATTATTGTATTGTTTCATGGATATTAGTGTTGCAATATGATTCTATTTGGTTATATATATTTTGACCAGTCATCAAATATGAGAAAATTATGGGTTATGGTGGAGACCATGTCATGGCTTTCAAATATGCATAGTTATCTTGACCCCATTGTTCTGTGATGATTGTCTTTACATTGTGATTTTCTCCATCCGATTTTTTATTTTAAATTTGATTTGATTCTCTAGTTTACTCCATTTTCTCCAATTTTCTATCACCATTGGAGGCCCCATGGTTTTCTTTGATTCCAGGGAATTTAAAACTATTATATCTAACTATATTTTGTTTTTAAAATCATATTCAATCATATTTTTTTAAATATACATAGATTTGTTTTATATTTCAAAGTTGTTTTACATTCAAATTATGATTTTTTTCATATAAACATATATTTTTCTTATCTTAAAAAGATGTATAATTTTGATATTTGTTATAGGTAATAATGAGTCGAAGTTGGATTATAGCACATCAAATGAGCAATGACTATGATGAAGGTGTTGATGCATTTTTGGAATTTGCTAAAAGAAATGTTCCAAGTAGTGACATTTTTTTCTTTCCATGCCTAAAATATTTGAATATGAAGAAGTTGAAAAGTAGAGAGATATAATATAATCTAATTTGTCATGGTTTTAATCTGAGTTACAGACCTTGGATTTAGCATGGTGAAACTGGACGGATTGTCACTGATGAATATTATTTGAAAGATTGTAAATCCAATGGAATTGAAGAAATGTTTTGTGATATTGCAGCATAACAAACTGAGATAGAACCGATAGTTGCATGTCTATATGGTTATTCTGAAAAACCATTATATCCTGGTAGTATAGATTTTACGGTTTTGTCAGTGGTGTTAAGATTTATTAACCTGAAGGTGAAACATGGATGGAGTGATATAAGTTTTATAGAGCTGCTACAATTGATGAAATACATTATTCCAAAAGATAATGTTCTTCCTGATTCACATTATAAGGCCAAGAAAATATTATGCCCGATGGGATTGGGATACAAGAAAATGCATGCCTGTCCGAATGACTATATGATATATAGGAAGGAATATGATGTTCTGTCAGAGTGTCTTAAATGTGGGACATCACGTTATAAGGTGAAAGAAAAATCACAGGCTAATGTAGAGATTACAAAGTTCCCTTCAAAGTTATTTTGGTATCTTCATATAATTCATCATTTCCAACATTTATTTTCTAATTTAAATGATGTAAAAAGGTTAAGATGGCATGCTGATGAGTGGTTATGTGATGGAAAAACATGTCATCAAGATGATTGTCTGCAATTGAAGAAAATTGATGAGCAGTATTCTACATTTGGAAATGAAATTAGAAATCTCAGACTAGGGTTGTACACAAATGGAATGAATCCATACCGAACCATCAGTAGCACACATAGTTCATGGCCTGTTTTATTGGTAATTTACAACCTCTCTCCTGAAGTTTGTATGAAGTGCAAATATGTCATGTTGAGTATAATGATCACTAGTCTGAAGCAGCTCGGCAATGATATTGATTTTTACTTGTCACTGTTGATTGATGATTTGAAACTTTTATGGGTGGATGGAATTAGGGTGTATGATTCTTATAAAATGGAATATTTTCAACTGCATGCAGTGCTTTTTCTCACTATAAATGACTTCCCAGTATATGGAATTTTTTCTGGATACAGTGTTAAAGGGCATAAAGCATGACCAATTAGCGAATAGCAAACATCATATTTTCAATTACATCATGGGAGGAAAATAGTGTACATGGGTCATAGAAAGTTTTTTCCTATGGATCACTCTTATAAAAGATTAAAAAAGGAATTAAATGGCTCACAAGAATTTGATATTTCTCCAAAACCTTTATCCCCAGATCTGTATTTTGAGAGGGTGAAAAAACTTGATGTGACATTGGGAAAGACACCGAAATATGGTAATGATAGACATATTTGGAAGAAGAGGTCAATATTTTTTGAGCTACCATATGGAATATATCATGAAGTTAAACAAAATATTGATGTCATGCACGTGGAGAAGAATATCTGTGATTGTTTGATTGGAAAATTGTTTGATATTAAAGGAAAGACAAAAGATGTGTTGAATGCAAGATTAGACTTACTATCAATGGGAATACGTTTGGAGTTAGCACCCACTCCTAATGGAATACAAACATTTCTTCCCCTGGCTTGTCATACATTATCGAAGAAAGAGAAAATTAGCTTTTGTCAGTGTCTTCATGATATCAAAGTTCCTAAAGGTTATTCTTCAAATGTAAAAAATTTTATCTCATTGAAGGACTTGAAGTCGATAGGTATGAAATCTCATGATTGTCATGTCATGATGCAACAACTTCTACCAGTTGCATTGTATGGAATATTGCACATCCATGTCAGAAAGACTATAATGAAGTTGTTTTATTTTTTTAATTCAATTAGTTATAAGGCGATTGATGTGAATGATTTTAACATTTTGAAAATTATTCAATTTGTATACTTTGTCAATTGGAAAAGTATTTTCCTCCAACCTTTTTTGATATAATGGTGCATTTAATAATTCATCTGGTTCAATAAATAAATCTTTGTGGACCTGTATATATTTGTTGGATGTATCCTTTTGAAAGGTATATGAAAATATTGAAGGGGTATGTTAAGAATCCATATCGACCTGAAGCATCCATTATTGAAAAGTTTATTTCTGAGGAGGTTGCAGAGTTTTGTACGAGACACTTGGTTGTGGTGCAGCACATAGGTTTGCCTCCATCTCTCCATGAACGAGTTAATAATGAGAGAAAGGGGATTTGTGGATTGAAAGTGAAATAGTTTTTAGCTGAATAGATGAAGAAGTTAGAATCATACATCTTGAATAACGTAGCTGATGCTATACAGTGTATCACATAGCATATTAATTATTTGAAACAATTTCATCCAAGGAAGAATGAAATGTGGATTTTGAATGAGCACAACAAAACATTTTTGTCATGGTTTAAAAATACATTGATTGGTAGATCATATGTATCAGAGACATTAAAATGGATATTGGGTGGTCCATGGTTAAATGTGATAACATGGTTCGGTTATGACATTAATGGCTATACATTTCATATGAAAGCTCAGGACAACAGAAGTGCAGTTCAGAATAGTGGTGTATTGGTGTTTGTAGAAGCAATGCATTTTTTGAGTTCTAAGAACAAAAACCCGATTTCTACATCAAGTGTATATTATGGAGTGATTGAAGACATATGGGAGGTTGATTAATTTTAAATTAAAGTTCCTATTTTTAACTGTAAATGGTTTATCAGTAACAATTGTGTCAGACACGATGGATTTGGAATGACACTTGTTAATCTGAATAGATTGGAAGACACAGATGATTCCTTTATAATGGTAACACGTGCAAAACAAATTTTCAATGTAGTAGATCAATTAGATATGAATTGGGATGTTGTTTAACAAGGTAAAAAACAATATGATGGTGAGGATGAACATGATGAAGATGCTGATTTATGTAATATCCCTACTTCCATGGAAAGAATAACAGAACATAATGATGAGCATGTTAAAGAGATGGTTTGTGCCATAAGGAACAATCAAGACGAAGTAATTTAGGAAAACAATCCATTTTTACATTCCTAAAATTATAGGTAACATTTTTTTATTTCTTTTTTACATTTATTTTTTTCATAAAATGTTAGATATTGTATGTTTTTTCTTTATTAAAACATGTATTAAAACAAAATAAGTATAAGTTTTTGTTTGTTTTGAGTTTGTTTAGTTGACTTTATCTTGTTTACCATTACATAAATTATATATCTATTATTTTTGTTCAGTGACAATTACTTTACCATGTCTACCATCTTGACCATCTTTACCGTTTTTTAACATGCTTACCATATTAACCATGTTTACTATTACGTAACTTAGTACAATTTTCTATTTTCTGATTAGAGTAGTATTAAAATATTTGAATTTGTATATTTGTGAACTAATGTTTATTTTTTTGATTTGAAGGATAATGACAGATCAATTAGTTGTTCAACCACATGATTCTAGAGATGAGCATATTGGTCATACCTCTGGGGAGGAACATTCACATGCTCCTCTTGATGTTCCCCAATCTTCCTCATGTGCTCCTATTAACACAATGAGTTCAAGAGTTGGTAAAGGTGGGTGCACACATTTACCAAAATTATCACTTGCTCGTATGCAGGATCATAGGATACTAGTTGAGTTTTATGGGGATGATATTCCTAGAGGTCCAAATGCAAAAGATTATAAGTGTTTTGTATCAACTCAGGGTAAGACAAAAGTAAGAATTTTGTGTGAAGACTGCAGAATTGTGGATAAAGTGATAATCTCTCAGTTGTGGGTAATGATTTTGGTATGATCTTTTACTATTTTTTTCCTATTCTTTAAATGTTTCTAGAATTTATAATATGTTTAACCTCTTCTTTATCAGATGACATTTTATAATCTTGACACTAGATGACTCAGGAAGAAATACTTATCGATGGGTTCTTGGAGATTGAGAGATCTCAAATCAACCCTCTCATATAATTTGATTTTTGGTCATGGAGTCATGAAAATCCATGTCAAATATATTCTTTTATAGATGAAGATGCATGGAGACAGTTTGTTGAAAGTAGAAGAAAAGAGTCATTTTTGGTAAGGCCAATGTAAACTTTTATAATATTTCTTATATAAAAGATCTTATTAATGTTTTGTTAATGATTTCTTATTCTTTATTTAAAGAAAACAAGGAAATATCATCAGGAGATCCAATATAATAACCTATACCCTCATAGTTTATCTCAGGGAGGGTATGCATTTTTTGAAGAAGAAATGATGGCAGAAAAATTAAAAAAAACTAAGAGCTGAGTCCTCAAGCTCTCAAGAGGTGGTCCCTCCATCCCCTCCATCTTGACATGAAAATGGAAGAGAGCTCGTATGGGAAAAAAGTACAATATCTTTCAGAAGAATCAAGAATCATAGCTAAGGGTATTTTAAGATATCTATATTATTTATTTAAGTTAACTATTTTCTTCATGTAATTTCAATCATTACAGACATGTTCAATTAATTAATACAGGACTCTCTTGAGGTGTAAAGATCACTGGGGGTATTTATAGCTACTGGAAGGCAATATATTTTATCTGCAGCATTAGGAGAGATGGAATATCCTAGTCTTGTACGAGGATATCCGGAAGGCGTATTGGTAAGAGAAGTGTTGCCACGTTCTTCAAATTCTAACATGGAGGGTGTTTATAAAAAAATAGAATCCTTGGAGGCTGAAGTTCATAATATTAATGTGACGGTTGAGGAAAATATTAGAGCATCAGTACAGTCTATGTTTGCAGACATGAAAAGACAATTTCAGACTACAGCTCCCACTCCTCCACCTCCTACTGTAGACACCATTATTTATCCTCCACCTCTGTCAGTAGCTCCCACTCCCCCACCACAGCCTACAGACCCCATTTTTTTCCTACTCCTCCACCACAGCTTCCAACTTATTTCGAGGTGTATGTTGATGATCCTAAACATCATATAGTTGCACATGGGTTTGTATATTGTATAGGAGATACAGTTCAACATCAACAATTAGAGGTATGGAATCAGAGGGTCACTATACAGGATATTATATATAGATCAACTCAAGTACCATTACCTACAGATGAGGTGATGACAGTTGTACATAGTATCAGCCATTTTTTAAATTTATCAATCCAGACTTCTTCGACTCATTACTATAGAGGTATGTATGTTATATCTTCTATTTTATTTTTTTTATTAAAGTTGTTTTATCATTTGAAAACTAATATATTTTTCTATTTATTTTTACAGGAATACTTCAAAGGTAAATAAATATTGTATAGACAACAACAATGAAAAATGGAAATGACATCAGATACAAATTCTAGTAGTCTTAACAGATTTTCAAGATATTTAAATTTATTTGCGGGTCATTATGAGTTTCCAATGGAATCTCATGTTTGTGGACGTGCAATAACTATTGGGATCGTGAAAACTGATATCATGGATCTTGTTACTGGAGATAAGTTGGGCATCAATGTGGTGAAAATTTTCCCATGTAAGTCTTAACACCTTTTCCATGGGTTATATTTATTAAAAATGTATACTTATGTCTATTTTGTATTAGGTATCTTTATAACATTTTTGAGAAGAATGAGCAGACAGATGTATATGGATTCATGGACCCGCAATTGATTTCCCCTGAAGCATTTGCATTGATGAGGAACATAGAATTATTTATATTGCAGAAAGACTTGAACAGAATATAGTCACACAATGTTAGATGATGCCTTTTTGTGAGAGGTATGAAACACATCTCTCTCAAAGATTTCATTGTCTTTTAACATAAAAAACCACTAACTTTATATTTTCTTTTAACAGTGATCATTGGATGTTAGGGGTTTTTTACCCAAGGGAGAAAACACTTTATTGGATATGCTCTGTCCATGGTGATGTGCGGGATAATTTTAATAAAGTATTGGAAAAGTAAGTTTCAATTTCTCAATAGTTTTATATATTATAATAAATTTTAAATTTACCCCATTAGTATTATTTTCTTACAGGGGATGGGTCTACTTTCGAAAAAACACAAAGAAAATGAGTGTGAAGATCAGATATGTAAATTTGAAGGTAAATATCCATTTATAATTTTTGAATTTTGATTTATTACATAAAAATAATATATTGAATTTACACTCATTCAAACAGAATTTTCATGAACAACAAGGCATCATCGAATGAAGATATTATATGTTAAGATTTATGTATGAAATAATAATAACTCGGACAGTTGTGAGCTTTGACCTGTTAAGATTTTCTTTTAAAATTTTACATAATATTTTAATTTTATTTATTCAATATACACGTTAACTACTATCCATTTAATTTGTAGCTATTTGATGACCCTCAACCCTATACTGCTCAAGAAATCAAACACTTACAAGTGCAATGATCAAATTATTTTATAGGTTTGATTGAATTTTAGTTGTTTGTAGTGTAAAATGTAATTTTGAATATTGTCGTTGTAATTGTGTATTTGGTAATCATTTAGGATGGATTTAGTTTTTTTTATGTTGATAGTGTATGTTTTGAATGTTATATATGTGAATGTTTAATTTTTATATACTTCTTGTTTTGGTCTACAAATGATGGTTTTTCTAGTATGGATTCTGGTCTTGGGGGGAGGGGTTCCAAGGGTGTGGGGGGTGTTCAGTGGGGTGGGGGTGTCCAGGGGTGTCGGAGGGCTGTCCATTAGGGTGGGGGGTCCTGGGTGTCCATGAGAGTGGGGATAGTCCAAGTGGGTGGGAGCGTTTCCAGGAGGGTGGAAGTGTTGTCTAGGGGAGTGGGAGGATGTCCAGGGGGTGTACAGGGGTGTGGGGGTGTCCTATTGGATCAGGTGGGTTTCCAGGGGTGTGGGAGGGTTTTATAGTGGGGTTGGGAGGATGTCCAGTGGGGTGGGGGGTCCAGGGTGTCCATGGGGATGCGGGGTAGTCTAGGGGGAGGGAGAGGAGGTGCTGTCATCCCTCGGGGGGCTGAATGCCGCTGAAAGGTACTCATCACTCCCACATGTGCAATATTTTGAGAGCTCTAGCCTCGCATTTGGGAGTGATTAGTAACTTACAGTAGCATTCCCCGAGAGGGGGTGTCCAGGAGGGCGTCCAGGAGGGTGTGGGTGTCCAAGAGGGTGGGGGGCAGTCCCGGGGGTGGGGGGTAGTCCAGGGGTGTGGGGGTGCCCAGGAGGGTGGGGGTTGTCCAGGGTTGTGGGGGGGTTCTACGGGTGGGGGTAGTCCAGGGGTGTGGGGGTGTCCAAGATGGTGGGGGGTAGTCCCGAGGTTGGGGCCATTCCAGGGGTGTGGGGAAGTCTAGGAGGGTTGGGGGTTGTCCAGGAGTGTGGGGGTTGTTCAGGGGGTGGTGGGAAAGTCCAGGGGTGGGGGTGTCCAGGAGGGTGGGGGTTGTACAGGGGTTTTGGGGGTTGTCCAGGGGGTGGGGGCAGTCCAGGGCTGTGGGGAGTGTCTAGGGGTGTGTTGGGGGCTTTCCAGTGGGGTGAGGGGGTTCTGGTTTTTTTTTGGTAACTTTTTTGGTCTGTTTCAGGGGTTTGGGAGGGCTCTTGGTTACTTTTTGGTCTGTTTTGGTGGTGTGGGACGGCTTTCCAGGGGTGTGGGAGTGATTTCCAGGGGGTAGGGGGTATACAGGAGAGTGGGGGCTGTCCAGGGGTGTGGGGTTGTCTAGGGGGTGGTGGGGATTTCCAGGGGTGTGATGGGATGTCTAGGGGCTCAGGGGCAGTCCAAGGGTGTGGGGGTGTCCAGGGGTGTGGTGGGGGCTATCCAGTGGGGTGAGGGGGGTTTTCCAGTGGTGGTGGGGATGTCCAAGAGGGTGGGGGGTTTTCCAGGGGTGTTGGGGGCTATCTAGGGGGTGGGGGCAGTCTAGGGGTATGGGGGTGTCCAAGGGTGTGGTGGGGGCTGTCTAGTGGGGTGAGGGGGGCCTTCTAGGTTGTGGTGCGGCAGTCCAGGAGGGTGGGGGTTGTCCAGGGGTGTTGGGGGCTATCCATGGGGTGGGGGAAGTCCAGGGGTGTGGGGGTGTCTAGGGGTGTGGTGGGGGCTGTCCTGTGGGGTGAGGGGGTTCTGGTCTATTTTTGGTAACTTTTTGGTCTGTTTCTAGGGTGTGGGAGGGCTGTCCAGGGGTGTGTGAGTGATTTCCAAGGGGTGCGGGGGTATACAAGAGGGTGTGGGGTTGTCCAGGGGTGTGGGGGTTGTTCAGGGGGTGGTGGGGATGTCCAGGGGTGTGGGGGTCTTCCAGGTGGTGGGGGCATTCTAGGGGTGTGGGGGGCTCTCTAGGTGTGTGGTGGGGGCTCTCTAGTGGTGTGAGAGGGGCTGTCCAGGGGTGGTGGGGCAGTCTAGGAGGGTGGGGATTTTCAGGGGTGTTGGGGGCTGTCCAGGGGGTGGGGGATGTCCAGGGGTGTGGGGGTGTCTAGGGGTGTGGTGGGGGCTGTCTAGGGGTGTCGGGGGCTGCCCAGGGGGTGGGGCAGTCTAGGTGTGTGGGGGTGTCCAGGGGTGTCCAGGGGTGTGGTGGGGGTGGTCCAGTGGGGTGAGGGGGTTTTGGTCTATTTTTTGGTAACTTTTTGGTCTTTTTCAGGGGTGTGGGAGGGTTTTCTATGGGTGTGGGAGTGTTTTCCAGTGAGTGGGGGGCATACATGAGGGTGGGGGTTGTCCAGGGGTGTGGGGGGCTATCCAGGGGTGGTGGGGATGTCCAAGGGTATGGGGGCCGTCCAGGGTTTGGGGGCTGTCCAAGGGTGTGGGGGTGTCCGGTGGTGTGGTGGGGGCGGTTCTGGTCTGTTCTGGTCTATTTTTGGTAAGTTTTTGCTCTGTTTCAAGTGATTTGGTTGGGCATAGCAGTGGTTCGGGTTTATTAAAAAAACATACGTCAGTTATTTCATAACCGACCTAAAAAATGCATCGATATGGGTTATAAAGTCGGTTATTTGGAAACCGACGTAAAGACATCATTGGAGATGGTTTTTACGTCGGTTATTACATAACCGATGTAATACATTGAAATGGATAGTTTATTACATCGGTTATAAAATAACCCACCTTGTAAATATGGTTTTAGGATGATTATATAATAACCGACATTGAAACCCGCTTGGAAGATAGGTTTATCATGTCGGTTATTAAATAACCGACGTAATAAAGAACTCCTCGGAAGCATTTTCAACATCAGTTTTTTATCAACCGATGTGAAACCCGCTTGGCACACAGGTTTGTGACATCGGTTATTTTTATAACCGATGTGATAAACGCTTCTAAGAGTGATTTAAGACATCAGTTATTATATAACCGACATGAAAGTGTATATATCACGTCGATTACTAAATAACCGACGTCATAAAGCACTCCTGTGAAGCATTTTCCACGTCTGTTTTTTATCAACTGACGTGAAAACCCTCTTGGCAGATAGGTTTATCATATTGGTTAATTTTATAACCGACATGATAAACGCTTCAGAAGAGTGCATTATGATGTTGGTTATTATATAACCAATGTGAAATGGTATATATCACCTCATTTATTAAATAACTGACATAATAAATAACTCCTCTGAAGCGTTTTCCACATTGGTTTTTTTCAACCGACGTGAAAAATGCTTCGAATTTGTGTTTTTTACGTCAGTTGTAGAATTACCGATGTAAAAACCATTGTTTATAATGTCTCCTATAATAACGTCGGCCAAAATCCGACATTAAAGATTAAAAATAACCTCTGTAATAAATGTTTTAGGCACTAGTTCCAAGTTGACTTGAAGTTGATATTTTTTAAGGACCCTGAACTACAATGATTTATATTAGTAAATAGTAGGATTAAAAAAAATTAGGCCAGTTGATATGTAGTGCTCCTCAAATGGAATTGAATATGAAAAACACATGATCCCTAATGTTTTGAATAATATAAAATATGTGGGTACATAAAGAGTATTATGGTGGATGTGTAATAGTACACAGATGGAATGGAATTTGTAAATGTTCCAATATTCACTATAATATGTTTGATTAACTGCCAATTTTTTGATTTTATGTAATGGATAAATATATTATACATAAGAGTAACTAAATGGCTTAAATGAATACATAAATTCCCACTAGCTAAAACATAAGATTAAGTAGGTATTACTTGGAGGAATGTATGGGTAATATTTTTATAAGTATGAGTCGCATAATGTTTCATAATAATATATATAATTATTTTGTATGATATCTAACTATCACTAGTTTGCTAAATGGGGGACTAATAGTGTCACAAATTAAAAAAATGTATTTTTATACTTTTTCTATTAAATAATAGAATGTTATTGAAGAATCATCGATGATACAATATAAAATTAAATAGTGAATTTATAAAGATAATGTGTTGAAGATATAATGGCTTCAAAACCATAAAAAGAACTTATATTCTATGGGGGTTTCAAACAATGATAATGTGTACATATTATTTTGAGAAAGAGGATTTGGTGGATTTTTTGAAAAAGATAAATCCAATGTTTTATAGAACATTGATTACCATTGAATCTAATTAAATGTGAAGAAGTTAATTTTTTTAATACAAATTGAGACAATGAAATTTTTGATTTTTAGAATGTGGGGAGTAGAACCATATGAATATTTTAAATAATTTTTATAAAATTCAGGATTGAGAGTTAATGTGAAGACCACGTTGGAAATATTTAATGAGTTTTTATAAATATAATTTGAAAATATAGTCACATGATTTAATATATTAAATGATTAATATGAATGAGATGAATTAGAAAGGGAAACCAAAACTAAATTATTATTAGAGACTTTGTGTGTAAATGATAGATAGAAACCAATGATATTCTAATAGATAGGAATCGATCCATTGAGGAAGAAGAATTAACTAAAATGATGAATAAGTAGATGTTGGAGTGAATTTATTCCCTATTAAGTCAATATAAAATAGAAGCTGAAAAAGAATAAGGATAATATTGAGAGGAGTATTGACCATTCATATCTCTAAATCATGGAAGGTGATTAAGTAGAAATTCAAGGATAGTTAGGTATGAACAAAATTATTGTAGTTTTCCCTGATCGGGGAGTTGAGTGTTTTTATAAAAAGGTATTTAATAAGAATACAATGTAATGTATCATTCTATAAAAATTAACTAATATTTATAGGCTTAGGTTGAGAAAAAAAGTATAAAATCTATGTTTTTTATCTATTAATATATTACCATTAGAAGACCTATCAATACGGATGAAAAACTTAGTATAGTGATGTAGTAATATCTAGAGGAGAAGGAAGATCTAGTAAAATTGTTTTAAGTAAGATCTTGGAGGATTTTATGATTCATGTATAATTATTTATATACCATTTAGGATATTATAGACTATTATGAGCCAATATAAGGAATATATCAATAGATAGATATTTTCCTAGGGATAGTTTTGTCAAACCAACCATAAGGATTCCTATGGAGTGATAAACATCAATGTAAGTGGTGGGATTTAAATGATACCCTGCCATAAATTTTTATTTGCTTTTTAACAAAAATGATAAATCTATGACTCCAAACTTGACCCAAATATATAAATAAGCAGATTCCCACATTAGGGAAAATCCATTCAATAATTTCAAATGCTTATACCTATTATTTATTGTTTAATTTTCTTATGGGTGTCTATGTTTAGAACACATAAATAGATCTACACATTGTAAACAAGAATGTTTTTTATATACATATAGGAGATTATTATAATAGGAGTATAATTCAGCAATAATGGTCCCACTCATTCACACCCTTATCAGAGTAACTATAATGCATAATAAATTAAAGTAATATGAATATGATATAGTCTCACTATGATTGGATATATATTTGTTTCTATTTTTTAAAAATATCAAACATGAGGTTTATATTTTATGATTTTTTGGGTTACTACAGATAGAGATGTCACTTTCCTTCCTATGAATATCAAGACAGTTGTTTCGACCGAAATCATAAATTTGTTTCTTAAGAAATAGGTAAATAAGTTATTAAAAGCTTTAAAATAGATTGATTTCCCATCTATACCTGAAGGTAATAATTAATTTTATCTGTTAAATCTTTTTTTAATGTTCCAGAAGAAAAATAAACATCAAACAGCGAAATGTATTTGGATAATTAGTCAATTTATATAATTGAAGTCATCTACACTAATGTTAAGTAATTTATATATGAATTTTCATATTCTATTATTCCATTTGTTATTTAGTTTTATTAACGATCTAGTTGATGAGAAAACATTATAGGTATTGGAATAAGATGATATATTGAAATTATTAGTAATAACTCTTTAAAATTGATAAAAACTCACTCAGCATGTTTTAGATAAGGAATACACCCATTTTCATTAAATAGAAAATCATTCCCTTCATGAATAATAATCACATGGAATTGGTGATGAAAAATAAATATTAAGAATGATATTTGGTGAAGTATTCCAAAAATTGAATGAAATACACAAAGATTCCTTGATTATCCAAGATTATTAGTTTGAACCAAAGAAAATATGATAAGAGATATTGAACATTCATTACAAGAGAAGATTAGGATACATGAGGGAGAAATTGATATGTTAAATAGATAATGGGAATATGGATTTAACCTATTCTTTCTATAGGAAATCATTATCAATGTGAATCTTCATTAAATTTTTGTAAAAAATAGAAATATAGAGGAGACACATAAAAATAATTCACTATATTATGAGATGAATAAAGAATCCATTCATGATTGTGAATAGTTTTTTATATCTAAAAATACACAATTTTGTGAAAATAAGATATTGATATGATCTTATGAACAATCTAATGTGACCTCTTCGAAGAAGATAACCACTTTCCTATAAAAACTTTTTTGTACTAGTGTTGTTTCAAGGATAATAATGGATTCAATTCAAAATTTAAAAAAAATGGTGGATAAATTTATATTAAATCCCTAAATAGATCAATGGATTATGGGATCGTGTGAAAAAATTAATATCTCCCCATGAAGCGAACAAAATAATGGTGTTTATATATAAAAATAACAATCTAAAGACATTTTCTAGGAACCATATAAAAGGAAAATAACAAGTCTTGTGGTGGATGTTTAGGTATAGGTTCATTGAATGTTGGCATACTTTTTAAATTCCAAGAATCTACAAAAGGCCTAGTTTATGTGGTAGAATATATGATTTTAAGATAAACCTGGATTGGTAGAAGATAAATATATATATAAATAGTGGAGTGAGTCTTTTTATCAGGAATATATTTTGACACGTAAAATATTTCAATGATAATTAAAATAGAATCTATTTCATTAATTATGAGTTCTAGTATTAATCTATAATAATTTATCAAAATAATTAAGGATAAATAATTATTTATATTCTAGGAATGAAATAATAAAAAATATGTGAGTTTACAATGGTATGAAATAAAAATCAATGTGCTAAGAAAATCACACACATTAAGAGTGGTGGGAATGATAATACACCATAAAATAAGTGATTCATTTACTACAGAGAAATGTGAAATTTTTTTTACCTTTTCAATGTGTGAATTTATATCATAGTTGAATATTGAATATTTGAAAAAAATAAAATATTTTTTTGTGAATGAAATCCAAGAAGAAGGTCAAAAATATTTTCAAAATAAGGGTAACTCAAAGATAAAATAAAAACTATGTGGAAGATTTAAATAGGATGGGAACACTCCAAAAAAATTATATGGATACCAATACATATGGAGTTGATGAGAAATAATGGAAAATCATCCCGGACCCCATTATCCATGCCTGTTATTATAAAAATGTTTATCCACACTATAATATTGTTAATAATATACTTTTTTACAATATTACTATATGTCTAGCACAATTTATAAATGAAAATAATATGTAAAATGAATAAATAAGTTAGTATGAACATCTATATAATGTGAAAAACCCTATTTCATATAAAAATAATGAAAAATAGATAACCACAATTTCCATGACTACTCATTTATAAAATAAAATAGATGGGAATTAATGGAGAGTTCTCAAAAAATATTATCTCAAATAAATAGAATTTTGGGGTTGAGAAATAATACATTTTAGTTCGAATTTTATTAATAATAAAAAATACAACCCTTATTCCAACAAATTATTTGTGTATTAATTCTTATGTATGGAATTCATAGTGATGTATGGAAATAGAAAAATGAGATATTTTGGAATGTGTACAAAATTATTTCTAGATATCATAGAGTGTTATAACTTATATCATAAGGCATCCTTGCAAAAAAATAATTTTTATTGAAAAATTAATTATGTTTTTGACCGCTAAGAATGATTAATAATAATTGATTTTATCCCATGAGGGGAATATTATATGATTAGGCTTTGAAATCACTCATTTCATAGGAAAATAATTAAATATAAAATTTCTATAAAAATATGCATCTTATGTATGACAACCAGACATTACTATCCTCATTTTGATGAAATCATATTTTCTTATTTATTTGGATATATCATGATATGTTGGAAGGTAGGTTGAAGGGGAGGAGAAATGATCCTTTCAATTGAATATTTTTTATGTATTTGTTGAGTTTAGTATAAGTTAAAATTTATATAAATAATCATAGTATGTGATATTTGAATTGGTATTACATCTTCAATAGGTGTATGAATATATTTGGTGTCTATGATAATTTTAGTTATTTTTATGAAAAGATGTGACTCAAATAAAAATAGAGTTTATTATTTGATGGATCAATTGTTATAAATATGTTATTCTACCCTACTATATTGTAGATCAGGTTTTGTAATTAATATAATATATAATTAAAACTATTTTTAAAGAACAATGTGAGGATTCCAATATTTTTGACCTAAAAATCGTTATTTATTACCAATAATGGTGATATATAATGATATACCCTAAAGATATATTAATAGTAATTTATGTTCCATATATAATGTTATTGACCATAAATTAAAAGTTTCATATTGATGTTCCAAATGGGTTGTGATGACTGATTTGTTTTATTCAGTGATATAGTTTCCTATATATGTCGGGTGATAGAGGATGATCCCAATATAGGAAGTGATAGATTCATATGTGAGGAAAATTTGAGTATGTCATCAATAATATTACATATTATTATAGATTTATTAATTATTTATAAATGATTATTTAGTTGAGACTAGAATATGTGAGGATTCATACATAAAAAATATAATGATTATATATACGAATTTAATGTAAAAATCATATGTTTTATGTTTTCTAAAATTATTCTCAACTACATGTTCTTATTATAAAATGTGAGAATTCATGCATGGGTCTACAGTGCATTAGATTTTATGTTGAAATATTAATAACAAATGACTTAGGATGAAGGAGTTATGTTTTAAAAAAGCGATTCCAGATGTCTTTATTTAGGTGATATACTGTAATTTATCTAGAGGATATTGATGTTCCATAACTAAAAGATGAAATTTAAATGATTTACAAAGGATGTAAGATTATTTATATATGATAACCATAGGAAAAATTTATAAAATATTTATTCAATGAATATATCCAATAAATAGTTTATGAAGTTACATGATGAGTTAATGGAAAAAGAAAATCATGATGATAAATATTCAGTGTAAAAAGATATAATTTTAAGGAGATAAAATTATAAGGAATGTGAGATTCTTGGAATTTATAACAGTAGAAATTTTGACAATGTACTATATAATTGAAACTAAGGTATGTACATAGATAATATAGTATGGAATATATTTTGTTGATATGTGATATATATCATTATATATATAAGATATTTTCCATTATTTATTGAATAGATTTACCAAGTAAATAATATTACTTTTGGGTAATATAAGAAAGTCAAGATATAAATTTGAAATTGTAGGGAATATTTATGGTCACCATTAAAAACGATATTAATACATATTATTTTCCAAACCTAAGATCAATTTAATATTTTTCAATGACTCAAACCTATTTCTGTCATGTAAAATAGTACAGAAGGATACATATGGGTCCTAAATGTTAAGAAATAAAGGTACTCAAATGTTATGGAATTCAGAAATGTTGAGATCCCCACTATGATGCATATATTTAAACAATTCTATGTGTAATGTTCATCACTGAGGATATATAAATTTACCCAAATTGTTTCGAATTACAAAAAAGTATGGAGGTGCACTATAGTAAATGAAATTAAATAAAAATTACAAGCATATTTCTAAATGATAAAATGAGCATATATAAGGGTTTCATAAAGAATTAAATAAAAATTTAACATATCCCATGGTGATATTTAATAGTATTAAAGTATTCATTAGACGATAATAAGTGAAAGAATGTGATATATTATATTTTCCTAATTTACAATGAATACAAAAAATCCTGAAGATGATACCTGGTGGTAAAAATTTAACAAAATATTATATTTGTAATGAAAAATATTTAAAAAAATATTTTACACACATTATGTATTTCATATCATATCGTTTTTTTAGTATAGATGATGATATGATAAAATATTATTGGAATAATTGGTTATGTATATGGTTGTTTTTTGGGGAGTGTTTCCATGCCAAGAAGTGATGTTTCACATCATGAGAAGCCTTTTTCATGTTCATATAGGATTGATGTAATGAAAATGGGGAATTTGTGGATTTGTTGAAAAATAGGCATCCCATATCTCTTTAATTAGTATAATATTATTGACTAGTATGGGATTGGATGATGAATATTTTGGTATTACAAGTTTAGTAAATCAGGTGTGTGAGTTTGAGAAGGTGGAGAGAAAGGGTAATAAATATTATTGAATAATTAAAAGAGGATTATAGATGAAAAATTAAGGAGAATATTAAGTTATTTAGATTGATTTTGTTTTTAATATTTTAATATGAGAAATTTATTTACATGAAACTAATTTCTAATTGAGGGGAAAATGATGATATTTGAAAACAAAATTGATATTGTATTCTAAGAGGAGACTCTGTTTATTGAAAACATAGAGAAGTTCATGATATTTAGAAGGAGAAGAATATGTTAATCATTTAAGAATAATAATATTTAGTGGTGGAAAAGAATAAATTAATTAACTTCTTATGATAAATCTATATCATGGATATAGAATAAGGATAACGAGATGCATGAGAAATTTCTAACCCTAGGACATCATTATATAGTTGAACATGATACAAAAAAAATGAAAATATGAGTTAAGTAAGATTTATATAATGGTTATTATTCATGATCATGGTGTCTATTATCATAAACTAAAAGATTATTGAGGATGAAGATATAGTTTCTTAACCTCGTATCAATGTGATATGATTACTATTCATTCATGTTATGGAATTAAGTGAAATGGGTATGTTATTGTATCTATTTACACATTTCTAGTCAAATAAATATTTTTATAGAACAATACTCTATTATTATGATGATATAATACCAAGAGTTAGTTGAAGATCTAATTTTGGATATCATAATTATGAATATATAATACATGAAGAATTTGGTATAATAATATTCAAAACATTTGGAAGAATGTATTATTTTGGGATCCATATTAAAAAACCTATTCAAAGAAAGATATTTTACAATAGATATCAATTTCAAGCATTACCTAATGTTCCATTTGATGAAAAAATAATTAGTGTAGGTTTCAGGTTAAGGATAATATGATCCCACCCATTAAAAATATCCTTTACATACTAGTGATAAATATGGTTCTTATAACATGACCCAAACATAGTAAGATGTAGAATACCACATTATAGTTGATATTTTTAGATATATCACACAATGTTTTCAATAGCTTATTTACTATATTACATGAGGTGTTTAGTGTTGAGAACAAATGAAAGGATATATATATATCATTACAAATATAGATATTAAAATTAAAATATGGGATAATTTAATGATGAATAGAATTTGGTAAAAATTTCAAACAGATACCCCCTGGTCTCTGTCTACTTGGAACATAAAAAATACCAAAAAAATTATAATACCCTTGGATATATCCATTAATTGGGAATAAATATAAATATTAAGTAATCACAAAAAATTTATCTACTGAAATGAACATGTCCAGAATTTTCCACATTTGATTGATAGTGACCACTGTGATATATATAATGGTTCTAGCCATCTAGGGAATTTAGGGGATAAACAATGCTTCTTATTCATGTGTATTATTTTCTCATCCTCACAGTTTAATAAAAACATATTTAAAAGATATATATGTAAATATATAACAGACTTTATGGAGTTTCATTACATTTAGATGAACCTGAATCACAAACAATGAAATTATTAAAGTGGTCATTCAAGGAGACTCATTAGATTACACATAATTTTCTATATAAAATGATTGATTTCATAAATTTTTCATGAGTTTGATTACATATAAAAAATTTGATTTTTTCTAATAAATTTTTTAATGTTTAAATAATTTATTAATATGGTGAAACTCCTATATATTATCACTATATATAAATTGAAATGATAATGATATATTATAGTGTAAGATGCAATTGAAAACATGTATTATAAAATAACATATAATCTTCCACGAATTGTACTACGAAATGATGATATTGAACACATAGTAATTTAGCAAGTTACCGAACTCACCATGGTATAAAACACCTTGTAATGGTGCTGTTATTAGTATAGATTTACAATACATATTCTATTTGTAACCACACTCTCCTAGATACATTTATCTTGAAACTCATGTTGAGAAATTTTGAAATTCTCTAATGACACTCCCCAATCAACAGAGATTGGAATCATGTTCTAAAGGATAATGGAGAATATTTCGGGGATTAATTTCCCCTAAATAAAAAAATCAACATCAATTAAAATTTAACATTCAATAAAATTTATTTTTATCCCAAAAAATAATAAAAATTATAAATCCTATATCTTTACAAAAAAACAAAAATATTGTTACACATATTTATAAGCCATATAGATAGTCTATAACCCTCACTCAAATAAAAATATAAATAGTATCATGTCATTGTTCCCAAAATCACATTTGATCAATCACTAATTAGTGAATAATTATTCCCATTCTTTTATATCAAAACATAAATTATTAACATTCACATTGTGATATTAATGTAGCGGTGAGTAATACATTACCTAATAGGATTTTCGCAAATAAATATCATGTGTTCCGGTACATTATCATGTGTAAAAAAATATTTTTTTTGAAATTTAATATTATTTGAAAAATCATCCATTTAAAGAATATCAACATTCCTACACTGAGAAATAATTTTATCAATTTAAAATGTATATTAAATCACACAATACTTTAAACATATGTGATTAACCCTACCTTATATACTGATAACATAACTAAAACCAATATAAACATCAATATGAATATGAATTATATCATTGTCATATTTAACATAAAATATTAATTAATCATGTGAAAAAATTAAGTATCTCTACATCCAACTTTGATCTTAGTTTTATCATCAGTGGATCAACATTTATCCAAACATTTACCATTATGGTTCTACTAGTATGTGTCATGATCCTTCTGGATCATGTCAATCATACCACTTATGTATATTTCATTAACTCTAACTTTTATTTATCATAACATTTTTTTATTTATCATACAATATATTTTTTCTCCGAACCCTAATTTTTAATTATATTTTACTTAGAGACTATCATCCATAAATTTTTCATAAAAACACAATTATTCAAGTGTTTTACCAAAAATACACAATTTATTATAGAAATTTTGTGCTTTATGAAATTCATGATTAACCAAGTCATATTAGATGATTTTCCGAATCAATAACCTACCTAATGAATCTTTATTGTTTCCCAAAACAATTTTTTTTAAATGTCATGATTCATAAAATCAACATCTATATAATTTTTTTTAAACAAAATACATGAATGAAACAATTTTTTTAAAAAAATAACATTAACAACCAATCCATAAATTAGATAAAATAATACGAAAGGAAAAGTTTTTCCCATATTATATTGGAATTTTTAAATTACACCCATCCAATTTTAATATCACATTTTTAATAAGATACTTCAATTACTATCAACAAAATTAATTTCAAGATATCCAATAATTCCGGATCTCATCAACTGAGATGCTTTTCAATAGTCAATAAAGTGATTAAAAATATCTATCAAAATATATCAATGATTTATAACATTCAATTTAGATTTTATCTATTTATCTCAAAATCAACATTAATTATTTATTAAGATAATTATTTAAGAAACATAAATACATAATATGGTATTTTTATCAGTTTTTAGTAAAACTTATTATTCATTGATGATGATATTGGTCAAAACATGAATTCAAATTCTTTTTTTGGATAATATGATTCTTTTGTATGGTTTCATGAAAAATATGATATATTTTCTTGATAAATTAAAGAAAATACATCTACTTAAATAGTTTCCCACGTTATTATTGTACCATTTCCTAGAAAATAATCAATAAAACCCATATTTTTCATCCCTTTCTTGGTATGTAACAATATTTGAAAAACTTTCCCCTAAATCGTTCCTAAGATAAAAACCCTTCTAATCATATATTTTGGGATTGAAATCAGTTTTAACTCATAAAGGTAAAATAATTTAAAATGTTATTGTATTAAAAAGGTGCCTCTATAAGTGATGTGTTAGAAAGGAATATAATTCATGAATAAATTTTCTATTTTTAAATATTAAATGATACTAAATTGAGGGAATGAATCATTGGAATTAAAATGTTTACAATCCATAATTGACAACCTATGATACCTATTCATGTGATAGGTCTATTTGAAATTATTATAACTTATGTGTTGTAATGGATATATTAAAACTACTTGCACACTATGAGTTTTTTATGATTTATAGGGTTCTCCCTTGGATGGATTGCCTACATTCAGTCTATAAAATTTATAACATCCAATTCAATTAAAATAGACCAATTTATCATATGACTTGAAAATTATAATGAGAATTAACATCCAAAATACCTTTTTATAATTACCCTCAAACAAAGTAGTTATCCTTATCATTCATATCAAAAACATAAGTCAGAATAAAGAAGATTAAAAATAAGGATCAAATTATTTTTCTATGAATGAAAATGGTCATGATCAAATATGTTGAGAGTTTTAACAATCCTAAATCTTATTTTTACCTCATAAATTATCTTTATATATTCAAAAAATCCTCAATTTATTTTAAAAATAATCTCCATATATTTAATAATGATTCTATCAAAATTAATTTTTTTTCTCATTTTCCTAACTGTTTTAATTATCATCAACATCTGATATTTCCTAAAAGTTTTTTGTGAGATTACTTTAACTAAATCAACAAAAATTTATATTTGGATATATTAAATCATAAATAATGTAAAAGTTTCTAAGAAAAATGTTCTCCTTGTTGACTATACATCATGATTTCACTTGGATCGTATTCTTTAACATGGGAATTAAACACCAATTTTAAAATAATTATGGAATTAAATAATTATTACGAAAATTATATGATTTAGTACAATTATTAAGAATTTATCACACATAATAAACTTTTGTCATATTATATGAAAAATCTAATTCAATCTATAATATTATATACTGAATAAATTTTTAAGACCAATTTTTAATAGATTTTTATGTGTCACGTATAGTATATTTTCTTGTTCAATTCTGTGTACTTTTTTATTTATATTTTACACAACTATAAACCATGATATTTTTTTATAAATGAATATTTATCTCATGTGTCAATATTTTAATCTTATGTAAGTAAACAAGTATCTCAAATAACACATCAACCATAACATATATCAAATGCTTTAATTGGTAAATCTCATTAATGTTATTTGTTTCACATATAATCTATTATATTTAGTAAATTTTTTCCTTTTACTATGAGTAAAACATTTTTGTGAATGTAATTTATATTTCTATATTGTATAAATAATTTAAATTCTTTTTCATGTCATAAAAATTTTTAATTTTCCATTCTTCATATAGATCATTCTTCTTTAATAGTGGGATCCTTTATGATTTTCAAGAAAGTATTTTATATTTTTTAACACAATCTAATCATCATAGAAAAATAATTAACTACCAAAATAAAATTAAATGGTATTGGTGATCTAGTTTTTTAACTTTATAAACATGATGGTTGAAAAGGAAAATTTATTATCACATACTTCCTCTTCCATTTATTTAAACATATAATCAATGACTCAAATAATATAATAACATATACCATTTTTATCTCAATTCCATTAAAATATATTTCTTATATCATAATTACCATACATAAATCTTATAAAAGATAAGTTGCAAATAATATAGTAAAAAACCATTCTTTTCAGTCACTCCATTTATTTTTTAGTTTATGTGTTGTTTTTAAACTTAGACTCATTTTAAATACACTAATGATATATTGAAAACAAAATAATGTAAAAATCATTAAGCATTAATATCATCCACATTAGATTTTTTTCCAACACCAATGATTTTTGTTTTATCAATTTATTTTTTATATTATTTTTTTATCTATCTCCCAATGCAAATCATCTCTAAAATTTACTCAAGAATAAATTATCTCATAAAATATTGATAATATATTCAATGCTTTATTATAGTTCAAAAATCATCTCATAATAAATAAATATATTCTAATCAACACTAATCCTACTTGATATAACATCTTATTGGATATAATTTAAAATCATTGATATATAATTTTTCCCTTTTATGATAGAATATTCATAGGATAAAAATAATTATATTTGATATTAAATAATCTCACTCATTCCATTTTTAATATATTGATTTGTTATCCACTATAAATATATAACCCCTTATATGTTCAACATAAAATTTTCCTGTTATGCTTATTTTATCCCTATTTTGGATAACATTTGATGTGTGTAACATAAAACTAATGCAACATAGGTCAAATGGGTTTCATTCACCATATATAATGTGACATGGGAATGTTAAACATGATTTTTTCTCATTAACTCTTGAAATTTTTCCTCGGGTAGTGCATTAGTGATAATATCATATATTTGACCAATTTTACACCCATACTACAACATAAAAATTCATACTGCACAATTTTAATTATTAAAATTATATATGATATCAGTATATAAATATATATATTGTTTCAATGAAAACTTTGATTGAAAATTATGTATTTTATAATAACATATAACTCCCATAGAAAAGATCACATAAACTCTTAATACCTCCAACATCTCCATTGTCCAGTTATTTTATGTACATTCCTATGTAATGTCCCTATAGTCCCCTCAAAATGATCAAATTAATTCGATTATACTTTTTAGAAGGATATTTATAACAACTTTTTCCCTGAAAAAATTATTCCACCTTATATTGATTTTTTTATCATCAACATTTACTAACATGTAATTATTTTTCTAATTAAATATTTCAAGGCCTTTAAATATCTTTATTATTATAAAATACTTTATATAACATTTCATATAATATAAACTTTTCATATAAATTTTCATATTTGAATCATTTCTATCACTATGAAACCATGTAAAAAATGTGATAACATATATAATGTTTTTTCACTAATGCTTTAAAATAACTCAAACTACTAATCAGCTTCCAAATGATCATTTAATTGTCACAATATCCTTCTTTATATTTTCAATTCTTCAAACTAATTGATATTGACATGAATATTTCC
This sequence comes from Viscum album, assembly GCA_963277665.1. Lineage (NCBI taxonomy): Eukaryota > Viridiplantae > Streptophyta > Magnoliopsida > Santalales > Viscaceae > Viscum > Viscum album. The sequence continues at coordinate 1,871,214,876 of OY728120.1, read as the reverse complement.
AATAAATCATCTAATATAATTTTTCACGATGCTTCATTATAATATATCTCTTTAATTATAAAATAATACTTCTATGTATATTTAAAAAGTAATCACAATAATAAATGTACCTCACCCAACATGGAAATTTCAAATATATTCTTCATTTAATCATAATTATATATAATAGTGTTCTCTTAGTTATTGATAATTATTTTACCGAAAATATATATTATTATAAAAACTAAAACATTAATTTCTCTATGTTTAGTGGTATGGAAAAAGATTATTTTTAGCACTTAGGTATTATGTTATGGATAATTTAATATGGGAATTAGGAAATTTTATATTAATTAGAGAGATAGTTGTTTTATTAGAGATTGGTGATACAACTAATTGAAAAATACACCACCATATACCTAGTAGAGTGAATCATGTACCCCTTGATACGTCTATTTGACTACGATAAGATGGCAGATAATAATAGATTACCATGTTGAATACGCCTAGTAACTCATCTCTTATAAAATGATACAGTGAAAAATATAATATTTGAAATATTTAAGAAGTTTATTTTTACAAAACCCAAATTTTCAATATCTCTTTCTCGTGCATGGTCCAAACTCCTCCTTTATGGTGTTCCTCAATTATTTTGTCTCTATGTTTCTTGTACAATTTCATAATCAATAAGTAAAAAAAATTAATTTTAAATATATTATTAATTATAATCACCCATTAATTGGTGTTTTATTTCTTTTTTTTATTCCACTCTCATAATAATAAACATTTTTCCTGATTTCTTGATATTAGAATACTTATGGTAGATTATATTATTCCATCGATGATTTAGCTCATGTTTTAAAAGGGTATGTATTACTTATCATAATCAATTTTAATTTTTTCATTTCATGCTCAATATGATATGAATGGTTAGATAATTGTATTTATGTGACCCAAATAGGGGACTAAATACTTTAAATGAGCATGGAAAAGGGGGTTAATGTTTTTAGTTACATGGAAATGATTATCATGTGATATATTTAAATTAGATTCTATTTTTGACCATGTTTTTTATCCTTATTCAATGAATGATCCTGGAGCCACAATAAGATTTTTAGGTATAATGTATGTAATGACACACATTTTCTAGTATCATGTGATAATGAATGATTATCCTATAAGATTGGATAAAGTTGTTTTGGGTTATATTATTCATTATCTTAGTCATTCAATTTTATGTAATCGATTCGAAACATAAGATTTCAGTGTCAATCTAATAGATTGATGTTGAGTTTTGATTGTCATACTGATGGTATCCATTATTAGTAAAGGGTATGTTAAAATTCTAAACATAAGGTATGTGAAATTTTGGTTGATGGATTTGTATAATTTTTCATTATTGGCCATGTTTCTGTTTATTATTACTCTAAAATATTTTATGTATGTGGAGAAATATTTTAATCTGAGGGTTAGATATCTATATCTCAATCAATTATTCCTTGGAATTTCCATGTGGAACCTATCTATATTTTAACCCATTATTTAGAGAACATTCTAAAGAGATATATATGAGGATGTAAAATAGTCAATCAATGATCATTGTTGATATAAATATATAATCCTTTTAATTAAATATTTTTTTTAATAAATCTAATGATAGTGATGTTCTTATATTCACCCAATATTCGAAAGAATTTTGATCCATAAAGAAGTATACTATTATCTATGTTATAGAATATCACCCAGTAGTCAAGTATGTTCAAGTTGAATAAATAACATGATGAAAAATTATTAATATTTTAGTCTGTCATGTGAGAGATGGTGGAACCATTATTTATATGATGTGAATATGTTATAACGTCATCAACTCATTGTCATTGGTTGAAGTAACTATTGTCGATCATTGAGGTATCTTAGTATTCATGTTTTGATGTAACATGGTTAACACATGTTTGTTATTGTCAAACAAATATTTTATCATGTATATTCTTTTTTATACTCTAGATTATCATTATAGATCATTATTGGTGTCTTAAAAATAATTTTACTCACAACTTATATACATACCAAGGTGTATATGAATAATTCATTGCTCTAGATAAAAGTAAGGGAAATGACTTTATAATGGTTGGTTGAGACGGATTTGAATTACAAGTAAATAAAATTTTTTATGAGGTAAGTATTAGTGATTTAATATAAGATCCTTCATATTAATTTCTTCTTTATTACAATTCATTATATATGATTAAAATTGTTTGGGAAATCATTTTGATGTATGATTTCCATAAAATGATATGGGATTAATTTTTTATTACATGATGATACAATGTTGATGGTAACAGTAGTAGTGATTCTATCATGACCCCATCCCCACTATGTGTACCCCTCCAGGGTAGGAAATGGGAGAAGATAGATAGTGACCCCCGAGTCCCACATCCAATAGGCCCCGGGTTGGTGACTAGAATCAATGGTACAATAAACATGTAAAAGGGAGAAATTACCCTGTAAGAGAAACACATGAGAAAGAGAGAGATAATACATACACTAACCAACACATACTTATAGTACAATATAGAAGAAATCCAAAGTACACATATGTAATGTCTTGCAAGAATAACTACAACTGAAGGTAAAACTGCAAGTACCAAAAGAAAAGAATAGAAGATAGCGACCATGATGCCCAAATAGATCCTGAAACCCCCAAACCAATAGTAATCAGTGAGATCTCCAACCTGATCCAACTGACCTGAAAATATTTTACATATATGTAAGTTGAGTATAATAGTATACTCAGTAGGATCCACCTTGGAGCATATCGTGCAGAAGGTAAAGAAATTTTTCTAAAGCATAGTGAACAATAGGTGAAACAAAATTATCACCTAAATAGGTATAATATGATTCTAGAATCACCATGGAAACTCCCTCTAGGTATTTCATATAATATAATTTTATAGTAAAGACTATCAAGGGTTTCCTACTACCACTTCCCCAACCATTTTCCACTCTGCCCCAATATCGCATGTCCTGAACATCTCTCTCTGAAAATTCTATCCCACAGACACCTAAGAGAATCCCCACAACATGCACCTCGTGCAACACACCACCACATCCATATAACTAAAAGTACCCAGGTGGTTTCCAGGAGCCACCACAGCCCACATAATGGGTATCATACATGAGGTATTATACCTCAAGCCATCACAGCCCATACATCGATTAAGGATCCTCAAGCCGTCATAGCTTGTACCCATTATACATGTGTGTGATATAACCATAATCCATTATATCCATCTACACAAATATATGGGTAAAACTAACCTCCATATGTACCAGCACAAGTAACTACCAAGAGAATAGAATAGAGAAAAGGGGGGTAGACAACCATCCATCCTCCCACTAGAATTTTGTGGAAACCCCCCCCCCCCCCCCCTCCACCAATCCTTTTTCAGAATCCCTGGAGTGTTAAATTCCCTAACCAACAGGGTTGAGTAGAATATAAAAAACACAATGAAAATGATATAAAAAATCTCACAACCACACTATGGGCCTAACCTAGTATTAGGCTCGGCAGCAGCTAACGTCTCCTACACTCATGGATACCACTTATAAGACCAGATATCCTATAAAAAATAGCCATTTAAAGAGATACATTATGTTAATTTATTCCTTCTCATCAGTTTCACAGTATGTTAATTAATTAATTAACCATTAACATTTTCCACAGTGCATTTAATTACCATTTTAGCAAATACCCATGCCCTCCAAGCATAGGCAAACTGAGCCCACAAATTCTTAGATTTATAACCTCTGCATTGTATCCCAGTCATCTCTAATCCCATGGGTTAATCACTTATTCATTTATTAACAACATTACTTCTCATATCACAAGGTATTATAGGAAAACATTCTAAGCTCCCCAAACACAATGGGATCTAAATGGTGAGTAGATGAACTACCCATTGAGTCTTCACCACCTATAGTAGGAGAGTAAACTCACGCAACCACAGGGAGATAAACATTGAAAGCACATGGAATACCCTATTCATCTTTACCTCCCATGGAAAGAGAGTAACCAAACACATTTCTCTTCCTCAACCAGTGTGGAAAGGAAAGAAGGTAACAACAAACAAGGACTCTATCCAAACAATATACTTAGACATGAATCCATCCTTCATAACAATGGGTAAGTCCAGCTTCAACCTATTCCATCATCTTTTTTGTCCTCCCTGACAACCACATGCATATAATGATGCATCTCACCAATAGAGGAGTCAAATACTTCAAAAAATAGGGCATCCCTACCCCTCATACCCTAATATCACTCTAGGCTCAGCCATCATAGTATCACATCACATCTAGACCTCCATTCCTAGCATACCACAAAAGAACTGTAGGATCATCCATCCCAGGCACATATCATATCACAAGAAGTAGAAAAAAACATATCAATCGGGCTCTTTACCCCAAAGAAAGGAATCCAGCATTTACATACGATGAGATCTCATAGCTCAAAAACACTTATCACTTAGCCTTCACAAGAAAGTGGGAAACTCAGTCCATTCAAAGTCAATATCTTTTAACATGTATGTTGCTCTGATTCCATCATGAATTAACTGATTCATTATTCAGTGGTTCCAACTATGGCCAACCTACGGAACAATCTATCTCACGATATGACATATTAATAAAACAATTAATTTAACATGCCTTTAATTCTTTTATAAACATGCATCATCATGCTTTAGGTTCATCAACACATTCAATTAAACATTATTGCTTTCATAAATTTGATTATCATCATATTATAATAAAAATAATCAGATTTATTAAACATTCCCCTTAAATATCTTATCCAATTAATTATTAGTTAATTATGGCTTTACATTCTTTTTCAATTATAATCAGGAACAACATTCTGAACCAATAAAAGCATAAATATCATAGTGTCAAGAAAATCAAGAGGCAAACTATTATCATGGTACAAAGTATCAGCATAATTAGGTGATCGATATCAATTCTTTAATATAGTTTAAATACATATTAGGTCAATTTCATTAACACTATTGGGATAAATCATGATAAATCTATGATTTCACGTAAATAAATAGAGAAGCAATGAATCTCATACCTAAAAAGTTCATCAACGTTCGTTTCAAAAGAAATGATCACGCAACGGATCTCTGATCACCCTTCCTACATGAACAGAATCCATCAGAGTATGTCGCGACACCACCACACCACCAATATCCAATAGATTCTCCATTAGAACAATGGGTAAAAAAACTCCATGCACGACAAGAATAATGGGAGGAAAACGAGATCAACCTAGGATAAAGCACTAGAAAACAAAGTAAAACAAACATTGTACTATCCCAAGTCACCATGGATCAAAAATGGAAACCAGAGATTGATTCCCATTAAAGGGATCACAAAAAAACGAAGAGGTGACTTTCGGGTCACATTGGATGAAATAGAGGGAAGATGCAGTCATAGGGTTTGATAACTCAAGTAGAAAAAAAACAAATAAACATTATTGTAGTAGGGAATTGCATGATGTGTAATTCCCTTTCACACCAAATAATCTGAAGGTTTTATTTTCACTGAAAAATGAATCTCCTCTTCATTTTATTTTATTTTTCAAACCCAAAAATATCACAAAATGTGAAACCTTCGTTCACAATGATAAATTCTTCGACACGGAATGAAACCCACTATTATGTCGTGAAAGTTCTCTACTCCTAGTTCTTAGCACGTAAACTCCTCCAGACTTCCTCCAAGCCTCCACTGAGCTCCGCAAGCCTCATGAATACCCAAAGGTTTTATCCACATAGATCCAATACCTTAAATTATATAACTCATAAAACATTCTCATATTTTAGAATTAATAACTAACCCATAGAGGAAATAGAAATGAGTCATCAGAATAGCCACCACATGAGATACGTCTTAGGGCTCTTATCAACATAGGTACTCAACCACCACACTAGGGGATCAACACAAAACCATAAAACAACCAAAACCAAATCCTAAAAATTCTTTCAGGGGAGATACCTCTCAAAATATTGTAATCCACCACAAGAAACAAGGTAAAGACATCTCATAAACAGAAAATGAATAAAAAATGAACAAAGATGCAAGAGAAGTGATAAAAATAAAAATACTCGGGGTATTGAGAATCTATCTATGAATCACATTCTTAGGTAATATCTTACATGACACTATGCTACAACAAGACAAGAACCGAGGTGATTGAAAACCCTTGCAACACATTTTCCTAGCGACCATAGATCTCTACAGGCCACTCCTTGAAGGTCACATCACCGTCAACTTTGATCTCGCCCCAATTGATGACATGAGAGTCATCATGTAGATAATGACAAAGCTATGACACGTTAAAAACATCAGTTATTTTGTTCATCTTTGGGGGGATTTCTACCCTTATTTCATAGCTCCAACAGAATCCCACACCTCAAAAGTTCCAAAAAATGGGGTGAAGGCATTCTCCCAAGACCAAACCTTCACTTCCCATGATATGGATTCACCTTCAAGAACACATGATCTCCCACATCAACCTCCTAAGGCCTCCTCCTATTATTGAAATTAGATTTTTGATGATCATTCTCTACTTTCATCCTCTCACAAATAACTTGAACCATCTACATAATTTTTTTACTAGTTCTACCCTAATAATTGCTGACTCTCAGACCTTAGTCCAACACAAGGGAGAATGAAATGATCTTCCATATAAGGATTTAAATGGTTCCATGTCGATGGTGGAGTGAAAAATATTTTTTTATGTGAAATCTCCCAAGGGAATATGCCTCTTTTATGAACATTTGAAATCTAGGACATAAGAGGGCAACATGTATACAAGAGTCTGGATGGTCTACTCTAACTAACCATTTATCTTTGGATGAAAAGAAGTGTTAAGGAATAGTTACGAACCAAAATAATACTCGATAACTCTCCACACCTTGAGGTTAAATTATGATCCTAGTCGGAAATGATCGTCCTCTGTAATTTGTGGATTCTCCCCACCTCTTCCAGATATCACCTTGAAAAAACATCCACTGAGCTCGACTCCATGATCATGATAATGTGGGATGATTTCCTTAGATAATACACTACAAACCATATAGTGTCACTTCCTACCTAATCTCAAGGTAAACTAGTAACAAATTCCATTTAGATGTCCACCCTCTTCCACTAAGGAACATCTAACGGCTGGAAAAAACAATAGGGAACACAATGCTTGTCCTTAACCTTCAGACAAACAAAGCATCAAGATATGAACTATGAAACTGTATGCTTCAACCTAGGACACCAAAACTGAATTCTACAAGATTAGTTCATATTTTTCACAGCAGGAAATACTTCTAAGTGTGAGATGTCAAAATATATAAAAACCATCTCACACATCACCAAATGAATGAAACCCCTTCCCTGAAACAACCCTCAGTATTATTTATCTTCAGAACAAAAATTAGAGGTATCACCCCAGACAACTCGGCCTCTCCATACCTCCACCTCATGATCCCCCAATTGGGACTCCACCAAATGATAAACTAGAGATGACGACACCATTATCTGCAAAATACATCTTCTATCCTCATCTTCTCCCATATCTAGGTGCAATACTGAATGTTCTTACATCACTCTCTAGGAATCACCTGATTCCCAAACTATATCACTGTAAGACTTAATAATCAACGTTGTGGCTAAAAAATTCCCCTTTCCAGGTGTATATGAAATCTCTAAATTGTAATCCTATAATAACTCCATCCACATACATTGGTTAAAATTTAAGTCTCATTGGGAGAAAACATACATTAGACTCTTATGATTGGTGAAGACTAAAAAATTGTCATTGATAAGGTAATGTCTCCATAACTTCAGAAAAAACACCACCACCTCCTACTCAGGATTGTGGGAGGCATTGTTTTTTCCATGGGGATTTAACTACTGGTACCCATAAGAAATAGTTGATCTCTACCAAATCATAACATAGACCAACCATATATGTGAAGCATCATAGAAAAAATCAAACTGGACTCCTTCTGCTCGCAAAAAAAAAGAACTACAGAACTGACCAACTTCTCCATCAGATACTCAAAATCATTGTAACACTGATCAGTCCACAAGGACACCCAATAATTTCTAGTCAGCATTGTCAAAGGATTCCCAATACGAGATAAATCAGTTAAAAACCTCCTGTAATAGACTATAAGACTAGTGAAAGTCACACCTCTTCCAGTATCTGGGGGGATTCCCAAGACACAACAACTTCTATCATCAAAGGATCCATAGCTACTCTCTACTGGGAAATAATATTCCCTATGAAAATTAATTCTCAATCCCCAAACTCACACTTTGTAATCTTCCCAAAAAACTACTCCCAACAAAAAATGACAAAAATGACATACAGGTTCCATGTTTTCTTCTACTCAAACAAATAGTACACAAGGATTTCATCGATAAAACCCACCAAAATGTTATTCAGTAACTCACAGAACACATCATTCATTAACCCCATGAACACATAGGGATAATTTTTTACACCAAACTACTTTATAAGAAACTCATAATTCCCATGACACCAACAGAAAGGAGTCTTTAGGATATCCTCATACTTTATATCCATCTAATGATATATTGACCAAAAATATATCTTTAAGAACCTTCTTTATCCCTTCATTAGATTGAATAAATCATCAATCTATTAAATAGGATACCAGTTCTTCAATTTCACTTAGTTCAAGAGATGATAATTGAAACACAACCACATAGTGTTTTCATCCTTCCTCAAAAAAAATCATGCACCCCATGATGAAACACTCAGTTGAACACAACTGTAATGCAACAGACCATCAAGCTGTATACATAGCTATAGAAAATCATAAGGTTTCATCCTATATAGAGAAATTGGGATAAGAAACATTCCTAATTTTAGTTCGATCCCGAACTCAATATATCTTCCTGGGTGTAATGCTACAACCTTTCTAGAAAGATATCGGGGTACTCTTCTATGACACTAGGAAACACCAACTGCTGAACTTCTTACAAACTCATCCATCAAGGTTGAAAAGGAAAGATCATGTCTCTGACCCATTTGAGGGTCTCTCTCACTAAAAAACACTGATGGCTCTCCATTAGCATCAAAGAGTACAACCTGCCTTCTAAAGCAATCCACTATAGCCAACACTGAATAAAACCATTCGAACTCCAACTAGCATAGTCAAAGCCACAGGCACTAGAAGTCTCTATAACTCATTCCTGAAGGCATGTAAAAGGGAAGGTTATATGATGAAGTGTGTCACTCTTGGATCAAAAAATGTATGCACCCAAGTAGAAAACAAGAAAATGATACCTTGAAAAATATCTATCTCGCCTAGTGCTAAAAACACTAAAGCATGAATCTGACCATGACCAGATGCATGGCCTCTCTAACCCTACTGAAGACCACCTCCAAATTTTATCATCAGAATCCTATAATTGTGGCAATCTCCTTGTGAAACCTATTAAATACATTCCATGTGAACCAAATAAGGGTGTCAGACTGAAACTATACCAACAAAAGAATAAATAATTAGACCTCCTAAACATGGAATATAAAATACCTTAAAATTGATTAATTATTTTCTTTTATTCACTTTAGTTAAACCTATCTAAAGTTCTATGCATTCAAACATAGGAACAAATAATAATGATGCATGATCGTTTCCTATATCTCCACCCTTAAACCACTATCAACTCATTTAGTAGACATTGTAAGCTTAAATTTTCATGAATCCAGTCATAAGGTAGCTCTAAATACCAATTTCTTTGTCGGTATCCTATTTTTATAGCCCTTTCCGAAATTAGCTAACACTATTTCCCTACCAATACATCCAACCTCACTTGTTCCAAACTCCAAAATCCATTCTATCCCTCAAGTAGACCTCTGATATCACTCTTTCATGAAACCTCCCAAGAATGTGTACCCATCCTAGGCCAGAAATGGGAGAAGAGAGATAGTGACCCCCGAGACACATCTCAAATAGGCCTTGTGTTGGAAACTAGCACAAAGGGTATGATAAACATGCTAATATGAGGCATTACCCTCTAAGATAAACACATGCAGTCAAGAGATATAAGATAGACACAAACTAACTACTTCTTTGACTAAAATATAGATGAAAGAAAAAGTATATATATGTAATGTCAAGGAAGAACAACTATAACTGAAAGTTAAAGTTCATGTACAAAAAAAGTAATGGCGGTAGTGACCGCGAATCCGAAACAGCTCATGCCGACCCCATCCAATTAGTAACCATCCTGATCTCTAACCTACTCCAACTGACCTAAAAATATTTTATATATACATAGGGTGAGTATAAAAGTATACTGTATAGGATCCTACTCTGTGCCTCTTGTGAAAAAGGTAAAGAAGGCATGATAAAACATAGTGAATGAAAAGTGAAAATAACTAATCACCTAAACAGGTCAAATAAGTTCCCAACCTCATCATGTCTATTTTCACCAAGTATCACATGAAATAGATATTATATTAATGAATATCAAGGGTACCCTTTTAGTGCATCCTTAGTGGTTTTTCACTCTGACCCAACACTATACATCATGAGCATCTATATATAAAAGGCTTGCTCACATACACCTCAGTGAAACACAAAAACATGCACCTCGTGCAACACACCACTATGTCCACCTAACCAAAAGTAACAATGTAGTTTTCAAGATACACCAAAATCCCTATAATGTGTATCATACATCAGGTATTATACTTTAATCCATCAAATCCCATCAATTGTGTAAGGATCCTTAAGCCATTATAGCCTATGCCTATTATACCTATAGTAGTCCGTAGGAAACTATATCCAGAATACATGTTTGTGTAATAACCACAAGCCATTACATCCCTCTACACCCATATATGTGAAAAAATAACCATAGTTCATACAATCATAGGTAATTAGCAGGAGAAGAGTATGGGGTCAAAATTGGTAGTCATCCATCCATCCACCCTCTGAGATGATGGGGAAAATATTCTCGTGGCTCAGAATCGCCAAGGAGTCAGTTTTCCTAACCGATTGGATAGAATAGCATATAAAAACCCAAAAATTACATGATATAACCTACCTCACAACCACTATATGGCCATATCCTATTCTTAGAATCAACTGATTATAATGTCTTTTAGACTCTCGTCTTCCATAGCTAAGACTAGATATCCTATAAAAACACAACCATTTAAAGAGATACATTAAGTTACATTATTCCTTTTAATCTATTGTACTTTATGTTAATTAAGTCTTTAACCATTAATTAAAAGATAACATTTTCCAAATAACATTGCATTACCATTCTATTAAAGATATATTCCCTCCAAGCATAAACAAACTGAGCCAAATTCTTCTTAGAATTATGACCTCATCATTGAATCCCTGCAAGTTCCAATCCCATAGTATAAAAATTTATTCATTTATTAAAAAAATTTACTTTCTGTATCACCAATTACTCTAGGAAAAAAGTTCTATTTTTCCCAAACACAATGTTCTCAACACGATTATTAGATGAACTACCCATTGGTTATTCATCACCTATAACAATAAAGTAAATGTGTTATACCATGAGGATATAATCACAGAAAGCATGTGCATACTCTATGCTTCTTCGCTCCCATGGAAAGAGGGTAAACAAACAAATATTTCTACCTCAAGTAGTGGGGAAAAGAAAGATGATAAAAACCATCAAGGTTTCCAGGAAAAAAATAGATTCAAACAATAATCCATCCTTCATAACAATGGATAATCCCAACATCAACATGTTCTATCATCTTTGGTGTCCTCTGTGACACCCACATGCATATACCAATACGTCTTACCACTCTAGGTGCCTGCTACATCAATAAAAACTGGGCCTCCCCACCCCTCATACCATAACATTCCTCTAATCTCAGCCATACTAGGCTCACATCACATACAAGACACCCTTCCCCACATACCATAATAGCCCTCCTATATTAGCCATCCCAGTAGGACATCACATCATAAGTATTAGGAAACATACATAGAAACCAGGTTGTTGTCCCCAATACATGGAATCCATCCTTCACACACAATGATCTCTCACAAATCCTAAACACAATGAACTTTTCCTTCACTAGAAATTGGGCAACTCATGCCCTTCAAAGGAATTTTCTTTGATCAACCAACTAGTTATTATTCTGTCTTGATTTAACTGATTCATTATTCATAGTTTCCAAATATGTTCATCCTAAGAAAAAAGTTTTCTCATTCTATCACAATATAATTAAAAAAATAATTTAACCTTCTTTTAATTCTAATATCACCAACCATCATCATGATTCGGTTTTGTCAAACAGTTAAATTAAACATGCATGCTTCCATCGACTTTATTATCATCAAATTACAATAACTACAACCAAATTCATTAAATAAGCATCTTTAATCTCTTATCCAATTAATTATAAATTAATTAAAACTTTATTTTATATAAAAATTTCCATCATGAATGAAATTATAAAAAAATAAATTCATAGATATCACACTATCTAGCAAACCAAGATGGAAACTATTATCATGGTATAAAGTAGCAACATCGATATGAAATAGATATCAATTATTTAATCTGGTTCGAATAATTATTATATTAATTTCATTTTGATACAATGGGATAAATGTTTCTGACTCTATGATTACAAGTAAATAAATAAAGAAGTAACAAATCACATACCTTAGTAGGTCAGCGACGTTCTTCGCATGAGAACGGACCATGTAATGAATCTCTTATCACCCCTCATGTAAGAACTGAATCCATTCATGGATGTTGCGGCACCACCACACCACCAATAACTAAGAGAACCCCCTTTAGAACCATGGTTCAGAAAATTCCATAGCATGATAAAAATAATGAGAGGAAAACAATATCAATATGGGAAAGACCATTTGAAAATGAAGGAAAAAATACACCATGGATCAACCCAGGTCAACACGGTTTGAAGACTGATACCCAAGAATGATTCCTATTGAAGAGATCTTCAAAATTTTGTGGAGGGGAAATCCAGGTCATCTTGGATGAGAGAGAGGTAATCTTTAGCCACACGTTTGTAAAAATAGAGTGGTTGGAAAAATAATTAAGACATTACTACTATGAGGAAATACATGATGTGTAATTTCCATTCACATCGTGTAATCCTCAGGGTTGATTTGTTAGTGAAAATTGAATCACCACTTATTTTTATTTTATTTTCCAAATCATGAAATATGATAGGGCATGAAACCTTCTTTTACATTGTGAAATTGTTCTACACATTATGAAACACACTTTCACATTGTGAAAGTTCCCTACTTCTAGTTCTCATCACCTGAACTCCTCCAAACATCAATTAATCCTCCTCCGAGCACCCTAATATTTGGGATGATGTAAAGTGTTAATCCATGTAGATCTAATCCCTTAATGGTTATATATATATATTAATGTTTTTATTATGTATTATGTTTTTTAGAAATGTTTTTTATTGTAGTTTTTTTATGAGGGTCAAATGTTTTCCCATTTCAAACAATCTATCCAACAATTATTTCTATAATACACTAAAATATTCAATGGTGTTCTTGGGCCACTTCATTGTTCAATTTTTTCGTATACATAGGTCTTGGTCTGGGGGAAATTACAAAATGGTATCATTGTATTATTTTTTATTCTTCATTAAAGATTGGTAAATAGAGATATGTTGAAAATAACTTGGGATGAATGTTCTGTATTTTCATAACCAAAACCCAAAATAGGTAATTGTATTGTTAAATTGAGTTGTTTTGTGATGATTAATTTCTCAATTATAGATTTTTCTTCTTTAAAATAAATTATGATTTTACTAAATTTTTCCTAGATATATGTAAAAAATCAACATGGGAACATGCATCATATATTGAAAAAAGATGGCATCACATGTACATAACTATGTTTTAATTAAAATTATTTTTTACAATGAACTTAGAAAATTAAATAACAAGAAATTTTTATTAAATGTTTTCATGAGTAAACTATTGGGGGAATTTTTAAATTAACTACAATTTATGATTATAAATTACTGTTGGCTTTTTTTGGAGTGAGATGATTTGTGGGGGTATGAACAACATTTTAGGATGATAACCCTAGCGTGGGTACTATAATAATATTGGTGCCAGGTGTGGTAACAAAATAAAAGTTATTCAAATAAATAGGTGTGGTTGACATTTATAATATTTATGGATTATTAGATTATGCATGAGAACCTATTGATGTTTAGATATGGGAAATGGGTTTTTTGTTTGAGAATTGGAATAGGGTATTATAATAGTGTACTTTGGATTATGAATAAATTTTATTGACATTTTAAACTATTTTAAATCATGTTCATGTTATTTCAAAAATATGTCACCAAATCACCTTTCACTTGAGGACTAAGAGTCGGTACGTGTGAAAGATCCTCTAATAAGAGAATTGGAACCTCTAATATTTGATAAATTCATAAAAAATTTATTTTTAGGGAGTAGTTTATGGATAGAGGGATACTGGGGGTTGATGCCTTTATGAAGGACAATATAGGGAGTTTTAAAGAAGTATATTCACTTCTTCCACTGATAGAGTGGATAATTGGGCATAAATGACTGGTTTGAGAGGATAAAATGTTTTTTTGAGTTGATCGGAGCATTAAATATAAATAGGTGATATTTTATACATTTATATTATAGGTTCTAGTGAGGTATTGGGGTAATAATTTGGTCCAAGTCAAGATGCATTGGGGGTTATCTATAGAGGATTTGTTTTACTATATTATTTTAGAATTTCATCCCAATGACATTGAATATAAACCATGATCAAGAATTATGTATTTTTTGTATTTAGTGAAATATATGATTTGATATAATAATTATTTAATAATTTTTTTATTCCTTTTTTAACCTCATCGGAGGTGAGGCCATAATGTCCCACCAAATTGTGAATGGATTTTTTATGAAATTTAATTTTAAATTAGGTTTTTTATCTTAGTGATGTATTCCAATGTTTTGAAAAAGGATCAAATTTGTACAAAGGTTCTTTTTAATAAAAGTATATTTTTAGAGTTAATTCACTTGAGTGCATTAGGGAGTGTATAATCAATTAGATGGAATATGATATATTATGGCATCTTCTATGGTGGTGAGAAGCAGGGCATCCCAAGTGGGAGATCATCTCTCCCTCCATAAAAAAAATATCTCATTTGGAGTTATTTAAATATGAATAAGTAGGTAATATCAAGTAATATATTTATAGAAATACATATTTTTAATAGAAAAATATCATAATTTATAATTTCCTTTCAAAAATTACATGTGTTTGATAGAATTATCCACAGAAAAGATTGATCATAAACAAAACTCTGATATATTTTGTTAAAAATATAAATATTATCTATGACCATTAAAAAAAGTTTGTTGAAATATTTTATATAAATAGGATTAAATTATTTATGGGATATTTATAAGAATAAAATAATTTCTACTTTTAATATGAATGAAACTCAATTATTATTTTTAAGAACAGTGAGCACGAGTTCTCTTTATTGAAAATAAAGGAATGTTATGATTATCGTTTTAAAAATTTATTTTCTGATGTGAATAGTTTCCCACTATATTATTGGTTTTTATTTATATGTTGAATTAAAAAATCTCAGAATTTAGATTTCAATAAATTAGTACTACTTAAGTATTATGAATAAAAATATTTACATAAGTGGAATTTTTTAGATTTCTCTAAAATTGGGTGTTACGCAGGAGGATATTCAAATTATATTTCCCTACCCATAATAATTTTAGTTGATAAAATTAGATTTATATTTTGAATCAGTAGGTACAATTTACTTAACTATTATATCTTAATTTTTATTCATATAAAATAAATTATACAGCATAAATATTAATTTCAATGTAAAATTAGAATAGTTATTTTTGAGGAACTAATTATATAAGAGTTATAAAAAAATTTATAAATAATTTTGACTAAATTATATTAAATTATGAAATACAATACAATATAAAAAACATAAAATTTTATAAACACTCATTCAATTTATAAATAATTTTAAATGAGGATAAAAAACATATTTTAAAAAATAAATTTTCTTATAAAACAGGTTTCCTAATATATTATGTTTTAATTTAAAAGATAATTTTATAATATTTTAAATATAATTAATTTAAATGGATATCAAATTAGCATTTATCATGCTAAAATTTGTTAAGTGTTAATTCCTAAATTTTTAGTAATAATAAAATTATAAGGGTAAATTTTTAGTCAAGATTAATAAGGGTAAATCGGTAAATGAGGTATATCTATTTTTTAGTATGTTAATGTCATATAAGCCTCATATAAATCATAATTAGATATGAAATTCATACCCACATGTATAAAATACCATTTTGTTTCCCAACTCACCAAAATCTCATAGAATTCAATTCTTATCCCATACCTAACATTATATTCCAATGATTTGTCCCTCTTTTTAACTTATAAAAGGGTCTCACTTCCTCCTACTTAAATCCATACATATTGATCTAAATTCATATTAAAATATTTTCAAATTACTTCTAATATATCCCCTTCATATATTTTTAATCCCATAGTATCAATAATGTTTCTTGGTCCTTTATTTCTGATGGAAACTTCAGGAGAAGACCCAAATTATCATTGTAATTATTACATTCCCAAATACTTTTATTCATTACCTTTCACATCCAAAATCATAAAAAGACATTATATACATATATATATATATATAATTAAAAAATTTTAAATAATATTATATAATTTAATAATATTTATGTTATGTCCTGTATATATTCACAAATCATTCAATTGAAAAGACAAAACTTTATTCATGCATGTGTGCATACTACCACCTCCATAAATGCAAATTTTAATTTTTTGTGACCACTATTAAATGATATTTATAAAAATGGGTTTAGTTCTTATATATTTCATTTTTATCATGATTTATATTAGATAAATATACATCATACATTCTATAAGTAATATCCTAAATAAGATATTAATGTATCATTTATCATTGTAAACAAGAATAAAAAGAGGTAAACCTTAACATTCATACCAAAAAACACATTATTATTAAATAAATTTCATATAATTACATAAAATATTAATATATCACAATAATAAACAATAATTAAAATCATTATGCTTCTGTATTAATGATTTTACAAATAATCCATCTCATTAGTATCCATTAATCGTGATAGGTTTATGTATGGTTTGGTTTGACAACTTAATCGGTAGATATTATACATTTATGTAATGGATGACCATTAAAAATAATTCATTAGTGTAATAAGATATAAATTTTTAAATACAGTTTTTTATTGGTATAATTTAATGTTATATCAACTTTTATATCATTAATTAAGAAAAATCATTTCATTTGTTAAATTAAATGAGATACAATCATCATTGATTTGAACCAAATGGATCATAAAAAAGATTAAACGAAATAAGATTATATATTTATAAAATATAATTTAAAATAAATCTCAATACATAATATAATATAATAATGAAGTTAATTTATAAAATTATATTTACTAACACCACTTTTATGAAAATTGTTCAACATGATAATGATTAATTACACTCGATGTTTAAAATTAGTAATAGATTTAACTAATATATATATATATATATATTCTATATGAGGAATATAAATGGTTATATTTTTTGAATAATTTTATAATGTATGCATTTAATAAACTTAACATTATTATTCAGGATGTTTGGTGAAAGGGAAAAATGAATCAGGACTGAGGTAAGAGTTTTCCTCTCAAGTTCAACTCTTTTAAAAAAAATTGGTTTTATGAAACTAATTTAAATTTAAATTTAAATATACTAAATATTTTATAATAAAATATGAGGATTTATATTTTAATCCTGGAATTTGAGGTTCAATTACATGTCCACTCCATTATGGGTTTTGATCAATGTGTTATTAAAGCCGAAAGATGTTTCTTTATCTCAATAATGATTCGTTGAGACATGTAACATGTCATATACCACATTTCCTATGTATGGTTCTCTATTTAATGACTATAACATCAATGTTCAATAATTGTTTTACCATAAAATTAATTATATAAACAAATAAAAATCTTGTTATTTTATTTATATGTATTTTTACTCATGTGTTTCACTAGTTGTAAGAATATTTGATAACTAAATTTTGATTCATTGAGTTATAATCATTCAATGGAAATTATTTTATATAATTATGGAAAATAATACCTTTCATTATATAATGTTTTTTTCAATCATTGTTACATTTTTATTGAAAAATCTTCTTTTCATTTATTTCAAACCTCATAGTGTAAGTTACCCATTAGAGATATTTATTACTCAATTCACCTTTCTATGAGTAATATTAATTCATTATAAACTTCATTTATCCAAACATAGATTATACTATCTAATACATTATTATTTTTTATTTTGAAATAATCATTGAGATAATTATTTATGAATACAAATTATTGCTTTCAAACACTTACCAAAATGTGTGATTTTAATACATGGAAAATGAAAATAATAAAATGGGAGTCACCTTCCATTTTCATTGGTTTTTTCTTCCTCAACTTGTTTATTTAAGGTAAAAAAATTCTTCTAAATGGTTGCATTATTATATATTCTTTAAAAAATTAATTTATTTAAACACATTCATATCACCTTTTAAATAGATTCTATTAAATGTGATATGTAATTTTTTATATTAGGTAAATTTTAATTTCTTTTAAATCACTTTAAATTTTTTTCAACTATAATTTTTATTACCAAGGGGATTTACCATAATGTTTTTTTTATGATATATCCTTTAATATATATTTTCATATTGGTTATTAGACACATGGTATCAAATAATCATATTTTTGATCCCTACATTTGTGATATCGTTTAGAAAGTTGACTATGTGTTGTTTGACTATCCTCCTTCTTTACATCTAGGGGTTATGACCATATGATCCATTTTTTATCCCATGTAAAAGTATATATATCCTTGATGGTAATTATCTACTAATACTGGTTTACAATTTACTAACATTTTTATCATTAATTATACATATAAACATGTTTCATTTATTATTATGTTCCAAATGGAATGGTATGGAAATTCTTTTTGACTCTGATGATGAATTCATTGGACATAAACAAGTTCCTAGTTGATATTTAATTCTCTATGTTTCAATTTTATTATGGATCCATGTCATTTACCTATTCATTCCATAATAATTATTCTATTTTATGATATAATTTCTAATTTTATTTGTTTCCCTTACTATGAATTTTTTCTCACTGCTTTCATTTGTTTACATTAACCATGTTATGAAGAATATTTCTACCCATGTCAAGTTTAGAATTATATCACATGTTGAAGAATTTAGGGTATATGATTAAGAGTTATAAGGAATTAATAAGTTTCTTATAACTAATGAAAACGGATTCCATTAGTTGACAAATACAATGGATTTACTGTTTTCTATTGTGAACTAATTATCTAATGTTAAAAACCAAAAAATATCATTAATATGTAAGTGATTCAATAATCATTATTTATTTTTATAATATAGGTGTAAATATCCATGATTTTATATATATTATTAATTTAAATATTTAAATATTATGTTATAGTTACCGTATTTGTGAGTTTGGATCGTGATCATAGGAGTTTGTATCAAATGATGTGTATATATAACATTATAGGAGATTATCTTAGTCAAAAAAAATCCATAGGTTGAAAAGTAATTTTTGGTCACAATTCAAAATTTATAGATGACACTATAGTATATTATATGATTTAATGTTATGATAATAATGAATTTTTTATTTCAGGATTTAGATGATAGAACATTAATGAAAATTATAGGAATAATTTTAAGTATAAGATGACATACTTAATTTTTTGTAATGTCTTTAGTATTTAGTTTTCCAACGGATTAGATCCTTATTCAGATACTAGCTAGTGGATATGGATAGAGAATAAATTATTCTTGGGGTAATCACCCTAAAAATGATTATTTAGAATTGACTTTATCTTCACTCTGGTGCACAATGAATGGTCCTAAGATTCAAGACCAAGATAGACACTCTAATGGGATACTCAGTAGTTAATTACCTTCCGTTTATGAACCATTATAGAGGATTTTATAATTATTTTATCCTATTAGGATTGAGAACCTAATAAAAAATTTACATGGATATCCAAGGATTAAATGATGAGAGTCATATGTTTATCCAAAATTATCATATATCAAATATAAATTTGTTATAAGAGGAAACATATTTGGATTCATGTTTTCATATATATAATTTTCATATTATCATAACCATTTTGGTTTTATTTTTTTATGAAACATTAACACCATAAATAAGTTTACAAGTATATGTATCGAGATACCATTATGTATTATAACTAATCAAGGGTGCATACTTCAATGGTCCATAATCTCTGTATATTCTTGTTATGATTGAAAAAGATGAGTTTCTTAGTCTAAACTCAGGAAAGGATATTGATATTTTCTTTAAAAAAATATCCATTTTATTAGTGAGTGATATTTATCAATGATAATCGTGTATATTATAAAATTTATGAGGATTATGTGAAACATCAAAGGACAGTTCTTCAATGGTTCTTACTTAATAGTTTGGAAACATATATTAAATGGTATCAATGAAACTATAATTTACCTATTTAAAAGATTATATTTTTTGGGATATCTTTTAAAGAATACATGACTGTGGTATGGATAACTCTTTGGATTAAAATAATCATCATATCAAGGTAACAGAGGATCATTTTATTTTAATAAGTATGTTTTATTGTATTGATAACCATGGGATGTATAATTGATTCATGATATTTTTTTGGTTTTAATCTCTTCTTTGTGATTATGATATATATTTACTTGTGAGTGACATTATGAAATAGTGGTTAATAAAAATTTTGGGTTATATATAAAGTTAAATTTTAGAGGAATATGTAACTTCACTATGGTTTCTTGACATTAAGATTTAATTTATTTTGCGAAAGTTATGTTATGTTGAATATATGATTACTGTGTATAAGAAATTGGGTATAAGATTACAATATTGGTTAATGTTTTCTAAAGAAACATAAATAAAATTATATATCCAAAGACATTATCTTGGATGTTATATTTTTTTATACTGTAAATTTCACGACCCTGCTTCACCAAAAAGAGGGAAGAGTCAGCAGGTTGCCAGGCCCTTCCTTCTTTAAGTTGAAGAAGAGATATTGACCCCCGAAACCCGCCTTCAATAGGCCCTGGAGTGGCGACTAGCACCATGGGTATGGAATCCCACAATAAATTTAAGGCATTACACATTTTCTTTTAATAGGATCAAGAGATAAGATAGTAAATCCCACAACACCAAAACTGAAAGTGCAAATATGGCTGAAAATAAACCATTCCCATATGCATGTTCAAAGGTAAAAGATACAAGTAACAAAACTCCAAAGGTAAAAAGATACCAAGAAAAAGGAAACAACAACAGCAACTACCCCAAAGGTCCAAGATAGTATGGTCCCGCACGATCCTGGAAGTCCTCATGGAAACCTGAAAGTAGTTTCATATACGTAGGGTGAGCATACAAGTATACTCAGTAGGGAAAAACCAAAGACTCTCGTGCACAAGTGGGGAGGCATACTAATTCCCTGTGAGAAAGAGATAACCAAGTGCCTAACAAGGAAACTAACCACCCAAGCCTCACGAAGGCACACTCCCCAAATAACGCAAGTCAAGTAATGTATAGTAACAGCACATCGATGTCTGGGTACCCAGCGCCACTTTCCCACTGGTTATTAAAGACATCCTATGCATTGGACCAATCCCGCCATTCTCATCATAGTCCCACTGCCATACCCCGCCCGCACACACCTGGGCCACAACCACACATCCCGCCCGCAAACACCTGGGCCAAAACCACACATCCCGCTCGCAAACACCTCGCCACAACCACTAACTCACCCGCAGACACCTGGGCCAGAAGAACTACTGCCATGCCCGAAGACACCTGGGCATCATCCCAAAGTTACTTGGGAGACCACCTACCCGCACACACCTGGGCCAACCACCACACTACCTTGCCCGAATATTCTTGTGCTAATAATGGAATTTAGGCCATCACAGCCTGCCCGAAGATACTTCGGCAATCCTGGAAAGGGAGCATAAAAAAGCTCATAACCAGCCACTAATAGAAGTGTTGGTAAAAACACCCTCCCCCATGAAATGGGGGTGTTCAGCACTAAGTGCTCAACTTGGGTGGGGCACGATTAAGAAACACAAAAACTACAAGTATATATATAGGTAACAAGCACTCACCCAAATCTAGGTTTTTATTCAGCCATCCTAAAGAACACTATCCTTACTACTCATTCATAAGATAAGAGAACATCACCCATCCCCAAGTCAAAACTCACACCAAACCAAATCACCATTTTTCCCATCCTTGTTTTTATGTTCAGTAATAATGTTTAAATAAGTTTCTACACCTACTTGGTCAACTATTAATCATAAGAACAAGCCAAGGAAAGAGTGCATCCAACAACAATTTAAAAATTCACACCCAGTTCTCTTGAAAAGTCACAACAACAAAGGAGCCAATGGTTTCTCAACAAAAGAGGATCCCACCCCAATTCGTGATATAAGTAGAGTAAACACACGGCCTCAAATTCACAACCAGCTACAGTATAATGACAGGGGATCCCATCCCCACCCGTATCGCTTGAGCAATCAGCCCGCAAAAGAAATAACCAAACTACTACCAAACACAAAGGCAGGCCCATGCGGGTATTTTCAGATTTAAAAGATTTAACACACTCGATGGTTTCAATTCCACTGTGCTTTAACCGGGGTTATCACAAAAAAGGGTTGATCCAAGTGCTCTCAATTTATTTAACCCAGTATACGTAATTAACTAATTCCACGTTACGGTTCTTTAAATATCCAAAAATACTTAGGTTCATTATTGCACATAGAAAGACCACCAACAGACATGATATTCAGTAGGTGTGTGCTCGCACAATTCATAAAATCATTAATAATGAAAAAGGAGAAAAAACAGAGTATCATCATCTAGCAGACCCCTCCCCTTCATTCTTTAGAATCCATTTATTATCGTCATTAAAGTTTGGTTCATCCAATTCTATAGAAGCAGTTGCATACCCACCCCTCATGATACACAGAAAGGAGAGACGAAGGTGAAACCCCTACTTGGTTGATCAAAGATCGAAGTTTATCTCCATGTGCCAAAACAGGGGAAGCGCGGCCTGCAGGTGAGGAAATCCATGGAAGATGTGCAGAAGGTTCCAGCAGAGGCACACCACAAGCCACAGGAAGAAGGACTCCAAGCACACCAGGAAGAAGGAAGAAATTCAACCGAGAAGAAAAGGATAACTCTAGCGGGAGATATAAAGAGAATATCGGGATATGGAATTTTGAACGCCAGGAAAAACGGATCGCGGTTTCCAAGGTGGTTTGGGTGGTTACGCATGACGATACTAAGTTGTTATGTAGTATCCCCCATTAGGGATGGTTCATGGGATTTTTAGGAGTCAATTTTGGGCATTAAATGACTTTAAAAAAAGAATTAAGATTAATTTATGTCAAAAGATACATTACGGGAGCGGAAAATTCGGGTACTGGAAAAAGAACGAAAGGCTCAGCGAGGGAACATGGTGCCACCGTCACGGTGTCCCCCTCACGGTGCCACCATCACAGCGCCTCCATCATGGTTTCACCCTCACGGTGCCACCTTCACAGTGCCTCCGTCACGGTGCCACCCTGACCAGTGCCACTATCACGGTTCCACCTTCATGTTAGAGCCATGTTTTTGGTAAAGTAATGGCCAGGGGGTCCGGTCCATTACAACATATACCTCTCAAACTATTCTCATCCTCAATAATTAAAACCAGACCCAAAGTAAAGAGGGGGGTCTGAACAAATTCCCTGGAAGATACCTCTTAGGAGTGAACCTCTCTAACAGAGGAACACCATATCTCCTGAACAATCACAGATTTCCTACCACTCCTTTCCTCGTGAAACCATGAAAAACAAAAGACTAAACCATCTGGCCTTGTGGGAGAGGGATTTCCCTTCCTCCGTGTTAAGATGCTATCCGCTTTGGGCGGCACTAACTCGCCCGCACGAGTTTAGGCGCACCCACTTTAATGCGTCCTAACTAGGAATCAAGTCTTCCCCTCCGCATCCTTTAGGACACTTCATACTCATTCACAGAAAAAGGAAACTGCACATCCCATAGTCAAAAAGGTAAATCATTACATAGAAAACAAGTACTAACAAAATAGGATAAAACTCAAAATAACGCTATGTACTGGGCACGCATCTGCGCTTCCCTCTCCCAGGTACTCTCCTCAAGCCCACCATGCCTCCATAACACGTGAACCAACGGGATGGTTCATCCACAAAGCACCTTCTCCTCACGACCCTTGATTATCACTGGCCGTTCCATGAAGTTTCCATCGTCTTCGATATCTATCTCTCCCCAGTCAAGGAAGTGAGAATCGTCATGTATATACTGATGAAGTTGGGACACATGGAAGACATCGTGCACCCTTTGTAGTTTTTGTGGCAACGCCAGCTGATAGGCCACCTCACCGACCCGGTGAAACACCTCAAAGGGTCCGACGAACCTGGGAGAGAGCTTACCTCCCCTACCAAACCTCTACTTCCCACACCGAGGGGAGACCTTCAAGAACATGTTGGTCCCAACCTCGAACTCCAAGGGCCTTCTACTATCATCCACATATGACTTCTTCCGATCCAGAGCCACCTTCATCCTCTCTCGTATAAGCTAAACCTTCTCTGTTGTGTTCTATACCACCTCCGAGCCATGAACACCTTCTTCTTTGTCCTCTGTCCAGCTCACGGGTGAGCGACATGGCCTCTCGTAGAGGGATTAAAATGGAGCCATGCCAATGGTGGAGTGGTAGCTATTGTTATTGGCCAAATCCACCAGAGGAAAGTGTCACACCCAGGATCCTCCGATGTCCTGAATGCATGATCGGATCATATCTTCCAAGGTCTGGATGATGTGCTCTGTCTTCCTATCTGTCTAGGGGTGGAAGGCAGTGCTAAGGTGAAGCTGGGTGCCAAAAGAATGATGAAAACCCCTCCAGACTCGTGTGGTAAATCGTGCATCCCTATCCAACACTATAGAACTCCGAACTCCAAGCAACTGCACTACATCATCCACATACTTCCGTGCTAGAGCGTCCACTACACTAGACTCCTTAATCGCCAGAAAGTGAGCCGAATTCATCAAGTCATCCACCACTACCCAGATGGCTTCACAGCCCCCTTGCACATTGGGTAGTCTCATGATGAAATCCAACGATATGTCGTCCCACTTCCACTCGGGGACATCTAAAGGTTGCAACAACCCGCCTAGATCACGGTGTTTATCCTTTACCTGCTGACACACTATGAACTTGGCCACAAACTCTGCCACTGCTCGTTTTACTCTGGGCCACAAAAGCTATCTCCTCATACCCTTGTACATCTTGGAAACTCATAGGTGTACCGCTAGGGGTGAGCTATGGAACTCACCAAGGAATCTCTCATGCATCGCCTCCGGAACGAACAACTTTCCTTAGAATAGAATTTGATTCTGACCAGCTTCTGTCCACCCTTCTGGAGCACTACCTTGGCTAACCCGGTCACCCATCACTTCACTCTCTGGGTCTCCCCACTGAGACTCATCCACCTAACTTAATAGAGAAGATTGTACTATCATCTTAAATAGGCAACCTCTCCCACTATCCATCCTTTCATCCAGGTGTAGGGCATCCAATTCCTCCATCACCCTCCATGCGTCTGCTGGCTCTCGGACTGCATCCCTCTGTGACTTTCTGCTCAAGGCATCAGCCACCACATTTCCTTTCCCCATGGTGTAGGAAATCTCAAAATTATAATCTTGAAGGAATTTCATCCACCTTCACTGTCGTAAGTTTAGGTCCCACTGGGAGAAGACATTCCTCAATATTTTTTGTTTGATGAAGACCACAAAGCGTTCTCCGATGAGGAAATTCCTCCATAACTTCAGTGCGAAAACGACCGCTGAATATTCCTGATCGTGGGTGGCATAATTATGCTCATGATGGCATAGCTTCCTATACACATAAGAGATCACCCCCTATCACTACATCAACAGACATCTGAGGCCATGCCCTGAACCATCACAAAACACCTCATACACTGCCCCTTCTTCTGACAAACTCAATATTGGGGCACTAACCAACTTCTCCTTCAGATAGCTGAAGGCTGCCTTGCAATGTTCACTCCACATGAAAACCTGGTCCTTCTTGGTCAAGGCCGTCAAAGATGCCACAACTTGAGAGAATTTGGGTACGAACCTCTGGTAGTAACCTGCCAGCCCGAGGAAACTATGAACCTCTGCCATGTTTTTGGGTGCTGCCTAAGAAACAACCACCTCGACCTTTGATGAGTCTAACTCTACCCCTTG
This sequence comes from Viscum album, assembly GCA_963277665.1. NCBI lineage: Eukaryota > Viridiplantae > Streptophyta > Magnoliopsida > Santalales > Viscaceae > Viscum > Viscum album. The sequence goes on along the minus strand of OY728120.1, from coordinate 1,871,188,300 downwards.
CTCGGACACTACGTTCCCAATGAAATTCACTTCTCGCATCCAAAACATTCATTTGGAAAAATTCCCATAGAGTTGGTGTTGTTTGAGGACCTCCAAAACCATCCTCAGGTGCTCAGCGTGGTCCTCCCCTGATCTTGAGTAGATTAGGATGTCGTCAATGAATACGACTACGAAATGATCCAGATACTCCCAAAAGACGGGGTTCAAAAGCCCCATGAACACTGTTGGAGTGTTTGTAATTCCAAACGGCTTGACCACAAACTCGAAGTGCCCATATCTTCACCTTAAGGCCGTCTTCTGGATATCACCCTCTTTCACCCTCAACTGGTGATATCCAGACCGTAGGTCGATCTTTGAGAACCATCATGCCCCTTTCAACTGGTCAAAGAGATCGTCTATCCTTGGAAGAGGGTAGTGATTCTCGACCGTTACCTGTTTCAGCTTCCTGTAGTCTATGCACAGCCTTAGACCGTCATCCGCCTTCTTCGTAAACAACATAGGAGCACCCCACGTTGACGCACTCGGTCGAACAAAATCCTTCTTCATCAGATCTTCAATCTGAATCTGCAACTTCCATAGCTCTGAAGGCGCCATCCGGTATAGATCCATCAAAATCAGACGAGCACCAGGTTGCAAGTCTATACCAAACTCGATATCACGTCGAGGGGGTAGAGTCGTCACCTCCTCATAGAAGAAATCCATAAACTCACTGATGATCCCTGGTGCTTCCACCATCTCAGCATCCACTGATTCTACTGACAGCTCGGCTAATAAGGAGAGAAGGGGTTCCTCTCGCCTGGTTCCCTTCTGGCCACTCTGCTCGCTGGTGAAAGTAACACGTTGGCCACCCAAGTCGATGAACACAACCCTTCCTCGGAAGAAGTCGATGATGTAACACACATAGAACAGCCATTCGATGCCTAGGATGACATCGTATGGTTGTATCTATAGTAGTAGTAGATCCCTGACCGACTGATATGGACCTATCATCAGTCTGAATCCTCTAAAAACATATAATAAGTCAGTCAACCCTCTGACTGGGGTGCTCAGCACCAGGGGCACTAGAATTCTCTCAGCATCTAGACCCATAGAACAGGCCAAACCAGGTGCAACAAAGGAGTGCGAAGCTCCGGTATCGAACAAGGCATAAGCAAGGGTACAAAACAAACTGATCGTACCTCGAACGACCTCCGGTCCTACTGGAACTGCTACCTCTTTGGTGTGCAACTGCCCACACCCAGCTCCTCTGCCCCTCTGCTATCGGCCACCTCCCCAACCCCGCCCTATTCGAGGTCCCTGAAGAGCGCCCTGAGGTCGTCCACCCCCTACAATGTCTTCCCTCAGAGGAGCGGGAGCTCGCTGCCCCTGCTGTTGCTACTGGAAGGGCCTAGTTAGAAGTTTCTGGTGAGGTGGGTGTTGGGATTGTCCGCCACTAACGTACTGAACTCGGTCTGGGCAATGATTCCAGATATTTCCATGTCTCCCACAGACGAAGCACCTTGGTCCTGGGCCTGAAGGGAAAGGGCGAGGACCGAGGGACTGGAACTGGAACTGCTGCGGCCTGTCCCTACTGGTCGGAACCTAGAGGGTCCCGATGATGGAGGTCTAGTGCTGACGGCCTTTCCCTTTGATGGGCCTAGCTGAATCCCCTCTCGTGACATGCCTCCTAGCGTGTGCATCCTCTCCACCACCTATGCCTTCTTCTAGACCTCAAAGTATTTCGGCAAGGTGAAGGGGGTAACAAAGTACTGGAGGGAAGGTCGGAGCGCCTCCTCTAAACGTCTCACCCGAGACTCCTCATCTGGAAAGTGGTCTAGAGAAAAGTGGATGAGATCCTTGAACTTGATCCCCAACTCCCTTACTGACATACTTCCCTACTGGAGGGAGAGTATCTCTTTCCTCTTATCAGCTTTCATCGTAGAAGAGAGGAATTCTGCCCAGAACTCCTTCTCGAAATCAGCCCATGCCACCTCAGCCTCTCCCCACTCCCCTAGGTAGAGTATCCACCACTGACGCACTACTCCCCGCATCTGGCTGATGGACAAAGGAACCCAGTACTTGGTCAGAGCCCGAATCAAGATGAAGACTATCACCAGCTCCTCTAGCCAACCCTCTGTCTTCATGTCAGAGGTGTTGCCCTCGTACTTCTCAAGGGTCTTTCGCTGGAACGCTCTAAGCATCTTCTGCCACTGGTCTTCCTCTTCCTCTCGATCATCCCTCTGCTGATCGGCCAAGTCAACCTCCTGGGCCTCGATCGCCCGTACAACTCATGGTCGTCTCCCGGGTGCCATAACTGCAAGGTAAACAAGGAATTCCTAAGCCCAGGTAGTACAGAATATTATTCTTAAAATTTACTTAAAATTCATACTTATTTAAATCCCCAAAACACCCATGAAACACAAGAACAAAAGTCATTATGATGCATTTACCTTTCCTAGTGTCTCTATCCTACAATCAGGGGGGCCTCACTTGGTCGTTCGGTAGGTCCAGAGTCCTTGCATCGGATCACGGGGGGCCCTAAAATCTCATGTCCTAGCCAGTCTTCCCTATCCTAATTCACGCACCAAGGCCACCCAACAACGTTGCCCTACCATCCCATGCAATACTAGCTGTTCCTAACTCTAGACTCCATCCTATCTCTCAAACCTCTCCTTTGATACCATTCTGTCACGACCCGCCTTCACCAAAAGGAGGGAAGGGTCCGCAGGTTTCCATGCCCTTCCTTCTTTAAGTTGAAGAAGAGATAATGACCCCTAAAACCCGCCTTCAATAGGCCCCAGAGTGGCGACCAGAACCAAGGGTATGGAATCACACACTAAATGGAAGGAATTACCCTTTTTCTTTTAATAGGATCGAGATATAAGATAGTAAATCCCACAACAACCAAACTGAAAGTGAAAATACGGATAAAAATAAACCATTCCCATATGCATGTTCAAAGGTAAAAGATACAATTCACAAAACTCCAAAGGTAAAAAGATACCAAGAAAAAGGAAACAACAACAGCAACTGCCCCAAAGGTCCAGGCTAGTACGGTCCTGCACTATCCTTGAAGTCCTCCTGGAAACCTGAAAGCAATTTTATATACGTAGGGTCAGCATACAAGTATACGCAGTAGGAAAAAACCAAAGACTTTCGTGCACAATTGTGGAGGAATACTAATGCCCTGTGAGAAATAGATAACCAAGCGCCTATCAAGGAAACTAACCACCAAATACTCACCAAGGCACACTCCCCAAATAACGCATGTCAAGTAATGTATAGTAATAGCACATCGATGTTTGGGTACCCAACGCCACTTTCCCACAAGTTAATGAAGACATCCTATGCATCGGACCAATCCCTCCATTCTCATCACAGTCCCAATGCCATACCCCGCCCGTACACACCTGGGCCACAACCACACATCACCCATGCAAACACCTGGGCCACAACCACACATCCTGCCCACAAACACCTGGGCCACAACTACAAACACGCCCGCAGACACATGGGCCAGAAGAACTACTTCCATGCCTGAAGACACCTGGCCCTCATCCTGAAGATACTTGGGAAACCACCTGCCCACACACACCTGGTCCAACCACCACACTACCTTGCTTTAAGATTCATGGGCTAATAATGGACTTCAGGCCATCACTGCCTGCTCAAAGATACTTGGGCTATCTGGGAAAGGGAGCAGAAAGGAGCTAATAACCAGCCACTAATATAAGTGTTGGGAAAAACACCCTCCCCCATGAAATGGGGGTGTTCAGCACTATGTTCTCAACTTGGGTGGGGCGCGAATAATAAACACAAAAAACTAAAAGTTATATATATAGGTAACAAGCACTCTCCCAAATCTAGGTTTTTCTTCATCCAGCCTAAAGAACACTATCCTAACTACTCATTCATAAGAGAAGAGAACAGCACCCATCCCCAAGTCACAAATCACACCAAACCAAATCCCCATTTGTCCCATACTTGTTTTCATGTTCAGTAATAAAGTTTAAATAAGTTTCTGCACCTACTTGGGCAACTAGTAAGCATAAGCACAAGCCAAGGAAAGAGTACGTCCAAAAAAAATTTAAACATTCACATCTGATTCTCTTGAAAAGTCACAACAACAAAGGATCCAACAGTTTCTCAACAACATAGGATCCCACCCCAATTCTTGATATAAGAAAAGTAAACACACGGCCTAAAATTCACAACCAGTGAATGTATAATGACAGGGGATCCCATCCCCACCCGTATCGCCCCAGAAATTAGCCCGCGAAAGAAACAACCAACCCACTACCAAACACAAGGCAGACCCATGTGGGTATTTTTAGATTTAAAATATTTAATACACTCCATGGTTTCAATTCCACTGTGCTTTAACCAGGGTTATCACATAAAAGGGTTGATCCAGGTGCTTTCAATTTATTTAACCTAGTATACGTAATTAACCAATTCCATGTTATGGTTCTTTAAATATCCAAAAACACTGAGGTTCATTAGTGCATAGAAAAAGACCACCGATGGCCATGATTTTCAGTAGGCGTGAGCCCGCACAATTTAGAAAATCTTTAATCATGAAAAAGGAGAAAAACATAGTAGCATCATCGATCACACCCCTCCCCTTCATTCTTTACAATTTATTTATTATCTTCATTAAAGTTTGGTTCATCCAATTCTACAGAAGCAGTAGAGTACCCACCCCGCATGATACACATAAAGGAGAGACGATGGTGAAACCCCTACTTGGTTGATCATAGATCCAAGTTTTTCTCCATGCGCCAAAATAGGGGAAGTGTGGCCTGAAGGGGATGAAATCCGTGGAAGATGTGCAGAAGGTTCCAGCAGAGGTGCACCACATTCCACGGGAAGAAGGACTCCAAGCGTGCCAGGAAGAAGGAATAAATTCAACCGAGAAGAAAAGAAAAAATCTAGTGGAAGATATAAAGAAAAGATCGGGATATGGAATTTTGAATGCCTGAAAAAACGGATCGTGTTTTCCTATGTGGTTTGGGTGGTTACTCATGAAAATACTAAGTTGTTTTGTAGTATCCCCCATCAGGGATGTTTATCAGGATTTTTAGGAGTTAATTATGGGCTTTAAATGACTTAAAAAAGGTATTAAGATTAATTTACATCAAAAGATACATTACGGGAGCGAAAAATTCGGGTACTAGTAAAAGAACGAAAGTCTTGGCGACGGGACATGGTGTCGCCTTCACGGTGTCACCCTCACAGTGCCACCGTCACGTCGCCACTGTCACGGTGTCACCCTCACGTTGCCACGGTGACCGGTGCGACCATCACGGTGCCACCGTGACCGGTGCCACTATGACCAGTGCCACCGTCATGGTGCCACTGTCATGGTGGAGCTGTGTTTTTGGTAAAGTAATGGCCAGGGGGGTCTGGGCTATTATAGTAAACAATGAATATAATAATAATACCCTCACCTAAATTCTTCAATGAGTAATAATTAAAATTGTGAGGAAGCAATTTATTTAAGCTAGAGAATGTAACACCGAGATATCATTATATAATATTACCACTAAATAACTCAATTAGATCTATAGAGACTCTAGTCATGTACACATATCAATAAATGATTTTAAGAATAATTAAACATCAAATTACAATCCAAGTATAGTAAATTCCAGTGTCTTGGAATACTAGGTACATAAAACTAAAAAAATGGATCTAAATAAAACATTTCATTATTTATCATCCATTATGGGATCCTATATTCCTTTGAGCCCTTACATATATATTGGATAACCTAGGGATAACATGAGAAAAGGGTTGAGCTAAAAACACAGTAAGGGAATAAAAATTTAAAATAAATCTTAGCACATGGGTTAGAAGGCATAAAATAATGATACAAAAAGGTCTTAAACATGATTAAACATAAGGAATCATAACAGAGGATCATAAAATAATTGATTCATAGTATTGTGGAAGTAGAATAAAACATGACTTTACCAGGATTTAAGGCTCATTGCAAATAGAGGATCACGATTCAAAGATCGTTGCACATAGAGGAGCACGAGTCAAGGTTAACCACCAAGACTGTTGCACATAGAGCACGATTCAAGGATAACCACCAATACCATTTCACATAACAACTCATGAAACTAAAAATTACCCAATTCATTGGAGATATATCTAAGAACACCCATAATAATAGGTTCATGAATACGTTTTACACATAATTAATCATACATAATGAATGAAACATAAATATAACTATTACTCATAGAAATAATTAGGTGTCATAATTATGTCCAAAGTAATATAAAAAGGGAATGTCACAATATTTTCCATGAAAGGATGGATTTAAATCATTCATAGACATTAATATGGGAATTTAGTCATATATCATGAAATGTTATTTCATATTGAAGTGAAATGAGTGTTTTAAAAGGTATAGATATAAAACATTTTAGTATGGTTTAAGGGAAAATATTCAAAATACTTAAATATGGAAAATGTATAATTTTTTGTATAATTAGATAATTGAACAAAGTTTTTCTTTCATTATAAAATTATTGATTTTATAAGAGGAAACATATTTGGATTCATGTTTTCATATATATAATTTTCATATTATCATAACCATTTTGGTTTTATTTGTTTATGAAACATTATCACCATAAATAAGTTTACAATTATAAGTATCAAGATACCATTATGTATTATAACTAATCAAGGGTGAATAATTCAATGGTCCGTAATCTCAGTATATTCTTGTTATGATTGAAAAAGATGAGTTTATTAGTCTAAACCCATGAAAGGATATTGATATTTTCTTTAAAATAATATCCATTTTATTAGTGAGTGATATTTATCAATGATAATCGTGTATATTATAAAATTTATGAGGATTATGTGAAACATCAAAGGACAGTTCTTCAATGCTTCTTACTTAATAGTTTGGAAACATATATTAAATGGTATCAATGAAACTATAATTTACCTATTTAAAAGATTATATTTTTTGGGATATCTATTAAAGATTACATGACTGTGGTATGGATAACTCTTTGGATTAAAATAATCATCATATCAAGGTAACAGAGGATCATTTTATTTTAATAAGTATGTTTTATTGTATTGATAACCATGGGATGTATAATTGATTCATGATATTTTTTTGGTTTTAATCTCTTCTTTGGGATTATGATATATATTTACTTGTGAGTGACATTATGAAATAGTGGTTAATAAAAATTTTGGGTTATATATAAAGTTAAATTTTAGAGGAATATGTAACTTCACTATGGTTTCTTGACATGGAGATTTAATTAATTTTGTGAAAGTTATGTTATGTTGAATATATGATTACTATGTATAAGAAATTGGGTATAAGATTACAATATTGGTTAATGTTTTCTAAAGAAACATAAATAAAATTATATATCCAAAGACATTATCATGGATGTTAATTTTTTTATACCTTAAATTTCACGACCCTGCTTCACCAAAAAGAGGGAAGGGTCAGCTGGTTTCCAGGCCCTTCCTTCTTTAAGTTGAAGAAGAGATATTGACCCCCAAAACCTGCCTTCAATAGGCCCTGGAGTGGCGACTAGCACCATGGGTATGGAATCCCACACTAAATTTAAGGCATTACACATTTTCTTTTAATAGGATTAGGAGATAAGATAGTAAATCCCACAACACCAAAACTGAAAGTGAAAATATGGCTGAAAATAAACCATTCCCATATGCATGTTCAAAGGTAAAAGATACAAGTCACAAAACTCCAAAGGTAAAAAGATACCAAGAAAAAGGAAAAAACAACAGCAACTACCCCAAAGGTCCAAGATAGTATGGTCCCGCACGATCCCGGAAGTCCTCATGGAAATCTGAAAGCAGTTTCATATACGTAGGGTGAGCATACAAGTATACTCAGTAGGGAAAAACCAAAGACTCTCGCGCACAAGTGGGGAGGCATACTAATTCCCTGTGAGAAAGAGATAACCAAGTGCCTAACAAGGAAACTAACCACCCTAGCCTCACGAAGGAACACTCCCCAAATAACGCAAGTCAAGTAATGTATAGTAACAACACATCGATGTCTGGGTACCCAGCGCCACTTTCCCACTGGTTATTAAAGACATCCTATGCATTGGACCAATCCCGCCATTCTCATCAGAGTCCCACTGCCATACCCCGCCCGCACACACCTGGGCCACAACCACACATCCCGCCCGCAAACACCTGGGCCAAAACCACACATCCCGCTCACAAACACCTTGCCACAACCACTAACTCACCCGCAGACACCTGGGCCAGAAGAACTACTGCCATGCCCGAAGACACCTGGGCATCATCCCAAAGATACATGGGAGACCACCTACCCGCACACACCTGGGCCAACCACCACACTACCTTGCCCGAATATTCTTGTGCTAATAATGGACTTTAGGTCATCACAGCCTGCCCGAAGATACTTCGGAAATCCTGGAAAGGGAGCGGAAAAAAGCTCATAACCAGCCACTAATAGAAGTGTTGGTAAAAACACCCTCCCCCATGAAATGGGGGTGTTCAACACTAAGTGCTCAACTTGGGTGGGCACGAATAAGAAACAAAAAAACTACAAGTATATATATAGGTAACAAGCACTCACCCAAATCTAGGTTTTCATTCAGCCATCCTAAAGAACACTATCCTTACTACTCATTCATAAGATAAGAGAACATCACCAATCCCCAAGTCAAAACTCACACCAAACCAAATCACCATTTTTCCCATCCTTGTTTTTATGTTCAGTAATAATGTTTAAATAAGTTTCTACACCTACCTGGTCAACTAGTAATCATAAGAACAAGCCAAGGAAAGAGTACATCCAACAACAATTTAAAAATTCACACCCAGTTCTCTTGCAAAGTCACAACAACAAAGGAGCCAATGGTTTCTCAACAAAAGAGGATCCCACCCCAATTCGTGATATAAGTAGAGTAAACACACGGCCTCAAATTCACAACCAGCTAAAGTATAATGACAGGGGATCCCATCCCCACCCGTATCGCTTGAGCAATCAGCCCGCAAAAGAAATAACCAAACTACTACCAAACACAAAGGCAGGCCCATGCGGGTATTTTCAGATTTAAAAGATTTAACACACTCGATGGTTTCAATTCCACTGTGCTTTAACTGGGGTTATCACAAAAAGGGTTGATCCAAGTGCTCTCAATTTATTTAACCCAGTATACGTAATTAACTAATTCCACGTTACGGTTCATTAAATATCCAAAAACACTTAGGTTCATTATTGCACATAGAAAGACCACCAACGGACATGATATTCAGCAGGCGTGAGCTCGCACAATTCATACAATCATTAATAATGAAAAAGGAGAAAAAAAAGAGTAGCATCATTGAGCACACCCCTCCCCTTCATTCTTTAGAATCCATTTATTATCGTCATTAAAGTTTGGTTCATCCAATTATACAGAAGCAGTAGCATACCCACCCTTCATGATACACAGAAAGGAGAGATGAAGGTGAAACCCCAACTTGGTTGATCAAAGATCGAAGTTTATCTCCATGTGCCAAAACAGGGGGAGCACGGCCTGAAGGTGAGGAAATCCGTGGAAGATGTGCAGAATGTTCTAGCAGAGGCACACCACAAGCCACATGAAGAAGGACTCTAAGAACACCCGGAAGAAGGAAGAAATTAAACTGAGAAGAAAAGGATAACTCTAGCGGGAGATATAAAGAGAATATCGGGATATGGAATTTTGAATTCCAGGAAAAACGGATCGTGGTTTCCAAGGTGGTTTGGGTGGTTACACATGACGATACTAAGTTGTAATGTAGTATCCCCCATCGGGGATGTTTCACGGGATTTTTAGGAGTCAATTTTGGGCAATAAATGACTTTAAAAAAAAGAATTAAGATTAATTTACGTCAAAAGATACATTACGGGAGCGGAAAATTTGGGTACTGGAAAAAGAACGAAAGTCTCAGCGAGGGAACACGGTGCCACCGTCACGGTGTCCCCCTCACGGTGCCACCGTCACAGCGCCCCCATCATGGTTTCACCCTCACGGAGCCACCTTCACAGCGCCTCCGTCACGGTGCCACCTTGACCAGTGCCACTATCACGGTTCCACCTTAATGTTAGAGCCGTGTTTTTTGGTAAAGTAATGGTCAGGGGGTCCGGTCCATTACAACATATACCTCTCAAACTATTCTCATCCTTGATAATTAAAACCAGACCCGAAGTAAAGAGGGGGGGTCCGAACAACTACCCTGGAAGATACCTCTCAGGAGTGAACCTCTCTAACACAGGAACACCATATCTCCTGAACAATCACAAACGTCCTACCACTCCTTTCCTCGTGAAACTATGCAAAACAAAAGACTAAACCATCTGGCCTTGTGGGAGAGTGATTTCCCTTCCTCCGTGTTACGATATTATCCACTTTGGGTGGCACTGACTCGCCCGCATGAGTTTAGGCGCATCCACCTTAATGCGTCCTAACTAGTAATCAAGTCTTCCCCTCCCCATCCTTTAGGACACTTCAAACTCATTCACAGAAAAAGGAAACTGCCCATCCCATAGTCAAAAAGGTAAAGCATTACATAGCAAACAAGTACTGACAAAATAGGATAAAAATCAAAAAAATGCTAGGTACTGGGCACCCATCTGCGCTTCCCTCTCCCAGGTACTCTCCTCAAGCCCACTATGCCTCCATAACACGTGAACCAACGGGATGGTTCATCCACAAAGCACCTTCTCCTCACAACCCTCGATTATCACTGGCCATTCCATGAGGGTTGCATCGTCTTCGATATCTATCTCTCCCCAGTCGAGGACGTGCAAATCGTCATGCATATACCGATGAAGCTGGGACACATGGAATACATCGTGCACCCATTGTAGTTTTGGTGGCAACGCCAGCTGATAGGCCACCTCGCTGATCCGGTGAAACACCTCAAAGGGTTAGACAACCTGGGAGAGAGCTTACTTCCCCTACCAAACCTCTGCTTCCCACATCGAGGGGAGACCTTCAAGAACATGTTGGTCCCAACCTCGAACTCCAAGGGCCTTCTACTATCATCCAAATATGACTTCTTCCAGTCCTGATCCACCTTCATCCTCTCTCGTATACGCTGAACCTTCTCTGTTGTGTTCTGTACCACCTCCGAGCCAAGAACACCTGCCTCTCTGACCTCTGTCCAGCTCTCGGGTGAGTGACATGGACTCCCGTAGATGGATTCAAATGGAGCCATGCCAATGGTGGACTGGTAGCTATTGTTATAGGCCAAATCCACCAGAGGAAAGTGTCACACCCAGGATCCTCCGATGTCCAGAATGCATGATTGGAGAATATCTTCCAAGCTCTGGATGGTGTGCTCTGTCTTCCCATCTGTCTAGGGGTGGAAGGTAGTGCTAAGGTGCAGGTGGGTGCCAAAAGCATGCTGCAAACCCCTCCAGACTCGTGTGGTAAATCGTGCATCCCTATCCGAGACTATAGAAATCTGAAATCCAAGCAACCGCACTACCTCATCCACATACTTCTGTGCTAGAGCGTCCACTGCACTCGACTCCTTAATCGCCAGAAAGTGAGCCGACTTCATCAAGTCGTCCACCACTACCCAGATGGCGTCGCAGCCCCCTTGCACATTGGGTAGTCTCATGATGAAATCCATCGATATGTCGTCCCACTTCCACTCGGGGACATCTAAAGGTTGCAATAACCCGGCTGGAACACGATGTTTAGCCTTTACCTACTGACACACTATGAACTTGGCCACAAACTCTGCCACTGCTCGTTTTACTCCGGGCCACAAAAGCTATCTCCTCAGACCCTGGTACATCTTGGAAACTCATAGGTGTACCGCTAGGGGTGAGCTATGGAACTAACCAAGGACTCTCTCGTGCATCGCTTCCGGAACGAACAACTTACCTCATAATAGCATTTGATTCTGACCAGCTTCGGTCCACCCTTCTGGAGCACTACCTTGGCTAACCCGGTCACCCATCACTTTACTCTCTGGGTCTCCCCATTGAGACTCCTCCACCTAACATAATAGAGAAGACTGTACTGTCATCTGAAACAGGCAACCTCTCCCACTATCCATCCTTGCATCCAGGTGTAGGGCATCCAATTCCTCCATCACCCTCCATGTGTCTGCTGGCTCTTAGACTGCATCCCTCTGTGACTTTCTGCTCAAGGCATCAGCCACCACATTTCCTTTCCCCAAGGTGTAGGAAATCTCAAAATTATAATCTTGAAGGAATTTCATCCACCTTCACTGTCGTAAGTTTAGGTCCCGCTGGGAGAAGACATTCCTCATGATTTTTTGTTCTGTGAAGACCACAAAGTGTTCTCTGGTGAGGAAATTCCGCCATAACTTCAGTGCGAAAATGACCGCTGAATGTTCCTGATCGTGGGTGGCATAATTATGCTCATGATGGAATAGCTGCCTATACACATAAGAGATCACCCTTTATCACTACATCAACACACATCTGAGGCCATGCCCTGAACCATCACAAAACACCTCATACACCGCCCCTTCTTCTGACAAACTCAACACTGGGACACTAACCAACTTCTCCATCAGATAGCTGAAGGCTGTCTCGCACTGTTCACTCCACACGAAAACCTGGTCCTTCTTGGTCAAGGCCGTCAAAGGTGTTGTAACTTAAGAGAATTTGGCTACGAACCTCTGGTAGTAACCTGCCAACCCGAGGAAACTATGAACCTCTACCACGTTTTTGGGTGCTACCAAGAAACAACCACCTCGACCTTTGATGGGTCTACCGCTACCCCTTGCTCGGACACTACGTTCCCAAGGAAATTCACTTCTCACATCCAAAACATGCATTTTGAAAACTTTCCACAGAGTTGGTGCTGTTTGAGGACCTCCAAAACCATCCTCAGGTGCTCAGCGTGGTCCTCCTCTGATCTTGAGTAGATTAGGATGTCTTCAATGAATACGACTACGAAATGATCCAGATACTCTCAAAATACAGAGTTCAAAATCCTCATGAACATTATTGGAGCGTTCGTAATGCCAAACGGCTTGACCACAAACTCAAAGTGCCCATATCTTCACCTTAAGGCCATCTTCAAGATATCACCCTCCTTCATCCTCAACTGGTGATATCAAGACCGTAGGTCGATCTTTGAGAACCATCCTGCCCCTTTCAACTGGTCAAAGAGATCGTCTATCCTTGGAAGAGGGTAGTGATTCTTGACCGTTACCTGATTCATCCTCATATAGTCTATGCACAGCCTTAGACCGCCATCCGCCTTCTTCGTAAACAACATAGGAGCACCCCACGTTGACGAACTCGGTCGATAAAAAAGCCTTCGTCATCAGATCCTCAATCTGAATCCGCAACTCCCGTAGCTCCGAAGGGGCCATCTGGTATGGAGCCATCGAAATCAGACGAGCACTAGGTTTCAAGTCTATACCAAACTTGATATCACGTCGAGGGGGTAGAGTCGTCACCTCCTCAGAGAAGAAATCCATAAACTCACTGATGATCCCTCGTACTTCCACCATCTCAGCATCCACTGATTCTACTGGCAGCTTGGCTAACAAGGAGATAAGGGGTTCCTCTCGCCTAGTGCCCTTCTGGCCACTCTGCTCACTGGTGAAAGTAACATGTCGGCCACCCAAGTCTATGAACACAACCCTTCCTCGGAAGAAGTCGATGATGGAACACACGTAGAATAGACATTCGATGCCTAGGATGACATCGTATGGTTGTATCTATAGTAGTAGTAGATCCCTGACTGACTGATATAGACCTATCATCAGTCTGAATCCTCTAAAAACATATAATATGTTAGTCAACCCTCTGACTGGTGTGCTCAACACCAGGGGCACTGGAATTCTCTCAGCATCTAGACCCATAGAACAGGCCAAGCCGGGTGCAACAAAGAAGTGCGAAGCTCCGGTATCGAACAAGGCGTAAGCAAGGGTACAAAACAAACTAATCGTACCTCGAACAACCTCCGGTCCTGCTGGGACTGCTACCTCTGTGGTGTGCAACTACCCACGCCCATCTCCTCTGCCCCTCGGCTATCGGCCACCTCCCCAACCCCGCCCTAGTCGAGGTCCCTGAAGAGCGCCCTGAGGTCGGCCTCCCCCTACAATGTCTTCCCTCAGAGGAGCGGGAGCTTGCTGCCCCTGCTGCTGCTACTAGAAGGGCCTAGTTAGAAGTTTCTAGTGAGGTGGGTGTTGGGATTGTCTGCCACTACCGTACTAAACTCGGTCTGGGCACTGATTCCGGATATTTCCATGGCTCCCACAGACGTAGCACCTCGTTCCTGGGCCTGAAGGGAAAGGGCGAGGACCGGGGGACCGGAACTGGAACTGTTGCGGCCTATCCCTAATGGTCGGAAACTAGAGGGACCCGATGATGGAGGTCTGGTACTGACGGCCTTTCCCTTTGATGGGCCTAGCTGAATCCCCTCTTGTGACACGCCGCCTAGCGTGTGCATCCTCTCCACCACCTCTGCCGTCTTCTAGACCTCAAAGTATGTCGGCAAGGTGAAGGGGGTAACAGAGTACTGGAGGGAAGGTCGGAGCGCCTCCTCTAAACGTCTCACCCGAGACTCCTCATCTAGAAAGAGATCTGTAGAAAAGTGGAGGAGATCCTTGAACTTGATCCCCAACTCCCTTACTGACATATTTCCCTGCTGGAGGGAGAGTAGCTCTTTCCTCTTCTCAGCTTTCATCGTAGAAGAGAGGAATTCTGCCCAGAACGCCTTCTCAAAATCATCCCATGCAACCTCAGCCTCTCCCCTCTCCCCTAGGTAGAGCATCCACCACTGACGCACTGCTCCCTGCATCTGGCTGATGGACAAAGGAACCCAGTACTTGGTCAGAGCCCGAATCAAGATGAATACTATCACCAGCTCCTCTTGCCAACCCTCCGTCTTCATGTCAGAGGTGTTGCCCTCGTACATCTCTAGGGTCTGTCGTTGGAACGCTCTAAGCATCTTCTGCCACTGATTTTCCTCTTCCTCTCGATCATCCCTCTGCTAATCGGCCAAGTCAACCTCCTGGGCCTCGATCGCCCGTACAACTCATGTTCGTCTCCCGGGTGCCATAACTGCAAGGTAAATAAGGAATTCCTAAGCCCAGGTAGTGCAAAATATTGTTCTTAAAATTTACTTAAAATTCATACTTATTTAAATCCACAAAACACCCATGAAACACGAGAACGAAAGTCATTATGATGCATTTACCTTTCCTATGGTCTCTATCCTACAATTAGCGGGGCCTCACTTGGTCGTTCGGTAGGTCCAGAGTCCTTGCATCGGATCACGGGGGGCCCTAAAATCTCTGGTCCTAGCCAGTCTTCCCTGTCCTAATTCACACACCAAGGCCACCCAACAACGTTTCCCTACCATCCCATGCAATACTCACTGTTCCTAACTCTAGACTTCATCCTATCTCTCAAACCTCACCTTTGATACCATTCTGTCACGACCCGCCTTCACCAAAAGGAGGGAAGGGTCAGCAGGTTGCCATGCCCTTCCTTCTTTAAGTTGAAGAAGAGATAATGACCCCTAAAACCCACCTTCAATAGGCCCCAGAGTGGCGACTAGAACCAAGGGTATGGAATCACACACTAAATGGAAGGAATTATCCTTTTTCTTTTAATAGGATTGGGAGATAATATAGTAAATCCCACGACACCCAAACTGAAAGTGTAAATACGGCTAAAAAAAACCATTCCCATATGCATGTTCAAAGGTAAAAGATACAATTCACAAAACTCCAAAGGTAAAAAGATACAAAGAAAAAGGAAACAACAACAGAAACTTCCCCAAAGGTCCAGGATAGTATGGTCCCGCACTATCCCTGAAGTCCTCCTAGAAACCTGAAAGCAATTTTATATACATAGGGTGAGCATACAAGTATACTCAGTAGGGAAAAACCAAAGACTCTCGTGCACAATTGTGGAGGAATACTAATGCCCTGTGAGAAAGAGATAACCAAGCGCCTATCAAGGAAACTAACCACCAAATACTCACCAAGGCACACTCCCCAAATAACGCATGTCAAGTAATGTATAGTAATAGCACAACGATGTTTGGGTACCCAACGCCACTTTCCCACTAGTTAATGAAGACATCCTATGCATCGGACCAATCCCTCCATTCTCATCATAGTCCCAATGCCATACCCCGCCCGTACACACCTAGGCCACAACCACACATCACCCCTGCAAACCCCTGGGCCACAACCACACATCCTTCCCACAAACACCTGGGCCACAACCACTAACTCGCCCGCAGACACCTGGGCCAGAAGAACTACTACCATGCCTGAAGACACCTAGGCCTCATCCCGAAGATACTTGGGAAACCACATGCCCACACACACCTGGTCCAACCACCACACTACCTTGCTTTAAGATTCATGGGCTAATAATGGACTTCAGGCCATCACTGCCTGCTCAAAGATACATGGGCTATCTGGGAAAGGGAGCAGAAAGGAGCTAATAACTAGCAACTAATATATGTTTTGGGAAAAACACCCTCCCCCATGAATTGGGGGCGTTCAGCACTAAGTTCTCAACTTGGGTGGGGCACGAATAAGAAACAAAAAAAACTAAAAGTATATATATAGGTAACAAGCACTCACCCAAATCTAGGTTTTTCTTTAGCCAACCTAAATAACACTATCCTTACTACTCATTCATAAGAGAAGAGAACAGCACCCATCCCCAAGTCACAAATCACACCAAACCAAATCCCCATTTGTCCCATCCTTGTTTTAATGTTTAGTAATAAAGTTTAAATATGTTTCTGCACCTACTTGGGAAACTAGTAAGCATAAGCACAAGCCAAGGAAAGAGTACGTCCAAAAGAAATTTAATCATTCACACCCGGTTCTCTTGAAAAGTCACAACAACAAAGGATCCAACAGTTTCTTAACAACATAGGATCCCACCCCAATTCGTGATATAAGAAAAGTAAACACAGGGCCTAAAATTCACAACCAGTGAAAGTATAATGACAGGGGATCCCATCCCCACCCGTATCGCCCCAGCAATCAGCCCGCGAAAGAAACAACCAACCCACTACCAAACACAAGGCAGACCCATGTGGGTATTTTTAGATTTAAAATATTTAACACACTCCATGGTTTCAATTCCAATGTGCTTTAACCGGGGTTATCACATAAAAGGGTTGATCCAGGTGCTTTCAATTTATTTAACCCAGTATACGTAATTAACCAATTCCATGTTAAGGTTCTTTAAATATCCAAAAACCCTAAGGTTCATTAGTGCATAGAAAAAGACCACCAATGGCCATGATTTTCAGAAGGCGTGAGCCCTCAAAATTTGGAAAATCTTTAATCATGAAAAAGGAGAAAAACATAGTAGCATCATCGATCACACCCCTCCCCTTCATTCTTTAGAATTCATTTATTATCTTCATTAAAGTTTAGTTCATCCAATTCTACAGAATCAGTAGAGTACCCACCCTGCATGATACACAGAAAGGAGAGATGACGGTGAAAACCCTACTTGGTTGATCATAGATCGAAGTTTTTCTCCATGCGCCAAAATAGGGGAAGCATGGCCTGGAGGGGATGAAATCCATGGAAGATGTGCAGAAGGTTCCAGTAGAGGTGCACCACATGCCACGGGAAGAAGGACTCCAAGCGTGCCAGGAAAAAGGAATAAATTCAACTGACAAGAAAAGAAGAAGTCTAGCGGGAGATATAAAGAGAAGATCAGGATATGGAATTTTGAATGCCTGAAAAAACGGATCGCGTTTTCCTACGTGGTTTGGGTGGTTACGCATGAAAATACTAAGTCGTTTTGTAGTATCCCCCATCAGGGATGTTTATCATAATTTTTAAGAGTTAATTATGGGCTTTAAATGACTTAAAAAAAGTATTAAGATTAATTTATGTCAAAAGATAGGTTACGTGAGCGGAAAAGTCGGGTACTAGAAAAAGAACGAAAGTCTTGGTGACGGGACACGGTGCCGCCGTCACGGTGTCACCCTCACAATGCCACCATCACGTCGCCACCGTCACGGTGTCACCCTCACGTTGCCACCATGACCGGTGCGACCGTCACGGTGCCACCGTGACCGGTGCCACTATGACCAGTGCCACCGTCATGGTGCCACTGTCATGGTGGAGCTGTGTTTTTGGTAAAGTAATGGCCAGGGGGGTCCGGGCCATTATAGTAAATAATGAATATATTAATAATACCCTCACCTAAATTCTTCAATGAGGAATAATTAAAATTGTGAGGAAGCAATTTATTTAATCTAGAGAATGTCACACCGAGATATCATTATATAATATTACCAATAAATAACTCAATTAGATCTATAGAGACTCTAGTCATGTACACATATCAATAAATGATTTTAAGAATAATTAAACCTCAAATTACAATCCAAGTATAGTAAATTCTAGTGTCTTGGAATACTAGGTACATAAAACTAAAAAAATGGATCTAAATAAAAGATTTCGTTATCTATCATCCATTATGGGATCCTATATTCCTTTGATCCCTTACATCTATATTGGATAACCTAGGGATAACATGAGAAAAGGGTTGAGCTAAAAACACAGTAAGGGAATAAAAATTTAAAATAAATCTTAGCACATGGGTTAGAAGGCATAAAATAATGATACAAAAAGGGCTTAAACATGATTAAACATAAGGAATCATAACAGGGGATCATAAAATAATGGATTCATAGTATTGTGGAAGTAGAATAAAACATGACTTTACCATGAGTTAAGGCTCACTGCACATAGAGGATCACGATTCAAAGATTGTTTCACGTAGAGGAGCATGAGTCAAGGTTAACCACCAAGACTGTTGCACATAGAGCACTATTCAAGGATAACCACCAATACCATTTCACTTAACAACTCATGAAACTAAAAATTACCCAATTCATTGGAGATATATCTAGGAATACCCATAATAATAGGTTCATGAATACATTTTACACATAATGAATCATACATAATGAATGAAACATAAATATAACTATTACTCATGGAAAGAATTAGGTGTCATAATTATGTCAAAAGTAATATAAAAAGGGAATGTCACAGTATTTTCCATGAAAGGATGGATTTAAATCATACATAGACATTAATATGAGAATTTAGTCATATATCATGAAATGTTATTTCATATTGAAGTGAAATGAGTGTTTTAAAAGGTATAGATATAAAACACTTTAGAATGGTTTAAGGGAAAATATTTAAAATACTTAAATATGGAAAATGTATAATTTTTTGTATAATTAGATAATTGAACAAAGTTTGTCTTTCGTTATAAAATTATTGATTTTATGAAAATATTTGTGTCTTAAATAATATTATGGAGTTCAATTGAAAACGGGTAAGAATTTTGGATGTTCCCTTAAACTGAGCTTCCTTATTGGGAAGAATTAAGTAGTGAAACTTATAAAACACATGTATATACCAGAAAAATATGGATGAATGGATCATGATACATGTTTTTGTAAAATATAAACATTATTTTTGCGATGTAAATAAAAATTGAATAAAAATTATTTGGCTAAAATGAGAGGTGTAACCTGACGAAATAATGGATGTACAGGTAGAATCTCTTACCTTATTAAAAAATGATTCTCCAATTGAGATTAATGACCTAAATAATCAAATTAGATTCATTAATAAATAATTAAATAACCATTTATACATGTATTTTTTTTATAACTTTACTAATCTCATTTATGACCTTTTTGATGGGTTAATATATTAAATTTCATCATTTGGGAGTGTCTATTTCCTTGGTTTTAAGGATCTGTTTACTTTTATATGAGTAAAAAATAAAATGAAATATTATCATTTAATAATGATAAAAATTTCATTAATATAATAATTATGTCATTTATATCACACATAATTATTAAATTTAATCTTATTACCTTCCATATAAAGCATTAGTGAAAATAATCACATCACTTCACGAGGTAGAAGTCTGATGTACACACGACCGACATTATCATATCCCATATAGAATAGAAATTAAATATATATATATATATATTTATATATAATGACTTGAGAGGAATAATTATGTTATAAATATCATATATATTTTTTATATCCATCATTGTATCCAACAATGAGATGTTGTAATGAAAAAATGAATGACATCAGTTTGTGTAGTGGTAGTCCTCTGTACACACAATTAATGATTTCATAACCCATTTTATAGTCGTGGGGTGGTTTTATGTCATGACCATAACATAAAAAATATAATAATATTGGATATAATTATTTTAATAAATATTCATGTATTAATAATAATTTTAGGTGGTGGAGCATGAAATAATATAAGAACACGCATTGAAAAACATTACCTCTTCTTCGGGGATCATTCATTAGTTTCCACCAAAGACATCCTATTTTGATTTATAGAAAAAAAAATCTTTTAATATTAGAGTATATAAGTTATTAATTTTTTTTTCAAGAAATGGTTGAACCAAAATGGTTTATAGTGTGAATAAGACAGGATAGGGGGCTAACTTTTATAATTGAGGTGAGAAACACAATAGTAATTTTAGAAAAAAAAATATTACCCACATTTATCAAAATAAAAATGGTAAAAATAGATAATTCAAGATAATTTTTAATTTTAGGGTCAATATATAGTCATAAAATAGTTTTTATAAAAAAATTCATTTTAACACACATCCTTTTACTTTAACACCCAATAACACCATTTTTTTCCTTAACCAAGGAAAATAGTCTTCACTATTTTCAATACTCTTTTTGGTGAAAAATTATGTTGAATTTTTTATATAATATAAATTATTCTAATTAAAAATATGAAATATATTTTGTAATAATACATTAAAAGTATTTTCAATAGTTAATTTAAAATTAATCATGTAGACATGATAATAAATCATGTTTTCAATGAGAAAATGTTCAAAAATTCAACAAGTTTTTATATCGAAATTCAATATGAAAATGATTCCAAAAAACTTGTGATCATTTCTTATATAATTAAACTATTTTTATTTAAAAAAATGTAATTTAAAAATAATTTCACTTTATAATTATTTGGAAAAAAAAGTTTGTTTTCTACTAAAATTGATTACTTTTTACTATTCATGATGAAATGAAATTTTTAGAAAAGTATAAAAATTCACTCTAAGATAATTTTGATATGATGATTTAAAAAATGACTTTTTTACAGATACATTTCCGAAAATTACTATAAAAATACTTTTATTTTATGTGTTCAATGAATGACTAATCCATATTTGAGAAAAATACAGTTTTTTAAAAAAAATATTTTATTTTAAATGTTTCATAATTTTTTTATAATCAATTGATAACCATAATTTTCATAATTTATTTATTAATATTCATAAACTCTAATTCATTGGTTAGGTTACAGTGATGTACTATATTATGGTTCATCTTGACTGGGGTTTCTTATTCTGTAATCTATAAAAGAGATTAAATTTAAAGAAATATATTTCATTGGTGGTTTAAGCTCTATTGTCTGTGTTACATAATCTATCAGGAAAAAGTTATTTTTTTTAATCCTAGGGTGTAACATTCTCCCACCATAAGTAAATTTTTTCCTCGCAATTTTAACATGATCTCGATAATCAAGGGTTAGACATTAGTAATTACCATAACTGAAAACCCCACTTTAAAAAGTGTTAATAAGTCATCATCATTATAAGAGTGACGAGATATAGAAGGGACATATTGAAAAACACATAACTAGGTTTGAATGTATGAGAACATAGGTGGGGAATCAAAAAATGTAAATGTAAGTGAATACAAACGTCCAAGGAATAACAGTTAGTGATAGAGATAATTGATCACAAGAAATAGGTTAATCCAGAGAAGGTTAATGACCAAAAAATCATAAACAAAATATGTGTGAAAATGGTCATTGATATCATCAAAAATTATGGGATTATGATGCAATTTTATTTCATGATCCATATTCATAAATTTGAGGTATATTATTGATAACATTACATACATGATTTCATTCAATTTCATAAGAATAATCTCATACTTTTGTTGTTCCTTGATTAATTTCCCACTCATATCTTACTCTATGAAATGAAAAATGATTTTTCCCTAAAAAATGAAATTTACTTCTAATGCATAGTATGATTCAAAAAAGTGTAAAAATAATTTCTTTTTGTTTCTCTAAATACCTTCCTAGAACAATATAGTTAGAACATGTTATTAAATATAATACAATATTCTATAGACATACAAAGTGACGCCAGTGGTTCATAGTTAATACTAATTTTTTTAAAAAAATATTATTAAAAACATTGACATATTAACAAGGATTGTATATAGGCCAGTATTTGGTTATAAACCCTTATCATCCTTCCATCATGTGTTCATTCTCCATGGAATTTCTAGACATGGTTAATTTTCCTTTTTCATAAACTAAAATATTATAATTCATTTTACATTCCCAAAAAACGGAATGGACATCCTTGAAATAAAATTATCCATTAAATACCCTTTTTACAGTGGTTATAAATAAAACTTACTTTTTCTAAAGTATATTAATTTTAATTAAGTGCATTGACAATTCCATTAATTATGATATCAACCCTAAACATTATAAATACCTCTAAAGTTATTCCTATAATATGTAAAATCATTATTCCTAAAACAATTTTTTTAGTAAATATTATAATAAACCGATGGGTTATATTACCATATATTTATCCAAAAATATCCTTTATCATGGTAGATTCTCATCACAAAAAAACTAAAAATTTATGTTTATGAATTTGAACATATAATAAATATTAAAATCCCAAACCCATGATGGTATCCATAAATCTTAAGTTAATTATGAAATATAATATTCTAAAATTCAACATAATCCTTATATTCTTCATAATTATTATAAAACAAAATTCCATTAATAAAATACTTCAAAAATTTAATTCATCAATCCAAATTCATAAATACTTGATCTATTTTATTTCCACATATGTTATTACTTGGTCTAGCGTTCATCCTTTAGAATTTGGAATTGACATAGATAATTCCCATTTCCTCCACATTTAATATAATGAGATATACAGGGTTCCCAAGGATAATATTTATTTTATTTCATTGTAATCTTGATTTTTCCTCAGAAAATAATTACTTTATGCCCTTGTTTTATAAATAAAATTTTTTCATTTCCTTTGAGACACCCCCTTTCCGATCTAATACACCTTAGTTTTAATCTAGGTCATTCACTATAATTATATATTTAAATCCTTCATAATGGTTTGTAATGTAAATATTAACAGCCTAAGAATACCACCCCCCCCCCCCAAGAGTTTCTTACTAGGTGTGTGGTAAGGCCCATTTTCATGCACCCGGTGATGATTCGGTCAATACTAGTGGGACATTTGTAGAGTTATTTCCCTACATACATTTTTTTCAGAACCATTTCCACTTTTAGTATCCATACATGGATTTATTTCATGTAAAAAGTACATTATTTCATCCTTACCAAAACATTAGGATGTTCTTTTTTAAATATACTAAAAGTCTGTCAGAGGATTATTATCATTAATATATGTTTTCCTAAATATAGATCTCAATGCTTCTACTAAAACTCCTATAATGCCAAAATTATTGAACATTACCCTGGTAGCCTAGATCTAGTGTCTAGATTATTACATTGGCATAAGATATAAGTAACTACATATCGAAGGACTAAATACTTTTGTAGACTTGGTAAACTAGATACATACTTGAGTCCCATGTTAAATTTGGAAAATAAATTACAATATATTTTTTCCAAGAGTTATATTACTCCCAATAGAATATAATTTCACTTCAATCATTTTATTATTCATGTAATCCTAGGGAATTGAAAAAAAATAAAGGATGAGATCAAATTCTTAGTAAGGGTTAAGTGAAGCAGATGCTATCATGAATCAATAAGCATAATCAACAAGGAATGGTAAATAACTGAACACACATTCCATTTTAAAACATTTATATCATTATTAGATAAATAATAATTAATATGAAATGGTAAATTACTGAAAACATATTACATTTAATCATTATCATGACTATTATAAATATCTAAGGCATAATCAATATTGAAAGGTAAATAAATGAACACACATGAAATTGAATACATAATATGATAATAAAAAAATTCCTTATAAAATAAAATTTTGAAAATATCCTAGATAATATTAACATAATTCATAATGAATGGAATTCTAAATAACTATTAATTATTCCTTGGGAATATGATATCTCTACCAACATGACCTTCAGAGGGAGGTTGAAAACTACTATGTTCAAACTCATTTGTTTTGGCCAATTGATTCAAAACTATTGTGTACAAACATATCTTGTTTGGACAATTGATTTGTCTAAGGATACATGTAGATGAATATAGGGTTTATATATAAATGGTACCCACCCATGTATGTATGTCCAAATAATTACTCATATATCAAATAATTGATTTAACTCATGAATAGTGTGTATTATCATCAAATATTCATATTCAATAAAGTATATGGGTTTATCAATATTTTCAAGATAAAAACTAATATTAAATATATATATATATTGGATATGGTTTAAAAAATAATTATATCCATGATAAATTAAATGGATATTTAGGGGAAATTTAATGTTTAACGATCGTACAAATGTGTATATTTTATCAAAAAGTTAATGGTTGGAAAAATGAAGCATGAATGCTAATTTCCAAACATTAATTTGTCAAGAATATCTTAAATATTCCCTATAATTAATAATGATATTTTTAATTCAATATATTCGAATTAGAGTATGAAAAAATATTTTTCATTAATGAATAGAAATACCATAAAAGGATCTATAAAAAATTTCACGAATAAAAATGTCGTTCTCATTTTGAAAATCACCTTATAAAACAACAATTTCGAAAAAAAATGAAAATACTTATCATTGAAAAAATCCATTTAATATTATAAATTATTCTCTGAAACATTGGATTGGTCATTATACCTAGAAATAAAAATCATGCCTTACATGTTAAAAGAATTATTCTTTTCACTTTTTCAGAAAATTACTTATTGAAATGGTTTTGAAAAATAATTGAATACTCCATTCAAGAAATTTTTTATAAATTAATAATAGATAAAAATTAATTTTCTAAATTAGTTGGATTTGGGTTCAAAAAAAATTGAAACCATTTTTAGAAAACACAGTTTCATATGAAAATTGATTTCTGGCCGAATAGAAAAATGATTTCATATTGTCTTAAAAGAAATTTTTAAATTATTTTATGTAAAAATGAGTAGAAAAATTTAAATATTAAATGAAAGAATCATGAAATACAATAGTATATGAAAATTAAAGTGTTAATTAATCAATTATCATACAATTCCATTTAATGAGATTTCAATTATAGAGAATCCTAGTTGAAATTAGGTTGTGAAATAAACCCTTGAAAATATCATAATGTTGAAGTGTGAATTAACAAATAAATCTAATATGTGTATCAAATTTAAATTTTCATTAAAAAAGTGTATGTAAAAAAAATTATTAATGTTGAATACAAAAGTAATCATATAATATCATGTAAAACATTGTAGTCATATATCCGAATGAAAATAAATTAAGTTATAAAATTCATTTCCCCTTAGTAACATTTAAATAAAATAAACTAGGATATAATAATTAAAATTATATTAACAATACCATTAATTATATTATATTAAATTTTTTATATGCTAAAATTATAATTGATAAACCATATAAATGATGTTGGTCCATAACATAAAAATGTGCCTCAATAAATGTAAATTGGTCAGAATCCCTTACTGTATGATTCCTTTTGATTTAAAATTATTTGACCTCTTGTATTGAGTTTTTAAACATGTCATTTACTTATAAAATAACCATATTAATATTTAAAATAATCATATATTATACTTTTATAACATCTTATCTTCTGATCATTAATAATCTTAAATTATTTTAATTGTTTTGTATGTTAATTGTCTTTATTTTTATATTCATTATTTCTTATGAAAGTTATAGTTCCTATTAATATTATGTAGTTTCATCATATATAGAATAATAGTCATGACATAATTATCATATAAATTATAATTTTAGGAAAAAGCTACTAATGTTTTTAGAACTGATGTATTTTATGATCATAGAGATGGTGGGGAGTACCCATGCATGAGTAACATTTTCCTTTTTCAATAGTCATTATATAAAGGAGGTCGGTAATATATTATCCTTATAGAATAATAATATAAACAAAAATAATATATTATTTCTTTAATTATACTTATATATATTTTATATGTGGTCTGGTGATGAAACGATAGCCCTCTTACTTCGTGAAGGTGGTAGTCCACCCATAGAAGAATAATGTCATCATCTTCCAGTGAGTGAAAAGGTAAGAAAAAAATGATATATTATCATTTAATAATGTTATATATTTATTTATTTTAATAATTATTTCATTTATATCATATATATTTATTAAATTTATCCTCATTACCATCCATGTAAAGCGTTTGTGAAAAATGAATCACGTCGCTTCGCGAGGTGGTATTTTACCGTACATATGAGCGACAATGTTGTATTATATATGAAATGGATAGTCAGAAAATATATATATGATTTAAGTACTATAGAGTTAAATTATTTTTATAAATATCATATAGATAGTTTATATCCATCATCATACCCAATCATGAGAGATGGTAATTTAAAAACAAATGACATCGTTTTGCAAGGTGATAGTCCTCTTACATAAGAATATCGATTATGTAACCCATTTAATCAATTAAAGGTTGGGTTTTTACATTAAAATAACATATTGATATATTAATATATTTTGAGATACTAATGTTTTTATATAATCATGGTTTAATAATAATTCACAGAGGGGAGAATGAAATAAAATAAAAATTCTCATTGAACAACATAAACTCTTTTTAGGTATCCTCTTTCGGACTATACATAATCCATTATAGGTTGTATTTATGACCACAATAAGGATACTATAATTATAGGATGAAAGTTTTTTTAAGTAATATTTGTAGGTATTGTCTAATAAAAAATGGTTTTAATATTTTAATAAGAGATGATAGTTGGTTTACTTTTATTAGTAAGGTGTGTGGCAAAGTTGTTTTTTTAAATAATATGTGTACCATGGTTTTTCAACTACAAAAACGTTCCAAAATGGAGTATTAATGATAATTATACATCATATTGGATAAATATAGACATAAAATATATTATACGCACTTTTTATTTCATTTTAACCATTATATCATTTACTTTAAACACCCAGTAAATTAATTTTTTTCCTCAACCAAGGTAAATAATTGTTTTTCCCTCACTATTCATTTTGGTCAAAAAATAATATACAGTATTATATAACTAAAATTCTTATGATTCAAAATATGGAATCTATTTTAAAAAATTCCATTCACATAAATTTTAAAACTAAATTTAAAATTAATCTCAAAGACACGATGAGAAATCGACGTTTTAAAGAGAAAATATTCCAAAATTTACAATGTTTTTATATCAAAAATCAACATGAAAATGATTTAAATGAAATAATTTGGATAATTGATATATTATTGGACTAATATTATAAAAATCAATTTAATATATAATTTTTTTATAAATAATGTATACA
The DNA here is from genome assembly GCA_963277665.1 of Viscum album. NCBI lineage: Eukaryota > Viridiplantae > Streptophyta > Magnoliopsida > Santalales > Viscaceae > Viscum > Viscum album. The sequence goes on along the minus strand of OY728120.1, from coordinate 1,871,160,648 downwards.
AAAAAAATTTCAGTTAAAATTCGGTGTTATTCTCTATTCATCAAAAAATAAATCTTTTTAGAAAAATCCCAAAAAATAAAACTAATATAATTTTTATTTTCTTATTTAAAACATCAATTTAAATTTTTGAAATAAATTTTACACTTTTTTTAAAATCAATATTAATTTTTTTTTCAAAAATCCAATGGTTTTTTTTTGAAAAATGTAGTTTTTCAGGAAAAAAATCTTTCAATTGTCATTTAGATTATTTTTTATCAATATATAAGCATAATTTTCATTATTTAATCATTACAATGGATGACCTAAAATTTATTTTTCAGGTTATTATATTATACTATATTATCGTTCATTTTGAATTGGGGTTTTCATTTCCAAAATCTATCGAAGGGATTAAATATAAGGAAATATATTTCTTTTGTTATTTAAGCTCATTGCCCCAAATAAAATATGCTATAAAATTAATGTGGTTTTTTTGAAATCTCTAGTTATTACATGATGTGATTACTTGTATCAATTTCTAATATAATAAATTATCCATCCTCACTAGGACAATAGGTATGGGGTCATAAAATTTGTATGAGAGAAAGTTTAGTAAAAACCATGGGAACTAGATTTCGGAAAACAATGATTAGGGAACATAAAACAATGTCTGAATTGGATTTTAAGTATATGTATATGACAACCTCAAAAATTTTTTATAAAGTAGACATTGTGTAGTTTTCCAAGAAATGCATCCCTTCTTAGATAGTACATGTGGACGTGTGTTTGTAATAGATGCCTATAGGGATAATAACCTTGAAAATAGTTATATTTTAGTGATTATTATGGTTCATAGGGATTGTTTTATAACTACACACCTTGTTTGACACTCCTTGGGAATATTATTTGGTAAAATCAAATTTTCTCTATAAACTGTTATTATAGACTAGATAATAGAACCTATGATAACTTATGATATCCCTAAAATGTATTTCATTGACAATTCTTTGGTTGATCATTAATATAAATTTATAGATACCAATTTTGGGGTTTTATGTGAAGGTAGTTTTTATAACTAAGGTTGTGAATGGATACAATTATGGGAATAAAATCCTTTGGATCAGTATATTCATTAGTTCGAATGTTATTTAGAGAATAATGATTTTATATTGTATGGATATAAGATTAATGGTATATATAACCATTAATGTTTATGTGATCTTAGATAATGAGGTAATTATAGGTTATTAAAATTTTGGAACATATGTTTTATCATATAAATAACCATGATATTGAGAGTTGATTGGTTGATAAATGTTATTTTTAAGTATTTTCATCGTATTTGTTTTTTGGAATTATATCAGAATTATATGGAATTTATTTTATAAAAAGGATAACCCATGGGTTAGGAGTAACTATTCACATCTAGAAAGGTTTGGGGGGTTAAATTCACAACCAAAGGGTGATAAGGGTAGAATAGCTACCATTAGAATATGTACTGTATTATTTAGTATGAAACAATTTTTACCATAATGGTTTTATCAATAAAAATTATTTTTATTTTGGGAAACATATTATAATATCAAATTTTTTTGTTTTTATGGGATTAATGATATTTCAAGAGATATTTTATTTCATTTACATTTAAATAACCATAAGACTAAATATAAAGGATTATTTGATAGTAAATATATAATTGATTTTTCATGAGTAAGATGATGGGTATTTTATGGCCTTTAAGGATAAAACATTATTTAATGGTGAGTTTGTTTGGGATATTATGGATATTGTGTTATTTATTTAAGGAATTATATATGGTAATCCTTGGTTTTTTTGTCGAATTTTTTAGATTAATGAATTATTTCTTCATGTTACAGTTGATTAGTTTTAAAAATCACCTTACCTTATGTAAATTATTTTACTTTTTGAAAATTTCTAAACACATGAGTAGAATATTTTTATTATTTTTTGAAATTATATGACCCATTAAAAGTTGATTTTTTTTATTTAGGAATAAATAAATCATCCAGAATAACCATTGTTTGGAGAGAAAGATGATATTGTGGTGGAAATTATTTGAAGGATTAAATTAAAAAATTGAATTAATTATATTTACTTATTTTCCTAAACTATATGGTAGTGATATTCCTAAAATCTATTAAAAGTATCTTGAACTAAAAATGTAATATTAATACCATCATTTCTGATGAATTGATGGTCTTTTCCACTCCTCAAGGATTTATTGTTTAATTTTTACTAAATTTTTCCTAGCCATGTTCTCTATCACTCCCTATTTTCCTTGGGTATTCATTTACTCCAACAAGTCTATATTTTCAAAAACCACTAATGTTGTCATATTTTGAAAACTTTTCTAGGTTATTCTATGTGATCTTTGTAATTCAATTTCCTTATTTTTCATATAATGTTCTATTAGCAATTTTTATAATGTAGTTTTTTAATGGGGGTATTTTAAAATTTAAAGTCCGTAATTATCAAGATAATGATTTATTTACAATGATGCAATTTATTTATGTTTTATAGAATTTAATACCCTTAGATTTTAAAAAGAACAATATTTTCAATAGTGTATAGGACATGAAACATTGAGCTTAAACATATGACAAAATATAATTATTTAAATATTATATTTATAACATAGCCATTAAAATGTATGGTTTTTATAATATTTAAAATATTATGATAAATAATTCTACTGATTTTATATAATCTTAATATATTAATTAATTCATAATAAATATGTCCTCAATTTTTAATAAACTCATTTTAGGCTTCAAAAATACGTTATCATCCAAAATTAATTTTTTATTTTTGTTTCTCAATAATATATTTAATTTAAAAATCATTTAGAAATCATATTTCATAAAAATAGTATTAGTTTTAGAATCACTATATTATTATTCACTACGGGTGAAATTTTCCTAAATTTTTAAAATAATGTTTTTTCTATTAATATTTAAAAATTATAAATTTTTTAAAATACTCATTTCCTTTAATTAAATCAATTAATTTAAATAACCCATTTATAAATAAATTATAAAAATATTAATTATGATCCATTTTATGTAGATTAATATATCTATTTCATTTAATCTGTAATTTTCACTATTTTGGTATAAAACTATTTTTAATCATAAGAACATGTTTTTCTAAAACCTATTTTTATGTGAACTATGTTTTTAAATTTTAATATATTAAAATAACCCCTATTGAGATAAAAATATTGAATAATTATATATATGAAATTTATAGATTATATATCTATCTATATGAATTGAAATTCACACAATCCAAATTCCTAATAATATAGATAATGAAAAATAATTATTTCCTTAAAAAAACCATTTCCCATAAAAATAGGTTTTTATCACCCTTTTCAAGATTAATATTTATTTAAATCCTTCAAGTTCGTTAAATTTTGTCGCAGAAAATGGATTCAATATTTGGAATCATTAGGCTTAAATTTAAAAAATATTTCCTTTTATTTTTATTTAATGTGAATAGTAACTGTATTAAATAATTATCACCATAATAGGGGTAAATTGGGTGAATAGGTTTTAAAATAATATTATAAGGACATAAAAATTACCCTAACACTTGACTTTATCTAATTTGATGAATGTATTTCTTCTATTTCCATCCTTGTTTTGAAAATATGGAATCTTGGTGACAAGTTTCTTGAATTTTGAGTTATATCATATGTATCTAAAAGACAAAGTCAAAATTTCCACATTCCTATAGTTTTGAGGAATTATACCTAGTTTAGATTTCTTCATAGGGTTACGCATTTCTGATCTACCTCTTTGCCATTATTTCATTTCTACATCAGTTATATTTGAACTGTGTTCATTCAGATATGGCCCTCACAAGCTTCTAGCTTCATCATTTTGTTCATGGACATCAAACAGGATCTATTTTGTCTGATGTTGGTGGATTCACTTCTGATGGGGAATAAGAGAGGTAGACAGCCTTCAGATGTGAGTTGTTTAATAGAGCCCTTAAGAAGTCTCAACATTGGTGGCTGGTTTCATCAGCATTTCTAGATTCTGTAGTCTCTATCTCTCTGAGGTAATAGTGGTGTTGTTGTAGCATGGTGAGGTTTAAGTAGGGAGATACCTGTGGAGACCCTAGAAGGTGGCCTCTTCTAGAATTTATGATTCAACTATAGTCATCTATGTATTATGATCAATAATATGGTGTGATGTTGGTTTTGAGGTTTACATATTGGTATTTGATGATGGCTTCCATGAATAGAGGTCTATCATTGAATCTGGTGTTTATGGTTTTGTTCTGTGTTTTTCAAATTGATATGGTTTTCTAGTAAATGTTTATTCTCCTTTAAATCTAGGGACTAGATGTTTAATGGGATTCCAGTTTTATTGCTTGTATTAGATTTTTTGTTACATTTGGTATGACGATCTTCTCTTTGAAGGTTTTTTCTGGTGGGAGGCCTCAAAAGAGGAATGGGTGTTCCAAAACCCATCATTCACCTATCTATTCACATTTCTTATAGATGGATGTGAAACCTAACTTTGATTTATCATAGTTATTTATATCATATTTTGTGGTGCTTCTGGTCAATTTTGTTGATATTGACTCACAAGCACTTTCGGGTGGGTGGATAGAAAGAGATATGGTTGTGCTGGTGCTCATCATCTGGTCCTCCTCTCAACTATCAATATAGGATGGGTGAGTTATATGCCACTTTTTTTACCAACATGATGTAATTTTTGTAGGGTCGGCACATCCTCTTGAACAAGAATTTCCACTCCTTTTTTTGAAAGTGGGGAGATGAGACTTGTGGTTGGTACTTGTGATTATTTATATTCCTTGTTTGAATTTGGGACCTTGTTAGGGCTTTTAGTTCATTTTTTTAGGATTTTGTGCATCTAGGTCAGGTAATGGGTTCCCCATCTCCCTATTATCAAAAGGGGTTCTCTATTTTTCATTTTCAATATATTGATCTCAACCATCAACCCTTGAAAAAATAATAATTACCATAAATGATTATGAAATATTAACTAAGAACTTATTGAATTAATGGAAAAATAAAATAAATGATTTTAAAATTTTTTAAATTAATATAATACAAAGAAATTATTTTGGTTCAAAAATTGTATAATTAAAAATATTTTATTATAAAGGTAGGAATTAATTTGTTTCAAATTCCATTTTTTCATGTTATTTGCAAAGTCAAATTAAATGATTAGTTCCAAAAAAGACATCAATGTTATTATATAATAATTAATATTTTATTGAATGCTTTAAATTTCCAAAAATTAATAGCATCAATAATTGTTTTGGTATTTGTTCAAAATTATCAAATATTGTCCATTTATGGGGATATGTTCTTTTTTATAGTAACTATATTTAACAGTAATGTTTGAAGACTTCATTATCACTATAATTATCAAAATGTCTTAAGGAAAGTTAAAACAAATATATTAGAGTAAAAACAAAATTTAAAAAAAAATCTAATATGTTAGTATTATTAAAAATAATCATTCTATAGATGAATGATATCAGTTTGAATACTTTTCCAATGGAATTAATTTATATTAATTTAATATTTTATGTAATTCTCAGGGTGCTTGTCCCCTCACTTATAAAAGGGACCTCCTCTCCTATTTTCTTCACATAAAAAAAAGAATTATATTTTGGAAATTACCTACCTAAATAAATTATTAAAATCCATTACCACATTATATAAGTCCTATTTAGGGAATAATAGTAACCTTATATGTCTTAAGGTTTAGAGAAAAAGTGGTTTCCTAAAACAAATGTACAGCTTTTAACAGAATGTTTTAGTTTTATTCTTCCTAATCCTCCATTAAATATTATTGAAAATTTATTAAATAATATTACCTGTAAATTCTATATTATGATATGTTTCTAAATTAATTTAATACCCTATATTCCTCTATGCTTCCAGAGGATTGAAAATTTAACCATTGTTCGTATGTATGGTGAACTACCACCCCATGAACTGATATAATTTATTTTCAATAACCACCACTCATAACTAATTAAAATGATGGATTTAGTCTTTAAATATTATATTAATAACATTTTTATCATTATAAAACTATAATATAACATGTAATTTCATACCATTCCATCTAGTGTGAAATGATAAAGTCATTCATGCATACCTGTAGATTACAACCTCTATAAAGTGATGTGATTTATTCTTCGTCACCACATCACATGGAGTAATTTAATAGTTTATTTAATTAAATAATATGGAATTAATGACCAAATTTTTATTTAGGAAAATATATATAATACTCACCTTTTTCTGTCATGATTATTGAAAAATGGAAACATTACTCATGTTTATATAAAGAAATCTGTCTCATTGATTCTAATAGTGTCCATTTTTCATAACTATCATTCATTGATGGTTTTAAAAATATAAATTATTTATAAAAAATATAATTATTTAATTATTATTAAAATAAATATTATAGTATAAGGAATCTTTTATCATTTTCAACCTACCAAAGATATTTTTGACATATGAATATAATATCGTCGAAACAGCTAACGTGAACCTATTTAATTATAAGTTAAATATATAATTGAAATAAATAAATTAAAAGGAATAATAAAAATGAAATTATTCATTAAATGAAAAAATAATAACAGAACATTATTATTTAGGAAAATAAAGAACATACATGGTGAGTGGGATATGAGGTAAGGGATTTTGTCTCAATTTCCATTAATAGACGTATATTTTATTATGATGCAACTAATTTATTTTATATGGTATATATACTACCATTTTATGAGATATATCATGAATCCCTATTAAAATATGGTAGTTTATGTTTCAATTTAAATTATTTCATCTGAGGGAATTTGACATGAAATTTACTAAGTGGTATGGAACTTCTTAATTCAAGTTACATTCATTGGCTTAAAATTCTACTTAATTGAAAATTTCATGTTGTGATTATGTGTCAAATGACCTATGATTATATTATATTTCATTTACACTTTTTTTATTTATTTTTTTGTTATAAAAATCCACTTCAATCATTAACTCAATTTCAATGTTACAGTTTTTGAAAAGGTCTTCTCATCACACATTTCATTCTTTGAGACATATGCTATATTCACCACTTGTATAATTAATGTGGTTTATATAATTATAATTTTATAAGTTATACCATGAATACATTCATATTAGTGGTATTTAATTTTTCATTTTAACGTATATTTTTTCATGGGGTTCATGATTAAAAAATTTCCAATGTGGTAAGAATTTATTTCAAAGTCCCAGTAATTTTTGGGGTGTGTGAATGTTTAAGTATCCACTGGGGGAATTATATTATTTTTTATATTAAACTAGATTTACTTGATTATCATATATTTAATTATTATTATTATTGGTTTAAATTTCATTTTCTTCTTCTATGAGAAAAATATATTAAAATAATGCTTTCAATAAAAACCGATTTTTTTCTATTCGGTTGGGAATCATTTTCATCCATGTGTATATTTTACATAAATTTTTTAAATAATATTTTTACTATACTATATTTATTTATTAAAGTTATTTTAAACATATTTTAATATAACAAATTTTTCATGACATAATTTATTTTTCATTTTCAAAATGAGTTAATTTCTTAAATTTTTACAAAAGTCTCAATGGAATGTTTTTTTAATTAAATGGAATGAATGGAACTTTACACTATTACGTCTACTAATTGGTTTGAAAATATATTTAAATTTTTCAGGGTTCCTTTTAAAATATAATTATTTCCTAATACCTGGGAATTTTTTATATTGAATAAGTGATTTAAAAATGATATTTGTATTTTGCTCAAGAAATCATTGGGTTATCTTTTTTTCATCAATGTCAACATTCTTGGGTTAATATTTTTCTTTTATGGGGATTTAGCCTTTCAATAATATTTTTATATTAATATTTATGGATTAGGATTTTTTTCATAGATTAGGTAAATTATTAATATTTCATATTGATTTTTTCCAATATTAATGATTACAATGATAAGGTTTCACCCCTTTCAGATGGTGTATCAATTGGGCCTAGTATTTGATAGGAGGACCCTATGATGCCACCTCAATTCATTGGTAGGTCTCTTGAGAAAAAATATTTTTGTTATTTGGACATGGTTTTCCCAATTTATGTAATATTTCTTGGTATAATGACTAAATGGTATGTTTTTTATGTCGAGAATTGATAATTACATTATTATAAAATTAGTTATTAATGTCTATGTGGTTATTTTCATAATTATGATGTCGAAGGATAAAATTCATAAACATTTCTATATTTACATAGAATAATTTTAGACACATTTAATCATACCACATTATTATTAATGTTAACTTTATTTATTAAATGGAATGTTTTTCCAGCTATTTACCTTTCCATTCTTATTATCTGTTGTTTACTCATGATAGCTTCCACTATAAATATCCCTTATTTGGCAACTGAGTTCATCATTATTTTTTTGTTTCCCTAGGATAAGATGAATTAATATTTGATTTATTTCAAGGATACATAATATTCACCTTTAATATTCATTGTATTATGTTTTCAAATTTAATGTTTGATTCAAGAATGTTTCAAGATTAAAAATACTACAAAACTATTCGGTCCTTCAGGATTATATTATGTGTATTTAGTTCTAATTCAATAATGTAACCAATTACTCTAGGATACTAGGGTTTGGGTACTTACATACACACTCAGATATATATTCATGGGGGATATAATATTGTTCATAACATTCTCTTTATATGCCACTATAAAAGATTTGTTATTATATATTACTGAATTAGATTGATACAACCTAAAGAAACCTAAATTGAACTAAGTGGTATTTAGGTTGAACAAAAATATATTGTTTTCAAAGCATAAGACATTTTGAGGTTTAATATTTTTATTTAATTATTGTATAATAATTCTATTATGGTGTTCATAACCCAGATTAACTCCTTTTAGTTTTATCGATGGATAAAGCCCAAAGTAATCATGTTAACAATAGATGACATATAAAATGCATAGATTTAACAAACATGAAACCTAATATGATATAAAAAAAGTAATAATCATTTTGATTATGACATATATTATATCTTAAAATATGATCAACAATGTTAAATTATATTAATTTCTAAAAAAAATCAATGAAAATAAAGATAGAGTCTTACAAATACATTAGTTACTTAGAAGATAAAGTAATAGATGTTCAATTTCCATTTTTTAGAAATTTGGGAATAAAAACCTAGGATAATATCATAATTTAACTATTAGATGCTTTGTATATGTAAAAGGAGGTCTTATAATGTTATTTTAATGTGGAAAAATTAAGAGACCAGAAAACATGATGAAGGGAAAATATGTTTTCCCTATTTTTACATAAAATATTTAGGTATACAACTCATTTGAAAATAAATCATGATTTATGTATATTTTTTATATTCCCTTAACTAATATTTTTAGTGAGTGAAAATAAAAAATATAGTACACAATTTACTTAAGGGGTGTGAATGTAACACCTTGATATTTTAAATAATTAGTTTTCATTAAAACCTAATGTATTTAATTTCTTTCATAACACATAGCACTGAACCAAAACTAATAAAAAAATTATATAATTGATAAAATGTTGCAATTGAATTTTTTGGTGAATATAGAAGTAAATGAATTATGAAATATGTATATAATTATAAATAATTCTTATTTTATAAAAATGAATAGATAAAATTCTATTATTATGACTAAAATAATAAAAAAATTATTTTTTGCATAAAATGATATTTTCATAAAAAATTCATTTTCATGTGTTATGACATAAACTATATAATGGTGAAATAGTGATTTGAATTTAAATGATTGAAAATTAATCAAAAAATAAGCTAATATCAATCTAATAGTTATTCCTAAAAATATAATAAATTTATATTATGCATATCATAAATATGGTTCATAAATTTGTTTTTATGCGTTATGAGCACATACATTAAAATTTATTTTTACCATGATTTTATATTGAATTGTAAAATATTATATGAAAATTTTTTATCATTATTTACAATTATGTAAAGTGTAAAATTTCATTTTTATTCATAAATTTAAGATACCATGATATAAACCCAAACATTCAAGGATTGAAATTTTCAAAAATATAATGATTTTCAGTTAAACTGACTTATATAAAAATAAATACAATAATATTATTTTTTTTATAATATATATATATAAAGATTAATTTAATTTTTTATCAATGTTATGTTATATTATGAACACTTAATGACTAAAATGATATTTTTAAATAAACAATATTTTCAAAAAAAATATATGTCTTAATTTAATATATAACATTCTTGAATTTATAAATTTAGTTAGATTAGATGGATGAAAAAATCATATTCATCACATAAAAAGTTTTCTTATAGGGCCATGTTATATTTTTAGTAACAAAATATGTATTATGGTCAAATGTTTTACAAGATTAATATGTGTTGAAATGAAAAATCTAATTTGGCTCAAATATACTAAGTCAATTATACACTTAGACCATTTACAACACATTTTATATTTTTTAAATTCATACCCTCATTTCCCAATAATATTTACCACTTAAACCACCTAACATTTAAAACCCCAATATTTTATATATTTTTTTCATTAAAATAAACATTGGGTATTTGATAAATATATTGAAACATCACCATAAATCTAAATGAACCATTAATATTGTATAAAAATTAAAAAATTAGTTGGAATTATAGGTATGAATAGAATAAATATAGATACCCTCACTTTTCATAATTTAACAATACATCACATTTGCGGAATACTTAATATATTATTCAAATAGATTACCAAAGATAGTACCAGTCTAGTGCCTTTGGTAACATGGAAACGTGAACACTCGTACATGATTGTGCTAAATTATCTCTGACTAGGTTCCCTAAGAGTATCACCCCTCTTATACATATCATACATGAAAAATATCTTCATAACCTGTAGAAGGAAACATAAAAAAGGGGTGAGCTCAGAATGCTCAGTATGGGTAAATAAATGGGAAATGTAAGCATAATCATGAGCATAAGGGTATGAGAACATGATCATGAAAATATTAGATCATACCATGCATATTTAAGATCGTAAACATGAATCATTTCATGAAGATTTGTATTTCATAAGACATTAATCATAAGTAAATAAGAAAACATATTCCATGAAAGCATAACACAGGGATACAACAATTCATAGTTGAAAACACATAAGAATATATTAATATTTCCATAGTAGTCTTGGAATTGATTATGAAACCATCTCAGTGCAAAAAATCCTTTTCTAAACTAGGTTCGCACCCCATTCCTACCTTATATTACTGAACTAATTTTATTCCTCCTTTAAACCCTTTAATACTAAACCAAGCTCATTTCTCATTCTATCCCTATAATTCAGAACTAGGTTCATTTCTCATTCCATTCATGTCTAACTCATGAGAAGTAAATCATTACCCAATGTATTGGAGGGAGATATAGGTCACAACCATCTTATAATGAAATCATACAAACATGTTCCACAAAATCATAAACAATCATATCATAACCTATGAAATTAAATGGGTATCATAAACATGTAATCATATCATAACCTAGGAAAAAAGATACATATTTCATAATAATTTCATAAAAATTATAACTCATGAAATAGAAACAAATTTCTTAAACATATATCCCATGAAAGAGAAATGGATTTCATAAACATATTACCTATGAAAGCTAAATGGGTTTTATAAATATATATCCTATGGAATAGAAATGGGTTTTATAAAGACTATGACATCAAGCATAACCCATTCGGATAAATAATTTGAATATAACATTTTGATCATTTCCTATAAATGCCTATGTAACATTAATTAATGTCATCTTAGATAGAAAATAATTTTGAAGTATTTTTCAAAAACATTTCTTGAGGAAAATATAATTTTTTCTATGAAAATGCATTTTTAATACATTAATCCCCTTGAAATCATTTTCACATAAAATACCCTGAAAAGGTATAAGCAAGACATGAAATCATTTCGAAAACTTTTTTCATAAAAACCCTATAAGACAAGCTTGAAAACATTTTGAAAATATTTTTCTTTGGAATTTTATAAAATAATATTTAAAACATTTTAATAACAATTTTCATTAAAAACATATAAAATAATCTTCAAAACATTTTAAAAATATTTTTATTTGAAACACTTTGAAAACCAATAAACAATTAATGAAAATGTTTTGAAAACTATTTCATTGAAAATAACATTGAAAAAATTTAAATAAATCTTAAAAACTTTTTGTAAACCATTTTCCTTGAAAACTTATAGAATAAGCATGAAAACGTTTTCAAACCCATTTATTTGAAAATAATTTTACAAAAACATTTTTAAAAAAACTAACATTTTAAAAATGAAAATTAATATTCATAGAAATGATGGTGGGTAAATGTATACATGTAGTATGAGGTAAAATAAACATTCCTCTTTGATGGTAAAAAGGATATAAAAAGCATTGTCTGGAAAGAGACAATAATATTCCTTCAAAACATTTGTAAAAGAAAAAAAATGTGAAAAATAAATTTTTATTCTTATAGGAAAATAGTATAATATTCCTGGAAACCCTTTTTAGAAAAGATGGTTTTGAAGGAACACAGATTTCCTACCAAAGAGAGGGTAAAGTGCAGATTTTTTAAAAACACATTCTCAACTATCATATATACCAAAGAGTGGAAAAATGGAACCAATAAATGAATATATAATTAATAACCATAGGATAATAAACATCATGATATCTCTTGAGGAGTGGATAATATGATTCCATCAAAGGAAGCATAAACATATATAATCTCAAAAAATGTTGAGATAGTTTCTATAAACACTTTTCACATGGTTACATTGAACCATAATCCACATTTAATAAATTAAAGTTACATAAAACATAAAATATGATTAAAGGAACTATATTAATTATATAACATGTCAAAGGCCTTATGTACACCTCATATGAAAATATAGGTGAATAGCATGGAATGTGTCTCAATGAATGTAAACCGAGACAAAACTATCTTACCGATTTGGAGACTTTGGAAACATAAATAACATAACATAAATATCATGGTATGGATATGTAAATAACCAAAAGTTTAATTATAATAATCATTTAATACATCCATGGACATTATACACACCCCACAAAGGGAATGGTTGGTCAATAAAGCATGTATCTCATGGAAATAAAAAGTGAGATGAAATCCCCAGACCTTGTGTCTTGACTATCATTGTAATCATTCAAACCACCAGTTTAATAAATTTAAATATATTATAAATATTTTAAATAATAATAATATTATATCTCATAACATATATGGTCTTATTATGACCTTATATTACCCATTTGTAAACAATCCTATATTAATTTTCACTTTGGGTAATATTCGCAATGTTTTTTGTATGTAACTTAATTAGTTATATCTTCAGTCCTTATAATTATATAATGATTCCATAATTTAATCCATGATATAAATATAATTTATATTCATTATATTTTTATTATAATAATATATATAATATAGAAGTATGAAATGGAATACAATGTTCATGGAGATGGAAAGTCATACGTACGCATTAACATTGCTTCTGTTTTTATTATCGTATAGAAAGAAGTAAGGAAAGAAAATTAAATATATTTATATATGAATATAATATCATTAATGTATCATTATAATGATATATATATATATTAATTTCACTAATCCACTCCTTAATTCATTTCATGTAGTGTTTTAACGAATCACATCACTTTGAGGGGGTGGCAGTCCACACTTCCTCAAACAAAATTATCAAATTTACGCCAATGTAGTGTAAAGGAGATGTGTTTTAAATGGGGTAAATCTGATTAAAAACATAATAAATATAATATATTAAATATATAGACATATTTCCATCATAATTTCCACTATGAGATGTGGTAAAAGAAAAATGAACCGTCATTATTTAGTGAGGTGGTAGTTCGTCATACACGTAAACAGTATATTCTTTACCCATTTGATGGAGGTGTGTGTTAGGTTAGGTTTAACCATTAGAATAAAATCATCCTAATATATTTAGGATACTATTTTTTTCATACAATAATAGAATAAAGAGTGTGGATGGGGTATATAAATAAAATTAATGAATGGAGCTTGAGAGGAGGAGTTGCCTCTTAATTAGGTAACTCCTTTGGGTTTGTGCCAAAAGGATTCATTAGAAATCTATATTCTATAGGGAAGGAATATAAGAGGATGTTGGGGATTTTGGTAATTGTATTGGGTATATATTTTTCTGAACCTATGTGGTTTCATAGGTGTGAAGAAGAGGGAGAGGTGGTGGCTTTTTTTGGGAAAGGAAACGACTCACATGGTATTTTTGAAAAAATGTTTGGTGTACCTACATTTTCCTTAACAAAATATATAAAAATAAATAAGAAAAACTAAATAATGTAAGCATTATGGATGAATAATTTCCATCTAATTGGTTTTAGAGTATTTTTTAACTCATTTTGGGTCTTAAATTTAATGTTTAGTTCTCAATTAAACTTAATTTTACCTTAATCGATGTAATTAATTTTAATTACATTCACAAATATTTTTGGTCAAAAACTAAGTTGACCTTATTATACATCATACATTATTATTATACTAAATATTGAATCCATTTTTCTAAATTATAAATAGATAATTTGCAGAAATTAATTTAAAATTAATCTCATAGTCGGTTAAACAATGTGGTTTTTTAATTTAAAAACATTGAAAGGTTTGCTATGTTTTTATATAAAATATCAATGTGAAATTGATCTCAGTGACATAAATTGTATTAATTGATAAAAATATTATCTAATTATTCTTTTAAAACAACTTAAATATTTTGGATCATAATGTATATGTAGAAGGAACAATATAAGAGGGGGTGGATTATAGGTTTAAAAACATTCATTTTTATCCCTAAAAAAATTTGGTTTAAAATAATTTAAACTAATTTCATTTAAAGTAACACTTAATGTATTAAAAATAAATCATATATGGCCCTGGGTCCGTTTATAAAGGTATCATAATCAGGTCGATTGTGAAAATGTAATCCATGGGTTGTAAATGAAATTAATTATATTCACGATTGAAATGACATAAAAAAAGTAAGCGTTTAATAGATCATAATCACAATGGTTACAATGATCAGACTAAAACAATACAAAGATTCAATCATAAATCATAATGAGTCATATTTTGTAATTTAAAAGATCATGATCACTAGAATTGTAATTACAATGATCTTATTCATTGTATATTAAAAAATTATTATAATCATATTGGTTATGATAAAAAACAAGAAATAAAAAATGAATATATGAAACAAATCACTTTATATTACAATTCAGCAGAAATGTAAAAGAATACAATTAATTAAACCAAAAAATAAGGGTGTCAAATAACCTTGGATAGAGTTACCCTGATTTATACTATCATGTATGTCTTCCATACCCACACTAGGGTAATCCCTCGATAAGATGATCACATTCTATCTTCATATCCACGCAAGCCCTCGATTAAAAAGGTGATCAGCACCTCTGTCTTCCTAGCCTTGAAATCACTTGATCATCAAATGATCAGTACATATTTCTTCCCATCCATGGAATCCCATGATCATAATCACTAAAAATCGGTGTCACACTAGGAAAATAAAAACTATTGAGAGTAACAAGTATGTAGAATGAGTGGTTTACAACTTAACAGCTGAGTCTTTCGCATGAAGCAGAGATTTGACTAATCTCTTGTAGGATTTCCTGAATTATTCAAATGTTATGAGCATTTTCAAATGACTTGGCATTTATAATCCATCATCTTAATGGTTTTATTTTCTACAGAAAATGTATAGGGAAATGGACACCCGACACTACAACAGTCATCTAGTAACTAAAATAGTGACCATGTTTTATAATACATATTGAAAAAGAATACACGACATAATTTTTATAAAATAGTAGTCCTTTAGATACGATACATTTTTTGTAATATGATAGAATGGCTCTGAAAAGAATTTATCTCTTCTAATAAAATAGAATTGGGAATAGTAAATGACTATGATTATTTTATTTAAGATAGTGAATATGATTTATTTTTTTAGTGCAATATTGAACGGTGTGTATGATGGAAATTTTAATCATCATGTTCGATGGAAATAATTTTTATTTATTATGATATAGATCATATCTAGGGTCCTAATAATAATCTGTAAAATATTAAAACTTATGGTTATCATTTTTAACGTAATCATATGAAAAATCATAATGAAGAAAATTAAAACAAAAAAATTTAAAGTAATTAAAATATATGAAATTATTTGAAAAGAGTGTTTGTGATTTCCAAAACAAAAAGGAATATAAAATTCAAAATAATAATTTTTTCTAAACAATTTCCCTATTTTTTTAATGCACAAACAATGAGTTAAGATATTTATGGATTAAAAAAGTAAAATAACTTTGTATACAAAAGTGAACATTTATACTTAACTCCCTTTGAGTTTTTAAAACACTTTTGACTATAATTTGAATATGACTATCCTCCCCCTTAGAATATCAAACTCTCTATGGTTTTTACTCTATAAAAAATACCCCTACTAAAATCATTCTTATTTTAATTATCATTCTCCTATTATACGCCTATCGAAAACATTCTCCCCCTATAAAACATGTTCTCCCCCTTTTTTATTCTCAAAAAGGAATAGGGAATAGGTTATAATAACTAAAAAAGGTATAGAGAAACAAAAAATACAAATAAATAAATAATCTTATGATCTATAAAATCGAAATAACATTCATCCCAAAAAAATGGAAAACATTCTATCAAAATATATTTAATGTTTTAAAACATTAATTGGACAGGGCCCTAGGTCTGGTTAGAAAAGTATCATAATCAGTTTGGTCATGATAATGTAATAAAATGGTTGTAAATGAAATTAATATTATTTGTGATTGAGATGATTTAAACATAGTAAGTGTGTAATAGATCATAATCATTATTGTTACAATGATCAGAGAAAAACAGTAAAATAATTAAATCATAAAGTGTACCGAATCATATTATGTTATTGAAAAGGTCATAATCACTAGAACTATAATTAAAAATATCATAACTACAGTATATTATAAAAGTATCATAATTAGATTTGTTATGATAAACAAAATAATCAATATCAAAATGAATATATGAAACAATTCACTTTATATTACAATGCAGCTGAAATGTAAAAGAATACAATTCATTTAATCCAAAGAGAAATGTATCCAATAACATTGAATAAAGGACCCTTGATTTATAATTTCATGTATGTTTGTATTACCCCCACAAGGATAATCCCTAGATACGATGATCAGCTTCTATCTTCTATCCCCACAATCCCACTATCAATAAAGTGATTGGAACCTCTTTCCTCCCAGCCTCGAAAGACCTCGATCAACAAATGATCAGCACATATTTTTTCCTATTCATGGAATCCCTCAATTGAAATCACAAAACATCATTTTCTCACTAGGAAAAGAAAAAATATTGATAGTGACAAGTATGTAGAATGAGTGAAAGGAATTGTTGTGGGTGCTTTAAAATGATATGTGATTCTTGGGTACTTAGGTGCAGTAGAGTGGTTGACCAAGGTTGTATCTCAAAGGAGGAAGTAAATTTAACAACATATCCAAGGTATTTTTAAAATAAAATAAAAATAATTAAGAACACTAGTTAAAATTATGGGGTTTTTTATCATTTATAAATCTATAAGAAGTTTTCTTGAAGAAGATTGTATTTTTTTAAATGATGTTCGATAAAAATGACACAACAAGAATATATTTTTTTAGAAGATATTTAAAAGTTGTAATCAATCTAACTCTACCTATTCAATAATTTATTAATAATTATCATTTAAATTAATATCCACTTAATTATGATCCCTTAAGTTGTTAAATCCCGAACCCTATGAGAATTAACATCACCTCCAAGATGATGTGAATTTAACCCTTGGCTAACTTTGAAACATGCAATCGCAGCACCCTACTTTGATTGATGTTCTAAGGTTAGATTATGGTTAGTGGAAAAAATAATCCACATATCCTCTATGTAAATTAGAATTAATAGTGTCTATGGATTATATTTGAACACTAAAAATTGATCTCGTGTGGTTTTTAATTTCCAATTAAGTTCGTGCTCTCACAATTCACACAATTCTTGACCTCGCGTGATTTGTGTTTATTGTTCAATTGCTTGCATAGTATCATTTAAATTAAAAAACCAATTAATAGATCATATTTTTTGAATTATATTAGCTCATTGATTCAAAATAAATGAATGAAGGAGGTTAGAGTTAGATCGATTGCTAAAAAGAACTACTCATTGATGGGTGTTGTATCCATCGTAGAAACATTTTCCATTTGCAAAGGTTTAAAGTGGGTTGAACACAATCTAATTTCTACTCTTGATTCTATCCCAATTAGGAAGATTAAGAGAAGAAGAAATTTGAACAAAATAGATGAATAGAGAAAAATTAAATAATAACAAAGAAGTTTATTACACAAACAAAAGTATTAAAACACGAAGAAGAAGAAGAAGAAGGCTTCGTCGAAGGGATCCTTGCTTCAAGATCTATTCTTATTGAAATGGTTGGAAGATTGGAGTGGATCCACTTCTCCTCTGACCTCAAATTCCCAATGCACATCCCAACACCTCAAAATGAGAAGAAAACTAATTTATAGAGTGGAGGGGAGCCTAGGTTTAAAAAGGATTAAAGTGTGAATGGGGAATGTCGGCCAAATATTTTAATACAACTGCCACTGCCCATTTGACCTCTTAAATGTGTGAACCATATAATATTACAGAAAAATAGATTTTGAAAAATTTGGTTGTCGAGTTCCTCTAAAAACATGGGCCCAATCTAAACCCTGATGAAAAAGTTATGGCCCAAATACAGAACCAACGTCCAATCTGGTGGGTCTAACCCACATTTGATTTCATGGTCTATTTAGTCCAACCAAAGGCATGTTTTTTCTCCAATGTCCTAAAAAACGGTTTTATCCTATTAATTCAGTAACACATTTAAAAAATTTAAAGTTCACATAATAAATATTAAAATATTTATCTTCGAACTACTACAGTGCACTATAACGGGTAAAACTTGAATTTTCATTAAATTTTTAAATGAATGATATAATCCTGAATATTTTATAAATAAACATGTTAAGCAAAATGTGAGGAAATGTTATCATTTATTATCAATAAAATATTCAATAGAAATTTTTTTTATCAACTCCCCCACACATACCCTTTTTCACAACTAGGAAAAACCTCATATCATGTATTTGAAAAGAAATTTCATAATATATGAATATTAATATTTCTCAATCCACAATGAAAATATAGTCAAAGTAAGAATCTCATTAAGAGTCAATATAAACAAATTTTAAATTCATTGTCTCATAAATTGTGTCAAAACAAATTCCAGTGAGATTCATAACACTAATCATAGAAAAACAAGTCTTGGGTCTATCATGCCACAAATTCTCCACTTGTGTGTGTTCCAACCATTCCAAGCTTGTATCTCCGCCCTTTATCTTGTACATTCAGTTCAATAAAAACTTTTATTAATACCTGATTCTATTCCACCAATACTTGTTCAACATCCTTTGAAATCAAATTCCAAAACCCACTCATTTAAGAATTCCTAAAATTCAAACCATGAGCTCCAGTCCTAAATATCCTCAAATGTAGTACATTTCTTCACTCCCCTATTTATTGATTTTTTTTGGATTTTTTTGGATTTTTTTTTGAAGGTGTACAATAGTCAGATATTATGTTCACACACATAGTTCAATCTGGTATAGTGATGGAAGCAATCAAAATAGAAATGATCATATGGAATGACCATGTTACAAGCTGAAAAGGATTGCTTACCTTGAATATACATTCAATTGGTTAAGAGAAACTAACAATTCGTGATTGTGAGAAAAAATGTGTGGAGAAATCAATGACACAATTTACCACGAATAAATATGATAAATAATGATGCCAAAATCTTAAGGTTTTTATAATGACACAACCATTCATATCATGGACAACTTCAATTTTTATAATAGTCAACCCTTGATGATGAAATCTTACCCATGGATATATTTCTACCAATGAATTTTGAAAACATGAATTTTCCATATGTTCTACATGAGAATGTTACATGATATATTTTTTTCTTTATTATTGATTTTTTGTGGTTTTTTATTGAAAATTTTAACACAACACTTAATAGAAAATACACATAAAACTCTCAAATGAAAACCCTAAATATCTACCCCAAAATGTTTTCCCCTCCCCCAAATTTAAAATATTTCATTGTCCTCAATGTGAACTTATGATTTGATATATGCACATGAAAATTATAATTTTAAATCGGAAAAATAATATAAAAGTGAAAGGGTTAGGAACATCCCGATATGATTAAGTGATTATGGGGTCATGTAGTGTGATGAAATCCACTACATCAGTAGGATGTCCCTCAATGTATTTCATCAAACATTTCCCATTGACTGTAATTCTCATTCATTTGTCCTCTTGTGTGATCTCCACTACACCATAAGGAAAAACATTAGTCAAATCATAAGGACCTAACCACCTGGAATGCAACTTACCTGGCATCTACTTCAGTCATGAACTATAGAGAAAGACTTTCTCTCAAACTTGAAATTCTCTTTTCTGGATCATTTGTTCATGAGCTACTTTCTATATTTCCTTATTGAACCTTGAGTTCTTATATGAAGATAATCAAATCTCCTCTAGCTCTTGAATTTGGAGCTTCCTTTTGATTCCATCTTGGGCCAAATCCATGTTACATTTCATTATAGCCCAATAAGCCTCATGCTCAACTTCCATGGGTAGATGACATTCTTTCCCAAAAACAATCCGAAATTGGGACATACTAATGGGTGTATTGTATGTTGTCTTATAAGAACACAATGCCTCATCCAAGTGATTGCTCCAATCCATCCTATTTGGTTTCACAAATTTCTCCAAATATTTGTTTCAACACCCTATTTGAAACGTCAGCCTGACCATTCACCCCATACATTTGATGTAAGGAAGCCAAATTTCGATTGCAAAAGTGTGTCCCTTGGTCACTGATGATGGCCTACAGTACACCAAACTAGCAAAAAAACCATGCTTTGACAAATTCCACTACAACATCAGAATAATTAGTCTTGGTGGCCTTAGCCTCCTCCAATTTTCTCACAAAATGAACAACAACCAAAATATACAAAAACCTAAATGAACTAGGACAAGGACCCATAAAATCTATGCCCATAAATTAAAAATATAACATAATAATATGGGTTTTTGGGGAATCTGATGTATCCTAGAAATATTACTAGTGTGTTGGAAACATGAGCACGACTTACAAAAAACATGAGCATCATGGAATAAACTAGGCCAATACAATCCAAAGTCCAAAACATTCCTAGATGTCCATTGGGGTCCAAAGTGTCAACCACAAGCATGGGTATGAATGAACTACTGAACAGACTCAAACTCATGATTAGGAACATACCTCCAAATAACATGGTCACTACACATGCTCCATAATTACGTATCATCCCACACATAAAATCTAGACTCACTCTTTAACTTTTGTACATGATTTTTACTTAAAATTGTAGGAATTTCATATGCAAGAAGATAGTTTAATAAAACAGCATACCAAGGATGTGTACCTAAGATGGAATAAAGATGACCCTAAGAGAAAGTGTCCCAAAGTGGTACCTAGTCCAAGGTGGCATCCTCTAGTGTGTGAGTAAGCCTACTCATGTGGTCCTCCACTATGTTTTTGACCCCTTCCTTCCCTTTATCTTAATGTCAACTTCCTAAAGAAGGATCATCCATCGGATTAGCCTGGGATTTGCAATCGGCTTCTCCAATAGGTACCTCAGAGATTCATGGTCATAAAAAACAACTTCTTTAGATTCTAATAATTATTAATGGAATTTATCTAAAGATAATGTGATGGAAAGAAACTCCTTTTCTATGGAAGTGTATTTTGATTGGGCATAATCTATTGTCCTCGATGTATAGGCAATCACATGTGAATGTCCCTCCACCCTCTGTGATAAGACAGCTCCAACCACGAAGTTTGAGGAATCACACATAATCTCAAAAGGAATCTCCCACTATGGAGGTTGTATGATAGGTGGAGTGGTCAGATGCTATTTTAACTCATCCAAGGAATTCCTGTAAGAAATATCAATCAAAAAATCAGAATCTTTTTGTTGTAATTGTGATATAGGAAGAGAAATTTTACCAAAATCGTTGATGAAGTGCCGATAAAATCCTACATAACCACGAAAGATCTAAAATCATGCACACATGAAGGATAGGGTAAGGATGAAATGATATATATATATATATATATATATTAGACCTATCGACCTCTATCCCATGTTTTGACACTACATTCCCAAAAACAATCACATGCTCTACCATGAAATGACACTTTTCCAAGTTTAAGACCAGATTCATCTCAATAAAATGATTCAAAACATTTACCAAGATAGTGATAAAATCATCAAATGAAGACCCATACACTATAAAATCATCCATAAATACCTTCATGCAGGTCTAAATAAAATCAGAAAAAAACTCACCATGCATATCTAGAAGGTACTTGGTGCATTGAAAATTACAAATGGAATCCTAGAGTAGGATGATGTGATGATGTTATAGGTGAATGAAGTCTTCTCCTGATCCACCAGAGCTACAGGAACCTAAAAATATCCAGAAAATCCATCCAAGGAACAATAATGTGTCTTCCCAACTAGTCTCTCAAGCATCAGATCAATAAATGGGAGGGGGGAAATGGTCTTTGTGAATGGTCTGATTTAATTTTCTATAATCGATACACACACGCCAACTGTTTTCCAACCTCATTGGAACTAACTCCTCTTTATCATTTTTAAAAACAATAACACCGCTTTTATTAGGCAAAACCTGAATAGGACTTACCCACTGAGAATCTGAAATGGGAAAGATTATACCTTCCTCAAGCAATTTTTCAACTTCTTTTTTAACAACTTCCAAAAGAGTTGAATTTAGTCTCCATTGTTTCTTTCTAACTGGTTTATCACCATCCTCCAAAATAATCATATGCATGCCAATGGAGGGTACAATGCCTGATATGTCACCCAAGGTCCACCCAATTTCCCTGATGTTCTCTCTCAAAAGGATCAAAAGTTTTTCTTCATGTTCAAAATATATATTGTTAGTAATTATAATAGGTAATTTCTCACAGCTTAACAAGTATTACTATTTTATATTTGGTGTTAATGGTTTGAGTTCCAATGTAGGGGTTGATGTATGGATGGAGAAATTAAAGGCACTGAAATATGTGCACAATGAACATTAGAATCACAATATACATCATGAAAAATCATACAATGAAGTATCAAATCCATCAGCATACTCCACATCCATGTCATAATCAGAATGAACATGATCAAAATCAAAATATGAATCCATTTCAAAATGAAATATAATAGAGTCTTGTGTATTTGAAATAGGTGTGGAATTAATCTTAGACATCAAACTCGAACTAAAGATCATAATCTCCCTAAGCATAGTACAATAAAATTCCTTGGGTTTTCTATTTGGTGTTTTAAAATGGGAGATAAAAATTGAAGAATGGTCCTCTGAGGGGTACTTCATGGATTCCATAACATTAAATATCACAACTTGATCTCCAAATTCCATGGAAAGTGTACCCTTATTGACATTTATGATATTTTTTGCAGTTTTATGGAAGGGCCTACCTATGATAATGGGATCATGAGAACTTACCCGATCATCCTCCATGTTAAGAATATTGAAATCTGATGGGAAGATCATGTCTCTTACCAGAATGAGTACATCCTCAAGGACTCCCGCTGGATATGCTATATCATTATTCGTCAACTACACCACTACTCACATTGGATTCAACTCACCAACTTGTAAAGAAGAAAATACAGAGTGAGGAATCACATTTATGGAAGCATCTAAATCACATAAAGCATAAAAAATTTATAACCAACCTATGGTGCATGGGATGATTAATTTTCCTGGTTCCTTGAACATTGTTGGCATTGCTAGAGTTGGGGTAATGAGTGCTAAAACAATCCTTCCAATATTAATCCCCTCATTTCCCATGATCCCTCTTCGATTGGTTCAATGTTATTTTAAGAATTTGGTATAACTTGGGATTGGATTGATGTCTTCAAGTAGAAGGATGTTGATCTCCATGCACTTGAATGTATCCAAAAATTCTTTTTTGCATCGCCTCTTCATGAATATTTTTGGTCTAAACTACTCTATTTCGAAAAGGAAGGGGTTTAGGAGGAATATCTTTAATATTTTTCTTACCATTGTCTTTCTCTTTTGGTTTCTATTTAGTTGGTATGGAATGAGGATTCTCTAGAGTTGAGGTGAATCTTGGTGGAATGGTATATACATATGTACCATTAATTGGCTTCCCACTTCTCAATGTGATAGCACTAACATTACCCTTAATATTTGGAGTAGGTTGGGAAGGATGATTTTCAGAGTTCTTACCAGTTCATGGAGGACAGTGGAAATCTGGCTCATTTGTGTCATCAACTCCCTCAGTTATAAACCTTGACTATTTAGGTCATTTTTTTGATAAAGAACAATTTTCTTCAAAAGTTCTACAGAGTTAGAATCTACCTTGTATAGGGATTCCCGTGTTGTTGTCTTTTTGATGCTTGGGATTCAAATCTCTTTAGGGGTTGTTGGAAACCCAGCTGGTAAGGTAGAGGTTGCTGGAAGTTTTGTTGAAAGGGATTCCTTTTTTGTTTTTCATATGCCTACCTCATGTCCGATTGATCCTTCCACACTTGGTTATATGATAGTGAAAAGGAATAAATCTTCTTTTGGGGATATTTCTATTGTTTCTGCTGATATGGTCTCCCTGGGAATACTACTGCGCAATCCTCCATTTCATGTAGTTACGGGAAATAGTCGGTTGGGTGGATTGTCTTAGTACAAATGACACAAGGCCTAATAGGAGGGGGTTAAGTTGTATTTTGAGCCAAATCAATCTATCTCACCATAGTTTTCAATTCTTCCAACTTGGTATCAATCAAATGAATTTCAAGAGAAGATGGACATACTTGATATACTCCATTAACATGTGGTATACCTCGATCACCAAATTGTTGGGAGTTTTGGGCCATCTTATATGCACATGAAGCTACAGGTGTATTGTCCACCAATGCTCCTCAAGCCATGGAATCCACAATGCTCCTCTCTATAGGATTGATTCATTCATAGAATTATTGGATGAGGAGTTGCTTACAGATTTGGTGATGTGGGAAGCTTGCACACAACATCTTCAATCATTCCCAGAACTCATACATTGATTCCCCTTGGGATTGCTTGATCCCCAATATCTCCTTATAAATGGAAATGGTTCTTGATGTTGGAATAATCTCTGCAAGAAAAGACATTTCAAATTGTTCCTATAAGTCACATCTTCGGGTTGTAAATAATACATCCAATCTTTTGCAGCTCCATCAAGTGAGAATGGGAATGATCTTAGTACGGTTTGGTCTTTAGATTCATTTCTTGGTGTCATGATTGAACAAAACACATTAAATATTTTAAGTTGTTTATTGGTAACTTCACCGGAGAGGCCATGAAATTTTGGAAGAGGTGAATTAATCTATATTTCAGTTCAAAGTCTAATTCAAGATTTGGGTATGCAATCCAAGTTGGTTGATAATTAATATTAGGTGCAGTTAATTCTCGAATGGTTCTATTAATTTCATTTCCATTATTTTCATCCATTGGTTATTTTTTTATGATTTAATTTTAATTTCTTCCAATTTCAATGTTCTAGGAGTGGAGGAATTCTCCAACTGGTGTAATATTGAAACATCGCGTAGACTAAGAATGTCTGATTCGAGCCCAAAGGATACATTCAATCTTAGTGTCAATATCTAAAATATCCTTAGGATTATTTTTTTTTCTAAATCAATGAATAAAAAAAATGAAATTTAGAAAAGGGGACCATAATAAAAAGAAAAGAATTTTTAGTTGGTCCGATAAATATAAGAGAAGAGAGTAAGAGAAAAAAACATGAGAAAAGGGAAAGACGAAAGAAAGTGGAGATGAAAATAATTAAATGAAAAATAAAATAAATACCTCTAATTGGTTGAATAAATTACTTTCCTACCCAAAAACAATGCCAATTTGAAAGGTTCTTTCATGGTCACAAGCAAATGATATGTGATTCTCGGGTACTTAGGTGCAGTAGAGTGGCTGAACAAGGTCGTCTCTCAAAGGAGTAATTAAATTTAACAACATATTACAGTTATTTTGAAAATAAAATAAAAATGATTAAGAAAAAATGTTAAATGTATGGGGTTTCTTATCATTTAGAAATCCAAAAGAAGTTTTCTTGAAGAAGATTTTTTTTGAAATGATGTTCGATTAAAATGACACAACAAGAATATATTTTTTAGAATATATTTAAACAGCTTAATCGATATAACTATAAATCATCAATAATTTATTTATCATTATCATTTAAATTAATATCCACTTAATTATGATACCTTATTTTTTTAATTCCCAAACACTATTAGAATTAACTTTACCACCAAGATGAAGTGAATTTAACCCTAGGCTAACTTCAAAATATGAAATTGAATCACCCTACTTTGATTGATGTTATAAGGATTGCTTACAATCAATGGTAAATTAAGGCACATATCCTCTATGTAAATTATAATTAATTGATTTTAGGGAATATATTTTAACAATTCAAGTTGATACCATGTGATTTTGAATTACCAATTGAGTTTGTGCTCTCAGAATTCACACAATTCTCGACCTTGTGTGATTTGTGTTTATTGTTCAATTTCTTGTGTAGTTTCATTTAAATTAAATAAACAATTAATAGATCATATTTTTAAAATTAAATTATCTTATTGATTCAAAAAAAAATTAATGAAAGAGGTTATAGGTAGATCGATTACTAAAAAGAACTACTCTTCCATGGGCGGTGTAGTCATCGTAGAAACGTTTCGCATTTGCAACGGTTTAGAGAGGCTAGAACCCAATATTGTTTCTACTCTTGATTCCAGACCGATTATGAATATTAATAAAAGAATAAATTTTAAAAAAACATAAGAAAAGATAATAAATAAAATTATAACAAAGAAGTTTATTACACAAACAAAATTATTACAACCCTTAGAAGAAGAAGAAGAAGAAGGCTTCGTCGAAGGGATCCTTGCTTCAAGAGCTACCCATATTGAAATGGTTGGATAATTGGAGTGGATCCACTTCTCTTATTCCCTAAACTTCCTAATTCACTTCCCAACCCCTAAAAATGATAGAAACACTAATTTATAGTGTAGAGGGGAGGCAAGGATTAAAGAGGTTTCAATTGTAAATAGGGCATCTCAGCTAAATATTTTAATCCAAATTGCACCTCCCATTTGACCTCCAAAATGCATGAACCAACTATTCTTACAGAATAATGGTTTTTGAAAAACTGGTTTGTAGAGGTCCTATCAAAATATGGGCCCAATATAAGCTATCATGAAGAAGTTATTTCCCAAATATAGAACCAATGTCCAATCTGGCGGGTCCAGCCCACCTTTGACTTCATGGTCCATTTAATCAACCCAAATTCACGTTTTAGTTCTAATGTCCTAAACAAAAGTCGTATCCCATTAAGTTAGGAACACAATTAAAAGTTTTCAAGTTCAAATAAAAAATATTAAGATATTTATTTTCGATATACTACAGTGAACTATAAATGGTAAAACTAGAATTTCCATCAAATTTTAAAATGAATGACCTATTCCCAAATATTATATAAATATACATTTTAAACATAATGTGAAGAAATTTTATCATATATTATCAATAAAATATTCAATAAATTTTTTTTTTATCAATGAGAAACACACAACTTGAATTTATATTATTTCGCACGAAGCATAGATTTGATAGAGCTCTCGCATGATGTCTCAAATTCATCAAAAGTTCTCAGGTCGTTCAAATTACCTTGTATTTATAAACCAGCATCCTAACGGCTATGTATGATTCCAATGGTCAGATTTTTTCTTGTAAATGCGTAGGGATAGGGGTACCCGACACCCCAGTGGTCATCTGGTCACTAAAACAACGACATCGTTTTATAATACATATGGAAATAGAATATATGACATCATTTAAAAAAACAGTTTTCCTTTCAATACGATCATATTTTCTGAATATGATAGAATGGGTCTGAAAATAGTTTTTCTCTTCCAATAAAATAGAATTTTGAATAGTAAATGATTATGATGATTTTATTTAAGACATTGAATATGATTTATCATGTCAGTATAATATTGAGTTCTGTGTATGATGGAAATCATAATCGATGAGTCCAATAGAAACTCTATTCAATCAATATGATGTAG
The DNA here is from genome assembly GCA_963277665.1 of Viscum album. Lineage (NCBI taxonomy): Eukaryota > Viridiplantae > Streptophyta > Magnoliopsida > Santalales > Viscaceae > Viscum > Viscum album. The sequence goes on along the minus strand of OY728120.1, from coordinate 1,871,132,079 downwards.
ATCATATCTAGTGTCATAACAATAATCATATAAAATATTAAAACTTATGGGTATGATTTTTAACATAATTATGTGAAAATTTGTAATGAATAAAAGTAAAATAATAAAATATATGAAATCATTTTAAAAAAGAGTTTGTGATTTCGAATACAAAAAGGAATATAAAATTCAAAAAAAGACTTTTGTCTCAACAATCTCCCCCTTTTTGGAATGAAAAAACCATGAGTTAAAACATATTAATGATTCAAAAGTAAATGAAATTTGTATACCAAAGTGAATATTTATACTTATCTCCTTCTGAGTTTTTAAAAATCTTTTGAATGTAATTTGAATACGACTATCCTCCCGCTTAGGATATCAAAATCCATAAGGATCGTATACTGTAAAAAAATAGCCCCTACTAAAATTAATCTTTTAATTATCATTCTCTCTTTCCCCTATCAAAAACATTCTCCCCAAATATAATACATTTTCCCCCTTGTTGATTTTCAAAAAAGAATAGGGAAGATGTACTAATACCTAAAAAGGGTTAGAGAAACAAAAAATACAAATAAATAAAGAATTTGATCATCTATAAAAGTAAAAGGACATTCCTGCAAAAAATGTAAAACATTCTATAAAAATATATTTAATGTATTAAAACATTAATCGGATAGATCCATCGGTCTGGTTATAAAAGTATCATAATCAGGTTGATTCGGATAATATAATCCAAAGATCGTAAATGAAATTAATTTTATTCACATTTGAAAGGATTTAAACAGAGTAAGTGTGTAATGGATCATAATAACTATGGTTACGATGATTATAGTGAAACAACATTGTGATGTAATCATAAAGAATACTAAATTGTAATATTTTAATAAAAATATTATATTCACTAGAATTGTAATTTCAATGATTATAATCAGAGTATATTAAAAAAATTATCATAATCATATTGGTTATTATAAACAAAATAAGTAATAGAAAAATGAATATATGAAAAAATTTACCTTTTATTACAATGCAGCGTAAATGTAAAATAATACAATTATTTTAACCCAAAGAGAAGGGAATCCAATAACCATAGATAAAGGTCCCTTGATTTATACTTTCAAGTAATTTTTTCTTACCCACACCAGGTTAAGCCCTCAATACGATGATCAAATTCTATTTTTCATCCCCACAAGACCTCGATCAACAATTTGATAAGCACCTCTATCTTCCTTGCCTCAAAATCCCTTGATCAGCAAATGATCAGCCCATCTGTTTTCCTATCAACTGAATCCCTTTATCGTAATCACCAAATATGTGTGTCTCATTAGGAAAAGAAAAACTATTCCGAGTAAAAATTATGTAGAATGAGTAGTTCACTACATGACTTCAGAGTATTTCTCATGAAGCAAAGATTCGACAAATCTCTCACAGGAAGTCTTGAATTTGTCAAAAGTTTTGATATCAATAAAATGACCTAGTATTTATTATCCATCATCCCAACAGTCATCTTAGATTCCAACAGTTTGATTTTCTCCTGAAAATGTGGAGGGACTTGGACACCTAGAACTGTAATATTCATCTTGTAACTAAAACAATGACATCATTTTATAATAAATATTGAAACAGAATACATGAAATCAGTTTTAAAAAACAATTCTACTATTTATATGATACAATTTTGGGAATATGATATAATGGTTCTGAAAAGAATTTAGATCTTCTGATAAAATAAAATTTTGAGCAGTAAATGAGTAAGATTATTTTAGTTATGATGTTGAATAGGATATATCTTGTCAGTGCAATACTGATGGTGTGTATGATGAAAATCATAATCAGTATGTATGATGGAAATCTTATTTAGCGAGTAGGATATAGATCATATCTAGGTTTATAACGATAATCATATAACGTAGTACAACTTATGGGAATGGTACTTAATGTAATCATTAGAAAAATTTTAATGAAGAAAAGTGAAACAAAAACACCTAAAGTAAAATATATGAAATAATTTGAAAAGAGAGTTTGTGATTAAAAAAATAAATAAAAAATTAAAAATAAAACTTTTGAATCAAAAATAATATAATTTATCCTTAGAAATAAATTAAATGAAAAATTAGTTTTGAATAAAAATCTAATACTTTTCACAGTTCATCCAAAAATAAAGTTCCCCAGAAAAAACCCCAAAAATTCACCCTAAGATAATTTCAACATTATAAATTCAAAAATAAATTTTATTTTATCATATTAAATTTCTAAAAGTGTCAAAAATTAATTTTTTTGTTTTTCACATTAGGACATGAAATGTAGGTTGTTTGGGAAAATAGTATTTTTAAAAATTTAAGGACTTTTCAAAAAATTATATTTTGTATTATTAATATGTTTTATTTTTATAAAAAAATTATAAAAAATATTTTAAAAGTTGTTATTACTATTCATATTACTAATTTTAATGTATAGGTTATAATTATCTCATTTAAATAATAATTATATTAAAATGATGTTTCAGTGAAACATTGATGTTGTGTGTAACTGTGACATTCCAGGTAAATAAATAATAAGACATTTTCATATTTATTAATATTTTTGAATTAAATATAAATTTTACTTTAAAGGGGATTCTATGTTCGATAGCGTACCTGATATGCAACAACCGGTTTCTTTGAAATCTTACGTTGCACACTAATAATATAATATTATTATTTTAAATGGAAGTTAACTCCTAGAAGTTGTATTGGGGGGAAACAAAAAAACTAACTAAAATACGATTATACATGTTTGTTAAATTTATTTTCATTTATCCAATAAAATTTAGAGGCTTAAAATGTAAATGAATCTAATTTTAAGCGCAATTTACAATAAAAGGTCGATTTATCACCTTTTAATGGAGAACCCTCTGTAAATATAGTTTGGGAAACTTTAATACACTCTATTTGAACAATTAAAATAATTATTCAGAATAGGGACATCCAAATTTACTTTGGGTAATTTTTTGGTATTTTTATGATAAAATTCAATTTTTAATGAATAGTGAAAATACTGTACTTTAATTCAAAACTACGTTTTCATATAATTTATTTATATGGTGAGAATATATTTTTAATTTGTTTTAAAGTTTAATTAGAATATATTTTTACTATTTAATCCAATTTTTTTATTGGAATTAATTTCAGTTTAAAATTTGACATAAACAAGTATCAATCTTTTGATAGTTATTGTTTCTTAAAAACACGCTATTTGTTTTGATAATGACAATTAATTTTCATGTAATTAATGAAAATTCTATGTTTATAATTTGGTAAAATAGAAATCATTTTTGAATTTTTAATATCAAATATAGCTTAGGCTGAATTTTTGGTATTTTTCTGAAAAACATCAATTATTTATGAATAGTGAAAGCACTTTGTAGTAGTTAAAAACTGACTTTTTCAATTAAATGAGATTTTACCACTTCTGTGAATTGAATTTCAAAAATCTAATATACATGGTTGTTATTATTAAGTAAAATGTGGTTCAGTATGATGAAAATAATTTTTGGTGAATAGTAACTTTTGACTTTTATTTACCGCGGTTAATGGGAAATAGGGTAATTCAAGGTAAAAAGAATATTATAATAATTCATAATTACCTTAACACTTGTCCTAACCTTATTGGATAAGTAATTTCTGACCATGGTCATCCTAGGGTTGATTTTGGGACCCCATAGTGCCACTTATGAATGATAATGACACTTTAATTTATTAACATAAAGTAAAGGCAAAAATGTCATAAACAAATATCTCTTTGTAAATTAATTTTTACATGGTGTTATATAAGATTTAATTTTGACTATAAATATTCATTGGAAAGATAAAATGATTTCCTACATCATGGAATTTTTTTTAATTTTTATACATCTAATAAATTAAATTATTTATGACACATTAAAAATGCGGTGTTTACCTCATTAATAAATGATTTAAATAAATAATATTATAAAGATTAAAATAATATCCAAAACCTTTCCAATTCTTATTTAATGATTTTATTTCAACAATTAGTCATATTTTCTTCGACTTTAATTATTTTTTGTCCTTTATAAAACAAATATCATTATATAATAAAATAATATTATCACACTTTCCTAAAGAGTCCCTCCTCCCCATTATAAAAAACCATCACTTCTAACAAATTCCTCACACCTCTCAAGCCTTTTGGATTATCCAAAATATGCCCAATTCAGCTCCCTACATCCCTCTCCTCCTCCGAGAAGCCTTACCTTAGGCATAAGGCACTTCAATAAACCCTTTTGGTTCGTACCAAAGGGAGTTAGCCAAATTAATGGTAATAGTTTCTCTTAACTTTTTTTCTTTTATTTTATTTCCCCAACCCCTAAACTCTTTTTATTACTTTATTTTTTAACAAAAGCAGTATCCTCACTATATTAGGATATTTTTATGAGAAGGATTCTAACTACACTTACCCACACCTCCATCTAATGGGTGAAGAACATACTGTTTCTGTGGATGGAAAACTAACGCCTCCAGAAACGATGATTGTCTGATTATCTCCTACCACCTATCATGGTGTCCATTAAGATGACACTATATTTATATATGATATATATCATGTTTATTTTTTCATTATTCTTCTGTTTTTTTTCTTTTATATCATACCTTTAGGGATTCCATTATGGGTAAATGTAATAATTTCATTTGAGGAAGTGCGGACTACCGCCCCCTCTTAGTGATATGACTCGTTAAGGCCATATGTGGGACATATAAAGGATGTAGTTAATTATATAATATATGATATTATAATGGAATTATAATATACCAATTTATCATTATGTTTAAATTCCATTAAAAGAAGAAATATAAATTAAAGTAGCGTTCATGCGTGCATACAGCTTACCGTCTCCATGAACGGTGCATTTCATTTCTTACCTCCAAATGTTATGTACTATTATAAATACATGTATATACTGGATATATATGGTATATATGGTATCTAAATAATGACCATAATTCTGGATATAATTAACTTTTTACCATATGAACATTTTCTAATTATAAGAAGTCCGTTTTTACTCATGTACTAAATATCGACAAAATGACCGTTATTAACTTAAATGATTTCATAATGTGTATACCATGGTAATAAGTGATATAAAATGAATAATAAACTTTAAAAACGTTCTTAAGTAAGTTTAAATTAACTTTAGTTTATTATTCAGGATATTTAAGAATGATCGAGTCAAGTCGGACATGAGGTGAGGGACTTGGTCTCAATCTCCTTTCATTGAGACATATTTTGTTTGAATACAAGGATTTCATTTATGTGCTGTAGAAGCACCTTTGACTTTTCATTTCATTCAATGTGAATCTTTTCCTATGAATCTTTTTACTAAATTACAAAAAATAATGTTTCTTTGTAATGTAAGCGGTGACAACGACTTTCCACCACCGCGAGTATTATTTGATATTCGGCTTCCTTAACAAGTCATTATGTTTTCAAATGGAAAATAAATACCATATACTATTTTATGTATTTTTGGTATTGAGAATGGTTTTTATACATTAATATATTGAAATGTTATATTGTTATTGCAATGTGGAAATGTTATCTTTCCTTTATTCTTATGTTATGTGTTATGATCATGTTATGGTTCTTGGGAATTATTTAAGTATATGGGTGGTTCCGTGATAATCCTAGGGTGGGTGAGCCTGATATAGCTCTCCAATGCATTGGGTAACTTGATAGAGGTAAACATGAATGTTTATCCTAAGAGATTTAGGGAATATACTATGATGGGTATTCCAAAGTAACTCTCTATGTAGATGTGATAGCTACAATGTAAGTATGTTATGGATGCCACAAGTTAACTTTTTTATTTATGATGTCTATGTGTTATTCATAAATCTTATGATATCATGAGGTAAGTAAAAGAGTTCATGTTTTGTATGTATTTATGAAATAATGTTTTATTTGTTTGTTTTATAACCCTTACTTATCTTTTTATGCTCATACCATGTTTTTAAATGTTTTCACAGGACAAAAAGATGAATAGGGTCAAGGATGGGATCAAGTAAAAGTCATGATGTCTAAAACATAGAACTAGACATGACTCTTTTTTTCAAGAGTTTTTATTTTATGAAAAAAATGGAAACTGAGTAGAAGTGTCTACTTTTTAATCTTTTTACATGTAATAGTTATGTACTAATTCACTGAAACTCTAAAACTGAAAGGATCCTCAATGTGAATTATTCATTTAATTAAATATTATGTAATTTTTTAAGGTCGGGTCCTTATAGTTGGTATCAGAGGTCGGTTTAGATAACATTAGGAGTTAGGGTATTGTTAAATTAGTATCCATAAATTAATTTAAGTTAATATTGAAATCATATAGCATTTACAGATTACCATGTTGCTTCAACTAAGATATTTCTATGTTCAGAATGGTTTTCCTCAGGGGAAACAGGTCAGCTATATTGGGAAGACATCAAGAGGAAGACAACCTTCCAAATCAAAAACCTGATTTGGTCAGAATTTGAACTAAACAGTTTGTTGCAGTGATGGCATAGTTGACTCAGGCTTTAAATGGTGGTGGTATCCATGCACGAGATCATCCAGATCAACCATAGCAGAACATGTCAGAAGTAGAGCATTTCATGAGGCAACATCCCCCATAATTCAGAGGATCATCAGACCCTGTGCTAGTAGAAGGGTGTATTAAATCACTAGAAAATATTTTTGATGTCATGGGTTGTCCATAACAAAAAACATTTATTCTTTCTATTTACCATTTTGAAGGTGAAGCTTATCAGTGGTGGTCGATGGTGAAAAATATTATGGATAGTGAGGACATTGATGCTCTTTATTGGGATGAATTCAAAGGTATTGTTCTTGAGAAATATTTTCCTAAGGTGGATTGTCATAGAATGGAAAACAAATTCCTATAATTGATGCAGGAGGATGACTTAGTGGCTGCTTATGAAGGAAAATTCACATGACTGGAAAGGTATGCTCCAAATTTCAAATAATATCTTCATAGTATAATCAATCGTTTTTACTCAGGATTAAAGCCAATGTATCGAAGGGCTTTAGATTCTTGTGATTTCAAAAGTTATGAAAAAACTTGTTCATTGTGACGAGAATGTGGAAATGGAGTTTGCTGACGATCAGCTGTTCTTTGACAAACAACAGAATAAGAGGTCGAGGTGGCAGGAGAAAGGGTATAACTCTTCAAAAAAGTCTGATGGTAAGATACTTAAGTTTATAGTTTGTGAAAAATTTGGTAAAAAGTATGTTGGGGAATGTCTTCTGAATTATGGTAAGTGCTAATGATGTGGTAAAATGGTACACAAGGCTCAAAATTGCACTGAAAAAGATCAGGTTAATGGTAAGAAAAAATCTGATTTACATTCAGTAAAATATTTTAAGTGCAATGAAATGGGTCCTTATGAAAATGAGTTTCCAACAAAGAACTCAACTAAGGTGAAGCAGCTAGACTATAAGTAGAAAGTTGTGGTAAAATCATACCCATATACTTCAATCGATGTGGGGCCATCAAATGAAATAGTATCAGGTACACTGCTTGTTTGTTCAGATTATGCCGATGTGTTGTTTGATTCAGGTTCTACACACTCTTTCATTTTAGAGAGGTTTTCTAGTAAATTTGAAATTCCATCTCTATATATGAATACAAAACTTACGGTAAAAACACCTAGAGGAAATTTTGAGACAAAAATAAAATATAAGAACATTCATGTCCTTGTGTGTGGAAAGAATCAACCTTCAAACCTTATTGTTTTTTCACTAGTAGAGTTTGATGTTATTTTGGGATTGGATTGGATTTCTATTTATTATGCTAAGATTGACTACAGAGATAAAGATGTTTCTTTTTAGAATAATTTTCAGTTTGTGTACAAAAATGAACCCTTGATTTTGATAACATATCAGGAAGTAGAGAAACTAGTAAAATATGGAAATGAATGTTACCTTGCTCATATTGTTGAAAATAATGAAAGTGTTGAGATTAATGATGTGCCAGTGGTAAATGAGTACCTTGATGTTTTTTCTAATGAGTTTTCTGGTATTATACCTAATCAGGAAGTTGAATTTACTATTGACTTAGTTTCTGATGCTAATCCAATTTCAAAAACCCCTTATCGAATGCCTCAAATTGAACTTTTAAAGTTAAAGAAGCGATTGCGGGAGTTATTAGATAAAGGTTTCATTCAACCTAGAACATCACCATGTGGTGATCATGACTTGTTTGTTAAAAAGAAAGATGGTTCAATGAGACTTTGCATTGATTACAGAGAATTGAATACCATCATTGTTAAGAACAAGTATCCTTTGCCTCATACCGTTGATTTGTTTGATCAGCACTAGGGAGCATAGTATTTTTCAAAGATTGACTTGAGATCGGGGTACCATCAGTTCAAAGTGAAATAAGAAGACATTCCCAAGACTGTATTTCATACTAGATATGGCCATATGAATTTGTAGTTATTCCTTTTGGTTTAACCAATGCACCTATTGTATTCATGGATCTTACGAATAGAATTTTACATGAGTTATTAGATAAGTTAGTGGTTGTGTTCATTGATGATATCTTGGTTTATTACAAAAGTAAATAGGAACATGATAGTCATTTAAGGGTTGTCTTGAAAACCATCAAATAAAAGAAACTATTTGGGAAATTCAGAAAGTGTGGGTTTTGGTTACAACAAACTTATTTCATTGGTCACATTATTTCAAAAAAAATTCAAAAAGGTTGATTCTGCTAAAACAAAAGTTGTTAAAGAATGGCCAAGACCCACAAATATAACTGAGATCCGTAGTTTCCTTGGTTTAGTAGGTTATTACTGGAGGTTTGTTGAGAATTTTTCACGGTTATCTAGTCCAATGACTAAGTTAACTCGAAAAGGTGTTAAGTTCCTTTGGACAAAAGAATGTGATGATTGTTTTCAGGAATTGAAAAATGATTGGTGAATGCTCCATTTTTGTCACTACCTTCTAGAAATGGTGAGTTTGTTATCTACAATGATGCTTCATTAAAAGGACTTTGTTTTGTACTAATGCAGAATTATTAGGTAAATGCTTATGCTTCATGTCAGTTGAAACCACATGAGTTAAATTACACTACACATGATTTGGAATTAGTTGCTATTGTTTTTGAATTAAAAATTTAGAGGCATCATTTGTATGGAGTAAAATGTGAAATATATACTGACCACAATAGTTTAAAGTATAATTTCACTCAGAAAGAATTAAACATGAGATGGAGGTAAGAATTAATCAAGGATTATGATTTCACAATCCATTACCATCTGGGAAAAGAAAATAATGTGATTGATGCTTTGAGTCGAAAAAGTAATGCTTCATTAACCATGATACGTTTGGAATGAGATCCTATGGTTTTTGATTTGATAAAAATTGGAATAGAATTTGTTAGTGCATAAATTCTTCTGTTTTGTATCAGGTGTTAGTGAGATCATCTCTATCAGATAAAATTAATCAAGCACATAAGGATGACAGTGAGTTGCAGAAAAAGGTAGTGTTGGTTCAAAAGGGTAAGTTTCATGAATTTAACATTGAAAATGATTTTGTTTTGATATTTGGAAAGATATTATGTGTTCCTTGTGATTCACAGTTGAAGAATGAGTTGTTATGTGAAGCTCATAGTTCCCCGTTTTCAGTTCATCCTGGCAGTACTAATATGTACAAAGATCTTCAGGAGTGTTACTGGTGGGATAGAATGAAAAGAGATATTGTTGAATTTATTTTGAAGTGTTTGACTTGTCAATAGGTTAAAGTAGAGTAGGAGTTACTGAAAGGGATGCATCAGCCTTTAAAGATGCTATAGTGGAAATGAGAAAATATATCCATGGACTTCGTTGTGGGATTACCAAAGATATCTCGAGGTAATAATGAAATCTGGGTTACTATTGATCGGTTGACTAAATCTTCTCATTTTATTCTTATTCAAGATACTTTGTCTCTAGATCAACTTTCTTAGTTGTATGTTAAAGAGATAGTCAGGTTGCATGGAGTTCCCCTCTCCACTATATCTAATCGTGATCCCATGTTTACTTCTAACTTTTGGAAATGACTTCAGTAGTCATTGGGTACTGAATTAAATTTTATTATAGATTTTCATCCTCAATTATATGGGAAATCAGAATGAACAATTCAGGCCATAGAGGATATGCTACGTGCTTGTTCACTGGATTACCAGGGAAGTTTGGACCAATATATTTCTTTGGTTTAATTTTCTTATAATGATATTTTTCATTCCATTATACAGATGGCTCAATTTGAGGCATTATATGTAATGCTTTGTCAAACTCCAGCTTTTTGGGATGAAGTAGGTGAAAGGAAGCTGATGGGACCAGAATTGGAAGAAGAGATAGCAAAATAGGTTTAGTTGATTCAGAAGGACATGAGAACAGCACAGAGCTAGTAGAAAAGATATGTGGATAATCGTAGGAAGGATCTTTCTTATGAGGTAGGTGATCATGTCTTTCTCAATGTTTCTCCATAGAGAAGTGTGACGTGTTTTGGTAAGAAGGGAAAGTTGAGTCTGAGATTCATTGGACCATATGAAATCCTGGAGAAAGTTGGATCAGTTTCATACAGAGTGGATTTACCTCCAAGTGTATCCCAGGTACACAATGTTTTTCATGTTTCGATATTGAGAATGTATATGCTAGATCCATCTCATGTTTTGAGCCTAGAGGTAGTTTAGTTGGAATAGAATATCTCTTATAGAGAACAACTAGTCCAAATTCTTGGCCGTAGAGAGCAAGTTTAGCGGAATAAGGTAATTCACCAAGTAAAGTTTTTATGGAAAAACCATATGGTTGAAGAGGCAACATGGGAATCTGAAAATGCCATGAGGGATAAATACCCCAACTTATTTGATAAGTGAATAAAAATTGCGAGGACGCAACTTCAAAAATGGGGGAAGGATGTAACATCCCAGGTAAATAAAGAATAAGACATTTTCATATTTATTAATATTTTTGAATTAAATATTAATTTTACTTTAAAGGGGATTCTATGTTTGATAGTGTACCCAATACATAATAACAAGTTTCATTGAAATCATACATTGCACACTAATAATATAATATTACTATTTTAAATTGATGTTAACTCCTAGTCGTTGTATTGGCAGTAATGAACAAATCTAACTACAATATTATTATACATGTTTTTTAAATGTATTTACATTTATCTAATAAAATTTAGAGGCCTAAATTTTGAATGAATCTAATTTTAAGCATAATTTACATTAAAAGGTCAATTTAATGCCTTTTAATGGTGAACCCTCTTTAAATATATTTTTGGTCACTTTAATACATTCTATTTGAACAAATAAAATCTTTCTTTAGAATGGGGACATCAAAATTTACTTTGGGTTATTTTTTGGTATTTTTCTCATAAAATTCAATTTTTAATGAACAGTGAAAATACTGTATTTTAATTCAAAACTGTGTTTTAATCTAATTTATTTATATGGTTAGATTATCTTTTTAATTGGTTTTAAAGTGTAATTAGATTATATTTTTACCATTTAATCCAATTTTTTTATTTTAATTAATTTCACTTTGAAATTCGACATAAACAAGTATGAATCTTTTGATAGTTATTATTTCATAAAAACACCCCATTTGTTTTGATAATGGGAATTAATTTTAAATTAATTAATGCAACTTCTATGTTGGGAATTTGGTAAAATAGACATAATTTTCGAATTCGGAATATCAAATATAGCTTAGGCTGAATTTTTGTTATTTTTCAGAAAAACATCAATTTTTGATGCATAGTTAAACCACTTAGTAGTAGTTAAAAAACCGTCTTTTTCATTTAAGTGAAATTTTACCACTTCTGTGAATTGAATTTTGAAAATCCTATATACATGGTTGTTATTAGTAAGTAAAATGTGGTTCAATAAGATGAAAATAATTTTTTATGAATAGTAAATTTTGACTTTTATTTACCGCGGTTAAAGGAAAATAAGGCAGTTTAAGGTAAAAAGAATATTATAATAATTCAAAATTACCTTAACAGTTGTCATAACCTTATTGGAAGAGTAATTTCCGACCATGGGAATCCTAGGGTCTATTTTGGGACCCCATGGAGCCACTTAGGAATGATAATGACGCTTTATTTTAATTAACTTAATGTAATGGAAAAAATGACATAAACAAATCTCTTTGTAAATTAATTTTTACATGGTGTTACATAATATATATTTTCACCAATAAATATTAATTTTAAAGATAAAAATATTTCCTACATCATGGTATATTTTTATAATTTTTATACATCTAAAATATTAAATTATTTACGACACAATAATGATGTGGTTTTTACCTCAATAATTAATGATTAAAATAAATAAGATTCTTATCATTAAAATAATATCCAAAACCTATCCAATTCTTATTGGATGATTTTATTTTGACTATTAGTCATCTTATCTTATATTTTAATGATTTTTTGACCTTTATAATCCAAATATCATTATATAATAAAATAATATTATCACACTTTCCTAAAGAGCCCCTCCCCCCCCTTATAAAATGCCCCCACTTATAAACAATTCCTTACACCTCTCAAGCCTTTTGGATCGTCCAAACTCTTCCCAATTAAGCTCCCTACATCCATTTCCTAATCCTAGAAGCCTTACCTTAGGCATAATGCACTTCAAGAAACCCTTTTGGTTCATACCAAAGGGAGTTATCCAAATTAAAGGTAACAGTTTCTCTTAACTTCTTTTCTTTTATTTTACATCTCTAACCCATAAACTCTTTTTATTCCTTTATTTTATAACAACTCTAGTATATTCAATATACTAGGATTTTTTTATGAGAAGTATTTGAACTACACTTACACACACCTCCATATAATTGGTGAAGAACATACTGTTTTTGTGGATGGCAAACTAAAGCCTCACGAAACGATGATTATTCGATTATCTCCTACCGCATATCATGGTGGCCATTAATATGACACTATATTTATATATGATATATATTTTATTTTTTTCTTTATTATTTAGTATTTTTTATTTTATATCATACCATTATGGTTTCCATTTTGTGTAAACGCGATAATTTCATTTGAGGAAGTGTGGACTACCGTCCCCAGAAAATAATATGACTCATTAATGCCATATGTGGGACGTATAAAGAATTGAGTTAATAATATTATATATGATATTATACTAGAATTATAATATACCTAGGTATCATTATGTTTTAATTCCCTTAAAATTAGAAATAGAAATGAAAGTAGCATTCATGAGTACGTACGGCTTACCGTCTCCATGAACGGTGCATTTCATTTCTTACCTCCAAATGTTATGTACAATTATAAATACATGTATATACTGGATATATATGATATATATGGTATATAAATCATGAACATCATTCTGGATATAATTAACTTTTTACCATGTGAACAACTTGTAATTATAAGAAGTCCATTTTTTACTCAAGTACCAAATATAAAAAAAAGACCGTTATTAACTTAAATGACTTCATAATGTTTGAAACATGGTAATAAGTGATATAAAGAGAATAATAAACTTAAAAAATGTTCTTAAGAAAGTATAAATTAACTTTAGTTTATTATTCGGGAGATTAAAGAATGATCGAGTCAAGTCGGACATGAGGTAAGGGACTTCGTCTCAATCTCCTTTCATTGAGGCATATTTTATTCTAATACACGACTTTCATTTATACACTGTATAAACACCATTGATTTTTCATTTCATTCAAAGGGAACCATTTTCTATGAATCATTTTACTAAATTACAAAAACAATGTTTCTTCTTAACGTAAACAGTGACAACAACCTTTCCGTCACCGCGAGTATTATTTGATCTTCGGCTTCCTTAACAAGACATTATGTTTTTAGAAGGAAAATAAATACCATATACTATTTTATGTATTTTTGGTATTTAAAATGGTTTTGATAATTGTTTTGATATATTAATATATTGAAATTTTATCTTTCTATTGTTCTTATGTTATGTGTTATGATCATGTTGTGGTTCTTGGGACTTATTTACGTATACGGGTGGTTCCATGACAAACCTAGGGTAGGTGAGCCCGAGATAGCTCTCCAATGAATTTGGAAATGTGATGAAGGTAAACATGAATGTTTCTCATAAGAGATTTAGGTAATATACTGTGATGGGTATTCCAAAGTAGCTCCATATGTAGCTATGATAGCTACAATGTATGTATATTATGGATGCCACAAGTTACATTTATGATTTATGATCTCTATGTGTTATTCATAAATCTTATGATTTCATGGGGTAAGTAAAAGAGTTCATGTTTTGTATGTATTTATGAACTAATGTTTTCTTTCTTTTTTTTATAACCCTTAATGAGATTTTTATTCTCATCCGAAGTTTTGAAATTTTTTCACAGGACTTAAAGATGAATAGGGTTAAGGATGGGATCAAGGAAAAGTTATGTTGTCTAAAACATGGAACTAGACATGAGTATTTTTTTCAGAAGTTTTTAATTTATGAAAAAAATGGAAACTGAGTAGAAGTGTCTACTTTTTAATCTTTTGAGATGTAATAGTTATGTCCTAATTCTCTAAAACTCTAAATCTAAAAAGATCCTCAATGTGAATTATTCTTTTAATTCAATATTATGTAATGTTTTAAGGCCAGGTCCTTATAGTAACGTACGTCAAGTCGATGTTCCATGTAATGTATTCCAATTATATGTTCCATGTAACATTTTCCGAGTCCATTCTATGTGAAAGGAATTTTTTACTTAGTTCATTGCAAGAGATAAATGGAAACTTAATTTATTTGTAAACAAATTTCAAAAAATCTCAGGGATTTACATTCAACCCCCCTTAAAATAATTTCACCCTCAAAATTTGTCTAGGTTATAAATGGATTTATACAAGAATGTTTCATTCAATGAAATCCACATCATAAAAATGGATACCAAAACATCCATTAAAAATGGAAGTTAGAATCCAAATGATTGCCCAAAGTGACATATAATTAGGCTTCCACATAAGAGAATATAGGTTGGGAGTGAACATTGGACATAGATGAAAAGAGTAACTATTTATGGGGAGTGATTGAGGTCATCAATCACAACTAATTGAATGATTAATGAAAAGTTGAGGGCATCAAATTCATGAATATGTGATTATTTAAAAGGCCATCATTTTAACAAAATTAAGGTGTTATGACATGACATTTTCTATTGATCATTATACTAACATTGAGTAATTATTTTATGGGACAATAATATAAGGAAATATACTTACTTGATAGATTTATATAAAAAATTCATTCTTTTTTTATTTTTTAACTGTTTATAATTCATCCATTACTTCATGAAATAGATTTATAGAAATTTAATTTGATGCCCGAAGCACTAAAATGCACTTTTAGCATAAATTAAGGCCCATAAAATAATGAAAAGTATAAAAACATATCTATAACAATTCTTAAAATAAATATGGTTAATACATTAATCCCTAAACATAAAAAGTAACTCTATTGTTTCATAATAAATAATTATTCATAAAAAATAATTATACATTAACTAGGACATCATGTAGGCTAGTGGTAGGGAAGAAACTCTTATCGTCCTTTACTAATGGGTTTAAGACCAATGGCCTTACCAAACTTGATCTATTTTCACCTGATATATGTGATGTCCTTTTTTAAAACCATGATAATATAATTTCAAAAATAAATAATATGGACATCCTTGATATAATTTTGATCAGTAAATAGCATTTTAACCATGGTTTTCAATTCAAACTCAATTAATAAATACTTCCTCAAAATTTTAACATAAAATTCCCATTAATGTATTACCTTATATCCAGTATGAAAGTTGAAAATAAAAAACTTTAGAAAGAAATTTATGGAATAATAATTACATTGATTCCACCATCTATCACAAAGTATCTCTTATTTGTCACATTCCAAACATGTGAATAACACAATTATATATTCTCCTCTAACATGGTAATAACCTAAATAACCATAAATCCTTATTGAAAATATGAATTCTTCCTTATTTAAATGATTACAGGATATATTTTTTAAATCCCATAAGTTGTAAACTACATCCATGATATCATGAACTACTAGTCAGTAGAACCTTAATTAGTTCCATGGTAATCAGTACCATCTTATTTACATATTAATATCCCTCATATAATTATCCAAAAAAAATTATCAGAACATAAGGAACATATTAAGGGATATATTTCCCTTAATCATTTGTTTTTCATGGAATTTTCCTTTCTATTATACCAATTTCTAATTCCATCAGAACCATTCAACATATTCTTGTAAATCTAGAGTGAAAAACACAAACTGAACAAACCTTATATAACATTATTCTTGAATACCAACACATAAAAACTTTTATTATTCTAGTTAATCCTCATTAAATTAACAAGGCTACCTCCTCCTATTATAAAACACCTCTTTCAATTTATATTTCATATGTAGCCTCTTCACCAACTAAAATGTATCCATTACTCGCACCACCTTGTTGATTATCTTCAGGAGCTTTCATCTTGGGAAATAGAGTTCCATAATGTCCATTTAATCCACACTTAACCCACTTTATTCAATGATGCCTTAGAGACTCCAATATTTACATCCATTTTGTTAACCAAATTCATCATTTTCTTCATTGTAGTCACTTGAGTTTTGTCCTTATTTTACACATTCAAAACATCTTCTTTTTCGTCTAAGACATTCACATAGGTGATTCATTCCACATTATTAACAAAAAGGAAATCTAATCATCTTTCCTCCATGGTCTCCATTACCTGGACTCTCAGTGAGCTCATTATTTATCTTACTTTGTGATTCTGAGAGATGGTAAATGTACACATTGTTAAACATGTTCCATGAAAACTGATTAGGCATTATCACTACATTTTTCACTCCAATGATCATCCCACATGACTTATCATCATAAAAGCATCCATCACATTCAACGTCAATCCAATTTCTTTGGGTTCCTACCATTGACTAAAACTAGAATCATAGTGTGGGCATTACTTATCATAGAAAAAAACCACATAGTCATGAAAATAATTAATTATTGGATGTCTAAATCATGATAAGTTTCTTAATCTATGACACCGTAGGTTTATCATAGGTTATTCATAGCCAAATTATATTCAAATCCCTCATGATGTTTCCTGAATAGTTTGTGAATTCCCAAAGCATATACCTTGGGAGTGTCAAGCTAAGAATATAGCAAAGCCCATTTTCATGTACTAGATTAACCCAAGTTAGGTGTGGAACATCTTGTCAGAGTTGTTACCTATAGGTATATTTTTGTGAGATCCACATCTAATTATAGTAACATGAAAAGAAGGTATTTATAGAAAACCACTCACTCTGTCCTTTACAAAAATTCTAGTACATTTTCCTATATATTTACTTATCCTTAGACTTATCCCTAGACTTGTCCTTAGGGTTCTCCCTAAGGTTTTCTCATACTATCTTCCAATGTTTGACTAATCCTTTTATCTGATATCAATTATAGTGACCCTCACTTTTCATACATTAACATTAGATCACTTTTTCTGAACACTTAATACATTATACAAAAAAAACCCAAAGACCATATTAGTCTAGTGCCTTTGGAAACATGGAAATGTAAAAATTAGTGCATGAGCGAGCTATATTGTCTCCCACTAGGTTTTCTATGAATATAACCCATATTATACATATCTTACTATAAATATATCTTAATTACTTGGGTAAGGAAACATAAAAAGGGGTGAGATCAAATTCTCAGTAATGGTAAAAAAGTGATACATGTACGCATAATCATGAGAATAATGGTATGAGATCATCATCATGAAAATAGAAGATCATACCCTGAATATCAATGATAACAAACATTAATAATGGAATAATGCATAGAAGTTCATAATACATGAATCATAACGACATAAATAACATAATCCATGAAATCATAACATCGGAATAAAACATGGAATTGAAAAAAACACATAATCATATGTAATGATTTCTATAGTAGTCAATGAATTGATGTCGATTCCTTCTTAGTGGAAAAAGTACTTTACTGAACTAGGTTCACACCCTGTTCTAGCCCTATATTACTGAACCAAGTTTATTACTCATTCTAGTCCTGTAATACTAAAATGAGTTCATTTCTCATTCTAGCATTGTAATATTTAACTTAGTTCATTTCTCATTCTATCCGTGTTTATCTCATGAGATATAAATCTTTAACCAAAGCATTGGAGGGATATATAGGTCACACCCATCTCATAATGAAATCATAAATTCATGTTCTAAAAAATCATAAATAATCACATTATAACCCATGAAATGAAATGGGTATCAAAAACATGTAATCATATCATAAACTATTGAATAATATATATGTTTCATAATTATTTCATCAAAAGCATAACCCATGAAAGAGAAATATATTTCATAAACATATAACCTATGAAAGAGAAATGGATTTCATAAACATATAACCTATGAATGAAAAATGGGTTTCATAAATAATACCACATCACGAATACCACATTCAATGAAGTAATATGAATGGAACCATTATATCATTTCTGAGAATGTCCTGAGTGACATCGATGGATGCCATATTAGATTTAAAATAATTTTTGTGTATCTTTAAAAAAAATCTTCATGAAAATATCATTTCTTCATTGAAAGTTTATTTTTAATATGTAAAACCATTTGAAAATAATTTTTCTAGAAAATAACTTGAAAATTTATAAATAAGACTTCAAGTAATTTTGAAAACCTTTTTCCTTAAAATCTTATAAAATTAGCTAGAATATATTTTGAAAACTATTTTCCTTGAAAAATTATAAAATACGATTTCAAACATTTTAAAAATCACATTATTTGAAAACATATAAAATAAGATTCAAAACATCTTAAAAATATTTTTATTTGAAAAAAAAAATTAAAAACTGTAGAGAAATATCAAAAACATTTTCAAAACAATTTCTTGGAAAAAACATTAAAATATTATAAAGATATCATAAAAACATTTCGAAAACCATTTTTTATGAAAATTTATTAAAGAAGCAAGAAAATATTTTAAAAAATATTAATTTGAAAATAATTTTAAAACCCTTATTCATAAAAAAAAATTGACCATTTAAACATGGAAATTTTGCTTCACAGATTCGATAGAAGTTAAATTTTTACAAGTCGTATGAGGTAAAAAATAAAATTCTTTTTGAACAGTAAAAAGGGTAGAGAAAATGACTTGTTCAAAAAGAGACAAGAATCTTCCATTTAACACATTGGTAAAAGAAAAAAAGATCAAAAAATTATTTTATTGAATATAGGATAATAGTATAATATTCTTGGAAACCCATTTCAGAAAACATGGTTTTTAAGAATCACATATTTCGGACTGAAGAGAGGGTAAATTCAGGCTTTCTTAAAAATAATTTGAACAATTTCATATTCCAAAGTGTGAGAAAATGGTACCAATATATGGATATATCATGAATTACCATAGGATAAGAAAATTCATGAGTTTTCTTGAGGTATAGATAACAATATTTCATCAAATGAATCATTAACATAAACAATCTTGAAATATGATGAGATTGTTTCAATAAACTCTTACCACTTAGTAACTCTAAACCATACTCCCCATGTATGAATTTGAAATTACATGTATATTAAAATATTATGAAATTAAGTAGATTCATTATAAAAAATTTCAATGTTAGTACATACACCTCATATTATAATATAGTTTGATAACATGGCATGTGTCTCAATATAGGTAAACTCAGATAAAATTATCTTACCGATTTGGTAACTTTTGAAACATTAATACCATAAAATAATGATAATAGAATGGATATATAAATAACCATAAATTTAGGTATAATAATAATTTAATGCATCAAAGGATAGTATACAATCCACACAAAAGGAATGGGTGGTGAATAAAGCATGTATCTCGAGGAAATAAAAAGTGAGATGAAATTTCCTTACCTTGTGTTTTGACTATCATTGTACTCATTAAAAACACACATTTATAGTAAATATAAATTTATTATTAGTATTTTACAGAACCATATTATTATATGTAATACCATATATGGTTTTATTATGACCTTATATTTCCCTCTTTTCTAAAAACTCATATGTTAAGGTTTCACTTTGTGTAATTTCCGCTTTGTTCTTCGTATGTGTCTTAATTTGTTATATCTTCAGTCCTTGTACATATAGAATGATTATAGAATTTAATCCATGATATAAATTTAATTAATATCCATTATATTTTTATTATAATAATCAAAAAAATATATAATTAAAAAATTGAATATAATGTTCATTGTGACGGTATGTTGTACGTACACATGATTGTTGTTTCTGTTTTTATTATCATACTAAAAGGAAGAAAAAAATGATATATATATATATATGTATGTATGTATGTATGTACTTATATGTATATAATGTCATTAAATTATCATTATAACGTTATATATATAATATATGTTCACTAAAACCCTCTTTAATACATTCTATTCACTGTGATAATGAATCACATCGCTTTGAGGGGGTGGTAGTCTACACTTCCTCAAAAAAATATTATCATACTTACACCAAATGGAATGTAAAAAATGTATGTTTTTAATAAGGAATACAGAATATTAAATAAATAATAAATTTAATATATGAAATATATATAAATAGTGTCCATAATAATTTCCACCATGATAGGTGGTAAGGGAAACATGAACAATCATCGTTTAGTGAGGCGGTAGTTCACCATAAATGTAAATAGTATGATTGTTACCCATTAGATAGAGGTGTGTGTAAGTGTATTTAAAACCCTTATCATAAAAAATCTAGTTATATTTATTATACATGTTTTTATATAAGTCATGGAATAAATATAGTGGAAGGGTGGATATATAAAATAAAATAAAGGAGGTTGAGAGAAGACGTTGCCTCTTAATCGGGTAACTCCATTTAGTTTGTGACAAAAGGCTTCATTGGATTTAGATATGCCAAAAAGAAGGATTCTATGAATAAGGGAGGGATTTTTGAAAGTGTATTTGGAAGATATTTTCAGAACCTATGTGGTTAGAGAGGTGTCAATAAGAGGGGGAGGTGGTGGCATATTATAGGGAAAGGAAAGGACATACATCACATTTTTTTAAACATGTTATGTGTACCCACGTTTGTTGCAAAAAAATTCAAACCAAACCAACCAAATTAATTAAAAGTAACTTTTATAGATGAATAATGGTCATTAAATGGTTTTTTAGAAGTTTATAATTCATTTTGGGTCCTAAATTAAAGGTTTAGTCCTTAGTTAAGCTTAATTTTACCATAATCAATTTGATTAATTATAATTAATTTCACTAATATTTTTGGTAAGAAACTAATTTTAACTTTTTAGAGATTATAAATTATGATGATTAAAAATATTTAATCTATTTTTCCTAATTATAATCACATAATTGTCAGAAATTAATTTAAAATTAATCACGCAGTGGGGTCGACAATGCGGGTTTTTAAAGTAAAAACATTCCCAAGTTTGCTATATTTTTATATCCAATTTCAAGGTAAGATTTATCACAATGACCTAAATTGTATAAAATGATAAAAATATTGTCTAATTAATCTTTTATATCAATTTAATATATAGTTTTACCAAAGAAATAAATTTGATGAAAAAATAGTTCTAAATTATAATCTGGTATTTTTCACTTTTCATCTAAAAATTAAGTTTCTCAAAAAAATCCCAAAATTTAAACCTAAGATAATTTGGAAATTATAAATTAAAAAATGAAGTAAATTTTAACAAATTAAATTTATAAATGTTTCTGAAATTAAATATCTATTTTTCACAAAAGGACATGAAAAATTGTTTGTTTGAGAAAATATTACTTTTAAACATATAAGGACATTACCAAAAATTATATATTTTGTCATCAATATTTTTTATTTATATAAAAAAATTATGAAAAATATTTTCAAAGTAGGTATTACTATTAATATTACTATGTTTAATATCTTAATTAATAATTATATCATTTAAATAATTATAAAAATAAAATTATGTTTTGTAGAAACATCAGTGTAGTGTGTAACATACTCCAAGTCAATGTTCTGTGTAACATAACCCAAGTCGATGTTCCGTGTAACATATACCATGCCTATTACATGTGAAAGGAATTCTTTAATTACTTAATTTCAATACATCAATGAAAATTTCATTTACTCGAGAAAAAAAGGTTCATAAAAACTCAGGGTGTTACAGTATACAACATTATGAAATTTATATAAAACTTTTTCCAAAATTAAAATGTATTTGTTAATTCATAAGAAATATTTATTAAACCTTTAATAAATACATTTAATGATTAAAAGGCATATTTTTTGAAGAAATATTTTTTTATATATGTTATGTATTGTTATCTAAACAAATAATTTTCTTCACTATTAAAAATTTATTTTAACTAAGTTTTTAGTAATTTATGAACAGTCATTTTTCTGTTAGTTAGTTAAAAGGAGTTATTTCTCATCAAAATATTTTTATATGCTCAAAGTGTATTATCATAATTTATTTAAATAAATCAGAATTGAGGAAATATTTTATTAAAATATAACTAATATAGTTTCAACCAAATGTTTTAAGCATAATTATATTGTTTTTACAAGACATGAAATAAATTTTAATAATGATTAATACATATAATTTCATCTTCTTAAAAATAGATTATGGTTATGTTTCAAGATTATTCAAAAATAAATTTATTCCAATAATAGAAATTGAATTTCATAGATTATATTTCATATTGGTATCATCATTTTCAAATTTGGTAATGAGGAAACATTCATTTTTGGTCATAATGAATAATAAAATAATTAAAAAAATTATCATAGTTAAAAAAATTATATTTTTTTCGATGGTTAAATAAAGTGATATGAATTATTTTTCGACATAAATATTTATAATTATTATTGGTCGAAGAAATTTTTAATCAATATTGTCATAACTTATAATCATCTACCATTTTAATACAATTTCACATGAATGTGAAATTATATTATTTATATACATGTGGTTCCTCTCCCTCAATTATAAATGTATACCTACACTCATTCCTTATTTATATAATATTACCTACCAAGATCAATAATTCTATATTGTAATATCTTATTAGATTTAATCCCTTCATCATAGATTCCCTAGAATGCTCCTAAAAGCAATATATAAATGCTTAAGATGTAATCCAATTGAGGTATCTCAAAAAAGTGGTATAGTTTTTAACTGATCTCTTTTTATATTATTTTATCATACACCTTCTAGAAATATATTTTATACATTATAGATAGATTATTATACTAAAATAAATATACTCACATATCACTATTGTTATGTAACAGTCTTTTTTCCACCTATTTTCTATCAAATGGAAAATGAATGAATAGCCTATACATACGTGTAAATTACTACTCAACATAACTATATGATTAATTTCCAATCATCACATCCATTGATGGATAAATTTGTGGATATGACAAATATATATGGTATTTATGTTATAATTTTTATCCTTTAATGATAAAATATTATTTATCTACATTTCCTTCATTTCATAAGAAAATGTAAACTACATTAATGTGTATGTATGGACCACCATCTCTATGAATGGTGTAATTTATTTTTATCTCTATATTTTTTAGGATGGTTATTAATATTTATATAATTAACATATATGATATTTATATATTTATTAACGTTATAGAATTATATAACCCTGCTCATAATGAAAGTACCATAATTGGTGAATTGAAACATTCATGACTAATGAAACAGTTATCACACAGAATAATGATATTTATAAAGAATTCTAAACTAATGGTTTATTAGATGATATATGTAGAATATGTAATGCATTATAAGTATGAATATGTTTTTGACATAGAGGTTTCATAAATTTAATTTTATTTAATAGTATTTTAGAGAACGTATTAAGCAATTCAAACTGGATTTAAGAGTGTTATATTACAATCTATTGATTAATTGGATTCTTCATGCTTAAATTTTCAAAAATAAAATTTTATAATCTATCTAAGAAAATATTATACATTTTTTTATCATTAAGATATATCTAAAAAAATTTCAATTTATTATTCCTCTCTATATGTACTAATAATAAAAAATTAATTTTTTACAAAAAAAATAACTTTGTTTTTCAATTATATCGGTAATAATTTTATTCTAAGTCAATGATTTCATTAAAATGGCTCTGATAATTTTTTTAAAATTATGCTATTTTTTATATGTAATTTTTATCCCTATTTTATTTTTTATTTAAAAAACAATAAAGAATAATATTTTAATTAATTTTATAAGGTACTTTTTTCAAATCATGTCAATATGATCTTTATATTGACATACATCCCATGAATTTCTTTTAAAGGAATAACAATTATTCATTCCATTGAAGAATCCTTTAAAATTTTCCTTGGTATTTTTTCATTGAATTTTTTTCCCTAAATATTTTTTCCATTTTTATATTCAAAATAATTGAATTTAAAATGGAAAGTGTTTTTTCCTCAATAAATATTCCAATAATCTTTTAATAGAATTTTTCATCTATGATAACATCCATTTTTGTTACTTATTCTTCAATAATTATATGATTATATGATACAATCCTTATTATTTATCTTTATGGTTATTTATTGTAATGATTAATTAATTATGGAACCCCTTTTTAATTGTATGGGTAAATATATGATGAAATGATAATTGTATTCAATATTTTTTGGCATAAAAATGAATATATGATATTTATGTTATGGTTGGGTTTGTTATAGCCTTCCATTTCATTGTATAAATATTATTGTCTTATGATCCCAAAGAGTATTGAATACTTCATCCCAATCCTAGAAGAGGGTGCATGTGAGGTTATCCCATGAACAAACTAGAACATATGTTGTCATACCAATCCTAACATGTAATGAATATCTTTGTGGGTATCATTAACATGATATTTTTATGACTATGATTATTACACACTTTATGACAATATTTTATGAAAATATATTTTGATAATGTTTTTCTTTCATGGATCATGTTCTCTAATTCTATTACAATTCACTTCTTATGAACTTCCATGATATATGACATTAATAATGATTATGATTTGTGAATTATTGGCTTGGTTTATCAAATTCTAAGATCAAGTTCACATAAACTTATACTCATTTTATGCAAACAAATGGTTATTGATTGATGTCTTCCATTTTTATATTCTATTGACCATATAATATTAAACTTTATTATGATTAATTTTCCCTGGATATAGAGAATGTTTTTATTTATTGTATTTATAATAATGGTTATAGTAGTGGAGAACTTAAGGGACATGATTTTGATATTTGATGTACTGGTTTTTCATAAATCCAAGTTCCAAATACACTAAAAAATTATGGTTCTTGTCTTAATTGAAATAATGTGTAATGAATATTCATCTATTAAGGTGTAATATTTATATATGTAATTTTTTCATCACCTCAATTTGTATCATAAAAGGTTTTGTTATTTTTGGAAGCTGGGATGAGGAAAATTTAGTGATAAACCTTATCATATATCTATGTATATGAGAATATAAATATATAAGTTAAATAAAGTGTTTTAGTTTTACAATAAAATATATCCATATCTTGATATTATTATGTGGATTTGGTTATTGAACTGATGTATAAATAGGTAAAAAATCTAAAATGGGTGTATAGGGTATTAACCTGGTCATCATTGGTGCATGAACAGTGGGTCTAAGACTACACACCCATCTAGACACTTTTGAGGGATATACTTCAGTTAATTATCATTTTCATTATAAGACATTATAAATTACTTGAATAGTTGATGGCTATGGATGACCTAGTATAAACCAATGGGTCGCAAATTAAAATATAATGTAGAAATTTTTTAAAATCTATAAAATATTTTCATGATTATATAGTTTCCCACTATAATTATTGTTGATAATGTTATGTTTATTGGTTTTATATAATCTATGGAACCTTCTATAACCATTTTAATGCATACAATTATGGAAAATGTCTTGTTTATCATCAAGAGTAACTGAGTTTTTTTGGAAATTGAGAGTAAAATACCATTACTATTAATAAAATACTTTTTAAATCAATGAATCAAGATGATTTTCTATATGAAAAAGGGAGGGAACAAGATTCTATTGAGTCCTTCATGAGGAAACATCAACCTTATTTAGAGGGTCTGTTGTGTTGGATCTAAGGATTTTAATAGCTAGAAATGGAGTGTATTTTCTATTTGTTGTCAGTCCAAACTATGTTTGATCAGGGAGTTTGTAAGGTGAGATATATTATGTGAGGATTTTGTTTCATGAAAGTTTTTTCTTTATAATGTTGTGAATCATCGTGAACAAGTAGTGGGAGAATGGTGTACTTCATGACTAGGACAAGGCTCATGAATGCATGAAGAAATAATGGTTAATCTTCATGAACATGGGATTCTTTAAAAATGGGTTAAATTTCACTTGAGCATTGCGAATATAAGAGATTCATGTGAATGATTGAATTTTTTTTATTAAATGGTCATTGGGATCAAGGGCTGTTCATGAATGGATGTGACTATAAATAGGCAGCCACACCCACTTCATTTAAAATGAATAAATTTGGTGAAAAGTGTGAACCACTCTGATTTCACAAAGCTCTTCCTAATTAGTAAATATTTATGGATTAAGAATCCCTCAAGATCATAAGATTCATGAAGTGAATGTATTTCAACTGATTCATGCTAAGGAATATCATTAAAAAAAATTATGAAGTCTGGGAGCTTCTTTAAGTCTATGATATCCATGAAGGATAATTTATTAATGAATGTTGGGAGCTTCATGAATGTGTGTGGGCTCATTAATGGTAATATATTATTAAAACAAACAATGGGATTTGTAAATTATAAGATCTTCACGAATAGTACTCTTGAATACCTGGTTTGTATAAATAGTTATTTCAAGTGCATCAACTCAGGAATATGGTGCAAGTAGAGTATCATGGTAATATGGAAAAAATACATAAATTCTCACTATACTAATGAGACCATCAGGAGAATTAAATTGAGTATGACTTCACCCAAGGAATTGTGATAGGGTGTCTACAAAAGTGTTCTGAGGGAGGATTTTCACTATCCCTAAAATTATTATGAAGGGATTGTTTCTAGAATAGTGTGACAATTTCAAATATTATTTATTCCAAAATATCTTGTGAGTATTAATTGATTTAGGTATGACTGACACACTGTTGTAATTTTCTTATTCTATAAGACCTTAGTGGTGAACTATATAAAAATTTTTGGTTGTCTCTTTGAAAGTGAATATTTAATTACTATATGATTCCATGAGACAAGTTTAATATATTATTTATAACATGGGAACAAGATTTTTCACATTAAAAGAAACATTACACACCATGATTCACCCCCCCCCCCCCATCTTAGGGTAGTATGCGGTCCTAAAGTTGTATAAGAGGGTACAAGTTATTGGGGTTAAATTAATACCCAATTTTTTCATAGATAATTCAATGAATGTTAGGGTAGTCCCCATCTTTAATGGATGTAGTTTCTAGATATGGAATAATAGGTTGAGATCTCATCTAAGATACCTTGGGGTGGAATTTATTTTTTTCAATGCTTTGGGGATTCAGGTCACTGATATGAAATGTCTCTCTATGACTAAAACATATAAGAAAATTCTTGATGCAGATGAAAAAGTACCAAATACTCCAGAAATAGTGTTATCTATAAAATTATTTGAATTTAAGGAGTTTTAAAATATACATTTACATTTTTGAAACACTATAAAATTTATGTGAAGGTCATAAAAAGTAATGGTTCAAAATATTCAATTCCTTCACAATCTGTTCAATGATTTAAAAATGCATCTTGATGAAAATACAAATATATTTTTTAACTACATAATTTATGTTTTTAGAGATATTCATAGACATGGGGATAAAATTAATCATATTAAAATTATGAATAAAATTTTTATAAGGATCCCATATCGGTAAAATCCAAATGTTTAATCTCCTGAGGAAAGATATTGGTATAAGACATCTCTAGATGATCTTCTAATAATTCTGGTGTCTTATGAAATGACCGTCAACAAATAAGATGAATCCACTCAAGTAAGTAAGGAATTATCATTCCAAGACATTAAAAAATGTGAGTTTACTAGAGTATGTGATCATGGGTATGAATAACTTATTTATCTATTTTCAATGAAATTTAGGATAGGAAACATGTGATTGGAAAGAAATACTTTTTTGGCTTGTTTTCGATGTGGTAGAGTAGGGAACATTTCCACTCAATGAATAATAAATTTTTATGATGCTGAAAGTGAACAATACATCATGTAGAATCCTTATAATAGGTTCTTTAACAAAGGATACATCAAATTAGGAATTAAATTCCATAGAAATAGTTTCATCTGAAAATAAGAATAATGTGATAATGACTTTTTGGAGGATGTAGAAACAGAGTTTAAATCTGAAACTGAATCATTTATAGTGGATACAATTGAAAAGGTAGAACATGAGGGTTATCTTCATGAGATTAAAAATCCAATAAATAGATACATAATGTTGAGAGTTGTGTTGATTTTTTTTTAGAGTATGTTGATTGGAATGAAGCAAAAAAATGATCGACTAAAAAGAGGGGAAGAAGAATATTTTAAAACACTTAAAAGCTTAGAAGTTTTGTGGAATTTAATATTAGGATTGATGAATTGTAAAAATAATAAATTAATGTACTTTGGTACTGGAGGAAAATTTTATGATATTTGATGTACATAAAGAAGAAGTTGTTACTTTGAGGAGTAAACTCGAAACTGAAACAATCTCAATTTAACTGATGAAGAAATTACAAAATGGAAAATTTTGAGATGTGTAACACCCCGATCTTCCACGATACGCTTCTCATTCAATAATGCAATAGCTTGCATTGTACGCAAGTTCGAGTTCTAACACACCGCGACTAATCAAAGTAGTTGTTATGAATAGTAATAACCACTTTTTAAAATTATAGAAATTTTATATTTCAAAATGGACTTCATTTTTGTATTCGTAATATCGAAATTATCCTAAGTTGAATTTTTTGTAACTTTCTGAGAACTTCCAATTTTTTTATGAATAGTGAAAAATACTTAAAACAACTTTTTTAATAAAAATAATTTATTGTGATAAATTATACTATTTAGTGGTTTTAAAGTATAATTAGAATATATTTTTACCATTTTATCCAATGGTGGTCATTAAAATTAATTTGACATTGAAATTGGACATAAACATTTGCCAATCTTTTGATATAAATTGTTTCTTAAAAACACGCTATTTGTTGTAACAGCGGGAATTAATTATAAAATTAATTAATGCAACTTATATGTTTGGAATTTTTTAAAATAGACATCATTTTTGAATTCGGAATATCAATTATAGCTTAGGGTGAAATTTTGGCCTTATTCTGAAAAACTTCAATTTTTGATGAATAGTGAAACCACTAAGTGGTTGTTAAAAACTGATTTTTCGTTAAAATTAAATATTACCACTTCTGTGATTTGATTTTCAAAAATCCGACATAAGTGGTTTTCATTAAAAAGTAAAATGTGGTTCAATGAGATTAAAATAATTTTTTGGTGAATAGTAACTTTTAAGTTCTTAATCACGATTAGAGGTAATTAGTGTAGTTTAAGGTAAAAATAATGTTTTAATAATATGAGATGAGCTTGACACTTGTCCTACTCCTATTGGATGATTCATGGCCGACCATGACAACCCATGGTTAAACTTGGGGACCCCATGGAGCCACTTTAGTTGGAAAATGACATTAATATATATTTATTTAATGTTAAAATTAAATTGACACAAACATGAGTTGTTTTACTAAACCTGTTTTTACGTGGGGTTACACAAGTCCAAATTTTGACTATAAATATTCATTAGAAATCTAAAAAGATTTCCTACATCATAGTATTTGTTTTATAATTTTTAGACATTAAATAAATTAAATTATTTATGACATCATGATGATGCAGCGATGACCTCATTATTTAACGATTTAAATAAAATGAGAAGATAATGTAAAATCCAAGGCTTACACTTGTCCAAAGCCTATTGGATGAATAGATTTCGAACCCTTATCACTTTATACTCGAATTATACAGGTGTGGGACCTTTATAATCCGAAAATCATTGTATAATAGAATAACATTTCATTAATTTCCAAAAGTGCCCCTCCTCTCAACTTATAAAAAGCCCTCACCACACCCACCTTATTCACACCTTCAAGCCATTTGGCTCGGCCAAACTCTGCCCAAATACTCTCCCAACATCCCTCAGTTACTCTTAGAAGCCTCACTTTGGGCAGAATTCTTCCCAAGGAAGCCTTTGTCTCAAATCAAAAAGAGTTACCCAATTTTTTTAGGTAATGTCTTCTCTAATGTTGTTTTGTTTTATTTAACTTCTCCAACCCCCTAAAATCTTTTTATTCATTTCTTTTGTAACAACACCAGCATCCTCAATATACTAGGATGTTGTTATAATAAGGATTCGAGCTACACTTACACACACCTACATCTAATGGTTAAAGAACATACGGTTTCTGTGGATGGCGAATTTCTGCCTCATGAAACGATGACTGTTCAACACTCATATAACACCTTCAAAGGTGGCCATTAAGATGTAACTATATTTATATATGATACATAATATGTTTATGTTTTACTTATTCTTCTGTATTTCTCATTTGTGGCATAATTTATGATTTCCATTATGGGTAAACGAGATAATTTCATTTTAGGAAGTGCGGACTACCGCCCCCTCAAAGTGATTTTAATCGTTAATGCCATATATGGGATGTATAAAGGATGGAGTAAATGGTATTATACACTATATTATACTGGAATTATATTATAAATTTATATCATTATGATTTCATTCCATTAAATACAAAATAGAAATGAAATTAGCGTTCATGCGTACGTACGGCTTACCGTCTCCATGAACGGTGCATTTCATTTCTTACCTCTAAATGTTACGTAATATTATAAATGAATGTATATACTGGATATATATGATATATATGACATCTAAATCATGAATATAATTCTGGAGATAATGGATATTATACCACATAAACAACTTGTAATTATAAGAAGTTTATTGTTGACTCAAGTACCAAAGATCGACAAAACGACCGTTATTAACTTAAATAATTACATAATGTTCATATCATTGTAATAAGTGATATAAAAAGGATAATGAAATTGAAAATGGTTCTTAATAAGGTATATATTAACTCTATTTTATTATTAAGGAGGTTAAAGAACGGTTGAGTCAAGTCAGACACGAGGTAAGGGAACTTCTTAACCCAATTTCTATTCTTTGGGTTAATCTCCTACTTTCAAATTATGTCATGATATTATTATGTCTTATCTTGTATTTTTACATTATTTACGTGTACTTATAGTGAATACACATTATAGATGTAGTTTATTTAAAAAATGATCTTTTTAAGGACTTCGTCTCAATCCCCTTTCATTGAGGCATATTTGGTTTTATACACAATTTTCTTTTATACGGTGTATAAACCCTTTTGACTTTTACGTTTATTCAAAAGAAATCTTTTTTATACGAAGAATTTTTCTAAACGACAATGGGGAATGTTTTTCTTTCCGTACTTATGCGGTGACAACGACTTCTCCGCCGCCGTGACCATTATTTGAGTTTCGGCTTCCTCTACATGCCATCATTTTTTTTAATGAAAAATAAATACAAAGTTTTAACTTTATTTTATTTTGGTATTGAAAATGGTTTTGAAAGCGTTTTTATTATATCAATATGTTGTATTGATATCTTGTGATTGAAATGTGGAAATGTTATTTTTCCTTTATGCATGTTTTATGTGATACGATTATGTTATGGTTTATGATATGTTTAAACCTATTCATATGAGGAATGTATTGGACTTAATAAGTGACGGGTGGAGCCTGCTATAGCTCCTCGATGCATCGGTAGGTCTCATGAGACAACTAGACGTGGAATTGGCCGAGGCCCTTTCCCAATTTGATTTATGGTTTTGGCCAAGGCCTTAATCATTTTAGACGTCTTGGCCAAGGCCTTGACAAAATGTTTCAGAATGTCTGGCATTATACATTTCCTCATTATGAAAGTGGTTATTGATATTTCATGTGATTATTCGACCAGTAGAATATCCATGTGAATAAGTGAATGGAATTATCTCATTTTACTTTTTCCATATTATGTTGATGTTCAAGTTTAAAAGGCTTTTGTTTTAGTTATACATTGCCTTAAATTTTTATGTTTATTTATGAAAGCTTCCGCAATATTGTTATCCTTACTGAGCATCTGAGCTCACCCCTTTCAATGTTTTAATATTTTCCAGGATGTGAAGAAGTATTTTATGAATGACCTGCAAGGATTGTGAGAAGAGGATATGAGTGTGGACTATGGAGACTTTGTTATTGTAGTTTTTCACTTTATGATGTAATGTAACGTTTGCGAATGTATCTAGTGTTTCCATGTCTACTAAACTAATCAGTCTTTCGAGACTTGATCTTTTGTGATCATGCCAATGTTATGAAGTAATGCACCGACTCTGGGTAGCTGGGGTCGGGGCGTTACAGTTGGTATCAGAGGCAGTTTAGTACTAACCTTTGAAGCTAGATTTAGATAAACTCTGATTATAGCACATAGCCCAAAGATAGACTTTGAGGATTAGTATAGAAGAACTTCCTAGAATTTTGTTATTGTAGAGATTTTGTGAGTTTTCCGAGCAATACATCCCTGTCTGGATACGAGCAGGTAGAGGCAGCTCTGGCACAGATGTACCTAGGGGTAAAACCTGAAAACACCGCTTTGAGCTAGACTCGAACGGGAACTGGTGCACGACAACGGGTCTTGTTGCACTCTTGGTTATGACACTCCCGGGGGATATGCTTAGGATAATTCCCATTTTCTTTACAAACCACTATGAACGGTTATGAGTATATACTTCCTCAAATAAAACCTTTTTATGATTATGGATTATATCCATAAATAGTTCAATTTATGTTAAGTATTTTACAAGTATGGAATTATGTATTTTGATTCATAAACTAATCTAGTTTATGCCATTGTTTAGAAATGGCGCCTAGTGGAAGGAATGGAAACTGTATCAATGCACGCACTCCGTGTAGGGATTTCCCTCCTTCTCAAGATAATTATTGTGGATCTGGAGATACAACTGGTGCTGATCAACTTATTACCATACTGGGACAACTCACTCAGGTTATGAATAATAACCTTACTCGTATGGAGCACCCTGATCCGCAACATGGAGGATCAATGTTAGACTGCTTCATGAGGAAACAACCACCAACATTTAATGGGGGTACAAATCCATTAGTAGCTGATCAATGGATAAACTCCTTAGAGAAAATATTCCACGCCTTGGGGAGTAGTGAAAGGGAAAAGGTTGTCATGGCAGTTTACCGCCTCACTGGAGATGCTGATCAATGGTGGTCATTGATTCAAAACACAAAGGACGATGATGACGTATCGAATATGGAATGGAGGGAGTTCAAAGAGCTTTTCCTAGAAAAATACTATCCTCGTGACCATCGAGCAGATATGGAAAGACAATTTTTGAGTCTGAGACAAAAGGAGGATGAGAATGTCGAAAAGTATGAGGCCAACTTTACAAGGATAGCGAGGCATGCTGCAGATTATATACGTAACCCAAGGAGTAATATTGATCGTTTATTTGATGGGTTAAAACCATTTCTCCGTCGATCTTTAGTATCACAATCCTTCTCATCATACGAAGATATTGTCTCGTGTGCTATCAAGACAGAAAAGGAATTCTCTAAATCTTATGACAACAAAGTAAAGAAAGAGAAGAAGATAATAGAGGAACAAGAGACAGATAAAGGGAAAAAGGGAAAGAAGGATTTTCCATTATGTGATAATTGTGGGAAGAATCACCCTGGTACTTGCTTAAATGGAATGGGAGTTTGTTATAAATGTGGAGAAAAGGGTCACCAGGCTCGTGATTACAAGGGAAAGAAAAAGGCTATCAAAGTTGAATTCTACAATTGTAGAGAAATGGGTCATTATGCAAATGAATGTCATAAGCGTCAGGGAAACTTACCTCAGAAAAGGGCAAGGGATCAAGGACAATCTTATGCTGTTACTACAGTTGAAGCAGAATAACTAATGTAATGGTGCTTTTGGACTCATGGATTATATTCTGGTTATTAGAATAATGTGATATATATATATGGATTGTACTGCAGTACTTGTTGATTTCATTAAGGTTTTAATATTATGAAGTTAATTATATTTTTAGTATGTGACAATAAGAGAAACTTTACTTTGTTTGGGGAATTTGATAAATTTTTTGGAATTAAGAGACCTTTTAGAGAAATTCTGGACAAAGGTATATTGGATAATTATAAAGGTTGGAGTGGATTAAGTTGATCTTTGGATAGTATTGTTTAAGGTTAAAAAATTTATGAAGATTATTTTTGGAATATTATGATACTATAGTTTTAGGAAAAGGACAACCTGCAGGGTGGGGCATAACCCGTCGCGTCGGACAGAGCTGCAGGAATCCAACCCACAATCATGGTGCGACAGGCCTTTATTTCCTACCACTAGCCTACAGGAAGTCCCTGGTTATTAAAAAATAATTTTACTAATCTAAATGGTATGTGTTAACATTTGGAACCTTATACAATTAGGATAAGTATAATATTTTTTAGTTCTATTATCTTTTTGAGTGAAAGATGAGTTAAAAGTTGAAACTCTAATTGTCAAGATATATATATATACCTATCTCTTATTCAATGAATAAATTAATTCTTAAACTTTAGTAAAGGGATATTAAAACAAAAAAATGTGTTATCCTAATACCTTATGTCTTGTTGAACTGATGATATTTTAAATCAACATAGATTGAAGGCTTTGAGGCCCTCAATTTGACAGTTGATTGTGATTGATGACCTCAATCACTCCCTACAAATATTTACGTTTTTCCTCCAATTATATTTCTCTAATTGCCACCAATGTTCTCCTAATCGAGATCATAATTGGGGGGTGACTTTTTCATTTCCCTTTCCA
This sequence comes from Viscum album, assembly GCA_963277665.1. Classification (NCBI taxonomy): domain Eukaryota; kingdom Viridiplantae; phylum Streptophyta; class Magnoliopsida; order Santalales; family Viscaceae; genus Viscum; species Viscum album. Next base: position 1,871,096,861 of record OY728120.1, on the reverse strand, counting down.
TCTTATTAAGGCTAAATTTTATTAATCTTATTTCCGATGTGGGTTTTCCTAAAAGGTGTTTTCTCTTTTCAACCATTTATTTTCAAAGAAAAATTTCAAATTGCGAGGATTCAATTTATTTAAGGAGGGGATAATGTAACACCCCGAGCTTCCACGATACGCTTCTCATTCAATAATGCAATAGCTTGCATTGTACGCAAGTTCGAGTTCTAACACACCGCGACTAATCAAAGTAGCCGTTATGAATAGTAATAACCAATTTTTAAAATTATAGAAATTTTATATTTCAAAATGGACTTCATTTTTGTATTTTTAATATCGAAATTATCCTAAGTTGAATTTTTTGTAACTTTCTGAGAACTTCCAATTTTTTTATGAATAGTGAAAAATACTTAAAACAACTTTTTTAATCAAAATAATTTATTGTGATAAATTATAGTATTTAGTGGTTTTAAAGTATAATTAGAATATATTTTTACCATTTTATCCAATGGTGGTCATTAGAATTAATTTAACATTGAAATTGGACATAAACATTTGCCAATCTTTTGATATAAATTGTTTCTTAAAAACACGCTATTTGTTGTAACAGCGGGAATTAATTATAAAATTAATTAATGCAACTTATATGTTTGGATTTTTGTAAAATAGACATCATTTTTGAATTCGGAATATCAATTATAGCTTAGGGTGAAATTTTGGCCTTATTCTGAAAAACTTCAATTTTTGATGAATAGTGAAACCACTAAGTGGTTGTTAAAAACTGATTTTTCGTTAAAATGAAATATTACCACTTCTGTGATTTGATTTTCAAAAATCCGAAATACATGGTTGTCATTAAGAAGTAAAATGTGGTTCAATGAGATTAAAATAACATTTTGGTGAATAGTAACTTTTAAGTTCTTAATCGTGATTAGAGGTAATTAGTGTAGTTTAAGGTAAAAATAATGTTTTAATAATATGATATGAGCTTGACACTTGTCCTACTCCTATTGGATGAGTCATGGCCGACCAAGACAACCCATGGGTCAACTTGGGGACCCCATGGAGCCACTTTAGTTGGAAAATGACATTAATATATATTTATTTAATGTTAAAATTAAATTGACACAAACATGAGTTGTTTTACTAAACCTGTTTTTAAGTGGGGTTACACAAGTCCAAATTTTGACTATAAATATTCATTAGAAATATAAAAATATTTCCTACATCCTAGTATTTTTTTTATAATTTTTAGACATTAAATAAATTAAATTATTTACGACATCATGATGATGCAGCGATGACCTCATTATTTAACGATTTAAATAAAATGAGAAGATAATGTAACATCCAAGGCTTAAACTTGTCCAAAGCCTATTGGATGAGGAGATTTCGAACCCTTATCACCTTAGCCTCTAATTATACATGTTTGGGACCTTTAGAATCCGAAAATCATTGTATAATAGAATAACATTTCATTAATTTCCAAAAGTGCCCCTCCTCTCCACTTATAAAAGGCCCCCACCACTCCCACCTTATTCACACCTTCAAGCCATTTGGATCGGCCAACCACTACCCAAAAACTCTCCCAACATCCCTTAATTACTTCTAGAAGCCTAACTTTGGGCAGAATTCTTCCCAAGGAAACCTCTGTCTCAAATCAAAAAGAGTTACCCGATTTTTTTAGGTAATGTCTTCTCTAATGTTGTTTTGTTTTATTTAACTTCTCCAACCCCCTAAAATCTTTTTATTAATTTATTTTGTAACAACACCAGTATCCTCAATATACTAGGATGTTGTTATAATAAGGATTCGAGCTACACTTACACACACCAACATCTAATGGTTTAAGAACATACGGTTTCTGTGGATGGCGAATTTCTGCCTCACGAAACGATGATTGTTCAAAACTCATATAACACCTTCAAAGGTGGCCATTAAGATGTCACTATATTTATATATGATATATAATATGTTTATGTTTTACTTATGCTTCTGTATTTCTCATTTATGTCATACTTTATGATTTCCATTATGGGTAAATGAGATAATTTCATTTTAGGAAGTGCGGACTACCGCCCCCTCAATGTGATTTTAATCGTTAATGCCATATGTGGGATGTATAAAGGATGGAGTAAATGGTATTATAAACTATATTATACTGGAATTATATTATAAATTTATATCATTATTATTTCATTCCATTAAATATGAAATAGAAATGAAAGTAGCGTTCATGCGTATGTACGGCTTACCGTCTCCTTGAACGGTGCATTTCATTTCTTACCTCTAAATGTTACGTAATATTATAAATGAATGTATATAATGGATATATATGATATATATGACATCTAAATCATTAATATAATTCTGGAGATAATGGATATTATACCACATAAACAACTTGTAATTATAAGAAGTTTATTGTTGACTCAAGTACCAAAGATCGACAAAACGACCGTTATTAACTTAAATAATTACATAATGTTCATATCATTGTAATAAGTGATATAAAAAGGATAATGAAATTGAAAATGGTTCTTAATAAGGTATATATTAACTCTAGTTTATTATTCATGAGGTTAAAGAACGGTTGAGTCAAGTCAGACACGAGGTAAGGGAACTTCTTAACCCAATTTCTATTCTTTGGGTTAATCTCCTACTTTCAAATTATGTCATGATATTATTATGTCCTATCTTGTATTTTTACATTATTTATGTGTACTTATAGTGAATACACATTATAGATGTACTTTATTTAAAAAAAATGATCTTTTTAAGGACTTCGTCTCAATCCCCTTTCATTGAGGCATATTTGGTTTTATACACAATTTTCTTTTATATGGTGTATAAACCCCTTTGACTTTTACGTTTATTCAAAAGGAATATTTTTTATACGAAGAGTTTTGCTAAACGACAATGGGGAATGTTTTTCTTTCTGTACTTATGCGGTGACAATGACTTCTCCGCCGCCGTGACCATTATTTGAGTTTCGGCTTCCTCTACAAGCCATCATTTTTTTAATGAAAAATAAATACAAAGTTTTAACATTCTTTTATTTTGGTATTGAAAATGGTTTTGAAAGCGTTTTTATTATATCAATATGTTGTATTGATATATTGTGATTGAAATGTGGAAATTTTATGTTTCCTTTATGCATTTTTTATGTGATACGATTATGTTATGGTTTATGTTATGTTTAAACCTATTCATATGAGGAATGTATAGGACTTAATAAGTGACGGGTGGAGCCTGCTATAGCTCCTCGATGCATCGGTAGGTCTCATGAGACAACTAGACGTGGAATTGGCCGAGGCCCTTTCCCAATTTGATTTATGGTTTTGGCCGAGGCCTTAATCATTTTAGACGTCTTGGCCAAGGCCTTGACAAAATGTTTCAGAATGTCTGGCATTATACATTTCCTCATTATGAAAGTGGTTATTGATATTTCATGTGATTATTCGACCAGTAGAATATCCATGTGAAGAAGTGAATGGAATTATCTCATTTTACTTTTGCCATATTATGTTGATGTTCAAGTTTAAAAGGCTTTTGTTTTAGTTATACATTGCCTTAAATTTTTTTGTTTATTTATGAAAGCTTCCGCAATATTGTTATCCTTACTGAGCATCTGAGCTCACCCCTTTCAATGTTTTAATATTTTCCAGGATGTGAAGAAGTATTTTATGAATGACCTGCAGGGATTGTGAGAAGAGGATATGATTGTGGACTATGGAGACTTTGTTATTGTAGTTTTTCACTTTATGATGTAATGTAACGTTTGCGAAAGTATCTAGTGTTTCCAAGGATACTAAACTAATCGGTCTTTCGAGACTTGATATTTTGTGATCATGCCAATGTTACAAAGTAATGCACCGACTCTGGGTAGCTGGGGTCGGGGCGTTACAAGATGGAGGAGTTTGAAAGAGACAAATGTGGTTATGAAGGAGTAGATAATGCCTTGAATGATCAAAGATCCAAATTTATGGGAAAAATTGGAATTTATAGTGATAAAGAAACATTAATGGATAGAAATAGGATGATAAAAAATAAAATGAAGTATAATTTTTCCCATATCACAAATGTGTATATTTTCAGGATGAAGAATACATCAAACCAGATAGGAAAGAAAGATAAAAATAAAAATCAAATATATAGAGATTATCTCTGATCAAATAACATTAAAAAATAAGGGGATATGTGAAGAAATGGAATTGATAATATATTTTCCCTTAAGAAATGTAAATTTTTTTTATTTATTTTCCATACCATATCATACTGTGAAGAGGCTAGGAGCTATCTGGAAGAGGAACTTTTTGGAGCTCAAAAGTGGAGAATGAGACTATATCCTTCATTATATAGAATAAATATTTTCTATGTGTAATATTTTTATTCCTATAACTAAGACAATAAAATTATTTAGTACATAAAGAGGATAGGCGAGAAAAATATCTAAAAAACATAGAGACAATTCAATACCCACCAACCATGTAACGCCCCGACCCCAGTTACCCAGAGTCGGTGCATTATTACATAACATTGGCATGATCACAAGAAAGATCAAATCTCGAAAGACCGATTGGTTTAGTAGCCTTGGAAACACTAGATATATTCATAAGTTTTACATTACATCATAAAATGAAAAACTACTACAACAACATAATGTTTCCACAATCCACACTATTAACCCCTCATAAAATCCCTGCAGGTCATTCATAACATACTTCTTCACATCCTGGGAAAAATAAAACATAGAAAAGGAGTGAGCTAAAATGCCCAGTAAGGATAACAATATAGCGGAAACTTTCATAAATAAGAATAAACATTTAAGGCAATGTATAACTAAAACAAAAGCCTTTTAAATATGAACTTTCAACATGGTATGGCATAAATAAAATGAAATAATGTCATTTACTTATTCACATGGATATTCTAATAATCGAATAATCACATGCAAAAATCAATAACCACTTTCATAATGTTGGAATGCATAATGCCAGACTATCATAACCACATAGCCAAGGCCTCGTGCCAAGACTACAAATAAGATTTTGTCAAGGCCTTGTGCCAAGACACTAGTTTGTCTCATGAGACCTACCGATGCATCGAGGAGCTATAGCGGGCTCCACCCGTCACATATTAAGTCCAATGCATTCCCATATGAAAAGGTTTAAACATAACATAAACATTCATATTAAAACTATAATATTAAATGTCAATACTTTCACCATAAACTATGAATGGTATAAAAATAGCACATCCACAGTCAAACATATCACAAAACCTTCAATACAATATAGAAGTTTTGTATCATAATAAATCAACTTCAAATAATCTTAAAATCCATCAAAGGATGTTGACATAGATGAAATCAAAATTCTTTTTAAAGAAATATCTCCTTTTATTTTGAAATAATTTAAGATCCATATAAAATAAAACATTTTCTTTGAAAATATTCTTATAAGCTTGTAAGGTAAGCTTTTAAGATTTTATAACGGCGGAAAATAGCCGCACCCGCCGTATAAGTTAAAAAAACATTCTTACCTTAATTCTGTCGAAAAGGTTAAAAAGGACCTTTTTTTGAAAACGACCAAAATATTCCTTTATAAACCACTTATAAAAGTCAAAAAGGGTATAAATGACTTTAACTAATATTCTAGTAAATAGTAAAAATGTTTTGAAATGCATTTTTAAGAAACATGGATGTGGATGATAAAGAGATCCCAGTAGATTATTACGTATAAACAACCTTGGATAATGAAGAGGTTGTAAAGTAAACCCTTACCTTGTACTTTTCCTTGGTTGGGGTAGGTTAACCTCCTGTATAATGGTGAAATAGTTGTTATTAAATTATACAAGAATCATATATAATAATATGATATCATATATGATCTTTTAACATTGATTTGTTAATAATATCTTAGAATTATCGTCGTTTCGGGAGTTCACTTACTCATTTTCTTTTATATGTTTTGTTACATAAGCCATGGTTTTTGTATCTTATTCATATCCATAATGATATATAGTCCTTAAACATCATTTTTAAATCATCAAATGATAATTATACTTGAATGGATACGATGGAGAATGAATAGCATCGCGTTCGTGGAGACGGTAGTCCGTACGTACGCACGAGCGACAATATCATTCTTTTGATATTAAAATAATATATAAATGGATGGTATATCATATATACAGAATCATTAACATGTTATATTTATTATTTACATGAGTTACACATCATTATTATACCCATCCAAATAATATTATATTGAATAACAATTACACCACGACGTGGAGACGGTAGTCCGTACGTACGCACGTATGGTGACATGTTATTCAAAGGGTGGATAGAATACTAAATATGGTTGTACCATATTTATAATAACATCACAGTATATGTGAGATACTGGAGTTATTATTTTAGAATGGTAAGAACAAAGGAAGAAGAAGTGGAAGAAGAAATGAACTTGGAGAAGGGTGGTGAAATCATTACCTCTTCTTCGGGTTCTTCCTTTTGATTTGATCAAAAGGGCTCCTTAGGCTGGCTTTATGATCAAAATAAGGCCTCTAGGTTGTAGTGAGGGATGTTGGGAGAGTATTTGGGCAGAGTTTGTCCGAACCAAAAGGCTTTTAAGGTGTGAATAAATGAGAAGGAGGAGTGCCCTTTTATAAGAGGGGTGAGGGGCACCTTTGGAAAAGCTAGAAATATTAATTTATAATAAATTCATATTCGGTTTCTAATGGCTCCAAAGCTTATTATTCAAAGGTTAAGGTGGGTATAGGTCGCAAACAACTCAACCAATAGAATTTAGACAGGTTTGGGTACTTATATTAACCTTATCTTTAAGTATTAACTCTAAGTTAATTAGTTTCACTTTTACAATGTCTCTTTGTATTTTTATATAATATGGTTAATAAACTTACTATATACATCCAAGCGACCCCCAAGTGGTACATTAATGATGAACCTATCATGATATAAGTCTCTTGGCCGAACCTTAGATTTTTAGGAATTTAATATCAATTAATAATATAATATTTTTTTTAAGAACTCTTTTATGTCAATTTTGACACTATTCAATAGTTGATTTTTGTGAAACTCATAAAAGATTGATTACTTCGAAAAAAGTCAATTAAATAAATCCTAATATATCATATTATCCTATAAAATTAGTTTAATTCATTAAAAGTTTCATATTTTATTTATTTGGGTATTTATAATATCAATTATTTTAATTTTTCACTATTATAGTAATTACTGCATCATCATTGTGTCATAAATAAAATAAAATATTTAATGTCTAAAAATTATAAATAAAATATCATTATGTAGTAAATCTTTTTATCTTTCTAATTAATATTTATAATCTAAAATCCAACATATATAACCCTATGTAACAATTGTTTTTCTAAAAGATATATGCTTGTGTCATTTTTGTATTCATTTTAACTTAATTAAAATAAAGTGTCATTATCACATACAAGTGGATCCATGGGGTCCCAAAATAGACCCAAAGATTCCCATGGTCGACCATGTATCAACCAATAGGGTTAAGACACGTTTTAGGGTAATTTAGTATTATTATAATATTATTTTTTAACCCTTATTTACCAGATTTACCCTTAACCATGGTAAATAAAATATTTACCGCAGTAATTATTCAAAATGTCTAAAAATAAAAGTTACCTATTTACACAATTTGAACATCCTGATTCCAAATATGGAATCCATTTTCCTAAATTCAAAACACAGAAGTGGCAGAAATTAATTTAAAATTAATTCCCGCTGTCAAAACAAAAAGCGTGTTTTTAAGAGATAATAACTATCAAAAGATTGACACTCGTTTATGTTCGGTTTAATTGTAAAATTATGTCCAATGACCAACATTATATTAAATGGTAAAAATATATTCTAAATATACTTTAAAACCACTCAAATTCATAATTTATCACTATTAATTATTTTGATTAAAAAAGTTGTTTTTAATTAAAACTTAGTAATTTTCACTATTCATCAAAATATGAAAGTTATCCGAAATGTACCAAAATTTCACCTTAGGCTAAATTCGATATTCCGAATCCAAAAATGAATTCCATTTTCAAATATAAAATATATATAATTTCAAAAAATAGTTATTACTATTCATAACGGCTAGTTTAATTGGTTGTTAGAACTCGGTGTTGCGTACAACACACGCTATCACATTATTCAAAGAGATGCGTACCGTAGAAGCTTGGGATGTTTCATTTTAAATTTTTGATGTCCCCATTTAGTCAAAAATTTTAAAATATAGTATTTAAAAGGGGTTCACTATTAATGTTGATAAAAGTGCAATACTGAAAATGAATTTGTTCTTACATTATGTCTAAGAAACTCATAATATGGATTCTAAAATTATAAGGATTATATAAACATTAAAATTTATCTAATACTATTCATAACCTCTTTTGAACAGCTTGTTTGGTAAGTCATGGTGTGCTTGAACTTGGTGTTTCATGTAGTGAAAGTTATTGAATTATTTTGAAGAACTAACACACTATGAAATCTTGGGGTGTTACATTCTCCCCTCCTTCAATAAATTGCGTCCTCGCAATTTGAAATTGTTCTTCGAAAATAAAAGGTTGAAAATAGATAATATGTTTGTGGGAAACCCCACATCGAAAATTGGGTTACTAAAATTTAGTCTTAATATGAGGAAAAGAGAAATGAAAGGGTCACCACCAAATTATGATCTCGATTAGGAGAACATTGGTGGCAATTTGAGACATATAATTGGAGGAAAAACGTAAATATTTATAGGTAGTGATTGAGGTCATCAATCACAAACAAGTATAAAATTGAGGTCCTTAAATTCATCAATCTATGATGATTTGAAATACCATCGGTTCAACAAAACATAAGGTATTAGGATAACACATTTTTGACGTTTCAAAATATCTTAGTTGAAATCCCACATCGAAAAATGAATTAATGAGGGCTCTATTTAAAATAAAGAGTCGAAAGTATGAAGATTACCGAAAATAACACATACTAGGGTTCCATGTAGTAAAATATGGATATGGAAGAAAAATCTAACCATCAATTACCTGATGGAGAGTGGTAGAGAACATGGCTATGAAAAGGCCAACAATCCCAAAGCCATAAATTAGTGAGATTTAAGGTACCATCTAGGAAAACATTTTTGTTCTAATTTTCTTTTCTTAATATTGAGGAATTTTTTTATGAGATTGTCTAAGATCATATAGAGATATACTTAATTTATAATTAGAGTTTTATCCATTAATAAATTTCTACCACATACTCATCTTTCACTCTAAAAGATAATAGAATGTAAAAAAATTCTATTTACACAATTCGTATAGGGTTCCAAAATAAACGAATTTATAATTCATCTAAAAGATCTTTTAATAAAAACTACATTATTTAATCCAGGACATCTCGTGGGCCAGTGGTAGGTGATACACCCTTGTCGCCCTTCGGTTGCGGGTTCAAGTCTCGCAGCCTTGCCGGACGCGACGGGTTGTCGCCCGACCTCCGGGTTGTCCTTTTATGGAAATCCAAAATAATCCAAACTAGAACTATCCAAAATACTTCTATCCAAACTCACAGTCCAAAATTTATAAAGAAGGTAAACATAATATAGATTCTTTTTACCCCGTAATAGCATATGAATACCTTCATCATGTATTTACCATATTCCTTATTGATTACATTCATGTTCCCTTATTCCATATAGAATGCTGGATATACTTCATTAATCCAAAAATGTTTTAAACCCCAACAATGATGGAATATACAAATCATTAATCAGCTTCAAGGTAGTCAATAATATCCAATATAATTTATCCAAATCAATCATGTATTATTCTAAAATCACCACCTCGGTATCTGAACCATATTATGGTTTATCTTTCTCTCAACCATATATTTTCCAAACATTTAACCTGCTACTGAGTCACTTTTCTTTGTTCCACACCATCTCAAGTCCTTAATGAAATAGTACTGCAGTACAATCCTTATATATTCCATAATTATTATAACAAGTACATTGTTGATACAACACTCAATTGATATAATCAACATAATAACTCTAATCATTCCTCTTAATCTGTGGTAGTATCATAACTTGATTATTATCCAATAGCATTATTTGTGGCATAGTCTGATGACTGGGACATAGGTTCGCGTAGTGTCCAAACTCCTTGCAAATGAAGCATTGTACATTTGAAACCATTTTCTTACCCTTGCAGTCATGTACATTGTGCCCTTTTCCTCCACACTTATAACAAACTCCCATTCCTTTCAGGCAAGTTCCAGGGTGTTTCTTTCCACAGTTACCACATATGGGAAAATTCTTCTTTTACCTCTTCCCTTTATCCATCTTTCTCTCTTCTATCCTTTTCTTCTCTTGCTTCCCTTCAAAGCCATAGGACTCAGTAAACTCTTTACTTATCTTATCAACACATGATATTATTTCTTCATATGATGATAATACATGGGAGACTATTTCTCTTATAAATTCTAGATTAAGACCATGAAAGATATGATCCTTCCTTCTCTTTGGATCATGTGCATTTCTGGAGTTCTCATGCCTTCTACTGGGCGCCATTTCTAAACAATGGCATACACTAGATCAGTTTATGAATCAAAATACATAATCCCATACTTATAAAACACTTAACAAAAATTGAACTATTTATGGATATAATCCATAATCATAAAAATGTATCCTTTGAGGATGTATATACTCATAAACCCTTCATAATGGTTTGTAAAGAAAATGAGAATTATCCTAAGCAAATCCCCCGGGAGGGTCGTAACCAAGAGTTCAGCAAGGCCCGTTGTCGTGCACCAGTTCCCGTTCGAGTCTAGCTCAAAGCGGTGTTTTCGGGTTTTACCCCTAGGTACATCTGTGCCAGAGCCGCCTCTACCTGCTCGTATCCAGACAGGGATGTATTGCTCGGAAAACTCACAAAATCTCTACAATACCAAAATTCTAGGAAGTTCTTCTACACTAATCCTCAAAGTTCATCTTAGGTCTACGTGCTCTAATCAGAGTTTATCTAAATCTAGCTTCCAAGGTTTGTACTAAACTTCCTCTGATACCAACTGTAACGCCCCGACCCCAGTTACCCAGAGTCGGTGCATTATTACATAACATTGGAATGATCACAAGAAAGATCAAATCTCGAAAGACCGATTGGTTTAGTAGCCTTGGAAACACTAGATATATTCATAAGTTTTACATTACATCATAAAATGAAAAACTACTACAACAACATAATGTTTCCACAATCCACACTATTAACCCCTCATAAAATCCCTGCAGGTCATTCATAACTTACTTCTTCACATCCTGGGAAAAATAAAACATAGAAAAGGGGTGAGCTCAAATGCCCAGTAAGGATAACAATATAGCGGAAACTTTCATAAATAAGAATAAACATTTAAGGCAATGTATAACTAAAACAAAAGCCTTTTAAATATGAACTTTCAACATGGTATGGCATAAATAAAATGAAATAATGCCATTTACTTATTCACATGGATATTCTACTAATCGAATAATCACATGCAAAAATCAATAACCACTTTCATAATGTTGGAATGCATAATGCCAGACTATCATAACCACATAGCCAAGGCCTCGTGCCAAGACTACAAATAAGATTTTGTCAAGGCCTTGTGCCAAGACACTAGTTTGTCTCATGAGACCTACCGATGCATCGAGGAGCTATAGCGGGCTCCACCCGTCACATATTAAGTCCAATGCATTCCCATATGAAAAGGTTTAAACATAACATAAACATTCATATTAAAACTAGCATATGAAATGTCAATACTTTCACCATAAACTATGAATGGTATAAAAATAGCACATCCACAGTCAAACATTTCACAAAACCTTCAATACAATATAGAAGTTTTGTATCATAATAAATCAACTTCAAATAATCTTAAAATCCATCAAAGGATGTTGACATAGATGAAATCAAAATTCTTTTTAAAGAAATATCTCCTTTTATTTTGAAATAATTTAAGATCCATATGAAATAAAACATTTTCTTTGAAAATATTCTTATAATCTTGTAAGGGAAGCTTTGAAGATTTTATAACGGCGGAAAATAGCCGCACCCGCCGTATAAGTTAAAAAAACATTCTTACCTTAATTCTGTCGAAAAGGTTAAAAAGGACCTTGTTTTGAAAACGACTGAAAGATTCCTTTATAAACCACTTATAAAAGTCAAAAAGGGTATAAATGACTTTAACTCATATTCTAGTAAATAGTAAAAATGTTTTGAAATGCATTTTTAAGAAACATGGATGTGGATGATAAAGAGATCCCAGTAGATTATTACGTATAAACAACCTTGGATAATGAAGAGGTTGTAAAGTAAACCCTTACCTTGTACTTTTCCTTGGTTGGGGTAGGTTAACCTCCTGTATAATGGTGAAATAGTTGTTATTTAATTATACAAGAATCATATATAATAATATGATATCATATATGATCTTTTAACATTGATTTGTTAATAATATCTTATAATTATCGTCGTTTCGGGAGTTAACTTACTCATTTTCTTTTATATGTTTTGTTACATAAGCCATGGTTGTTGTATCTTATTCATATCCAGAATGATATCTAGTCCTTAAACATCATTTTTAAATCATCAAATGATAATTATACTTGAATGGATACGATGGAGAATGAATCTCATCGCGTTCGTGGAGACGGTAGTCCGTACGTACGCACGAGCGACAATATCATTCTTTTGATATTAAAATAATATATAAATGGATGGTATATCATATATACAGAATCATTAACATGTTATATTTATTATTTACATGAGTTTCACATCATTATTATACCCATCCAAATAATATTATATTGAATAACAATTACACCACGACGTGGAGACGGTAGTTCGTACGTACGCACGTATGGTGACATGTTATTCAAAGGGTGGATAGAATACTAAATATGGTTGTAACATATTTATAATAACATCACAGTATATGTGAGATACTGGAGTTATTATTTTATATTGGTAAGAACAAAGGAAGAAGAAGTGGAAGAAGAAATGAACTTGGAGAAGGGTGGTGAAATCATTACCTCTTCTTCGGGTTCTTCCTTTTGATTTGATAAAAAGGGCTCCTTAGGTTGGCTTTCTGATCAAACTAAGGCCTCTAGGTTGTAGTGAGGGATTTTGGGAGAGTATTTGGGCAGAGTTTTGCCGAACCAAAAGGCTTTGAAGGTGTGAAGAAATGAGAAGGAGGAGTGCCCTTTTATAAGAGGGGTGAGTGGCACCTTTGGAAAAGCTAGAAATATTAATTTATAATAAATTCATATTCGGTTTCTAATGGCTCCAAAGCTTATTCTTCAAAGGTTAAGGTGGGGATAAGTCGAAAACCACTCAACCAATATAATTTAGACAGGTTTGTGTACTTATATTAACATTATCTTTAAGTATTAACTCTAAGTTAATTAGTTTCACTTTTACAATGTCTCTTTGTATTTTTATATAATATGGTTAATAAACTTACTATATACATCCAAGAGACCCCCAAGTGGTACATTAATGATGAACCTATCATGATATAAGTCTCTTGGACGAACCTTAGATTTTTAGGAATTTAATATCAATTAATAATATAATATTTGTTTTAAGAACTCTTTTATGTCAATTTTGACACTATTCAATAGTTGATTTTTGTGAAACTCATAACAGATTGATTACTTCGAAAAACGTCAATTAAATCAATCCTAATATATCATATTATCCTAGAAAATTAGTTTAATTCATTAAAAGTTTCATATTTTATTTATTTGGGTATTTATAATATCAATTATTTTAATTTTTGACTATTATAGTAATTACTGCATCATCATTGTGTCATAAATAAAATAAATTATTTAATGTCTAAAAATTATAAATAAAATATAATTATGTAGGAAATCTTTTTATCGTTCTAATTAATATTTATAATCTAAAATCCAACATATATAACCCTATGTAACAATTGTTTTTCTAAAAGATATATGCTTGTGTCATTTTTGTATTCATTTTAACTTAATTAAAATAAAGTGTCATTATCACTTACAAGTGGATCCATGGGGTCCCAAAATAGACCCAAAGATTCCCATGGTCGACCATGTATGAACCAATAGGGTTAAGACACGTTTTAGGGTAATTTAGTATTATTATAATTTTATTTTTTAACCCTTATTTACCGGATTTACCCTTAACCATGGTAAATAAAATATTTACCGCAGTAATTATTCAAAATGTATAAAAATAAAAGTTACCTATTTACACAATTTGAAAATCTTGATTCCAAATATGGAATCCATTTTCCTAAATTCAAAACACATAAGTGGCAGAAATTAATTTAAAATTAATTCCCGCTGTCAAAACAAAAAGCGTGTTTTTAAGAGATAATAACTATCAAAAGATTGACACTCGTTTATGTTCGGTTTAATTGTAAAATTATGTCCAATGACCAAAATTATATTAAATGGTAAAAATATATTCTAAATATACTTTAAAACCACTCAAATTCATAATTTATCACTATTAATTATTTTTATTAAAAAAGTTGTTTTTAATTAAAACTTAGTAATTTTCACTATTCATCAAAATATGAAAGTTATCCGAAATGTACCAAAATTTCACCTTAGGCTAAATTCGATATTCCGAATCCAAAAATGAAGTCCATTTTCAAATATAAAATATATATAATTTCAAAAAGTAGTTATTACTATTCATAACGGCTAGTTTAATTGGTTGTTAGAACTCGGTGTTGCGTACAACACACGCTATCACATTATTCAAAGAGAAGCGTACCGTAGAAGCTTGGGATGTTTCATTTAAAAATTTTGATGTCCCCATTTAGTCAAAAAGTTTAAAATATAGTATTTAAAAAGGGTTCACTATTAAAGTTGATAAAAGTGCAATACTGAAAATGAATTTGTTCTTACATTATGTCTAAGAAACTCATAATATGGATTCTAAAATTATAAGGATTATATAAACATTAAAATTTATCTAATACTATTCATAACTTCTTTTGAACAGCTTGTTTGGTAATTCATGGTGTTCTTGAACTTGGTGTCGCATGTAGTGAAAGTTATTGAATTATTTTGAAGAACTAACACACTATGAAATCTTGGGGTGTTACAAACCAAGTGGAGTTACACTTGAAAATATGAATTATCGTCGAGAAGTGGAATATTTTATTAATAAACCCATGAATAATGAAATGATATTTTAATGTAAATATTTATACTAAACCCAAAAAATTAACTCATGGAAGGAAAATAAGAATATCAAGAAAGAAAACCTTGCTGAAATTACCCTCAAAGATACAAAGTACAGTAGCACCATGATTCTTAATAGCAGATTCTCATACCACATGATAGGATATAATGATTTTTTGGAAAATGTTAATAAATTGTTTAATGTAACAATGAAATTTTTCCATGATGGTTCTTTAAATATCAAAGTAAGTGGAAATATAGAACTGAAAAATGATGAGTTGTGGAATACTAAAGTTCTCTATATAGATGTTTTTCATCACGATCTCCTGAGTGTGAGTAAAATATGTGAATCAGAACTAATAGTGAAATTTAATTAGAATGGGTAAACTATAAAATTAATGATAAGAAATTATCTCATGAAAGGATACATAATAGATGGAAATTTATACCAGGTTGACAGTAGAGAGAGAACATGACACATAACAGTTAAAGAAGAAAACAACTTGTTGAACTAGAGGTTAGGACACATTTACCAAAAAGGAATGAAATATATATATAAGGTTGTGATTTTTGTTTTCATTCCCAGTCTGAAGAGTGATCAAGAAAATACATGTGACACATGCATGTGGGTAAATATGGTTAGGATTTCATGCCAGCTGAAGAAAAAATGGGAATCAAATTTTCTTGATCTCATTCACATGTACCATTGTGGTTGAATGAATATGGTTGTCAAATATCAAGATATGTACATTATTATTTTTAAATATGATAATATTATAATGGATTGTGTGATGTTTATATATAGAAAATGTCTTGTACTTAATTTAATGAGGATTTATCATCAATAGGCTAAGAATGAAATTGTTCATAAAATCAAGATTCTAAAATATGAAAATCGAGGATAGTACACATACATTAAATTTTATAATTACTTGAAAAAAATGGGAAAAATCATGAGGTTTATTTAGTGAGAACCCCTCAATAAAATGGGTTCATTTAATGCAAAAATATGCCAATGAAAAATATGGTGAGAACTGTGCTGATTTAGAGTCGTGTTTCTCATCAATAATTGAAGAAAACTATTTATATAGAGGTGTACACTCTAAATAGAACAAGGAATTTTGTTGGAGAAACATGGACACCATATAAGATATGGTCAGGAAGGGAGACCTCTTTGATGTATTTTCATGTTTCTGGATGTAAATGTGTCATCCAAAACAAAGAAAGAAATCAAGGAATGTATGGTGATACTACAAATGAGGGAATATTCCTTGTATATTCAATGAATATTAAATACTAAAAATGATACAATAATCATCTTATAAATATTGTGGAATTAAATGATGTCAGGATAATTTAGGATTAAACCATAAATACCTCAAGGATCTCATATGTTGATATTATTAAAGATGATGATAAAAGTGGAAAAGGAATAGATACAAATGAAGAAATAGCGGAAGTCTTGAAAAACATTCAGGGGTCAAAAAATGGCGATGATTTAGAATAAGAATTTGAAGATGAAACCATTGCTGAGGAAACTTTATCATAACCTCATTGGAGTAATATAATAGCATAAATTGTTTAATCCAACAAGATAAGGTATTATACCTTGCATACATAGATAATGAGAATGGGGAATGATGAGAATTTTTCCTTCTTATCAATTGAGGAACCAACCTCATTTGATGAATTAGTTAATGATGAATCATAGGTTAAGGCCAAAAATAAATAATAAGATTAGATTGATAAGAAATTGATATGTGATCTTTTTAAGAGATCTGAAAATAAAAATGTGATTGGAAAAAGTGGATCTTAAAAAAATTGATGTGCATGGAAATGTGATAAAAAACAAGGAATGCTTGGTGTTTAAGGGATATAAATATATTTTAGGAGTTGATGTCAATGAAACATTTTTTCCAGTGGCCAGACTGGTGTCGATCTAGATCTTCCTTCCCCTGAAAATTCAAATTAGATACAGATTTTATCAAATGGATGTCTAAACATACTTCTTAAATGGGGTTCTAGAAGAATAATTTTATATTGAAAAACTAGTAGGATTCATGATTGTAAAATATGAGATAAAGGTCTTTATATTTATGAATTCTCTCTATGGTCTCAAGAAATCACCATGATCATGGTATTCTCAACTAGATGCTTATATAAAGCATATTGAATTTAAAAGAGGAGGTTTCAATCATAATGTTGAAGTGAAGAATTATGAAAAGGTAAACATATGGTGTTGGTGTATGATGATGACATTATTTTAAGTGTATGTAGGTAGGGATTATGGAATAATTTTCTAATCACATGAAATACGAATTTGAAAAGTCCATGATTGGGGAAATCACATACTTTATGGGGATTCGGGTAATTAAAAAGAAGGATTACACTTTCATTTCCCAATGAAAATTTTCAAGATATATTATCAAAAAAATTATCATTTATTACTCCAAAAAAATGTTGACTCCCATTGCGGTTGGGAATAAACTTGGAAATCTTGAGGATGGGTCATATGTGGATCCCACCATGAACAAGATAATCATTTAATGTTAATAATACAAGACTGTAACATAGATAGATATTATATTTTAAAATTTCTTATTGTCCCTCTTTCAATGTAATCGAAAGGGAGAGAATTTGGAAGCAGTTAAAAAATCATGATGTACATTTAGGGTTCACTTAATGTTTTATTATACTTTGTAGCAGGAAGAGATAACGAAATATGAGAATTTTCTAATACTGATTGGGCTAGAGATTTGGTGGATCAAATTTCGTAAAACTGAGGTTTGTTCATTACTTGGAACAACTGTGTGGGATGTTTAAGTAGGAAATATGAAACCACTTATTTTTATAGGGATGAAAAAACTTATATTTTTGCTAAAAAGGAATGTACTCAGATATAGTGTTTCAATAAATAGCTATCTAATATTAGTGATGAGGGGGAATGGCTGATGGGGATTCATCATAACAACATGAACACAATCTATCCTATCAAGAATCTGGTTTAGAACTATCATATGAAACATATTGAAATCAGATATCACTTCACAAATGAAAATGTTGAATAAGGTTCAATTTAAATAGAGCTTGTTGGAACTAATGACCAAGTGGATGAATTTGGGAATATTTCATTGAAACCACATATATTCAGGAAAAATATGTTTCCACTCATTGTTCATTCACGTCCCTATGTAAAAAAGAGGTAATAGTTGGTATCTTCTTCCCATTTATGTTAATTGTTTTAATCTATTTGTGTAAATGATATAGGTTTATTTGGTAGATACAATCCAGGGGGATTTTTTTGAGTACTAGCTATAAAAAAAATAGGTTCCTTGGGTTTATTTACAAAGGGGGAGATAAGTGAAATTCATCTTTTGTTGGTTTTCTTGATTAGGTTTTTAGGATAGGTCTACGGTCTTTTGAGGAATAGAATCATTAAGTTATTTTTCCGACTCTTTCATTCTATATAAATCTTTTCTCACATAGACGTAGAGTGATGGATGATTTATTTCATGAATATTATATTGTTTAATCAAGTTTGGTGTTCTTATTGAATTTATAAGTATATTTCCAACAATCCTAAAGGGGAATATTATAGGAATCATAGATTTTTCTAGCTGTAAATTGAGTTTATTTTGTATTTTTTATCAATATACAATACGGTTGATTAGGATTTTTAAATAAAATATATCATATGGTGTAGATTACTTCAGTGCTAAATATGGTATCATTTTCAAGAATTTTCCATTTTTTTACAGCTCAAAATAATGAGTAAGTATCAGGATTCGTTAATGGAATTTTTCCAAGGTTGAATCTTCATAAATATGGTAGAGTCATGAGTTTCGCAAAGACTGGTTTTTGTGAAGACTAGGTTTTCTGAATAGTTGAGCTTCTCGAAGGTGGGGAGAATCAAGAATGATAAATGGAAATATATTTTTCTTTATTACTATGATAATTCTTAATAATTCATGATGAAATGACGATAAATCATTGATTCTATGAGAATCTTCAAGAATGGGTTAAATTTCAATAGAGCTTTTTGAATAGAGGATATTCATGAGAATGAATGAAGAAGTTCGCAAAAAGGTATTTGGGATCATGGGAGATTTTCCAAGGGATAATCCTATAAATAGGTTGACACACCCACTTCATATTACACATATAAATATATAGAAAATGGCGAATCACCCGTAACTTCACAAAGGATTATTTAATCATGAAATCATCAGGAATACTGAATCCTTTGTGAGCCTAATATTCATGAAGTCAATAGATTTAAACTAATTGATGCTAAAGAATATCAAAAAAAATCATGAAGACTAGGCGTTTCATGAATATTTTTAGTTCTATAATGGATGATTAAATCATGAAGGTTGGGATCATCGAGAAAGAGTGTGGGTTTATAAAGGTTAATATTTCTATGAATCTTAAATGGGGTTTCATGAAGGCTTGGAGCTTCGCCAAAAGTAGTGTTGAATAAATGGTTTTTGTAAACAATGATTTCAAGTACATCAATTCAATACTACAGTTCATTAAGATTCTAATTCTAATCAGGGATAATGATTTAAATGCGTAATCTACGGATGTTACCTTCAAGTCGTAAAACTGGGTAAGAACTCACCCAAGGAAGTGAGCTAGGGGGAGTGGATGAAAATATTATAAGGGATCCAATGTTCTATCCCTAAAATTCATGAAAATATATTCTTGCAATAATATAGATAATTTTTCTAATATTATGTATTCCATAATAACTAGTGATGCTTAATGGATTTATGTAGGAATGAAACACTGTCTGCATATTCTCCTTGGGCTATCCCTTAGTAGTGAACCAAGTAAAATCGTTGTGTTGTCTCTCATCATGTTAATGCATAATTACTACATGATTCCATCATATAGGTTTAAAATTTTCCTTTAAATGTGGTAAAAATATTCCTCAATTTAAAAGATAAAGTTAACACCCTTTTTCACCCCTCCATTCCCAGGGTGTTCTTGGGTCTTACATATTGGTCTACTAATTTCCTAGAAATGTATCAATGCTATTAAAATGTTATCTCTAATTATATATTATTTGAGCATGAAAAATCCATTTTATTTTATTATCATTTGGAATATTAAGTAGATTAATAGTAAAGTTTTATTAAAAAAATAACACAATAGTAAAAAATTGATTCTTTAGAGTGTAATGAGTTTAGAAGGTTATTTTTTAAATATAAATTCCTCATATTCTTCATATAAAAATAGAGAAGGAATTACTTAAGCTAAATCTAAAGGATTTTTAATCCATTATTATTTATGAGGAATCTTTTACAAGGGATTAATTTTATTGTTATATTATTATCATCCCACATTAATGATATATTAATCACATATTTAGTAAAATAAAACCATGTCTCTAGAGGGAAATGTTTAAAAGAGACTGCAGTATCTATGAATAAATCATTTGATATGATCTCAAGTAAGAAATTTATATTTTTTTAACCCATTAATATCATGTTTTTTATAAGTATAAAATTATGGAATTCATATAAAATTTTAATAATAAAATTCATAGGGGTAAAAATATGAGTCATCTTTTACCCAAAAAGTTTGGGAAGAATTATGGAGGAAATTTTTTAAAGGTGACTAGTTAATTCATTAATATTGTAAATTATGGTCATAAAGAAATATAATTTCAATGTAATGGGAATAAGTTACATAATTATTTCATTGGAGGAAAATATTTAAATAATGCACCTCCCACAGTCCTTTGTTTCAAAAGAAAGGAGGACTGGTATTATGTTAATTAGTTCTTAAATCCAAGGGTTAAGGATAATGATCGGCATTAGTAACCTTGTCACAAACTCAATTTTATGGTATTATTTATTTAATATTTATTACATATGAAGTGTGTAATTATGTGTTTTGAGTAATGTTAAGTTTGTTTGGAGAAGGAATTGATTCAATGGATATATACTTCCTTAAAATATTTATTCACGATGTGAATAGGTATACACGATGTGAATGGATTCTAGGAAGAATCCATAAATAATATTTTCAAACATGAAATTAATTCATGAAATGAGAGTTAATCTATAATTTGAATGGTGTATTTGGTATTTTATTCCATGGAGAAATGATTTTTTTTCATATTTCATTTCTCAAAAATTCAGAATGTGAATCCATAATTCACACTAAGAATGTAGATAGTTCTAGTATATTTTACGATCCATTGCTCTTTTATTTTCTCTTTCCCTTACTTTTCAGCTACTAAAAACCTAAATCTCTCTTCAAGTATTTTGGGTTGTGTCCTCTACTCTTCTAACTCATATATTCGATGAATAAATCATGGATCGGAATTGTGTTCTAGGTATTGTTAGTTATTTTTCATTCAAGATAAATCTCCTTCTCTTTTAATTGATCAAAAAAAATTATATTTAATGATTTTAACAAATATAGGGTTTTTAATAATATAACAAGGTATTTTTGATCATTAATAGAATCAAATCCCTAATTCATTGATTTGGTTTTTGTGTGTTGATTAGACCGAGATCATTGTTGGAAACAGATCTTCTTCTGAACATTTGTCTTTTAACAAAATTTAATGTGTTTTTTCTTCTCATTATATATTGTATATTTCATAATCTAGTTGAATCAGTTTTGGTTCAAAGATTTGATGGTGCTTTTGGACTTGAAATAAGACACATTTTATCAATTGTCATTATAATAGAGGTTAAAAGCCCATGACATTACTTATTGTTTTCTAAGGAATCAGGGAATTTTTTTTGGTATATGTGTGTATTCTAGTGAGACATGTGATTGATTCTATCATAGGATGTTTTCACTTGTATCTCCTTTTATGCCTATAATTCTGTTTTTTCTCACATGTGGTAGTTATAATTCATACCTTTTTGTTAATACGATGTAATTTTTATTTTCCATTGGTATCTTATATAATATGTGGTGTTCCCTACCATATGTAATTGAGTGTGTTGGGTGATATTATTGCATTATATCATGAGTGGGATGTTTCAGGAACTAGTCTCCTTATACATGGTATTTCTCGATAGATGGTATTTTTTACACATGTTTTTGGGATATCCCATTAAGGGGGTTTTTTATCATGATGATCGGTGTTTCTTTTATCATGGTGTTAAAGAAAGTAGATATAGTCATTTAGGAACCATCATTGTTGGTGCAATTGTGTGAGAAATATTTTTTTTATATTATATTTAATATCATTACATGAACCTATATATATTATGTAATTATGCCAAGTAACTATGTTGGTTTCCTATTGACTATTTTACCCACCCCCAACTCAGAAATTTCAATTAACTTTTATTTTTCATGACTAGGGATCCAGAAAAGTGAATGGTCACTACGGTGTATAGTTCAACAAGGTAAGAAGAGGACTATAGACATTGCAAGAAGGGTTCGGGGTGGATGTCTGTTATTTATTATATTTATTGTCTTTACTGCACAAAATGTATACTTTTTATAGTTTTTTTATGTATATGAAATTCCATTTTAGTACAAAATATTCTAGTTTTATTTATGTATACAACCACTACAATAATTATTTATTTATTCATTATTTATTAAATAATTTTTATTTCATCCATTTTCCTACACTGATGTTTTTCTGAATGTGATTGAATATTCCCCCCATGATGTTCTAGGGGCCCTTTCCTCCAATAAATATCCTATTATCTACAGTGAGGTGCACATGAGGTCCTGTGGAGTTTTAGATCAAACTTGATAGTTTATGTCAAGGTATTATAAAAAATTAATAGTGCACCAGTTTCAATAACTTGTTTGTTTTATTTTCCTCAATTTGGGGAAATTTAGTGAAGATATATGATGTTTGGGACTCAGAAAATGAAACTATGTTAGTGCTTGACCAGTACTGTATAGTGGAACTCCATGTATTCAAAAAGTGGGAATTGGGGTTCTAGTTTTTTGATGTTAACTTTGATTGAATTCCCCTTGGGTAATGAACATGATGACGAAATTTGGATTTATGGGATTTGGTGTGAATATATGAATCATGTTAGGAACAAAGAATCCAATTTATATAGGTATTTCTTGTATTAGATAGTTCCCAACTAGTTAAATTCACATTAAAATTATGATTTTTGATTTGGTGTATTATTTCTTACATTCTTTTATTTGATCTTATTGAATTCTATTCTTCAGTGAATATATGTGGTTGTGACTAACATTTTATGGGTAATTATTAGTGGCTAATAACATTTTCTTATGGGTAACCACTTATGAAAAACCATGTTGTAAATCATTCTGTGTGTATTTGTTTTATAATATGTATTCTTATTTAAGATGATGGATTTGTCTATTTCTTGTTATGGAATTTTAGTAAATTCCGCCTTTTAGACATCATATACAGCCAGTTTCTCCAAATTTTTAGTAGAAGTATTCAACTAAGAGTGATCCCTTGGTTTCACTTATGTGTCATGAAATAGAACCAATCCAGCTGGGGCTCATTAATCTTGTTCTTATTCATGGGGGAGAAGCCCATAGGGGAATTTTGATGAAGGCCAATTACACTCCTAAATTACAATTCTATCAACCCCAAAAATATCTTTATAATAGAGTCCCTCATGATTCAGAGGTCTTGATATATGAGGTCAATAGGTTTTTATACATGGTAGATACCCCATAGTATCAGAAGTTTAACTTATGATCTTTTTACTTAAGGGAGTAGATAGACCATAGTGGGATGTAGTTCTGTTGGCATGTTGTCATGAATGTCTGACATTAATAACATTTAAGGATCTATTCTTCAAAAATTTATATTCATATTCACTTAACATAGAACATGTAAAAGTTTCCATAGATCTCTATATGGGGATGGTGGTCATTTCCACCTATTTAGTATGATTTAATGAGATGGTTAACTTTACTCCTATTTTTGTGGGGATTGAGGCATATAAGGATATATATTTTGACATTGATGTTCATCTAGTTCTAAAGAGATAGGTCATGAACATATATCAGACATCCTATGCAACTATTATTCATAAGCCACTGATGATTGAGAAGGTATTTGAGGAATAAAAGGAAAAATCATTCTTACAGCTTTTAGTGGGATGACATGTACCTTATGTAGTGTAGTCCCAGATGATTGTTATGAGATAATAATTTCAATAAATTGGATGAATTATAGGGTGGTTTTTATCATTTATATTAAATAAGTGGTTTCTTGACTCCCTCTGTGGGAGGTGAAACTACATGATTCCATAATTGAGTGAGGAAGGGACACATCCTCAAGTTTTGTACCTATTCTATCATGAATTATCACTAGTACAGAATTAAAGTTATCCTTGAGTTGTTATGTGATACGACTTATAGGATGGACACAAAAATTAAAGGTATAAGACCATACTAGAATGATCAAACCCCAAAATGGTGGGTAAATATGGTGACTTATGAACCTCTCGGGTATCATAGAGTTTGGGCTTTCTAGACTTATGTGGCTGATCAGGCTTCAACTAAAGGTGGGGAGGGATCATCAATAGTTTTTGGTATCATAAAAATTTATTCTACAATATTTTTCTATTGTTTGATATAGAAGAATATCATTTGTTAATATATACTCAAGTGGTTAGTGGGTGTTGTTTACTTATTAAAATCACTATTATGAAATTTTAAATAAAGACACACATTTGGATAAAAAGTAATCCTCTTTATATCTATCTAGTCCATATGATAGTGTTTTCTAACTTTGATCTTGATTTGATATTTATAATTATAGAGAATATAGGTTTCAACATATTCCATGGAATAGACTGGTTGACCAACTACCAGAACACATCGAATTTTATTGGTTACAAGTTACCATTTCCTCACCTAAATGGGAAATATTCATATTAAGTGGTTTTGGGGATTTCAAGGAAGGAATAGTGGTACTAGATCCCTGCTAGAGAGAATCATTTTCAGTATAGGTAGCTAGTATGATCCTTTCAGTGGATTAGGATATGACTCCTACCAATTTTTTTATAGTGGTATAACTATACCAAGATATCATTCCCAACTATTTTTCATGGTTTTCTCTGTAGTCGGAATTTGAGTTTGATATCAGGCTTATCTCATGTGCATGACCCATATCAATTCAACTACATCTGATGGAACTACTTATATTGAAATATATCAAGGTTAAACTAGACTATCTTGAGCCTAAAGGATTCATTACATAGAGAACATCCCCTTGGGGTGATCTAGTGAGTTTTCTAAGAATGTGGATGGTATTTTTAAACGTTGTGTAGACCATTGGATGCTAAATTATATCGCTCTGAAGAATATATATTCACTTCCATGAAATGATGACTTATATGATTAGTTGAGGGGATTCCAATTGTTTTAAATTATTTATGTATGTTTTTACTACCATTAGCTTTAGATTAGAGATGATTATATACTAAATATAGAATTTAAGAGCCAGTATAGTTTTATTTTGTGTCTCATTATGCCCTTTGGGCTATTAAAATATCTGACAATGTTCAGGGTTTTCATAAATGGGGCCTTTCACCCATAATTAACCTAATTTATCATTGTTATAATTTATAACATCATAATATATTCCATGACACTAGATTTACATGCTAGATACATGGAGGTTATATTGAGTATGCTTAGAGCACATTAACTATAAACCAAGTACTTGAAGTTTCACTTTTTGGATATAGGATGAGAAATTTCTTGGGAATGTAGTTTATTATGTGTGTATATCAATTTATCCAATGAATACAAATATATCCTTGTCTTTGGAATGATCAAGGAATGTTTTCATAATTTAGAGTTTTATATTTTTTTGTTGGATACTACAGGAGGTTAATTCTAGAATTTTAACATCCAGTAGCTCCCATGAACATACTAACAAAGAAGGGGGTAATGATTGAATCCAAAAAAATATTGTAAAGTAGTCATTATAGGTCTAATCCAAATGTTTATGTTGGATTTGATCCCAGTACATCCTGAACCTAGATTCAGGTATGAAATATATTGTGATGCATCTACCATGTTCCTAGGATATGTTTTAATGTATGATGATAAGGTACTTTCATATTGGTCACTTCATCTATGAAACCACTAGATAAAGTACCCAAATTATGACTTAGACTTTGTGGCTATATTTTTTTATATAAATTATGGTGCCAATGCCTCTTTGGAGAATGATTTATCATATATACAAACCATAAGAGTCATCAGTAGATCTTCTCCCAGTGTAACTAGAATCATCATCATATGTATTGGGGAGAATACATAAAATCACTCAACGTTGAGATGGAGTACTCCCTGGGGAATGTAATAGTAGTTTTAGATGGACTGAGTAGGAAGATAGAGGATGCTGGTGTGGTTAACTATTGAGTGGTGACGAATAGTGTCACTGGAAGACTTGTAACACCATGAAAATTATAAAATAATAACAATTTATTGGAAATTGTATCCGACTGGAAATACTATGTTAACATTCATTACAGTAAACAATAAATTTCTATGAAATATTATGTTAAACACAAGGATGAGTTTTACATATTTGAAACATATTATTAATATAATTATTTAATACAATAATTATCGCTTAGACGTTAGAATGGATCGTACGAATATGATTAATCAACTTAAAAAGTATATATTTTAAACATTTTTTCAAATTATCCATTGATTACTATTAAAATAATTTATATTTCAAATAAAAATAAATTTTTTCCCAAAGATATTTTATTTTAAAAATATGGTTTAATCATTCTTTGCGTACAAAATTTAAAATAAAATTTTAACAATTTTATAAATTTTATTATATATAATAAACATCATTTTAGAAATAATAATACTAACATTATCTTAGGGTTATTTTTTTATTTTTCTGAGTGCTTTCATTTTATTGATGAATAGTAAAAAATACATGACTTTAATAGAAAATTGCACTTTATTGTAAATAATATAAAATGTCAAATAATATTTTGAATATGTTTTAAAGTCAAAATAGTTAAATTATTCAAGTTTTAGTCCAATTTAAGTTATTGGAATCATTTTAATATTTAATTCAGTTATAATAACTTTGTAAACATTTGAATGTTTTCACTTTAAACAATCACTTTCTCATCGCATCTATAAGATTAATTTCAAATTAAATTATTCCACTTAATTGAGTATAATTTACCCAATTGTATTATATATTTAGAATAAGAATATTTTATATTATCTAATATGACCAAAATAAATTTTCTCATTTATAATTATTTAAAACAGTTAAATATAATTATAGTTATTAAGGTAAAAATGAGTTTACATGGTGATTAAACAAAGAAAATAAGGTGTAAAAATGAACCAAAACTTCTCCATAACCAATTTTATAGCCATATTTAGACCCTAGTAACATTATGATCTCATTTTATGAATTTGGGGGGACACTTTGCAATAAAAGTTTCCTATATAATATGTTATGTAAATAAAAATACAAAAAATGAATATTTCTTGATTTTAATATCTAAAAAGGTTTTAGAAAAGAAAAAAATATAATTTTTTTTTATGAATATTATTTTGAAAAATAAATAATTTATTTAGTAAAAATAATTCATCATTAATTTTTATAGATGAATTAGTTACTTAAAATTCTTAAGAAACTCCAATGAAAAAAAATATTTAGATAATAAATTACAAAAATAAATGATACTAAATATTAAATGTGAGGTAAATTGAATGAATTTTTTTCATCCATTATTTATATAGTTTAAAATATCTTGTTACACAATTTTTAACTTAATATATTTAAATTTTATCATTTTGATAATATTATTAATTCAAATTAAAAAAATAAAAATTGACAATAATGTTATTTTATAATAAATGATATTTTATTAAATGATTTAAAATTACAAAAAAACATATATTATTCAAAATGATTTTAAAATTATAATAAATATAAAATAAATTTTAATCATTGACAAATTATTATTTTATAATGAATATATTTACCCTTAAATATTAAAATCACTATTATTGTGGTTATGGTTAAAGCGGAGTTTTTAAGTGTTATGTGCGATTCTGTTAAAGATTAATTTACAACAAACAATGTCTTATTTTAAAATAAATTGGGAATAATACATAGAATATGTTTTTAAAAAATTTCTAATAATTATCACTCCAATTTAGTCATAAAGGAAAAAGTACTTTAGTTATAAAACTAGTTAATATAATGGAAAAAAACCAAAATAGTATAATAAGGAAACTTGAGAGTTAAGGAATAAAATGATTAAAACATGTGTTATATTGTGTGGTGGAGGTGTGGATCGGCCATATATTTCATCTTCCCCATTACTTATCAATCTTGGATCTAGATTAGGTGAGGGTGGCCTACCAATAGTGAATATGTTTGAGTATATATAATATTTTCACTCCTCTTCAATTATAAAAGGGCACTCACTCCCCTCAATTGTTCACGCCACTCAAGACATTTGGATCAAAAAAACTCTTCCTAAATCACTCCCCAAATTACCTCTTCTAATAATAGGTAATAAAGAAAAATGTATAGGATTTTAGTGAAAAATAATGGTAGTTTACCAAAAATATGTAATGTTCTTCTAAAAGAGTTTTTATTTTATTTCCTTCTACACCTCCTTCAGTTCCTATTATAAAATTATTATATAATAACCTCAGTAACTTCCATATAATGATATTATTTTATGTTATAGTTATGAAAAAAAAACCACACACACTTATATCAATGGTTTTATGGGATCATCGTTCTTGTGTACAACAGACTTCTACCTCGTGAAACGATATTGTTTGTTTTTCCTTACCACCACTCAATGTTAGAAATAATGATCCATTTATAGATTATACATGAAATTAATTATATTTATTTATTTATTATATTATTGAATTATTATATCACACATTATTTTAAGCTTTCCATTTCATGGGAATACAAAAATTTTGCACATGTGTACGGCGGACTCCAACCTTTTGATGCGAGGTGATTCTTTCACACTTTTAATGTAATGTATTAATGATGGGTTTAATAAAAATATTGAATTTATATGATATATAAATTATACTAGAGTGATAATATATATAATTATATATAATTTACTTTTCTCTCACTCAGTACATCATGAAAATTGAAATGGTGTTCATACATACGTACAACCTACCGTCTCCAAGAATATTGTATTTGATTTCCTATCACAAAATATTATGGATTAATCTAAATAAATATATACTAAATATATATTATTTTTATATCATGATTAATATTATAGATATGATAGTACTAAATAATATGTGTATTAACTAAAACATTCATGATAAAGAAGTAATGATATAATAAGTAAATTTACATCTAAAACATTGAAAATAATGAAAGATTATTAACAAATGGGTGGTAATATTTTATAAGAAGATAATATATCATATAATATATATTATTGTGGTTATTTTATAAGTTATTATAATGATTAAAACAATTATAAATGTAGATGAATTACATTCAACAAAAATGAATTCTGAGGTAAGACATTTCATCTCATCTTACATTTGATATGGACATATTTTTTATTATTCACCAATTCACTTTTATATGGTGTATATACATCTCGTTGACATGTATTAAAATGAATAATTAATTATTCATAGTATTTTATGTTTTACATTGAATTATTTCATCTTATTGGATTTGACATGAAAATTACAAAGTCATAAAAGTTATTGAAAAATCTCACTTTCCTTTGTGACTGTTAAATTTATATTGAAACAATCATTTTTTGTGAGAATTCTTTATTGTACATTAGATTTCACATAAATATATAAATATATTAATGATGTACATGTTTATTTCCAAAACCATATACAATGTTTACATAATGTATTTACCTTAATGTTATTATATTAATATGGGAAATACATATAAATCTATATATGTTACTCAATATAGATATATGATGATAAGGAATAATTTTTTTGAATGAAATTGATAATTAAGTATATGATAAATTATTTTTACTAAGACAAAATAGAGGTTCATAGACTATATATATCCCATCTATGGATCTATAGATATCATAAGACAAATCATTTTTCCAAATTAAATAGGTTTCTTACTATATATTTAAAATATCTTGTGAATGGTTATAAAGGTATAAGTTTTCATGTGTCTTAGACATGAAATCCAATAATTATTCCTTTCCTTCATTTAGAATTAATTATTTATTAACCATGAGATTTTCACTAGGATATTATCTATGAATACATTTCATTCTCATTTTATTTATTAAATGGAATGAGTTTTTAGTTATCTATCTTTCCATTTTGATTATTTTCATGACCCCCCCCCCCACAAAGTGTACCCCTCCTGGGATGGAAATGTGAGAAGGGAGATAATGACCCCCTAGTCCCGCCTCCAATAGGCCTTGGGTTGGAAACTAGCACCGAGGGTATAGTAAACCCACAAATGTGAGGCATTACCCTCTTAGAAAACACATGCGGAAGAGAGATAAGATAGACACCAACCTACTCCAACTCAACTAGTAAGGTGAATGAAATCCCAAGTACAAATATAAGATGTCATGAAAAACTACTTCAACTGAAAGGGGAAAACTGCAAGTACCCAAAAAGGAAGTAAAACAGCAGAAACCACAAGCCTGAATAGCTCCTGCAACCGCAACCTAGTAGTAACCAGCCTAATCTCCAACTTGCTGCAAGTGACCTGAAAAGAAATTTATATATACATAGGGTGAGTATAACAGTATACTCAGTTGGATCCTCCCCAAATCATCTCATGAAAAAGTAATGAACGTAAGCTAAAGCACAGTGAAGAACAAGTGAAACTGACTCATCACCTAAATAGGTATACTAAGTTCCCAACCTCACCATGGATAATCTCACCAAGAAATACATACAATAATATATCAAATAATAAATAATATCAAGGGTACCTCATTAATACTTCCCCACCGGTTTTCCGCTTTGCCCCAATGTCACACGTCCTGAGCATCTCTCTCAAAAAAGGCTTGCCCGCATACACCTGGGAGAAGCACCCCAGCATTCACCTCCTGCAACAAAACCTCCACATCCACATAAGCAAAGTAACCAGGTAGTTTCTGGGATCCACCACATCCCACATAACGTGTATCATACGTCGAGTATTATACCTCAAGCCATTAAAGCCCATACACTGAGTAAGGATCCTCAAGCCATCACAGCCTATACACGTTAAACCTATTGTATTCCATAAGAAACTATATCCAGAATATATGTGTGTGAATAACCACAAGTCATTATATCCCTCTACACACATATATGGGGGGAAACTAACTGTTGCGCCAACCAGCACATGTAACTACCAAGAGAAGAGAGTGGGTCCAAATGGGGTATTCAGCCATTCATCTTCCCATCGGAATGTTGGGGAAAACACCACCCCTCCCTCAGGGATCGGAATCCTAGGGGTGTCAGTTTCCCTTACTAAAAGGGTGGAGTAGCGTATAGAAACACAAAAGGTACAGAATATACTACAGCTCACAACCACAATATGGGCATAACCCAGTATTATAGTACACTCCAGCTAACGTCTCTCGGACTCTGAGTTGCCACTTCTAAGACTAGGTATCCTATAAGAACACAACCATTTAAAGAACTTTAAAACATTATTTCAATCCATTTTTATCAGTTTCTCTTTACGTTAATTAATTCTTTAAACATTAATTAACCAATACAATTCCACATAAAATTTCATTAGCATCACACCCAAAGTACATTGTTCCTTCAAATCACACCCTCACCATTGCACCCCACCAAGCTCAAATCCCCATGGGTTAACATCATTTATTCAATTATTTATTTAGAGAATTACTTTCCCTTATTCCCAGGAATTATAGAAAAACATTATATGATACTAATCACAAGGGGGGTCAACACGGTGAGTAGATAATCTACCCATGGAGTCTTTGCCGCTTATAGCAAGAGAGTAGACACATTCACCCTTGAGAATATAAAGATGGAAAGCACGCGGAATACCCCATGCATCTTCTCCCCTTTTGGAAGAAGGGTAAGTAAGACCAGCTGCCTTGAGCAGTGGGGACAAGTAAAGCACATAAACAACCAATAAGAATTAGCAAGCATCCAAATATTCACATCCAACCTGTTCCATCATTCCTTATGTCCTCCCTAACACCCACATGCATTAACTGATGCATCTCGCCACTCTAGGCGTCAACTTCTACCACAATCAATAGGCCTCCCTACCCCCACATATCACAGCAGTCATCCAGGCTCACACCACAACACAAGCAACAGGAAAATCAAACATCATATCAAATGGGCTCTTGGCCCTTAAACAACCAAGAGGGTAACTCAAAACCCTACAAGGGATTATCTTTTATCAAACCACTAGTTCTTTAATCCTTCTTGGATTAACCGATTTATTAATCATGGGTTCCAACATTGGGAAACCTAAACAGTAATTTATCACAAATAATTAAACATGCTTACCGCACCATTTTGATTAACATCAAATTACAACAAGAAGAACCAGATTCATTTACAGCCCTCTTTATCTATAGCCAAACCATTATCAATTAATTATGGTTTACGTTCCTTACCAATTTTCATCAATAATGAATAGATATATGAATCAATCATTGATATCACACTATCTAGCAAAACAAGAGGCCATAAGATACGATTGATATCAATTTATTTATCCGGTTCAAATATTTATTATGTCAATTCCATTGTGATCCAGTGGGATAAAATATTCTAACTATACAATTTCACATAAAATAAAAGTGAAAAAATGAATCCCCTACCTCAAACGGTTCTTTTCATTCTTTATACAAGAACGGTCCACACAGAGAATCATGAACGCCTCCTCCTGTGACAACTGTATCCACCCGAGAATGTTGTGGTAAGGCCGCAACAATAGAAACCAAAGAAAAATCCACTAGAATTATAGGTATCACATACCATAACAGGGTAAGGAGAAATAGAAGGAGATGAACCAATAGAATGGTGATAGATCATACCTTATATCGTAGATTGATCGATACTGCTTTGTTGCATCAAAACAGAGTGGAACCAATCCTAGGAGGAAATATTTATTACACAACCCCTATAGAGTAGAATGAAAGGTTCTAGTGTCTCATAGACGAGAAAAAAGAGGATGAACAAGGGGGGAACATATCTCATCCCTTTAGGAGATTTAACGGTGGTTGAAGATATGCTAGGTTTTCCATTAAAATCATTTTGCATTAAACAGCACAGTTTGACCAAGTAAAAACATCATCAGCCTTAGTACAAATTAATATAGGAGTTATTCCATTTGAATCATCCTTAGAGTCTTTAAGATAAGGTTTTAATTCATTTTACATCAAAGGAAACGTTAAAGGAGTGTAACTGTAGGAAGCTGGAAACACTGTTCACAAACTCAAAATTTGGATAAGGAAATAGAGGATACTAATAAAGGTTACTGATAGAGGTTATCGATAGACCTCACCATTCTAGAAATACTGTTCATGAACTCAAAATTTGGAAAAGGAAGTAGAGGTTACCGATAAAGGTTATCGATAGAGGTTACCGATAGACCTCACCATTTTGGAAACACTGTTAACGAACTAAAAATGTGGCAAATGAAATAGAGGTTACCGATAGAGGTTATCGATATAGGTTACTGATAGACCTCTCCATTCAAGAATCATTTTTCATGAACTCAAAATTTGGCCAACGAAAATAGTGGTTACCGATAGAGGTTACTGATAGTGGTTACTAATAGAATTGCTCACCGATGGAACTGTTCATAGAATTGGAAATTTTGCAAAGGAAGTATAGGATACCATTGGAGGTTACCGATTGAATTGTTCACTGATAGAACTATTCATAGAATAGGAGATTTGGAAAAGGAAAGAGAGGTTATTGTTAGAGGTTACTGATAGAATTGTTCACCGATGGAATTGTTCATAGAATTGGAAATTTGGAAAAGGGAGGAGGGGTTACCGTTAGAGGTTACCAATAGAACTGTTCACTGATGGAACACTTCATAGAATTGGAAATTTGGAAAAGGAAGGAGAGATTACCATTAGACCTCACCAATAGAACTGTTCACTAATGGAACAGTTCATAGAAGGTTACCGATGACACTGTTCACCAAGGTTCACCAGTGACACTATTCACAGAAGGTTACCGATGACACTGTTCACCTAAGGTCACCAATGAATTGTTCATAGAAGGTTACCATTTCTCTGTTCACAACTGTCTACCGTTGGAACTTTTCCCTGAACTGTAATTGTTGTGGATAAGTCACCTTGACCTCACGAATCACCTCATACACCTAATTCTCAAAAAGGGATGGACCAGAGAGGTCTGGTACATTACATAAGATAACTCTCAAAACATTCTCATCCTTGAGAATCCAAAACCCACCTAATGGGAAAACGAAACGGGGTCCGAACAACAACCCATAGAGATACCTATCAATAGGGAGGAATCCACAAGAAGAAAAAAAAGAAATACATACTATAAACACAAAAGGTCTATAACCAAAAAGGGGCATTATTACATGAAAAGAGTTAAACATCAAACAACTCAATGTACTGACCACGTATCTGTGACTCACGTTCCCAGGTACTCTCCTCCATGCCACTATGTTGCCACAAGACATGATCCAAGGGGATAGAATATCCATGCAACACCTTCTATTTGCAGTCTTGGATCTCCATAGGTCGCTCCTCGAAGGTCGCGTAATCATCAACATCGATCTCTCCCCAATCGATGACGTGAGAGTCATCATAAAGATAATGACAGAGCTGTGATACATGGAAAACAACATGTATTCGACTCATCTGCGGGGAAAGTGCTACTCGATACGCCACAGCTCCAACATGAGATAACACCACGAATGGCCCAACAAACTGGGGAGAAAGCTTACTTCAATGACCAAACCATTGTTACGTCCCGATTCTGGAAGCCACCCAGAGGCACCCCATACCCAGTTGGTCACATGGACTCAAGCACATTTTCTCAAACACCAGAGGATGCCGACTAGCAGTGAGGGCCTTGGGTGTGATAGTGGGGAAACTATGCCCTCACTGGCAGAGTACACAGCGGAAGAAAAACAAATAGACAACAGTAGAAACCGTAACCATCCATACAAGAGTAAATGATAAACAGGAGAAGACTAACGGTAAACAACTTGAGCACACAGACATATATATAAAATGATGCATGATACATATATCTAGGAAAGCATCCAAATAAGTCATAATGATGAATAAAATACTAAACCAAAGTGAAAAAGAAAACAGGTAAACTCCTCAGCATCGCGAGCCATAGAATGGTCCCATACTCTCCAGCTCCACAGAAAGTCAAGTACCTGAAGTAGAAGGTCACTTGCCCTTATCAATACATGGAACAACATAGTCTGTTTGGGCCCAAAATCTTGGCCCAAACAGGGTTTGAGACAAGGTCCTAGTAGGCAATCACCCAAAGATCTGTGCCTAACAGTCAGTGAATACATAGCAAGTACAAGTAAAGGAAGTAGTAAACAGGAAAGCACAGAGAAGCTACAATCTATAGTGTCTGGAATATAAAGTACACAAGTAACAGCCAATCAACAATTAGAACAATATTTAACCCCCTGGGTAGTTCTCACATCCTAACCCTTATAGTTCAACCTATAGGTACTAGCAACCCTCTGGTAGGCACACACAGTCTCACCCCTCTGGTTTAGCTAAAAATAGACTCTCTGAGGAAGCACTCACCGTCAATTCCCCCTATAGTCTCGTATCGTACTAAAGGCTCTCTAGGGAAGCACTCAATGTCTCATTCCCCTTATGGCCCCCATCGAGGAACTACAGACTCTCTGAGGAAGCACTCATCATCAATTCCACCTTTGGTCTCGCATCGAATTAATAAGACACTCTGGAGAATCCCTTACGTCCATTCTCTCTATGGTCCACTACACCATGTTCTCACATCCCTGTGTAAAACAAACATGTATAGCGCGTGTATCTCCCCATGTAAACCTCAAGAACTACATGGATATCATTCTAAGGCAGGACAGCATAATAGTACAATAGTTCCACTATCCTACAACTAGGAATATGAATTGGAAAAACTCCTAACAAAAAAACATTCATGGAAAAACATCCAGAGCATAGTAAAAATTATCCTATTCACAAGCGTTGACCTCTACTCAAGCAATCAAGCAAAGCAGGCAAGCAATAGTGGAAAAAAATAGGAAACACACAATACCCCATTCAAGGGAATTGGTGGAATTGCACAAAATATTCAAAGACTTCCTATAGAAAGACACAAATTACCAACCTCGATTCTAGGAGATAGATATACTTGAACCATGAGGCTTGATTCTCCTCAGAACAACGTAGATCTACAAAAACGCACAAAACGTTCAACCCCCGATATCTTGAGAAAGATGAGGAATTGGAAAACAAGTATCTAGGAGAAGGTAGAACACAATGGTGTGGTTCCAATACAATTGACGGCAGTTGATTTGGAGAACAGACATAGGGTCGGGGGATCCGAGAAGATCTGTGGCCGTACGGGTTGCTCTCGGACGATGGCGCTGGAGAAGAAGACAGTTCTGTCTGTCATGTGCGACCCTGGTCTGTTTAATGAAAAAAAATACATGGCATGTACTTATGTGGTACATGGAGTGTACTCGTCTTTTCCATACTCCACTTTAAGCAGCCTCCACATCACCCCTACACACTATGTGTGTGGCCCAGACACGGCCAGCACACGGCCTCGAGCGGCAAATGAGTACACGGCGTGTACTCATAAATTACACGGTGTGTACTTAAAAAATTTCCAGAAACTCCTCTTTTCTCAAAAAATCTAGGAAAAGGAAATACATAACTGCAAATAAAGATCATGGTTCTTACAAACTTCCCCCCTTAAAGAAATTTGTCCCCAAATTTCCCTAGCCAGGCGTAGAAGAAGAAACCTCAAACAGCTCCAGCCACTACGATCGTACATCGGCCTCCCTCTCCCAAGTCTCGTCCTGCACTCACCCTTGCTGCCATAGCACCCGTACTAGAGGAACAGACCGGCCACAGAGAACCTTCATACTGCGATCGACAATCCAGAAAGGATGCTCTTCAATTTATGCATCTGCTCTGTGCTCAACCTCCTCGGGCTGAAAGACATGAGACGGGTCTGAAAAGTAACTTCGGAGCTGAGAGACGTGGAAGAAGTCATGCATGGCCTGGTACCACTGAGGTAATTGCAACTGATAGAAAACCGGCCCAACTCTCTCCAATACCTCAAATGGCCCAACGTACTGCGGTGAAAGCTTACCCTGTCTCTGAATCCTCTTGTGTCCCAACCTTAGTGTGACACATAGGAAAACCTGATCCCCAACCTCGAACTCCAGAGGTCCTCTACACCGATCAACATAAGACTTCTGTCGAGACTGTGTTATAGCCATCCTCTTCCGAATCAACTCTACCTGCTCTGAGGTCTCCTGAACAAGACGAGGTCCCAGTAAAGCTGCCTCTCCTACCTCTAACTAGCATAAAGGTGATCGGAAAGGCCTACTGTACAAAGCCTCGTAAGGTGCCATTTGAATAGTCACCTAAAAACTATTGTTGTAGGTGAACTCCACAAGAGGGATATGCTTCTCCCAAGAACTACAAAGTCTAGAATGCAAGCTCTGAGCATATCCTCATGAACCTAGATCATATGCTCGGACTGGCCATCTGTCTGGGGATGGTATGTTGTACTCAAAAGTACCTATGTACCCAAAGCCCTCTGAATCCCTTGCTATAACCGAGAAGTAAAGCATGCATCCCTGTCTGAAACAATGGAGTGTGGAACTCCATGCAGACGTACAATATCTCAGATGTATAGTCGTCCCAGATCTTCAACACTGGAGGTTTCCTTGATCGGTAAGAAGTGAGAAACCTTCGTAAGCCTGTCGATGACAACCCAAACAACATTTTTCCCTCGAGGAGACTTTGGAATTCTGGTCACGAAGTCCATCGTGACGTCATTCCACTTTCACTCCAGAATGGGTAAATGCTGTAAAAGGATTGCGGGTCGCTGATGCTCCACCTTCACCTGCTGACAAGTAGAACACCTCAAAACGAATCCAGAAACATCTCTCTTCATACCTAGCCACCAGTACTGGCGATGAAGATCCGAATACATCTTGGTGATGCCAGGATGAGCTGACCAAACTCAGGAATGAAAATCAAACATCAGCTCCTCGCGTATGTCTGCTGGCACCCATACGCATCCCTGGAAATGCAAGATCTCATCCTCACCCACTGTCCATCCAGGAAGAGTGTTCTCTCCTGACACACTCTCCTGCAGGACTAAGCCTTCTGAGTCTGATACCTACCTCATCTGTACCCTATCAAGAAGTGTAGAGTTAACATCTACAGAAGATAGGTAAGTATGTCCCTGTTTGTCGTGCACCTCAAGATGCATCTCAAAGCACAGATCCATAAGCTTCCACTCACTGCTGGCTTCCTGAACTTCCTGAATCTGAGTTCTCCTGCTCAATGCATCTTCCACTACATTTCCCTTCCCCGACGTATAGGAAATATCGAAATCAAAAGACGGAAGATACTCGACCCACCTACTCTGTCTTAGATTCAGACCACATTGAGTGAAGATGTACTTGAGACTCTTATGGTCGGTGAAAATCACAAAGTGCTCTCCCAAAAGGTAATGTCTCCAATAGTGCAATGCATGAACAACAGCTGCCAACTCCATATCGTGTTTCAGGTAGTTCCCCTCATGTGGCCTCAACAACCGAGACCTGTACGCAATGACTACATCTCCTTGCATAAGCACAGCGCACAACCTGATATCTCAAGCATCACAATAAATAGTATATCTATTTCCTAGCTCTGGAAAGACTAGTATCGATGCTGAGGTCAACCTTCCCTTCAGCTCCTGAAAGGTTGTCTCACAAGAATCTGACCATAAGAACTTCACCCACTTCTTGGTCAGACCTGTCGAAGGTGCAGCAAGGCATGAAAAGTC
The DNA here is from genome assembly GCA_963277665.1 of Viscum album. Lineage (NCBI taxonomy): Eukaryota > Viridiplantae > Streptophyta > Magnoliopsida > Santalales > Viscaceae > Viscum > Viscum album. The sequence continues at coordinate 1,871,057,613 of OY728120.1, read as the reverse complement.
CTAAATTAAGCGTCTTTAGTATCCATCCAGACCTAGGAAAATCCGTACATCAAAAATGTTCTTCGGATGCTCCTAGGAAACTACAGCTCTCACTTTATCTGGGTCCACAGATACTCCTTCCTCTGAGATGACGTGACACAAGAAGTGAATCTAATCCATCCAAAAGTGGCACTTTGAGAGTTTAGCATAAATCCGATGCTCTCCCAGTGTACTCAGAATGATCTCAAGATGGGTAGAATGGTCGTGTCGAGTGTGAGAGTACACCAAGATATCGTTTATGAAGACCACGACGAAGGAGTCCACGTAAGGATGGAACACTCGGTTCATCAGTGCCATGAAAGCTATCGGCGCATTCGTGAGACCGAACGGTGTAACCGTATACTCGTAGAGACCATACCTACTCCTGAAGGATATCATAGGTATATCTAATGGTCTAATGCGCAAATGATGATAACCAGACCTCAAATCGATCTTCGAGAACACCTGGTCTCCTCAAAGCTGATTGAAAAGTTCATCAATCCTCGACAAGGGATATCGGTTCTTGACCGTCAATTGGTTCAGCTTCCAATAATCCACAAAGAGTCTAAGGGTACCATCTTCCTTCTTCGCAAACAAGACAGGCGAACCCCAAGGAGAAGTACTGGGTCGGATGAAACCCTTTTCCTGCAACTCCTCCAACTGCTTCTTGAGCTCCTGCAACTCAAGTGTAGCTATCCAATAGGGAGGAATGGACATCGGTGCTGCTCCTGGCATGAGCTCAATAGAGGAGTCTACCTCACACTCCGTATACAAACCTGAACAATTTTCTGGAAAGAAATCTCTGAAACGATCCACCACTGGGGAAATTCCAACTGTGAAGTCCCCTGATCATCCAGATAAAGACTAGAAATCTTGGTCGTAACCCTTCCTAGCTCATGATGCTCGAGTCCTGCTCGACTCGCCTGAACATCTCATTCGCCTCTATGAAGAAAAGATTCACCCTCTAGTGAAATGAAACTCACCCTGTGTCGATAATAGTCGACAACTGCCTGGAAGGGAACCAACCAGTCCATCCCGAGAATGACATCATAGCCTTTCATCTCTAGGACATAGAGATCTCATAATAAACGATACCCTTCAACCTCGAGAGGGAACTCTCGGCACTGATGTACACTAGATGTCCTCATCCGCAAAGGTGTGTCTAGTGTCAAAAATTCGGCAGAAGAAACGATACAGAGCCCAAGCCTTTCCACAACAGCAACATAGATAAATCTATGTGTAGCACCAGTATCGAAAAGAGATGAAGATAAAACTGAGGCTACTAAGATCATACCTCGAACTGTAGAAGGTTCGGGATTCTGCTCTTGATAGGTCTGCTCCACCGCAAAATTTTGGCCTGCCCCGCGGCCTTTTGTCCATGACTAACCACTTTGAGCTGATCCACTCTGATGATGCTGAAAGACTGGTGACTGACTGCCCTGGCCTCGACCTCCACCTCAGCCTTAACGGCTGGAAGAACTCCAGTTCCCCGACTGGTGAGAAAATGGTGGTGCTGCTTCTGAATGAGGAGTCATTGAAGAACCCCCGTCACCAGCTACTGGTGAGAAAACCTAGCATAAACGCTAAAGGTGACCCATCTTGACGCAAAAATCAGCACTCCACTGGGTCTCTCTGGCACTACAGCCTCATGTGCCCTGCCCTTCCACACTAGTAGCATACTACCTGGCTACCTGAAGATGTATCTCCCCTCCTCGGATCACAGCGCATAGACTCCCTACGATGCTTCTTGCTGTCAAGAGGAGGAATACTATCTCTGGAAGTTCAAATGCCCTAGATCGCAGCTCCGGAGTCTCTCAGATTGCGCTCTGTAATCAGTTCCTAGTTGATGATGGAAGTGAAGGATGTCAAATGGAAGATATTCACATGTGATCAGATCTCCCGCCTAAGACCATTCTCAAACTTCCATGCTAAGAACATCCCATCTCCACCCCGGAGGGGTGTGAAACGCTGCACCTCGGTGAAACAAGAGGAATACTCCATAATAGAAAAAGTAACCTCCTCTAGACTCATGAACTCCCAGGATCGATCAGCCCTCAGGGTCTCCGAGTAGAAGTAGTCATAAAACACGTACTGGAACTCCTCCCAAGACATAACCTGGTGATGAACCGCCTGTGAGATCACGTCCCACCACCTCATGGAGGAGTCTCGTAGCATATAGGTAGAAAGCTTGACACGCCTCTCTGGAGGCGTTTCTAGATGCTCAAAGATAGTCAGCATGGCTTCCGGCCATGACTCGGTAGCCTGTGGTCCTCCTTCCCCCGAGAAAGTAGGAGGATGCTGTTGCTGGAAAACCCGTGTCACGTCTGCCATAGTCATGGTAGGAGGTGGTGCTCCCTGAAAGGTCTGCATCATCCTCATAAAGCCTTCCCTAATCTGTACAGTACTTCCTGCAACTGGTATGACAGTCGGTACCAAGGCTGGCACTACTGGAGGATCGGTAGGAAGTCCTTGATCAGCCATATCTGGTGTCCGATCACTATCCTGAAACTGACGTACAACCGGAGGATGTCTCGGAGGCATAGCTCTGAAAGATCAAAAGCATACCTTAGATATGAAATATCAAGGACAAAGAACAAGGAGTAAAAAAATGAAACAGGAGAAAGAAACACTCAAGTTTTACAAAACATGACTACACGACATGTATAAAATCTACACGGTGTGTACTTAACTCTATTCCCCTACCCGAGTCTCCTTGTACGGCTAACCCACATGGTCTTCTTAAACTAAGACTACACGGCGTGTTCCCTATGGACACGGCATATAGTAGACAGGGTTTCAAAGACCCATGTTGTTAGTTACATAGCTAGTTACATGGATAAAACTACAGGGCATGTTTGGAACAAACACGGCGTGTACTTGAAGATTTTTCCCGACCGGTGTTGTTGGTGACACAGCCAGGTACACAGCTGACCCTTACACGGCATTTTCTGAACAAACACGGCATGTATAGGAGAACATAACATCATCCTGTGTTATTAGTGACACGGTCGGGTACCGTGAACAAGGCTACAAGGTGTGTTCATACAAAACACGGTGTGTATTACATGAGCTTCCCCGACTTGTGTTGTTGGTGACACGGCCGGGTACACGGCTCAATACTACACGGCGTGTACCTACCATACATGGAGTGTTCCTGGAGATTTTTCACAACCTATGTTTCTGCTCACACAGTCAGGGACACAGTTTAAAAACTACATGGAATGTATATATAAAGTACACGCCATGTATTCTGGTTTTTTCTAGGCAGTAGCTCTGAAACTGTACCGAAGCCCAAAAAACACTAAAAAACAAGCATGAAGGTGCCAACATTCGATCTGTGAGGGGCCATAACACCTCAAGAACCAAAATTTGGTGTTCATTTAAGCAAGGTACAATATAAAAAACCTCAATATCAAAGTGTAGGGATTCTATCAAATCATCTATCACCACAGCATGCATAATCTACACAATGTATATCACAATAACATGCAATTTATAATGCACCCTAGATGGCATGGCAAGATTGCATGGCATGTGATTTATAAAAAGTGCCTATATGATGCATGAGATGGAATAACCTCATATCATCAGTTTGTGACAGAAATAGAACCACAATATCAACATTAATAACAATACAAAGCATATGAATCACTCTAGGTGAAATCAGATCAACTGTAACATAGCAAAACTAGAAAACTATAACAAGCGAGGTAGATTGGCTTTTCCCTATACACAGGTTAGCTACCCCCGAGCACAAATTAATACCAAGTACCGAATCTATCCTATCCCTGGATAAAGGCTCCAAACAGTAAATAAAGAGAAAAGAAACCCCCTGATACCACATTGTAACATCCTGGTTCTAGAAGCCACCCAGAGGCGCCCCATACCCGCTTTGTCACATGGCCTCAAGCGCATTTCCCCAAACGCCAGAGGCTTCCGACTAGAAGTGAGGGCCTTGGGTGTGATAGTGGGGAAACTATGCCCTCATTGGCAGAGTACACAGCGGAACAAAAACAAATAAACAACAGCAGAAACTGTAAACATCCATACAAGAGTAAATGATAAACAACGGAAGACTAACAGTAAACAGCTTGAGCACACAGACACATATATAAAATAACGCATGATACATATGTCTAGGAAAGTATCCAAACAAGTCACAATATTGAATACAATACTAAACCAAAGTGAAAAATAAAATAGGTAAACTCCTCAGCATCACAAGCCATAGCTTGGTCTCATGCTCTCCAGCTCCACAGTAAGTCAAGTACCTGAAGTAGAAGGGTGCTTTCCCTTATCTATACCTGCAACAACAGAGTCTGTTTGGGCCCAAAAGCATGGCCCAAACAGGGTGTGAGACAAGGTCCCAATAGGCAACCACCCAAAGATCTGTGCCTAACAGTCAGTGAATACATGGCAAGTAAGAGTATAGGAAGCAGTAAACAAGAAAGCACACAACATCTACAATCCACAGTGTCTAGCATATAAAGTACACAAGTAACAACCAATCCACAATTAGAACAACAGGTAACCCCCTGGGTAGTTCTCATGGCCTAACCCTTATGGTTCAAGCTACATGTACTAGCAACCCTCTGGGAGGCACACACAGTCTCACCCCTCTGGTTTAGATGAAGAATAGACTCTCTAAGGAAGCACTCACTATCAATTCCCCCTATATTATCGTATCATACTAAAGGATCTATGGGGAATCACTCAACGTCTCATTCCCCCATGTGGCTTGCGTCGAGGAACTATAGACTCTCTGAAAAAGCACTCATCATCAATTCCCTATTTGGTCTCGCATCAAATTAATAAGACACTTTGGGGAAGCCCTTATGTCCATTCTCCCTATGGTCCACTACACTAGGTTCTCATAGCCCTGTGTAAAACATACATGCATAGCACGCATATCGCCCCAAGTAAACCTCAATAACTACTTGGCTATCATTCTAAGGCATGAAAGCATAATAGTACAACAGTTCCACTATCCTACAACTAGGCATGGTAACTAGAAAAATGCCTAAAAGGCAAAACATGCATGGAAAAACATCCAGAGCATAGTAAAAATTACCCTATTCACAAGCATTGACCTCTACTCAAGAAATCAATCAAAGCAGGGAAACAACAATGACAAAAAATAGGAAACACACAATACCCCATTCAGGGGAATTGGTGGGATTGCACAAAATATTCAAAGACTTGCTACAGAAAGGCACAAACCACCTACCTCAATTCTAGGAGATCGATATACTTGAACAACGAGGCTTGATTCTCCTCAAAACGGCTTAGATCTACAAAAACACACAAAACGTTCAACCCATGATATCTTGAGAAAGAGGAGGAATTGGAAAACAAGGCTCTAGGAGAAGGAAGAACTCACCGATGCGGTTCCAAAACAATTTATAGCAGTTGATTCAGAGAACGGACGGAGGCTCGGGGACTCAGACAAGATCTATGGTCGTACGGGTCGCTCTCGATCGAAGGCGCTGGAGAAGAAGACAGTCATGTCTGTCTGGCACGTCCCTGGTCTGTTTAATGAAAAAAAAGTAAATACATGGTGTGTACTTCTGGGGTACATGGCGTGTACTCATATTTTCCGTACTATGCTTTAAGTGGCCTCCACATAACCCCTACACACCGTGTGTGTGGCCCGGACACATCCAGCACACGGCCTCGAGCGGCAAAGGAGTACACAGCGTGTACTCTTAAAGTACACGGCGTGTACTTCAAAAATTTCTAGAAACTCCTCTTTTCTAAAAAACTCCAGGAAAAGGAAATACATAACTGAAAATGAAGATTCGGGTTCTTACAACCATTGATGCCCATGATGGGGAGTCACCTTCAGAAACACATGTTCCCCAAAATCAATCTCTAAGGGCCTCCTCATTTTATCGGCATAAGATTCCTGACGATCTTTCGATGTATTCATCCTATCGTAAATCACCTGAACCATATCTATTGTATTCTACACTAGTTTCAGTCCGAGAATTTCTGACTTTCCGACCCTAGTCCAGCACAGTGGATAACGGCAAGGTCAGCCATACAAGGCTTCAAAAGGCGCCATTCCGATGGTGGTGTTGAAACTGTTATTGTAAGCGAACTCCACCATGGGTAAGTTCCTCATCCACGAACCTCCAAAATCAAGGACACAAGATTGTAACATGTCCTCTAGAGTCTGGATGTTCCACTCTGTCTGACCGTCCGTCTGATGATGCAAAGAAGTGCTAAAGAAAAGCTATGAACCAAAAGCAAGATGGAGACCTCTCCACACCCTAGAGGTAAAGTGAGGATCTTGGTCAGAAATGATTTTCCTTGGGACACCATGAATTATCACCACCTCCTCTAGATACTGCCCCGATAAAACATCCACTAATCTCAACTCTTTGATTGATATAAAATGGGTTGATTTTGTTAAACGGTCCACTACCACCCAAATAGCAACACGTCCTCCTTGAGATCGAGGTAAACTAGTAACAAAGTCCATTGAGATGTCCTCCCACTTCCAATGAGGAATATCTAATGGATAGAGCAGACCACTAGGAACACGGTGTTTGGCCTTCACCTTCTGGATGACCAAACATCAAGACAAAAACTTTACAACCCCACGCTTCAGCCCAGGCCACCAAAACTGGCTCATCAAGGCTCGGTACATCTTCGTCACGCCAGGATGCACCACTAAAGTTGAACCATGGAAATCTCTAAGAACCTTCTCGTGCATTTTCAAAGGAGAAAAATATCCTTCCATCATACAACACTCAGTGTTGTTCATCCTCAGACCACCCATACGGGGCCTCGCCACAAACAACTCGATCTCTCCAGACCTCCACCTCTAAATCCCCCCACTGGGACTCTTCCACCTTCTACACTAGAGATGATTGTACCCTCATCTGAAAAAGACAATCTTTGCCCCTAACTTCTCCCATATCAACATTCAATGCTGACATTTCTTCCATTACTCTCCATGAATCATTGGATTCACATACAGCATTACAACGTGACTTTCGACTAAGTGCATCAACTGCAACATTCCCCTTTCCAGGTGTATATGATATATCGAAGCCATATTCCTATAAGAACTCTATCAACCGATCATGTCATAAGATCAACTCATATTGGGATAAAACATAACTCATGCTCTTATGATCAGTGAAAACCACAAAGCGCTCACTAATGAGGTAATGTCTCCACAACTTCAGAGAAAACACCACGGCTACCAACTCAAGATCATGGGTGGCATAGTTACGTTCATGGGAACGTAACTACCGAGACCCATAAGAAACAACTGGTCTTTTCTTCATGAGAATACAGCCTAACTCCAAATGTGAAGCATCATAGAAAACATCAAACTGAACTCCCTCTACTGGAAGACAAAGAACTGGAGCACTACTGACTTCTCCTTTAGATACCCGAAAGATGACTGACACGGATTAGTCCATATGAATTCCTGATCCTTCCTGATAAATGCAGTCATAGGAGTCACAGCATGAGATAAATCAGCTACAAAACTCTTATAGTAGCCTGCGAGACCAAGGAAACTTCCCAACTCAGACACTTTCTTGGGGGATGCCCAAGACACAACTGCTTCTATCTTTGATGGATCCACATATAATCCCTGTTGGAACACAACATGTCCCAAGAAATGGACTTTTCAAGCTCAAAACTCACAATTCGAAAACATACCAAACAACTAATGTTGGCAAAGAACTCCCAAAACGGAACGTAGATGTTCTGCATTCCTTTTCTCAGACATGGAGTACACAAGTATGTCGTTGATGAAAACCACCATGAACTTTTCCAAGAACTCATGGAACACAGCGTTCATCAATCCCATGAACACAATTGGATCATTTTTCTTTCCAAAAAACATTACAACGAACTCATAATGCCCATGACGACAACAGAAAACAGCCTTCAAGATATCCTCATCCTTCACACACATCTGATGATATCTTGACTGCAATTCGATCTTTGAGAACCAGCTTTCACACATCAGTTGATTGAATAAATCATCAATATATGTAATAGGATAGCGATTCTTTACTATCACTTTTTTTAAGTGATGATAATCGACACACAACCGCAAACTACTACCAGCCTTCTTTACAAACAAAACTGGTGCACCCCACGGTGACACACTCTGCCAAATAAAACCGCACTATAACAGACCATCAAGCTATATATGTAGCTCTCGTAACTCATAAGGGGCCATCCAATATGGAGATATAGATATAGGAGATGCTCCTGGTTGTAGCTTGATCCGAAACTCGATCCCTCGTCGAGGGTGTAATGCTACAACCTCTTTTGGAAAAACATCAGGGTACTCTTCTATGACCCTAGAAAACACCAACTACTGAACCTCTAAATAACTCAGCATCAGCTTAGCCATAATTGATTATTAGGAAGTAACATGCATCTGAACCATCCGAGGGTCTCGCTCACCAACAAACACCACAAACTCTCCATCTGCATCGAAGAAAATGACCTACTTCCTGAAGCAATCCACGATAGCCTGTACTGAATACAACCAATATATGACAAGGATGAAATCATATGGTTGTATTCGTAAAAATAGTATATCTACCCAATAGTGGTGATTCCCCAACACTAGCTCATAGTCTCTACATACTTCAAAAAAGTCTACTCGACCTCCGACAAGTCAGCTCGACCTCCAACTGGCATAGTCAACGCCAAAGGCACTGGAAGCCTCTCTACCTCAAGTCCTAAAGCATAGACAAGGGTAGGTGATATGAATGTGTGTTTCGCTTCTGAATCAAACAAGGAACACACCAAGGTATAAAACAAACAAAGGGTATATCGAACGACATCTAGATCGCCTGGCACTGGAAACTCTAAAGCATGAAGCTGACCACGACCACCTCCATGACCACTCTAACCCTGATGATGACTACCACTATTTTTGTGCTATGCTCTTTGAGGGTGGGGATCATTGCAGGGTTGTCCTCTGCCTACCCCGTCTACCCTCTACTAATCTATAGCTAGTGAAACCTTCTGTTGCTACCTTAGTCGGAACAGCTTCAACGGAGGAACCTGGAGATGAAATCCTAGTGCACGATGGCTGCTCTGAAAGGTCGGTCACTCTCGCTGATGGTGACCCCAACCACCACAAGAAAGACAAGCGCCTGATCCCTTGGAATAGTCCTGCGAGCTACTTCCCCGATAGAAACAAGATGCAGAGGGCTTGGACCTACCCCTGGCCTAACGGACACACTTCTGCCCTGAAAACTGAGAACCCCGGACCACAGCTCTGCTTCGTGAGGAATCATGAAGACTTCCCTCTCGAGTTGATCAGGTTCTGGCCAAAGTCCTCTCAATGAGCTTTTCCCTTGCCAGCACCTCAGGATATGTCTTCAGCATAAATGGGGTGACCTGACACTAGATCTCTAGACACAAATCCTCCTCGAAATGCCATTCACTGGCCTCCTCATCTAGCAACAGGTCTGAAGCATATTGTAAAAGGTTCCTGAAATGGATTCCAAACTCTTGCACACTAGAGCTCCCCTATCGAAGGGTAAGAATCTCATGGTGACTAGATTCCTTTATGATCGAAGAAAGAAACTCGACCCTAAATTTGTCTTGGAACACCTCCCATGTGATCACTGACTCCCCACGATCCCCAAGGAACAAGAACCACCACTTCCTCGCTGCTCCATGCAGCATCTTCACAACCAAGGACAACTGGTGCTTCTTCCGAGCACGGATCAAACTGAAGCCTATCTCGACCTCCTCCAACCAGTATTTTGTGACTACTTCTGAAACGGAGCCCTCGTACTTCTACAGACTCTGGCACTGAAACGCTCAGAGTGTCCTCCTCCAAGTGCCATCATCGTCAACCTATATTTGGTAGTGATCTGTTAGCACAACCTATTTCACATCTTCTATGTGATCCTGACGAGGACGTCGACCTAGAGCCATACCTGAAAAATAACAAATAGTTAGAGATCCTAAACCTAGAATATATAAGACTCGGTATTAATTAATGAATTGTTTTCTTCCATTGATTTTAGGTTAACCTATCCCAATGTCTACCCATTCAAACATAGGAAAAAAGAAGAATGATGCATTATCCTTTCCAAGGTCTCTACCCAGTAACTAGTATCACCTTATTTAGTAGACATTGTAAACATAAAGATTTTTACATCAGATCATAGGGGGCCCTAAACACCTATGTATCATCTGGTCTCCAGTGTTTACATCACTTGTTAAACAAGAATGACACAGTTTCCCTACCAACTCATGAAACATCACTTGTGCCTAACTCCAAACTCCATCATATCTCTCAAAATCGCTCTGATACCACTCTTCCATGACCCCCACCCGTAAAGTGTACCCCTTCTAGCCCAGAAATGTGAGGAGGGAGAAAATGACCCCTGAGTCCCGCCTCCAGTAGGCCTTGGGTTGGCGACTAGCACCGAGGTTATATTCAACACACAAATAGTAGGCATTACCCTCTTAGAGAATACATGCGGAAGAGAGATAAGATAGACACCAACCTACTCCAACTAAACCAGTAAGATATATGAAATCTCAAGTACACATATGAAATGTCATGAAAAACTACTAAATATGAAAGGGGAAACAGTGCAAGTACCCAAAAAGGAAGTAAAAAAAGCAGCAACCAAAAGCCCGAACAACTCCTACAACCACAAGCTAGTAGTAACCAGCCTGATATCCAACCTTCTCCAAGTGAACTGAAAAGAATTTTATATATACAAAGGGTGAGTATAACAGTATACTCAGTAGGATCCTCCCTGAATCCTATCGTGAAAAATTAATGAAAGCATGCTAAGGCATAGTGAACAACAAGTGAAACTGACTCATCACCCAAATAGGTATACTTAGATCCAAGCCTCACCATGGATACTCTCACCAAGTAACACATACAAGAATATATCATATAATAATGAATATCAAGGGTTCCTTACTAGTACTTCTCCACTGTTTTGCTGCTTTTCCCAACATCGCACATCCTAGGAATCTCTCTCCAAAAAGGCTTTCCTGCATACACCTAAGTGAAGCACCACAACATGCACCTCATGCAAAAAAACCACCACGTCCACATAAGAAATGTAACCAGGTAGTTTCTGGGAGCCACCACAGCCCGCATAATGTGTATCATACACCGGGTATTATACCTCAATCCATTACTTCCCATACTCTGAGTAAGGATCCTCAATCCATCACAACCTATACACTTTACATCTATAGTAGTCCTTAGGAAACTATATCCAGAATATATGTGTATGAATAAACACAAGCCATTATATCCCTCTACACACATATATGGGGAAAACTAACCGCTGCACCTACCATCATAAGTAACTACCAAGAGAAGTGAGTGGGGCCAAAGGGGGTAGTCATCCATTCATCCTCCCACCAGAATGTTGGGGAAAACACCCCCCTAGGGCTCAGAATCCATGGGGTGTCAGTTTCCCTTGTTGACAGGGTGGAGTAACGTATATAAACACAAAAAAGTACATAATATACTATAAATCACAAGCACACTATGGACATAACCTAGAATTAGACTCAACTGCAGCTAACGTCTCTCGGACTCGAGGATTCCACTTCTAAGACTCGGTATCCTATAAGCACACAACCATTTAAAGAGATTTAATACATTATTTCATTCCCTATTTATTAGTTTCAATTTAAATTAATTAATTATTTAAACATTAATTAACCAATAACATTTCTACATTAAATTTCATTAGTATCACACCCAAAGTACATTGTTCTTTCAAATCACAACCTCAGCATTTCACCCCAGCAAGCTCCAAACCCCATGGGTTAACATCATTTATTCAATTATTTATTTACAGCATTACATTCCCATATTTCCAAGAATTCTATAAAAACATTCTATGCTACTAAACACAAGGGGTCACAACCCAGGGAGTAGATGAACTACCCATGGAGTCTTTGCTTCTTATAGCAAGAGCGTAGACCCAGTCTCCCTTGAGAAGCTAAACATAGAAATCATGTGGCATAACCCATGCGTATTCGCTCTTTTCGGAAGAAGGGTATGTAAGACCAGCTACCTTCATCAATGGGGAGAAGTAATGCACATAAACAACCAATAAGAATCATTAAGCATCCAAACATTCACATCCAACTCATTCCATCATCCCTTGTGTCTTCCCTGACACCAACATTCATAAAAAAATGCATATATCCACTCTAGGAATGAACTGCTGCCACAATAAATAAGCCTCCATGCCCCCACATATCACAAAATCTTTCTAGGATCACACCACAACATAAGAAACAGGAAAAAAAACATCATATCAAATGGGATCGTGGCCATTAAACAACCAAGATGGTAGCTCAGAACCCTACAAGGGATTAACTTTTATCAAACCCCAGTTCTTTAATCCATCTTGGATTTACCGATTTATTAATCATAGGTTCCAAAATTGGGAAACCTAAACAGTAAGCTATCACAAATAATTAAACATTCGTACTGCACCATTTTGATTAAAATCAAATTACAACAAAAAGAACCATATTTATTTACATGCCTCTTTTTCTTTAGCCAAACCATTATTAATTAATTCTGGTTTATGTTCTTTACCATTTTCCATCAAGAATGAACAGCTATACGAAGCAAGCATAGATATTACACTATCTAGAAAAACAAGAGGTAATAATGTAAAATACAAATCAATATAGTTATCTGGTTCAAATTTTTATTATGTCAATTACATTGTTATCAAGTGGGATAAAACATGTTAACTATACAGTTTCACATAAAATAAAAGAGAAGAAATGAACCCCCTACCTCAAACGGTTCTTTTCATTCTTTATACAAGAACGATCCACACAAAGATTCATGATCGCATCCTCTTGTGAAAACTATATCCACCGAGGATGCTGCGGTACGACCGAACCAACGTAAACCCAAGAAAACTCCATTAGAATTATAGAGATCACATACCATAATAGGGCAAGGAGAAACCGAAGGAGGTGAACCAAAAATAATGGCAATTGATCATACCTTATATGGAAGATTGATTCATACTTCTTGGTTGCATTAAAATAGAGTGGAACCAATCTTAGGAGGAAAGTTTGATTGAACAACCCCTACGAAATAGAATTAAAGGTTCTAGAATCTCTTATCTGAGAACAATGACAAAGAACAAGGTGGGAAGATATCCTATCCCTTTAAAAGATTTAACGGTGGTTTAATATATGCTAATTTTTCCATTAAAAGTGGATCACATTAAACCACATGGTTTGACCATGTAAAAACGTCCCAGGCCTTATGATAAATTAATATAGGAGTTATGGCCTTTAATCAGCTTTAGAGTCCTTAAAATAAGGTTTTAAATTCATTTTACGTCAAAGGAAATGTTAAAGGGGTGAAACTGTAGGAAGTTGGAAACACTATTCACAAACTCAAAATTTGGCAAAGGAAATAGAGTTTACCGAATGAGGTTATCGATAGAGGTTACTGATAGACCTCACCGTTTTGGAAACACTATTTAGGAACTCAAGATTTGGCAAAGGAAATAGTGGTTACTGATAGAGGTTACCGATAGAACTCACCGTTCTGGAAACACTATTCACAAACTCAAAATTTGGAAAAGGAAATAGAAGTTACATATAGAAGTTACTGATAGAGGTTACCAATAGACCTCACCATTCTAGAAACACTATTCATGAACTCAAATTTTGGCAAAGGAAAATAGAGGTTATCGATAGAAATATTCACCGATGGAACTATTCATAGAATTGGAAATTTGGAAAAGGAAAGAGAGGTTACCATTAGAGGTTACCGATAGAACTGTTCACCATTGGAACTGTTCATAGAATTAGAAATTTGGAAAAGGAAAGAGATGTTTCTGATTGAACTGTTCACTGATGGAATTGTTCATAGAATTGGAAATTTGGCAAAAGAAAGAGATCTTATCATTAGACCTCACTGATAGAACTGTTCACTGATGGAACTGTTCATAGAAGCTTACCGATGACACTGTTCACCAAGGGTCACCGGTGACACTGTTCACAGAAGGTTACTGATGACACTATTCACTTAAGGTCACCGATTCACTATTCACATAAGGTTATTGTTGCACTGTTCATAACTTTCTACCATTGGAACTGTTCACCGAACTGGAAAATTGGAAAATTGTTGGGGATAAGTCAACTTGACCTCCCGAATCACCTCATACAATTGATTTTCGCAAAGGAATGAACGAGAGAGGTTTGGGCCATTACATCAGATACCTCTCAAAACATTCTCATCCATGATAATTCAAAACCCACCTTAAGGGAAAACGAAATGGGGTCCGAACAACCACCCATTTAGATACCTCTCAAAAGAGAGGAATCCACAAGAAGAAACAAAATAAATTCCTACTATAAACACGAATGGTCTATAACCACAAAGGGGACATTATTACAAGAAAAGAGTTAAAGATTGAACAACTCTAGGTACTGAGCATGTATATGTCACTCACATTCCCATGTACTCTCCTCCATGCCACCGTGTTTCCACAAGACACGAACCAAGGGGATAGAACGCTTGCGCAACACCTTCCCTTGGTAGTTTTGGATCTCTATAGGTCACTCCTCAAAGATCTCATCATCATCCTCATCGGTCTCTCCCCAATCGATGATGTGAGAGTCATCATGAAGATAACGACAGAGCTGTAATACATGGAAAACAATATGTATCTGACTCATCTAAGGGGGAAGAGTTACTCGATACGCCACAGCTCCTACACGAGCTAACACGTTGAAAGGCCCAACAAACTGGGGAGAAATCTTACTTCCATGACCAAAACTTCACTGCCCATGACGGGGAGTCACCATCATAAACATGTGGTCCCCAACATAAAACTCTAAGGGCCTAATCCTTTGATCGGAATATGATTTCTTGATGATCTTGCACTGTCTTCATCCTCTCGCGAATCACATGAACCATCTCTATTTTATTTTGCACTAGTTCCGGTCTGAGAATTGCTGACTCTCCAACCTCAGTCCATCAGAGCGAAGAATGGATAGGTCGCCAATACAAGGATTTAAAAGGTTCCATTCTGATGGTGGAATTAAAACTATTATTGTAAGAAAACACCACCAAGGGAAGTGCCTCATCCACGGACATCCAAAATCCAGGACACAAGATCTTATCATGTCTCCCAGAGTCTAGATGGTCCACTCTGTCTGACCGTTCATATAGGGATGAAAAGTAGTGCTAAGGCATAGATGAGAACCAAAATCATGCAGGAGACCTCTCCACACCCTAGAGGTAAAGCATGCATCTATGTCAGAAATGATCATCATGAAGTCTCAACACCTCCTTTAGATACTGCCTCGACAAAACATACATTGATCTTGACTCCTTGATTACTATAATGTGGGTTGATTTTGTTAAATGATCCACTACCACCCAAATAGCATCATTTTCTCCCTGAGATCGAGGTAAACCAGAAACAAAGTCCATTGATATGTCCTCCCACATCCACTGAGGAATATATAATGGCTGGAGAAGACCAGTAGGAACACGGTATTCAGCCTTCACCTTCTGGATGACCAAACATCGAGACACAAACTATGCAACTGTATGATTTAGCCAGGCCACCAAAACTTGCTCCTCAAGGCTTGGTACATCATTTTCACACCAGGATGCACCGCTAAAGTTGAACTATGGAACTCTCTGAGAACCATATCGCGCAGTTTCAAAGGAACAAATATCCTTCCAACATATAACACTCAGTGTTGTTCATCCTCAGACCACCCATCAGGGGCCTCACCACAAACAACTCGGTATCTCTAGATCTCCACCTCTAGATCCCCCAACTGGGACTCCTCCACCTTCTGCACCAGAGATGATTGTCTCATCCTCTAAAAAAGACAAGCTCCTCCCCCAAATTCTTACATATCAAGATGTAATTCTGATAGTTCTTCCATTACTCTCCAGGAATCACCGGATTCACACACAGCATCACTATATGACTTTCGACTCAGCGCATCAGCTACAGCATTCACCTTTCTAGGTGTATATGATATCTCTAAGTCATATTCCTATAATAACTCTATCCACTGACAATGCTGTAAGTTCAAGTCACGCTGGGAGAAAACATACCTCAAACTCTTATGATCGGTGAAAACCACAAAGCGCTCACCAATGTGGTAATTTCTCCACCAATTCATAGAAAACACCACTACTACCAACTCAAGATCTTGGGTGGCATAGTTAAGTTCATCTAGACATAACTGCCGAGATCCAAAAGAAACAACTGATCTTTGCTGCATGAGAACACAGCCTAACCCCATATGTGAAGCATCATAGAAAACCTCAAACTGAACTCCCTCTACTGGAAGAAAAAGAACTACAGCACTTACTAACTTCCCCTTTAGATACTCAAAAGTTGCATAACACTGATCAGTCCATATGAATGATGGATCCTTCTTGTTCAATGTTGTCAGAGGAGTCCCAACTCGAGAGAAATCAGCAACGAACCTCCTGTAGTAGCCTGCGAGACTAAGGAAACTCCACACCTATGACACTATCTTGGGGGCTTCCCAAGACACAACTACTTCTACCTTTGATGGATCCACATCTACTCCCCACTGGGACACAACATGTCCCAAGAAGAAGACTTCTCGAGCCCAAAACTCACACTTCTACAACTTCCCAAACAGTTGATGTTGACAAAGAACTCCCAAAACAGCGTGTAGATATTTTGCATGCTCTTTCTTAGATGTTGATTACATAAGTATGTCGTCGATGAAAACCACCAAGAACTTGTCCAAGAACTCAAGGAACACAGCGTTCATCAATCCCATGAACACAGCTGGAGCATTTTTCACGCCGAATGATGTTACAACGAACTGATATTTCCCATGATGATAGTGGAAAGTAGTCTTTGGGATATCCGCATCCTTCACATGAATGTATGATATCCTAACAGCATATTGATCTTTGAGAACCAGCTTTCACCCTTCTGTTGATCGAATAAATCATCAATATGTGGAAGAGGATAGTGATTCTTTACTATTACTTTGTTTAAGCAACGATAATGGACACACAACCACAAACTGTCGTCAGCCTTCATGACGAAAAAAACTGGTGTACCCCACGGTGATACACTCGGCCAAAAAAACCGCATTATAACAGACCATCAAGTTGAATACATAGTTATTGTAACTCAGAAGGGGTCATCCAATATGGAGATATAGAGATAAGAGATTCTCTGGGTTGTAGCTCAATCCCAAACTCGATCTCTCATCAAGGGGGTAATGCTACAATCTCTTCTGAAAAAACATCATGGTGCTCTTCTACAACCCTAGGAAACACTAACTGTTGAACCTATAATGAACTCAGCATTAGCTTATCAATCATTAATGATAAGTATGTAACACGCTTCTAACCCATCCGAGGGTCTCACTCACCAACAAACACCACTTACTCTCGATCCACATCAAAGAAAACAACTTGCTTCTTGAAGAAATCCATGATTCCCTGCACTGAATACAACCAATCCATGCCGAGGATGACATCATATGTTTTTATTTGTAAACATAGGAAATCTCCCCAAGAGCGGTGCTACCCCAACACTAGCTCACAATATCTACATACTTCAAACAAGTCAGCTCGACCTCCAACTGGTGTAGTCAATGCCAAAGGCACTGGAAGCCTCTCTACCTCCAGTCCCAAAGCATGGACATGTGTAGGTGATATGAAGGATTTTTTTTCTATTGAATCAAATAAGGAACACACAAAGGTAGAAAACAAGAAAAGTGTACCTCGAACGATGTCTAGCTCGCCTGGCACTGGCAACACTAAAGCATGATGCTGACCACGACCACCTCCATGACCTCTCTGACCCTGATGACCGCCACCACCACGGACGTGATCTTCTCTCTGATTATGGGGAGTGTCACGGGGTTGTCCTTTGCCTACCCCATCATCCCTTTTCTGATCTATAGTTGGTGAAACCTGATGTTGCTACCTCAGATGGAACTACTTTAATGGAGGAACCTGGAGCGGAAAACCTAGTGCATGATGACTGCTCTGAAAGGTCGGGAACTATCACTACTGATGACCTCGACCACCACAAGAAAAACAATCCCCTTATTCCTTGGCATAGGCTTGAGAGCTTCTACCCCCATAGAAACGAGATGCTGAGGGCTAGGACCTACCCCCGGCCGAACAGAAACTCTTCTGCCCTGAAAACCGGGAAATCCGGACCACAACTCTTCTTCGTGAGGAATCATGAAAACTCCCCTCTCAGGTTGATTCGGTTCTAGACAAAGTCCTCTTCAGGACCTCTTTCCTTTCCAATACCTCAAGATATATATTCTGCATAAATGGGGTGACCTGGCGCTGGATATCTGGATGGAAAGACTCCTCGAAATGCCTCACCCTGGCCTCCTAATCTGGAAATAGGTCTGAAGCATATCGTAAAAGATTCTTGAAATGGATTCCGAACTCTTGACCACTATAGCTCCCCTTTTGAAGGGTAATAATCTCCTTCTGACTAGACGCCTTCGCGGTCGAAGAAAGAAACTCAACCATAAACATGTCTTGGAACTCCTCCCATGAGATCGCTGACTCCTCGTGATCCCCAAGGAACAAAAACCACCGCTTCCTCTCTGGACCATGTAGCATCGTCACAACCAAGGAAACCCAGTGCTCCTTCCAAACATGGATTGAACTAAAGCCTATCTCGACCTCCTCCAACCAGTCTTCTGTGATTGCATCTGAAATGGAGCCCTCATACTTCTGCAGACTCTGGCGCTAAAACTCTCAGAGTTTCCTCCTCCAAGTGTCATCATCGTCAACCTATACCTGGCGGCGATCTGCTGGCACAGCCTGCTGGACATCTTCTATGTGGTCCTAACGAGCACGTCGATCAAGATCCATTCCTGAAAAATAAAAAATAGTTAGATCTCCTAAACCTGGATTATGGAAGACTTGGAATTAATTAATTAATTTTTTTCTTTCATTGATTTTATGTTAACCTATCCCAAGGTCTACCTATTAAAACATAGGCACAAAGAAGAATTATGCTTGATCCTTTCCTAGTTCTCTACCATGCAATAAGTATCACCTTGTTTAGTAGCCATTGTAAACTTAAAGGTCCGTACATCAGATCATAGGGGGGCCTAAACGTCGATGGTCTCCAGTTTTTACATCACTTTCTAAACTTGAATGACATCGTTACCCTACCAACACATGCAACCACGCTTGTGCCTAACTCCAAAATCAATCCTATCTCTCAAACTCCCTCTGATACCACTCCCTCATGACCCCCTCCCTACAATGTGTACCCCTCCTAGGCCTGGAATGTGAGAAGGGAGATAATGAACCCCAAGTCCCACCTCCAATAAGCCCCGGGTTCACTACTAGAAAGGGTAGTTTTCCCAACACTTGTATACCAATGGTTCAAAGAACCATTGGTATATGTTGTCTTTCCCAATGGTTTATATAAACTGTTGGTAAAGACCTTGAAGAACTGACTTTTCCCAACGGTTTCATAAAACTGTTGGGAAAAGTGGGGAAAAACATAGTTTTCCCAACTGTTTTATGAAACCGTTGGGAAAAGTGGGGAAAACATAGTTTTCCCAACTGTTTTATGAAACCGTTGGGAAAGATTGGGTTTTCCCAACAGTTTTTAAGAACCGTTGGGAAAAAAATCCCCAAATACCCAAATGCAGGCAGCGGCCTCCCCACGATTCCAGAAGCCTTACACTCGTCTCCAGACGCGATTCCTTGGCAGAAGCAGTTCCCAATCCCCACATCTTCCATCGGATCAGCAGCTACCAGGTTAGACTCCTTCTATATTTTATCAAGGATATATTTCCACCTCTTATAAAGCATATCCTTCTATTCTCAATGATTTTGTTATTCCCAATTTTTAGGTTTTCTGTAAAATTTTATGATTGTTCCACGAATTGTGTACTCAAATCCCTATATCGGTGTATTTCCAATTAATGTTTTCATTACACATTTACATTTATAAGGGCATGGTGTCACTTTATTGTGTTCTAATTTTGAAGATTCATAGTTTTTTTAATCTGGTTCAAATATTATAGGTTCATGTATAGGAACTAATAAGATATTGTTTGTAATATTTATTGATATTATTTCATGAAAATCACTCTTTCATTAAGATCATGCCAAACACGAAGATCTTGTTCATCTTAATTTTTGTACACTATGTGTATTACATAACAATTATATATCATATTTCTATCAAAATCTATATATATATAAAATGACACACTGTTCACTTATCCTTTGCACAATAGAACATATGGAGTATCTTCTTGAACTTTGCCAAATATTATGTGGTCCCTAATTAGTACTTCTTCCTTCTACATGATACTAATTCACAGAATGTCAAATTCGCAATATTAGTGAATATTATTTTTTCTAATATAACCATTAATCATTCTCCCTTCGACATCATACATGTGTTATTAAATCACCTTTTTAAATCACAATGACCATTTTCACTGATTTGGGGTTCCTCAAAATGCTTGGGAAAATCAAAAAAATGCATGTATTGAATCGTGTTTCTCATATGGTTTCATGGATACAAGTTCATCTCGAAAATCATGACTGCATGGTTCAAATATCATGAGGACCATGAGATTATTATTCTTTACACAAATGAAGTTTTTTTCTACAACTATGTGTTTTTGTTTTCACTTTTGATTTGGCCGAAAGGGGAGCTTTGTGGTCATTAATCATTGTTGTGGGTGGTCATTTATGATGTAAGATAGTATGACATCATTTTACTTGATATATCCAATATTATTATTGATTTATGTTCAATTTTATTATCTTTAATAAGTGATGTTATTTAATAAGTTGTTATTAATGGTTGTAATAATGACGATATGGTATAAGGGTTCATATGGTGTGTATAAGGGTTCACATGGTATGTATAACGGTTGACACGGTATCAGTGAACTCAAGTCATTAATTTAAGTCTTCATTTTCACTAGCATGTAAGAAATTGAATGATGTAAACCCATCCTCACATGATTTCTTTCCTTAGATAGTGTCCAACATATGGAATACGAGATTTTGAATTCATCAGTTACCTAGGATCATATATTCCATTTCCCCCAATATGGATGTACTAATATAACTTTAGGGTCAACTAAATATGTTTCTCATTGTACATTGTATATTATGTGTCCTTCTTGGCCAATACTCACTTTTATGAGGGTGGGGTGATTTTCACTACATCAACAAGTAACTTCATCCTTTATCGTTTACTTAAATGTATTTTCTATTAAAGTTCAATCCTATTGAATTGTTTATGACAAAATGACTTATATAAATTCTTTTTACCGAATGGACAGATGTTGGATGTATGAAACTGATCGAATCTCAAGTGATTTTCAAAACAATTTGGAGATCTTTATAGATTTTTCATTTCACAATGCTTCAGATAGTGGTCGCATACACTGCCCATGTTCCAATTGTGTTGTTAGACCTTGGTTGATCTGTGAAGAAGTCAGCTAACACATAACCAAAAATGGTTTTCAGGCAAACTACTTTTTGTGGTATCACAATGGGGAGAAAATGAAATCTCAAATTGGTGATGATCGAAATGAAAAGACTGGAATGGAGAATTTGTTAGATGATCGGTTTCCGTTTATTCATCATCATGAAAAAAAATCGATTTCAACTCAAGAAGACTTCGATATAAGCACAGCTGATGCATCTAGTGAAAATGATGATATTGATAGGGTGAAAAAATTGAATGATGCTACCATGACTCCAGTATATCGACAATGCGATAAAATGAAAAAGCTGGAATTTTCAATCCGATTGTTTCATGGGAAAACAATGTATGGGATTTCTAATACAGCAATCGATTACATTCTTACCCTCTTGAAGGATTTACTTCGAGATGATGCAGATATTCCCTCAAACCACTATATGGCATGGAAGTTAGTTGAGTAACTTGGATTTTCAAGAAAAAAAATTCATGATTTCCTGAAAGATTGCAGTTTATTCTGGGAGGAACCCCCTGAACGAAATGATTGTATTAAATGTGGCACATCCCGCTGGAAGTCAAAATCTGATGGAACACCATCCCGTGTTCCACAGAAAGTAATGTGGCACTTTCCATTGATCCCCAGACTCCAAAATATTTTTATGTCTGATGACATATCAATAAAAATGAGATGGCATGATACAGAGAGAAAGAAGACTAATGATGAGTTGGTTCATCCTACAGATGGATTTGCATGGAAGATATTTGATGCTCGACATCCTGATTTTGTAGCTGACGTGCGTAATGTGAGGCTGGGTATTTCATGAGACGGTTTTAATCCGTTTGGGAAGATTCTTACTTCGCACAGCACATGGCCAGTTTTTATACACATTTATCATCTTCCCCCATGGTTGTGTATGAAAAAACCTTTCACTCTCATGAGTATACTCATATCCGGTCCTTCTGATCCCGGCATTGATATTTATGTCTACATGCAACCTTTAATAAAAGAGTTGAAACTTCTTTGGGATGTGGGTGTGCGCACATACGATGAATTTTCAAAAGACATATTTTAGATGCGTGTTGCGCTTATGTGGACGATCAATGATTTTCCAGCTTATGCAGTGATGTCTGGATGGAGCATGAAGGGAAAATTGTCATGTCCAGTTTTTATGAAGAATACACGATCCAAAAGACTGAAACATCGCTGTATTTTTAGTTTTATGGGACATCGACAATTCTTCCCAAAGGATCATCCATATAGAATGAATCCTCGAAGATTTGATAATACCATAGAGACCGATGATCCACCTCAGCGTATGTCTGGAACTGACGAGCTTAATGAATTGAAATATTTCAGTTTTTCGTTCGGGAAGGGTCAAATGAAATCTGTAAAGAGAAAGAATGTTTCCACTGAAACCTGTTACAATTGGAGGAAGAGGGGTATGTTTTTTGATTTGCCTTATTGGTCAACCAATTTGTTACATCATTGCTTAGATGTAATGCATATTGAAATGAATATATGTGAAATGTTGCTTTTGGTTCTTCTAAATGTCATGGGGAAGACAAAAGATGATTTACGATCTCGGCGTGACTTGGTGGATTGGGGCATCAGACCAAAATGGCATCCTGTGCGTATCAGTGAAAATAAATGGAATCTTCCATGTGCTTCTTATGTGATGACAGCTATGGAAAAAAAATAATTTCTGGAAGTATTAGATACTATTAGAGTTCCTTATGGCTATTCAAGAAATATATCTAAACGGGTCAACAGAAGAGAGTTGAAGCTAAAATATTTGAAGACTCGTGATTATCACATTCAAATGCATGAGTTGCTTCCAATAGAAATCTGTCATCTTTTGTCCAATAATGTAAGGGTAGATGTTATTCGGTTGTTCCATTTGTTTAGAGATCTTTGTGCTAATAAGGTGTCCAATTCTTTCTTGCAAAAAATGCTGACAGATTCCCTATTAATTTTGTGTGAGTTGGAGAAAATATTTCCTCCATCATTTTTAACATGCATGTTGCATCTGACTATCCATATTCCCACTGAAATACTTCTCGGAGGACCTGTTTTTTTTCGTTGGATGTATCCAACTGAAAGAAATATGTTCACATTAAAGTCTTATGTCCGAAACTGAAATCATCCTGAAGCTTATATCGTGAACTGTTACTTGGCTCAAGAATATATGGATTTCTGCTCGATGTATTTTTCTGATCTTACTACAAGATTGAACAGACCAATGAGAAATGAATAAGAATAGTATGAGAAAATTGAACCCAGTTTTCCATCACTTCTTCAAACAGGAGGAATTCCTGGATCATATACATTGAAGACATTAAGCCATGAAGAGCGGGAGATGGCACATTGCACTGTTTTGTTAAACTGTGATTTTTTCGATGACTATATCAGATAACTAAATTGATTATTTATATCTTACATATATATCTGTTAAACTATTCATATTTTTTATCTATAGGGAACATAAAACAATGATAAATAGTAAGCATCGTTCTTTATCTTTGAGAAGGAGAGAGACTTTGCATAGCAAAGAGTTTTCTACTTGGTTAAAATTGAAGGTATAAAAAAATTAATATTTAAAATAATTATGTCAATATTTAATTAAGTTTAATAGTCATTTATATTTCAGGTATTGAGTTTTTCTGTTGACTCTGTCTCTGAGGAAATAAGAGCTTTGGCTTTTGGTCCTAATACCGTGGTTCGTGACTGTAAATCAATTGTTATCAATGGGTACAAATTTATTGTCACTGAATGAAAAAAGAACATGAGAACACAACATGATGGTGTTATGGTTACTACCACAACAGATTGTTATGCCAGTGCATCAGATAGTAGACCGTGATTTGAAAATGTGGGTTATTATGGAGTTGTTGAGAAAATAATAATATAGGATTATTACTCTCATGGACGAGTCACAATGATGAAATTCCATTGGTTTGATTCGATAATGATACATGGAACATTTATTGATGATTGTGGATTTTGAGTAATTAATATGACTCACACTCTTGCTACTGAAGAACCATATGTGTTGGCATCAATGGATAAACAAGTTTTTTATATAAAAGACCAACTTCGACCTGAATTTGGTGTCATAGTTGAAGTAATTCCAAGACATATTTTTTATGATGGGGATGATGGAATTGACACTGTCCCTAGTGCCATTGGAACCAATCCATTTATTTCTTTGGATGACTCAAATAGATCAATTGTCAGATTTGATTGTGAACCTGAAGTTGTGGTTGAAAATATATAGAATCATTCATCCATGTTCTGAATTCTTTTGGTTTACCTCGAGTTGGGATGTTAAGGTTGGTAATATTGAAATTGATTTAGTATTGATCACAAATATGTTTTAGCTGACTTGACCGTTATGTGAATTTTCAATGTTTATTGGTTTCAGTTTTATTTTAATTGCATTTTCTAATTTGGAATTGAATTGTATTCAAACATAGTCAAAAAATATTTCTAACTTGGTGAACATTACAACTTTTATGATTTATTAAATCCCTTCAAGCTCTTATAAAACAATTGACAGCTCACTTGACCTTTATGTGAATTTTCAATGTTTATTGGTTGCAGTTTTATTTGAATTGCATTTTCTAATTTGGAATTGAACTGTATTCAAAAATAGTTAAACGATATTTCTAACTTGGTGAACATTACAACTTGTATGATTTATTAAATCCATTCAAGCTCTTATAAAACAATTGACAGTTAAATTACCAATGAACCCCCCTATTCCCTCATATATTATGTTTTTTGGGTTACACATTAGTTTTCTTTTTCTAATTAATGACATATTTGTTTTCAAAAGCAGGAAATGAATCCAATTTAAGAGAGACGAAGGAAAAATATGATGGATAACAATCGTCGAATGACGGAGTTGGGAATTCCATCATTAGTGCCTGTAGTGAGTACTTTATTTCAAATTGATATATTTAAAGAATATATAATGTCATGTGATTAATTTTTTGTAAACATTTTTGTAGGATCCACCTATACGTCGACAGTTATTCGACGAGGAGCCTAGTACTAGTCCTAGAACTCAGGCCGGTGGTATGAGGAGGGTTCGTACCAGAGGTGGACGAGCAGCTACGCGTACCCGACTAGACCCCGCCCCTGCCACTGACATGTCATCCTTCCCACATTCTGATCCCGGTGTGTTGTTAGGGACACATGGGATATTTAGGCCTCCCATGTTTTCACTACCTTCTTCATCTTCTGGCCCATCATTTTCACATCCCAGTATGATTCCCACTCCCCATTCAGCATCCGGTCAGATAGATGTCCCATATTCTTTTCCTTCTACTTCTATCTCTCCGAGCTTCTATATTCCATCATCATCGACTCCTGTTCCACCATAGGGTGTTCCATCAGTTTCTGTGGATCCAGCGGCACTCAGCGATCATACCGGCCCAAGTATATTTATAGAACCCTAACAAATTTTTAAATCAATATTGATTCTCATTATAACATGTTTTGATAAAATATATGTTTTTCTTTCATGAAAGATACATCTACTAATAGGAGGCGTGGGTGGGGGCATACACGCATGCGTTTGGTGTGGAACCGCCGCACATAGGTTATGGTGGATTATAATGAAGACAACCAAATGGTTGAGAAAACAGGGCAGCAATGTCGGAGTTTTTTGGCGACGCTTTCCAAATACTCCGACATCATTCCCGTCAGCCTACTATCTTGGAGAAATTTTCCACATGAGGTCAAGGATAGAGCTTGGGCAGAGATATGGGTAAAAAAATCTATTCTATTTAATTCCATGAATTATTTTTGTATTTATATGAATTAATATTTTGATTTCAGCTTCGATTTAATTTTCCCGATGGTGAGGGTGCACGACCGGAACGTCTAAAGGATTTAGACGAGCTTTGGAGAGCCTACAAGCATGAGTTATATATTGGCTAGGTTGCTAGAGTTGGCACTGAGTTAGAGGAGGTACCATTGGTGGATGATTTTCCTATAGGGCAGTATCGTTAGATGATTACTCATTGGACGAGTACCCAGTTTAAGGTATTAATAACATTTGAGGTATTTAAATAATAACTTTCATGTTTTTCATTAATACTATCTGTTGCATTTTCAAAATTTATTTAGGAATCATCTGGAAAAAATAAAAAGAACATTGATGCAAAAAAATACCTCCACACACTAGGATGCACTACGATTCATGATCATTAGAGGAAGCAAGTATGACAATTATTTATAAGTTTTCTTTACGCCTTAGACTTTCTTTTGTTTCATCAATTATTTAATAGTTTGCTAAAGTTTTCATATAACTTTAGTTTCCAATGTCATTACAGAGGCAAATAAAAAATATTAAAGGACGTGTGCCTTGAGCAAAACTGTTTTGCTTGAGTAGACGGAAAAAGGATGGAAGTGCCATCAACGAAGAGACTCAGCAGCAGATTGTAAGTTTTAATATGTTGAATTTATATTTTAATATCTATTTTCTAACTTAATGATATATTTATATTTGTAACAGGCTGCTTTAGAGGCCCTCGATGCCCAAGAACCAGACAATTTTGGGCCAACAGATCACTTACATCAGGTCTTGGGAGAGGAGCATTCTGGTAGAGTACGTTGCCGACCTAGGATAGCCTCGATGAGGTATTTTCCATCCTCAGGTATGAGCTATAGTGCCACCGAGCTACAGCATGTTAGGGCACAGGCAGCACAGGCTGAGAAAAGGGCCACATAGACGGCAGAATAGTCTGCTAGGGCATATAGTGCGTTTATGAAATTTATTGAAGTTCTACGTCCTACACTTCCAGCAGAGGTCATCCCAGCTTTTAATGAGTATATTTCATCCATACGTTCTATATATGGTGCACCAGGTGGCAGTATCAGTGGTGGTCAGGATGATGTCCATCTTGACGATGATGATGGCGAGGAGTCTGATGCGGAAGAGGAGGGAGAGGAGGAGGGCGAGGCAGGTGGCGAGGGCGAGGAGGAGGGTGAGGACGAGGAGGAGGGCGAGGGAGAGGAGGGCGGGGACGATGATGGGGACGACGACGAGGGTGATGATGATAGTGATGATGGTGATGGTGATGTGGTACAAGTTGATACATTACATTTTTTACGGATATTACTGAGATTTGATATTTAATCTATTCTAGTTGTTGTTTTTATCTAGACTCATAGTATAGTATTGGAGTTGAGTTATTTTTATATATTATCTATTTTTATGGATGTTGTTTTCTTTTAGTGGTTGTGTGTTTGGAAACCCCCCCTCCTTCCTGGACCCTGGACAACCCCCCACCCTCCTCCCTGGACCCCGGACAGCCCCGCCAGACAGCCCCCCGTACAGCCCCCCCCCCCCCCCCACACCCTCTTCCTTGGACCCCGGACAACCCCCCGAAAACCCCCCGGACAGCCCCCGGACAGCCCCCCACCCTCCTCCCTGGACCCCGGACTGCCCCCTAGATAGCCCCCCGGACAACCCCCCACCCTCTTCCTTGGACCCCGGACAACCCCCTGAACACCCTCGGAAAGCCCCCAGACAGCCCCCCGAACAGCCCCCCGGACAGCCCCCCCACCCTCCTCCCTGGACCCCGGACAACCCCCCGGACAGGCCCCCCACCCTCTTCATTGGACCCTGGACAACCCCCCGAACACCCCCGGACCGCCCCCGGAAAGCCCCCCGAACAGCCCCTCGGATGACCCCCCCTCCTCCCTGGACCCCGAACAACCCCCCAGACAAAACCCCAAATAACCCCCCAGACAGCCCCCCCCCCCCTCTTCCTTGGACCCCGTACAACCCCCCCCCCCCAACCCTCCTCCCTGGACCCAGACAGCCCCCCCACCCTCCTCCTTGGACCCCGGACAACCCCCCGAACACCCCCCGGATAGCCCCCCGCACAGCCCCCCACCCTCCTCCCTGGACCCTGGACAACCCCCCGGACAGCCCCCCCAACCTCTTCTGTGGACCCCGAACAACCCCCCGCACAACCCCCCCCCCCCCCACCCTCCTCGTCGGTCCCTAGACAGCCCCCCGGACACCCACCGGACAGCCCCCCCCACCCTCCTTGATTTCATTTAATACTAGAAAATCTATAATATATATTTTATTTATTTTCATCATGATAGTCAATGTAAATCACATTTACAGATCTAATCAATATCCTAGATTCTTGGTATGTTATAAAAGATATGTATTCATTGGGCATGACATTGTTAGCTCTGAAATGTTTCGTAGCATTATAAACTAAAATCTAATCCATACTAAGAATGATATAAAAATATTTTATATAAATATCCACAATATTTTAAGTAAATACCATTCCACTAATAGACACATGAGGATTCTCATAAAATGAACAACATTTTAAGTACATACGAAAGACCAACCAAATTCATCGGGTTTCCATTAAAACTTTAGGAGAACGATCCATGGGTCATATGTGACCTGTATGAATCAACCCCGCCTCAATCCGAGGCGCGGTGTGGCCGGCACCACCCAAAGTGTCTGCCTTTTGTTTCAAAAGGACGGCATTTTAATTGAAAAACATCAACTGGCATACGGAAAACCGACCTAAGGAAATTGGATTGTGTCGATACTTTAGAACAACGATCCATGGGTCATATGTGATGTGTACGAGTCAACCCCACCTCAATCTGAGGCACGTTGTGGCTGCCATCACTCAAGGTGTCTGTCTTTTGTTTCAAAAGGACGTCATTTTAAGTAAAAAATATCAACTGTCATACGAAAAAGTGACCAAACGCATTCGGATTGTGTCGATACTTTAGCACAACAATCCATGGGTCAAATTTGATGTGTATGAGTCAACCCTGTTTTAATCGAAGGCACGGTGTAGCCGGAATCACTCTAAGTGGATCACTTTTGTTTAAAATGGACAACATTTTAAGTACATACGGAAAACCAACAAAACACATTTGGTTTCCATTGAAACTTTAGCACAATGATCCATGGGTCATATGTGATGTGTAAAAGTCAACCCTGCCTCAATCCGAGGAATGGTGTGGCCGACACCACTCAAAGTGTCTGCCTTTTGTTTCAAAAGGACGTCATTTTAATTGAAAAACATCAACTGGCATACGGAAAAGCGACCAAACGCATTCGGATTGTGTCGATACTTTAGAACAACGATCCATGGGTCATATGTGACGTGTATGAGTCAACCCTGCCTCAATATGAGGCGCAGTGTGGCCGCCACCACTCAAAGTGTCTGCCTTTTGTTTCAAATGGACGTCATTTTAATTGAAAAACATCAACTGGCATATCGAAAAATGACCAAACGCATTCGGATTGTGTCGATAATTTAGCACAATAATCCATGGGTCAAATGTGATGTGTACGAGTCAACCCCGTCTTAATTGGAGGCACGGTGTGGCCGGAATCACTATAAGTGGCTCTCTTTTGTTTAAAATGGACAACATTTTAAGTACATACAGAAAACCGAACAAACGCATTCGGTTTCTGTTGAAACATTAGGATAACGATCCATGGGTCATATGTGACGTGTACGAGTCAACTCCACCTCAATCTGAGGCACTGTGTGGCCAGCACCACTCAAAGTGTCTACCTTTTATTTCAAAAGGACGTCATTTTAATTGAAAAACATCAGCTGGCCTACAGAAAAGGGACCAAACGCATTTGTATTATGTCGATACATTGGAACAACGATCCATGGGTCATATGTGACGTGCACGAGTCAACCCCGCCTCAATCCAAGGCACGGTGTGGCCGCCACCACTCAAAGTGTCTGCCTTTTGTTTCAAAAGGACGTCATTTTAATTGAAAAACATCAACTGGCATACGGAAAAGCGACCAAACGCATTCGGATTGTCTCTATACTTTAGCACAAAAATACATGGGTCAATTGTGATGTGTACGAGTCAACCCCGTCTTAATCGGAGGCACGGTGTGGCCGGAATCACTCTAAGTGTCTCTCTTTTGTTTAAAATGGACAACATTTTAAGTACATATAGAAAGCCAACCAAACGCATTCGGTTTCCATTGAAACAGTAGGAAAATGATTCATGGATCATATGTGATGTGTATAAGTCAACCCTGCCTCAATAAAAGGTGCGGTGTGGCCGCCACCACTCAAAATGTCTGCCTTTTGTTTCAAAATGACGTCATTTTAATTGAAAAACATCAACTGGCATACGGAAAACTGACAAACGCATTCGGATTGTGTCGATACTTTAGCATAATGATCCATGGGTCATATGAGACGTGTACGAGTCAACCCCGACTCAATCCAAGGCACGGTGTAGCCTCCACCACTCAAAGTGTCTGCCTTTTGTTTCAAAAAGACATCATTTTAATTGAAAAACATCAACTGGCATACGGAAAACCAACAAACGCATTCGGATTGTGTCGATACTTTAGCACAATGATCCATGGGTCATATGTGACGTGTACGAGTCAAACCCGCCTCAATCCGAGGCACAGTGTGGCCTTCACCACTCAAAGTGCCCGTCTTTTGTTTCAAAAGGATGTCATTTTAAGTGAAAAAACATCAACTGGAATACGGAAAACCGACCAAACACATTAGGATTGTGTCGATACTTTAGAACAATGATCTCTGGGTCATATGTGAGGTGTACAAGTCAACCCATCCTTAATCGGAGGCACGGTGTGGCCAGAATCACTCTAAGTGTCTCTCTTTCGTTTAAAATGGACAACATTTTAAGTACATATGAAAAACAGACCAAACGCATTCGGTTTCCGTTGAAACTTTACGAGAACAATCCATGGGTCATATGTGACATGTACGAATCAACCCTGCCTCAATCCGAGGCGCAGTGTGGCCGGCACCACTCAAAGTGTCTGCCTTTTGTTTCAAAAGGACGTCATTATAATTGAAAAACATCAATCGGCATACAGAAAACCGTCCAAATGCATTCCAATTGTGTTGATACTTTAGAAAAATGATCCATGTGTCATATGTGATGTGTACGAGTCAACCTCGCCTCAATCCGAGGTGCGGTGTGGCCGCCACCACTCAAAGTGTCTGCCTTTTGTTTCAAAAGGACGTCATTTTAATTGAAAAACATCAACTAGCATACGGAAGAGTGACCAAACGCATTTGGATTGTGTCGATACTTTATAACAACGATCCATGGGTCAAATGTGACGTGTACAAGTCAATCCCATCTTAATAGGAGGCACGGTGTGGCCAGAATCACTCTAAGTGGCTCTTTTTTGTTTAAAATGGACAACATTTTAAGTACATATGGAAAACCGACCAAACACATTCAGTTTCCATTGAAACTTTAGGATAATGATTCATGGGTCATATGTGACGCGTACGAGTCAACCCCGCCTCAATCTGAGGTGCAGTGTGGCCAGAACCACTCAAAGTGTCTGCATTTTGTTTCAAAAGGACGTCATTTTAATTGAAAAACATCAACTGGCATATGGAAAACTGACCAAACGCATTTGGTTTCCGTTGAAACTTTAGGAGAACGATCCATGGGTATTATGTGACATGTACGAGTCAACTCCACCTCAATCTGAGGTATGGTGCGGTCGGTAGCACTTCAAGTGTATGTATTTTGTTTAAAATGGACATCATTACAGGTAAAAATATATGGTATACAAAAAACCGATCAAATTATGAATTGACTTTCGGATTCCACATATAATTGTCATCTAAATTTTAAATTGAATTCTAAATGAATTATGTATTTTTATAATTACGTTATGAATTCTATTTTAATTATGGATGTGTATAGTTCCAACATTATATGTAAAATGTGTATGAATTTGTTCTCTATATGTATGTGTTAGTTGGTTATTGCAGGTACAATAATTGTATATGTATGTTAGTTTATTGCAGGTATAATAATTGGATTGAAAATGAGGGGGAACCCACAAAATGAGACCGGGTGGGCAAATTGGAGAGCTGCTGGGCAAATTGAAGAGCTGCTGTGCAATTTTCCTAGCATAGGCTATGCCAACGGTTTTAAACCGTTGGCATAACATTCTGTGTTCTGTTTTACCAACGGTTCATGGAATCGTTGGTAAAACACTTTTCCCAACGGTTTAGAAAATGTTGGGAAAGAGGAGATATTGGGTTTTTTCCAACGGTTTGGCCAAAACGTTGGGAAAAACCTGGTAATTTTCAGCACATTATCCCAACGGTTTTCCAGAACCGTTGGGATAGGGTAATTTTTCTCCACCCAATCCCAACAGTTCACTGTAAACCGTTGGGAAAATATTTCCCAATGGCTTACTTCCCTACAGTTTGCAGAACCGTTGGTATAACATACACCAACGGTTCTGTAGCCTTTCCCAACTGTTCTAAACCGTTGGGAAATCCACTATTTCTAGTAGTGGTTGGTGATTAGCACTTAGGGTATAGTAAACACACAAATGGGAGGCATTATCCTCTAAGAGAACACATGCAGAAGAGAGATAAGATAGACACCAACAAACTCCAACTCAACCAGTAACATGAATTCTTCCTAAGTACACATATGAAATGTCATGAAAAACAAATACAACTGAAAGGGAAAAAACTTCAAGTACCCAAAAAGGAAGTAAAACAATAGCAACCACAAGCCCGAACAGCTCCTGCAACTGCAAGATAGTAGAAACCAGTCTGATCTCGAACCTACTCCAAGTGACTTGAAAATAAATTTATATATACATAGAGTGAGTATAACAGTATACTCAGTAAGATCCTCCCTGAATCCTCTCGTGTAAAAGTAATGAAATCATGCTAAAGCACAATGAACAACATCTGAAACTGAATCGTCACCTAAACAAGTATACTATGTTCCTAGCCTCACCATGGCTACTCTCACCAAGTAATGCATACAAGAATATATCATCTAATAAAGAATATCAAGGGTACCCTGCTACTACTTCCCTACTGGTTTGCCACTTTTCCCCAATGTCGCACGTCCTGAGCATCTCCCTCCCAAAAGTCTTGCACGCAGACACCTAGGTGAAGAACCCCAACATGCACCTCGTGCAACAAAACCACCATGTCCACATAAGCAAAGAAACCATGTACTTTTTGGGAGCCACCACATCCCGTATAATTTGTATCATACATCGGGTATTATATCTCAAGCCATTATAGCCCATACAGCGAGTAAGGATCCCCAAGCCATCACAACTCATACACGTTAAACCTATAGTAGTCCATAGGAAACTATATCTAGAATATATGTGTTTGAATAACAACAAGTTATTACAGCCCTCTACACACATATATGGGGAAAACTAACAACTTCTCCTACCATCAAAAGTAACTACCAAGAGAATAGAGTGGGGCCAAAGAGGGTAGTCAGCCATTCATCCTCCCACCAGAATGTTGGGAAAAACACCCCCAGGGCTCAGAATCACTGGGGTGTTAGTTTCTCTAACTAACAGGGTGGAGTAGTGTATAGAAACAAAAAAGGTACATAATATATTATATCTCAAAACCACACTATGGGCATAACATATTCTTAGACTCAACTATTTCAAACGTCTCTCGAACTCCAGGCTTCCACTTCTAAGACTAGGTATCCTATAAGCACACAACCATTTAAAGAGATTTAATAAATTATTTCATTCCATTTTTATCAGTTTCACTTTACATTAATTAATTCTTTAAATATTAGTTAACCAATAACAATTCCACTTTAAATTTCATTAGCATCATACCCAATGTACATTGTTCCTTAAAATAACAACCTCATCATTTCACCCCAGCAAGCTCCAAACCCCTTGGGTTAACATCATTTATTCAATTATTTATTTACATAATTTCTTTCCCATATTCCAAGGCATTCTATAAAAACATTCAATTCTACTAAACACAAGGGGGATCAACACGGTGAGTAGATGAACTACCTGTCGAGTCTTTGCCGCCTATAGCAAGAGCGTAGACCCATTCTCCCTTGAGATATTAAACACGGAAAGCTCGTGGCATACCCCACGCTTATTCACCCCTTTCAAAAGGAGGGTAAGTAAGACCAGCTACCTTAAGCAGTGGGGACAAGTAAAGCACATAAACAACCAATAAGAATCAGCAAGCATCCAAACATTCACATCCAGCCCATTCCATCGTCCCTTTTGTCCTCCTTGACCCCCACATGAATAAACGGATGCATCTCATCACTCTAGGAATCAACTAAAACCACAATCAATAGGCATCCCTGCCCCCACAGTTCACAACTACCATCCATCCTCACACCACAACACAAGCAGCAGGAAAAACAAACATCATATCATATGGGCTCTTGGCCCTTAAACAACCAAGAGGGTAACTCAGAATCTTACAAGGGAACATCTTTTATCAAACCACCAGTTCTTTAATCCATCTTGGATTAA
The DNA here is from genome assembly GCA_963277665.1 of Viscum album. NCBI lineage: Eukaryota > Viridiplantae > Streptophyta > Magnoliopsida > Santalales > Viscaceae > Viscum > Viscum album. The sequence goes on along the minus strand of OY728120.1, from coordinate 1,871,022,770 downwards.
CTAATTTATTAATCATAGGTTTCAACATTGGGAAACCTAAATTGTAAGATATCAAAAATAGTTAAACATTCTTACTGCACCATTTTGATTAACTGCAAATTACAACAAGAAGAACTAGATTTATTTACATGCCTCTTTATATTTAGATAAATCATTATCAATTAATTCTGGTTTGTATTATTTACCAATTTCCATCAAGAATGAATAGTTATACGAAGCATGCATAGATATCACACTATCTAGAAAAACAAGAGGTAATAACGTACAATCGATATTAATTTATTTATCCAGTTTAAATATTTAATATGTCAATTCGATTGTGATCCAGTGTTATAAAACATGCTAACTATATAGTTTCACATAAAATAAAAGAGAAGCAATGAATCCCCAACATCAAATGGTTCTTTTTGTTCTTTATACAAGAACGATCCACACAATGAGTCAGGATTGCCTCCTCCCATGACAACTGTATCCACCCGAGGATACTATGGTATGACTGCACTAATGGAAACCCAAGAAAACTCTATTAGAATTATAGAGATCACATACCATAACAGGGCATGGAGAAATAGAAGGAGATGAACCCAAAATAATGGTGATAGATCATACCTTATACCCAAGATTGATCGATACGATTTGCTTGCATCAAAACAGAGTGGAACCAGTCCTTGGAGGAATGTTTGATTGCACAACCCCTAAAAAATAGAAATAAAGGTTCTAGAATCTCATAGTTGAGAACAAGGAGAAAGAACTAGGGAGGAAAATATCATGTCCCTTTAGATGATTTAACGGTGGTTTAGGATACGCTAGGTTTTCCATTAAAAGTGGATCACATTAAACCACATGGTTTGAGAAAATAAAAATGTCTCGAGCCTTAGGATAAATTAATATAGGAGTTATGGCCTTTGAATCGGCCTTAGAGTCCTTAAAATATGGGTTTAAATGCATTTTACAACAAAGGAAATGTTAAAGGGGTGAAACTGTAGGAAGCTGGAAACACTATTCACGAACTCAAAATTTGGCAATGGAAATAGAGGTTACTAATAGAGGTTACCGATATACCTCACCATTCTGAAAACACTATTCACAAACTCAAAATTTGGCAAAGGAAATAGAGGTTACCAAAAGAGGATACCTATAGAGGTTGCCGATAGACCTCACCGTTTTGGAAACACTATTCACAAACTCAAAATTTGGAAAAGGAAAAAAGGTTACTGATAGAGGTTATCGATAGACCTTACCATTCTGAAAACACTATTCCTGAACTCAAAATTTGGCAAAGGAAAATAGAGGTTAGCGATAGAGGTTACAGATAGAACTGTTCAACGATGGAACTGTTCCAAGAATTGGAAATTTGTAAAAGGAAAGAGAGGTTACCGTTAGAGGTTACTTATAAAACTGTTCATTGATGGAACTATTAATAGAATTGGAAATTGGGAAATGGAAAGAGAGGTTACCGTTAGAGGTTACCAATAGAATAGTTCACCGATGGAACTGTTCATAGAATTGGAAATTTGGAAAAGCAAAGAGAGGTTACCGTTAGAAGTTATCGATAGAACTGATCACTAATGGAACAGTTCATTGAATTGGAAATTTGGAAAAGGAAAGATAGGCTACCATTAGACCTCACAAATAGAACTATTCACTGATGGAATTGTTCATAGAAGGTTACCGATGACACTGTTCACCAAGGGTCACCAGTGACACTGTTCACAAAAGGTTACCGATGACACTGTTCACCTAAGGTCACTGATTCACTGTTCAGAGAAGGTTACCATTGCACTGTTCATAACTTTCTACCGTTGGAACTATTCACCAAACTAGAAAATTGGGAAATTGTTGGGGATAAGTCACCTTGACCTCCCGAATCACCTCATACACCTAATTTTCACAATGAAATGGACCAGAGTAGTCTGGGCTATTACAATTATGCCTTATCTATTAATACAATCATGTTATACAAATTGAATGTGTGTTCAATTATTTACCATCTAATATTGATCATTATTCATTTATTCATGATATATTCTCTTATGATGATCCCTTATATAGCACATGATCACACAATTATTTTTTTTCCTTTCCCCATGATATGAAGAATAGATCTTTTAAGGAGTTTTTTTGGATGTTATTTATTAGATTTATTTAATTTATTATGTTTTATTTTCTATTACCAATATAAAATTGGTATCTTGTATGTATTTGGTTTTCGGATAGTTATAAACTAGTGGATCCTTCAAGATTTGATTCCGTGTAATCATGCTAACGTAATAATGTAAGGAATCACCTCTGAACTACTGGGGTCAGTGTCTCTATAGTTGGTATCAGTGTATGAGTAATCAAAACCATGGAATATTGATTTAGGAAATCATACATTATTGAAAAAAACAATATCATGTAAATTGAGGACAAATATTGAAGTATATCTTAATGTTTTGGTAAGGATGATATTATTTGGTTCTTCTGAGAATATAATCCCTATCTAGATACTACAAGTTAACATGGATCTTGAAAAGAGGTATATAGGGGTAATAACTCTTGAAAATTCATGTCGGGATTGACTCAAGCATTGCCTATTACCTGAAAATGGGCCTTACTATGCACCTAGTTTTACACTCCTAAGGGACATGCTTTAGATAATTCACATTTTCTTTACAACCCAATATAAAGTATTTGAAAAAAAATCCCCAAAGAAACCAAGTTTAGTATTTTGATATTATCATTTTAATAATTATTTTGTATGTTATGGGTTACACAATATTTAAAATTATATTTTATTCATAATATTGTTATCTAATCCATTTATGCCACTATTTTGATATGGAACCTAAAAGGAAACAAGTTATTAATAATCATGGACAATGTAGAGATTTCCCTACTGATCAATATAGGTGCTATTAGAAATGATCAAGTTATAGATATATTATAGAAGCTCAATTAGGATATGAGAAATAATATATCCCCTATGGATAAACATGTTCCATTGTGAGAATATCTTATATTGGATCTCTTTATGTGAAATAGACCCCATCATTTAGTTGGACTACTAATCCAATTGAAGTAGAGAAATGGAATATGTCTCTTGAGAATATATTTATGGTGTTGGGATGTGGAGAGAAGAAAAATTTTAATCATTCATTATATTATTTCAATGGAGATGTTGATCAATGGTTTTCATCGATCCATAGTACTGTGGAAGAAGAGGAAATTGAAATCATGTAACAGATATCATTTAAGGAGACATTTTTTGAAAAATATTTCTCTCGTAAGTAATAATCTAACTTGAATATAAATGTCCTTATCACAAAGAAAATGAAGAAGAAAGTGTAGTTGAGTATAAAACATACTTTAAAAGGTAAGGTATATATGCTATAGATTATATATGTAACAGTGAGCCTGATATTGCCCATATATTTGAAGGTATTATGACAGGTCTTTGAAGGGTGAAAGTTCACAAAATATTTATGCATACAATGAAATAGTTTTATATTCTATCTAGAAAAAGAAATAATTCTCCAGGACTTATAGATTCAATAGGATGAATGGGAATAAGAGGACATAAGAGAAAATCATGAGTAAAGTGAAGAGGGAAAAATGGATTTTCCCACATGTTAAAACTATAGAAAATCACACTAGAAAATGCTTCAATGGAATTATATTTTTCTCTAAGTTCTAATAAAATGTCCACCAAGCTCGTGATTTTAATGGAAAAAAATAAATAATCAATTTTCAATGCTTGAACTATAAGGATATGGGGTGCTATGAAAATGAATGTACCATGAGTCTCAGGAATATCCCTCAAAAGAAGCTGATAGATCAAGGTCCATATAATTCTTATTGATACAAACTAAGTAGAATAATTAATTTTCATTTGTATTTGGATCCATGAAATATATTTTAAAAGTTTTTTATGGATGATATTCACCTCATAATAATTACGATATATATATGGATTGTACTATAGTAATATATAATTAAGGATTTGAGATCATATGTTGAATTGTACCAAGAAAAGTGATTCAATAGCAAGATGGAATTTTTGTAAAAAATAAGTTCAAGTGATAGAGAACACATAATGTTCTCTTGATGTTGATATAATGTTTTTTATAAATATATGACTTATATGTGTAATGAAAATTGGATACTACTAACTACCTTGGAACCAATTAATGATAAGTTCATTTTGGAAATTCAATGACCTTATCTCTACTATTTTGGTTCAAAATATTTTGGAATGGTAATATAGATTACCATTTATGAAATGGATGAAGTTGAAAATTGGAAATGGTTTTGTAGATTATTATATTAAACCACTATATGGATATTTGTACATATTGGGTGACCTTTTCTAACTATTTTGTCAACATAATATCTATAGATTGAAAGAATGAATTCACATCCTATTATAGATCTTTGGATTCAATATGTAATTTAGGAATGAAAAATTAATCTTCTCCTTTTATAGTAAGAGATTAATTATAAATTATTCATGGAAAAACTAAAGGATAATATTGTTCTTAAAAAAAGCGAATGAAATCAAAGAAGTATATTTCCTTATATTCTGAGACTATAAAATCATTCCTCAAATTTTGAAAAATGATATTGAAACAAAAATGATATCCTATTGCCATAATTTTTTATGACAAAAATAATATTTTCACACCAATTTGGTTTATGGTTTTATGGCCATTAACCTTCTCTGGATAACCTATTTTCTTGTGATTAATGGTCTCTATCACCCACTATTAATCATTGGGAGTTAGTATTCTCTTCCATGATCATGTTTTAATTTTCCACATATGCAATCCTATTTGGAAACCAAGTTATGTGATCATTATAGATGAATTTTATATTTCTCTTTATCTTTTATAAAGAGGATGTTTTATTAACCCTTTTATGATTTTGTTTTTTCGATAATGGTTTTTCTAAATTTTAAACACAAGATTACCAAGATCAATTTTAAATTGAGAGGAAGCTATTTATTTAAAGTCGATTAAATGTAACACATAAAAAATAATAAAATAATAAAATTTTCTTGGATAAAATATGTTACCCAAAAACCGAATAATATTTCATTAAACATAGAAATAAATTTCATTAAAATATTTCATTACACACAAGGATGAGTTTTACCGAACAAAAATATATTAATAATATTATTATCTAACAAGACAATTATCACCTAGCCATTAGAATGGTGCGTTAGAATAGGATTAAATAACTTATGAATATATATATATATATTACAAATGTTTCTTAATAATATATTTAATAGTAATACAATCAAAATTAGTTGATTTAAAATGATTTTTTTTTTTTGAAAAAAATTATTTTTTTTTCTAAAAGTTAGTTTAATTGTGTGTAGCGCACATAATTTAAAATTAAATTTTATAACTTATTGAAAATTTATCTAAAAAATAATCTTCACCTTTAAAATTATAATAAAAATTTTATCTTAGGGTAAATTTTAGGAATTTTTCTAAGAAGTTTCATTTTTTGATGAATAGTAAAAAATACTTAAATTTAGCTAAAAACTATCTTTTGTCTAAATAATTTCAAAAACATATATTTTTAATTTTTTAAATTAAAAATAATTAAATTATAAAAATATTAATCCAATTTATGCCTTTTAAATCGTTTTCATGTGGTATTTAGACATAAAAACTATACAAACAATGGAATATTTTTACATTAAAACCCAGCTTTCTCATCACATTTGTAGGTTTAATTTTAAATTATATTCTAAATATTATATGAGTATAATTTGGCCAAATACATTCAAAATGTTCAATAAACATAAGTTATATTATCTAATAATGTCAAAAAAATTTAACCATGATCATTAGTGAAAATAATTAAAATTAATTATAGTTATTAAGGTAAAAACAAGTTTACTTAGTGTTTAAACATATAAAATGAAGGGTAAAAATGAACCAATAATTATAAAATCCCCATTTTCTAGCCATATATATATCCTTGTAACCATAGGATAAAAGTTTACTACATTGTGGAATAATTTTCCTTGAAAGTGACTTATAAAATAAGTTATGTATAGAAAAAGATAAAAAAAAGAACCTTCCTTGATTTTAATATCTAAAAAGCATTGAAGTAAGGTTAAATAATACTTAGGCTCTATTATAAATATTATTTTAAAATATAAAGTATTTTTTTCCACCAAAATAATTTATTATTAATTTTTTTTATGAATTTGTTACATAAAATGCTTAAGAATTTCCAAAATAGTAATTATTCAGTTCATAATTAAATGAAAAAATTAAACAATCATATTAAAATTGAGGTAAATAGAATGAATTATTATATTACATTATATTTTTATATGAATATATCATTTTAAATAGAATTTATATTAATATATTCAAATTATATCATTGTACCCATATTTTAAATTCAAATTAAATAAATAATTTCAAAATTGACATTACAATTATTTATAATAAATTTTATTTTATTAAATGTTTTGAAATTATTAAAAATCATATCATATGCCGAGTGATTTTTAAATTTAAATAAATTACAGTTATTTTACATTCAAGGCCTAATTGTTCTTTTACAACGAATATATTAACCCTTAAATAGAAAAATCATTATAAGTGTGGTTAGGGTTAAAGGGGTGCTTTGTGAGTTACATGTGCTTTTGTTAAAGATTAATTTCCAACACACATAAGATTTTTAATTTATAAATTGGTTTTAATATTTATAATTATTGGATAAAAACTATTTAATTTTTCTCACTCTAATTTAGTCTTAAATGATAAATTCATTTTGTTATAAAACTAGTTAACATAATGAATAAGTCCAAAATTGTAAAATAATGAAAATTAAGAGTTAAGGAACAAAATGTTTAAAAAATGTGTTTTACTAAGTGTTATATGTTTTAATAAACCATATTATACTTACACTAAATCAATTATAAATCTTTAGGACACATTAGGTAAGGGAGACCTCCCAATACTGAATACTTTTGACTATTTACAAGAATGCCACTACTCTTTAACTATAAAATGGAACTCATTTCCCTCACTTATTGAAATATTTCAATTCATTCAGATCGACTTATATCATAAAAAATAACTCCAAAACATCCATTAACTGTCCTAGAATCCTTATTTTCAGCATAAATCAAACCATTAATGGTTTTAGTTTAAACTTATAGAGGACACTCGAAGATGTGGTAATGTTTTTTTAAAATTGTTTTTATTTTATTTCCTTCTCCAACACCTTGAATTCCTATTATACAATGAATATATAATAAACATAGTATATTTTATATCCTAATATTTTTTATGCTAATTATAATACCTACAACAACAAAAACCTCCACCGAATGGGTTATGAAATTATCCTTCATGTGTTATGTGGATAACTGCCTCGCAAACCGAAGTCATCATTTCTTCATTACCACCACTCAAGGAAGGTAATAATGATATATTTATATATTATATATTATATTCATGATATTAATTATATTTATTATATTATAATGATTATTTAAATATTATATCAAACAAACCATCATGATTTCTATTTTTGTGAATAGGATAACCTTTCCCGTGTGTATGACAAACTACCACATCACACAAAGTGTTATGATTCATTCATGCATTAAATTGAATGTATTAAGGATAGTTTTAATAAAAATGTTTTATATATAAGACATAAAATTAATAATATAATTATAATATATAAATATATAGTATTTACTGTTATTTTATTAAGTAGAATAAGAAAATGGAAATAGAGTTCATGTGTACACATGAGCTACCGTCTCTATGAACAGTGTATCTCATTTCCTAAATCTAAATATTATATTTTACTCCAAATATATATATATATATTGAATATATATTATATTTATATCATGTTTATTATTATTTATATTATTGAAATAAATAATCTGCATAAGAACTTGAACTTTCATTGAAAAGAATGAATGAGAAGAGAAGGAAAATAACACCAGAAACAGTGTAGATAATGATAGATTATTAACAAATGGTTTATAAGATGTTATAAGATCTTGTATAATATTAAAAATATGATAATAGTTTTTTATAAGTTAATAAAATTCTTAAAACCATTATACAGCAGGATAAAAAGTGTTCAATAAAAAAGGAACAGCGAGGTTTGGGATTTCATATCAATTAATATTCTATTCATAATTATATGTTATTATGCACCAATTCAAATTTATATTGTGTATATAAATCCCATTGAAATGTATTATAATGAATTATTATTTCATAATAGTATTTTATGTTTAAATTTCAATTATTTCATCCCTGGGGAGTTTTTGTGAAAATTACAATGTGGTAAAATTTTCAAACAATTTCACATCCTTATTTTATTGTTGACATTCTCTTGAAATAGTCTCTTTAATGTGTTTATTTTTCATTATATATTAAATTTCACATAAATATCCACATATTTTCAAAATTTATATGATTATTTCCTAAATGTATACCACTTTTACAAATTTTATTTACCTTTAATGTTATTTGATTAAATTTATAATGATTAATAAATCCACTTATTTTACTCAATATGGAATTTTTATAATAAGGCACATTATTTATAAATTAAATTTATTATATGATATATGAAGAATTCTTTATTCTGGAAGTATCAGGTGGGGCCCGAACATTATTTAGACCCTCTATTCATTGACAGGTTTCACTTGACAAATCATTTGGAAAAATTAAATTGATTTTACCTATTGTTTTGAAACATCTTGAGAATTGTTTTGATGGTATATGTTTTCATGTGACTCTAACAGGAAATCCAATAATTAATCATTTCCTTTATTTAGAATTTATTGATTTTTATACCTGATAATTTTTCTATTATATTATCTATTGATGCATTTCATTATTAGTTTATTAATTAAATGGAATGAGTTTTCAATAATTTACCTTTCCATATTAATTATTCTTTATCTATTAATGTGTTCTAGTTATTTAAATGGAATGTGTGTTCATGTATTTTCCTTTCAATGTGAATTATTTTTTATTTATTTATGATTGATTCCTATATACATAATTCTTAATGATCATTTGATCTCAAAATTATTTTGTTTCTTTTACCCAGTATAAGATGAAGAAACATTTGAATGAATTTTCAAGGATTATGTTTATTATATTTTTTATGTATTATGATTTATTTTCAATTCACAATATAAAATGGGTATAATATTTGTATCTGGTTTTTCAAAGAACCAAAACAGGTCAATTCATCCTAATTAGATTACTTGTAATTATACCGATATAAGGCTTCATGTTATTGGTGTTAGGGTCACTACAAGACTAGTAAGATAGAGTAATTAAGGATCGAGGGGAAGTGGCTTGTTCACTCTTAGTGATTTCATCCTCATAGGTGGAATGTTTAATCAACAATAATAATCTTGATATAGTGTGTGTGTGTGTCATGATTCATGAGAGGGTTGTTGTAAATGGTTCCATTCTAGCATAGGATTTGTACAAACATGTTGTGCTTCTAGTTCATGGTAGTGTGATGGTTCATTATTCCTTGAAATATGATCTGATGGGATCATCTCATTCTACATATTGGGAAATGAACATATGATCTACCAATAGGTATCGTGATGACATGTGGTTATTCATATGGTCCGGCATGAAGACATACATTCCAGACATTGACTACTTTTTTTTGGAATTTTCATAGAATTAAGGTCAATTATCAGAGACCTCGATGGTTACTCCGACCACTTCCAGTGTCATTGTGGAAGTGGGATGATGTAAAAAAGACTTCATTAATCGATTTCCTATTACTATAAGAGGTAAACATACCATTTAGGTGGAAGTATATCTATTGAACATGGTTTCTCACTAAATATAGATCCATGATATGGCCTGGGTGGATAATCTAAGAAAGATCTACGTTTAATAGGGAATATGACTTCATGTTGTATCTTTGAGCGGGGTATATGATATAGATTACAAGTTCATGATACATTTTAGTAATTAATTAAGGATGGTGATACAAACTCATTCTAAGATAAGTATATCTATTCATCCTTTTCGGAACCAACCTGGCTCAACCTCAAACCAGTTACCCAGTCCGGCCTGCAATAAGGTCTGAGAGGCATTAGCGATCATCTGAGGATGGAAACTAGTGTTAGGAATCAAATTTTATAAAATGAAAATGGTTAAGAACATAATAAATTTTAAAATTAAATAAATAAAAATATAAAAAAAAATTATCTTGAAATAGAAAGTACATAAGCTAGAAAAATTTCCATGTGACCTCATGAGTCATAGAAACACACTAAACCAGTGTTACTCCATGAGAGAACCAAAGAATAGAGACCTAAACATAGAAAAATGATGATGAATATAGTTTTCAGAATTATAACTACTTGTAGGAGTTCTAATAGATAATAATACCCAACAACATGTCTTTAAAAAGAAATTCAGTCATTCTTGTTTGAAAATAATACATATAAAAATAGGGTTTTATAATATTTTAGAAAAACAAGTAAAAAATTCAATTTTTAAGAAAAACTAAAATGTTTTATATTTTCAAAATATTTTTCAATGCCTGATATACATTTCATAATAATTCATTATAAAAGATAACTAATGCTAAAACAGATATCATGGTAAAGAAACATGACCACAAAATTTATTTTAAAACCCAATTCATTGAAGACAGGAGTAAAAGTAAATAGTGACATTGGGAATCCCTATGTAACTAGGGTTAGTGGTTCCTTAGGACCCTTATAATATCGATTAATAAATCCTATACACTATGGAATGTATCTTGCATGATCCAACCAATCCCCATCATACAACTTTAGTTAGCGTTTGGATGTAATCCTACTAGGGATATTTTGAATCAGCCCTGCCGACAAGCATAGTGTAATAGACCTAGTCTTGTGACCAAGATATCCTTGATTACCAAGTGCTCTAACATTCTAAAGCATATATTTTTCTCCTTTTTAAACCACATTAATATTAACTATAATTAAAATACAAATATCACATGTCAAAGCACTTCATTTCAATAAATCATTATGGGAAATTCCTTTTACAACAATTTCACACACACAAAAACACCTTTGAAATTACACATTATAAATATAAGACCTTTTAGAAAAATAATGGTACATTTAAAATAATTTACCTTACATTCTAGGTTGGAAAATATTTTTGACGAAGAAAACACATGATGGATGTTTAGGATAATCATGTAAAATATTTTAATGACTATTTTTGAGATCCAAAATAAATTTTAATAGCACATACATACAACATAATTATCAAAAATCACTTTTAAGAATACTCGAGAAAACAAGGAGTTCAATTTAAAGTTTAATTAATAAGTAACCTACCTCAAAAAACACATATTTGGAAACTGGAAACACAATTCCACTTCAGTTTTACAAGCATATACACCTTCTTAAATATATTTTTACCCTTTGAGCCAATGTAAATTTTCCCCTCTCCATTTGGTAATGTGTACAAGGTGGATAAACACACACATATATAGGTTCCTAACTAAGTACACATGTGAAATTCACCTTAAATGAGTCGTTATATACCCTTAATATAAAAAGGATACTAAAAATTACAAATTCCCTAATTCAATTTCATCTATAAATGAAGAAAGAATAAAATCATACCCAAAACCAATAGTCCACCAACTACCTCTAATGATTGAGACGGGAACTGACCTCAACGGGAGTCAAGAACTATAAACATTAACTATCAACCAATAGAAACACCCTAAAATAGGTTAGTGATCAATAATGGTTGGTTAAACCCATAGAAAAGAATAAAATATTATAAAATAGGTAAAAAGGTGGAGGTGGAGGAGAAAAGGGAAGACTCACCAGAGATGATTGCACCAAAAATTGGAAGTAGATCAGTGATAGAAGGTAGAGGTAGGGGAGACCATGCACATGATGGATCCCTCCCAGTAATTTGGTCAAGAGATAAAAGGGGAGGCGTCACACATGGAGAGGGTGGAATATACCATTTGAGGTTTTAGTAATATTTTTATTAATAATAATCTTAATAATAATGAAAATAATAATATTATTATTATTAGTATTAAAAAATGTTTTTTGCTTTTTTTCTAGGGTTTGACACTATGAATCATTTGGACGCACAGTTTTCCAAACTGTTCACCAACTATTTACCTCTCTCTGGTCTACTAGAAAACCTACAAAAGTAAGGCACCTGGTAAATACAACCATGTTTCATCCATGTGATCTACTCTTTCAAAATATTTAGATGGATCACCCAAGTTGAGCATGGTTTCTACTAACCATGCACCAACTGGGTGCCTATACTAAAAAATGAAATTTTTAAATTTTATATCAATCCAACATTAGACAAAAAATTCAGTCTAAAAATAATTAAATAATTAAAAATAATAATATTCTAGGTTCGGTGTGTGATAATCCTCCCCACCATGACACCATATTCCACCAGAAAATCCTAAAGATTTTGTAGTTCATGACATTATATTATAGAATGAAATACAAGATATATGGTTTCCAAAACACAATCACCAATAGTTATCGCTCGCCCTTAAATAAAATCCATTATCCCCAAAAATTACTAAATAGAGAACATTTATTGAAATGAACTTATAGAGAAGAATAAAATGAGTAAGACTAAAGAACTTGAACTGTCTAATAAGGGACCCAATGAAAGAGAATAAAACCTCCAAAAACAATCTAAAAACATGGAACACTCTAACCCATAACATATAAATTACCATGGAATAAAATTGTCATCTATTCAATATATCATCAATAATATATCACATGACCCATTATATAGGGTAGATGAACTAATATAGTTGGGGTTTGGTAGGATGAAATCAATTATCACAATAAAAAGTAGTGTATGAAATTCCCAAGAAGAATAAAATAAGGACTGGAGGTGTGGGATCACCATGATATCACAAAGTGTAGTATCCCCAAAATTTTAAAAGCCATGTTAATCACTGGTTACTCATACTAGAATAATCCAACAAATCCAAACAAAATTTTTAACATTGGTGTGACTTTTTAACTTCACATGTCACACCCAATATCTTTTGTAAAAGAAAAAAATGAGACCTATAGTCAGTCTACCCATCATAATGGAACTGACAAGAATTTTAGTTGAATTAAGAGGAATTCTCAATGTACTACCACCCAACACAGAAATCACCCAACCTCGGAAACCCAAACTGGGCACCAAACTAGATCATGATTCATAATTTCCCAAGATAGTGCATCTCCATAAAGGTGTCAACCAAAATTAAAAAAAATACAAAATAAGGATAATTATTCAAGAGTTTATATTCCCAATGTACTAGTATATAAATCTCAACAAAATGGGTCTATAAAGATATCTCAATTATAATTTTCAAAAACAAAAAAAACATAGTAAGGAGAAATTTATACACTTTCAACTCTAACATTGGAGATAACCACTAAGGTCAACATCCACCACACCCAAAACTCCTTCACTATTTGAAAAGACTCACTTTTATGTCTATTTATAGAGCCCTAATTTCTTGAATCAACTTATTCTCTGTGGTCAAGAACTGATGATCTCCAATTGAAACATCCCCTCTTTCAGTAGTGTGACTTACAGAACCCCCTTCTGGTGACCCCAGTGTCCATGAAAAACATATCATCTTCTTGTAATCAAAGTAATAATGAGGTATTATCCCCTATATCAACTAGATAATATGGAAAACTACTAATAGGACCCTGGTGTTGTCCAGTGTTAGGATGGACTCTATCTCCACCACTCAATATGGAGTCTGGGTAAATTTGTCAATGGGAATTCTGATAGAAACACTTATTCAGAATTTTCCTCAAAGCCTAAAAAAATCTCAATTTGGATAATAACAAACCACTAAATTATGAACATCACCAATTCACACAACTGACTGGCATATAGACAACTAAGTAAGTAACCTAGAAGACCAACCATAGACAAATTACTAAGAATCTTCTAGAATTTACTCCAAAAACATGAAGTAGAATCCCAAATGAAAACACATCATCCACAAAACTTCAACACATTAATCAAAAATAAAGGTTCCATTGTAACACCCCAAGCTTCCATGGTATGCTTCTCTTTGAATAATACAATAGTGTGTGTTGTACGCAACTTCGAGTTCTAATACACCACAACCAATCAAACTAACCGTTATGAATTGTAATACCCACTTTTTGAAATTTTATAAATTTTATCTTTCAAAATGCACATCATTTTTGGATTTGTAATATCAAAATTATCTTAGAATGAATTTTTGGTATTTTTCTGAAAACATTCAGTTTTTGATGAATAGTGAAAAATACTAAATTTTAATTAAAAACAACCTTTTTTAATGAAAATAATATATAGTGATAAATTATACTATTGATTGGTTTTAAAGTATAATTAGATTATATTTTTACCATTTAATCCAATTTTGGTCATTGGATGTAATTTCACATTTAAACTGGACATAAGCAAGTGTCAATCCTTTGATAGTTATTATTTCTTAAAAACGCGCTTTTTGTTTTGAAAATGGGAATTAATTTTAAAATAATTTCTTCCACTTCTATATTTTGAATTTATAAAAATAGATCCCATATTTAGAATCAGGAGGTTCAAATTGTTTAAATAGGTAACTTTTATTTTTATACATTTTGAATAATTACATCGGTAAATATTTTATTTACCATGGTTAAAGGGTAAATCCAGTAAATATAGGAAACAAATAATATTATAATAATATTAAATTACCCTAACATGTGTCCTAGCCCTATTGTATGATACATGTCCGACCATGGGTATCTTTGGGTCGATTTTTGGACCCCATGGAGCCACTTGTAAGTGATAATGACACTTTATATTAATTAAGTTAAAGTAAATACAAAAATGACAAAAGCATATATCTTTTAGTAAAACAATTTTTACATAGGGTTATGCATGTTATCTATTAGAATATAAATATTAATTATAAATATAAAAATATTTCATAAATAATGGTATTTTATTTATAATTTATATACATTTAACAATTAAATTTATTTATGACACAATGATGATGCAGTATTTTCCTTATTAATGAAAGAATCAAATAAATGGTATTATAAATGTTAAAATAAACATAATTTGAAAGTTTTGATGAAATCCACAAATTTTATAGGTTAATTTAAAATGTTAATATTTATTAAATGAATTTATTTATAATTAATAAAGTTTTTAGGACTTTAACAAAAATCAATTATTAAAAAGTGTCAAAATTGACATAAAAGAGTTTTTAAAACAAATATTATATTATTAATTGATATTCAATTCCTAAAAATCTAAGGTTCGGCCAAAGGACTTATATAATTATATTTTTACCATTAATGAACCACTTTAGATTCTCTTGGAAGTACATAGTATGTTTATTAACTATATAATATAAAAATACAATGAGACATGGTAAATGTCAAACTACTTAACTAAGAGTTAAATCTAAAAGATAAAGTTAATATAGTGACCCTAACCTATTTAAAACATATTGGTTGAGTGGTTTTCGACCCATCCCCACATTAGAATTTAAATAATCCATTTTTGAGCCATTATAAACCAAAAATTATTTTATTATAATATAATATTTCTAGCTTTTCCTAAGGTGCCCCTCGCCCCTCTTATAAAAGGGCAATCTCCCTTCTCTCTAATTCACACCTTAAGAGCCATTTGGCTCTACCAAACTCAAAACAAATACCCTCTAAACTCTCCTCCCTTAATCCTAGAGGCCTTACATTAGTCATAAAGCAATCCTAAGGAGTCCTTTTTATCAAATCAAAAGGAAGAACCCAAAGAAGAGGTAAATATTTCATCACCTCTTTCATGTTCCTTTCTTCTTCCACTTCCTTTTTATTTGTCGTTTACATTATAAAATAATAAATACAGTATATTATATATACTATAATGTTATTATAAATATTTTACAACCAAATTCATTATTTTATCCATCCTTTTAATAACATGTCACCATACGTGCGTACGTACGACTAACCATCTCCACGTCGTGGTGTAATTGTAAGTCAATACATTATTATTTGGATGGGTATAATAATGATGTGTAATTGATGTAAATAATAAATATAACATGATAATTATTCTTTTAATATGATATACTATCCAATTATATATTATTTTAATATCAAAAGAATGATATTGTCGCTCGTGCGTATGTACGGATTACCATCTCCACATAGCGATGAGATTCATTCCCCAACGTATCCATTCAAGAGTAATTTAATTTAATGATTAAAAATAATTTTTATAGACTTGATATGATTTTCTACATGAATAAGATACATCCCATCCATAAAAATTATGACTCGCATAACAAATAATATAAAGGAAAACGAATCTGTTAACACCCAAAAAGACGATAATACTAAGAAATTATTGACAAAAAAATGTTAAAAGATAATATACGATATCATATTAATGTATATGATTATTTTATAATTTATTAAAAATTATTTAACCACTATACAGGAGGTTAACCTACCCTTGACCAAGGAAAATTACAACGTAAGGGTTAATTCTACAATCTCTTCATTATCCAAAGTTGTTTATACTTAATTATCTACTAGGACATCTTTATCATCCACATCCATGTTTCTTAAAAATGTATTTCAAAACATTCATACTATTTTATAGACTATGGGTTAAAGTCATTTATACCCTTGTTTGAAATTTTATATGATGTTTATTAAGGAATCTTTCTGTCATTTTCCAAACAAGGTCCTTTTTATCTTTTTTGACAAAATTAAGGTACGAATATCATTTTAACTTATACGGCGGGTGCGGCTATTTTCCACCGTTATAAAATCGTAGAAGCTTCCCTTACAAGATTATAATAATATTTTCAAATTAAATTTTTTATTTTATAATTATGTGACTTTTAAATGATTTCAAAAAAAGAGATATTTCTTTCAAATAGTTTTGATTTCATCTATGTCAACATCCATTGAGGGATTTTAAGCTAATTTGAAGTTGATTTATTATGATACTAAACTTCCATATAGTATTGAAGGTTTTGTGGTATGTTTGACTGTGGATGTGTTATTTTTATACCATTCAAGGTCTATGGATAAAATATTGACATTTCGTATGCTAGTTTTAATATGAAGGTTTATGTTATGTTTATACCTGTTCATATGAGGAATGCATTGGACTTAGTAAGTGATGGGTGGAGCCCACTATAGCTCCTCGATGCATCGGTAGGTCTCATGAGACAAACCAGTGTCTTGGAACAAGGGATTGACAAAATCTTATTTGTAGTCTTGGCACAAGGCCTTGACTATGTGGTTATGATAGTCTGGCATTATGCATTCCATCATTATGAAAGTGGTTATTGATATTTCATGTGATTATTCGACTAGTAGAATATCCATGTAAATAAGTAAATGGCATTGTTTCATTTTATTTTTTCCATATTATGCTGATGTTCATGTTTAAAACTCTTTTTTTTTTCATACATTGCTTTAAATGTTTATGCTTATTTATGAATGTTTCTGCTATATTGTTATCCTTACTGAGCATCTAAGCTCACCCCATTCAATGTTTTATTTTTCCCATGATGTGAAGAAGTATTTTATGACTAGCCAGAAGGGATATTCAGAGGGCATATGATTGTGGACTATGGAGACTATGTTTTTGTAGTTTTTTTACTTTATCTTGTAATGTAATACTTATGAATGTATCTAGTGTTTCCAAGGCTTCTAAACTAATCAGTCTTTCTAGAATTTATCTTTTATGATCATGAACATGTTATGTAATAATGCACCGACTTTGGGTAGTTAGGGTAGGGGTGTTACAGTTGGTATCATAGAAAGTTTAGTACAAACCTTGGAAGCTATATTTAGATAAACTCTGATTAGAGCACATAACCCTAAGATAGACTTTGAGGATTAGTATAGAAGAACTTCCAAGAATTTCGGTATTGTAGATATTTTGTGAGTTTTCCAAGAAATACATCCCTGTCTAGATATGAACAGGGAGATGTGACTCTGGCATAGATGTACCTAGGTGTAAAACATGAAAACACCTCTTTGAGCTAGACTCGAATGGGAACTGGTGCACAACAAAGGGCCTTGCTGCACTCTTCGTTACGACACTTCTAGGGGATATTCTTAGGATAATTCTTGTTTTCTTTACAAATTATTATGAAGGGTTTGTGGGTATATACTTTCTCAAAGAATTTTTTTTTGACTATGGATTATATCCATAAACTATTCAATTTAAGTTAAGTGTTTTAGAAGTTTGGAATTATGTATTTTTATTAATAAACAAATCTAGTTTATGCCATTGTTTAGAAATGGTGCCTAGTGGAAGGAATGGAAACCGTATCAATGCAAGCACTCCATGTAGGGATTTCCTTCTTGATCAAGATAATTATAGTGGGGTTGGTGATACAACTGGTGTTGATCAGCTTATCATTATATTGGGACAACTCACTCAGGTTATGAATAATAACCTTACCCATATGGAGCACCCTGATCCATAGTGTGGAGGATCAATGTTAGATTGATTCATGAGGCAACAACCACCAACATTAAATTGGGGTAAAAATACATTAGTAGCTGAGCAACGGATAAATTCCATAGAGAAAATATTTCATTCCTTGGGGAGCAGTGAAAAGGGAAAAAGATATCATGGCAGTTTACCGCCTCACTGGAGATGCTGATCAATGGTGGTCATTGATTCAAAACTCAAAGGAAGATGATGAAGTATCAAATATGGAATGTAGGGAGTTTAAAGACATTTTATTAGAAAAATACTTTCCTCGTGACCATCAATAAGATATGGAAAGGCAATTTATGAGTCTGAGGAAAAAGGAGGATGAGAATGTCGCGAAGTGTGAGGCTAACTTTACAAGGATAGAGAGGCATGCTACAGATTATATACGTAACCCAAGAAGTAAGATTTATCATTTCTTTTATGGGTTAAAACCGTTTCTCCATTGAGAATTAGTCTCACAATCCTTCTCATCATACGAAGAAATTGTCTCATGTTCTATCAAGATAGAAAAAGAATTCTCTAAGCCTTACGACTTTAAAGAAAAGCAATAGAAGAAGAGATCTACTGATCACTCCGGAAATGGAAATAAGGGGAAGAATGGAAAAGTTGAATATCCATCCTACAGTAAATGTGGGAAGAAACACCCCAGTACTTTTTTGAAGGGAATGGGAGTCTATTATAAGTGTGGTGAAAAATACCACCAAGCTCGTGATTGTAATGGGAAGAAAGAAGCTACTCATGTTCAATGATAAAATTACAGGGATATGGGACATTATGAAAATGAATTTCCTAAGTGTTAGGGGAACTTAACTCAGAAAAGGACAAGTGATCAAGGCCAAGCTTATTCTATCACTACTACTGAGGTAGAAGCTCCAAAAGACATGGTGGCAGGTAATTTAATGGTTTCCTCAACTTTAGAAAATGCATTATTTGATTCTGGATCATTGAATTGTTTCATATCTTCCTATTTTTCTAAGAAAATTAGATATTTCCAATTTGATTTAACAAGGGAGTGGTCAGTTAAAACTCCTAAGGGAAGTATCATTGTAATAATGTTTTGTGAATCTGTTCCCATTAGAGCATATGAATGTTCTTTATCTGCTGATCTCATCATCATACCCATGATTGAATTTGAAATAATCCTAGATATGGATTGGATTTCAGACCATGATTCGAGATTTATTGTAAGAAGAATGAGGTTATGATTTTTGATGATGATGATAAAGAACACCTTATCTTTATAGCAGAATCGTCACCACCTGATTCTCATCTAGATCCACCCACGGTAGCTCAACTAAATTAATTATTATGGAGGAAGATAATGAAATAATTGTGGGTGAGGAAAGGAATTTTAAAATAGAGGATGTACCTATTGTGAAATAATTTGATGATGTGTTTCTAGAAGATTTACATAGACATCCTCCAGAATGATAAATTGAGTTTTCGATTGATTTAATTCCTGGTTTAAGTCCTATATTGAAGGCCCCTTATAGAATGGCCACTGTGGAATTAGTGTAACTAAAGAAACCACTAGAGTAATTGAGTAATAAGGTATTTATTCTCCCTAGTGTTTCGCCATGGGGAGCCCCTGTCCTTTTTGTTAAGAAGAAAGACGGATATATGAGGTTGTGCATTGACTACAGGGAGATCAATGCTATAACAATAAAGAACAAGTATCCCCTACCTTGCATTGATGATTTATTCAACAAACTTCATGGATCTCAATACATTTCGAAGATTGACCTTCAATCTGGATATCATCAGTTGTGTGTGAAGAAGGAAGACATTCTGAAGACAACATTTCTAACTAGGTATGGGAATTACATGTTTACAGTAATGCCTTTTGGATTGACTAATGCACCCTCTGTCTTAATGGATCTAATGAATAGAGTTTTCAAGTAATATCTTGATGACTTTGTAGTGGTATTTATTGATGATATCATGGTATACTCCAAAAGCTATGAAGATCATGAAAATCACTTGCGCATTATCCTGAAGACTCTTAGAAGACATGAATTATATGGGAAGTTTATTAAGTTTGAATTCAAGCTTCAAGATATTTCTTTTCTTGGCCATATTATATCCAATGATGGAATCTATTTTGATCCTTCTAATACAAGAGCAATCCAAGAATGGCCAGGACCTACAAGTATAATTAAGGTACATAGTTTTATTGGTTTAGATAGTTATTATCGGCATTTAGTCCAGAATTTTTCCTGATTGGAAAACCCATTAACAATGCTCACATGAAAAGGGGTTAAATTTGTTTGGAAAAAGAGTGTGAAGAATGCTTTGAAGAACTAAAGAGAAGATTAATCAATTCTCATATATTGACTCTGCCATCAGGGAATGATGGGTTCGTTATTTATAGTGACGCATCGAAGAAAGGACTTGGTTGTGTTCTTATACAGAATGATAGTGTTATTGCCTATGCATCATGACAGCTAAAAATTCATGAGAAAAACTATCCTACTCATGATCTTGAGTTAGCAGCTACAATATTTTCTTTGAAAATTTGGAGACACTATCTCTATAGTGAAAAATTTGAGATTTATATTAATCACAAGAGCTTGAAGTATATTTTCTCACCGAAAGAACTCAACATGAGGTAGAGGAGATGGCTTGAACTACTCACGGATTATGATTGCACTATACACTACCACCCGGGGAAGGAAAATAACGTGGCAGATGCTTTGAGTAGAAAAGATCATGGAGTTTTGAACAAGATGAGAGTTGAAAGGGATCCTATTTTCATTGATCTAGTAAAGATGGATATGAGAATAACAATGGAAGGTGAAACATCAATGATTTTTCAAATGGTTTCCAAACCATATTTACTAGAAAGGATAAAAATTTCTCAAGCTGACGATGAGGAGTTTCAAAAGAAGATCAATGCTGTGAATAATGGGATATTGAGTGACTTTGTGTATGAAGATGGAATTTTGAAGCTTGGGAAGAGACTTTGTGTTCCTGATATACCTGATCTAAAAAGGTAATTGTTGGACGATGCTCATAGTTACAATTTCTCTATACACCCTGGGAGTACCAAAATGTATAGAGATTTGAAGGAAAATTTTTGGTGGGACAATATGAAGAGGGAGATTTCTGATTTTGTGTCAAGATGTATGGTTTTTCAACAAGTGAAAGCTAGAAGGCAACATCCTGGAGGAGTCTTGGAAACTTTTCCCATACCGGAGTGGAAATGGGATAATATTAGGATGGAATTTTTCAAGGGACTACCAAATAATCTATGAAGGAACGATGCAATTTGGGTCATTGTTGATCATCTTACCAAGTCAGCACATTTTCTTGCTATAAGAGAAGATTTACCACTTGAACGCCAAGGAAGACTATATATTAATGAATTTTTGAGACTTCATGGATTACCACTATCGATTGTTTCGGATCGTGATCCCCGTTTTACTTCAAGATTCTGGAAAAGTCTTCAGAAATCCCTAGATATTGAGCTTCGTTTGAGCACTACCCACCACCCCCAAACTAATGGACAATCAGAATGGACTATTCAAACCTTAGAAGACATGTTGAGATCATGCTCACATGACTTTCATGGTATGTGGGATCAATTTTTACCTTTGGTATAATTTTCCTATAACAATAGCTTCCATTAAAGTATTCCAATGGAACCATATGAAGCGTTATATGGAAAGAGATATCACACACCAACTTGTTGGGATGATGTTGGTGAAAGAAAACTTGTAGGCCCAGAACTTGTTGAGGAAACGATGGAAAAGGTGAAGGTAATCCAAATCCACAACAAAGCAGCTCAAAGTTGTCCGAAGAGCTATGCTGATAACTGAAGAAAGGAATTGGAATTTCAGGTAGGAGATCAGGTTTTCGTAAAGGTATCTACATGGGTGGGTGTTATACATTTCGGTATAAAGGAAAAATTGAGTCACAGGTACATTGGACCTTTCTAAATTCTAGAACGAATTGGGGCTGTAGCATACCATTTGGCAATGCCACCAAGTCTCTCCAAAGTTCACGATGTGTTCCACGTATCAATGTTGAGAAAATACATGCCTGACCCAACGCATGTACTCACCTATGAGGAATTAGAACTAGAACCTGATCTGTCTTATTGCAAAGATCCTGTCAATATTTATGATACAAGAGAACAATTGCTGAGAAAACGGATGACTCGTCTGGTAAAAGTTCCATGGAGAACCCATAAGATGGAAGAGGCAACGTGGGAACCCGGGGAACTTATGATGAAGAACCACCCGATTCTTTTCATGTGGTTGTATTCTAGAAATTTCGAGGAAGAAATTATTTGAATGAGGGGAGAATGTAACACCCCAAGCTTCCACGGTATTCTTATCTTTGAATAATACAATAGTGTGTGTTGTACGCATCTTCGAGTTCTAACACACCACAACCAATCAAACTAGAAATTATGAATAGTAATACCCACTTTTTGAAATATTATAAATTTTATCTTTCAAAATGGAATTCATTTTTTGATTCGGAATATCAAAATTATCTTATACTGAATTTTTGGTATTTTTCTGAAAACATTCAGTTTTTGATGAATAGTGAAAAATACTAAATTTTAATTAAAAACAAATTTTTTAATCAAAATAATTTATACTGATAAATTACACTATTTAGTGGTTTTAAAGTATAATTAGATTATATTTTTACCATTTAATCCAATTTTGGTCGTTGGACGTAATTTTACATTTAAACTGGAGATGAGCAAGTGTCAATCTTTTGATAGTTATTATTTCTTAAAAACACGCTTTTTGTTTTGACAACAGGAATTAATTTTAAATTAATTTCTTCCACTTCTATGTTTTTAATTTAGAAAATAGATTCCATATTTAGAATCAGGAGGTCCAAATTTTGTAAATAGGTAACTTTTATTTTTAGAAATTTTGAATAATTACATTGGTAAATATTTAATTTACCATGGTTAAAGGGTAAATCCGGTAAACAAGGGTAAAAAATAATATTATAATAATATTAAATTACCATAACACGTGTCCTAACCCTATTGGATGATACATGTCTGACCATGGTCATCTTTGGGTCGATTTTGGGACCCCATAGAGTCACTTGTATGTGATAATGACACTTTATATTCATTAAGTTAAAGTAAAAACAAAAATGACATAAGCATATATCTTTTAGTAAAACAATTTTTATATAGGGTTATACATGTTATCTCTTTGACTATAAATATTAATTAAATATATAAATATTTCCTATATAATTGTATTTTATTTATAATTTTTAGACATTGAATAATTAAATTTATTTATGACAGAATGATGATGCAGTATTTTCCTTATTAATGAAAGAATAAAATAAATGGTATTATAAATGTTAAAATAAATATAATTTGAGAGTTTTGATGACATCCACAAATTATATAGGTTAATATGAAATGTTATGATTGATTATATGAATTTAGTTCTAATTAATAATGTTTTTAGGACTTTAAAAAAATAAATTATTAAATAGTGTTTAAATTGACATAAAAGAGTTTTTAAAACAAATATTATATTATTAATTGATATTCTATTCCTAAAAAAATAAGGTTCAGCCAAAGAACGTATAATGATAGTTGTATCATTAATGAACCACTTGGGTTTATCTTGGAAGTTTATAGTAAGTTTATTAACCATATAATATAAAAATACAAAGAGACATGGTAAATGTCAAACTATTTAACTAAGAGATAAATCTAAAAGATAATGTTAATATAGTGACCCTAACCTATCTAAAACATATTGGTTGAGTAGTTTTAGACCCATAACCACCTTATATTTTAAATAATTCATTTTTGAGCCATTAGAAACCGAAAATAAATTTAATAAAAAATAATATATCTTGCTTTTCCTAAGGTGCCCCTCGCCCCTCTTATAAAGGAGTACTCCCCCTTCTCTCTAATTCACACCATAAAATATCTTTTTCTCGGCCAACATCTACCCAAATACCCTCTAAAATATCATAAATTAATTCTATAGGCCTTAATTTAGTCAAAAATTCAACCAATGGATCCCTTTTGATCAAATCAAAAGGAAGAACCCGAAGAAGCGGTAAATATTTCATCACCTCTTTCAAGTTTTTTTCTTCTTCCACTTCCTTTTTCTTTGTTTTTTCCATTATAAAATAATAACTCAAGTATATTCTACATAATACGATGTTATTATAAATATGGTACAACCAAATTCATTATTCTAACCATCCTTTTAATAACATGTCACCATATGTGCGTACGTACGGCTTACCGTCTCCACGTCGTGGTGTAATTGTTATTCAATACATTATTATTTGGATGAGTATAATAATGATGTGTAATTGATGTAAATAATAAATATAACATGATAATAATTCTTTTATTATGATATACCATCCAATTATATATTATTTTAATATCAAAATAATGATATTGTCGTTCGTGCGTACGTACGGATTACCGTCTCTATATAGCGATGAGATTCATTCACCATCTTATCCATTCAAGACTAATTTTCATTTGATGATTAAAAAAATGTTCAAATACTTGATATAATTTTGGATATGAATAAGATACATCCCATCCATAAAAATTATGACTCACATAACAAAGAATATAAAGGAAAACAAATCTGTTAACACCCGAAAAGACGATAATACTAAGACATTATTAACAAAGAAATGTTAAAAGATCATATATGATGTCATATTAATGTACATGATTCTTGTATAATTTAATAACAATTATTTCACCATTATACATGAGGTTAACCTACCCTCGACCAAGGAAAAGTACACGGTAAGGGTTAATTCTACAATCTCTTCATTATCTGAGGTTGTTTATATGTAATTATCTACTGGGACCTCTTTATCATCCACATCCATCATTCTTAAAAATGTATTTAAAAACATTCTTAATATTTTATATACTATTGGTTAAAGTCATTTATACACTTGTTTGACTTTTTATAAAATGTTTATAAAGTAATCTTTCTATCGTTTTCCAAACAAGGTCCTTTTTAACCTATTCGACAAAATTAAGGTAAGAATGTCTTTTTTACTTATACGGCGGATGTGGCTATATTCAGCCATTATAAAACCGTCGAAGATTCCCTTACAAGATTATAAGAATATTTTCAAAGTACATGTTTTATTTTATAATTATGTGACTTAAATTATTTCAAAAAAAGATATATTTCTCTCAAATAGTTTTGATTTCATCTATGTCAACATCCTTTGATGGATTTTATGTTTATTTGAAGTTGATTTATTATGATACAAAAATTATATATAGTATTAACGGTTTTGTGATATTTTTGACTGTGGATGTGTATTTTTATACCATTCATGGTTTATAGATAAAGTATTGACATTTTGTATTCTATTTTTAATATGAATGTTTATGTTATGTTTAAACCTATTTATATGAGGAATGCATTGGACTTAGTAAGTGACAGGTGGAGCCCTCTATAGCTCCTCAATGAATCAGTAGGTCTCATGAGACAAACTAGTTTCTTGGCATAAGGCCTTGAAAAAATCTTATTAGTAGTCTTGGCACAAGGACTTGACTTTGTGGTTATGATAGTCTGGAATTATGCATTCCATCATTATAAAAGTTGTTATTGATATTGCATGTGATTATTAGACCATTAGAATATCCATGTATGTAAGTAAATGGAATTATTTTATTTTATTTTTTCCCTATTATGTTTAAGTTAATGTTTAAAAGGCTTTTGTTTTAGTTATACAATTCCTTAAATGTTTATGCTTATTTATGAAAGTTTCTGCTATATTGTTATCCTTACTGAGCATCTGAGCTCACCCCTTTCTATGTTTTATTTTTCCCTGGATGTGAAAAAGTATTTTATGACTGATCTACAGGGATAGTCATAGGGGATATGGGTGTGGACTATGGAGACTATTTTGTTGCAGTTTTTTACTTTATATTTTAATGTACGACTTATAAATGTATCTAGTGTTCCCAAGGCTACTAAACTAATCGGTCTTTTGAGACTTGATCTTTTGTGATCATTCCAATGTTATGTAATAATGCACAGACTCTGGGTAATTGGGGTCCGGGCGTAAAATCTATAATCAAAATACCATTATAACCACATTTTCATCATTTTAAAAACAAAAATCCTATAAAGAATGAGTCCAAATATAAAAAAATACCAAAAAACTACTCACCCACATTTTAAAACATTTAAATCCCATTTTTTTGAAAATTCATTTTCAAAAAAAATATCAATACTAAGAAAAAAAACACCCACCATTGGTATTCCATAAATCCTAACACACACACACACACATACATATGATAGATCAACCACCAATCCATTCATACTAATAACCAACCATTTCCAACAAACATCCATCCATATATAAGAGCGTTTATAGGAATTCCAAGGGTCCAAAATAAAGAGGGAAACATAACATTCCAAACTAATATTTTGAGTACCCCCAACAAGTTTTCAAATCCACCACTTTTTATCAAAATAAATCCTATATAGATTCCATATTCATTTTTTCCAAATTTGACATTAAACTTATCAAAATACGAAAATTCGTTATATTTTTTATTCTCCTTTTATAAAACCTTTCAGAAACCCAGAATAGTTTCCAAAACACATTCCATTTTAAAAACAACCAATTTATGTTTTCAAAAAAACCCCAAGGTTTTCATTTTTAAAATCAGATTTTTAATCAAAAATCATTTCAAAATCCAATATAATCATTCCAAAACAATCTCAAGCCAAAAACATGAATAATCAAAAGCAACTCAACACCCAAAGCCTCAAAAATACCAATAGTATAGAAGAAAAACCACTAAAAACTTCCTGGAACTTTGGTTTTGTAGGTTGTTCACAAATTGAGTGAGAATAATGGTGGCTAACTAAGGTAGAATCATGGTCTATGCATGGTTTTCTCTACCATGAAAAGAAACCATTCACCCACTGAATCCCTCCATAAATCCACTAAATCCTATGATCTTGTCACAGTAATCCAAGAAATCTAAATCAAAATAAAAAAAACTCATGAAAAAACCAAAACCCTAAAAAAACTCAAGAGAAAATCCTAGATTTTAATAAGAATCTATCCTAGACGGCCATAGAAATTAAAGCATCCTTTCCAAAAGGTTTTGATCAAGAACATACCCATGATTAAACAATTTAACTCTATATATCCAAGCTCTAAACTACTGGAAATATCCCAAAAACAAGATATAACCTACCTAAAATAATATTTCAATAAGAACCAACCCAGGTTAACCATTAACTAGTCACTTGATCCAATCACCAACAAGGCCCGAGAGGTGTTCCCAATCATCCCAGACTGGAAAGTAGTTTCATGGGTCAAAGTAACATAAATGTGAATATTTTATCCCATAAAAAATATGAAATTAAAAGATTAAAAATAAAATAAATAACACTAAACAAGATGATAAAAATAAACATTCTAGATATTTGCCCATTTGACCACATGAATCACGAACATCCACTGAGCCAAAGTTTCTCCATGAGAAAAACAGATATGGGATACCAAAAATCAGAAAAATGATGAAAAATATAGGTGTGGGAATTAATATTTCTAGATCAAGTTACAAAATAGAAAAATTCCCTCTCAATTCCCTATAGAAAGAAATCAAGTCATGTTCGATTGAAAATAAGTCAATAAAAAGAGGGTTTTCTACTCTTTGTAAAAAATATATAGCAGCCTTTTGTTTTTATGAAAATTTACTTTCTTTTATATTTTCAAAATATTTTTCCATGTTTATACAAAATTTGAGAAAAATTATTTTTAAAATTTAACTAATACTAAAACAAATATCATGGTAATAAAACATAAGACAAAAAGTTAAATTGTAGATGATTACCATGTAAAATATGAATAAAATTATGAAAGAAACATGGGAAATCCCAATATTACTAGGGTTAGCAGGGTCCTAGGATCATCATAATCTTAGGGGTAAAATATTGGACGCTATGGTCCATCTCCTACTCAATCCAACCAATCCACATCATAAAATTTTAGTTACTATTGTGACGTAAACCTTATGGGGAGATCAGGCCTTGGCCCTACTACCTCACCTAGAATTCTAGACTATGTCTGCCCACCTAGATAAATAGGATTTATAATTTCTATAAATTTATGAATCATGGATGTCTCTCCTTTTCAAACACCACACAAAATCACTATCATTTTAATCTAACTCTCACATGTCAAAGCCATAAAATTCAATAAACCTTAGAGGAAATATATTATACAAAAATTTCACTTGCAGTAAAAGGCTATTGAAATTAAAGATTACACATTCAAAACCATTTACAAAACTAATGGTAAATTTAAAATAATTTACATTACATTTTGAATATGAAAACATTCCTAACCAACAAGACCCATGTTGGATGTTTAGTAAAATAAGTTAAAACAATTCAGAACCCATTTATGATATGCACAATCCATTTTAATGGAACATAGATACTAAATAGTAACAAAAACTCACTTTTAAAAATAAATAAGTAATAAATGAGTTTCTTATTAAAGGTTTGGAAATTGTAAAACTACTTCAATACACACATCTTTTGACGTTGGAAACCAAAACTTGCTTCATGCTTACAAGAATATACACCATTATATATATATATATATTTATATATGTACCCTTTAACTCAATGTATATATTCCTCTCTACAAGAGGTAAAAAATACAAGGATGATATGTATATATATATATATGTTCTTTTCTAAGTGTACACATCCAAGTATCCTTCAAAGAGATGTGATATACACTAAATAATGAAATGTAATCTAAAATAATAAAAATTCCCAATTTAAATTAGGGATAAGAATGAAGAAAATAGATAATCCTACCCAAAACTGATTAAAAAAGAAAAACCACTTTTTTATCGATGCTAAAACTAGCCTCAACGGTACCCAATATCCCTAAACATCCAATATTAACCAAGATAAATTCCTTAAAATGGGTTAGGGTTCATCCATGGCATGAAAACCCCTCATAAAAAATAAAAAGTAAGAAACTAGGGGGAAATGAGGTGTATGAGATATAGTATGACTCACAGATGATGAAGGAACTATAAATTGAAAGAAGAATCAGTGATCGAAGGGAGTGGGATTGGGAGGTTAGGCACATGAGGGATCTATATCGGGTGGCTGATCAAGTTAGATGAGGGGGTGTCGCGTGTGGAGAGTTGGAGGTAGAACCTATTTTAGGGTTTAAAAATAATAATATTATTATTACTATTTCTAAAACATTTCTTTTGAAATATTTTTATTAATGGGTTGGAAACTACAAACAATTTGGCTGCATGGTTGGCCAAACCATGGACTAATGATGCTCCCCTCTTTGGGCCCCTTGAAAACCCACATGGTCAAGGTGCATGGTTAAAAAACCATGTTCCAGCCATGTGATTTGATCTTAAAAAAACTACAGATGACTTTCATGGGTTGGGAATGGTTTCTAAAAACCATTCACAAATCATGCACTTACACTAAAAAAATTCAAAAATTAAAATCTATCTGACCTAACAATAAAAATATTGTCTAAAAATATTTAAAAATAATTAAAAATCCATGTTTGTTTTGTGCAAAAATCATAGAATAATGGGTAGTCAAATAGAATGATCCAAAATTTAAAGGATAGGATTTTAGATGTATTTTGACTTTTTTTGCCACTTGGGATGAATAGTTGTATCTATTGGTGTTTTATTACAAATAATTTCTTCCATTACTCAATTCATATTGATACATTTGAGGCTCTATATCAACAACCATGTTGTTCAATTCTATAGTGGAATGAGGTAAGTAGTTATTTAGTTATTGGAATGATTATGGTATTGGTAACCATAGAGGGAGTATAGTTTATTTGTAAATGGTTAGTCATGGATCAAATAAGTTATAGGTCTTATATTGACCAAAGTAGAAAACCCTTTATTTTCATTGTCAGTGATAATGTATTTTTGTTTGTGTCCCCTCAATTAGGTTGTAAGATTGTGTGGAGTAAAAGAAAGTTGGTGTGGTTGTACGTTGGTCCATTAGAGATTATTGAACAAATTGGGATAGTTACATACCAATAGGATCTTCCACCACATTATCATGGTATTTATAATGTGGTTCATGTATCATAGATTTGGAGGTATAAACCCAATCCTACAAATATTCTTTATGATGAGGCTTTTGACAAGGAATAAAATGCATATTCTATTGAGTATTCTATTTGATTTTTGGACTAAAGTGGGAAGGTTTTGTGAGAGTTGATTTTATGACTTTTTTATGTTCTGTGGTTGAAAATGTTTTTTTAATAATATACATGGGAGAGGGAAGTGACAAATGGGAACAATTTCCCAAGTTGTTCAAGCAGAGCATTGGGGAAATCTCTTAAGGATGGGAAGTTATTATTGGATTATAATTTAATATCCTAAATTTTAAGTTATATCTTTTCTAATAATTAAAGAATATTAATGATTTATGGAAACACATTGAGTCATTTTTGAGTGTTTGGATAAGGATTTGACTCAAAGGATGGAAAATAGCTTTAATAGCCAATTCATGTTATGAATAAATATTCATGTCATGAATGGATTCATGGTATAAGCTATAAATATACCTAAAGGACATGAATTTCCTTCCTAATTTGAGAGTTAATTCATTATATGAACATGGTTACTGGGATTTAAATCCAAGATGATGTGTTTTTTGGAAAATCAACTTTCATGAACTTTCACAATGTCCGTCCTTTATATATTCCATGAATGTTGTTGGTTCCATAAGATTTAATAGTACAGTTAACTTCAAATTTTACATTTTATTCCTTTAATTCTACTCTAAACCCTTGGATCTCTCTGGGGTTTTCTAGCTCTCTCCTCTCCACTTCCATCTCCTCGGTATAATTCTCAAAATACATATTGTTCCCATGTTCTTGATTGGGTGAATTCATATTCATTATATTTAAATCCCTTTCTATTTTCCATCCTCACTACCAATTATATAGTAGATATTTTTATTGATTAATGATTGCTTCCTTGATCTAAAAATGTATTGTTAATCTTTCGTGGAATTATAAACTAGATCCTAGGATTTGATGTTAGTGTATCAATTAGACATATATTGTTGTTGATGGTGGATCTTTAGGGTATTGTTTATCTTGGAAGAACCATTATGATGTTAATTTTTATCAATATTTAACATATATTTATAAATCATGTTGAATCAAGTTTTCTTTTTGGATCTGGTTCTTCTTTTGGACATGGAAAATTACAATTGTAATCAATAATCATTGCACTTTTAGTTGGAGTGCTTGACTTTATCACATGATTTATATCGGTTCTTGGAATGTTTTTTGGAATACACGTGTAGCCCAGTGAGACATATGTTTGATGGTTTATAACATTATTTGTGAGTTTATATCCCTATTGAGACCTATGGTTTATGATTCTCTCACATGTGGTTGTTACAACTGATTTTACATTATTGATATGATTTTATTATGATCTATCAATGGTATCTTGTATCATCAGTGCTACTCTCATTCATATATAGGTGAGAGTGTAGGATGAGCATATTGGAAATTCCCCATAATGGGATATGAAACACAATGTTTTGAATGTACATGTTATATCCCAACGAGTGGGATGTGTCCCACATGTGTTTCGGAAATCCCATCAATGGATATGTCATGAAGATGACCAATATTCCTTTTGGAATGTAAATGAAGAATGTATAGCGAGTCTTTAATGACATGAAATATATAAAATACTTGTGTAAAGTATTTTTCCATTACTTTTTCTACATAAATTTATTTTCGGAACCTATATATCCCATGAACATAGGTTAGGGGTTCTTAGTGGTGTCCTGCAAAGTATTATACTCACCATTCTTTGGAATTTTGGTGACCTTGTAGTTTTCACAACTACATATCTGAAAAACGGAAAGTTCCCTACTATGGATAGTTTTTCAGTTTAGATGGAGGATTTTCTACATTGTTGTATGGATTTTTTGTGGATGACTTTCACTACTATTTTTTTTTGAAGTAATATTATATATTGGATACTTTGGTTAGTTTTTTTATGTAATTCACATTCCATATTGATTCTATATGGGATGGTTTTATTTATAAATTCCACTAAAATATTAATTATTTTATTGCTATTTACTCATTGATTATTTTTAATGCTTCCATTATTTATTGTGATGTTTACCCAGTAATGAGGTCGCAGTCTCCCGATGATGATCCATAGGACCTCACCACTATTCGTCTTCCTCATGAATATGTGGTGCTGCACATGATTTTGTGTGTCACTCCAGCTCCGACATGATGTTTTGGGTTGAGTTGTTAAACAACTCTTTATCCAAGTGTCAAAGGGAAATTTCGTGTAATTTATATTTCCTATTTGGGGTATGGTAAAAATGTGGTGAATAGTAAACTTACCATCCACTCTAAAATTAATACAGTTTTGTCTGATTATGGGTACACCCACCCATTAAAATATGATGAATTTTCTAATGGTATCACATTACCATATTATAATTTGATTTTGAATAAGTAGTTAAGAATTCTAAAGGTAGTTTTATCACATATAAACTGTATAATTCTTCCCTAATTAACTTTTAGGGGATGGAACCTCCTATAAATATCTTTATTTATCATCTACATGA
The DNA here is from genome assembly GCA_963277665.1 of Viscum album. NCBI lineage: Eukaryota > Viridiplantae > Streptophyta > Magnoliopsida > Santalales > Viscaceae > Viscum > Viscum album. The sequence continues at coordinate 1,870,989,553 of OY728120.1, read as the reverse complement.
ATTTGATGTTATATTTTGGAATGTGTTGGATTCCATTGTATAAATCCCATATCAATTACCAAGGAAGAGAATTCACATTAGATATTATGAAATAACCTATTATTATATATATATATATATATTACAATAAATATGTAATTATAATGTATATTAAATCCATTTTATAATTCATGATTATTATTCAATGGTGGTATATATCATAGATGGTTGTTGAGAAAAAAACATCAAAGATATTCTTATTTCATCATAGTTTTTTTATTATATTCCTAGAAGAGTTTTCTAATATTACTTTGAATTGTGAAGTTGAGTTATCAAGATAACTAATAAATGATTCTACACCTATTTTGAAAAATAAATATTGAATAACCCCAATTGAGTTACCCAAACATACAGAAAATCTTAATAACGGATTCATTTGGCCAACTATGCCATCCTAGGGTGAAAAATAATCTTTTTTTTAATGAATAACGTTGAATCAATACATAAATTTATTTATGAATGATAACTTACCAATATATTAATCATTAATATGTACCTTTTTCCCCATATTGATGAATTGTTCGATAAATTTTGAGGATCTCAATATTTTCCAAGATTAATTTTTGGATCTAGATACTATCATTCATGGATCAAACAAGAATAAATTCAATAGAGATCTATTCATATGAGATACGCACACTATAAATATAAATATATTCTATATGGTCTTGACAATTCTCAATATATAATCATTGTTGTAATAAATAGAGTCTTTATTGGCCACCTTGATCAATTTCTCATTGTATTTATAAATTATATTCTTATTTTTTGTAATAAAAAATAAGTTAATGAAGAAATGCGATGAGTGAATTGAAGAAATTGAGGATGGAGAAACTATATGGAAAATATACCAAGTGTGAATTTTGGATTTAAATTATTTCATTATTGGGTTATGTGATCACAATTGAGGTTATATCAATGGATCTTTCAAAAATGGATTTTGTTGTTCATTTTACCATACCAACCAGTGTGACTAAGATGTATTGTTTTCTCAGATATGTTTGATATTATTGATTCATTGTGAAACATCTCTCAGGAATATCTAATCCACTAGGAATGTTAACTCTTAATGGATTCATGTTTTTTAATACTATTGAATATGAAGAAAATTTCAAGGAACTCATGATAAGTTTTTTCAGTGCACCTATTCCCACACTACCCTGTTGTGGAGAAGGGTTCCAGATATATAACGATGCATAAAATATGATTTTAGGATTTTTTTCTTATATATATTGATATGGTGATAGATTAAGCCTCACTCATACAAAAATTTAATGATAAAAATTAACTGGCTCTTGAGATAGATTTAGAAATAGTATTCATTTCATTAAATATATATAGGAATCATCTTTATGAAAAATGTTTTACATATATACTAATAATAAATTTATAAAGTATATATTAAACCAGAAATAGTTGAATATGAACTAGATAATATGGCAATATTTTGTAAAATATTATTACATCTCAATACATTACCACCCTAGGAAATAAAACAATGTGGGTTATTCTTTATGTAGAAAGGATCATGCAGCTGAATATATGATGTGGATATTAAATGATCTAGTATTTTTGGATTTTAAAATGATGTACCATGAAATATTGAAGGAAGGGGTGGAATCACTTATCTATCAAATGAGTGTTCAACCATATATCTAAATAATTATTAATTTGGGATTGGAGGAAGATGTAGAGATGAAAAAGATAGTGAGAAAAATTCTTGAGTTTAAGCTTGATTATTTTTTAATAACAAGGTTCATGAAATTATTTTTTCCCATAAAAACAATAATGTGGAAGGATCTATTGGAAGAACATCATATTACATAATTATCAATTTATCATGGATTTAAAAATATATATGGAGATTTAAATGTGTATTTCTAGTCGGATAACATGAAAAGGGATATTTCATAGTATTTTTATTAATTCTTGGTATCATAATAAGTTATTTCTTAGTGGTATAATTTTATGGGGATTTTACTGGAATTACCCATACTAGAATGAAAATTGTAAAATATTACCATTTATTTAATCATACAAATCCCCAAAATATCTATATGAAATAACGTTACTTAGGTTATAGTCGATCAATATAAAATTTCATAGAATAATACTATTATTCAATAATATGTATCTCTTTATTAGCTTCCCATGATACACATTAAGGAAGTGGTAATGTTGTATAGTGTACTATATTCTATTGTAACTGATCGAGATATAAGGTTTAATATGAAGATATAGAGAATTATTTATCATGATATGGATACAAAGTTATGTTTTAGTTCTACATATCATCCTTTTAAATATGGTAGCTAAGAGAGGACTATTCAATTATTGGATGATATTTTGAGATCCTGTTCAATGGATTTTATATGTGGTTGGGTGTAGCACCATTCTCTAGTCTAATTTTCATTTAAAAACAACTTTCATGTGATCATTAAAATTGTTTACTATGAATCCCAGTAATGAAGGGTGTTCATAACAGCGATGTGTTGGGATGAAGTTGGAGAATGAAATTAATTTGGTCTTGAGTAAGTGTATTAATTTGAAGAGAAGGTTAGATCCATTTAACAACAAATCTTGGTAGATTAGATTTAATAGAATATTTATGTTGACAATCATTAGAGATATCTAGAAATAAAAGTAAGTGACAAGTCATTCCTAAAAATTTATCATTATAAGATGAACATGAGATTTATAAATATGGGATATCTAATACCTAGATATATTATCACTTTTTATCTTCCTAGTTTGATCGAGTGAGTTTTTTATCACTTAGCACTTCCATAAAACCCTTATGAAGTTCTTTATGTGTTCCATTTATCTCTTTTCAAGAAGTACATACCATACCCTTCACATGTGCTAAACTAATATGTTATACCACATGAGAATTAACATTCCTATGAAGAATAATATGCTAAAATCTTATATTGTAGAGAATAATTTCTATAAAAAATGAATACTCGCCCAGTTAAGGTTCTCTGGAAAATAATAAATGCAAGAAAGATACATGGGAACTCTAAGATTTGTTTAAGTATAGATATCCCCATTTTTTGTATCAATGTGATATAATTTAAAAGTCTACATTCATTTTTTGTGTATTAGAATGTGACACCAAAATATTTTATATGTATTTACCTGCAAATAAATATGAAGTATTTGATAGGTTTCCTTGCACAACAACATAGATCATAATGAACCCAGGGTATACTGTAACTATATAACCTAGCTAGAGGATTGGTGTCCATGAATAAGATTAAAAAAATTATGAAATATATATATATATATATTCTCTTAAATTTAAATTCATTAATTAATTTTTAAGAAATAATAATTGATTTTTTGTTAAATACTTTTAGTGAATAAAATATCTATTGTTCAATGAAATATTTTTCTATACATGTTATGTATTATAATCTAAATATAGTATATTGATCACTATTAAAAAGTTGTCTTAATTAAATATTATGTTAATGCATGGATAAATTTTCATACATTAGTTATCTAAAGGCTAGGGATGAATATAAAATCATATAAATAATAAATGAGTTATTTTTCATAAAAATATTTTCATGTGCGTAATGTATTTTTATTAAGATATATTAAATAAATACTTTTTTATTTATATTTATATATAGTAAATTATTTTAAAATTTATTTAATTTTTATCCAATGGTTTAAATGAAATTTAGTTATGTTTTATGATTAAAATGGGTTTTCCTAAAATGGGGTTTCATTATTTTTTTTCATTGAATTTTAAAATTAATTTTCCCTCATATATTAATTGAACTTTATAAAATGCATATATATTTGGAATCATTGTATGAATATTTTTAATGAGGCCACATAGATTTTTTATTATAATTAATAGTAAAAATAATAAGAATTTGTTACCATGGTTATGGTTAAAACATGGTTACAGAGGGTTAAACTAAGCGATAAGGGTATTGTTTCTCAATAGAACTATTTTCTTCTTAGTATTTTTGAAGATATTTAAACCCTATAATATTTTTACTTTGATTCTATTCCCATTTTTTCCACATTCATCTTAATGATACCTTATGTTATTTAAATTTTTTGGGTAATTATACATATCCCTCTCCAATACTTCTAAAAGGGAACCTCCACTCCAATATTATTATATCTCAAAAAAAATCCTTACTATAAATCCGTCATTGATTCGTTAAATTCATCCTAGATTCATTTTTATCCTCCTAGGATAAATCATTCATGTATTAAAGTGTTATACATGGGAGGCCTTGCGTATATATTTAAATAATTGAAATAATTGATTTATTATAATGATGTAAAAATCCTTTTCAACCTCCTTTCAATCAAATGGTAAATGGAATTATCGCTCCTTTATATGTGTAGAATATTGCTTCCACATATTGATATGAATCATTTTCAATCACAACCCTAAATTTATGGATATAATGATGTATTTAGTAAATATATATTTTATTTATGATATAAATATGATATTTTAATTATATAGTATTATCTATTATTATTTTCTTCTTTTCCATAGAAAATAGAAACAATGTTCATGCGTACATACTGACTATCGACTCCATGAACTATGAAATTACTTATCTATCTCTACCATTTATCAATCAATATAAATATTTATAATGAATATATATTATATTAATATAATTATAGACATTATTCAAATGATGTAACCCTGATCCATATGTAAGTACCATAACAATTTAATTAATACATTCATGAAAAATTAAATAGTTATCACCTGGAATAGTCATTTTAGCAAGGAATTATTAATAAATGGGTAACAAGATGTTATAAGTAAACATATATGTTATAATAAGTTTTAATAAGTTTATAGTATATAATATAACAAATTTAAATTTATTTACTAGTGGTCAGAGAACATAAAATGGAAGTAAATCATGAGGTAAGGGTTTTACATTACAATCTCGTTTTTTACTAGGGTTATTTATGCTTAAATTATTGGCAATGAAATTTTATTATTTATCTCTCAAAAATATTATATATTTTCTTATCAAACGTGTATTTTACATTACAATATCCATGGGATTGATTACATTGCTACTCATGCCTACTGTGAAGCGAATGTCGTTGTTGATGCTCTTGCTAACAAAGGAGTTCATCAGAGCATGACTTGGCTAAACACTCTGCTAGCTGATTTATCTTATCTTTTTGATAGAGATTGTAAAATAAATCCCATCTTTCTGACTCTTGTAACCTTTTTAATTAATAAATAGTTCTTTGGTATTTGACAAAAGCTTTACCATTAAAAAATATATATATAATACTCGTTTTATATTCACATTTCTCTCTATATTAGCCTATTATATTTTAAATTCATTTTTTAACCATAACATAAATTATATAAAATTTATTAAAAATAATATTCTTTTCTTTTTCTAAATGACCTATTTTTTATAAATGGTGTGAATATATTCCTTATTTCTATATATAGAACATGAAAATATATTCCAACCAGCATGAATAATCTATGATTCGAAGCTGACGCTATATTTTTCCATGTTTTTTGCATGAAAATTTTTACCAAAATGTTTTTAAAATATTTCTATTTTAAATAGGTGATTACATGACAAAAGAATATTTTCATCAATAATTATTTTAGATATCTTTTAAAGGTATTTTTCATTTAGGATAGCATCCCTTTATTTTTTAAATACATCACTAGGAAATGATTCTATAATAATGTCATTATTATTTATCTAGATTTTTATTTATTATAATTATGAATTCATGGAAAAAATTGTTTTCTTATCTATACTATAAGATATGATGCAATGATAAATGTTTTCATGATATTTTGGCATAAATATGAATGGATTATGATTAGTTGAATGGTAAAATGGTTATATACCTTCAATGAATACGATAATGATTAATGTTTTATTGGAGAAAAGGGGACATGAAAGGTTATTAAAAACCCAAAATATAGTACACGAGGGGTTATCCCTTGCCCAAATAATGTACGTTTGGGTTTATCCCAGGTGTAACATATGATTAATGTCTTGGTGGGTAAATTTTAAAAAATATTTCTATTGTTATGATTATACAAAACATTATTCCATCCTTTTATGACATGATAATATATGAATATTATTCATTCACGTATTATGTAATTTAAACCCTTTATGATTCATGTCTTATGATCTGCTTTTTTTTATTGCATGACTCTTGACTGTTATCTAATAATTACTTGGTATGATTTTCAAATACTAATAGAATGTTCGTATACCCTTTTTCTCATGTTAATATAGAAAATAGTGTTGAAAAATATCTCCCATGTTTACCCGTACTATGAATATTAACTAACCCATTATTATTTTTCATTTTCCATATAATATGGAAAATGGTATTTGTATGATATGTCTAAGAATGGTTCTAGTTGTGATGAACTTAGTTTGAAATGATAGATATAATTCATGTACCATTTGGTAATGTATCCATGTTTCCAAATAAACTAAAACATTATGGTTCTATAATATATTTTAATGATATGTAATGAATAATATTGTGGTAATATATGATATTTTTGTATGTAATTTTTGGGTCACCTCAAAACACTCATGAAATTCCATTCTTACCACTTTCCTATCATAATTTTCCAATGAGTTTTACCTCATTTGCAATACTAAAATGATATCAATCCCACCCATTCCCTCACGTCTTTATAACCCATATGTTATTTCATGATTTTACAATATCAATATAAATCTCTAAATCCAAAAAATTTAATTCCTTTGGTTCTATGTAGACCTATCATTCTCTAATATGATACAAAGATATGTATGGGTTCTCCTTAGCCTCCACGTTATTTATGTTGTTCTTCCATGTTAATCCATTTGATTTTATATTCAACATGAATTCATGTGTTCATAATAAATCCTTTAATATAAAAATTATATAATAATGATGATATGATTCCTTTAACTCTCATTAAAACCATTTGGTAAATATTTCTATATAGTTGTCATACATTTGAAATCACTCTTTGATTTTCCATGACATATTTTCATGTTGTGAGTACCAAACCCTATTTTCATTCAAGGTTTTTCAAATATATATTATTATACTTAATTTATGGGGGAATTTTATTAAAGATAAAAAAATTCCTTAATAATGGATTTAAATGATTAAATTTATTCTTATACAATGGATATGGCACAAATAATGATATATATATGAGGGGTGCGCCCTGATATCACTCTAAAACAATAGGTAAAAAATTAATATCTTGAAATGAAATATTCATGATACAATTTTAGGATGCCTCATTAATGTGATACCTTTGTAAATAACCTTGGTAATGTGATTTTACAATAACTTAGTGATGGAATTTTGTGATATACTTATGAATGTATCATGTTTATGTTTTGGGAACGTATCCTTGTTGTGCATCATGTGTTTGTTATCACGTTATGCTTTATGTACTTATGATCACGTAATTATATTCTTCCTTCTAATTATGTTCAAATACTATGACTCAGGATTACCTATGGTGTTTATTTATTCTTTTTTTTTTGATTTTTTATCTCTTATTTGGATTTATTCTCACCCGTTTCTTTTGAATAAATATCCTCTAGAAATTGTATATTGTGTGGTTATCTTGGATGGGATAGTAATGATGTATTTTAAGAGAGATAATTTTTTTATGTCTTCTAATGTGATCCATGTATTCCATGTGATATGTTATTAGTTTTCAAGATAACAAACCTCAAATGGTCCTAAGGAAATGATCAATGTAACAATTTTTTATGGAATTTTTTTAAAACCCATGTAAGAAATGGAGGATTTTTATGGATGTATCAAAGTAATGTTTAGTTATTTGTTGAAATTAGTACTATAAATCTATATGAAAAACCATAGAAGTAATTGAATTAATTATAAAACATATTTATATTTTTTACATATATATTAGGTGGTTTCTTAGAAAATACATCCCTGTTTTGATAATTGAAAGTGGATACAGTTGTGAAACTGATGCACTAGGCGGTAATCACCTAAAAAATGACTAATTAATAATTGAATCAATAATCCCATTGGTTCATGTTGAGATTTCCTATGAATAGACACCTAGAATTACACTTATTTGGCATATGTTTTGGTTAATCACCTAATATTTGAAATCCATTACAAATCCATTATTATCATTTTTAAGTAATATGATGGAACAGAAAATAAATAATACTATATTGAACTATGTCTGATTTAGGATGAACTAATAGATAATAATTTCAAGGAATAATATATTTTTAAATTTAATATTCTTTATGTAATTGTATAAATATTTTCCCAAATGTTATTCTAAACTCATGATAAACTTCATTTTGTTTTAGTAGTGGTTCAATCCCAAATGAATCAATTTAAAAATGGATGTTATGGAAATACAGATATTTTCCCTATGAGAAACCAAAACGAATATAAATTTAAGTATGAAAACTTTTGATTATTCCAATAATATATTATGAATTATGATCCATAATGTGTATATACATGAATTCATAATCAAACTAATAAAGAGAGGGATATTGTCTCAAGAATTTATAGCTGAAAAGGTGAGGAAGGAAAGAATTCTCAATTTCCTTCATGTATGGAATGTGGAAATAAATACCTAGGGTATTGTCTCAAAGGCATTGGAAGATTATTATGGTGAATAAAATAAGGGAATATAGAAAGAACATGCTAAGGAAAAATGAAAAAATTAGATAACATGATGATGGGATAGTATGTTTTTCCTAGTTGTACCTAAAATACTAAGGTAAATAAATCATTTAAAAATATATGTTGATTCATTCCTATCTTTTAGATACCTTTGAAAAATGTTATCAGTGATTGAACATTAATATTAGGGGGATTAAATTTATTTAAATAGTGAGAGAATGTAACATACTATACTAACTCAGGTTTTGACCTGTAAGGCCTCGTAATATTTCAAAAAATATTCCTAGAGTCAGGCACTGAGTTTTCATGTTATGTCAGGGCCTGAGGAGCATCAGTGCGGCAGTAGTAAAAATACTAAATATATTTTTTCGTGTGTGTGCAGTTTCACTTGTAACATAAATAACTATCGTTCGGAGTCTCGGGTCAGATTTATGAGACCATAGTTGAGTATGAAACATCATGTTTACCCAAAATTTTCCATCAAATTGTCCACACCGACAGTTTTAGATAAAGTTGATTTAGTAGGTTAGTTTATGGAGGATTAATTAATTAATTTAATTAATTAACTTAAACCTAACCTAAATCACCTCCCTCACCGTGTTTTGGGTGCACAAGCAAAAAGAGTTGCTCCTCCCATATCTCCCTCTCATTATCACTTCTTCCTCCTCGCAATGAAGGAACCCACCATTGAATCATTGAAGTGAGGTGTCATTGATCCCTGGTTTTGACATAGACCAACATCATATCGAGAACCAAAATGATCCAACAATCATTCTTGATCTGAAGCTTTGGTGTTTCACTATCGATATCAGAGGATTTGATTTTTGGTCCTAATCCCTTTTATTTTTAAATTTTATATGGTTTTATATCCCTGTTGCAATTGATAGAGATCTCGTCTAGGTATATCTACAGGTTTTGAGGTAAATTGGGGAGAATTATGGTGGATTTCAGGTCATTCGCAATTGGAATCACTGTCTACACAACATGTAGTTGGGTGAAACATCCCATGTACCTCGTCATGTTTGGTGAAGATAAATATTTGGAACTACGCACCTTTTATAGGGGTTACACGCCATGTAGTGCCTTAAATGGTGTGACTATGGGACATAGCTTGGAATAGTCATGTGAAAACACATGATTGGTTACTAACAAATGGATATGATACATGGACATGTGTTTTGGTGCAGAGTCACGGGAAAACTACACAGGCATGAGGCCGTTTATCCAAGCACTTCATGCGGTGTGGGATACACAACATGTGAGGGACATGGTTGGTCGGTCCATGTAGATGGGGAATGTGGCTAGGGGATGAGAGATGAGGTACATGGAATGTACCTCCTCTACACAGCATGCACCCCCACATGGTTCGAAACCTGTGTGAAAAAGATACACGGACAAGTACTCGGGTGGGCTCACGTGTCATGTATGCCCCGATGCACGCCATGTACTACTAGGAAATCCTCTGGGAATCTTCCGACTTTCATATATCATTATTTGGGAAATGGATTCATGGTTGTGAGTAGTCTATCCTAATCAGTTTTCCACGCATGATGTGATGGTGGCCTCCATTAAGGATAATGAGATAAGTGGTGGTGTGAGTTGATCAAGACGGTTTTGGAGCTGTACTGAGCTGATGTTGTAGATCGGTGTGGTTCATATAGAGACACTCTAGGAATCTTATACCCCTGATGGACTAGGGAATAGTTTTTCTTTACCTCTCTTATTAGGTGGATATTGGACTCCCCACATCGTGGGTGTGATTTTGTTACCTTGGGTAGTTTCCTATGGGGGTGTTACTCCCCCGATGGACTAGGGTGTGGGTTTCCCAGTGACAGTCATGACGGTAGAGTAGGTGCTTCCATATTGGACCAGGGAGCAAGTCCTCTATCCATGGAGTCAGTAAAACCATATTGGATTAGGGTGTGGTTCATCTATTGATGATGTATATATAGAGTGGTTACTCCCCTACTCAGTAGGGTGAGGGTCCTCTATTATAGGAGTCTATACTCCCCTATCGTTCCAGGGCATGGGTCCTTCATATGTGTTGTTCTGGAAGAGTCTATACTCCCCTAACATGTTAGGGAATAGTACATCTATCCTTGGTTCAGTACTCCCCTACCATGTTAGGTTCTGGGTCTCCCAAAGTGAACGAGTTGGAAAAGTTTGTACTCCCCTGTCGTTATAGGGTCTGGGTCCCTGAGCTGCTGAGTAGTACTCCCCTACCGGGTTAGGTTGTGGTTCCTCTATCTAAAAAGTGGTACTCCATTATCATATCAGGGATTGGTTCTTTCATGAGTAGTACTACCCAATTGGATCAGGGTGCGGGTCCACACTTATGGAGTAATACTCCCCCTTATGTGAGTAGTTGCAGGGAGTGGGTCCTCCATTGGAGTTAGATCTACCTAGGCTATTGGATAAAATTAAAAGAAGTGGTCCCTTTCTCTTGGTATGAAAAATTCCTAGATAAGATCTATTTCTCCCTTGAAGGAATAAAGTGTGCACTACTCCTTGCAGGAGAGATAGAGGTTTCATGGGTTAGTTAGGATAAGTACTCCCTCAACTGCGGGGCAGTGGTGAGGAGTGAGTCTCTATATCATCTTTTGTTAGAGAGGATGAACATAGTACAAAATCTGGTGCAGTACTCCCTCGACTGTGTATAGTGGTGAGGGGATAGCCTCTTCACTTGGGTTTCTTTTCAAAGCGCTGGGAATGAGGTAGCGATGATAGGACATCTGATTTTGGGCACTAGAGCGGGACCTAGTAAGATGTTTCTGATAGAGAATGTTCTCTTGGACATACCATTTGGAATGGTAGAGTTGTTCTAAAGGGATTGGATATCTAAGACGGGTGATATCTGGGATAGATGATCTCATGGAGTGTGTTCTCTTAGTTTTATGTTGTTGTTAGAGCCTATGAAGAGAATCATGTTTCTAGATATGAGGTTGGAACTGCATGAGACATAGTGTACTTATAGGAGTTTGTTTTTTACGTTTTAAAAAAAATCAAAAAATGGTTATGTAAAAAAAATCAAAATGCGGTGCAAAGGCGGCATCCACGATGCCGCCTTTACACTACCGGTGCGGATCGCTGACATGGAGAAGGCGGCACCCACGGTGCCACCTTTCTATATGAAGTCATACGAAAGGCGGAAACGTAGGTGCCGCCATTCACCTGGCGTCATTGCGAAAGGCAACACCACGGGTGTTGCCTTCGCCTCCACACCCTATAAAAGGGAAACACCCCCTTCCCTTATTCTCACTTCCAAACACCCATTACCTCTCATTTTTTTCTTTTGTGGTGAATTTTGAGGTTTGAAATTTTTGGAAAGCTTTTAGAGGTATGTTTTTTAATTTAATGTTTTTTATTTTGTTGAATTGTTTTTATTTAAATAGTTTTTTAAATTGAATGTTTTTTATTTAGTTGAATGATTTATAGTTAAATATTTTAATTCATTAGTAGTTCAGTTAGTTTAAATTTTTTTTATTAGATTGTTTAATTAGGTATATATGTTTTGGAATTGTAATTATCATTAGTATAAATTAATTTAGGATTCTTTTAATTAAATTTTGGTAGCATAAAGACTATGTTATCTAAGAAATCAAATCCTTGTCTAGATACAAACAAGGGAATGTGGCTCCGGAACAGATGTTCCTTGGGGTAATACCCGAAAAAACATATTTGAGCCAGACTCAAACGGGAACTGGTGCACAACAATGGGCCTTGCTGCATTCTGGTTTGACACTCCCGGGGGATATGCTTAAGATATGCATATTTCCTTATAAACTACTAAAATATCTAAGAAAAGAAATGATAAATTGATAATTTAGTAAAGAAGTTGATTTTTATTATTAGGACTTATTAACTAGAAATTAATTAATAAATAACATCGAGTTAAAATTAAAACTTCAGTTCAAATGATATTAAATAACATGGAGTTAAAAACCCACATGGAGTTAAAAAATATGGAGTTAAAAAACAAAAAGTATTTAAAAAACATGAAGTTAAAGTGAAAATATAAATAAAATACAGTTAAAAAAATAAATAACAACATGTTTCGAGCTTCCGGCCTTTCTTGCAGTGAATTGGATATCAAAATTTCAGAAAACCCGTGTGAAAATGGGTTTTCTGAAATTTTGATATCCAATTCACTGCAAGAAAGTCCAAACACTCGAAACATGGTGTTATTTTTTTTAACTCTTTGTTATTTATATTTTAACTCTACTCTGTTATTGAATAACTAATTAAAAATTTAGTAAGGAATAACTAATGATTGAATAATGATTAACTAATTAAAAAGTGTACTAAGAAATATCCTACTTTAGGATATAAGATCTTTAAAAATTTACGTATCATAGAGATTGTATAGTTTATAAGTAATAGTTATTATTTGAACGTGAGGTAATTAAACAACGTATTAAAAATAATTTGGATTAATAAATATTATATTGGTAACCATCATTCTGAATGTCACTTACATTATCAAAATATTGATCAGAAAACTTTTTTTACGTAGAGCGTAATGTTAGCCTATGTGTACTGCTATGGGGATGTTATTCAAACTGAGCAAGGATATTTTTACCAAACACAACCAATAACAGTGGTTAATAAATTGATTGTGTAACCCTAAGTGACCTTCAATACAGAATTCATGGCTCATTAAATCTAGGACCCGATAAAAAGATCAACTCAATGAGTTATAGACATTTGCAGTTCCCGTCAACATTGTGGCATCTAGCTTGTCCATTGGTTGATGATGCGTAATGGATCCAAACAATTAATTTGTTTTCTCAAAGTTCGGATGGTACCATGATGGATTTATATGTTGATGTTTCTACTGTACAACAACAACATCCAATTGTACAAAGACATTGACTTACAAGAGTTGTTGATCATAGTCTGCCCCATGAAGTTGAGACTATTCCAAATGATGCAGAAGAGGACAACCTACTTGATCTCCCGGATATGCATGTTAACCCAACATCTGATAAGGAGTTTCATAATAACAAAAAAAGTGGTGATAATAGTGATGATGAGGAATGAACAACTAATGTTTCGAGAAATGCATTAGTTGTATTGCAGGCTCGACCTACAATAAATCATCCACCTATCTTTGCATATTGGTCAGAAGCAATGGCACGTGTTTCTGAATTTGAAGATAATGTTCTTGCACCGGAAACTAAGTTTCCAAGAGTTATATGAGATTGGTTTAGTGAGATGGAAAAAACTTTATATGTTGGAAGGAATTTTCCATGTAAAGATGCATTAAAAAGTACGATAAATAGATTTCACCTTGAGAGGAACTGTAGCTATGTAGTTTACGAATCAGACAATAGAAAATATGCTATACGGTGTGAGAAGTATGGGGATTATTGTAGATTTTGATTGAGGGTGATTCTGGACATTGCATTTGGTGGTTGGAGAATCTCGAGGATTGAGGCGGCTCATACTTGCGTTCAGCCAAGCCTCACACAAGATCATACCTCATTGGATGAAAAATTTGTGTCATCCATTATTGTTGAGATGATTCAGACATGTCAAGATGTTCCAGTAGCCATTGTGCAAAAGAGTATTCAACAGACATTCAGTTATAAGATTTCCTATAATAAGGCATGGATGGCAAAACAGAAGGCAATTGTGAAGGTTTATGGTGATTGGGATGAATCATATCGGGTTTTTCCGCAATTTCTAGCCATATTGAGGCATTATATCCAAGTTGTCTTCCATCTAGATACAAATGACCATGTATCTCATGATAACCGACTTCATCCATCTCATGTTCAATTTCATCGGTTGTTCTGGGCATTCCTTCCCTGTATCTCCGCATTTCATTTCTGCAAACAGTTTATTCAGATTGATGGAACATTTCTGTACAGAAAATACAAGGGTGTATTTTTTATTATAGAAACCCAAGATGGAAACCGTTCACCTCTTCTGCGTTCCTTTTCCATTGTAGAGAAAGAAAACTATGAATCATGGAGTTGGTTTTTGTCATGTATCAGCAACCATTTTCCCAACATTCGGGGTGTCTTTTTGATATCTAATCAACATTGAGAAATTAATTAGGCAATCAATGTAGATCCTGATACATGGAGTTACCCAAATGAACATCAACGGTTCTGCATTAGACACATTACTAGCAAATTGTATAAAAAATTCCACAACGAACCGATGAAGAAGGAAATCACCAGACTTGGTATGCATTGTATTTGTTATTTTTTTATATATCAACATAAAGATAAATTCAAAATATGTGAAATATCATCTATTCTATGTAGCATATGATTCAGATTAATGACTATTTGAATAATGTTTCGAACAAATCTGTCAGGTTAATGAAGAAGTTTATGATTATATGATGTGAATTCCAAAATAAAAATGGACATTGGCATATGATGGGTGGAAGAGGTACGGACACATGACCACCAACATTGTAGAGTGCATCAATGGTGTCTTCAATGTTTTTCACAAGCTACATATAACTTCCCTAGTTCAGGAGACATTATATTTTTGCGTGAATTACTTTTTTGATAGAGAAAAATGAGCATCGGATGGAATACATCAGGGGCTAACATACGTAATACATTTTCAACGAGAGATTGAAAAGAATATTGAAGAAGATTCTGGTTATCAAGTCTGTCTATTTCGACGAGAAGACTCTTGATTTTAAGTTATAGAGAAGTCGAACCCCACCACAAATAGCATTGGTGAAAAAATGGTGGTATTACTAAAAATGAGGCAATGTAAATGTGGAAACTTTCAGGCCTTACGGTTTCCATACTCACATGCCATCGCAACATGTGGCTCTGTTAACATATCATGGGAAGCATATGTTGATCCATTATACTAGATGAACACCATTTATAACTGTTATACTACACCATGGACACCTATTGGCAAGTTTTTTTATTTCCCAATGCCCGAAGGTCAGCTGATATTGGTACCTGATATGAATAGTTTGTGTCCCCGTGGGAGACCGAAGGCCAACAGGATGCGAAATGAGATGGACTGGCCTCAAGAACAAAGACAATTTTGAGATGCACCATATGTCATCAAGAAGTTCATAATCAGAAATGATGCCCTAACAATGTTGGGTCGAGTTCACACTCTAATCCACAATGATGTATTGTCATTATTGGGAGATTCTCATATTGTAAATTTTATGTTGTTATATATTCCTTTTAACTCAGTTTTCTAACCCTCAATACTGAAAATCATAATAGTAAACCCAAAAACATCTTTTTTATAATGTAATCCTAACATTCTATACCATAATCCTGAAAATCATTTCTCAAATCATTAACCTAAACCGTAAAATATAAAAAAATCCAAAATCCTAGATCTAAAAGGAAAAATGTGAAACCCTAATTTCTCTATCGTAAAATTGAAAAGTTGAACCATAAACCCAAAAAATCTTCCCTTTACATCGGTTTTCAAAACATTGTGTGATTGAGAAAATAATCATGAAACATACAATCATGTGGACAATCATATATAAATTATAAATCACATCCTTTTCTAATAAACATCTATATAACATAGAAAAATGATTTATATATATAAATATATAAATATATAAAACCATATCCTACAAAACACCCAATTCTAGGTAAAAGCATATCTTAATAAACTTTAGTAATATGCTTTGAAAAACAAGAAGAAATTCCCCTTTCTTTGGGTAAAAAAACTTCATAAAACATTGTGAATAAACATGACATGTCTTACATTATATAAATCATAATATTTTACTGATCATGATGTTATATTTACATTTTACACTTACAACTCATTTCATTTGTTTATATGTAGATGAATGACACCATACTACTCAGTAAATAGGCTACCCATTGTTCACAGGTTATGATAGAGGGTGGTCTAGATCGATTGATCAGGGTGCGTCGAGTGCACCATTTTCATCACAAAGAGCCTCCTCCTGCCATTATACCATACTTGTGTCGTTTTGGATTCTATGGTATTGCGGTATCTGATTTTACATTTATAGACCATCACCTGCTAGCTGCACTCGTGGAGAGGTAGAGACTAGAGACACACACATTCCACCTACCTAAGGGAGAGATGACCATCACCCTCTAGGATTTGGTTTTTATTCTTGGTCTTCCTATATAGGGGACACCCGTTATTGTATCCACTCGGGGATCTTGGCCTGACCTTGATCAGCGCTTGTTATGCGTTGAAATTTTGTCCGATCATAGTGCTACTGATGGAGCATCGATATCCATGCCTTGGATGGAGTCACAGATTCCACTTTTAGCTAATTATGCTGACGAGCATACAGTGATGCATTATGCACGTGCATATATATTATGACTTATTGGAGGGACCATGTGTACGGATCATTCAGGGATGCACGTGAACATGATGTATCTACCCCTGATAGAGGACTTTGATTAGGCAGGGATGTGCAGTTGGGGATCCGCCTGCATGGCATAGACATACAGAGCATTATGCAGGATATCCAACAGGTAGCGCATAGGTCTTGGGGGATGCGTCATCCTTATTCAGATGTGTGCATGGGAGAACATCCCCGCATTCTTCCCTGATCTTGCGGGTCCTCTAGTTGAGATGGTGGTGGTGCATGACGCTCTTCGTGGACGCTGGTATGATCACTCATTTCTATCAGTTTCTGATGCTACTACAAGTTATTGACTTTAATTTCTCATTATTTATCACTATCGATGTTTTATTTTATAGGTGGTGTTAGTGGCACAATTTCACTGCGGTTCCGAGACACGATTTGGCCATATATCGGCTCGAGTTGGACTTTCTCTTACCCCATCAGGTATGTATATACAATCTATAACTGTATAACAAATTTCATAATAGCATCATTTCTTTAGTTATGATTTTTTTCTAACAATAGTAATCTATTATTTGAGATTTCATGGGTTTCATACTGGTCTGTTATAGATCAGTTTCCTCCATACTGCATAGTTGGTCTTGACGATGTTACGGCTATAGTTCCACTCATTCACTTTCATATTGTTGAGTGGAACCAGCCTGACAAAGTCATGCGCCAGTTTCTATTGACATAGCGAATTCCATTACCGCCGAGGTAGAAAGATCATCTTCATGGGATGAAGCTGAAAGGGAGGCTAGATGATGACTGGCATCGAGTACATGTTGTATTTCTTTACTGTTGTCACAGACGCGTAGAGTTTCGTTTCCAGGGAGTTCCTACGCTGTAGTTCTCTCTTTCAGCACAGCACGAGTCTGAGCCATGGTATAGACTGAATTCTGTACTATATCTTACCTGAGATGGCAGAGAGATGTATATGATTGTAAGTCAATTAAATTATATTACTATGTTTATTGAGTTATTTTCTAATTCATTTTTAATCTATTTACAAGAGAGTCACATAGAGAGACTTATTCATATGAGTGATGAGGCTAAGGATAGAGTCTTCAGCTGGGAAGTCGTTCATTCTCAAGCGTTGGAGCTGAAGTCATCTTTCCATGTGTTTGCCGAGAGCCTCTTCGAGCATCCGGCACGGAGACAGAAGGTTCTTACCACCGAGGAAGATCCTTCAGTAGCTTTTGGTGTTGAGGAGCCATGACCACGGCAATTTAGACAGTTTTATCCTGCACGTCAGACCTCACCAGTTCCATAGGAAGAGGTCGGCCCTCTAGTTGTCCAGTCTGAGGCGATGCAGGATGTGCCTCAGTTGTCATGGGATCCATCTCTTTTGACGAGATATCCTCATCTTTATCCATCGTGGGGTCCATATGGATTGCAGTCTTTGGGTCCAGAGTCATCACAGCCTTGGGGTATAGACCCATCGCAAAGTTGGGGTCTAGATCCACCACATGATTTGTTCCCCACTACGATGATGTTGGGTCCTTCTACCATTGAATTAGGGGAAGGATCGGGAGGGTAGTACGAGGTGGAGTTGACATTTTCTCCCACTGGCACAGCGGTGGAGGACATGACAGTCGACGTTCCAGTTCTCGAGTATCAACCCTCTCCAGGTCATCAGACTCCCCAGAGATCTTTCCACGGACGTCCTATTATTAGACCACCATGTGGGATAGGATCATCTCACCGTAGACATATAAATTGATTGTTTATGTTCATTTATATGTTTTATGTCTATGGAAATGAAAAATAATTTATAAGCTTTCAAAATCTCCTACCTAAAAGTTAAAAATGTTTCAAGTATGTAACTTTGAAAGACTATAAAATATAAACCATAATACTAATATAAACAAAACATTAAACATTTATTAAACATATAATCAATTGTTGAAAAAAAAAATTCATAAAAAATGTTAATGAAAAATAATGTATAAGCTTTCAAAACACATAATTGAAACTTAAAAATGTTTCAAGTACATGGCTTTGAAAGTCTATAAAATATAAACCATAAGACCAGAATAAACGAAACATTAAACACTGATTAAACATATAATAAATTGTTGAAAACAAAAATCATTTCATAAAAAATGTTCATTAAAAATAATTTATAAGCTTTGAAAACTACCTACTTGAAACTTAAAAATGTTTCAAGTACGTGACTTTGAGAGACTATAAAATATAAACCATAAAACCAATATAAAACAAACTTTAAACATTGATTAAACAAATAGGAGTCAACCCCGCATCCATGTGATGCACGGTGTCACTAGTATCACATACATCTATATTATTTGATGCATGAGAACATATTATATCTCCTTTCATGGGACAACAAAATCCATTCTACCACCCACCATGTCCATATCCATATCAGCTTCCGGCCTCATAAGGGTATGGTGAAAGATATGCCACATGAAATGCTAATTTCTTCCCATTCCTACAAATACCAACCCCTTCAACACCACCATACATCCAACCATTATAATTTCTTCGACAATTGTCACCCCAATTCCCCAGGCGTAGTTGATCAGATGAAAACACCAACGATTACACATTTCCCATCAAACTCTTCATCACCAAATCTTTATCCTTTATCATATTAAAAAGGATAATGTAGGACCTCCATGATCTATCCATTATAAACACTCACATACAAGTATACTATAAACATAAAAAACCTAAAAATTTGTTTGTTTTTATGTTTATAGTATACTTTTATGTGAGTGTTTGGAATGGATAGATCAAGGAGGTCCTATAGTAGCCTTCTGAAAATGATAAAGGATAAAGATTTGGTGATAAAGAGTTTGATGGGCTATGTGGAATCGTTGGTGTTTTCATCTGATCAACTGATCCTGGGAAAATGGGGTGACAATTGTCAAATAAATTATAATGGTTGGATGCATGGTGGTGTTGAAGGGGTTGGTATTTGCAGTAATGGGAGTAGATGAGAATTTCATGTGGAATATCTTTCACCATACCCTTATGCGGCCGGATGTTGATATGGATATGGACATGGCGGGTGGAAGAATGGATTTCGTTGTCCCATGAAAGGAGATATAACATTTTCTCATGCATCAAAGATTATAGATGTATGTGATACTAGAGAAATCATGCATCACATGGATGCGAGGTTGACTCTTATATGTTTAATCAATGTTTAAAGTTTCGTTTATATTGGTCCTATAGTTTATATTTTATAGTCTTTCAAAGTCACGTACTTGAAACATTTTTAAGTTTCAAGTAGGCAGTTTTGAAAGCTTATAAGTTATTTTTCATGAACATTTTTTATGAAATTTTTTTGTTTTCAACAATTTTTTATATTTTTAATCAGTGTTTAAAGTTTCATTTCTATTAGTCTTATGGTTTATATTTTATAGTCTTTCAAAGTCGTGTACTTGAAACATTTTTAAGTTTCAAGTAGGCATTTTGAAAGCTTCTAAAATATTTTTCATTAACATTTTTTATGAAATTATTTTTGTTTTCAACAATTTATTATATGTTTAATCACTATTTACAGTTTTTTTATATTGTTCATATGGTTTATATTTTATAGTCTTTCAAAGTCATGTACTTGAAACATTTTTAACTTTCAAGTAGGCGGTTTTGAAATCTTATAAATTATTTTTCCTGAAAAATATTTAGTAATTATATATATAAATAAATATATAAACAAAACAAAACAAAAAATAAAAACAAAATTTTCAAAAAGGATAATTTTTACAATTTTTATGAATTATATATATAAATAAAAATATAAACAAAAAAACAAAAAATACAAACAAAATTTTAAAAAATAATAATTTTTTTAGGTTAAAGGCAGCATCCTCCTGAATATTTTTTATGAATTATATATATAAATAAATATATAAACAAAACAAAACATACCATAAAAAAAATTCAAATTTTTTTTTTCTTAGGGGAAAGGCAGCATCGTGGGTGCCGCCTTTCAGCCGCAGTGCAAAGGCGGCAGCTGCGATGCCGCCTTTCACCCGAAATTCAAAGGCAGCATCAAGGATTCCACCTTTGCGCCGGATTTTGAAAAAAAATCCCTAACCGTTTTCTACAAAAAAATCAAAAACTTTAAAAAAAACTTTTACATATAGTGTTTCCACATATCAGTGTTGAAACCCCTTTTAGACTGATCTAACTTTTCATGTACAATAGAGGTTGGTTCGAGATGGAGTTTCTCTCTCGATTGGGTTTCCCTCCATCTAGTTTGAGAGGAATGTTTCTTTTCAGTTGCTCCATTTGGATTTTGGCGTTTTCGGGCACCCACTGATTATTTTTATACTCACTCCTAGAGGGGCTTGTCCACACATTTTTTTTGTCTTGTACAGACAATGGGCCTTTCTAAGGAGTCTTCATAGGATATAAGGAGGTTGTTTATTAGTAAGCTAAACAGACTGAGGTGTTTAATAGATCTTGGCTGATAAGCTTTCTCACAGTTTCATTTGACAGTGATCCCCTCCATATGAGCAGGTTGGACACTTTTAAAATTTTCTCTAGTGGGAATTGTTTCCCCCCTTTTACACATTTTATACTTCGGTTGTACTCTGGTTGTGGGTTATAGATGTATGCATGCATTGGTTGCCTATGGTTTTTACATTTCCACATTTTGTGAACTTGGAGATGTGTGTGTGTATACAGGTACTTAGTAAATGTCTCTCATGTTGTTAATATGCCTTCTCAACACTAATTGACATCACCTGGATTATTATAGGTGGGAATAGGGAGTTGCATCTTGGGCCCCATCGGATCGAGTTGTGACAGAGTGGTATCGAAGGTGGTCAGTTCCCCATTGGGACTATAGTGTCGTGAATTTGGTTTGGGTTTCTTAGAGGTAGTGTTAGGAAGTTTTGAGTTTGGCTCTTAGGCCAGAGGTTCAAGTGTTGGTGTGGAAGCTAAAATAACCCTTCACTAGGACTCTGATAACCTGGTTTTCAACTCAGTAGATTAGGATATTGGTCTCTCGGAAATAAATGCTACATGAATCATATAGGAATGAGTTTTGGTTTTTCTTTTCCTTCTTGATTCATCTCTCTAGATATACTCTTTGACCATGGTACATATTGATTCTATTTAAGGATGTGTCTGTAAAGAATTCCAAATAGGATATTTTGGCGTGATCATGATGATGATCTGAATCATGATGAAGTTTCACTGTTGGGAACTAATTCTGCGTAGTTACCTCTTGGCGGTCTTCAGATTTTTCCATCGCCCATACAGTAGCAAGTTTCAATGGAAGTTCTGTATGAGGATTCATATAATATGAAAGCACTACACGAGTTCCAAAGGTAGTGACCAATGAGGTACCAGGGTGATCCAGACCCCCAGGAAATAGATGGATGGCTTGAGGCAGTCACGTGAGTTTTCTTCCTAGTAAAGACACCTTATGATCATATGTTAGTCCTAGCGGCGAGCCTTCTCTAGGGTTCAATCGAGCGATGGTGGCGTCTGGTGATATAGTCTCGAGAAGAGGTGACACTCAATTAGTAGGTGTTCAAATGAATCTTCAAGGAATATTTTTACCCAGCCATGTTGAGATCAGTACATATCTATGAGCTTTAGCAGCTTCAACAAGGTAGCATGATAGCGGTAGAGTTTTTATCAAGGTTCACAGGCTTGTCGTGATACTCCTTGGATATGGTTTGGGATCCATTATTCAAATCACGGACCTTTGGGTAGGTCTTATGTCAGGAGATTAGGGTGTATGTGATTCTACATTATATTTCCACCTATGATGGAATGCTAGAGTGAGCTCTGGTGGTGGAATGATTCTCTCCAAAGGAATAGGTGGACAAGACCCACAATAGTGGTCGTGAGGTTAAGGCATCTCCAGGACCTAGAAGATGATAGGTAAATGGGTTACAGTGCTTGATTCATACCCATGCCCAGACATAGATGCGTGGGTCTATGGTGAAGGAAAAGAACTCGGGATCAGATCAACCATATGTGAGGAAGTTCTATGCTTCAATGTCTGGGGACATCTCACTAGAGATTGTCTGACCCACCATGCTACTGATAGGGATTCAGATGAAGAATCTCCTTCGTAGAGACTATTATTGGAGGAAGGAGTTCTTCAAGGTATTTTATGAGGTGGAGGAGCTGGAATAGCAGTAGGAGGTCGTAGATGATTTTAGGTATTTCACCACCACCCCCAGGTGGTCCGCAACAAGCTATGGGAGCTAGAGGATCTGAGCGGGGGTAGCTACAGGCCGTGGAGGCCTTTGATCCATAAGAACTGAGGATGAATAGAGGTACGTATTGTTTCCTCCCAACTTTATGTAGTATAAATTGGTATACACACTTGTGGGTAGTCTTTTATTTCTTCTCATGCTTGAGGTTTAACCAGGGTGACACAGGGAATCGGTAGAACCTTGGGTTAATAGTTGCGACAGAGGGCCCAGTAAGACCTAGTGGGTGTTTAGGTATCCCTATGTTTTTCTTGAGTACCCTCATGTATTTGGAATTGGATTTTTATGTCACACTCTTGATGAGGATATAGTGAAGTTTAAAGTAGCTTTTAACTCGTGAAGAAGGGGTACACTTTCGCCACTGATATGTGTTTTTGTGACGCGATCAGAACCGTGAGGGTGAGTCAGTTCTACCCAAAGAGGAAGGTATTGAGGTGCAGTGGATGAGTTCCTTAGACTTGCATGTTTAGGGAGAGGATATTAAAAGATGTGTTGAAGCATATCCTAAACTTTCTAGTAGATTTTTCCTACTCAACCCCTTTACCTTGGTAGCTTTTGGAGAGGAAGAGTCTTTTTTAAAAATTTTCAGTTGTGATAGAGTTAGATCATTCGATGTTTTTTGGTATGGATTGGTTGTGAACCATCCATACTCATCTGGGATGACACTAGTTGGTGTCTTAGTGTTTTTTTGTTAGATTTGTTGTAGCTAGAGGTATATAGATGAAGGGACAAGTAAGACACATTGTTTATTCTTGGGCAGCCATATTTTGTTCTTAAGTACCCTCACATGTTCAGCATTGACCTTGACCATAAGACTCCTGAGGAGGATATTGTACAGTCCATACAAGGGTGGATTTGAACTATAGGGTTCTGTCAGTATCTTTGTCAATTTAGCAATGTGGTGTACTGCTAGACCCCATGACTACAGATGGATTGTGGTACTTGGTGGTTTCCCACCTGTCGCAGATATGGAGACATGTGCTCGTTGTTGCACAATGTGGACCTGGTAGAAGTTGTACATAAGAGTGGTTTGATCTTGGTGGTTCCTCTGGGTGTGTTCTTGTAAGTAGCACAAGAACCCCTGGTGAGCTCACTAGTGTTGGTGTCTAGTGGGGAGCTTAGTTTATTCCCTTATGCTAAGCCTTTCACTTTTCAAGGATGAAAATCATTAAGGTGGTCGAATGTAATGACTTGGGTTTTGAACCGAAAGGCATCAGAATATTTATTAAAATATTCTCAGGGATGAGCGCTGAGTTGTCACGGGAATCTAGAGCCCAGGGTGTCTTAGTGTGGTAGTATTAAAAATATTATATTTATTTTTTCACACATGCATAGTTTCAATTTATACTTAAATAACTCATGTTCATATTCTCAGATCAGATTTTTGGGACCATGGTTAATTCTGGAACTTCATGTTTACCCTAGGTGCAATATCAAACGGTCTGCATCGGGAGTTTCAAACAAATGTGATTTGGTGGGTCAGTTTATGGTGGATTAATTTATTTATTTAATTAATTAACATAGACCTAACCTAAAGCCCCCCCACATTTTGGGTTCACAAGAAAAGAGTGTTGTGTCTCCCATCTCTCTCTCTCATTCTCCCTCCTTCCTATTAAAAACTAAAAAAACCATCATTGAATCATCGAGGTGAGGTGTTGTTGATCCCCATTTTTAGACGCATGTCATCATCAGATCAAGAACTATAAAGATTCAGGTATCGTTCTTGGTCTAAATCTTCTGTATTTCACCATCGAGGTAGGTGGATTTGATTTTTGGTTTAGATCCCATTCGTTTTGTGTTGTTCTGAGGTGCTATGGCACTATTGAAATTTGTAGAGATCCCTTCTAGGTAGATCAGCAGGTTTCTGGGTAAATTGGGGAGAATCTGGGTGTTTTTAGGTGATTACAATATGGAGTCACTATCTACATAAGATGTAGTTCAATGACATGTGTCATGATGCTCTTCCTATTTGGGAAGATGAATTTTTGGGACTACATGTCATGTATAGGGGTTACACGTCGTGTAGTGCCTTAAACCATGTGACCATGGGACATGGAATGGAATAGCTGGGTAAAAACACATGGTCATGTACTAACAAATGATCATGATACACGGACACTAGTTCTGATACAAGAACATAAGAAAACTATACAGGTGGATGGCCATTTATCTGATCACATTGTGTAGTATGGGATACACAACATGTGAGGGACACGGTTAGCCGGTCCATGTAGAAGAGGAACATATCAAGGGGATGAGAGATGAGGGACATGGTGTGTACCTCCTCTCACACTATGTACCCCCACATGGTTCTAAACCGATGTGGAAAAGATACACATGCAGGTGCTCGTGTGGGGTCACACGACGTGAGTGCCTCAGGGCATGCCGTGTACTACTAGGAAATCCTTCGTGGATCTTCTGCCTTCTATTTCTCCTAATCTAAGACTAAGATTCAAAATTTTGATTAATCTATCCTGAGTGGTTTTCCACATAGAACATGATGGTGGATTATTTTATGGATTAATATAAACAAGGTGGTGTGAATCGAGTAGGATGCTTGTGGAGTGGTACAAAGCTGATGTTGGAGATCAGTGTGGTTCATATATAGAGATGCTAGGACTATTACACCCCTGATGGAATGGGGTGCAGGTTTTCCTTAACTATCTAATTAGGTGGATATGGGACTCCCCAAATCATTGGAGAAAGTTCATTACCTTTGGTTAGTTTCCTCTATGGGTGTTACTCCCCTCATCGACAAGGTTGTGGGTTTCCCTGTGATGTTCGTGAAGGTAGAGTAGGTACTCCCCTCATCGACAAGGTTGTGGGTTTCCCTGTGATGTTCGTGATGGTAGAGTAGGTACTCCACTATTGGAACAGAGTGTGGGTCCTCTATCTGTGGAGTCATTACTCCCCTATTTGATCAGGGAATGGGTCCTCTATATAATATTTATAGATAGAGTGGTTAATTCCCTTCTGGGTAGGGTGTTAGTCCTCTATTATAGGATTCGGTACTCCCCTATTATTCTAAGGTGTGGGTCCTCTATATGTGTTGTTATGGGAGATTCAGTACACCCCTGTCATGTCAGGGAGAAATACCTCAAGCTCGGGATCAGTACTCCCCTGTCATGTCATGGAGTCGGTCTCCCATATTGAACGAGTTGTCTGAGTTGATATTCCCATGTCGTTCTAGGGGGCAAGTACTCTAACCACTGAGTATTACTCCCCTATCGGGTTTGGGTGCAGGTCCTTGATCAAAAAAGTTATACACCACTGTAATATTAGGGTGAGGGTCCTTCATGAGTAGTAATCCCCTATTGGATCAGGGTGTGGGTCCTCACAAATTAGTACTCCCTCATCTCTGAGTAGAAGCTGGGAGCGGGTCCTCCATTGGAGTTGGAGCTCGCTCAACTATTGGATATAGTTACGAGGAGTGGGACCTTTCTCTTAATGTGAACAATTCCTAGAAAGAAGATAGTTCAACCTTGAAGGAATGAGGTGTAGACTACTCCTTGCAGGATCAACAGAGGTATCTTAGGTTAGATAAGAGAAGTACTCCCTCAACTGTGGGGTAGTGGTGTGGCATGAGTCCCTCTATTATCTCTTGTTAGAGAGAATGCATGTGGTGTATAGTCTCGAGTAGTGCTCCCTAAATAGTGTCTAGTGGTGATGGGTGGGCCTCTTCACATGGTTTTCATTTGCTTACACTGGGCATGAGGTAGTGATGAAAGGACCTCCGTTATAGGAAACTAGAGTGGGAACTCTTAAGATGTTCCCAATAGAGAATATTCTCTCAAACGTACCATTTAGAATGTTAGACATTTTCCCAATGGATTCAATCTATCAAACGGGTTCCATCTGGGATGGCTAAGCTCATGGAGTGTTCTCTCTTGGTTTTATGTTCTGGTTAGAACCTTTAAGAGAATAATGTTGCTAGCTATGAGGTTGGAACCTCATGAGGCTTAGTGTCTGAGATGAGTATATCTTGGTGATTTCTAGGACTCCTTGTGGTGTTGTCACATGTTAGGGTTAACACCCATTATAGATCAAGTTAATTTGTCATGTACAATTTAGGATGGTTTGATATGGAGTTTATATATCGATTGGGTTTCCCTCCAGCTATGTCGAGCACGCTGTTTCCATTTAGTTGCTCCCTTTTTCTTTTGGGTTTTTTGCAGAACCTACTAAATATTTTTATACTCACCCCTGCATGAGCATTCTCGCACATGTTTTGTGTCTTGTACAGACCATAGGCCTTTCACCGGAGTCCATGGAGGACCTGAGATAGGCATAGCTTAGTTAGCTAGATAGATTAAGGTGTTTATTAGATCTTGGCTAAGGAGATTTCTGGAAGTTGTAGTTGACAGCAATCCCCTCCTTCTCAACAAGTTGGATGCTTTTATAGTTTTCTTTGGTGGCCATTTTTTTCCCTTTTACACTTTATGTACTTCGGTTGTACTCTAGTTTTGGGTTATAGATGTAGGAATGCATTGGTTTCCTTTGGTTTTTAAATTTTATCATTTTGTGAGCATGGAAATGTGTGTATGCATATAGGTACATAGGTAATGCCTCCCATGTTAATAATATGTCTTCTCAGTGCTAGTCACCAGCCCTTATCCTATTGGAGATGGGATAGGGGAGTTATTTCTTGGGCCCCATTGGGTCAGGTCATGACATGGACCATGATTTTAAATTAATTATTTTCTTTTGAAAACAATTTTTTTAATAGCCTTCTTTAAAAGAAACACCAAAAAAACAAATTTCATAACATTATATAGTAGTTGTGATGTATCTATTGAATAGGTATGTTTATATAAAGGATTTTTATTCAAATATAATTATAAATATAAATAAATTTCTTTTATAATAATAAATAATTTAAAATATTAAATTGGTATCTCTAATAATACAAATAAAATCAATTTGGGTGTAAAAATTAATTTTATTACAAATTTAATATTAATACAATGTGATTTTTATTATATTATGGTCGAAAGATTTTAAAATGGAAATTATTAATATTATATATTGTAAAATAATTTATCAACCATCAAATATATTCACTAGGAATTTAATAAATTTATTTTATACATAGAGAGTTACACCCAAAAATTATAAAATAAGTACATTGTATTTTATAGTGAATGTGACATGCAACACCAAGTATAGAGAAAATATAACACCATAAGACATTATAATATATTTATTTTTAAATAATTTAATCTTTAATTAGCTTGAATTTTACTAAACACATATATTAGCATCTTTTACATGAAACACTGAGTTGATTTTTCATTACACACAATACTAAGATTAGATTTCATTACACACAACCCCATGTTTTAATGAAATGTGGCATATTATTAAAATTTTATTCTTTAATTTTATAGTTATCACGTTTCTATTATAATGGTTGTTATGAATAAGATTAAATAAATTAGGAAAATATATATCCTATACACATTCATTTTTATTTATTTATTATAAATAAATAAGAATCATTTAAAATAAAATGAAATGTTTTCTGAAAAAAAAATTATTTTTCTAAAAGACGGTTTAATCATGCTTTCCAATCATAATTTAAAATTAATATTTAAAAATTTTAAAAAATATATTTGAATAAATAAACATAAATTTTTGAATCATAATACAAAAATTAAATTACATTAAATTTTTTGGATTTTTATGAAAAGTTTCATTTTTTGATGAATAGTGGAAAATACTGGATTTTAATTGAAAACTACATTTTTTTGATTTATTTATAATGTAAAATTGTATAAATTTAATATTATTTCCATAATAAATCATTTAATAAATTTTTTCATTTTAATCATTTTTATATTGATTTTTTATAAAAAAAAATGTAACATTTTGACCATTTTCTCTTTAAAACCCCAATTTCTTGACACGCCTTGGGGGTTAATTCTAAATTAAATTTCTAAAATTATGTGAATTGAATTTTTAAAAATGGATTATAATTTTTGAATCATAATAATTTATAATTACTAGTATGTTAAAATTATTTCTTGGCCAAAAAGAATAGTGAAAGTAGTAGAAATTAATTGTCATGGTTAAGGTAAAAATTGATTTATCGAGGAGTGGAACTAATAAGAAAATGGTTAAAATGACCTAAAACATTTATAACACCCATTTTATGGAAATATATCAGCCTAATAATTTCTATTTTCAATTATTTACCATTTGTAAAGAATTTTTTCATGTTAAAAATGTGTTTATTATTGTATCTTTACAAAAACGTACATGTCTTCCACTCACCTCACTTATAAAAGGTCACCCCTCCACTATTATTCACTCCTTCAGACTTCCTTGGATCTTCCAAACCCTGCCCAAATCACAACCCAACATCCATAATATAAACCTATAATCCTTATTTTTTAAACAAAATACATCTTAATAAGGCTTTATTGAAAACCTAAGGAAGATACCTAAATAAGGGTTAATGTTCTTCAACAAGTGTCTGTATATTATTTCTTTCTCCATATCCATTAATTATTATTAAACCATGATGATATAAGATTATCAGTTTGTTATATATGTATTTTTATTTTTTTATAATATGTTAATAACTGAAAACCATCTCCACTTACATAAAATGGGTTACGAAATCATCATTTATGTGTACAATGGACTACCGCCTCATGAAATGATGTCATTTGTTCTTCCATTAGAACCTTTCACGGTTGGGTATGATGATGGATCTAAAGTATATATGTGATATTTATATAATTTTTACACCTATATAGTCATTATATCATAAATTTATTTCCTCCAATTTCATAGTAGATATTATAAAGTTTCTTGTGTGTACGGCGGACTACCACCTCATGAAGCAATGTGACTCACATTTCCCAAATGCTTCACATGGATGGTGATAAGGATAAAATTAATTATTATGACTTATATAAATGAAATAATTAATATATTTATCACATATTTATCATTATTTAAGAATAATATATCATTTTTCTTAGATTTTGTCTCACTTTTATATGATAACCTCATTCATATACATGTGGACTACCGACTTCATGAAGCGATGTGACTCTATTTTCATCACCACACCACATGAATGAAATATATAGGTATATAATATGGTATTAATGAAATTATTATCAATATGTAAATTTGATATATTAATTAGTTTTTTCATAAGGATCATTATAAAATGGAAACGTTACTCATGCATGCATACGACCTACCTTCTCCATGATCGTAACATACTTAATTTTTCATAACCATTATTAATGATATGATTTAAATTTAAAATTTATATAAAAGTATGATAATTATATAATTAGTATTATTATTGATATGATAGAACTATTATTATATATAAGAGTCATATATTTCATTATGAAACACACATGAGCATACAAGTCAATTAACTCCTGAAACAATGAAAATACTGAATGATTATTAGTGAAATAGAAAAAATATGTTATAAAAGGATCATATATGATATTATAAATGTTTATATAGTTATTTTATAATTTAATAACATGTTTAAAAACAATATACATTAGTTTAAATAACATTCAATCAAAATGAAACTTGTAGTAAGGGATTTCATTCTCAATTTCTATTCATTGGATTAATATTATAATTTATTGATTGTTTCTTAATAATAGTATATTTATAAAGGATTTTTAATGAATTATTTTTTAATTAAAAAAATTGTTTTTAAAGATTAAAAAAATAAATGATTCATTTAATGATTCATTAAATGATTTATTCTAATCAAGAATGTTTGTTTGTTATTTTCAGTTGAAGGAAATTATTTTAAAATTCCCTAGAAAAGCCTTTTTATTTTATTCACCTACAATTATTAAGTCTAAATTCAAGTAATAGTACTATTTTACCACTCTTTGGTATGTAGAATGGTTTAGAAAATGTTTTTATGAATATATGACTTCATTTTTCTCTTTGGTCAAAAATCTGTTTTCTTTTAAAACAATGTTTTCTAATTGTTTCTCAAAAAATATTTTTATACACATCAAAATGGTTTTTTAATGGAATTTTCTCCACATATTACTCTATATAAAATTTTTTCAATGTAATATTATCTCATTTTGAAAAAAAAATTCTTTTACAAAAAATATGAAAGGAAATATCTTATCACTTTCCAAACAAGGCACTTTTTAACATTTTAATAGAAAGAAAAAGAATTTTCTTTTTAAATTGTATGAAATGTGTGGAATTAAATTATTCCATGATCATAAACTCTTTGAAGTTTATATTTCTTGTTTATGAGGATATATTTAATTTAATTTTTAAAAAAAATTATTTTCAAGGAATTGGATTTTAAAAATGTTTTTCAAAATGAAAATAATATTTTCCTTAAGAATATTTTTAAAGATAATTTTATTGTATTTCTATTCATAAATATAAAAATGCCTATATTCTTACTATAATTTGTATTTGTTGATACCATCCTTATTCTCCCTTTATATTCCTGATGATGATTTTGACCAACGATATAATTTACATTCACTTCCTTGATTCATTTTACAGTTATTGATATCCCTAGAAAGTATTCACTTTCCTGTGATTATTAAACAATACATTTCCCATAAATATCCATATTATTTATCATAGATATAATTATTTCCTAAACTGTATATCATTTATACATATGGTGGTTTACTTTGAATGTTATTTAATTAACCTAGGAAATATTAATTAATCTGAATCCATTAATCAATATTGATCTATGATGTTAAAGAATATTTAATCATGAAGTAAATAGATTAGTCAATATATGAGGAATGATTTGGAACTAAATTTTTTGGTGGGGAACAATATTATATATCATCATCATCATCATCATCATTTCATTATTTTTATTCAAGTAGTACAAGCTAAAGGCCTCTGGGTCTTAAGGAGGCCTGAAGTAGTACAGGTCGAGGGCATCCGCTCTAATTAGATTCACCCCCTAATGTTTAAAACAAGAGTTGATGTGGTGACATGTGACCAAGATTTACCTTCTTGAGAAGAAAGATGATCCACTACTTTATTCCACTCTCACCAGGTATGTGTGACTTTAATATTATTGGTGATGAGATCCTTACACTTACTGATGATGTAAGAGATCGATCAGGGTGTGGACCCTCTCCCAAGAAATGATTCATGTATGATCATTGAGTTAGTCTCCACCTGGGAGAGGCTAACCTACTTTTTCATGCAAAGTGTGAGCCTAGATAGGATCGCATTGGCCTCTTCTTGTAAAGATTTGTTATTCATGTAGTGAGCCATGAAGGCTAGGACAATACTTTCCGTGTAGTCCCTCACTACACCACCTCCTCATATAAATCCGAAAGAGCAAGAGACATCCGTATTCAACTTGAATGCATTCTTCAGGGGTATCCACTATACCCAATGGCCTTGCGATGTATGATGAGTAATTGGGGAAGTACCGTGCATATGCTGGAGTGACAGTGCGTATCTACAGTTGATGATTTGGGTCACCCAATCGGCTATTTGGCTCCTTGTGCATACAATGAGGGATATCCCATTTGATGTAATCCCCTCGTACCTCACCTGAATCCTAGCTTTCCATAAACTCCAGCAACCTACATTTAGGATGATGGTTCTCTCCATTCTTTTCGGTCTTTCATTTTTGGTCCCCTTGTACCAGCGCTCTATGAAAAGAGCATCATGAATGTCCCAGTCTTGATATGTGGTAAAATCACCGAAGAACCTCCATAGTTCGTGTTCCCATCCACCATTGAAGAAGAGGTTTTGTATGGTCTCCTCATGATTGTTCCTACAATAATGGAATCTTGAGTTCATATTGATGCCCAACTTTTTTATTTTTTCATCCTTTGGGATGGTATGATTTCTGATTCTCCCTTCTAGGAAGTCGTATTTTGTGTGGATTTTGGTGCACCATACAACCTCATTTCACCTATCTATTTGGTCCTAGGGTATGACTATTTGTCATAACTCTATCATGGTGAAGCTTCCTGAATTGGAAGCGGTGAAGACGCACCTGTCTGCCTCCGATTTGATGATAATGAAGTCAAAAACTGCTTGTTGTTTTTTACCCAGAACCATCCTAATGAACTAAGGGTGGAGTCTCGCCTCTTTGAAGCTGACGTTGGGAGCGGGGAAAACAGGGTATCCAATCATGTCATTGGCCTAGTTTTCATGCCAGAACCAGATGTTCCCCTCTCCGACGACCCACTGGGAGTTCTCATGAGACGAATCGGTAATCTATCATTAAGTGTCTTTTTAACTATAGTTTATGTGAACTTATGAAAGGTCATTTTGATAAAGGTATTATGCACCTAAGACATGAAATCCAATAATTAAACATTCTCATCATTAAGTGTTCAATAATTATTACCCCAAAAAATTCCTGTCACGACCCCCTCCCCACAAAGTGTACCCCTCCTGGGCCATAAATGGGAGCAGAGAAATAGTGAACCCCATTTCTCACCTCTTGTAGGCCTTGAGTTTCCATCTTTCACTAAGGGTAGAGTAAACACACAGATGGGATGCATTACCCTCTAAGATAACATATTCAGAAGAGGGAGATAAGATATAAACCAACCAAATCCTACTCATAATCCAATATAAAAGAGAATCCAAAGTACACAAATGTAATGTCATGCAATAACTACTAAAAATGAAAGGAAAACTATATGTACCAAATGAAAAGTAAAGACAGTGGTGACCATGAAGCCCAAACATCTCCTTCTAAACCCCAAGCTAGTAGTAACTAGTTTGATATCCAACCTACTCCAAAATACCTAAAAATTGTTTATATATATGTAGGGTGAGTATAACTGTATACTCAATAAGATCATCCCTAGAGTCTCTAATGCAAATGGTAATGAAATCATTCTAAAGCACAGCGACCAATAGGTGAAACTAACTCATCACCAAAACACATATACTAAATTCACAGTCCCACCATAGCTACTCTCACCAAGTATCACATGCAATATTATATAATAGAATAAATAATATCAAGGGAACCCAATTGTCACTTCCCCACTGGTTTTCTGCTCTACCCCAACATCACATGTCATGAGCATCTCTCTCTAAATATGCTCACCCGCAGACACCAAGGTAAAGAAACACAACATGTACCTCATGAAACACACCACCACATCCACATAACCAAAAGTAACTATGGTGTTTCTAGGGTCCACCATATCCCATACAACATATATCATACATCAGGTATTATACCTAAATCCATCACATCCAATACACCATGTAAGGAACCTCAATCCATCAGAGCTTATACACATTATACCTATAGAAGTCCTTAGGAAACTATATCCAGAATATATGTTTTTGAAGTAACCACAAGCCATTAAAACCCTCTACACACATATGTGGGGAAAACTAACCACTATGCATACCAGTACAAGTAACTACTAGGAGAATATGTTGGTCCCAAAGGGGGTAGTCATCCATCCATCCTCCTATAAAGATGTTGGGGAAAACATCCCCCCCCCCCAAGGATCAGAATCCCTAGGGTGTCAGTTTCCCTAATTGAAATGCTAGAGTAGCATATAGAAACACAAAATGTAAATGATATAAAATAGGTCATAACCACACTATTAAAATAACCTTTTCTTAGACTAAACTATAGCTAACATCTCTTGAACTCCCAGCTTCCACTACAAAGACCATATATCCTATAAGGACACAACCATTTAAAAATATACATTAAATTACTTTATTCCTCTTCATCTATTTCACTTTACGTTAATTAATTCATTTATTATTCATTCACATCTCCACATTACACTATATTAGCATTACAAAAAATTTCCATGCCCCCTAGACATAACCAACTGGGTCCAAGGCTTCTTAAATTTACCACCTTAGCATTGCACCCTAGTAAGCACCAACCTCATAGGTTAAACATTTATTGATTTATTAACAACATTAAATTCCATATTACCAGGTATTCTAGAAAAATATTTTTTACTACCAAACTCAACGGGCTCAGCATGGTGAGTAGGTAAACTACCTGTAGATTGTTAGCCACCTATATAAGGATCATAGACACATCCAAACACAATAATATAAACACATAAATAACATTGAATACCCCATGAGTCTTCACCTATCTTAGAAGGAGAGTAAACAAAACCATCTTCCATAAGCAATGGGGAAAAGAAAGTAGATAAACAACAACATGTCCATCGGCCAAGAAACTCATTCAAAAAAGATTCTATCTTTCATAACAATGGTTAATCCTAGATTAAACTAGTTTCGTCATCTTGGGTGTCCTTTCTAACACTACATGAAAATATTGATGCATCTTGTCACTCCATGCTTCAACTATTACCTCAACAACTAGGCCTCCCTACCTCTAATACCACAATAGGCATCTAGGCTCATCCATACTAGGATCACAACACATCTGAGCCTCCACGCCCCACATAACACAATATCCCTTGAGGCTCAACCATTCTAGGATCACAACACATCACAATGGGTAGGAAACAAACATATAAATTGGGATCTTATCCCTATAGAAATGAATACATCCTTCACAAACAATGAGATATCATGGATCCAAAGCACAAGTTACATGGCCTTTATAAGAAAATAGGAAACTCAGTCCATCCAAAATAACATCTTTTATCACACAACTTCTTCTTATTCCATCTTGAATTAACCGATTCATTATCACAGGTTCCAACTATAGGAAACCTATGAATCAAGATATAACAGCTATCACAAATTAATTAAACAACTAATTTAACATGAATTTAATTATTTTATTAATAAGCATTAAAATTATTCATGTTCCATAACTAATTCAATTAAACATGCATACCTGCATCAATTTGATTATCATCAAATTACAACAACAACAACAACTGAATTCATTAAACATTTCATTTTTCTCTTTTAGCTAATTAATTGTCAATTAAATCTAGCTTTATATTATTTACCAATTTCACTTTATAAACCAACAATAATAAGAATATCATAGATACCACACTATATAGAAAATCAAGTGTCAACTCATTATCACGGTACAAAAAACAACATCACCATGTGATTAATACCAATTCTTCAATCTGGTTCAAGTAATTATTAGGCCAATCTCATTCTGATCCAAAGGCTAAATCATTATATCTCTATGATTGAATGTAATTAAATAGAGAAGTAATAAATCATCTACCTCAAAAGGTGTCGACATTCTTCACATGAGAGCATACCAATGTTGTGGCTCTCGATTGCCTCTCTCATAACAACTGCATACATACGGGGATTCTGTAGAATAATTTCACCAATAAGATCAAAGAGAAACCCCATTAGAAACATGGGAGTTCATCCACCATCACATGGAACGAATAACAAGATGAAAAAGTGATCAAATAGGAAAACAATGCTGGAAAACAAAGGAAAACGCACCTTGGATCAACCTTGGTCAACATAGATCAAGGATGGAATCCCAGTGATCTTTTCCCATTGAAGGGATATCCAAAATTATGAAGT
The DNA here is from genome assembly GCA_963277665.1 of Viscum album. Taxonomy (NCBI): domain Eukaryota; kingdom Viridiplantae; phylum Streptophyta; class Magnoliopsida; order Santalales; family Viscaceae; genus Viscum; species Viscum album. Next base: position 1,870,952,770 of record OY728120.1, on the reverse strand, counting down.
GAGGGTCATCAGGTATCCTAGAACATGAGGGATATCCTTTGAATCTATAGGGTTATGAATAATCCATGTGGCTTAAAATTCTTAAAATAGCCCTATAGTGGGGAATTACATGACGTGTAATCCCCTTTCATGTCATGTAATCCTAAGTGTTTAGTTTCGTAAAAAAATGAATCACCCTTCTATTTTATTTATTTTTGAAACCTTAATCTATTACATTTTTGTGAAACCTTCATTCATGTCGTGTCAAGGTTTTACACAGTGTGAAATCTCTCTGCTTCGTGATTCTAGCAACTAAACTACTCCAGACTTCCTCAGATCCTCCCATGAGCACCTCGGTTTTCAAAACACACAAAGGTTCAATCCACATGAATATGGGCCCTTAAATTAGATACCTCTCAAAAATTTCTCATCCTTGTGAATCCAAAACCAACTCAAAGAGGAAAAGAAAAAGGGTTCATCCGAAAAGTCGGCCCATGAGATACCTCTCAAGACTCTCATCACCATTAGAGCTCAACCACCACATCAGGGGAACAAAAAAACCATGAAACCACTACATATAGATCTTAAACACTCTCCAATGGGAGATACCTCTAAAAAGAGAGAAACCCACAGTAAGCAACAAGATAAATCCATCTCACAAACTAGAAAAGGTCTACAACCATAAAATGAAAAGCGTTACAAAAGAAGATCTAAACATCATGAAACTTGAGGTACTAAGAACACATCTGTGACTCAAGTTTCTAGGTACTCTTCAACACGCCATTACGTCACCACAATACATGAACCAAGGGGATAGCAAGATCACAAAACACCTTCTCCTAGCAGTCCTGGATCTCTATAGAAGGTCGCATCATTGTCAATATAGATCTTTCCCCAATAAATGACATGAAATCCATCATGAAGATAATGATAGAACTTCAAAACGTGAAAAACATCTTGTATCCAACTCATCTATGGGGGAAGCACTATCTAATATTTCATATCTTCAACACGAGCTAATACCTCTAATGGCCCAACAAACCAGAGAGAAAGCTTACTCCCATTACTAAACCTTAAATTCCAATCATGGGTAGTCACTATCAATAACACATGATCCCCTACATCAAACTCCAGAGGTCTCCTCCTATAATCAGCATTGGATTTATGATGATCCTGCGTGGCTTTCATCCTCTCATGGATCACCTGAACCATCTATGTTGTATTATATACTAGTTTCAGCCTAAGAATTGCTGACTCTCCAAACCTAGTCCAACATAGAAAATTATGAAAATTTTGGCCGTATAAGTCTTAAACAGAACCATACTATTGGTAAAGTTTAAACTATTGTTGTAAGTGAACTCTACCAAGGGTAGGTGCCTCATCCATGAACCTCAAAATCAGGTTCTTAAGATCGATGAAGACCACAAAACACTCACTGATAAGGTAATACCTCCACAAATTCAGGGAAATACCATTTCCAACAACTCAAGATCATGGGTGGAATAGTTATGCTCATGCGGATGAAACTATTGATACCCATAAGAAAAAATTGAAATATGTTGCATTAGAACACATCCCAAACCAAGATGTGAAGCATCGCAAAAAACTTTAAACTTGTCACGACTCATCCTCGGGGCCCATGCCGTGACTACCCCAACCCTTCCTTCCATAGGCCAGGGGCTAGCGACTAGCACCAAAGGCATAAATCCCGATAACTGGGAAGGCATTGCCTTTATAAAAGTAAACAAAACACCACAGAGTACAAGCGGAAGTAAAACACTAAGTAAAACTGAAACAAGTTGTGCTGAAAGTAAAGGGGCCAGAAATACAAACCCAACTGTAAAGTACAAGGAAAAAAGATAAAACAGCCGGAAGAAGACAAGAAGCTCATGGATCGTCCACCCAAGATCCTACCTGAAGGGTAGGTACAGATAGCACAGCTCCTGGATCGTCCACCACGGATCCTACCTGAAGGGTAGGTACAGATAGCCTCCACAACGCTCTCGCTCATCAACCTCCTCCGAGTGTCGCCTCATCATGAAGTCCATCACCGGATAATGTCTTGTCGTGAGGTCCACCTCTGGTTACCGTCTAGTCCTCGAACACTCGGCCTCTGTTTGCGATGCCCGTCGTCTGCAACCAACACAACGAGGTGCAGGCATAGCCTCTGCAGGGTGAGTATAACGATACTCATTAGGGACCCCGAGACCCTCAAGGTCTCACTAAATCCAATAAGCATAACCACAAAGAAGATCTCAACAGATAACCTCTACTTAGGTATATGCCCTTACATATACCCAAGTTATCAAGTAACCCATATCAATCATGTGGAAACACAAAGATTATGAAATCAACGGATAACCACTACCCAGGTATATGCTCATACATATACCTAAGTTATCAAGTGACCCATCTCAATCATGAGGTAAACAAAAAGGTCATAGACTCAGCTCAACCAGGATTTTATTCATGATGTCGAAACCACGGCTGCTGGAGAACTCCTCCTCTGTCGAGTACAGTGGGCCTCCCACTACAACCAAGCGCGCCCCACTAACCTTGGACTACTGTAGTACTTATCTGGTCGAGTATTGTGGGCCTGCTGCTACAACCAAGCACTTCCCACCATGGGTCTGCCACTACAACCAAGCGCTCCCCTTCATAGGCACCAGCGGTACTCCTTTTGTTGAGTACCACGGGTCTGTCGCTACAACCAAGTGCTCCCCCTCATAGCCTCCATAGGTACTCCTTCTGTTTAGTACTGTAGGTCTGCCGCTACAACCAAGCCCTCCTCTACCGCGGGTCTGCTGCTACAACCAAGCACTCCCCCTCATAGCCTCCAGAGGTACTCCTCCTGTTGAGTACCTCAGGTTTGCCGCTACAACCAAGCACTCCTCCGCCGTGGATCTGCCGCTACAACCAAGCGCTCCCCACTAGGCTATCTGAAACACACCGAGACGATAGATCAGCAGTCGTCAAGTCTCAGCCAGCTACTTGGTCTTTGCACTCTGCTAGCTCGTCACCGGGAGGGTCCGCTCCACGAGCTACTGGTCGATACTCCAAGTATCACAAAGTTCCATGAAGAGATATCTCAAAGGACCGCCTCGTCATAGGGGTCTCAACGCAATAGACCGCGCGTCAGTCGGATGCCCGGTCTGTGAGTTACTAGCCTTTTCATCCCAGGGGCCCGGTTGGTTTCGTGTGCGAACCAACCCGGTCGTATCTCGACTGTACCCTGAACTCTCATATGGTATGCTCATAGGGACCGTTTCCCAACATGATCACCAACGCCGTTGACAGTTCGTCAAACGGACGTCCGGTCTGAAAGTTATCAGCTTTTCCGTTCCAGGGGCCCGGTTGGATTTCAGGTACAATCCAACGCGGCCACTATCCAAATGCAACCAAAACTCAGGCGAAATATGCCAAAAGTTCTGTCTCATCAAGAGGAATCCAACAAAGTCGATGGCACGTCAATCGGACGTCCGGAGCTCGAGATATAAGTGTTTCCGCTCCAAGGGCCCGGTTGGTCTCGTGATCGTTCCAACCCGGTCATACCCAAAGTCCTCCAAAACCCTGAGTGTAATATACAGAAATGACCGTCTCGATCCAAGGATCGCATCGCAACAAACGGTGCGTCGATCGGAGGTCCGTAGCCCAAGGCATTGGAAAATGACTGAAAATAGTATGAAAATAGGGGGTTCGGGCCCGGTTCGACTCGACCCGGGTCCGGGTCTTGTCCGCTTGGGCGCATCCCGGCCCGGCGCACTGGCGGTTCACTGGCCATCTCGGTTACACCGAGCTGGCGGTCAAGGGAGGGGGCGCGCTACCCCTTGTCTCAATTAAAGCAACCCCCACATGGGGGCCACTCCTGCCTCCAGCCGATTGTTTCGAACCCCTGGTTCTCCCCTTGACCAGCAGGCCCGCTCCGACCACCCGCTGCTGCACCACGGGACCGGCGCGGGCCGGTCACCCTGCTCCGATGCCGGCGGCCGTAAATTGGCCACCAGTCCCTGCTCCGTCGCGGCCTTGGTTCGGCCGGCGCGGTGCGACGGCGCCGCGCCCCTCCGCCACGGACCCAATCTGGCTGCGGTGTTTTCGTGATTCTCTAGCACGGTGCGACGGCATCGCAACCTTCTTCAACTTCAATGGCACGGCACGACGGCGCCGCACACCCTTTCCATATGATCCCGCGCAGTGCTGTTGCACCGCGCCGCTTTCCTTCGAACCGCAACAACACAACATACAAGGGAGGAGGGTCGCCCGTGTTTTTGCGGTCCGGCCCCCTCCCGTTAATCGATAGCAAGCGGTCCAAATGAAATGAGGAACGACGATGGAAGAATTCATGAATAACAACAACAATGAAAATCCCCTACCTCATCGAATTCGTTGAGCGAAGGTTCATCGCAGAATTTAGCATTGCGGAAGAAGGAGTCACGGAAGGAGAGGGTCATTGGCGTCGCGGTACACGGCATCGCGTAGTCGATATCTGAGGATCCGGCGTTCTTGTCGACCTTCGTCGGAGGTCGGCGTTCTTCGCGTTCTTCGCATTCTTCGTCAAGGAAGAAGAACTTCAAGAACTTGAGCAAATTCTCCCCAGCCTCACACAACCCAACAACTCTAATAAAATAAGATTTTGTCTTATTTTATTTCTCAAGCCATTCGTTTTGAAATTCAAAAACGAAACAATCAATTAAATGAATTAATTGCAACGTTTAAACCGCCCAAATTAATAGAGGCGTTTCATAAACAGAAAAAAGGAAGGGTTGACTTCTACTTAATAGGGGTGCGGGTGCGTTACCTTAATTAAGGAGGGAGGTGAAGAAAAGAAACAGTGGGGCTCATGTGGGCCCCACATCACAAATATCCTACCTAGTGGGTAGGATATTGTTGGTCCCACTCCAATCACTTAGCTTAGGTTAAACAACTTCAAGTAAAATAAAAACGGGTCGCACCATTTTTATTTTAATCCTTTACTTAACCCAAAAATTTAAAAACCACACCCGAGAAAACGCAACTCCGAAAAAGGTGTTTCTATGCAATTACCGGCGCTGTGATTCCATCGGTGCCCTCGGAATTCGATTCTGAGCACCATTTCAAAATTTAGAAAAACCTGCTCGTTCGTTCACTGAACGTACCCGAGCTAAGCTTCGGAAAATGATTCCGGGCACACCGGACCTCGGAATCAGGCGCCGTCAGAAATTGCGTACTCATAAAATCCCAAAGAAAATTAAGAAAAACATTTCCTTGAAATTTTAGGGTCTTTACATTACTCCCACCTCAGGGCTTTACATCCCCATAAAGCTTTAACACAAACTAGGGATACAAAAGCGGTACTGAGCATGCATCTGAGCCTTCTGCTCCCATGTGCTCACCTGGGGGTTCCCATACTGCCAGTGAAAGTGAACCCGAGGAATCAACCGTCCTTGTAGGATCCACTCCTGTCGTTCCTCGATCCCCACTGGAACCTCCATGAGGGTCACCCAATCGCCTAAGTCCAGCTCCTCATGGTTGATGAAATGCGAATGGTCGAGCTCGTATCTCCTCAGTTGAGATACATGGAAGTCATCGTGCACCTGGTGCAACTGAGGTGGGTGGGTCAAGGGTTAAACCACCTCGCCTACCCTGCTGAGGACCTAGAAAGGTTCGTTGAACCTCAGAGATAACTTGTCTCCTCGGCCACATCTCTGTAACTCACATCGAGGTGAGACCCGTAGGGAAACGTGGTCGCCATCCTCGAACTCTAGTGGTCTCTGCCTCCTATCAACACAAGACTTTTTCTGGCTCTGAGCTGTCCCCATCCGCTCTTGGATGACTTGGACCTTTCTGGTCTTACAAGAGCTGGTGAGATTTCTTCTTTGCCGATAAGAGAAATCTGGTCTCATCCCCTGGATGAACCACGTTCTTCACCTAATACAGTCAATCCCGACATGTATGATACTAACCCATACCAAGGATGACATCGTAAGGCCTCGACGCTACTACCAAGAGATCCAACCATTACTCTCGCCTCCAAGGGTTGAGTCACACTGTCGGCATCAGTGTGTGGTCACTGGGTCTCCTCCAGTAGGTATCTCAAAGTGAGGGTCAAGTCAATGGTTTTTAAACCGGAACCTCTTAGTAACAACATAAAGAGAGGACAGGAAGTAAACGCCATAAGAAAGGTGTCTTTTATTACTGCAGCTCAAAGTAAAAAGACACAAAGCATCTAAAAACAAACATCAACAAAGCTAGAAGAAACATGAACAAAAGTATCCTGGTCTGGAGCTAGTCCTGATCATGTCCATCAGCTCTCGGAGCTCCATGATCATAGGCCTCAGCTGCTTGAAGTTGAGCTCTCCCATGTCTACATGTTCCCTGCGGTCGGGGTGGACCTCCTTCTAGTAGTGGTGGAAACACTTCAAAGCGTTGTCCACCTCCAGTTGCACGGCCAGCTCCCCTGCCACGGTCTCCTGCTCCATGCGGTCTGCCTAGATCGAACCTCTGCCTCCACCTAGGAGGTCCTTCGTTCATCTGCTGGTCATCTATATGGCGGGTCAGACAGTCACGAGCCATGTGACCAACCCCACCGCAGGAGTAACACTGTCCGCTCATGGTAAGTCATTGTCCACCCCGGGTGCCTCGCACAAACGATCATGTGTCATGCGGTCGACCACCTGTAGGTATAGTCCTCTTGGACCTCTGTGTCATCTTTCTACTACCCACTGCGGAAGACTCTTCCACATGTTGGCTAGTGGTGGGTTCTGCTGCTATTGACTGCTCCACAAGGAATCTATCCACTAAGAGGGATCACTCCAACACCCCTGTCTGTGTCGGAATGATATGAGAAACAACTGGAGCTCTGATCTCTCGCCTGATCGCCTGCTCGAAGGTTCGGGCACTGAAGAATGGGTCTCGTACCATGTCTGTGGAGTAGCACGAGAGATCGGTAAACCTCGCCGCGTACTGGGTTATTGTCATGCTGCCATGCCGCAGCTGTAGTAGCTCCTGGATACGCACTGCACGGAGGGTGGCTGGGACGAACTCTGAGCGGAAAAGGCTCTCAAAGTCTGTCCAATGGACAGATGCCTTTTCGTGAACCTGGAGCATCAAGATCCACCATTTTCCTGTTGCCGCGTGCAGGAAGCTCGCTACAAGGACCACCATAAGGTCAGCTGGTGTCCCTACCAAACGGAAAACTCGTCCAACTACCTCCAGCCAATCCTTGGCTGCCTGACGGTCCGTCTCCCCGCAGAACCTGGGCGGTTGCTGTCGCTGAAACTCGTGCAGTGCACTAAGGCGACGTGCACCGTCAGCGGCTGGGGCTGGTAGCATCGGTGGCATGGCGGGTAGAGGTACTGTCGGTGCCTCTGCTGTCAAAGAGCCATGTACCGAGGCCTCGTCACTCGGTGGGCTGTCATCCCGTACAACGCTTGGAACCCTAGCTGGCTGCCGTCGTGGGGCCATCCTCAAAAGAAACAGGTGTGCCATGGTTAATACAGTATACCTGGTGATATGACACAAAGTAATCACAAAGAAAACTTTTAAAAGACACATGCAATCAATGTTTTTGTGTATTGAGTCGGAAATCAGAAGTCAGGGTCCTGGTGTACGGATACGTCGGTCGCCGCACAAGCAGTGGACTCCCTGGACTGATAACCACACTCAATACCCTTAACACTATTGCTTCACACAAAAGAAGGATCAGAGTCCTGAGTTCTGCGGTAGAACCTCCCTCTAATACCAATTTGTCACGACCCGTCCTCAGGGCCCGTGCCGTGACTACCCCGAGCCCACCTTCCATTGGCCAGGGGCTGGAAACTAGCACCAAAAGCGTAAATCCTGATAACTGGGAAGGCATTTCCTTTATAGAAGTAAACAAAACACCACAGAGTACAAGCGGAAGTAAAACGCTAAGTAAAACTGAAACAAGCTGTGCTGAAAGTAAAGGGGCTAGAAATACAAGCCCAACTGTAAAGTACAAGTAAAAAGATAAAATAGCCGGAAGGTGACAAGTAGCTCCTGTATCGTCCACCAAGGATCCTACCTGAAGGGTAGGTACAGATAGCGTAGCTCCTGGATCGTCCACCACAGATCCTACCTGAAGGGTAGGTACAGATAGCCTCCACAACGCTCTCGCCCGTCAACCTCCTCCGAATGTCGCCTCGTTGTGAAGTCCACCGGCAGATAATGTCTCATCGTGAGGTCCACCTCCGGGTACCATCTAGTCCTCGAACACTCGGCCTCTATCTGCGCTTCCCGTCGTCTGCAACCAACACAACGAGGTGCGGGCATAGCCCGTGCAGGAGTGAGTATAACGATACTCAATAGGGACCCCAAGACCCTCAAGGTCTCACTAAATCCAACAAGGATAACCACAAAGAAGATCTCAACATATAACCTCTACTTAGGTACCATACATATACCCAAGTTATCAAGTAACCCATCTCAATCATGTGGAAACACAAAGATTATGAAATCAACGGATAACCACTACCCAGGTATATGCCCATACATATACCTGAGTTATCAAGTGACCCATCTCAATCATGAGGTAAACAAAAAGGTCATAGACTCAGCTCAACCAGGATTTTATTCATGATGTCGAAACCACGGCTGCTGGAGAACTCCTCCTCTGCCGAGTACATTGGGCCTGCCGCTACACCCAAGCGCGCCCCACTAACCTTGGACTGTTGTAGTACTCCACCTGTCGAGTACTGTGGGCCTGCTGCAACAACCAAGCGCTTCCCACCATGGGTCTGCCGCTACAACCAAGCGCTCCTCCGTCGTGGGTCTGCCGCTACAACCAAGTGCTCCCCCTCATAGCCTCTAGAGGTACTCTTTCTGTTGAGTACCGCGGGTCTTCCGCTACAACCAAGCGCTCCTCCGTCGCGGGTCTGCCGCTACAACCAAGCGCTCCCACTCATAGTCTCCAGAGGTACTCCTTCTATTGAGTACCGCAGGTCTTCCACTACAACCAAGCGCTCCTCCGCCGTGGATCTACCGCTACAACCAAGCGCTCCCCACTGGGCTATCTGAAACACACTAAGATGATAGATCAGCAGTCTTCAAGTCTCAGCCAACTACTAGGTCTCTGCACTCTGCTAGCTCGTCACCGAGAGGGTCCGCTCCACGATCTACTGGTCGATACTCCAAGTATCACAAAGTTCCACGAAGAAGTATCTAAAAGGACCGCCTCCTCATAGGGGTCTCAACACAACAGACGGCGCGTCAGTCGGACGCCCGGTCTGTAAGTTACTAGCCTTTTCGTCCCAGGGGCCCGGTTGGTTTCATGTGCGAACCAACCCGACCGTATCTCGACTGTACCCAGAACACTCATAGGGTATTCTCATAAGGACCGTTTCTCAGCGTGATCACCAACGCCATTGACGGTTCATCAAACGGATGTCCGGTCTGAAAGTTATCAGCTTTTCTGTTCCAGGGGCCCGGTTGGATTTCGGGTACAATCCAACCCGGCCACTATCCAAATGCAACCAAAACTCAGGTGAAGTATGCCAAAAGTTCTGTCTCATCAAGAGGAATCCAACAAAGTCGACGGCATTTCAATCGGACGTCCGGAGCTCGAGATATAAGTGTTTCCGCTCCGAGGGCCCGATTGGTTTCGTGATCGAACCAATCCAGCCATACCCAAAGTCCTCTGAAACCCTAAGTGTAATATACCGAAACGACTGTCTCGATCCAAATATCGCATCGCAACTAACGGTGTGTCGATCGGAGGTCCGTAGCCCAAGTTATTGGCAAATGACTGAAAACAGTCCGAAAATAGGGGGTTCGGGCCCGGTTCGACCCGACCCGAGACCCCCTGGGTCGGCCCGCACCGGGTCGACCTGACCCAGGTCCGGGTCTAGCCCACTTGGGCGCGGCCCGGCCCGGCGTGCTGGCGGTTCGCTGGCCAGCTCGGTTACACTTAGCTGGCGGTCAAGGGGGGGGGGGGGGGGGCTGCCCCCCTGTCTCAATTAACGCGGCCCCCGCATGGAGGCCGCTCCTGCCTCCAGCCGGGTGTTTCTAACATCCGATTCTTCCCCTAACTGGCCGGCCCGCTCCGGCCGGCCGCTGCGGCACCACGGGACCAGCGCGGGCCGGTCCCCCTACTCTGATGCCAGCAGATATAAATTGGCCACTGGTCCCTGCTCCGTCGCGGCCTGAGCTGCGGCCTTGGTCCGACCGGCGCGGCGCGACGGCGCCGCCCCCCTCCGCCGCGGCCCCACTCCGGCCGCAGTGTTTTTTTGATTCTCTGGTGCGGCGCGACGGCGCCGCGACCTTCTTCAACATCAATGGCGTGGCGCGACGGCGCCGTGCACCCTTTCCATATGATCCCGCGTGGTGTTTTTGCACCACTCCGCTTTCCTTCAAACCGCAACAACACAACATACAAGGGAGGAGGGTAGGCCATGTTTGTGTGGTCCGGTCCCCTCCCGTTAATCGATAGCAAGCAGTCCAAATGAAATGAGGAACGACGACAGAAGAATTCATGAATAACAACAACAATAAAAATCCCTTACCTCATCAAATTCGTTGAGCGAAGGTTCGTCGCGGAATTTATCATCGCAAAAGAAGGTGTCGCGGAAGGAGAGGGTCGTTGGAGTCGCAGTACACAACGTCACATAGTCGATCTCCGAGGATCTGGCGTTCTTGTCGACCTTCGTCGGAGGTCGGTGTTCTTCGCGTTCTTCACGTTCTTCGTCGAGAAAGATGAACTTCAAGAACTTGAGAAAATTCTCCCAAGCCTCACACAACCCAACAACTCTAATAAAATAAGAGTTTGTCTTATTTTATTTATCAACCCATGCGATTTGAAATTCAAAAACGAAACAATAAATTAAATGAATTAATTGCAACGTTTAAACCGCCCAAACTAATAGAGGCGTTTCATAAATAAAAAAACGCAAGGGTTGACTTCCACTTAATAGGGGTGCGGGTGCGTTACCTTAATTAAGGAGGGGGGAAGAAAAGAAATGGTGGGGCTCGTGTGGGCCCCACCTCACAAATATCCTACCTAGTGGGTAGGATATTGTGGGTCTCACTCCAATCACTTAGCTTAGGTTAAACAACTTCAAGTAAAATAAAAACTGGTGGCACCATTTTTATTTTAATCCTTTACTAAACCCAAAAATTTAAAAAACACACCCGAGAAAACGCAACTCCGGAAAAGGTGTTTCTAAGCAATTACCGATGCTGCAATTCCATCGGTGGCCTCAGAATTCGATTCCGATCACTAGTTCAAAAGATAGAAAAACCTGCTCGTTCGTTCACTGAACGTACCCGAGCTAAACTTCGGAAAATGATTCTGGGCACACCGGGCCTCAAAATCAGGCGCCGTCAGAAACTGTGTACTCGTAAAATCCCAAGGAAAATTAAGAAAAAAGTTTCCTTGAAATTTCTGGGTCTTTACAAAATTGATCTCCTTCTGCTTGAAGACAAAGAACTAGAGTACTGACCAACTTCTCCTATAGATTCTCAATAGATGTCTGACAATGATCAGTTGACAAGAACGTATGATCATTTTTGGTCAATTCTAGTAGAGGCATCACAACCCAGGATAAATTGTCTACAAACCTCCATTAATAGCCTACAATACCAAGGAAAATTCACACCTATTGATCGTATCACGATTCACTATTTTATTTCACCCTTAAACCAATGTATTAAATTGGTTTTGTATTGAAAATTAAAATTATAATAAAAAATTTCACTTCAGGATTGATTATATAATTTTGTTCTTTTCAATACTAAAAAGGTCAATTAGTCTTTTTTTATGATTTCATTGAAGGTGGAGGTGATTCGGAGAGTCCATGATGATACGGCTGGAAAATGGTCCAAACTACATGGAAGCCCATGAACACATGTCCACTGTTTTGCAAGATCTGAAAATCCATGCATCCAAATGTGGTGAAATTTCTTGTGTTGATCCATGTCCCCATGGGATAAAAATTTATTAAATAAAACAAGCCCAATTCATCCTTTAAGAGTCTCATAAAAACTTCTCTATCCAATAAAATGAATCTGCATGGGGTCAAAACGTTTCCTATGTATTTTTGCAATATATCTTATTATAAAAAATATATGGCCACAAAATTTGATATGGAGATAGAAAAGGTATCGAATAATGACTTTTTATTTTTTCAATGTGATTTAATACTTTATGAGGGGCCAAAACCATGGACTAAATGGATTCTCGAAATTAGGGTGCCTAAACCCACCTCCCACTTTTACTATAAATTGGCACCTTGGGAACCCCATTTGGAAGATCAACTAGAAGAAAAGGTTCTACCATTTTGGAGTCCCAAAGGAGTCCTATAATTAATCCTAAATGTTCTGGAGTTCATGGTAAGTTCTACTTCAATATATCTTTCTTTCTCCCCTCCTATGTAGTTTTAAACTCCTCATGATCACCAGGGGGAATGTGATGTAATCCCGAGTTTCATGTTTGTATTATTTTGAATGATATTCTTAATTCTAGTTTGTATATTGTTTTTTTTCATAATATATTCTTATTAAATTGAGTTATGTATTGTTATGTCATGCCCAAAATCATATGATCATGTTTGGGGGTACCCATTCATGTGATGCTTCACACACCGTTAATCCCTTTTTCAACCCTCTTTCAATTGTGGTGTTTGTGTGGTTCAGATTGGTCAATTGAACTCACATAAGCACTTTCAAATCCATTTAAATTTATTTCATGGTATCACAAATAAATAATATAAAAACATGGACAACACATCGATTTCTTCATGTGTTTCCATGGTGAGTTTTGGTTATGAAGTCAAACAAAAATCACCCAATCATCAGTATTATCCAGTGAATAATTGTGTGTTTTCAACTGAACCTTAGGAGTTATTCTAGAAAAAACATAGTAACATTATGGTACTTGGTGTTACAAACCAGGGATTAAATGATCTATACCCTTTCTCTTGAAACGATGAAGGATGAGCATCATGAGAATTCCCCAAGTTGATCACACTTAATTAATTTTGTTAATTTCCACTTTGTTTTATCGCTTTCTTTTTTTTCCTTTGGAATATTAAATTATCAAACCCCATTTTTTCCAAAATCCCATTCCCATTCTATTTTTATAATCACATCCACATTTTTTAATTAATTATCTAAGGATCCATCAATAAATGACTTAGGGTTACTTCTATACTGCAGAAATTATAGTAAACTAAACATCTAATTTGACACGCTCGACAACGCAACCACCTATGCCACTATCGTGGGGTCTTCCCAAGACAAAATTGATTATATATTTAATGGATCCTAATATAATCTCTTCTATGATACAAAATTCTCCAAGAAACAGACTTCTCGAGCCCAAAACTCACACTTATACAACTTTACAAACAATATCTCACTCTGAAGAACACCCAAACCGGGATGCAGATACTCTATAAGCTCCTCCTAAGACATGGAGTACACAAGGATGTCGTCAATGAAAACCACCATGAACTTATCTAGGAACAAAGTTTTTATTAACCCATGAACATATCTGGACCATTCTTAATAATGAATTACATCATAAAAAAATCATAATTCCTATGACAATAATGGAAAGAAGTGTTTAGGATATCTTTATTCTTTACATGCATCTGATGATATTTAGACCGCAAATAGATCTTAAAGAAAAAACTTGTACCCTTTAGTTGATTGAATAAATCATCAATAATTGGAAGAGGATAGAGGTTCTTCATAGTCACATGGTTCAAGCAATGATAATTGATACACAAACACAAACCATCATCAGCCTTATTTATGAAAAAACAAATGCACCCTATAGTGACACACTCTACCAAACAAAACCACACCGCAATAGACCATAGAGTTGTATAGGAAGCTCTCAAAACTCACAATATGTCATCCTATATAGAGAAATCAGTATAAAAGACATTCCTGGATGTAGTTTGATCCCAAATATGATCTCTCATTGAGGGGGTAAATATGAAACCTCCACTGGAAACACATCTGGTTTCTCTCCCACGACCCTGTGAAATAAAGACTGATGAACATCTCAGAAACTCAGTATCAGCTCAGCCATCAATGAGGACATGGATGGAGCATGCCTCTGACCCATACGAGGGTCTCGCTCACCAACAACACTCCTCACACTCCATCATCATTGAATAACACAACCTACCTCCCGAAGAAATCCATGATATCATGCACCTAATTCAACTTATCCTTTCCAATGATGTCTTCATATGGTTGTATCCATAAATATAGGAATTATCCCCAAGATTGGATCTACCCTAGAACTCACTCACATTTTATACATACATCAAACAAGTCAGCTAGACCTCCAACTACTGTAGTCAACACCAAGGGAACTGGAAGCCTCTCAACCTCAATTCACAAAGAATGGAAAAGGGCATATGATATAAAGGATTACATCACTTCTGAATAAAATAAGGCATGAACCCAAGTATAAAATAAGAAAAATATGCCTCTAATGACATCTAGGTCACCTGGCGCCATTAATACTAAAGCATGAAGCTGACCACAACCTACTCCATGGCCTCTATGACCCTACTAATGACCACCTCCCTAGGTGCACTTTTCTCCTTGAGGAGAGGGAGTATCACAGGGTTGTCCTCTACATTCCTCATATACTCTCAGTTGATCCCAAACTAGAGAAACCTATTGTCACTGCCTCAGTTGGAAATGCATCAGTAGTGGAACCTAAAGTGGAACAACCAGTGCACAATGAATACTCAGAACTTTTGGGCACTCTCACCACTAATTACCTCGGATTACGTAAGAAAAACATGTGTTTAATCCCATAGAATATTCCTAAGAGCTTCTTCCCCTGGAGAAACACGACATTGATAAATGGGACATACCCTTGGATGATCAGAATCTCCTTGTTCCTGACAAATGGGAACCCTATACCACAACTCTAATTCGTGAGGAATCCTAATGAATCCCCTATCATGATGATCTAGTTGTGGATAAAGTCCTATCAATGACCTATGTTATTGCCTTCACCTTGATATATGTATTCATCATAAACAGGGTGACCTGGCTCTATATCTCTAGATGCAAAGTCTACTTGAAATTCATTTCCCTAGCCTCCTCATCTAGAAATGGGTCTGAAGAATATCACATAAGGTTCTTGAAATGGACCATGAACTCTTGCACACTAGTTCTCCCCTACTGAAGGGTAAGAAGGTCCCGGCGACTAGCTGCCTTCATGGTAAAAAAGAGAAACATGGATCTAAATTGGTCTCGGAACTCCTCCCATTAGAATACCAACTCCCAGGGATCTCTGAGGAACAATAACCACCACTTCCTCACTTCCCCATGTAGCATCATCACAACCAATGACACTTAGTGCTCCTTTTTAGCACAGATCGAAATAATGTCTATCTCAAACTCCTCTGACCAAACTTCTGAAACTACATTTGAAACAAATCCCTCATACCTCTTGAGACTCTGGAATTCAAAATCTCATAGTGTCCTCCTCCAAGTATTGTTTTGATCAACCTCTACTCCGTGTTGATCATTGTTGCGACCTTCTAAACAAATTATGTGTGAACATGATGTGTACGTCAACCAGGATCCATGACTACAAAATAAAAAATATTTAAATCTCTTAAACATGGAATATATATGTGTTTAATATTATTTAATTTTTTACTTTCATTCATTTTAGGTTAACCTATCCCATGGTCTACCCATTCAAACACATGCACAAAGAGTAATGATTCATGGTAATTTCCTAGATCTCTACCCTAAAACTAGTATCACCTTGTTTTGTAGCCACTGTAATATTAAAGGTATGGGCATCAGATCACAGGGGGACCTAAATAACCATGTCTCTACCAATCTCCCATGTTTACAGTGCTTTCTAAACTTAATTGACATTGTTTCCCTACCAAACCATGCATCCTAACCTGTGCCTAACTCTAAAATCTATCATATACCTCAACCATACTTCTGACACCACTCTTTCATGAACTATGATAAAACTCTATCACAACTTCCTCCAGTAGGCCCTAGGTTGGAAACTAGCATGGAGGGTATAGTAAACACACAAATTGGAGGTAATTCCCTCTAAGAGAAGACATTTGGAAGAGAGATATAAGATAGACACCAACCAAATCCAGATCATAATCCAATATAAAATATAATCAAAAGTACTCATATGTAATGTCATACAAGAACTACTACCATTAAAAGGAAAAATGAAACTACCAAATGAAAAGTAAAGATGGTAGTGACCAAAAATCCTAGAGAGCTCCTACTAAACCCCAACCTACTAGTAACTAGCCTAGTCTCCAACCTTCTCCAACTATCCTGAAAAATAGTTTATATATTTTTATCATGAGTATAATAGTATACTCAGTAGAATCCTCCCCATAGACTATCAACCAAAAGGAAAAGAAAGCATGATAATGAATAGTTAATAACAAACGAAACAAAACCATAACTTAAATAGGTATACTAAGTTCCTAGCCTCACCATGTATACTCTAACCAAGTATCACATACAATAGCATATAATACAATTAATAATATAAATGGTACCCAATACCACTTCCCCACTGGTTTTCCACTCTTACCCAACGTCGCACATCTTGAACATCTCTCCCCAAAAAGTCTAGCCCTTAAACACCTAAGAGAAGAACCACAACATGAACCTCATGCAACACACCACCATGTACACATAACCAAAAGTAACCAGGTAGTTTCCAAGATCCACCACATCCCTTACAATGTGTACCATACATCTGGTATTATACCTCAAGCCATCACAACCCATACATTGAGCAAGTAACCTCAATCCATCACAGCCTATACATGTTATACCTAAAGTAGTCCTTAGGACACTATATCCAGAATATGTGTGTGTGAAATAACAATAAAAAATTACATCCCTCTACACACATATATGGGAAAAACTAATCGCATTGCATACCATCACAAGTAACTCCCCATAGAAGAGAGTGAATCCAAAGGTGGTAGTCATACATCCATCCTCCCAGAGGGATGTTGGGGAAAACACCCCCCCCCCATAGATCTCAGAATCCCCAACCTAAAGGGTGGAGTAGCATATAGAAACACAATAATTACATGATATAATATATCTCACATCCACACTATGGTCATAACCTAATCTTATACTCAACTGAATCTAACACCTCTTGAACTCCCAATTGTCACTGCTAAGACCAGATATCCTATAAGAACACAATCATTTAAAGAGATACAGTAAATTAATTTATTCCTTTTCATCTGTTTCACATTATTTTAATTAATTCATTAATTAAATGTGAACATATTCACATTACATTACATTTGCATTACAAAAAAGTTCCATTCCCTCCAGGGATAAGAAACTGAGTCCACATATTCTTAGAATTACAACCCCACCATTGCATCCCCGTAAGCTCCAACCCCATGGTTTAAACATTTTGTCATTTATTAACAAAATTAATTTCCATATTACCATGTATTATAGGAAAAAATTATATTCTAAAAAACATAATTGTATCTACATGATGATTAGGTGAACTACCTACCGGGTCTTCACCACATATAAGAGGGGAGTAGAATCATCCAACCACAAGAATCTAAACATGGAAAGCACATGGAATATCCCAAACATCCTCACCTCTCTTGGAAGTAGATTAACCAAAACCATATGCATCAAGACGTGGGGAAATGAAATATGATAAACAAAAATATGGTTTTCAACCAAGAAACTGATTCAAATAGACATACATCTTTCAAAACAACTGGTAAGCCCAACTTGAACCCATTCCATAATCTTCAGTGTCCTTCCCGAAACAACATATATGTCCTGATGAATCATTCTACTCTAGGAATCAACTAGTACCTCAAAAACTATGAATCTCTAGCCCTAATACCACAATATCCCTCTAGGCTCAGCCATCCTAGGCTCACAACACATATGAGCCTCCCCAACCCACATACGACAACATCCCTCTAGGCTCATCCATATCTATCTCACAAAACAACCCAAGTAGCTAGAAAAAGACATATCAACCAGGATCTTAGACCTAAAGAAAGGTATCCAACCATCACACACAAAGAGCTCTCATAGATCAAAATCAGAATTCATGTGGCCTTTATAAGAAAATGGGAAACTTAGTCCCTAAAAATGAACAATCTTTTATCACACAATTGGTTCTTATTCTATCTTGAATTAGCCAATTCATTATCACAGTGTCCTACTATGGGAAACCTAAGCAAAAAGATATCACGACTATCACAAATTAATTAATAATAATAATATATCATGCATTTAATTAATTTATAAATAAGAATTAACATGTTTTAGGTTCTTTAACCAATTAAGTTAAACATAAATACTTATATCAATTTGATTGTCATCAAATTACTACAACAACAATCAGATTCATTAAACATGACTCTTTAATCATGTATCCAATTAATTATGGATTAGTTATGGATTTAAATTATTTACCAATTTCACTTTCTAACCCAAGGATAAAATTCATATCATAGATACCACACTGTCTAGAAAATCAAGAGGCAACCCGTTATCACGGTACAAACAACAACATCACTATGGGATTGATACCAATTCTTTAATCTGATTAAAGTAATTATTTGGTTAATTTATTACAATCTAAAGTATAAATCATCATAGCTATATGATTTCACAAAAAAATAAATAGAGAATAAATTAATCCCCAACCTCAAAAATGTTTCAATGTTCTTCGCATGAGAATTGACCAACATTGTGGCCCCGATCAACTCTCTTGTAAGAACTGCATCCATCTGAGGATTCTGAGGCACAACTACACCAAAAAAAACCAAGAAAAAAACATTAAAAACATGAGAGATCATCCAACATCCCATGGAAAGAAGAATAAGAGGAAAAATAGATCAAAATGGAATAAAATGATGGAAAACAAAGAGAGATGGGACTTGGATCAACCTGGGTCACCATTGATCGAAGATGGAATCCCGGTGATTGATTCTCATTGACAGAATCTCCAAAAAGATGAAGAAGGGAACACCAGGTCACATGGAATGAGAGGGATATTCTATGAATCCATAGGTTTATGAATAACCCGAGCATCTAAAAATGATTAAAACTATATTTTAGTGTGGAATTACATGAAGTATAATCCCCTTTCTCATCATGTAATCCTTAGGGTTCAATTTCACTAAAAAACACACCGCCCTTTGATTTTATTTATTTTTCAAACCCTGATATATTACATGTTTTTAAACCTTCTTTAACATCATTTAGACATTTTATATGGCATTAAATCTCCCTGATTCTATATTCTTGCAACCAAACTACTCCAAAGTTCCTCTGAACCTCCTCTATTCACCTCATCCATTGGAAACATGAAAAGGGTCAATTGAAGTAGATCTGAGGCCCTAGATTTCCCCTATTATATTATCTCTTAAGGAATTTTATTTTTATTTTATTGACTAAATGGCATGTGCTTGAATTTATTTACCATACATATTGAATATTAATTATCAAGTTATTTAAATTCCATGTGTGGTTAGTTATTTAACATATCACTTTGATTATATGTATTGATTCAGGACAGATTACACTGTAATTATCCCTTAATGATAATTTGATCGCATGATTGTTTTGTTACATTTCTTAGGTAACTAAGACGTATACTGTATTTGATATGAAAGGATTTATAAGAGGTAATATTTTTAATCATAGAAAAAAATAAGTTGCAATTTGGTTACTAAAATTAAATTCAAGACTCAATTATATATCTATTTTACCCAAACTGCTAAAAAAATATGTCTGTCAGGATGTGATTCCTCTAATATTCTTCCAATATTACAAAGTGAGACACCAGATCTAGTTTATTATGGTATGGTCATTACATTTAAGATAAAAAAAATTTATAGAAAAAAGTTATCTTAATAATATTTTTCACATGTTTTTATATACTCCCTTTACTGATTTTATATGAAATGTGAATAATTTGTGTGAAATATTAATGTTTTAATACTTAGTATAATTTTTGAGCATTTTTAGAAGTAGTCTAATTGAGAATGTTTACTATTTTATTTATAACTATCATCCTACAGATCCAAATTGTTTTTTTCTTGTTTTTTAGGATTCCTTATTAAATTTCCAACATATCATTAGAAGGAATATGTGGCCAATTCCTCTATTTTAAGGGCCATATGGTCCTCACAAGATGACCCAATGAATTTGTGATGAATCTGGACCAGCTATGAAGATTGAATTACTGGGCTCAATCCAAAAGTCCAAATTCTTTTATTATCATCAAATGTTAGTGGGACAATTAAAGGATTCATGGAAAAAAATTAGGTCCCAACTCTAAAAACAAGGGTCCCAAATGATGTTTTTAAGTCCAGCCCACCATTCTAGCTGGTAATTAAAATCCGTAAACTATTAATGAAATATCTCATTATTTAATAATCAAATTAAGTAGATATTTTGTCATGTGGAAGAGGATATATATGTGGACTATTTTTTGAATAAAGTTTTTGGATTTGAAGGCATATAACTATTGATAAACCCATTCACATTTCAGCCTTCTAAAAAGTATGGATTGAAATTGATAGATTAACATTGTTTAATAAAATGGCCATAACATTGGCTCCATAAGTCCAAATGCCTCCAACATTTTAGAGTAGTCGACCAATTTTATTATGTAAAACATTGAATAAAGATAAATATCGAGATTCAGCTGTCTGGATGTCCAAATCATCGAGAAAATTGTAGGGGATGTTTTGAAATGCAAACAGTCCACCACCTTGGGCTAAAAACACATCCCCTCCTCTCCTTTCAAAAGGGTTGGAATTTCAAAGAAAAGGAGGATAGTTTGGAATGAAAAATGATCTTCCAAAGTCTTGGGAGGATCTTATATACTCATTTTTTTATTTGAGAAACCATTCCTCCTTGCTTCCTTTCATTTAATTTTGTGTTGTTCTTCGTTTGTAATCATGTAAGTGTTTTTTTTAATTCTATTTTAATGAAAGTATCTTCTTCAATATCTCTTATTGTCATCCACCTTCATTAGTCTAATATTAATGTTCTTAAAATATTTTAAATCAAGTTAAAACCCCTTCCCTTATTTTTCTTTCTCATTCAATTGAACATATGTTTTTAATTCTCATTATCATTTTTGTGTGTGTTCGACACACCACTCTTTTCTTATTCCTTTTCTTTTTCTTATCTTATTAATTTATCATAATAATAATTATAACTATATTATTAATCATTTCAATGGATGAGTAAATCTCTCATTGGGGTGAGTTATAATTTAGGTATGTTAAGCGATTGAGAGCTTTTTCTCGATGAGTATTCTTTGAATTAACATTGTGTATGTTGGACTTAACATATCCTGGATTAAAGACTTTTTTTATTTATCGAGTGGTTTCCATGGATTATTGGAACCATAAATAAACTACCATAAAAAATATATGATTAATATTAGAACCTTAAGATTAGTTAATGCTTGGATTAAATCCTTAACACTTTGGAATTCCAATCAACGTCAACTTGTCACATGGGTGTTAATTTAATGCAATATAAAGCAAGGATCAAGGATATCACAAGCTTAACTACCTAATGATGAACTCACCCCAATATTTATCAATTTGTTAAATAAATATTAATCAATCAATAATTTTATAATCTCTACAAACAAACCCCCCAATCAGAATACAATCAACTAAAAATAATCGACTATTAAAAATTATCATCATTGAGGATTCAACCCAAGTACTGCTATACACATTTGCAGAGCACCGGGACCATGACCGATCGATAGGAAAAAATCATCTGTGATTTCAAATGGCGTCATTTTTGGGGATTGTGAAATTAAGTATTCATTAGTTTCTAGTTATTGTAAAAAAATAAACAAAATTGAAAAAAAATTGAAAAAAAAAACACAAAGAAAAACACATATTCCTTTTTCCTCCAAAATCTCTCTGAATTCCCCGTAACCTCCCAAACAATACCTCAGATTTTTTTTCCTTGAAATTGAGTGAACACTTTGCCAACTTAGGAGGAACATAAGAGATAATCAACTCATTCTAGAACCTATCCTTGTCCAACCAATTGAATTAGTTATGGCCAATCCTCGGGAAAAAACACTTAAAGAACATTCTGCCCTTGATATGAATTACCACCCTCTTGGTATTAAATATCCAAATATAGAGGCTGACTTAGAACTCAAATCGGGTTTGATTCTTCTTCTCACTCATTTCCATGGGCTATCTGGTGAGGATCCACATCTCCACCTTAAAGAGTTACAAGGGGTATTCTCTACCATGAAGCCTCAAGGGGTTTCTGAGGAACAAATCAAACTCTGAGAATTCCCTTTCTCCCTAGATGACACTACCAAGTCATGGCTTTACTACCTCCCTCCTAGTTCCATAACCATATGGAATGACAAGAAGCAAATCTTCTTAGAGAAATTCTTTCGTACTTGTTGTACTGCTTCCATCAAAATGAAATAAGTGGTATTCTTCAATTCAGAAATAAATCACTCCATGAGTACTGGGAGAGGTTCAAAAAGCTTGTTGCAACCTACCCACACCAACAAATACTTGACCAACTCTTGATCCAACACTTCAATGAGGGGTTATTGTCTATAGAGATAACTCTCATTGATGCTGCAAGTGGTGGTGCTCTTGTTGATAAAACTCCTATAGTTGCAAGAGATATCATATGTAACTTGGATTTAAACACACAAAAATTACATAATCAAGAACTTTCTCAATTCAAACAAGCCAAAGATAGTCAATCGATAGATCCCAACAAGATGACTGAGTGGATGAGTGAACTTGCAGGTCTTGTGAGACAACTAGATGTGGTAGCCAAAGCCTCAACCTCATCTTCTCCACAATCTATATTCCCATGATCTATCAAGAACTATGGAATCTACAGCTCCCCATCTCATCCAACTAAAACTTGTCCAAAACATCAAGAGGATCAATATGATTCATCCAGACCAATGGAGCTTAATGCAGCATATGCTCAGCGGAACCAAAACCCTTAATAATCAGTTCAGTTTGTAAGAAACTTCATCCAACCCCATTCTGATCCCTTGTCTTTTACCTATAACCCTAACTTGAGATATGGGAATCCAATTTATCATCCCCCTCAATACCCTCACCAAAACCCAAACCAATTATAACATGGTCAAGTAGTTGGTAACTTCCAACAACCATACCAATTTGTTCCTCAACCTCAAAGGATCAATCCTCCTCTTCCTCCTTCTGGATTCTACTATCCTAACGAGCCTTCCCAATTCCCTACCCAATACAATCACTTTCCCAATAACCAAAATCAAGGTAATCCCAATTCAGTACATGCCTCTTATTCTAAATATCCAAGGGAAAGTGAAGTGGAAGATCATGCCTCCTTCACCCATTCCAGTCTCAAAAACATTGAAACCCAAATTGGTCAACTTGCATCCAACCCGAGCCAGCAAAAACAATCAAATTCTTCCAAACTACAAGCAAAACCATTACCCCACCCCAATCGTAATGTAAGTGCAATTACAATTATATCGGGAAAGAAAATTGATATGCCTCAAGATAAGTCCTACAACCCCCTTTGAATGTTGATTTATTAAATGAGAAGAAAAATAAACATGGAAAGGAATTTGAAGCCACTTCCTCAACTCCTTCCATTCCACTTTGGAATCCAATTCCTTTTCCTCAAGCTGTTTCTAAACCAAGGAAGTCCTTTGAACCTGATCCTGAAATGCTCGACATGTTTAGATGTGTTGAAGTCAACATTCCCCTCTTATATTTCATAAAACAAATCTCTAAGTATTCCATGTTTCTTATGGAATTGTGCACCCCCAAGAGGAAACTTAGGACCTTTGACAATGTTTCCACCCAACAGTCTATTCCTATAAAGTGCAATGATCCTGGTACCTTGACTCTTCCATGCCAAATTGGAAGTTAAAACTGTGATGATTCACTCATAGAACTAGGAGCTTCAATTAATGTCATTCCCAAATCCATCTTCTCCTACCTTGGTCTTGGTCCCTTACATATAACGGGTGTTGTCATTCATTTAGCCAATCGAAGCACTGCTAAACCTGAGGGTATAATTGAGGATGTCCTTGTTCGGGTTAATAATATTATCTTCCTAGCCGATTTCTATGTCCTTGACATGGAAGGTGAGATGAACTCTACTCGATCTCCCCTAATTCTAGGAATAGCATTCCTCATGATTTCTAGAACCAAGATTTATGTCAATTCAGGGATCTTATCCATGGAATTTGGTGACCAATGGGTCATGTTCAACATTTTCCAATCCATGTGATAACCATCTGAGGATCATTATACATTATCAATCTAGGTTTCTGAGGACACTTCTGAGAGTCAATTTAACCCCAATCCATCATGTTATTCATGTACTAATGACAAAGGATCTTGTGAAATCTGTACCATGATTAACCAAGTCATAAATGGTGAAGTTGATGTTGACCTCTCATTTATATACTCCATCAATCTAGAGGATCTTGAAAACTATCTTGAATCCCACATCAACTATGATCTCTACTGCTCCACCTTGGATGGTATTAAGGAAAATGAATCTGAAGAAACTGAAGTCCCTTCCTCGATTCCTGAGTTGTCTAACCCACAAATGAGAGATGTACCTATCTAAAACCTCTTCCTAAACACCTAAAATATGCATTCATTTTCCATGATCACTCATATCCTATCATTATCTCTACTTCACTTACTGAAACCGAGGAGTCCAAACTTATTCAAGTAATAGAGTAAAACAAAAAGGCCTTAGGGTGGACCCTTGATGACATACCAGGAATCAACCCTGCTCTATTCATGCATCACATCCATCTTGAGGAATCATCCAAACCAATTAGACAACCACAAATAAGACTCAATCCACTCATACTTGAGGTAGTTAGGGAAGATATCACCAAGCTTCTTCAAGCTGGTATAATCAACCCAATTTTCAATGGTTAATGGGTTAGTCCAATTCAAGTTGTACCTAATAAAGGTTTGGATAAATTTTGTCACAAATGAACATGGAGAGGTAGTCACAACTCGAGTGAAGAATAAATGGATTTTGACCTTTGTAATGAATCTAAAACATTCCAGATGTGTATGATGAGTATCTTTTCTGAATTCATTGAACACTGCATGGTAGTATTCGTGGATAAATTTACAATTTATGGTGATTCAATTGAATCGTGCTTGCATTCACTCTCTCTAGTCCTTAAAAAGTGCTTCAAGTGTAACCTTGTGTTAAATTTTAAAAAATGTCACTTCATGGTTGCAAATGGGATTTTTCTAGGGAACATAGTTTTAAAAGACGGTATTGAAGTCGATCCTACCAAAATTGAAGCGATCCAATCACTTACAGATCCAACATCTGCTCGAGACATCTATTCCTTCCTCGGTCATGCTGGTTTCTATCATCGATTCATCTGTAACTTCAATTAGATTTCCCTCCCACTCAATCGGTTGCTCCAAAATTATGTCACATTCCATTTCAATGAGGTCTGCAAGAGATCCTTAATTGAACTCAAAACTTCTCTTACATATGCCCTGAAAATCCAACCCTCAGATTGGTTATTACCATTTTAATTGATGTGTAATTCTTCTAATAAAGCCGTTGGGGTTGTTCTTGGTCAAAGAAGAGAAAAAATTCTTCATGTCATCTATTATTCCTCAAAAACTTTAGATACAACTCAATCTCACTACATTGTCACTGAAAAGGAACTTTTATATGTGGTTTTCACCTTAGATAAATTTTGTCCCTATCTCTTAGGTTCCAAAATCATCATCTTCACATACCATTATTCTATAAAATTCTTACTCAAGAAAAGTGATTCCAAACCAAGGATAATAAGTTCGATCATAATGCTCCAAGAGTTTGACCTTGAAATAAAAGATAGACCAGGAAAAGAAAACCATGTGGCCAGTCAATTGAGTAGAATTTTTAATTCTTCTCATTCTGAAATAATTGATCCAAAATTTCCAACTGAGCACCTTTCATCTCTCACTCCAAAAATACCATGGTATGCCCCAATTGTAAATTATCCGGTCTCTGGTTTTTTTCCTGAAACTTTTTCAAAAGAACAAAAAATGAAGTTGAAAAGTGATTCGAAATACTATTTTGGGAAGAAAGTAAACATTGGAAAACTAGGGAAGACATGGTAATTAAGAGATGTGTTGATGAAAATGAACATTCTTCCATCTTAGAATTCTACCATTCAATACCTGGTGGTGGCCATTTTGGACCAAAAAGGACCTCCTAAAAGGTCCTAAACTCTGGATTCTTCTAGACTTCACACTTCAAGGACTCACATGAGTTCTTTAAATCATGTCCCACATGCCAAGACTTTGGAATAATTTCAAAGAGAAGTGAATTTCCCCCAAAGACTTTAATTTTCAGTGAGATCTTTGATGTTTGGGGCATCGATTTCATGGGAATATTTCCCCCTTCCAATGGATTCTCATACATCCTTATTGAAGATTATTATATTTCTAGGTGGGTTGAGGCCAAACCCACAATAAAGGATGATTCACATTCTATTAGTGAGTTCCTAAAGACACACATCTTCCACCGATTTGGCACACCATGTGTCTTGATAAGTGACTTAGGAACCCATTTTATAATGGAACCATGGAATATATTTTGAAAAAGAATGGTGTTGTACCTAAAACTTCAACAGCATATCACCTCCAAACAAATGGCATGGATGAACTTTCAAATATAGAAGTGAAAAGAATGCTTGAGAGAATTGTAAAACCCACTAGAAAAGACTCGCCTGAAAGACTTGGTGAAGCACTTTGGTCTTATCGAACTACCTATAAAACACCAATTGGGATGTCTCATTTTAGGCTAGTTTTGGGTAAAGCATGTCATTTACCAGTTGAAATCCAACATAAGTATTTTTTGTCTATGAAAACCAGTAATTGTGATTGTGAAAAATCTGGTGAAGAAAGATTATTGCAATTGGCTGAACTGGAGGAGCTTTGACTTGATTCCTGTGAGAATTCCAATCTATAAAAAGAAATGGATAAGGTACTCCATGATAAACACATCCTGAGAAAGGTATTTCATGAAGGTGAATAGGTAATGCTCTTTAATTCCCAATTTTAGCTTCACCTAGGTAATCTTAATTCTCATTGGGATAGTCCTTTTGTTATTACTAATGTTTACCCGTTTTGTGCAGTGCAAGTAGAAGACCCCTCTTCAAAAATGACATTCACAGTTAATGGACAATGGTTAAATCATCACCATGAGAGGACAAACAATCCTGGAACCACATCAACTTCTATCGAATCCCCAACTTCTGTATTCTACCCACCACTGGATGGAGATGGAAACCCACCAAATCCAAACTAAGGGCACATATTTCCCATTAACTCTATTCTTCTTCCTCTATCTACCTCTTTCTTATTCTTCGTCTCTCTTTCATTTTTACCACTTTCTTCATCAAACCCTTTCTTTTTCTCTTTATCTTTTGTGTGGGTGTGTAATTTAAAAACAAAAAAAAACTAAAAAAATAAATAAATAAATGTAAAAAACTAAAAGAGTCATATTTACTCACCAATAGGTTTTGAAATTTTGTCCAACCATTTTGGGGAGTCAAAATACATGGTTTCATCTCAAAAATCTTGTGTTTTCTTCATATATTTGGACAAAGAATATTGTTTAAAACCCAAAAAAAATTGAATGATCAATTTTTTATTTGGAGACTAATTTTCCCCACCTGTGAGGAACAACATTTGCTTTCATTCCAGGAATACCTAAGACCATCTTTTCAAAATGTGTGTTTTTCACCCCCATTTCTGAGTCTTGAGTTTGTGGACCTTCGAGCTGAATTTCCTACTTTTGTGTGCATTAATATGATAGAGGCATTTTCTGAACCACATGAGAATCACAATAGCCAAATATCCTCCCATTTCCCTTACATTAATCCTACTTTTGAAAGCTCCTTCAAGCCTATGAAAACCTTTTCTTTGATAGCCACATTACAAGACCAATACCATTTCCCACAAAATATCAATATAGACTTTCATAGAATAATTATTTTTGAAATTTAATGGTGGGTGGATGGATTTCATTTTTTGGGGGACTTTTTACAAATTTTCTACGAGTTATCAAATTCTTGAGGGAAAGCATCCATTTTAGTGTGGAGAGAGGTTTTCATTAAATGAGTTTTGGGGAATGTAATGTAATTTAATTTATGTAATTTTGTAAATTTTATTGACAAGTCTCAAAAAAATCAAAAACAAAAGAACAAAAAAAATGGGTTGTGTCTTGGGTAGGTCAGAAATAACACTTCTTCAACTTTTGATATTGTTATAACTATTATAATTAGTGTCTTGAGGTGATAAATCATGGGTTGGGATATGGGTGTGAGATATTTTTCAAGTTTATATTTCGAAAAATGAAAAGAAGAAAATAAAAAAAATAACACTTATGTCATTTGGAGAAGTTTTGTGTTTTTTAAATATTTCATCTTCTCATCCCCTTGAAATTTTATTCCACTCTTCTATCTTTCTTCAAACAATAATTCCCCTATAAATATTTGTTTCAATTTCCTTCCATGTTTTAATTCAAAAAAATTTCATTTCTTTTTCCATGTTAGTATTTTACCTCCTTTTTCCTATCTTTTGGATATCATCTTCCTACTGTCCTATAGCCATAGAAAACCCCCTAAAAAGACCTCTTGATTTTTTGAGCACTTTAGGATAGGGAGTGGAATCCAAGAGCTCTTACAAACTCTAATATTTTTACTTTTGGTTGGTGAATGAGTGAAGCTCCTTAAATTAATTTTATCATCTTGAGAGGAGTATGTTTTTTGTGCCACCATTTTCCATTTCTAAATTTGAGAATGAAAAAATGAATTGTTTTTTGAACATTGTTTCTATAACAACATGTGGTGGAATTCAGTATAGATGAGTGAAATTATCTAAACCTCCAAAGAGTGGTGAAAACAAAATTTTAATATTTTTTTGTGATTGAAAATGATTGTGTCATGTTTTTAATATTTGTTGCACATGAGGACATGAACAAGACTAAGCGTATGAGATTTGATGTTACTAATATTTTCACAAGTTTTTATATACCCTATTTAATGATTTTATATGAAATGTTCATAATTTTTGTGAAATATTAATGTTTTAATACTAAGTATAATTTTTTAGCATTTTTAGAAGTAGTCCAGTTGAGTCTATTTACTATTGTATTTATATATATCACCCTATTGATCCAAATTGTGTGATTATTATTTTTTAGGATTCATTATTCAATTTCCAACATGTCATTAGAAGGAATCAGTGGTAAATTATTCCATTTTAAGGGCCACATGGTCCTCACAAGATGACCCAAATAATTTGTGATGAATCTAGACCAGCTATGAAAATTGAATTACTGGGCTCAATCCCGAAGTCCAAATTCCTTTATTATCCTTCAAAGTTCTTGGTACAATGAAAATAGTCATGGATAAATATTGGAGGGCCCAAATGATGTTTTTTATTCCAACCCACCGTTCTGGCCAGTAATTAAAATCCAGACACTATTAATGACATAGCTCATGATGTAAGCTTCCAATCAAGCTGAAGTTTTGCAGTGTGAAAGACGAGATATAGGCAGCATACTTTTTTGAATAAAGTTTTTGTATTTGAAGTAATCTTACTATTGATAAACCCATTTACATTTTGGCCTTATAAAAAGTATGGATTGAAATGGATAGATTAACATTGTTTAATCAAATGGACATAACATTGGCTCTATAAGTCCAAATGCCTCCAAATTTTTAGAGTGGTCATCCAAATTTAATATCTACAACTTTGTATAATGAGATATCTCAAGATTCAGAAATATGGATGTCCAAATTGTCGATACAAGTGGAGGGGTAGTTTTGGAATGAAAAAGTCCATCACCTTGGGCTATTAATACATCCCCTCTTATACTTTCAAAAGGGTTGGCATTTCAGAGTAATGGAGGATAGGTTAGAAAGACCAAGGATCTGCCCAAGGCTTGGGAGGATCTTTTATACTCAATTTTTTACTTGAGAAACCATTCCTCCTTGCATCCTTTCATTTACTTTTGTGTTGTTCTTCGTTTGTAATCATGTAAGTGATTGTTTTTGGTAATTTTGTTTTAATGCAAGTTTCTTCTTCAATATCTCTTATTCTCATCCACCTTCTGTAGTCTAATATTAATGTTCATAAAATATTGAAATCAAGTTAAAACCCCTTCCCTGATTTTTCTTCCCCATTCAATTGAACGTCTATTTTTAATTCTCATTATCATTTGTGTGTGTGTTCGACGCACCACTCATTTCTTATCCCTTTCCTTTTCTTCTCTTATTAATTTATCATCATAATCATTATAACCAGATTATTAATCATTTCAATGGCTGATTAAATCTCTCATTGGGGTGAGTTATAATTTAGGGATGTTAATCGATTGAGAGCTTTTTCTAGATGAGTATTCTTTGAATTAATATTGTGTATGTTGGACTTAACAAGTCCTGGATTAATGAATTGTTTTGTTTAACGAGTGTTTTCCATGGATTGTTGGAACCATAAATAAACTACCATAAAAAAGATATGATTAATATTATAACCTTAAGTTAAGTTAAGGCTTGGATTAAATCCTTAACACTTGGTAATTCTAATCAACATCCACTTGTGGCATGGGTGTTAATTTAATGCAATATAAAGCAATTCTCAAATATATCACAAGCTTAACTACCTAATGATGAACTCACCCCAATATTTATCAATTTGTTAAATCAATATTAATAAATCAATCATTTCATAATATATTCAAAGAAAACTCCTCAATCAGAATACAATCAACTAAAAACAATCAACTATTAAAAAGTATCATCACTGAGGATTCGACCGGCGTGCATTTATACACATTAACAGAGTACCAGAACCTTGATAGGTCGATAGGCGATAATCGGCCACAATTTCAATCATGGAAACTATATTATGTAACAATATATTAAAGGCTATTACCTTATGATAATCATTGAGTATAAGTATAGAAAAACATCTTAATGTTTTGGTTAGGTATAAGTTATGTGGTTTTCATTACAATATAGCCCTTTCTAGACACTACATGTGGACTTGGTTCTAGTATAGAAGTACCTAGGGGTAATAACTCTGAAAAGGGTTCGTTAGGCATGAACAAATAATGCCTTAGTGCATGAAAATAGGCCTTACAACACACCAGGATTGACACTCCCAGGGGAATGCTTAGGATAATTCACAGTTTCTTTATAAACCATTATGAAAGATTTTAAATAAAGATATACCCAAATAATCTATGTTTATATTATAAGATAAGTTACATAGAAATTTTTCAATTTTTAGTTTTCGTATAATACATTATGTTATATAATAATGTGAAATAATCTATTGAATGCCATTATTTTGAAATTATGCATATCTAAAAGAATAGTAACTGCATCAATTCACATAATCCAAAGGGTATGATTGATCATTTATTTAATAGGATTAAATAAGTATTTTTAATGGAACTAGTCTCCCAAACATTCTCATCATATGAGGATAGAGTACCATGTTATAAAAATACATATAATGGATTCTCTATGTATTTTTGCTTCAAAAGGAAGATAGAGAAGAAGATCGTGATAAGTAAAATGATGAATAAATAGAAAAGGGAAAGAAGGGTTTTCCCACATGTGAAAATTTTCAGAAGAAGCAACATGTTACATTATTGAAGGTAATGGGTGTTTTGTAAAAGTTTGGAGATAAATTAAACTATTATTGTTATTGAAAAGGAATGAAAAAAGTAGCCAATGTAAAAAAATTTAACTGTAAGGAGATGGGGCACCATGAAAATCAATGTCATGAGCATCAATGTAATATATATCAAATGAAGCTAATGGATGATGGTCAATATTATGATATTACCATTGAAAAAAGAGGAATGATTAATGTTTTTTTGTTTAGATTCAAGAATTATGTCATTTTATTATTTTATCCCTAATGTTCTAATTATAAAATTTATAAAATATATAAGGATTATACTACATTACTTTTTTGTTATAGATTTGAAATAGTGTATTGAAATATACCAATGACCAAAAAAATTGATTCAGTGGTAAGTTGAACATCTTCTAAAAACATGATTGGGGACCGATAATATGATCCTGATGTTAAGAAAATTATGTTGAGATAAATAGATAATAGATCATGTAAATTTTATAGCTATGACTACATTGGAATTGATGAATGATTTTTAAAAAAAATGGTTTTATTATCATTGATGGAATTTGGCGGATTTTTTAATTTAAGGAATATATAAAATAATATCTATTTTAATTAATGAATAAGGGGGCATGGATGTTTTCAATATGGTATTATGGTAATTCATGTTATTACCATTTTTCAAGAGAATACAAGATTAAGGTATTCACATGTATGGTATGTGATGATTTAGAAATAATTCATTTCATTTGGATTACTAAAAAGGTAATTATGAGGTTTAAATGACATTCTCTACAATTTTATTGATTTTAATCTCTTTATGGTCTATAAGGTTAAAAATTTATGAAATATTTTACATTTAATTTTAGATGAGATTTTAAAGATTAATATATTATATCACTATATGAAAATTAATTCATATTGGATAACTTGTGCTAATGATATTGGTTTTAGAAATTATTTAAAGGAATATGGAATGTATTTTCACTCATTTATGTATCTTTTGGTCCATTAAAACTAAATTTTAGTGCTTTAGGCATAAAAAATCATTTTTGGATACTCATTTCTTATAGTAAGGGATGAATTGGAAATCTATAAAAGCACAACAAAAGGATGAAATTATACTTAGGAAATAAAAATATATCAAGAAAGTATATTTACTTATATTCATATATAGTGAAATAATTCCTCATATTTGGGAAAATGATCATGAAATAGAAATTTTATCTTCTTACATACATATCTGATAAATCAGATGGTCTTTTAAATCATCACATATTTATGGTTTTGAGGCATTTAACATTCCATTAATCATTAAATTTCTTATGATCAATGACATCAATCACTCTCAATAATTATTTATTCTTGTATTCCATGTCCATATTTTAATTTCCAACCTATGATTTCCTACATTGAAACTATTTTATGTTTTATCCCATATAACCGGTAATTCATTTTCTATTTAATTAATTGGATGTTTCATTGATGCTTTTACAATGTAGTTTTTTCAAAAATAGTATTTCAAATGTTAATCCCCTGAATAACAAGATAAAGTTTAAATTGTCTAGACACAATTTATTTATGGTGTAGATAATGTAACACCCCAAAATTATAAAATAAATACATTTTATTCGATTTCATATGTGACACACAACACCATGCATAGAATAAAATATGACACCCTGAGACAATACTATATATTCATTTTTTTAAATTAAATATCTCCAATGTATTTCATTCCATGAAATAATAATTTTATCTTGTATTACATGGAATACATAGTTTTTATTTTATTACACAAGAAAAACATATTTTAGCTTGTGTTACGCATAATACTAAGTTTGAACGAAAGATAACATATTATTAAAATATTATTGATTAATGTGATTGTTATCACCTAGACGTTATAATGGTTATTATGAATAGAATTATCTAAATTATAAAATTTTTTGTTATTAAAACCTTCATTTTTTATTAATTTATTATAAATAGAATATAAATCATTTACTAGAAAAAGAAATGTCTTCTCAGAAAATGGAATGTTTTTCTAAAAGACTGTTTAATCAAGATTTGTAAACGTAATTAAAAATAATTTCTAGCAATTTAAAAAAAAATTGAGAAGATAAATTTTATTTTTGAAATAATATTACCCAAATTAACTTATTGTGAATTTTTGTGATTTTCTTGAAAATCATATTGTTTTTATTAATTGGGAAAAATACTGAATTTTAATTGGAAACATCCTTTTCGTTTAAATTAGTTATAATTTTTAATTATATTTTAATTTGGTTTAAAAGTAAAATTAGTTTAATTATATATAAATTAATTCATTTTAATTCATTTTAATGTTTTTCATATTAAATTATCATATAAAAATTGTAACCTTTTAATATTTTCTCTTTCAAAACCTACTTCTAAACACATTTGTGGGATCAATTTTAAATTAACTTTGCCACATATGTGAATTGGATTTGGAAAAATGGATTCCATTTTTGGAATAAAAATAAAATAAAATTTTAAATAATTTATAAATGTTTTTTTACTAAATTTTATAGTGGAACCAACAAAAATTAATTACTACGTTTAAGGTAAAAATGGATTTATCAGGGGGTTAAACAAAGAAGATAATGGTTAAAAATGACTTGCCAAATTGTTAAACATCATTTTTCAGAAAATAATTCAACAAAAACTCTAATATTTTAAATAATGACCCTTTTTTATTCTTCTGGAATAATAAAAATATATGTATGATTGAATCTTTTCAAAATTTTACAAATGTTCCACTCACCTCAATTATAAAAGACCACCCCCTATCCTCTCTTATTGACACCATCAAACCACTTTTTTACATCTCATACCTACCCAAATCACTTACCAAAATCCCTCCACTATTCATATAAGCCTTATTGGGGTAATAAATACAACATATAAAGGATTTAGTGTACACCTACAGAATATACTCGAAGAGAAGGTAATGTTCTTCAATGATAATCTTTATTTAATTTTTTCTCCACCTTATTAAATTATTATTAAAACAAGATGATATAAAACCCTATGTGTCTTACATATATTGGGGTTTTTTATAATAAATTAATTTCTAACAACCATCTCCACTTTCATCAAATGGGTTATAAAATCATCATTCATGTGTTGGGAATACTAGTGCCTCATCAACCGATGTCATTCATTCTTCCATTAACACATTTCATGGTTGGGTATGATGATGGATATATAGTATATATATTATATTTATAACATATTTATTCCAGTGGAGTCTTCCTAACATTTATATAATTTTTACCTTCCATTTTGAAGGATATATAATGACATCACTTATGTGTATGGTGAACTACCGCATCGCAAAGTGATGTGATTCATCTTTCACTAATGCCTCACATGGAAGGTGAAAAGGATAAATTTAGTTATTATATGTGATATAAATGACATAATTATGATATTAATGACATATTTACCATTCTATAAATATAATATTTCTAATTGTTTATGTTTATTTACAGATGAAATATATAATTGATTCATTGATTAATTCTCACATAAACGATTGATCATTGTAATGGTTTATTTCACAACGGCATTAAAATTGAGATTATTTGTTCTTGAATTTCAGTTGAAGGAAATTATTTTACCATTTCATTATAGACCCATTTAATTTTCATATTCTAGGGTTACTCATGATATTTTTATGTAATAGTACAATTTTTGCACTCTTTTGTACTTAAACTATTTTAGAAAATGATTTTTAAAAATCTATATTCATTTATCTCTTCAGTCAAAAATATGATTTATTCATAGACCATGTTCTCTAAAAATGATTTCGAAAATGTTATAACATTTTAAAAATGATTTATTAAAGGAATTTTCAAACATTTTTACTCTTTAAAAA
The DNA here is from genome assembly GCA_963277665.1 of Viscum album. Classification (NCBI taxonomy): domain Eukaryota; kingdom Viridiplantae; phylum Streptophyta; class Magnoliopsida; order Santalales; family Viscaceae; genus Viscum; species Viscum album. The sequence continues at coordinate 1,870,917,193 of OY728120.1, read as the reverse complement.
AATTCAAAGAAATCTTATGTCATTTTCAAAATAATTTCTATTTGGATTTTACCAAAAATATGAAATGAATCTTCTTATCATTCTCTGAATAATGAACTATTATAAATCTTTATAGTGAAATAGGAATGTTCTTTTTATCATGTATGGAATGTACATAATTACCTACTATTATGAAAATCATTTCCTTTAAGATTTAATTTCTTGTTTAATAGGATCCTTTTGAATATAATGTTTTAAAATTTTATTTTCAAAGAAAAGTATTCTAAGAAAATTCAAAATAAAAAATATATTTTCCTCAGGAAATTTTTATTGATATTTCTGTTGAATTTATATTCATCAATGAAAAAAAAATATTTATTATTACTCTAACAGGTATATTTTTTATACCATAATTATTCCTTATTTATATTTTTTGTATTCATTTTCTCTAAGGATAGTACAGAAATTCAATTCCTTGATTCATTTTTTTATTAATTAACCTTCCCTTGAAATGTTCACATTCCTGTGACCATTGGATATCAAATTTACTATAGAAATCCATATTATTGATCATGGATATAATTATTTCTTAAATGGTATATCATATCTAAATATGGTTTTTAAAATTGAATGGTATTTGATTGAGTGGGGAAATATTGATAAATCTATATCATTTACTCAAAACAGATAATTGATGTAAAGGAACATTGATTTATGAATTAAATCGATTATTTGATTTATAAGGAATACTATGGCCCTAAAGTGTTGGGTGGGGCTTGATATTATATATCCCCTTAATGAATCTATAGGTATCATGATACAAATCAGTAATCCAGGATTAAATGGGTTTTTACCAATAATTGAAATCATCTTTTGAAAGGTCTTGATGGAAGAAGTATCATATTCCTAAGATATAGAATCCAATAATTAATCATTAACTTCATTAAGAGTTGTGTTATTATCATATATGATATCTTCACTATGATATTATCTATGGATGCATTTCATTTTTAGTTTATTGATTAAATGGCATGTGTTTTCAGTTATTTACATTTCCATATTAATTATTCCTTATACATTTATTTAAAAAGAATGTGTGCTTAGTTATTTAATATGAAAGGTTTATTATTCTTATTGATTAATAATAGCTTACACTACACATAACCCTTACTTATAATTTTTTTCTCACCCCTATTTCATTTTTTTCTCTCCAAAATCAAGGACTTGTGCTTTGTTTGATATGCAAGGATATGCTAGAGCTAAAACTGTCATCCTCAAAAAAAATTATTTTGTAATTTGTGTATTCGAATGTTATGTACGACTCAAGTATGTATATTTTTTCTGAATATGACTAAACCATTTCATATTTTAGGGTGTTATTTGATATATCTTATTCCCATATAATAATATAAGACATTGACTCAGAGCTACTAGGGTCGTTTCATAATATAGAGGATATATGTTTCTTAAAATTATCTTTATGAATTATGTGCACTGATTTTAAAGTTTATTATTATAAATTCTTCATATTTAATCATAAAATATTTTTTAAATATTTTCTATTATAATTTTCCAATTAGTTAATGGTTTTAATTTTATTCAATCGCATAAAATTAAGAGAAAAAGTTTAATATTATTTAAAATAGTAAAACAGATATTTTTTAGTGAATGATACTTTTATAAATATGGTGATTTTAAATTAAATTGAAATATTTTAGTATAAATAGTATAATATAAAATTTAAATATAAATATATTTATAAATTGATATTTATTTATTTTTAAATCAATTTTATATAATATTATGAATACTTAAGGATTAAAATGAGTTTTTTCTACAAAATTAGTTTTTCAAAAAATATATATTTTTTAATTTAAAACTTGATTTTTGTTATATATTTCATTATGTTAAATAGTGTCTAAATTTTTATTCATATCATTGAAATTTTCTAGGAATTTTCATCTGATATTTTTAGTAAAAAATTATAACAATAGTTAAATTTTAATCAACATAAATAAATATTAAAATGGGTAATCTAATATCCCTTAATTTTGCAGAATAAATTTAACAATTAGTCCTTAAAGAATATCTTTCTTCTGTCATAAATTTATACCTTCATTACTTACCAATATTTCCACACCTAACCAAACCAACACTAAAGTAATTCCATTCCTACCCCTTATAAATCATTTAATTCCAAAGATATTCCATTTTTTCACCCGTAAAATGAGGTCACTCAAGCCCATTCTCTCATACCTCATCTTATTAAAGAAATTTATCTGATCTTTCCTTATCTATACCTCTAAAAATATCTCCCAAGGTATTCCTATGGTTATATTATTACCTCCCATGAATTAATAAGCTAATTAGTAGGGTAAGGATTATCCTCCTCATCATTTTGATTCAAGTACATATTTTTTATAATCCCGTTGATTTTAATGGATTACGAATTCAGGTGTTCATAATAAATACATTACTATCAAAAAAATTTATTATTTACGAGACCATCCACTTCAATTAATCCCATTCCATAGTACATTTTTTAATTTTTCAATGCTTCAAAAATAAATCTTTGACTTTCCAAGCAATATTTTGATGTTATGAATAACTAAAAATAATAATTAAATGATTTTACTCTAGAGACAAGTATACTTAATGTATTTCAAAAATCATTGTATAATACCTACATTACCTAATCTTGGGATTGAAATTAAGAAATACATTATTATATTATACGATCGATGTGGTACATGCATTGATATACATATTAAGGGTGGACCCTGATAGTACTCAAATGAATTAGGAAAATAATTTTCATTTATAGATAACATTCTAATAATATCATCAAAATTTATATTTAAATTTTCTTATTATACATTGATTACCAAACTTTGAAATATTATTTAAAAATACCTTTTTGAGGAATTTTGGTGATATTCTTGTGAATGTTTCATACATATGATGAAGCCCCATATTCATGTCATACATCATGTACTTGAGATCATGTTATACAACATGTTCTTATGATCATGTTATGACTCTTTTATTTATGTTCATATTCTTAGGTGTTTTCTCATGTTTTACCATTGATGAAAATTTATTTTATTTTTTAATTGTTAATACCTTAAAAGGATTTATTATTACTCTATTTTTTTTTTAAATGTCCCCAGGAAATATTTTGTTAGTGTGGTGATCTAGGATGTTATAATAAATAAGTCATTCAAGAGAATTAAATTTATTTTATATTTTTTTTATGTGATCCATGTATTCCATGTATTATATTTGAGATTTCCATGACACTTAACCTCAAATGATATTGAGAAAAGTATCAATATAGTAATTTAATTAATTAATTATTTTAAAAACCTTTTATGAAATTGTGAGTCATTAAATGGATCATAATGGTTCTTGTTGGGGGTATTATGTGTCATTGTTAATGATGGGATTCAATCATTAATTGAGGTTTCATTCAACTTATTTTGGGTTTTCCTTTTACATTATTATATTGGTATATTATATTTACCTTATCTCTTAAAGTTTTTACATGTTATATCATTATAGATTTATTTCTATCACAGGAAATTTATTATATAGTAGATATATTTCATTTAATATATTTTGATTTATCATGGGATGTCGAGAATTGTGGTTTTATTTTATGTCCATTAGGATAACGAATCCCATATATGATATTATTTTTTATTCTAGTCACCTTCCCCAAGACTATTGGAAGTGGTCTTAGGGTGGTACACAAGACCTAATAGCCAATCCCGGTATAGTCCTGGTTAGTTGGTCCATTTCTTATTGGTATTAGAGTCCATCATATCCAAATTTATGAGTTTGGAGTATAACTCTAATTCAACATTAAATGTGTGCATGAAGATATAGTTTTTGAATTATTATATCCCAACCTTAGGACTAGAGTGTCTAGCTAAAGGATATGGTGGTTGGAACAACCCTATACAAGGACTCAAAAAATATTTTTACTAACAAGAGTATTTTGTTCATTTTTAGGGATTTTTTACATGCATAATATAATCCTAAGTGATATTTCATGTTAAGGATATGTCATCATAATAGTTGTGATGTTTCTATAAAATGAAGATGTGGTAATTTTAATTTAACTGTTTCAGTAAGAAGGGAATGATAATTTTTTAGTTAATATAAACTCTTGTAATACTCATAGTAGTGTTAGTTTCCCTATTTATGATTTTATTAGTAATCCAAGAGTTTATTTAATAGAATTTGTCTATTTATATCTATATAAAGGAGAAATGATACCAATATCCATGAATTATCTATATAGTAATAGGATTAAGCACTCCCCTATTGATATACCTCGATATGGTTTGGTTCCCTCACTTCCTTAATAAGTTTGGGTACACCCTTAGTCATTATATCATCAAAAATACATGGGTCCCATGTATGATGGTTGGGATTAAATATTTCTCTCATGACAGGGGATTATGTCTTCCAAGTGTCGGACTAGGAACTCCTTCAATGACTAGGGTGTCAATCCTTTATCATAATTAGATGGTATTTCCATAATAATTGGGGTCTAAGTCTTCCATTATCAAGAGTTGGTACACCCCCAAAAAGTGGGGTATAGATACTCCATCAAAAGAGTAGTTTCTCTATCAACGACTATTGTAATGTCTCAGATTTTTCTGTGTATTTTTTTTAATAATATATGGAATTATTACGAGACCAGGTGAAAAGACGGCACATCATTCTGAGTCCTGGTAGTCCCAGAATGGGGGTTTGAACTTTTTTTAAGTTAAGTGAGTCGACAATTATGCACAGTTGTGGTAGTTTCCAAACGGATGCCCAGATTAAAAATATGAGGGCACCATTGTGTCCGTAACGACGACTTTATCTAATAACGGGTCTAACCTTGACCGGAACGGGTCGAGGGAAAAAGTTAATTTGTTGATGTTTTAAGTGAAATAAAATAAAATAAATTTGCAAAGTTTATTCTATTTCTTTTTAGAGATATTAGTTGCAGCGCAGTGATGGGAAAACTGTTTCAGTCATTATTGTCATGTCATAATGACTCAGAAATAGCAACGCTGACTCATTTAATGCCTTAGCATGATGGGATGTCAAATACAATTACCTTTTATTATTATAATCAATTTTTGCTCATTGGCGACGACTGAGAAAAATCTTGACAGAATCTGCGGAGCATTGGAGCAAACTCTCAGCGACGAATGATGATGGATCGAAGTTGAGAATCGCTGCGCCAACAAAGTTAAAAGATCTCGACGATGACGGCAGCGTGACCCTTTCTTCAACGATCAATCCTTTCTTAATGTTAGGGGTTGTTAGTTCATTCTTTTTTCCCCATTTTATAATTTAAACGATGAACACGGATCAACTACGAAAATGTTGATCCGCATATTCGTACATTCTTGCAGGAGGGATTTTCTTTGGTATGAATATGGGGAATTAATCCATGGTTTTTTATACTGATTTTTTCTCCATTTAAGCCTACTAATGGGAGCGTATCAAAGTCATGAAAAATGACGGCGGAGGTTTGTTCCTCAATTTGTTTTACTGGATTCTTTTCTTTCCCCCTTTCCTCCTCGCACGTTCTTCGCGGGGCGACGAACAACGGATCGTTGCACACCTATATCACAACAAAACAATCCCAATCTAGAGATCCAACATCGCAACGACCCTATGGAGGTGTGATGTCCATGAAGGATGACGAATTGGCTTAGATTGGAAGAGGCCATTCTTCGATCGTTCTTCGCATGAGAGGATCAAAACACGTTTTTGGAGCCAATCAGAGGTCTAAAAACACCGGAAGCAGCTTCATGGAGTTGGGGTAACTAAAACCTGGGAGCTCCATGGAGATCAGATGACCGGATCGACGAACGGGGCACCACCAGAGGCGCGACGGCGGAGGTTCGTGTTTTTTGAAATTTCCAGAATACACGGCGTGTACTTCCGAAGAACACGCCGTGTAATACGGACAGTTTTGGCTAGGGTTTCAGGGGTCAGAGAGGAATCACATAGTGTGTGACCCTATTCAAATGGCATGTTGTACTTTCCCCAAGCATGACGTGTATTTTGGGAAGTACACGGGCACGAGATGGACTAAATGGCTTCAGACGACACGACGTGTACTCTCTACGCAGCATGGCAGAGGCGGCTACGTGGGACTCAACGTGTATCAAGGGGATACATAGACATAGGATGGACTAAACAGTGTGTACTCCATCATACGGCCAGGCAAGGCCAGTAACGCGGGTCACCTTATGTACCGATTACACGGGTTGGAGTACACGGGTTGATGACCGTGTACGGGCACATGGCCAGTGTACACAGAGCCAACCCCAATCACTGAGACACAGCGTTTACACCGTACTACAAGCCTTGTACTCACTTTTCTACATGTCCAGCCTTATGACATGGGCCGTTGTACATGGGCAGTACCCGGAGTCAGACAACACGGCCTGTAACTTTTCTACACGCTGTGTACATTTTGAAAAATAGCATGGTCCTCTTGTTCACCGTATCTTGGAAATATTTTGTTTGGGATAGTTCCCCTTCATCTCAATCCCCTAAAGTTCAGGCATCGTTTCCTTCTATAGTAGTATGATCCCTTCAGCAATACTTTCTGTGATAGAGTCATCATCCCTCTAAGAGGCCCAGAGCGAGATCCTCTATCCATTCCTGAACCTAGGTAGAGTCAGGCATCGATGTGACCAACTATACTGGGTGTTGATCCTCTACCTAGCTGGTGAATCACATATCTAGTGAATCTAGATGAGTCGAGGTATCCTCCATGGCCCTGGCAGTGATACTCATCTGTGTATCATGATCATTCCCACTCAAGAGTGTGTCTCCCATTATTAGTGCTTCTATCTACCATGATCTTCACTCAAGAGTGTGTCTCCTGTAATGAGTGTATCTACCTCTCGCGATGTTTCCTGAAGAACAGTACTTCTTGTAAGAACGTCATCAGAGCTACTAAAATCGTGGAGTGTGTTCTCCTGGAATGAGTACTTCATGGAAATCTTTGAAATGAATCCCTAGTGGGGTATGCGGTTGTGTGAATTGTCTCTAGACTATGGGTCTGGGATTTGATTATTTCTATATTGTGATCTCCTATTATATTTTCAGTAGACATATACTATGTAGAACTAACTATGCCTTTCCTTTGTGTACTTGCTTTGTGTCTTTTAGGGTCCTCTATTGAGTATTGTTATACTCACCCCTGGACGGGCTTTTCCCACATGTGTCATGTCTTGTGCAGACAATAATCCTTTTGACAGAGTCCAGGGTGGACCAGGATAGGATTGAGCTTTCTAAGTTCCCTACAGGACGAGGCGTTCCTTCGGCTAGGAGCAGCAATCCCTGTACCTCTTGTGCTTACAGGTTGGACTTTGTAGTTTTTCAGACTCTTGTTTTTGGTGGGCTTGTATTCTGGCCCAGTTTTCTTTCAGTACTTTACTTTCTGTCATACTCTGTTATTTGGGTTTAGTTGTATTCATGCATTTTTTCCTTAGTGGTTTTTACATTTCAGCATTTGTGGGCTTGGAGATGTGTGTGTGTGTACAGGTTCTTCGGAAATGCCTCCCATGTAGTAATATTCCTACTTAGTGCTAGTCACCAGCCCCTATACTATTGGAGGTGGGCTTGGGAAGTCACGGCATGGACCCCCACTGGGATGGTTTGTGACAAAGTGGTATCAGAGGTGGTCAGTTCTACCTTAGGACCAATAGTCTATGAGATTGGTTGGGGAAATAGTTTTCAGTGTTTTGAGCTTAGCTTTCAGGCCATAGAATCCAGTGTTGTTATGGTGGCCGACCTATCCATACACTAAGACTCTGAAAACCTGATTTTCGACTCGGTACATGAAAAAATTGGTTGCGGGGAAATAAAGGAAAGGTGCATGCATCATATAGGAATGGGTTGTGTTTTCCATGTCCTTTGTGTCAGCTATCCAGATATACTCATTGACCATGGTGCATCTTGTTTCCTTACAGGATTCCTCTACGGCGCATACCTGCTAGGATGCAGCAGCACGATCATGAGGATGACCCCCTTAGTGATGAGGCTTCGATACAGGGACCAGTTCCCTAGGCATTGCCACCAGGTGGTGCACCTACTATACCACCACCAGTGGAGCAGCCCGTGGTACCCGCAGTACCGACCGATGAGGAGCGTAGGCTGAGTGTGCTCCATGAGTTCCATAGACAGAGACCCCTCAGGTTCCGAGGTGAGCCCAACTCTTAGGAGGCTAAGGACTAGCTTGAGGTAGTGACTATAGTTTTTCGTCTAGTGAGGACACCGGCAGACCAGATGGTGATCCTAGGAGCGAGCCCTCTTCAGGGTTCGGCAAGACGATGGTGGAGTCTGACCACACAGACACACAATGAGGAGACCATTTTGTGGACAGAGTTCGAGTGACTCTTCAGGAAGGAGTTCTCTCTAGTTACGCTGAGAGTTGTACGCATCCAGGAGCTTCTTCAACTCCAGTATGGCAGTTTGACAATAGCTGGCTATTCCTCGAGGTTCACCAAACTCTCCAGGTACTTGATGGATATGGTCAGGGATCAGTACTTCAGAGATTGGACCTTCAAGTGAGGTCTGTAATGAGACATCTGAGCTAGTGTCGTTCCTCTATGATTTCCAACTTATGCTGGAGTGCTCGAGCGGTCTTTGGTGATTGAGAGCTTCATGGTGGAGTAGAGACAGCCGACGACAGTCAGCAGCAGGTAGACAGGTGCGGAGACCTCGGCAGTAGGGAGCCGACGTCAGATGTAGGGATCAAGATGTGAGAGACTTCAGAGGAGGACACAAGAAAGGGGATCGATGGTCCAGGGCTCTTAGGATGGATCCATCCATCCTAGGGAGAAGCGATGCTACGTGTGTGATGGTAGGGGACATCTCGCTAGAGATTGTTTGGCCCGTCGAGCTACTGACAGGGAAGAGGTGGATGGACCACCAATGTAGAGGTAGATAATGGAGCAGACAGACCCGCCAGGTGACAGACGTAGCAGAGGAGCAAGAAGAGCTTCAGGTTGTGTAAGATGCTTCGATCTACTTCCACCACCACCCCCAGGAGATCCGCACCAGGCTCAGGGAGCTGGGGGACATGGATGGGGACAGCTTCATGCGGTCAAGGCATACGACCCAGGGACTCTAGGGATGATACGAGGTACAACCTGTGTCTTCTCTACCATAGATTTCGTGCTTATAGACACAGGTTTTATTCATTCATTCATCTCCACATTTCTTTTGTGAAACCTTGAGATTTCAGTAGAACCGTTGACTTGATCCTTATGATTGGAGACACCTACAAGAGGAGACTCGACGATCACGCACCTTTGTAGACAGTGTGATATTACCCTTGAGGCCAGACTTTCGGTTCAAACCTCTTGGTGGTAGCATTGAGGCCTTACGACTTCATTCTTGGTATGGATTGGTTATCTTTGGTCCATGCACAGATTGACTATTTTAGGTGAAGAGTGCGGTGTGTCCACCATGATGGAATGAGGTTTTCCTTTGTCGAAGAAAAGGAGACCCAGGCAGCACATAATGGGCTCATGTGTAGGAGGGTGAATCCAATCACTCCTGAGATGGATAACTTTACACTCAGAGCAGTAGATGTTGTGAGCTCTTAGTTCCCAGTAGTAGTAGTGGAGTACGAGGACGTCTTTCCCAAAGATGTTCTAGGATTACATCCCCACTGGGAAATCTACTTCTCCATCGACTTACACCCCAGGACGTCACTGATTTTCTCATTATCATATCAGATGGCTCCTGCATAGCTTCGCGAGCTGAGGGTGCAGTTGGAGGATTTGTAGAGCAAGGGTTTCATGAGACCAACTGTTTCACCCTGGGCGGCCCCAGTCTTGTTTGCCAAGAAGTCAGATGGGAGTCTAAGGTTATGTGTTGATTACCAATGCCTGAACCATGTGACAGTGAAGAATAATTATCCACTACGAAGAATTGAAAACCTCTTCGATCAGTTGAGAGGGTCACAGTGGTTCTCAAAGGTTTACCTTCAATCAGGCTATCACCAGTTACGAGTACGGGGTGAGGATATACCGAAGACATCCTTCAGATGCCTCTACGGTCTCTATGAGTACTTGGTGATTCCTTTTAGTGTGACAAACACCCCCACAGTGTTCATGGGACTGATGAACCGGATCTTCCGGCAGTACTTGGACCGGTTCATAGTGGTCTTCATCGATGACATCCTTGTGTACTCGGCATCAGAGGAAGAGCATGTGAGACACCTACGGATGGTTCTAGACATACTTCGGGAGCACTAGATTTATGGGAAGCTCTCAAAGTGTCAGTTGTGGATTTAGGAGGTCCACTTTATGGGGCATGTAATCTTAGCAGATGGAGTAGCTATAGACCCAGCCAAGGTGGTGGCTGTGTTAGCATGGGAGCCACCTCGGATTGTGATAGAGGTGCGAAGCTTCCTTGGCTTGGAAGGTTATTACCGAAGATTCATCCCTGATTTCTCCCAAATATCAGCATCAATGACATCCTTGACCATAAATGGGAAAACCTTCATATGGATGGAGAAGTTCCAGCTCGCTTTCGAGCAGTTGAGACAGAGTTTGATGAGCGCCCCAGTCTTGAGATTGCCAGAGGAGCGTGTCGAGTACATAGTTTTCTACGACGCATCAGGGACTGGTCTTGGCTGTGTCCTGATATAGAGGTAGGTAGTGATTGATTATGGTTCACACCATCTTAGGCCACATGAGCCGAACTATTCAACCCATGATCTCGAGATGGCAGTGGTAGTCTTCGCATTGAAGATGCAGTGACACAACCATCTGGGTGGGCGGTTTATTGTCTACTCTAACCACAAGAGCCTCAAGTACATCTTCTCACAGAAGGATATGAATCTGATGTAGAGTTTTTGGCTAGAGTTCTTCCAGGACTATAATTTTGAGAACATTTGTACTCCAAGTAATGGGAACACGGTGATAGATGCTCTTAGCAGAAGGCTGAGCTCACAGCTTTTGAGTGAGGTGACATATCAGTTAGCCGTGTTGCAGTTATCCTTTGTGGACAGAGAGGATACAGCTTACCTACAGTCGATGGTTGTCACCCCTCTACTCTTATAGTGGGTTAGGGAGGAATAGCTAGGATATGTCGACTTTGTGGATTTACATGCTTAGTTGTCCATAGGACATGCTCAGAATGGATATTCACAAGGTGGGGAGTACGTACTTCTTTTCAGAGGATGCATTGTTGTACCGGTGGCATTACAGGAGGAGGTCCTGAGAGAGTTTCATACATCCCCCTTCGCGGTACATCCTGGAGTGTCAAAGATGTACCAGGATATCTGATGATAGTTATGGTGGTCAGGCATGAAGAAGGCAGTAGAAGAGTTCATTTCCTGATGCCTCACATGCCAGCAGGTGAAGACTGAGCACCAAGTTCTAGTGGGCATTGCTCACCCCCTGGAAGTTCCAGAGTGGATGTGGGATGGAATATCATTGGACTTAATGACAGTATTACCACGGACGTCCAAGGGGCATGATTACATCTGGATGTTCATTGACTGACTCACCAAGTTGTCCCACTTTTGAGCTATTAGGGAGCAGAGTTCCGTAGAGAGCTTGGGATGCCTCTATGTGCAGGAGATAGTTCGGCTTCATGGAATCCCTTCAACGATAGTCTCAGATCGAGACACCCACTTTACATCCCAGTTCTGTAAGGGATTACAAGAGGCCTTTGGGACTCATCTACGCTTGAGAACAGCATTCGATCCCCAGACAGATGGTCAGAGAGAGAGGACCATTCAGGTTCTGGAGGATATATTGTCGGCATGTATCTAGGACTTTGGTCGTAGTTGGGAGGACCATCTACCATAGGTGGAGTTTGCGTATAATAATAGCTACCACTCCACCATTGGTATGGAACTGTTTAAGGCGTTGTATGGGAGACCCTTCTGGTCACTGCTTTGTTGGACCGACCCCGGAGAGTCAGCACACATGGGTCCAGAGTTGGTGCGAGCTACCACCGAGAAGGTGCAGATCATCCGAGAGCAGATGAATATTGCACCGAGTTGGTAGAAGTCTTATGCTAATAGACTATGGAGACCTATGGAGGTCAAAGAGGGAGACAACGTCTTTCTTCGGGTCTCACCTCGACGAGGGTTACAGAGATTTGGCCAAGGCAGTAAGCTATCTCTGAGGTTCATTAGACCTTTCCAGATACTGTGCAGAGTTGGCGAGGTGGTGTACCACCTAGCCCTAATGCCACAGTTGCATCGAGTACATGATGTCTTCCACATTTTGTAGCTGAGGAGGTATGTGCATGACCCATCGCACATCATCGACTGTGGAAAGCTGGACATTGAGGATGGAGAGACCTTTGCTGAGTACCCAGTGGAGATCGAGGATCGGTAGGATAAGATCCTTTTTCGGTGATCAATTCCCTTCGTGTGCATCCGATGGCAGCACAAGAATCTTCAGGAGATCACGTGGGAGAGGGAGGCCCAGATCTGTGCCCATTACCCGCATCTTTTTTGAGTAGTCTTTGTTTTAGCTTTTCGGGGACGCAAATCCCCAACGTGGGGAGAATGTAATGTCTCGGATTTTTCCGTGTATTTTCTTAAATATTATATGGAATTTTTACGAGAACAGGTGAAGAGAAAACAAATCATTCTGAGGTCATGTGGTCCGGGAATGGTGTTTTGACCTTTTTTTATGTTATGTGAGTCGGCACTTGTGCATGGTTGTGGCAGTTTCCAAATAGATGCATGAATTAAAAATATGAGGGCACTGTTGCATCCAGAACGACGACTTTACCTAAGAACAGGTCTAAACTTGACCGGCGCAGGTCGAGGGAAAAATTTAATTTTTCAGATGTTTTAAGTAAAATAAAATAAAATAAATTCGAAAAGTTTATTTTATTTGTTTTTGGAAATATCTGCTGCAGCGCAGTGACGGGTTAGTTGTTTCAGTCATTATTGTGATGTCATAATGACTCAGAAACGACAGCACTGACTCATTTAATGCCTCATCATGATGGGATGTCAAATATGTGTCCCTTTTATTAGGATAATCGATTTTTTCTCTTTGGTGACGATTGAGAAAAATCTCTGGAGAATCCACAGAGAGTTGGAGCAAACTCTCATCGACGAACGACGATGGATCGAAGTTGAGAATCGTTGTGCCAATTAAATTGAAAGATCTCCAAAATAGTGGTATCACAAACCTTTCGTCAATGATTGATCCTTTCATAAAGTTAGGGGTTTTTATTTCATCCCTTTTCCCTGTTTTTTAATTTAAACGATGAACGCGGATCAACTACGAACATTTTGAACCGCAGATTCGTACATTCTTGTAGGATGGATTTTCTTCGGGATGAATATGGGGAATTAATCCATGGTTTTTTTTGTTTATTTATGCTCCATTTAAGCCTACTAATAGGATCGGATCAACACCGTGACAAACAATTATGTAGGTTTGTTCCTCAATTTGTTTTTCTGGATTATTTTCTTTCCACCTTTCCTCCTGGCGCATTCTTTGTGTTCTTCATGGGGCGACAAACAAATGATCATTGTGCACCCATCTCGCAACTCAACGATCCCAAAAAAGAGATCTGACATCACAATGACACTACATAGGTTTGATGTCCAAGACAGACGATGAATCGGCTCTGATCAGAAGAGGTCGTTCTTTATGTGTTCTTTGTGCGGGAGGATCAAAACATGTTTTCAGAGCCGATCGGAGGTCCAAAAACACCGAAAGAAGCTTCATGGAATTGGGGCAACCAAAACTAGGGCATTCCATGGCGATCAGATGATCGGATCGACGAACGAGGCACCACCGGAGGCGCGACAGTGGAGGTTCGTGTTTCTGGAAATTTCAACAATACACGGCATGTACATCCGAAGAACACGCCGTCTAGTACTGACGGTGGTAGCTAGGGTTTTGGGGGTCCAAGAGGAATCACAGGGCATGTGACCCTGGTCACAGGTCGTGTTGGACCTTCCCCGAGCTCGGCGTGTTTTTTGGGAAGTACACGGGCACAGGATGGACAACACGGCATCAGACAACATGGTGTGTACTCTCTACGCAGCATGGAAGAGGCAGCTATGTGGGAATCAACATGTATCTATGTGATACACAGACACGGGATGGACTTCACAGCATGTACTCCATCACAAGGACAGGCGAGGCCAGTAATGCAGGTCCCCTCGTGTACCGATTACATGGGTTGGAGTACACTGGTTGATGACTGTGTACAAACACATGGCCTGCGTACACAGAGCCAACCCCAGTCACTCGGACACAGCATGTACACCGTACTACAAACTGTGTACTCACTTTTCTACATGACCATCCTTACAAAACAGGACATTGTACAGGGGCAGTACCCGGGGTTAGACAACACAGCGTGTAACTTTTCTACAAGCCGTGTACTTTTTGAAAAATGGTTTGGTCCTCTTGTTCACCGTATCATGGAAATCTTTCATTTGGGTCAGTGCTCCTTCTTCTCATTCCCCTAAAGTTCATGAATCATTTCCTTCTACAGGAGTATGATCCCTTTAGTAGGACTTTCTGTGATAGATTCGGCATCCCTCTGAGAGGCCCGAAGCGATATCCTCTATCCATTCCTGGCCCTAGGTAGAGTCAGGCATCGACGTGACAAACTCTACCGAGCATTGATCCTCAATCTAGTAGGTGAATCACCTAGATGGTGAATCCGGATGAGCCACTCTATCTGCCATGGCCCTAGCAGTGATCCTCATCTGTGTATCATGATATTTCTCACTCAGGAGTGTATCTCCAGAAATGAGTGCTTCACTCTACCATGATCTTCCCACTCAAGAGTGTGTCTCTAGTAATGATTGTATCTACCTCTCGTGATGTTTCTCGATGAACAGTACTTCTCGGACAGACGTCATCAGAGCTACCAAACTCATGGAGTGTGTTCTGCCAGAATGAGTACTTTTTGGAAATCTTCGAAGTGAATCCCTAGAGGGGTATGTGATTGTGTCAATTGTCTCTAGACTACAGGTATGGGATTTGAGTATATCTTTATTGTGATCTCCTATTATATGTTCAGTAGACATATAGTATGTAGAGATGACTGTGCCTTTCCTTTGTGTACTTGCTTTGTGTTTTTCAGGGTCCTCTACTGAGTATTTTTATACTCAACCCTGCACGGGCTCCATCTGCACGTGTCATGTCTTGTGCAGACGAGAAACCTTTTGACAGAGTCTAGGGCGGACCAAGATAGGACTGAGCTTTCTGAGTTCCCTACAGGCCGATTCATTCCTTCAGCTATGAGCAGCAGTCCCATTACCTCATATGCTGACAGGTTGGACTTTGCAGTTTTTCATACTCCTGTTTTTGGTGGGCTTGTATTCTGGCCCAGTTTTCCTTCAGTACATTATTTTCCATCGTACTCTGTTGGTTGGGTTTAGTTGTATGCATGAATTTTGTTCCTTGGTGGTTTTTACATTTTAGCATTTTTGGTCTTGGAGATGTGTGTGTGTGTGTACATGTTCATAGTCAATGCCTCCCATGTAGTAATATGCCTACTCGGTTCTAGTCACTATCCCCTGGCCTATTAGAGGCGGGCTTGGGGAGTCACGGCGCGGGCCCCCACTGGGACAGGTCGTGAAAACTATAGTGTGGGTCCCACGTCTATAGGATGAGGTATTCCATGAATTATAGGGGTTTATATCCCCTATTAGTAGAATCATGTACTCCATTGATGAATAGGGTGAAGGTCCTATACTAATGGGTATGTACACTCAATCGACTGATTCGTATTTTCATAGTGAGTTAAGGGTCCTTTACCTTCACATAGTGGTTGGTGAGATATTATCAGACATATAGAGATAATTTATCATCTCTTTGAAATGTTTTTCATCCTAGGAGGTCAATTTTCTTATTTTTTTCTTCTCATTAAGCTCTATTGATTGGGAATTAGTGGTCATGGTTTTCTTGGAAGAAGATATGAAATATTTGGTATGTTGGGATTGATTATTTGACATATATTATATACTTATGAACCTCCCCCATTTCTAGGATCTTAATAAATTATTTTTAGGTAGATAACGATCATTATAACATCTATATTCTTATTTTTATTATACTATATTATTTTTGTTTTATTTCTAAAAATTGATTATTATTTGACATCTATTCATATTAAATCGATTTTTATGCCCTTTTTCTTGGATAGTTTTATATTCTTTTCCTTTCATTTGAAAGTTTAATTAGTGATGAAACAATATCGAATCAATGATTAGGTGATTAGTCAAATATGGATACCAAAACCCTCACCCTTAAACTACATTACACATTTCGTAGTGTGGAATAATGATGTAGACCACAACCAGTGGAACTATAAAAGGTTGTTAGACATTTGTCTATCAAAAACCATTCTTACCTCCCTCTCTACCTTTGCATCACTCTCCCCCCATAGTGGTTTAGACAGATAAATTATATGGGACCCAGTGGTGTTGTGGGATGTAAATTTCTATAAAAATAGGTTTGAGGGGGTTTGGTGTGGATTTTGATTGAAGAAGTGTGGTAGGATGGCCCACAGTGTTCGATTGATATGGGGATAGTTGTGTGGAATTTGGGGAAATTTTCTCATCAATGGATTGGTGGCATGATGATGGTAGCAATGTAGTGAAACGATAGTGGTTATGATTATGTTTGAGAATTATATCTAAACCCTTAGTGTAGATATGGTCTTCTCAGGGGGATTAGGGTTTACTATCATCCATCAGATTGGTTGGGATATGGCATATGATAACCCACCATGTTCTGAGTTGTGATACTCATGTCAATGGACTCACCCAACTGGTGGGATAGTATGTGGCCAGACTCATCTCATGTCAGATGGCCATGCTAGTCTAATAACTATACCAACACTAACTATGGGCCAAGTAGCACCAACTGATTAGGTGTGCAAGTCTGACCTATCTTGGGTGGCACATGGTCTTACCAAGGGTGCCATCATATCACCAAGTGGGATGGAAACCCTTGGTTAGGTTAGTCGGACCTAATCCGAGGTGGGGGAAGGATATCATCACATCACCACACACAAATCACTACATTAGTATTAGCATGAACCCCTATACTTACACAACACATGGTATTCCCCAAGGCCTCTCATGTGGCCAAATGTATGACATTTTAATAAATTTTTACATCATTTGGACTATGTCTCCATTTTGAGAAAATAATTAGTCATTACTATGGATGTTTTCTAATTTTAATACAATGGTATGAAATTTTATACTATTTTGGACATATAATATGGTTTTCTATCATGTAATCATCATTATAGTGATTGGTATGGTGATGAGTTCTGGTTGAGATGATCAAAGAATTATTATTGTCTTTTACTCCCTTGGTGATGAGTGGGTGATAAATTATGGGTTCCTCACACACATTATTAGGGTTTAGTACTCCTATATGGACTCATGTCGTGTTCATTCTTATTGAGCATGGGGTGTGGTAATACTTTTATGTTACTTCTATGAAAATGTACAGGTTTCCTGATACGTATTCAAAGTGGGGAAATTTTCTATGAATCTAAAAAATAAAACTATTTTAATCTATAATCATTTAGAACATTCTTATTAGGATCACTTAAATGGTTTATCAACACTAATATAGTGTAGATCAGTTTTTGTTATTTTTACTTTTAAAACAAAACTAATGTCATTCTTATCTAACTATTATATTCTCAACTCACCCTGGGTGAACATGTAAATAGTTATAGAAATATAATTGTTGAAAAGATCCACCTCCAATATAGATGATTTCATCCCAGGTGTGTGGTGATTGTTACCCCCCTACGAAAAAAAACTATTCATTTATAATCAATATGACTTCATACTAAAGTATTATTTTACAAATCCCACGTCATTTTCTTTACTTCTACAGCATTCCTATTCAATAATCAGGATTGATCACCAGAATATTTTATAATATTTATATTTTGGAAGCTATAATTAAATGAAAAATATACTAATTTTTTTTCAAACATTCATTATCGCATCACACTAATTATCAACCATCCTAGTGAAAGTTATATTAATTTAACATCAATAGGATACCATCATTTACATTCCTTAAATATCCCTTAATTTATTCTCATGAGCTACCTCAACCCTTAAATATTATTTACCATGTAAGAATGAATACATTAACAGCAAAAACTCACATTCTTCCAACTTTTTCATTGCATGAAAACATTTTAGCTTAAATCTTTAAATGAGTCATTACTTAATCAATCAAGAATCACTATATTTTTTCACATGAGAATAACATGGAATAAGCACATTTAATCCTATATTTCACCCATGAATAGATATTAAATCATAAGTATACAAAATAAGGTTCTTACAAGTCCTTTGGGGTCCTCTAGAATAAAATTAATAGATAGTATAGTTATTATTATGTGATCCAAAATAATTTATATGTATTATATTAAATCATTAAAATATTCATATATCTTATTAAAATTAATCTAATGTATTTTGTGAAAAATCAAAGTTGATATTAAAAATCACTAGATGAATGTTATAAGATCAATGAGTTAATTTTTCATATGTTTTGTATGATAATATATATGATTACATAGTTTTTATCTATCATAGTGAGGACTTTGTTTTATTCTTATGCATCCATGTGTGGTCCATCCATTACTATAGATTTAATCATACACATTTTTGTTTAAACTCTTGGTAACTGTGTAATTTTATATTAGGTAGATATTATACATTTCCTTTTTCTTTTTTAAAAAATAATAAATATTACAGATAATCTCTCTCACTATTAGATTAAATCAAAATTCCTTTCAAACATTGAAACATCCCAGTTTTTCTATGGAGGTATCAACCCTTTAAATTTCAATTAGAAATAATATTTTTATCCTTATGAATGTACATAAGATGGTAATTGATTCATTGGTACTTTCCTAGTATCATTAAAATCCAAGATATTTGGATTTAAGAAAGGAAAACTAAGCATCATAGTAAGTGTATAGTTAGTACTAACCATGGAACACATGTGTGAATAATACTGTAGTGAACTGAAGAGGGTTGTATAGTTTTTTTAAAATATTATCCTCTAGAAGAATGACCATGATGGGTGTTGTAGTGATTATATTGAAGTCGTATGGTTTTCCTAATCTTTTTTCCCATGGCCACACACTTTGTTCCACTTAACCTCTAGATCCACAAGGTTATCCACATTGTTGAGAAAATAATGCAGCCAAACCATGAACCTCTTAAAAGATTGTGAAATTATATCTTCTCCCATTAATCCTTACATTTTTTATCCAACTTTTATATTCATCCCCATTCAAAGTAGGGTTCTTCTTAATTTGATATCTCTTCATTTCTTTGTACATAGTCTTTGATTTAGGATCTTCTTTCGGCCTCTGATTCTTCCACAGTCGGTTGTGTTGGATAGAAAATGGTAATATCATCGATCATACTCATGAATGAAATTTTCATGGGAGATAATTTTTCATATTTTTACGTCATTTTTCTATTTCATTAGTTTATCCCATTCTAACATAGATTATAATCAAACAATGTATGAGGAGTCATCTATCACCACAAGGCATGTGTTTTAGTATTTATCCCTAATGTATATTCACTTTATATCATACATTGAGTTTCCACAACATTGTAACCTAAACTTATTTTCTTAATAATATGAAATTATATTAATTAAATTATTCTCCATTCTATAAATTCCATGTATACCCTTAATCATTATTAGTGGTCTTCCACCATGACACATGACACCCCTTTGGGTGTCCTTACGAAGTACCTCAAAATATGGACTTTCCAATATGACTAACCCACCTTGTATGTGGTGTTGGATTGATAATTTAATTGAAATTTAAAATTAAATTCAATGGAAGTGAAGGATATGAACATGTCACATGACCCTTATATTGATTATAGAACACACCATTAGCTAATTAAACGTTAAATGCCTTGGAAATATTTCTTTTACTCATGTTGATGCATCACAATCATAATGGATTGTTGTTATTATACATATTAGTTTATAATATTTTTTGAGACATGATCAAGGTTAATGTTATACATGATTCTTAATTCTCCATTAATGGGTGATTTTTTCCTTAGAATCTCACATCATTTATTGAACTGTGGGCATGATGTTTCATGTTCCACTGGAGGTTATGGGATATGATATTTCACTTCACTCACTAAGTTGAATAATTTGATGACATATGTATCCATGATCTAATTCTTAGGATAGTACACTATATATAGAATAAGACTTCATGACTATGAATGGGAAATATAGTTATTCCTTGGGTCCCAACTAGTACCAGCTTTTATATATATGGTTGTAAACATCACTATGTATATATACCATATATATACATACAAAAATAAATATGTCAATAAATACACATATAAGTATATATATATTTGTGTGTGTGTGTGTTGAAGTGAACAAAGTATTTTGGATTAGGCCAAAGCATGTATAATTAGAAGGGTTTCTTCTAAGAACCTAACCTAAATTGTCACGACCCGTCCTCGGGGCCCATGCCGTGACTACCCCAAGCCCCCCTTCCATAGACCAGGGGCTGGCGACTAGCACCAAAGGCATAAATCCCTAAGCTAGGAAGGCATTGCCTTTATAAAAGTAAACAAACAGAATAGAGTACGCAAAAGGAAGTAAATACTAAATAAAACTGAATAAAAAAGAGTGTGCTAGAAAGTAAATGGGCCAGTATACAAACCCAACTAAACAACAAGTACAAGTAAAAAGGGACAAACAGCTGAAAGTAAAGCACAGCTCCTGGATCGTCCTTCGGGGTTCTTACCTGAAGGGTAGGTATAGATGGCCACCTCAGCACTCGCATCCGTCAATCTCCTCCATGTGCCGACTCATCGCAAGGTCCACCTCCGGGTACCGTCCAGTCATGGCGCTCTCGGCCTCCATCAGCGATGTCCATCGTCTGCATCCAACACAACGAGGTGTAGGCATATCCTGTGTAGGGGTGAGTATAACGGTACTCATTAGGGACCCCGAGACCCACAAGGTCTCTCAATATCCACTAAGGAAAAACAAAATAAGAAAGATACAATCATGAAATATCAACCAACCCTACTTAGGTATATGCCCATACATATACCTAAGTTACCAATCTTAGTCCGGCTCCAACTCTCAAGACCAAGTACAAACCAATTCCACAAAGGAAGTAAAGTCAATCACCATGATGATAATGGTTGAAAGACATGACTCAGCTCACATAGGTATGCCACAATAGTAGAGAGATATAGATGACAAGATGTAGCACTGGATCATCTAAGCTATCGGACCCACATAGGATACAGGACAATCTAAGCTATCAGACCCACACAGGATATAGGACCATCTATCTCGTCTATGCAGTCAGACCCACACAGGATACAAGACCAGCTATAATTCATCTGAGCTGTCGGACCCACAAAAGATACAGGACTAGCTATTCTGTCAGACCCACATAGGATAGAGGAATAGAAGTCATAACTATCAAACCAACACAGGATTCTGGTATAGTATTCATCATCGTCTAACCCACGGAGGATTCCAGTACAGTAGTCATTGCAGTCGCAGCTACCTCTAGGGTTCCTGCACACAACACGCTCGATTCCGGGAGGGTCTGTTCCTCAAGCAAAGGGGTTGATACATCAACTATCATGAATTCCTGAGTTTTTGTATCGCGAAGTTCCGTCTCATCAAAAGAAACCCAACGCAACAGACGGCGCGGCAATAGGACGCCAGGTCTGAGAGTTAATGGCTTTTTGTTCTAGGGGCCCGGTTGGATTTACGCTCGATCCAAACCCGACCATTTTCTAAAGTCTTCCAAAATTCATTTATAGTATAGGAAAATTACCATCTCGTTGCAAGGGTCCAAGTGCCTCAGATGGCGCATCATTCAAACGTACGGTCTTGAAGATATTCTCATTTAAGCGAAGTCCGGCCCAGCCCGTCAACCCCAATGGGCTGTGGCGGGTCGGCCCGACCCGGTTCGGCGTGTCCGATGCGGCTGGGGGTTGGCCCAGCCCGGTGGAGTGCGGCCCACCCGTGGACCCATCCTAGTAGGTCTGACCCTGTTGGGGGGTCGGCCCGGCCCGGTGGGGTGCGGCCCACCCACGGATCCGGCCGGTGTTGCGGGCCGGTTCGGCTCGCCTAGCAGTGCCGCCATCTCCTGCCCAGCCGGCCAGTTCTGCTGGTGCACGTGGCCCACACGGTGGGCCGCGGTTCTCCTCCACGCAGCACTTGTGGGTACCGAGGTCTTCCAGCCCATCCAGAAGGCGGCCGTCTGGTTCGTCCAGCAAAGCGGCCCACGGTTACGGGCCACGGTTCCCTCCGCGTGGCACTTGTGGGTGTCGTGGTTCCCAACAGGCCATCGGGATCGGCCGTCCGGTCGTCCTGCGGACCGGCCGGCCCGAGCGGCCATTGGTCTCTTCCTACTGTTGGTGCGCGGCCGCCGCTGCCTCAGGTCGCCGCCGCCTCTGGTCGCCGCTGACTTCAGTCGCTGCCACCTCTTCCGACACAGCCTCTATTGCCAATATAATCAAGAATCAACATAGGGTCATCAGTCCGTGTTTTTTCGGCACGCGCCCTCCGCGTTAAGCGATAACAAATGGCCAAAGATGAACCAAATCATTCATCAAGAACGGGGGTATGATTTTATTCATTTAAAATTATACAAAACCCCCAAACTCGTAATCGTCGTTGTACATTGATTAGTCATGGAAGGCGGGCGTCACGGAAGACGGGCGTCGTTCCGTCAACGTCGGAGGAAGTAGAGCTCAAAACGCCGTGTCAAGACAATGCCTTCGGTTTACTTCATGGGCGAGGGTGCCTCCTTTCCTTACTCTAGTTGAAGAAGTAGTGGAGATGTTGCTTCACGTCCTTCGGAGACATGGAGCATTCTTCATCGAGAGGAAGATGTTCTTTGCGTTGTTCATGGGAAGAACACTTTCTTTTTAATTCTCTAAACACTGTCCCAAGAGCTCCTCCCAAGATTATTCCAACACCCCAAAGAAATAAAATAAAATTTCCACCCTTATTTTATTATTTCCATGCATCCAATAAGGATTTAAATGAATCCAAATCCTTTCAATTTAATTAATGAAGACATTAATTAATTGTGTTGGCACAATTAAGGGGAAGGGAGGTGGAGAGTTCACCCAAAAATAAATGAGGAGTGGTGGCCTTAATAAAATTCAAGGGGAGTTAAAGAGTTAAAGGGGGTTTAAAGGGGAGTTGAGAGGTTTGAACTCAAGTGGGCCCCACCACAAAATATCCTCCCATGGGAAGTTATGTGGGGTGTGGGCCACACCTCCAACTTCCCTTTGGAGGAAATAACCACCACCTAAAATAAAATTATTTAACAAATAGATTTTATTTAATTTATTAAGAATCCCCAAAATTAACTTCCGTTCTCGACCAAACGCAACTGTGGTAGAGGTCTCCTTAATCGAATATTAGCACTATGAGTTCATCGGTGTCCTCAGATTTTAATTCCAATCACCGGTTCAAAAGATAGAAAAACCCACATGTATGTTTACTGAACGTACCCGAACAAAACTTAAAAAATTGATTCCAGGCACATCGGGCCTCGGAATCAGGCACGGTCAGAAACTGCGAACTTGTAAAATTCGAAAGAATTTTAGGAAAAAAAATTCCTTGAAATTTTTAGGTCTTTACATTATCCCCACCTTAGGGCTTTACATCCCCATAAAAATACAACACACACTAGGGAAACAAATGGGGGTACTGAGCACGCATCTGAGCCTCCCGCTCCCATTTTCTCTCCTCGAGGTTCCCGTGCTGCCAGCAAATGCGCACAAGAGGAATCGACCATCCATGCAGGACCTACTCCTGTCGATCCTCAATCTCCACTGGAACCTCCATGAAAGTCACCTCGTCATCGATGTCCAGCTCCCTGTGGTCAATGATGTTGGATGGGTCGTTCATGTATCTCCTCAGCTGAGATACGTGGAAGATTCTGTGCACCCGGTGCAACTGAGGTGGAAGGGCCAGGCAGTAAGCCACCTCACCTACTCTGCTGAGGACCTAGAACGGCCTAATAAAATGATGAGATAACTTGTCGCCTCAGCCAAATCTCCGTAGACCTCATCGAGGTGAGACCCATAGGAAGACGTGGTCGCCATCCTCGAACTCCAGTGGTCTCCATCTCCTTTCAGCATAGGACTTCTGTCTGCTCTGTGCAGTCTTCATCCGCTCTTGGAGGATCTGCACCTTCTCCGTCATAGCCTGCACCATCTCTAGTCCTCCAAGTGCTGACTACCCTGGGTCAATCCAGCACAGAGGTGATATTCAAGGTCGGCTGTACAGTGCCTCGTAAGGGTACATCCCGATGGTGGAGTGGTATTTGTTGTTATACGCAAACTCCACCAAGGGTAAGTGATCCTCCCAGCTACGATCAAATTTGAGGACACATGCACGGAGCATGTCCTCGAGAGTCTGAATGGTCCTCTCAATCTGACCATCTATCAGGGGATGGAAGGCAGTGCTTAAGCAATGCTGCGTCCCAAAAGCCTCTTGTAACCCCTTCCATATCCGGGAAGTGAAATGAGCATCTCGATCGGAGATGATAATCGTTGTCACACCATGAAGCCGTACAATCTTCTGAACGTAGAGGCATCCCAATCTCTTTAATGAGCCTTTCTCTATAATTGGTAGGAAGTGGGCCGACTTGGTGAGTCAGTCTACGATCAACCAGATAGAGTCGTGTCCTCTGGATGTACGTGGAAGTCCCATCACGAAATCCATGGATATCCCATCCCAGTTCCACTCTGGAACCTCTAAGGGCTGAACCAAGCCTGCTGGAACCTGGTGCTCCGCCTTCACTTACTGACAAGTGAGGCATCGAGAGACAAACTCTTCTACTAATTTCTTCATAAAAGGCCACCAGTACTGTCGTCTGAGGTCCTGATACGTCTTCACCACTCCTGGATGTACCGCTAGAGGGGAAGTGTGGAACTCCCTCAACACCTCCTCCTATAGTGCAACGGGTACCATGGTCCGTCCTCTGAAGAGTATGACGTGTTCCCCACCTTCAAAAAATCCATTAGTTGTCTTCCTTGAGGATATTTGAGCACGTCACGCCTCACAGTCAACGTCCCCATGCTGCACCTCTCTGACTCGCAGAAGAAGTGGAGGAGTGACTGTGAGAGACTACAGAAAGGCTGCTCCATATCTATCCACAAAGGATATCTGCAACACAGCCAGCTGCTCTGTCGCCTCTCCTAGCAGTTGAATGCCTGATCTCCTACTGAGAGAATATACTACAATGTTCCACTTCCTAGGAGTATAGACTATCTTGAATTAATAGTCCTAGAGGAAATCAATCCATTGCCGTTGTCTCAGGTTCAGGTCCTTCTGTGGGAAGATATACCTAAGACTCTGGTGGTCAGAGTAGACTGTAAAATGTTCGCCCATCAGATAGTGCCACCACATATTTAAGTCGAAGACCACTGCTGCAAACTACAGGTCATGGGTAGCGTAGTTCTGCTGGTTTTGTCTCAACTTCCATGAACCATACGCGATCACTGCTCGCTCCTACATCAGGACACACCCGAGTCCGGTCCCTGATGCGTCGCAGTAAACTACATACCCAATGCCCTCCTCTGGTAGCCTCAAGATGGGTGCACTGGTCAACCTCCACCTCAGATCCTGAAAGATCTGTTGGAATCTCTCTAACCATATGAAGGGTTGCCCCTTCTTCATCAATGCTGAACGCAGTGCTTCAACTCTGGAGAAGTCTGGCACAAATCTCTGATAGTATCCAGCCAGTCCCAGAAAACTCTACACCTCTGTCACACTCCTCGGTGGCTCCCAAGCAAGTACAACCTCGATCTTTGCTGGATCCACTGCAACTCCAACCTCTGAGATGACGTGTCCCAGAAAGTGAATCTCTCGAATCTAGAAATGACACTTCGAGAGTTTACCATATGGTCGGTGCTGACGGAGTGTATCCAGTACTACCCACAAATGGTAGGTGTGCTCCTCATCAGTATTTGAGTAAATCAGTATGTCATCGATGAAAACTATGGCAAAACAATCAAGGTAAGGCTGGAAGATCCTGTTCATGAGACTCATGAACACAGCTGGAGAATTGGTTATGCTGAAGGTCATAACCAAGAACTCGTAATGGCCATATCAAAACCTAAAGGTCGTCTTCTGCACATCCTCGTCTCGAACTCTGAGATGGCGATATCCTGACCTAAGGTCTATCAACGAGAACCATCATGCTCCCTTGAGCTGATCAAAGAGGTCATCAATCCTCGAGAGTGGGTACTTGTTCTTCATGGTAACCTAATTCAGGTGACGGTAGTCGACACACAGTCACAAGCTCCCATCCGCCTTCTTGGAAAACAAAATTGAGGATGCCCAGGGTGAAACACTGGATCGGATAAATCCCATCCAGTTGTACCTGCAACTCACTAAGCTCAGCGGGAGCCATCCAATATGCTGGAGTAGATATCAGTGTCATCCCGGGTTATAGGTCAATGTAGAAGTCTACCTTTCTACGAGGAGGTAGTCCTGGAATGTCATCAGGGAAAACATCCATGTACTGATCCTCCACAATAGGAAAACTCGGACTCCGCACATCAACTGCTCCGAAGATGAGACTATCAAACTGATGTGTGATCGGCTGCCCCCTCCTCTACGTAATTCCATCCTGCACTGCAAAGGCTCCCTTATCACCGGTGAAGGTGAACCTGGTCCCATTCATGCGGACACACCACACTTTGCGCCTAATACAGTCGATCTGAGCATAGACTATAGATAACTAGTCCATACCCAAGATGACGTCGTAAGGACTCGACGCCACTACAAGAAAATCTCATCAGAAGCTCTCACCTCCTAGAGTAATCTCACACTATCGGCACTAGGGCGTAATCGTCAAGTCTACTCCAGTAGGAGTCTCTAGCCATAAGGATTAATCCAACAACTCTGTCAAAATCTCTGAGCTCTGAACAAGGGTAGAGACAATAAAAGAATGACTCTCACCTGTGTCTATAAGTACTGAAGCAATGGTGGAGTAGACACAGATAGTACCTCGAATCATCTCAGGTGCACCGTGTTCATAGGCCTTGACTTCCTGGAGCTGAGCCCACCATTTTCCGCCAGCTCCCTGTGGTCAGGGTGGACCTCCTAGTGGTGGTGGTGGTAGAGCCTCGAAACGTCATCCACCACCCACTGCTCATCCAGCTCCTCTGCCACATCCGCCTTCTCCCAGTGGACCACCACGGTCGAACCTCTACCTCTGTATGGGAGGTCCCTCTATTGCCTTCTTCTCATCTTCATGGCGGGTCGGGCAGCCACGATCCATGTGGTCGTACCTGCCGCATGCATAGAACTGCCTGCTCCTCGTATAGCTGACTTTGTCTCGTGTTCCCCGCACAACCAAACCTGTATCCTGGGATCGCCCACCTGATGGCCTGGTCTTCTTGGACCTCTGCGACATCTGTCTATTGCTGGCTGTAGAAGACTCCACTACATGTCACCCTGTGGCGGGTCTCGCTACTGGTGACTGCTCAGTGAGAAATATCTACACTAGAAGGGCTCGCTCTAGTACCCCCTCCTGCGTCGGAATGCTAAGGGGAATCATCAAATCCCTGATCTCATGCCTGAGTCCTTGCTCGAAGGTTCGGGCCCTAAAGAACAATTCCCACACCAAATCCATGGAGTAGCATGAGAGGTCGGTGAACCTCGCTGAGTACTGAGCTATTGTCATGCTGCCCTGGTGCAGATGTAGTAACTATTGAATCCGCACTGCACGAAGTGTGGCTAGAACAAAATCTGCCCGGAACAGGCTCTCAAAGTCTGCCTAGAGTAGTGATGCCTCCTCATACACCTGGAGCATTAGGCTCCACCATCTACCTGCTGTTGCGTGCAGGAGACTCGCGGCAAGGATCAGCATAAGTTCATCCTATATCCCTACCAATCGAAAAACTCCCACGATAGCCTCCATCCAATCCTCAGCTGCCTATGGATCCTTCTCTCCCCAAAACCTAGGTGGCCTCTTGTGCTGGAACTCATGCAACGCACTCAGGAGGCATGAACTCTCTACTGTTGGAGCTGGTGTTATCGGTGGCCCTACGGGTAGTGGTACCACTAGTGCCTTCATTATGATGGGGCCCTATACCGAGGCCTCGTCGCTCGGTGGGATACCATCTCGTACGTAACTCGGAACCCTAGATGTCTGACTTCGTGGGGCCATCCTGAAAAGAATCAGGTGCAGCATGGTCAAAATAGTATACCTGTTGAGCTAATACAAAGTAATCACAAAGAAAACTTTTTCAAAGGAAACACACATGCAATCAGTGTTTTTGTGCATTGAGTCGGTAATCAGAAGTCAGATTCCTAGTGTATGGATACGTCGGTCGCCACACCATCACTGGTTTCCTTAAACTGATAACCACACCCAAAACACTTAACACTATTGTTGTTAAAAGAATCAGAGTCTATGTTCTTTGGTAGAACCGACCACCTCTGATACCAATTTGTCACGATCCGTCCTCGGGGCTCGTGTCGTGACTACCCCAAGCCTACCTTCCATAGGCCAGGGTCTGGTGACTAGCACCAAAGGTGTAAACCCCTATGCTGGGAAGGCATTTCCTTTATAAAAGTAAACAAACACAATAGAGTACGCAACAGGAAGTAAACACTAAGTAAAACTGAATACAAAAGAGTTTGCTGGAAAGTAAATGCACCGGTATACAAACCCACTGAACAACAAGTACAATTAAAAAAGGGACAAACATCTGAAAGTAAAGAGTAGCTCATGGATCGTCCTCCGGGGTTCCAACCTGAAGGGTAGGTACAGATTTCCACCTCAGCACTCACGTTCGTCAGTCTCCTATGTGTGTTGACTCATCGCAATGTCCACCTCCATGTACCGTCCAATAATTGCGCTCTCGGCCTCTGTCAGCATTGTCCGTCGTCTGCATCCAACACAACAAGGTGTGGGCATAGCCCGTTTAGGGGTGAGTATAAAGATACTCATTAGGGACCCCGAGACCCGCAAGGTCTCTGAATATCCACTAAGGATAAACAAAATAAGAAAGATACAATCACGAAGTATCAACCAACCCTACTTAGGTATATGCCCATACATATACCTAAGTTACCAATCCTAGTCCGGCTCCAACTCTCGAGCCCAAGCATAAACCAATTCCACAAAGGAACTAAATTCAATCACCATGATGATAATGGTTAAAAGACATGACTCATCTCACACAGGTATGCCACAATAGTAGAGAGAGCTATAGATGATCAGATATGGCCACTGGATCATCTAAGTTGTCGGACCCACACAACATACATGGCCATCTAAGCTATTATACCCACACAGGATATAAGACCAAAAATAATTCATCTGAGCTGTCGGACCCACACAGGATACAGGACCAGCTATTCTGGCGGACCCACACAGGATATAGGAACAGAAGTCAGAACTGTCAAACCCACATAGGATTCTGGTATAGTAGTCATCGTCATTTAACCCACGGAGTATTCCAGTACAGTAGTCGTCGCAGTCGCAACCAGCTCTAGGGTTCCTGCACACAGCACACTCGATTCCGGGAGGGTCCGCTCCTCGAGCAAAAGGGTCGATACATCCACTATAACGAATTAATGATTTGATGTATAAAGAAGTTCTGTCTCATCAAAATAAACCCAACGCGACAGACGGCGTGTCAATTGGACGCCCGGTCTGAGAGTTATTGGCTTTTCCGTTCCAGGGGCCCTACTGGTTTTATGCTCGATCCAAACTCATCCATTTTCCAAAGTTGTTAAAAACTCACTTAGAGTATTGAAAAAGGACCGCCTCATTGCAAGGGTCCTAGTACCGCAGACGGTGCATCGTTTAGACGCGTGGTCTTGAAGATATTCGCATTTAAGTGAAGTCGGGCCCGGCTCGTCAAGCCCAGTGGTCTATGGCGGGACGGACCAACCTGGTTCAGTGGGTCCGACCCGGCTGGGGATCGACCCAGCCCGGTAGATCGTGGTCCACCCGCGGACCCAGCCCGGCCGGTCCGACCCTGTTGGGGTTCGGCCCGACCCGGTGGGGCGCAGCTCACCCGCGGACCCAGCCCGCGTTGCGGTCCGGTTCTCCCAGAGCACGCGGCCCGCACAGCGGGCCCCAGTTCTCCTCCGCGCGGCACCTGCGGGTGCCGCGGTCTTCCAGCCCGGCTGGAAGGCAGTCGTCTGGTTCGTCTAGCAAAGCGGCCCGCGGTTGCAGGCCGCAGTTCCCTCTGCGCGGCACCTGCGGGTGCCGCAGTTCCCTGCGGGTCGGCCGGTCGTCTCATGGACTGGGTGGCCCGAGTGGCCGCCGGTCTCTTCACACAGCCAGTGCACGGTCGCTGCTACCTCCAGTCACCGCTGACTTCGGTCTCCGCCACCTCTTCCAACACCACCTCCATTTCCAATACAATCAAGATCCAACGGAGGGTCATCAGGCCGTGTTTGTTCGGCCCGCGCCCTCCGCGTTAGGCAATAACAAATGGCCAAAGACCAACCAAATCATTCATCAATAATGAGGGTATAATTTTATTCATTTAAAATTATAAAAAAACCCCTACCTCTTAATCGGTGTTGTACGTTGACGAGTTGCGGAAGACGGGCGTCGTGGAAGATGGGAGTCATTCTGTCAACGTCGGAGGAAGTAGAGCTCGAAACGTCATGTCAAGCCAACACCTTTGGTGTACTTCATGGGTGAGGGTGCCTCCTTTCCTTGATCTGGTTAAATAAGTGGAGGAGATGTTGCTTCATGTCATTCGGAAATGTAGAGCCTTCTTCATCAAGAGGAAGATGTTCTTCACGTTCTTCGTGGGAAGAACACTTTCTTTTTAATTCTCTAAATACTCTCCCAAGAGCTCCTCCCAAGATTATGCCAACACCCCAAAGAAATAAAATAAAATCTCCACCCTTATTTTATTATTTCCATGCAACCAATAAGGATTCAAAAGAATTAAAATCCTTTCAATTTAATTAATGAAGAAATTAATTAATTGTGTTGGCACAATTAAGGGGTAGGGAGGTGGAGAGTTCACCCAAAAATAAATGAGAAGTGGTGGCCTTAATAAAATTCAAGGGGAGTTAAAGAGTTAAAGTGGGTTTCAAGGGGAGTTGAGAGGTATGAACTCCTGTGGGCCCCACCACAAAATATCCTCCCATGGGAAGTTATGTGGGGTGTGGGCCCCACCTACAACTTCCCTTTGGAGGAAATAACCACCACCTAAAATAAAATTAAGTAACACATAAATTTTATTTAATTTATTAAGAATCCCCAAAATTAACTTCCACTCTCAACCAAACGTAACGGCCATAGAGGTCTCCTTAAGAGAATACCGGCGCTGCGAATTCATCGGTGTCCTCATATTTCAATTCTGAGCACCGGTTCAAATGATAGAAAAACTCGCACATACGTTTACTAAACGTACCCGAACAAAACTTCAGAAATTGATTCAGGGCACACCGGGCCTCGAAATCAGGCACCGTCAGAAACTGCAGACTCATAAAATTCCAACGAATTTAAGAAAAAAAATTCCTTTAAATTTCCAGGTCTTTACATAAATTGGTTCCAATTTTCTTTTCTATATTATATTATTATACTAGAACACTAACTTTTTATATACACTTGATGGACATTTATAAATTTCATTAGTGGTCGGATACATAGTATATCTCACACCCTATTTGGCTAGCCAATTAGAACCTAAACAGAATTCTTAGATGCATGTAGGGGAAAGGGAAAGGGTGTGACTATGGAAGCATTATTCTCTACCAAGGTTAGAGTGCAGGAGTATAGGATAGAGCTTATTCTCATGAAACTAGTGGAGTTAGATTGATAATTTTTTCCATTTTAGTACCCTATTGTATATGAATATTTCCCTATATATCATTTATTTCCCCTTTTTTGTATCATGACATAATCATCAATTTATATATGACTTGGATTGTTTATTATTTCATTCAGTATTATCTGGATGTATATATTTCATTACTTATCCATATCTATTTCCACTATTTACATATTATTTTATACATATGTGTCCACTCTAAATAGATGTAATATTCTACCCATGGAAACACCTTCTGATTTTGTTGTTATTGATCATCATTTGGTGTATGGGTAATCACATTTGAGGGTGTATGAAAAATCTTTTAGGGAACCATTTAGTGGAATCTTGGCTGAGATTCTACAAACTTGTATCAAAATATATTCTTTTTCAATTTTATTTACTTTTTGGGAGTGGTTTCATCATATATTTTGAAAATATGGAATTTTTTAAAGAACATGTGCCTTGAAGTATCTAACTCATGTATAGAGAAAATCCAAAATTCATGAGATGGGAATTGTTGTTCTATATTTCTCTCTTTATTGATATATTGATTATCACTATCTGATGTTTCCATTATTTTATGATATGAAATTAATAGAATTTTATTTTACATTTAAACTAGAAAGGTATGGAATATAATATACATTCATCATCATAGGATTGCATTGGACCATTTATTCTATTTATGGGGTAGTTCCAGTTATATGGAACATAACAACAGTTACATGATTTTCAACCATAGTGTAAATCATGGTCATATGAAACCTCAATGCAATATAGATCTAGATGAATGATGATATTGTTATAAAATGGTACATATATAAAAAAAATTGTGGAGTATTTAACCTAGTTCATAGTGAGAAAGTATCTACACTAACATTGCATTCAGGATAAAGACTATAAGATTCACATCAAACATGAAGTAAGGCCAATACCGTCTGATCAGGTTGAGGATGTGGAAGTGGTTGTGGTATCTAGTTGTACAAGATATAGTGAAAGTATCGTGGTCATACTCTGGACAGATATGTAATGAATTTGGGTCATATTACTAGTTAGATTCATAAATTACATCATATACCATAGTAACATAGCATAGTGCCTTCCATTGTTAGAGGTAATATTTTGGTATCCTCTACATTAGTGTATTCATTATTTTACCCATTAGATTTATATTCCATTATATATTCTTCTTTTATGGACTATTTTGGTCTTGAAATTGAGTATTTTTTTTGGGTAATGACTTTGGATACACAATTAGGAGCATAATCCAAGAGTGCACACCAATGTATAGAAATTTCCATAATGGTTACTGTATTTTGTTTCTTGTGGAACCTATTCATCCTAGAGATGATTGGTTCTGACATCACACTTGGGATGAACTAGTTAGTACCATATCAGGTCCAAGTTGATTGCTATTGTTAGTTGGTGTATTTCGCATCACCTAAGGGAATTAGCATTATTAAAAAGGGAGAATGGGACATCTAGGCTATTCAAGATAGACATGAGATTCTTGGGCTCGGTGGAGTCATTACCATGATCACCAGTCTCTATATGGATGATCGGGGAACATGTCCCATAGATTTCCCTCTTATACGGAAGTGATTTATGGTTGTTTTTTCTAATTTATATTATAAAATACCTCTTATAAAAGTGGTATAATTCAACATTGAGCTACTCCATGGAGTATAAATAGTGTCCATTCCTTCTATTATGATGGAAACTACGGAGTTTTAGGAGATCAAGAGAGAGCTAGTGTACTTGGAAGCTAGGGGTTCCATATTTCCTAACACATCTTCATGGGGCTCACATGTGCTATCCACCTAAAAGAAATATGGGACCCTTTTGATTTTGATAATTACTATCGGTTGAAACAACATATAGTTGTGAACTGATATCCATATCCTCGAATAGATGACCTCTTTGATAATATCATATGAGTGAAAAAAAAATTCCAAGACTAATTTGAGGATAGGTTACCATCACATGAGTGTTAAGCCATCATAAATACTACAAAAAATGTTTCAAAGTATATATTGCTGATATGAGTATCGGGTAATGCCTTTTGATATTTTGAATGTGATTGAAGTTTTTATATCCCTAATGAATCATGTATTTCATTGTATTTTTGATTCATTAGTGGTATAATTCATGGAAAAATCATGTTGCATTCTCATAGGCAGAACGGCCATTACAATCATCTTGATATCATGCTGAATACACTGTGAGAAAAATATCTATATGATTATCTCACAAAATCCCACTTTTGGATCAAAATATTAAATTCCTAGGTCACATCATCTCAGAGTTAGTAGTATCTATTAACCAATACAATGTTAGATTCGTGGTGACTTAGGAGCAACCTAAGAACCTCTTTGATATATGGAGTTTCTTAGAGCTAGATGGATATTATATGACTTGTATTCTATAAATTTCACTCATTGAAGTGTCTAACATGGGATTGATTAAAAGGGAAATTATGTATAAGAGTATTAAACCATGAATAATTACTTTCATGATATGAAATGATAATTGACATCAACCTCGATCTAGATTCTTCCATAGTTGTACTGATGAAATATTGTTTATTGTGATGCATCAAGTATTGGTCTAAGAGTAATTTTGATGTAGATAGATCAAGTTGTGGTGCACAGTTCCTTCTAGATAAGGCCTCATGAGAATAATTTCCCTACACATGGACTCAATATTGATTCTACGGTTCATGCCTTATGTTGTTTGATGCATTATCTATTGGGAGAATAGTTCATAATTTATAGATACCAATACTGTCTCAAATACATTTCCACACACTGTGAAATGAATTTGAAAATTCATAGATGGGTAGAATACCTATAGTAATATTATTTTTAACACATTTATATTCATAGTAAGGGAAATTCAGTGGCTGACACACTAAGATATAAGACTCTGACGTAGTCCACTTAGGAGGCCAGTAGCAAATGGTAGTTGATTTCTTTGTTTTTTGAGATTTAGTTGGAGGTGAAGGATCATCATGTGAAACTTTTAATTTAATCATTATCACTGAAACATTATATTCTAGAATATTTAAATATGATACATGTTTTAGATTCTATAGGATTAGTATTAAGGGATAGTGTCTCAGGTGAGGACCCATCGCATGGTTCAGTTGTTGATAAAGATTAGGTTCTGAACATTCATGGTATTGTTTGAGTGACTAGAGTCATAAAAAAATGGTGCTCGCATCTCATGCATATATTTTATAATTTCATCCTAGGCTTAAGAAGATGTACTTTGATGTAAACCACTAGTATTGGTTCTCATATATAAATTGGAAAATTGCAAGTTTAATCACATGGTTTTCCACCTATCAGTTGGTGAAGGTAGAGAACCAATGACATACTAGAATTCTACGACCTATGTCCATTCTAGAATTTAAATAGGATAATGTCACCATGCATATCATGGTGGTATTTCTATGATCCCCTTGAGTTAGATATGTAGTATGGGTGATCATTGATAGGTTGAAAGAGGTCACCCACTTTCATCCAATCATAGATACCTTTTTGGTGGATGAGATTAAGAGGATTTACACTATGGAGATTGTATACCTACATGGTGTTCTCCATTTTATGTTATTGGGTAGAGATTCTTGGTTCTCATCATGGTTATAGAAGGGTGGTAGAAGGAGCTAGGTTCATATTTTCTTCTATGTATGGCATATCTCACTCATAATGAAAAATAGTTTGAGCATATGATATGGTTGTTAGAGGAAAAGATTCAGGCATGTGCCCTTAATTTTAGAGGTTCTTGGGAGAAACAGCTTCATATCACTAAATTTTCCAACAATAATAGCTTTTAGGTAATTAATCAGATGGATACATAAGAGTCCCTATATGGTAGGACTTTCTGTTCACCCCTGTGCCGGTTAGAGGTAGGTGTTGTAGTGTTACTCGGATATCATCTTGATCATGATAAATTAAGGAATGTACATCTTATCATATAGAATTTTCCAATATCATAGTCTAGGTATAATTATTATATCAATCATCACCATTTCCCTCCAAAATTTGATATGGTACATCAGGTGTTTCAGTGAGTTTCTCCTAGATTTGTTAATAATTTAATTTGGAGATAGAACTTTTTATTGCCTCATTATGTCGAGAATTTAATGATCACCTAGAGAGTGGGATTAGTAGCATATCTGTAATTATTATCTCAATGGTACCATACCATACACTATGTATTCATGTAACAAAGCTTCACCATTATTATTCTAACCTATCTCTTTTTATTAAACCTGTAGATATTGAGCTAAATGAAGATTTGTTTTGGGAATTATCCTATTCATATCAATCATCATCATCATTTCAATTTTTATTCCAGAAGCGTTCAAAGAAGGAAACAGCACTAGGGAGGCTGAAAGTAATGCAAGCCAAGGGCATCACCTTGAATCAAATTCACCCCCTCTGGCTTTAGCTGAGAAACATTAGAATAGAAAATGATCGACACGTCATCACCTGCAAGAGATGCCAGATGATCTGCCACTTTGTTACCCTCCCTCCACTATAGGTCATTTCTAATAGTGTGGGTGTTATGGAGGTGTGGGCTTGTATAGAATGAGTCCTAGGAGAGAGAGGTTGATGTATTTTCTTAGATTCTGATGTTATTCATTGAAGATACCATACCACCCTTAGAATGGAAACTCGGGGATGATTTGTTTTAAGGAGGAATGGTTGTAAAGTCCTAGTTTTTCTAATAGTGTATCGAACATTAAAATTGTAGTTTGAACATTTCCTTTTATACTTTTTAATTTTCATAAGAGGGTGTGGGATCTTTAAGGATCATCTGTTTCTCATTCAGATAATAGGGCTTCGACTATTGGAAAGGTAGATTTAGCCTCATGGTTAGCATGTGGTTTGAGATAATAATGTGAGCCAACCACATGTGGTACTACAGTGAACTACAATGAGGTGAAAATATTCTCTACATCATTCCCCCTTAGGCTGTATGACCATGTAGGGTGTTGTACTGAGTTGAAATGCATCACACAGTTTCCAAAAACTATGAACCCAAGTCCATACTCTTACTACTACTTAACTGGTGGTGTCACACAGTTTGGGAAACCGAGTATCCAAAACATGTGCCACATAAAAGTGTTTGAAATTACATTTTCTCAAATACTTGCTTAGAATTTTGACCCAATTTTCAATTTAACTCCATGCTCAGTAGGATCCTCTTGCATTTTAGAGCTCCACTTTGGTTCCAACCTTGGATTTGATCTAGGATTTTGATCCGATCTTTGATTCCTCTACCGTTGATTACATTATATAGTAAATGGTAAGATATTAGATCCACTTCATTCTTTTATTCATTTATCTATCCATCATGAATTATATTTTTAGATGAGCTGATATGGCATATTTTTATGGGATTTCCCAATTTTGTTGATTTCTTCTATTTTAACGTAGATTATAAGCCAATAACATATGAGGAGTTGTTCATCTTCATAAGATAGGTGGTATATTATTTATCCCCAATGATTTTTCACATTATATCATTATTTATGTTACTTAAATACTAGACCATCCATGTTTTGACTTAAAAATATGAATTTATCTTAGTTAAAGTGTTTTCCTTAATATAAATTACTTGTATACAGTTAATTTTTATCAGAGGCCACCCAACTTTACACAGAACATCCCATTGGGTGTGTTTATATAGTTCCCTTGATAATGGAATTTCTTATATTTCCATCCAACCATCTATGTGGGTTTATCTTAATAATTATATTGAAATGTATAAATTATGTTTAATGTAAGTGAATTCTATGACCATGTGATGTGTCCCTTATATAAATTATGGAACTCTATCTTGGATAATTAAATGTTAAATGACATGGAAATAATTTATTGGCTCATGTTAAAGAATCAAATAAATGATTTATTATTATTAGTAGTATAAATGAAAATTTATAATGTTCATTGATACATATTCAATGATTGTTTTGGACAACATTATTTGTGTTTCCTTTACCTATGATGTTTGGTGTGACTTATCACATCATTTTTTGAATGGTGGGCAGGTGGTCTCTCATTCCTCTCCAGGTTGTTGGGAATGACCTTTATCTTCATTCATTGGGTTGATGAATATGATGACATATATATACCTGATCAAATTCATGGGACAATATCCAATATATAGCTTGATAATTTATGACTATGTGTGGATGGTTGAATTATGCCTCAGGTCATAGCTAGTAGTATTCTATATATATGTGTCTATAAAAATCACCATAGATATAGTTCATTTGTATACATACATATATATATATATTAATACTTACACTTATGAATATATGTATATATGTGTGTGTGGGGACATGCTCATAGGTATTCCAACTTAGGTGGAGCTAGGTACAGTTAGGCAGGTGTCTTCTAGGAACTTGACCTGACTTGGTAAAAGTTTACTATTATGATTTAAATTATTATACATGTACAATACCTAATTATATGCACTAGATAAATATTTATATATTTCTTTAGTTGTTTCCTACTAATTTTATATCAAAAACTATTTTCCCCGCTGGTAGTTCCCAAATAGATGTCTTTGATACTGGTAGGGTCAAAGGAAAGGGTTGGTCCATGGATTCTTTATTGTCTTCCTATGATGGAGTAAGGGACTAGAGGACCAATATTATTATCGTGATGCTAGTGTAGCTATCTTGGGACTTTTTTTAACATTTTTATAGCATGTTTTATATTCATGTTTATCCAAATCCCATTCATTTTACTTTTTGTAGAGTATCATGAAATGATCATCCTTTTGTATATGACTTGGGTTATTTATCATGTATTTCTTTATTATCTGGATATATATGTCTTTTATTACTACTACTTATTTTTTCCACCAATTTACTATTATTTTATACCATTATGTCTACTC
This sequence comes from Viscum album, assembly GCA_963277665.1. Taxonomy (NCBI): domain Eukaryota; kingdom Viridiplantae; phylum Streptophyta; class Magnoliopsida; order Santalales; family Viscaceae; genus Viscum; species Viscum album. The sequence continues at coordinate 1,870,878,405 of OY728120.1, read as the reverse complement.
AAACCCAAGGGAATAGTCACCCCACTAACACAACCTAGGCCCACGCTACTAGTTGTCATCATCGAGCATATGGGGAGGCATTATTGAGGTCATGTGGCCAACTGAATCATGGAATCGTTTAGTTTCACTTCATTCAAGAAGATTTTGAATCCCTTTAATTCCTCTCAGCTCATTTCAAATCATCTTCATCCAACACAATATTCATCTCAAATTTATTAACACACAATAATATGATGTGACCACAAATTAAACATCATCATCAATGGAACAAAAATCCACCCATATATTTATTTTCAACACCTTACATTTTAGTTCCCTTATATCTCCATCATAAAATATTGTATTCTCCCATTTAATTAGTGACACTAAAATAATAATACCTATTTCCTCCCCCTTCAGGAAAATAAAGACAATGACTATGGAAAGGGGTGGTATCATTTTCATCAAAGTTATGAGTCATGAATCAATAAACTATAATTTCATGTGATCCATCACATTATATAAAATATAAAAAAATATTTCATAAAATAATGTTGTGCATAAACCAATTTAGTAATAAATACCAACTTAAAAAAGTTTTTTCATGAGGTATATAACTATATTTTAAGACTTTCATTTGCACTCAACTCAATAAACATATTAAAAATATCCATATTGAAGTAGTTTTATCATCCTTATAGTTATACATCCACCTTCATCAATATTTGGAATTGATTATAAATGGAGGTAAATTCAGAAAAATATTTTAGTTGTGTTCATTAATGGGTTGCATTCCCATACAAATCTATAAATGTTCAAAAGGTTTTGTTGGGAGTAGTTTTGTGATAATTTTGATAATATATTTCTTGGATAGAAAAAATTCCCAAATTTTTATTTCTTCAATAAACATTTCCTTTAAAAAATGATATTTGATATGAAACACCCAGATATTTTAAAATAGGAATAGTATTTTTTATATCGAATTCGACACGCAACACTGAACTGAAATGACATATGAAATATATAACTATTATAACATAGTTATTAAATTGGTGGGTTTGAATATTATTAAATAAATTATGAAATATATATGTATATATACTAATAAAAATTAATTTATTGGTACATTATTAGTACACACTCAATATATTTCTAGTAAAAAAATTTTATTCATCAAAAATATGGGTTTCTTCAAAAATGATTTCTTTTTATTTTTGTGAGAAAATATTAAGATTAATTTATATAAATTTTATAAAAATTACTTTCCAAAAAATAACTTCATTTTTGAAATTAAAATATCAAAATTAACAGAGTGTTAATTTTTTATATTTTTTTAAAAAACATTTATTTCTTGATGCACACTATAGAGACCCCAGTCTGAGTAGCCCGATGCTAGTGCCTTACTTAATTACATTGATATAATAAAAAAGGAAGATGCATACCAAATGATAAATTAGTTTATTATATTTAGAATTACTACTAAAAAGGAATAAAACATAGAAAATTCATTGTAAAGAACCATAAACTCCTAGATTATCCCTACAATCCATACATAATATACATCTTCGTATCCTGGGGAAAAATAAAACATAAGATAGGGGTGACCTCAGATGAGCATTAATGGTAAGAAATATAGTGGAAGATATCATAAATAGACATAAAAAATAAAGAAAGTTGAATAAATAAATAAAATTCCATTAAAACATTATATTAACCATAATATGGTAGGAATATAAGCTAAATAAATAATTCCATATAAATAATCACACGAAACTTATCCATGGATATTCTACTAGTCAAATAATCACATGGATTGTAAATTACTAATATCATAATGAGGGAATGCATAATTTCAGACATCATAAACAGAAAAAGAAGGCCTCATCCAAGAATTATATATAAAGGGGTAAGGCCTTAGCCAAAACCCAGTCTAGTTTGTCTCGTGAGACCTACCAATGTATCGAGAGGCTATAGCAGACCCCACCCTTCACTTATTAAGTCCAATACATTACACATATATTGAATAATTGATTTCAAAATATATATTTAAATAAAAGATTAATATTAAAATTTTAAATATTTTAATCATAATCATAGATGAAAATACTCTAATAAAATCATTGATAAATTCTTGAGAAAAATACACTTCTACTTTGGAAAGAAAATTTCTTTTGGAAAATCATTTATATTCTTCATAAAATTATATTGTAAACATTTAAAACACATCAAATAAAATGTAAGGATAATTAAATTGTTTTTGAGGCATAAATGATTTCAAAATTAAGTGAAGTCATATAAAAATAGTTTTTAAGAAACTTTAGAAATTAGGATCTTTAGATTTGATTAAGGGAAAACGTTAAAGAGTCTTTAAAATAGTAAAAGAATTCACTATTTTAATAAAACCAAAAATGAAATAAGATAGTTTTTTAGGATAAAAATATTGATTTTATAGAAATATGGGTGTCTTAAAACAGATTATAGTGTATACTTGAAAATGGGTAGGAAATTTCAAAGTTCCCTTAAATCATTCTTTCTTATTGAGAAGAATTAAAAAGAGAACCCTATAAAACATGTATTTCTACATAAAAGAAACATGAAAATATATAGATTTATTAGTTTTAAACATTTAAACATAATGATCATAAAATAAGACTTATAATACCATGAAGATAAACATATTAATGATATTACACATCAATGTTTAGTATATATATATATCACACACAATAAATAGTGGTGAATATGGCATATCTCAAAGAAATAAAAGTGAGATGAGAGAACCCTTACCTTATGTCAGAAATTAATTTGTACTTGTTCTTAACATCCTAAATAATGAAATTAAATTAATTAATAAATTATTTTAGAACCTATTTATTATTTTTATTATTTACTACATACTTATTATGTTCATTTATGGAATTTTTGATGAATTATAATATTTAATTTCATCATTCGAGAGTGTTCTTTTCCTTGGTTTTCATGATTGGTTCACTTGTATTCACGAATAAAAGATCATGTAAAATGGAAATATTTATACATAATTGATATTAAACATTTCGAGTGAAAAAAATAATATTAAATGGTTATATAATTCATTTTATTATTTGGGGTGAGGATGAATCATTATATAAGACGTTAGTGATAATTGTTTTGATTATTTTGGCATTTTCATGATCCTCACTCACTAGTTTTGTGTTGTTAATTAATATTATGTATATATACCAGTTAAATAACATTAAATAATATATAATAAATATATTAAAATATTTTTTAACAAAAAAATTGTTTTATGACTAGACTTGAATTCCAAATTGAAAAACAAAAACATGTTGTCCATGAAGGCAGTAAATCGGCACCTCATGGATGATGTTTTAATCATTATAATAAACATGAGAGGAGAAGAGATATGATGGTGAATTTTTCATTTACATAATAAAATTATAGTATATATAAGATACTATAGTTTTCATTTATTTTTGGATAGAGGAGGTGAGGATAATATAAGTAAAGAAAAAAAGTGAATAGAAAATAAAGAAAGCGAAAGACGATTTTACCTCTTGAATTCTTCTCTTTGATAACCTCCTTAAGGGGATTGGGTTTTTTATTTTTATGAGAAAAAATAATCTTGGACATGGGGAAGATACTTGTGAATATTAATTTGTAGGAATTATACAAGCTTAAAGGCTTAAGAGGTGTTAGGAAAAGAGGTGGTGAGGGTGGTATTTATAGTGAAGGAGAGGGGTGTTTCTCATTATTTTATTCATTAGTTTATTATTTTCCCTCAAGACTACAAATATTTTGAGAATTATCACTAAATATATTAAATTAAGTAAGTATATATCAATATTATGGGATTATATAATCCATACAACATTTATGACTCAATAATTCATGTATTAATTAAATATGTTAAATTATTGTATTCCACTATTCTACAAAAACTCAACTTTTATAGAAAAATCCCAAAAAATCACACAAACCATTTTTTGAAAATTAGAATTCAAAAATTAAATGAATTTTATTAAAATAATTTTCTAAATATGATAAATTTAATTTTTTTAAAAAATCTCCATTTATTCAAAAAATACATATTTTAAAATTATAACTAATTTTACGGCACTTTGAAAAATTAATTAATGTCTCATAAAATTATCTTATATTAATAAGAAAAAAAATATTAATTTTTTATTCTATTCTGTGAAAAAAAAATCTTTTTAATTAATAAATTAATTATAAATTTTTATGGAAACATTTACATCTCAAAAAAATAAAAATAATTAATTTAACATTTTTAAAACACTTATTCACTTATTCCATGATATAAATATATTATATTTTCATTTATGTTATAAATATATTTTATTTATACTATACTAGGTGATATATAACTCAAATCATAAATAGAATTTTAATATAACAAAAATTTTAGTTTCATAAAAATTAGTATTTACATTATTCACTAGAAAATAAATATTTTTAGAAAAATACTAATATTTCACCATAAGATAATTTGGAAATTCCCATTTTAAAAATGAAGTTTATTTTTTTCAACAGAATTTATAAAAGTGTCAAAATTTAGTTTTAAAATAAGTGTACCATTAAAAGGTCGCAAAACTATCTTTAAAATTTTATTTTTTATGCGTAAAATTGGATTTATTCTTATATTAAGCCTATCAAAGTTAATGGTTGAATTAAAAAAAGTTATTGAATATATAAAATATAAGTTACATTAATATATTTCAATAATTTGGATTAATTGAATTTATTAATATAAAATAACATTCTTGTCATAAAAATAGTATTTTATAAAAACACATCTCTTATGCTCAATTGATTTTTATTTTCATTTCTAATTAATTGTATACCAGATATTTCCTTTATAAATTTGTTTAAATTATATTTTAATTATTTAAATAATCTATTTCATTCCCTTCATTCCAATTATTAGGTGATAACTATCTCAATGATATTTAATCATTTTTTTTAACATTGATGTTCTTTGTAGTTTACAATATCTAAGAAGATAATTTTAAAAAGTGACATATTGTAAAATATTGGAGTGATACATTCTCCCCTACTTAAATAAATTATATCCTCAAAATTTTAAATTGTACTTCAAAAAGGAAATTTTGATACTTCAAAATATTTTTATGGGAAACCCACATCAGAAATAGGGTTAATAAAATATCCTCTTAATAAGAGGAAAAGGGAAAATCAAAGCTAACCACCAAACTAGGATTTCAAGTAAGAAATCATTAATAGAAAGAGATAAAATGGACATAGAAGAGAAATATAAATATTATTTTCTTATGGATTGTGATATATAACTTTTTCATTAAAAATTATACCCTCACAAAATAGAAATTTTGTGATTTGTTAAAAGACCATTGATATTTCAGAAATAAAAGTAAATAGATGTCGTTTTTGTTACCAAATAATTTTCCTAGAGTTGAGGGATTATTTTAATATTCAGATAATCACTTTAGAAAATAAACTTACCTGATTAATTTCCATATAATAATCATATTATCAACCATTTTTTGTGCTTTAATATATTTTCACTTCTTCCCTCACACTTAGAAATGAAAGTAAAAAATTAATGTTTCATGCCTGAAGCACTTTTATAAACCATTAGATACACCATCTATTCCTTAAGCGTTTAAATATTTACTAAAACCTAAATTGTTATAAAAAATTATCCATTAATTCGGATTTTAACCTCAAAAAATAATATCTAATGTTCAACTCAATCCATTCCAACCCTAAGACTCTTCCAAAACACCTCTGTTCAAATTTAATGATCAAAAACATTTAAAAAGAAGGTCACTGAATTTCCAAAAGAATATATACATAAGATTTTTCAAATAATTTAACATTAAATACCACATATGAAATATATGAATACATTCAAACCTTAAAAACATAATGAAAACTTTCTTGCTTCCAAAACTATAAATAAGAAGTACAATAGTAAAATACTTATATATCTCATGAATCTTATAAAGAGAGAATTATTTATAAAATACTAAAATAACATAATTTTTGAATCTAAAAACATGCATACTAATCATTCCTATCCATCTTAGGTATAATCATAATATTCATTATGATACCTTTTATTCTTATAAGCTATATTCCCTTGATAATTGGAACATTTATTTGTGTAGTGCCCCATATCATTATAGTTGAAGAATTGAATATTGGAAAATTATTTCTTTATCTTTTAATTATGAGCATGGTGGCATTTTTCTCCACACTTAAAGAAAACTAATTTTCCTATTAAGTATATACCAAGGTTTTTCCTTCCAAAATTATCACATGTGGTAAAATACTTTGTTTCCCTATTCCCTTTATCCATCATTTTATTTTCCATCCTCTTATTCTCTTGATTCCTTTTTAAATCATAAAACCTGGATAGTTCTTTCTATGACTTGATAGCACGTGATATTATACCCTCATATACTGATAATTTTTGGGAGAGTTTTTCCATTAAAAATATTTTCATATAACCATAAAATATATTCTAATTTTTTTAATTTAGATCGTGTGCATTTGTGATGTTCCCATTCCTTCTGTGAGGTGCCATTTATTAACATTTAAATGTACTAGATTAGATCATAACATTATAAAACATAATGTATAGTCCCAAAAAAATTGAAATACCTAACCTAAATTGAAAACATTAATGCAAAGATAATCTAATAATCATAAACATAGTTTCATTGAGGGAAAATTTACTATTAAATACTTTATAATGGTATGTAAAGAAAATGTGAGTTATCCTAAGCATATCCCTCAAGAGTGTGAAACTAGTTCAACAATAAGGAATGTTTTCATGTACCAGGTTATGATGATTCAGGCATGATGCACCTTGTTTGAGTTGTTACTACTATTTATATATGTTCCAAAACCATGTCCACTTGTAATTTCTAGACAGGGGTGTATTTCTAGGAGTACCCGCATAATCTAAAACTTACAAAAATTCTAGGATATTATTCTATGCTTATCCTAAAATTTTTATATTATTTTTATATTCCATAATCTATTTTTATAAATCTAGTTTCCGTGGGTTTTGCTAAACTTCATTTGATACCAAATGTAAAGACCCTAAACCCAGTAGTTCAGAGCTGGTTCCTTATTTAATTACATTGATTTAATAAACAAGTAAGTTTCATCCTGAAGGACCAAATAGTTTAGAAAATTTGGAAAACCATATACATACATAATTATTATACTATAACTTGAAAGAGATACATCATAGAAATTTTATTGGAAACATCCATAAACTCTTAGATAATCCCTTTAAGTCATTCATAATATACATCTTCACATCCTGGGCAAAAATAAAACCTGAGAAAGGGGTGAGCTCAGATGCTTAGTAAGGGTAAACAATATAGAGAAAGATATCATAAATAAACATAAACAATAAGGTAAGGTGAAAAACTAAAACACATTCTATTAACACATTATCTTGATCATAATTTGGTAGGAATATAAGATAAATAAATAATTCCATATAAATAATCACTTGAAACATAACCATGTATATTATACTAGTTGAATAATCACATTGATTTTCAATTACCATTATCATAATGAGGGAAGTCATAATTCTGGACATCATAAACATACCATCAAGGCCTCAGAAAAGAATTATATATAAATGTGTAAGGCCTCAGGAAAATCTTGGTCTAGTTTGTCTCATTAGGACTACTGATGCATCAAGGGGCTATATTGGGAATTGTCCATCACTTACTAAGTCCAATTCATTCCTCATATTTCAAATAATTGATTTAAAAAGATATATTTAAATCCAAGTGAATCATACCACTTTTAAATATTTGAATCATAATCATAGATGAAAATACTCTAATAAAATCATTGATAAATTCTTGATAGAAATACCCATTTACTTTGGAAAGAAGAGTTCTTTTTGAAAATCATTTTTATTTTTCATAAAAAAAATATTGTAAAAATTTATATCCTGTAAAATAAAAGGGAAGGGAAATGAAATTATATTTGAGGCATAAATTATTTACATATTAAGTGAAAACATGTAAAAAAAGTTTTGATGAAACCTTAGAAATAAGCCTCTTTAGTGAGGTTTAAGAGAAAATATTAAATATTATTTAAAAATAAAAAGGGTTAAATGATTTCATAAAATCTTAAATGAACTAAGATATATTTTCATGATAAAAAACTGATTTTATAAAATTATTGGTGGGTTAAAAAAATTGTGGATTGTACTTAAAAATGGGTATAAAATTTGAAAGGTACCTGAAATAATTCTTTCTTATCAAGAGTAATTGAAAATAGAACCCCATAAAACATGTATTTATACATCAAAGAGAAATGAAATAATATGGATAGATGATTTAGGAACATATACATAGAATTTTTATGAAGGATATAAAAATAATGAATGTTAAAAATTAGTTTTCATTAGATATTCATAAAATTGTTTTTAGGATGTTCCTGAATGGAATTTAAAAAATTATACTGATATTATTAAATTTAATTTCATTTGGGTGAAGAGAGATAATGCATTAGCCAAATGAAAGATAGAGGTTTGAGAAGAATCTATTTCCACTTTACAAACAATTGAACCATATGCCCAATAAAATTAATGATCATAAAATAAGACATTGAATTCCATGAAGATAAATGGATTCATGATATGATACATAAGTGGGAAGTATACAGACACCATAGACTATAAATAGTGTCAAATAAATCATATATCACAGAAATAAAAGTAAGATGACAAAACCCATACCTTATGTCTGAAAGAATTCTCCACTTGTACCTAACCTCTAGGATAAAGAAATTAGATTCATTAATAAATTATTTAATAACATATTTAACAATTATTTTATTTATTCAATACTTATTGTGTTCATTTATGGCCTTTTTATGAGTTATAATATTTAATTCTGTTGTTTGAGAGTGTTCTTTTCCTTGGTTTCCTTGATTTGTTAACTTGTATGCTTGTACAAAAGAACATGTAAAATAGATATAGTTATCCAAAATTATGATTATATATTATTAATAAAAAACATAATATTAAATAATTATATAATTCATTTGGTTATTTGGGTTGATAATGAATCATTAGATAAGACGTTAGTGATAATCATTCGGATTATTTTAGAATTTGTTTATCATCACGCACTAGTTTTATTTTATTAATTAATATTATTTATATATACTATTTCCAAAGAATTAAATAATATATAATAAATATATTAAAGTCTTTTTAATAATAATTTTTTTTTTATTACTAGCCTTGAAGGCATAATTGAAAAACGAAAACATGTCATCCACGAAGTCAGTAATTAGGCTCCTCACAAATGAAGTTTTTATCATTATAATTAAAGGAAGATGAGAAGAGACATGATGGTGGATTTTACATTGAAATAATAATATTCCAATATATATAAGATACTAGAGTTATCATGCATATTTGGATAGAGGATGTGAGGAGAGTATAAGAAAAGAAAATAAAGTGAAATAAAAATAAAGAAAGTGAAAGATGATTTTACCTCTTGAATTATTCTTCTTCAGAACCAACATAAGGGGATTGGGTTTGGACTTTTGGTGAGAAAAAAGGATCCAAGATGTGAGGAATAGACTTGAGAAGAAGACTGTTCAAGAATTGGAAAATATTCAAGGCTTATGAGGTGTGAGGATAAGGGGTGGTATTTATAGTAGAGGAGAGGGGTGTTTTCTCGTTATTTTATTCATTAGTTTATTATTTTTCCTCAAGACTTTGAATATTTTTAGAATTATAAGTAAATATATTTAAATAATTAATTATAGATTAATATTATGGGCTTAAATCATACATACATCATCTATTACTCAATAATTCAAGTATTTATTAAATATGGTAAATTATATTATTTCAATATTCACAAAAAAATTAACTATTTTACAAAAATATAAAAAAAAACAAACCATATTTTAACATTTAGAATTTAAAAATTAACTTCATTTTATAAAAATAATTTTATAAATATGATAAATTTAAATTTTAAACAAAATCTCTATTTATTCAAAAACACAGATTTTGAAATTATAACTATTTTTACGACACATTGAAATATTAATTAAGGCCTCATAAAATAATATTATAATCATAATAAAAAAATTAGTTTATGAATATATTTTTTTTAAAAAAAATCTTTTAGATCAATAAATTATTATAAAATTTTATATAAACATTTACGTCTCACAAAAATACCAATAATTAAATGATCATTTTCATAACATTTATTTATTTATTCCATGATATAAATATATAATTTTTTAATTTATGATATAATTTTTTTTAATTTATAATTTATTATTTTATATCTAACTCAAATCATAAATAGACTTTTAATATAAAAAAATTTCATTTTAATAAAAATCTGTATTTTTCACTATTCACTTGAAACTAAATCTTTTCAGAAAAATACCATAATTTTACCCTAAGTAAATTTTGAAATTATGTATTTAAAAATTATGATTATTTTGTTTAGTATAATTTATAAAAGTTTTAAAATTTATTTTTAAAAAAAGTTCACCCTTAAAATGCGGTAAAACTGTATTTAGTAAATATAGTTTTTTATGCGTAAAATTGTTTTTATTCTTATATTAATCATATAAAACATATTAGTTGAATTAAAAAAATTTATTGAATATATAACATATATTTTTCATTAATATGATTAACTAATTATGATTAATTCAATCTATTAATATAAAAAACAATTATGGTCTTAAAATAATTATAAAAACACATCTCTAATGTTCAATTGATTTTTATTTTCATTTCTAATTAATTAATAACCAAGGAATTCATTTATAAATATGTGTAAACTATATTTTCATAATTTAGATAATCTATTTCATTCCTTCTATTCCAACTACTTAGAGAAAACTATCAGAATAATATTTAATCATTTTTTTTAAGATCAGTGCTTTGCGGAATGTACACTATCGAAGAAGATAAATTAAAAAAGAGACATGTTTTCAAATATTGAGGTGTTACATACAAAAAAAATTATGATTTTTTTAAAAAAAATTATTTTTATTTCATGAATATAAGTAACTCCAAACTCCCATTATGTTTTGAATATGATTTCAAATAAAAAAATATTATTTTTTATATTTAATCCACTTAATTATATTTATATCATCTTTATATTTTATTTTAGTGTGTGATTCTCTTTTTGGTTTATAAATAGGTTTTTTTTTCAAAAACTGGTTTAAAGTGCATAATGTTTCTCCCCTTGAATTAATTAAGAAACTATAATGTGGTACAATTTAAATGAAATTTATAGATTATATGTATCTAAATATGAATTTAAATTTCTATAATTATTATTACTAGTCGTATATTTAAAATTAATTCATCTTATACCTAAAAAATCCTTTATTAAAAAACTATTTTTTCAGGTTTATGGGTTTTATTTTGAAATAAATTCTGCCACATCTTTGAATTGAATTTGGTAAAATGGAATAAATATTATAAATAATAATAATTTATATTATATAACAAGGTCAAATTAATATTTTATCATAATTAATAATAATAAAAGAAAAAATATATATTTTACCATTGTTAAGGTGAAAATGGGTTTATACTGGGGTTTAACTAAAATGATAATCATTGGAATAACCTAAAAACATGTATAAAATATATTTTATATCCATATTTCTTTCTTATAACTAATAATTCTAGAAAATTATTCATTTTTTATCCCTTATATATTTGAAAAATGAGTGTATTACTTATTGTTTTCAAAAATTACCAGTATGCCACTCGCCTCACTTATAAAAGGCCACCCACACTCTTATCGTCTTTACACCTTCAATTCCCTTTATATCGGCTTATACCTAAGAAAATAACTTCCAAATTTCCCTAAAAAATTGCCTAGGTCCCCTTTATTGATCATAAATCCATCATAATTACTCTTTTGGGGCTAACATATTGTTATTCTCTTAAGAAGAGGTATTGTGCTTAACCGATATTTTTTATATTATTTCTAATTATAACACCTTCAAATGTTATTAAATTTTAAAGATATTATATCACCAATATATCACATATATTTATAATTTATTTATTTAATTTAGAAAAAAATATCAATCTCTTATTCCATCAAATGGTAAATGAAACTATCAATCGTGTGTACGGTAGACTACCGCCTTGTGAAACAATGTAATTCATTTTTCATCAACACCTCTAAAAGATGGTTATAAAGATGGATTTAATGTTTATATATTATATATTTAATAAAATTATATTTATTTAATTATGATACCACATATACCTTATTAATTTTCATTCTATATGGGATATAATAACGACACTCAAGTGCATGGAAGATTATAGCCTCACAATGCGATGTGATTCTTTTTCAGTAACACATTACATGGATGGTAATAAATATAATGTTAATTAAAATATGTGATATATATTATATAATTATTATACTGATGAAATATTTATCACACTAAAAATAAAATATATCATTTCATTTATTACTTTCTCATTCATTGAAAAATGATAACATCGTTTGTCCATATGTGTAGACTAACACCTCCACAATAAAATGTGATTATTTTATTCATCACCAATTCCCGTGGACAATATCAAAAATTATATTAATTGAAATAATATTTTATTAATTAAGTGATGATAATTATATAAAGATGAAATAATACTTAACTTATTTCCATAATAACCATTGAAAAATGGGAATATTACTCATGTCTATATACATCATACCATCTCCATGATTGTAATGTAGTTCATTTCTCATAAAATTCAATCATGATTGGATTTAAAAGTATAATTTATTAATAAATATGATAAATTTTTCATTATTATTATATAGGATATGTCTAAATAATGACCTCTTTGACCATGGTCAACACATCAAATCCATTTTGAAATAATGAACTAAATGTCCTCAAAACACTTGATAGGGAGAAAGCTAAATAAGTATTTAAATATGACAGTAAAAATATATTGATTTAATTTTTTATGTATAATTTTTTAAACCTGGAATAGGTTATTAAGAAATTGAATTTTTTTATATTAGACAATAGTTAAAGGACACACTGGAATGTATGGTCTCATGGTATGGGATTTCGTCTTAATTTACTTTAATTGGTCCATATTTTAGTATTATCAACCTAATTTGTTTTATATGGTTTATACACTTTCCCATTTACATGTAATATATTGAATAGTCAATAATTACAGGTATTTTAATATTCAATTTGAATTATTTCATCCAAGTGGAAATGGCTTGAATGTTTTCCAAGTGGTAAAAAATTTCATAAGTCAATTTCTTTTCACTAGGTTATATTATTACTTAATTTTCTATTATATTTTATGATTTTGTGTGTTATAAATTTTTATTTTATTATTTTTTTTTAATATTATTTTATGTGGATTTAAATTTTATAAACATAATTTATTAATTTATTAATTCTCACTTTGATGTTATGATCATTATAAGGGATTCTCTTCTCAAATTGTCTTCTTTGGGACATAATTTACATTATACACCTTTCTTCCTTTATGAGGTGTATCTACTCGAAATTTTATATTTTATATCATGAATCTATTTGTTTTAATTATAGTTAATTTTAATCCTATATTATTATTTTAGGATGCTTATTATTTAGGACTCACAAAAGTGGAAAAACATTTATCATACAATCTACATTCCTTTTGGTAATTATTTTTGTTTATGGTTATTATGGAGAAAATAACATAATATTATTTTTATGAACTAGATATATTTTCATCTCAAAATATTATTGAAGAAATTTTCATTTAACAGTACCACTTTCCCCTATTTGGTACATTAAATTATTTAAGAAAATATTTTAAAAAAATGCAACTTCATTTCTCACTTCAGTCAAAAATATATTTTCTTGAAAATCCATAATTTCTGAAACTGATTTCAATAATTTTTTACTATGATTTTCCGAATAATTTTTTACCAATAATTGGATTTTTACAAAAATAAATATCTACCTATCATTTTTTTATTCAGGAACATTTTACTTTTACTAAAAATATGGAAATAATATTTATTTTAATGTAATCTACATGAACAGAGTTGTATGTCATCAGGCCCACTCAATGTTTTAATAATTTATTTTTATGTTTCATCTGTTTTACTAAAATAAAATATTTTCTTTAAATTTTTATAAAGTTATAGATTTTAAATTGGTTTGTTGAAAATTAAAAGGATATTTTACTCAATTGGTGTTTTAAGTGATCATTCAAAATAATTTTCCATCCAAGATGTTATCCAATTATGCAACTCAATGTAAGAAGTTTATTTTCTTGAAAGATGTTTTTAATGAAAATTTATAATTAATTTCAATACATTAACGTCAAAAACCATTTATTTACATACACACCACTAGGGATATGTTGTGTTGATGTCATCTTTATAATTTATTGGAATAGATAATCACATTTTCATATAATTTGTTTCTTTTCCATTGGTTAATCAAGAAATTAATGGACATTGATTATTATTATTATTGAAAAGTGAAGGCTTTATGTTTTCTATTCATGAATAGAACTTTGAAATTATTAATGATGAATGGGTGAGCCTAATATACCTTATTTGAAGGGCTGATCCCCATTAAATCTTCTCAATTAACTCTATGTAGCATATACGACGGGTGAACCAAGATAGTGGTGGGTGTGCCTAGTATAGATTATATTCTGTTTTCTCCTTTGTTGAGATGGGTGATCCTGATATAGAATATATGAGGGGTGATCCCCATTGTAGCTCTCTATTTCATGAGGAAATGTTCCTTGCAGAAATATAAAAGAGGGAGGGAGTTACCAGAGGGTGTCTCCTGTTGATTTAGATAGCCTATAGTTATTTCTTACAAGGGATTAAAGGATGTTTTGAAGTGGATGTTTGAATGTAGCAAAAAAAATCTACATTATTTCTATGGGTTTTAATAATTCATGTGATCAATATTGAAATCACATTACTCATGATTATTGATTGACATTAATATTTCCTTTGATAAAGCATTGTGATGTGGTTAATGATTGATGATCTAGGTATTGATGGGAATTAATATTCTTATGTTATGATCATGCATTTTGATTATGTAATTATAGCCTTATTCTCTTTTTATCCTTCCTAAATAAATTAAAATGTTAATAATTATGTTTAAACATTATGATAAGTTGATCTCACCATTATCATGTTTCAATTTCCATTCTCTATGAAAAATGATGATTAAATTATTTGTGAATAGAACATTTTCTAACATGATAAGGTTTTTGGGAGATTTTAATGTCTTAATACGAAATATAAAAAGCCAGGAATAGTGGGTAAAGTACACCATTAAAATCTTGGGAATTTTTTATCAAATATTTTTTCAAAATTCTATAAAAATATAAAACTAAAATGTCCATGGGTTCCAAAGTAATCCAATATTTCATTTTGACGTAGTCTGTTTTGGATTGAAAAAATTGGGTCACATTAATCAATATCAAAGAAAGATATTTTTATGATGGATTTAAATTATATATATGATGTTTTATATTATAATGATGGATTGAAAGTATATATATGATATTTTTAACATATTTATAATTATTGAATTATTATATCACATATACCTTCTTACATTCCATTTTGTAAGGGATACGATTATGTCACTTTTGTGTACAGTGAACTATCGCCTTGCGAAGCGATGTGATTCATCTTTCAGTAACACATTACATGGAAGGTAATAATGATAATTTTAGTGAAAATATATTCATTACATATTTAACATTATGAAAATAGAATATACCATTTTCTATCTTAACTTTCAACTCACTAAGAAATTATAACATCATTCATGCGTACTTGTAGACCACCACATCCATGAATCAAGGTGACTGTTTTATTCATCACCACATCATATGGATGTTATATAAAATTATATTTTAAGAAATAATATTTTATTTATGATATTATAATAATTATGGGATGATATAATAACACTAAATTTCTTTCCATAATTATCATTTAAAAATGGAAACGTTACTCAATCATATATATGACCTACCATCCCTATCATTGTGATGTAATTCATTATTCTTAACCATCATTCATGATTGGTTTTAAAAGTATAATTGATGAATAAATTTGATAAATATGTCATGATTATTATTCAATAAATGTTGAAAAAAGTTTCTATTTGACCATAGTTAACACACGGAATATATTTTGAAATAAAGAATTGAACATCTTCAAAACACCCAGCATGGACATAATAGATTATGTTTTTAAATATGCCACTAAAAATAAATAAAATTATTTATTTAAGAAAAAAAATTGATCTTGTGTAAGATATTGAAAATTTTTAAGGTATAATCCTATTTATGTTTTGGTTTAAATCCCTTAAAATTTTTTAATGAAATGTTAATCTGGTGAATGAGGAGGCTCAGGGGTGTTCTAGAGCTTTTGGGACACAAAATAAGAGAGAACAAGGCCATCTAGTGCATATTTCATGGTTGGTGCACAATTAGTAGTAATAGTGTGCCATAATTGTGCATTTATGAAAGATGGGTACATGGTTTGAAAAAACCATGCAAGCGGGAAGGGAAAACCATGCAGGCTTGGTTAGAGCCATCCTATATGGTCATCACACAGTTTGTAAAACCATGTTGGATTCCTAGGAAACCATGTGGCCAAGCCCCCCTCTTGGAAAGAGTGTGGCACATGGTTGGTGAATGGTCTAGCCAACCATGCGGAAAAACCATGTGCCACATTAAAAGTGGGTTTTTATTATTTTTCCCTCTCATTAATTAAGTGTTATAACTCAATATTTTCCTCCATTGTTACCCTAGAATCCCTAGTGACAAACCAAATCACCCTAGACTAACCATGTATCGATGTCTTTCATTTCTATGTCATTGGGAGTGTCATTGGTTGTAACTCAAATCATCTGGTGATTCTAACACTCCTCTTCATTCCTTTCACAAGATAAGGTCTTATGTAGTTTATATTTTTCTTATGAATCCCTAAAATCATATTTTTCTATAGAATCATAGGTTGGGGATTTGAAGGGTTATCTAATATGAATCAAAGGATTAGGTTTAGCATGCATTTGTCTTTAGAATCAAGGTAGGTGGTCTATAACCTATATCTCATAGACTTATTGTTTTATTTATGGGTATGTGGTTGTTCTTTAGTGTTTTTGGGTTTCCCATTTGGTTTTACTTGGAATAAATGATAAATTTATTGTTTAAATGTTTAATTGAACCCCTCATGATCTTTATAGGATGCATTGACCTTAATTTGACTGGGATACGGGCCACCCATGGGGTGTTTTACTCCATGAACATGTAAATTTAAATGTTAAGTGTAAAATTGAATTGTATTTACATATAGACCATGATGAATGTTTTTACATGTTTTTATGGGTTATGGAATGAGACAATGGTATTTTTTTCTAGTTGGTAACATGGAATAAGGGTTTTTTAATAATGTTAATAGGTCAAATGAGTATGAATTATAAAGGATAATTTTTCTTATTGATTAACGTATGTAAATGGTAAAGTGGTTAATTGGTTTAAGGCATGTAAATGAGAATGTGTAAAAGGTTTGATGAAAAATGATTGCTTATGTGTTGAAAAAATGTTATAAATGATTCTTATGTTAAATGGTTATGGTTTATGTTTAGTAAATTCCTTATGGTCAAAGAATCATGTGCACATTTCTTGGTGGTATGTGGGGTATTGACTTGAGGTTCTATTCCCATGGGTTGGGTTGTACAGAGGCTCTAAACTAAACCCCTATAATTCCAGGGTTAGGGAGTTAGACTGAGGTTCTATGCACCTAATGGTTTTATTTGATGAGAATGTGTGGACTAATACTCCATAGTAAGTGTGATGTAATTATTTATTAAATTTTTTCCCATTTGATATAGGGATCATGAATTATCCCCTTATTCATAGTAGTTGTTTTAAATAGTCCTTTGGGTAGAAAATTAATTCTCTATCCCTTGGAATAAAAGATAAAAATAGTTTAATTGAACTCTCATAACCAATTGAACCTAATTTACCTTCTCTTTCATATCATTTATTATTATTTTTCATGCATAAACTATCTATTTATATTGGATATTTTGTAGACACCATAGGTGGTGGACTACTCAGTTTTACTCACACCTTTCTTTGGCCACCATTGGGTACCTGAGAATATTTCATGGTTGCATGTTAGGACAAGGGAAAAGTACCTAAGCTAGAGGGGTGGTTTGGGTGTGGGATGTTCATGGATAAGGGATTCAAAATGGAAGTTAAGACCCTTATTGGGGATTCTTTTGTTGTTATTCATTTTTTTCCTTACACTTTTAACTATGTGACATGACATAACATATTTATTGTTTGGTTGTGGGATTGTTCCCAATTTTTGGAATTGGTTGGAATTGCATCTCTATGGCTTATTTATCATTGTTTTATTATTTCATACCTTATCTTGGGTAGCTTAGTATGATAAAGAGGTTATAGTATCCCCATAGGTTTATTTGGTCCTTCACTCTAGTCAATGACCTATGAAATATGTTGAGACACACCTAAGGTCATGTGGTGACCTGACTCTAGGCACCAAATTAGTGTCCTCTAGGTTTGGTATGTTACATAGTGGTATTATAGAAGTTTTTTATTTTTTGATGTCTTACTATTTGGCAATGGTAAAAGTGGTACTATGATGTTTTAAGAATTTTTAATGAGCTCTTTCTTTGAATTAGTTATCCCATTTTTTAGGGAAACCCCAATTACATAGGGTGGGATTGATGTTATTGACATGTATTTTTATAGTTGATTGTTATTTCACCATTGGGTGATGCACTTGTTATGTGATGTGACTATTTTATGATTTTTTTCTCATGACCTGAATGGTATGATGTTTTAAATTCATGCATCACTTTATGAACCTAGGGATATAGGTGTCTTTTATCATAGTAGGAACACATGGGGTAGATGTGTGGGACAATAGGGATATAATGCATTTCATTTTCTAAAAAAGTTAAAAGAAATGGTGTCTAGTAAATATAATAAAAATTGAAGAATGGAATGAATGTGAAACAATAGTTAAGTAATAGTTCTTAATTAAATTTTATAAATGCATCAAGATTCTAGTTTTAATAATTTATAAAGATGGGAATGTGCCTAAAAGATAAAGATATGTTTTGTGGAAGTGAGAATGGTTAAAAAGGGATGTTGAATGAAAGGTATAGTGGTTGTGTATTATGGTTTACCCCATGATAACCAAGACCCATGGTAGGGATTGAAAATTGTAGTACTACATATGTGTATTTTTTTTTGGTATATTGTATACAAAATGAGTTGTTAATATCTAGTAGA
This sequence comes from Viscum album, assembly GCA_963277665.1. NCBI lineage: Eukaryota > Viridiplantae > Streptophyta > Magnoliopsida > Santalales > Viscaceae > Viscum > Viscum album. Next base: position 1,870,859,027 of record OY728120.1, on the reverse strand, counting down.
GAGCCTTATTTTGTGAATAATGTGGAATTTTTATGTTATGGGTTCTGAGATATGTGTTTGGAAATATATATAAATTCCACCACATCGATGTGTTCTGTTATGAATAAAAGATGATATCACTGAGAATGATCCTCTATGAGTAGAGCAAGACTCTTTGGTGATTCAAAGTAATAGAGGAGAGGAGCAGTTCCATGATAACATTTCTCATTTTATGATGATGATGGAACAAGATCCAAGGCAGGGTGTCCCAGTCATGTTTGATATGAAAAGAGTTTTTTAGATACAACACCCTCTGAATTTTTTTGTAGAGGCTGGACCTGAGGTAGTTGAGTTCTAGATAGACTTTATCTAGATGATTCTTGATCACCTAGAGGCTCCTCCTGAGAAAAGAGTCAAGTTCAAGGCTTACATGTTGTGAGGATAGGAAAAGGGCTGGTGGGTTATCTATGTTCAGGATGAGTAGGAAGAGGGTATATTGTGGAAGGGTTTCTAGAAAAGGTTTCAAGAATATATATATCTGGAGACCCTGAAGTAGTGGAAGGATATAGAGTTTTTTAGTTTGACTCAGTCGACTATGACCATGATATAATATGGTGTCTACTTCATCGACTTGAAATTTTTTGTTCCAGAATTAGAAGGGGATAAGATAGCCATATTGAGACAATTATATGATAGAATTAGATATGTGATTGTGTATCAGGTGAATATATTCTTCTTTAATAGGATTTATGAGGTTGTGGATCAGGTCCTAATTTCAGAAGTGAACAAGAATGAGGCTTCTAGTGGTGGACATGCAGTTCTAGTTGGGAGATCTAGTGGTAAAAATTATGATGTTAGGAAGCACCACATTGATATTTCTCACCAGGTAAGTGGATGATAGAATCATTAGGGAAGAAAACTAACCTCTTAGGGAAGTGATCTTGTTTTTTACTATCAGTGTGGTAGGCCATGAAACATGCACGGTCATTTTCCCGGACTACCGTTGAGTGCCGGTAATTCGGTAGGATGGGGAATGTGAATAGGTTCTATAAGAACCCTCAATATTTGGGTGATGATGGAGGACCATAGCCAGATCATAGTGTAGGAATGTGGTTAGTCACCCCAAATCACACAGGTAGTTGGAGCTTTATCGGTTGTACCAGTCAGGGTAGTTAATGTGGTGATTTGGGATGAGAGAACCCATATTATCAGGGTAGTACAGCACCAGGGATATAGACCATATCCTAGTTTAGTTGAGTAGGTAATATTAATGTAGTTTATCCTGTATCTGGAGGTGGTAAGGTTGAACTATCGATAGTTTGAGGTATGATTCTTATAGCTTCCATGCTTTCTAGTGCATTATTTGACACAGTTTCCACGCATTATGTTATATCTACCTAATTTGTGGGTGTGAGGTCCTCAGTGGAGGAACATATGTCTGGGGTTATGTCAATGGATACACAATTATTGATTCTATTAGAAAATATATTCCAATGTAAGGAGTGTACCCTTGAGGTTTGTGGGAACTGTTTCTTGTGGAAAGTGTTTGTACTCAAAATGTTAGGTTTTGATTTTATATTGTGGATGGATTTTATAGTATATTACCAAGACTGCATCGACTGTTTCCTCTATATGATAACATTCACGTCCTTTGATGTAAATAAAAATCTTCACCATGGTGACTGGGATATCTAGGATGGCCCTACAGGGATAGTCTTCTAGTAGTTCGGTGAACTCACAGCACAAGTGGATTGTATTATTCTTGATAATGGGGGAGTAGAGTAGCTTTTAATTCTACCTATGATGGATCAGTTTTTGGATGTGTTTTCTTAGTATTTCTTAGGGATTCCACCTGAGAGGGATGTTGAGTTTACGATAGAGTTACTACAGGGAGAAGAACCCATTTCTATTATTCCATATAGAAGGTTATTGGTATATTTCTAGGAACATAAAACTAAATTGGATAAATTAGAGAAAAGGGTTTTATTCATCCAAGTACTTCACCTTAGGGTTCACTGGTTTTTTTAGAAGGATGATGGGATATTAGATTTGTGTTTCGACTACTAGAGGTTGAATCCAATGATGATTAAGAACCGACAAACCCTTCCACGAATCAATGATCTTTTTGACTAGTTGAAGGGTTCTTCAGTATTTTAAAAGATTGATTTCGGATCGGGGTATCATTATTTGAGGGTGAGATATTCTGATATACCAAAATATGACTTTAGGAGATAGTATGGTTTTTATGAGTTTTTTGTGATGTTGTTCGGGTTTACTAATACAACAGAAATGTTTATGTCTCTAATGAGTGAAATAATTCACCCATATCTAGCTATATTTTTATTTTTATTTGTGGATGACATCTTGGTGTACTCCAAGACTCCTAATGATGATTCCAAACATCTTGACATTATCCTGAGTGCATTAGGAGTTCATATGATATATGAAAAGATGTTCAAGTGTCATTTATAGATTGACATGGTACATTTCTTATGTCACATCATCTCTAAGGTAGGTATGTTAGTGGACCCATAGAAAATGAATGAATTTATATCTTGGGAGAAAAATAATAAATTATTTGATATTTGAAGCTTTTTAGGTGTGGTAGGCTATTACCAATGGTTTATAAAAGCATATTCTCATTTAGAAACACCACGTCAAGGTTGACCAACAAGGAAATCATGTATGAATGGTTTGGGGAAAGTGATACTTCTTTCCATGAGTTAATTAAGAGGTTGAACATCGAACCAATTTTGATCATACCCAAGCTAGGAAATGAATATACCTTGTTTTTTGATGCATCCGGTGTTGGTCTTGGAGTGTTTTTGATGAAGGATGATCGAATTGTGGCATATGGGTTATGAAAATTGAGGCCTCGTGAATAAAATTACTCTATACATGATATTGAGTTAGAGGTGGTAATTTATTATTTAAATTTTTGGTTTCATTACTTATTAGTAGAAATGTTTACTTTTTATACATATCACAAAATCCGTAAGTACATCTTCTCTTAGTTTTCCTTGAATATTCAGCAGAAAAGATGGGTTTTGTACATGTAGCACATTGATTTTGAGTAGTATTATATTCTTTGAAATGGAAATAGTATTGTATATTCTTTTTTTCAGATGACTCTAAACTAGGCAATTTTGGAATCCAGTTCTAAGTGGATAATGATGGAGTTGTTTGTTGATATGCATTTGGGGGTCCATGATGTACAAGGAAGGATGAACCTTGCTTCCTTGGTAGTTGATTCCACAATTCTGATCCAGATCAAGGAACAACAATATTAGGATCTAGAGTGTTTATCCTTGAGGTAATGTCGTGGAGGTAGGGAGTCACCTTATGATTAAACTATTGGTAATGATAAGATCATTTATGTTTATGGACATGTGTTCATACTGACTTGTCTGCTAAAAGATTTGATGCATGAGTTCCATGATTCAAAGTTGGTGGTACATCCTGGATTAACCAAGTTATAATATGAAATACGTAAATGGAATTGGTGTCTAGGGATGAAGAAAGAGGTCGTAAGTTTTTGTGATGTGATGATATACCTTTCAGTAGGTGAGGGGTGAGCATCAGTGACCAAGTGGTTTGTTACAGCCTTTTCCCATTCCAAAATGGAAATGGGTTGACATGAAGATGGATTTTGTTGTGGGAATTCTGAGGATTCCTTATAATAATGATATGATATGGGTAGTTTTTTATAGGTATAAAATTGTTTAACATTTCTTATTGATTCAATAGACCATCACCATTGACTAGTTGGGGGAGTTGTTTGTTCGGGAGATATTGAGGTTTCATGGGGTTCCACAGACTATAGTTTCAAGTCATGATCTATGTTTAACTTCATGATTTTTTAAAGGTTTATTTAAGGATCATGGTACCTAGGGGTTTTTGAGTTCTAATTTTCGCCTATATAAATATGGTAAATCAAAGAAAAGTATTTAGGTACTGGAATAAATGTTAAGGGCATGTGTCCTAGATTTTGGGGGATCATGGGAAATGAACATGGAAGATGTTGAGTTTTCCTATAAAAACATTTACTATGTGATGATTTAGATGGAACTGTATAAGGAAATCTATGGTAGGATGTGTATATCTCCATTATGTTGGAAGGATACTAGAGTATCGGATTTTATAGGGACGATACTTGTGTCGGAGATTTCAAAGCTGGTTCAGTTGATTTGATAATGTATGTCTATAGATCAGAGTAGGAATAAGTCAGATGATGATCAACAATATTAGCCCCTTGAGTTTATAGTTGGTGAGAATTTTTTTCTTCAGGTGTCGCCAAAGTTCGGTTAACATTGGATTCACAAACATGTCAAGTTGGTGATTGGGTACATGGGTTCATTTGAGATTGTGGATAGTATTTGAGAGATGGAGTACCAATTGACTCTTACATAGTGGTATAGTGTCATGAACAATGTATTATATGTGTTTCATCTTTATATGTATCACCTAGACCCATCTCATATGATTGATGTTGATGATGATGATCTTGTGGTTGATTCGCCCTTTGAGGAGAATCTGGTTCATATTATGGATCATACTGAGAATACCATGTAGGGAAAGATTGTGTTGTCGGGTCCGGGTGTTATGGAAAAAGGTTAAAGTTAAGGAAGTAATGTGGGAATAGGAGATGGATATGAGGGCTCAATGGCTTGATATTTTCACCTCAAAAACTCAGTGATTCTAGGGAATGTGACTCAAGGACGAGCCATTATAAGATGGGGAGGTTGTATGATCGTGGAAATTATGAAGGTACATTCATGTCTTTTTGCTGATTTTAATCCCTTATCTATGGTTAATCAAATTTTTATTGGGTGATTGAGGAGGCTCAGGGGTGTTCCATGGGTTTGGGACACAACAGAAGGGAGAATAGGGCTATCCAGTGCATGTTGCATAGTTGGTGTATGGTTAGTAGTAACCATGAGCCACAAACATGCATGTCTAGAGGAAGGGTGAATGGTTTGATGAAACCATGAAATGGGGAATGGAAAACCATGCAGTCTTGGATAGATACATCCTACATGTTCATCATAGGGTTTTTAAAATAGTTGGGGATCCCTAGGAAACTGTGAGGCATGGCCCCTCGATTAGAAAGAGGGTGGCACACGGTTGGCACACTCCTTCTCCAAATGTGAATCCAAATCATGTGACCCTTTTAAAATTAGGTTTTTACTATTTTTTTACACTCAGTATTTAAGTGTTCTAAGTTTTTATTTTCTTCCCTTATTCCCCCAGCTACCCTAGTGATGACCCAAATATCCCTAATGTTCTCAAGGATTGATCTCCTTTGATTCTAATCCATTTGGAACGTCATTGGTAGAAAATCAAAGATCTAATTGGATCTAAAAATAATTTTCCTTCTTTTATCCGAAATAGGGATTTGTAGTTTCTCTTCTTCTTACAAATCCCTAAAAATCTCTTTTTCCATCCGATCTTAGTTTTTGGGTTTGAATGGTTCTTGAATCTGAATCAATGGCTATAATTTAGCATGTGGTTGTCTTCAGAATCGGGGTAGCTGTTCTTCAAGTTATATCTCATATTATTCTTGTTTCTTTTATGTGTATGAGTTTTAGACTTGGTTTGTTTTTGTTTCCCATCTAGTTTTCCTTGGTAGAAATTATAAATTAATAGTAAAAATGTTTAATTAAACCCCTTATGATCCCCTTGGGATGCGTTGAGGTCAATTTTATGGGGTTACTAGCCACCCATGTGGTGTGTCACTCCGTGAACATTAAAATTGAAATGTTTAGTGTAAAATTGAATTTTGTTGACATAGAGACCTTGATGAATGTGTTCAAATATTTTCTTGGATTATGGAATGAAATTAATGGTATTTTTGTCTAGTATTCAACATAGCATAAGGGGTTGTTTGTTATAATGTTAACAGGTTAAATTAAAATAGATTTTAAAGGATAATTTTGGTTATAGGATAAGGAATGTAAATGATAAATTGGTTAATTGGGTTATGTCATGAAAACGAGATTGTGTAAATGGTATAATGCTTAGTGATGTATTATGTGTTGAACTAATTTTTCTTATAAATGATGAATTTGTTAAATGGTTAGGGTTTATGTTGGGTAAATGCCTTATGGTCGAAGAAGCATGTGTACATGGCTTGGTGGTATGTGGGGTATTTACATGAGGTTTTATACCCATGTGTTGGGTTTTACTGAGGATCTATATCCCACCCCTAGAATTCATGATTTAAGGAGTTGTACAGAGTCTCCATGCCCATAACGGTTGCATTTGATGAGACTACATTGACTAAGGATCAAGGGTTTTTGTGATGTAATTGTTTGTGAAAGGTTTTCCCCACTGAGATAGGGAACATGAATTATCCCCTTATGCATAAAAGTTGTTTTCCATAGTCCATTATGTAGTAAATGAATAACCTAACCAATGGAATAAATGATGAAAATGGTTTAAATGAACTTTGCTAACAAATGGAACATGGTTTACCTTTTTTCTTATCATTGATTATTTTGTGCATGAATATACTATCTATTTAGATTGTTAATTTTGTATAATCCATTGGTGGTGGACTACTGAGTTTTAATCCCACCCTACCTAGGCTGTCATTGGGTATCAGGGCTGCTATTGGGTACCAAAGCAGATTTCATAGTTGCAAGTCAGGAAAAGGGAAAAGGATCTATGCTATAGGACTGATTTTTTCATGGGATGTGCATGGATGATGGATTAAGACTTGGATTTAGGACCTTTTCTAGGATTATTGGTTTGTACTCATTTTGGGTTTTCCTTACACTTGGAACTGTTTTACATGACATAGCATATTTACCGTTTGGTTGTTGGATTGTACCCTGTTTTGGGAATTGGATTGAAATTCATGTTCATATTTTATTACGAATTGTTTCAATATTTTATAACTTATTTATTATATCTTACTATAATAAATAGGTTACAGTCTCTCCACATGTTCTATTATACCCTTGATGATAGTCAGTAGCCTTTGGCATATGGGGAGGTATGCCTGAAGTCATGGGGCGACCCGGCTCGAGGAACCAATTTAGTGGCCTATGAGTTGAGGATTTTACACCAAGAAAAGTATATTAATAAATTTAATAATATATATAAGTTTATTATATATGATTTTAGGGGCATACATGGATAGTTCATCCTCGAGGTTTGGGATTTTGTGTCAATTTACTTTAATTGATGTATATTTTATTGTAATGCACATAATTTCCTATATGTGAGGTATATAAAGAACCTATTACATATAATATCATGAATAATTCATATATCATGGTATTTTATGATTCTATATGTATTATTTCTTCCAAGTTGATTTGACATCAAAGTCTCTAAGAGGTATGGAATTTCATAACTTAATTTCTTTTCACTAAGTTAGATTACATGTTCATTTTTAATGATATTGTAATATTCTGTTTATAATTACTATTGATAATATTTTATTTATTTCCACATAATTTATCTAGATTTAAATTTGTTACATATTATTGATTCATTGATTAATTATTACTTCAACATTATGGCCATTTTAAGGTTTCTGTCTCAAATTCTTTTCATTGGGAAATATGTTCTGTTATAAACTTATCATTATTTATAAGGTGTATCTACTAGACCTTTGATATGTTATATCATGAATAAAATTATATTCTTGAAATTTAATGTCCATATAATGTTATTATTTCGTGATTCTTATGATTGAGGGGGTACCAAAGAGTAAAAGTAATTATGATGAAATCTCTATTGTTTTCGTGATTTTATATGTTGAAGGTAAAATGGGGGAAAATAATATGATCTAATTTTCAAGAAACAAATATCTATTATTATCTTATGTTTATTTATGAAATTTTCAGGCAATAGTTATATTATCTTCTCTTTGGTACTAAAAATAATTTAATAAATTGTTTTTAAGAAAATCATACTTGATTTCTATCCTAGGTCAAATATCTATTTTCATCCAAATCCATGTTTTCTAAAAATATTTTATCATTATTGATTAATGTAATTTTTAACAATAATTTAATCTTTACAAAAACGTTTCAAAGTAATATTTCTGTCGATTTCAAAATGATTATTTTTCTTATTTTTACTGAAAATTGGAAACGAATTTTGTTTTAACATACTTAGCATGAATGTGAATTTTCACAATCATGACTAATCTATTTTTAAAGATTTCATATTATGATTCAAATATTTAATTCAAATATAATTTTTTACATAAATTTTGTAGAATGTTTTAGATTTTAAATAAGTGTTTTGAAAATGGATGGATTATGAGACATTAATAAAAACAATTTCTATTCAATGGGTTAATCAAGATATGAATGAAAATTGGTTTTTATTATTATTACTGAAAAGTGAATACTTGTAAATGTTTCATTCATTAATAGTACATGAAAATTATTGATGCTGATTGGGTGATCATGATATGGATTATACGATGGATTGAGCCCCATTATAGCTCCTGGGTGAGCCCAAAATATATTATATGATGGTTGAATTCAGATAATTTCTAGTGAGAAAAATATGGCTTATATGACGGGTGCACCCAAATGGTGTTGGATGATCGTGATATAGCTTATAGGATGGGTGAGACCCATTATAACACTCCAATTAATTAGGAGACATTCATTTTCTCAATAGTCCTGAATGAGGGGGTTATGAGAGGTTTTCTCCTATAGATTTAATAGGGCTCCATTTATTTCTAACATGGGGTTCAAATTGGTTATGAAAATGATGTTCCATGATACCAATATGATTTAATTTTTATTTCTAGCAGTTTTAATGATTCTGTTGAATAATATTGAAATCACTTGACTCATTATTATTTATTCTTAAAACTCATGACTTTGATAAAGCTTTAATCCATGTTTCATTATTGATGATCTATATATTTATGGGTATGAATATTCTTATGCTATTCTAATTCACATTGGTTGTAAAGACCCGGAAATTTCAAGGAAATTTTTTTTCTTAATTTTCTTTGTAATTTTACAAGAACGAAGTTTCTGACGGCGCCTGATTCCGAGGCCCGGTGTGCCCGGAATCATTTTATGAAGTTTATCTCGGGTACGTTCAGTGAACGAACGAGCGGGTTTTTCAAACTTTTGAACCAGTGCTCGGAATTGAAATCCGAGGGCACCGATGAACTCGTAGAGCCGGTTTTTTCTTAAGAAGACCCTTTCTGGAGTTGCATTTTCTCGGGTGGAGTTTTACTTAATTGGGTTTGCTAATGAATAAAATAAAATACTATGCAACATATTTTTTTTTATTCAAGGAAGTGTTAACCTAAGCTAAAGTCATTTAGCAGGACCCACATCCTAACTAATACACTAGGTAGAATACTAGTGGGGTGGAGCCCACACGATCCCCACCTTTTCAACTTCCTCAACCCCTCCTTAATCAAGGTAACACACCCGCACCCCCCTTTTTAAATAAAGTCAACTCGTGCATTTGATTTAATATTAAACGCCTCTATTAATTGGGCGGTTTAATCGTTGCAATTTAATTCAATTAATTGGTTGATTCATTTTTTTAATTTCAAAGTCGTTGTCTTGTGTGTTAATAAAATAAGACAAGTTTTATTTTATTATTGTTGGGCTTGTTGTATTGAGTTTTTGGGAGAAAAAGGGGAGTCTTGGAGTTCTTTGTTCTTCGTCGAAGAATGCGAAGAATGTACCTCTGCCGATGAAGAACGCTGACCTCCAACGACGGACGACGGTGAGAGAAGCCTTCCTCGGAGATCGATGACTTGACGCACATCTCCTTGTTCCTTATTTCCGCGTCAAAGGAAGGGAGACATCGTTCCTCCACGACGCGACGATCCATCTTCTTCCACGACGATCATTTCCATGACGTCCATTTCCGCGAAAAACCTCGTTTGACGACTATGCTCGAGGTAGGGGATTTATTTGTTTGTTCATAAATACTTCAGTCCCCTTTTGTTCGTTTCAAATTGGCCCACCTGTTTCCGAAATAACGGGAGGAGTTCGGACCGCACGAACATGGATGACCCTCCTCCCCCTTGTTTGTTTGATTTTATTGTGGCACATGCGAAGGCGGCGTGATGCCGTTGCACCGCGCAGAAACAATGGGAATGGGAAAGGATGCGCGGCGCTATCGCGTCGTGCCGATGAAGTCGAACAAGGTCACGTCATCTTCTTGCCGCGCCGGAGAATCACGAAAAACACCGCGCTGCGCCGCGCCGCGCCGCGCCGGACGGACCAAGGCCGTGGCTTTAGGCCGTGGAGAAGCAGGGACCGGTGGCCAACTTCCGGCCGCCGGCGTTGGAGTAGGGGGACCACCCCGCGCCGGTCCTGTGGTGTAGCAGCCGGCCGGCCGGAGCGGGCCGGCCGGTCAGAGGAGGAGCCGGGGGTTACGACCCCCGGCTTGCAGGACAAGAGCGGCCCCCCACATGGGGGCTGCGGTTACGAACTGGCGGGGTGCAGCGCGCCCCCCCGCACCCCAAAACCGCTCAACCGTTTCGGTCGAGCCCTCTGGCCAGCGGACCGCGCTGGCCGCGCCAGCGCGCCGGGCCAAGCCGCCGGGCCGGACCGCCAGGTCGGGCCGAGCCCAGGCCGGGCCGCCAGGTCGGGCTGGGCCGCGCCCAAGCGGGATGGACCCGGGTCGGGGCGACCCGGTTCGGGCCGACCCAGGGGGTCTCGGGCCGGGTCGGTCCGGGCCCAAAACCCCCACTTTCGGACCTCTTACGGTCTTTTGACCGTATCATGGGCTTCAGACCTCCAATTGATGCACCGTTATCTGTGATACGATCCTTGGATTGACACGGTCGTTTCGGTATTTTACACTCAAGGTTTCGGAGAACTTTGAGTACGGCCAGGTTTGTTCGAATACGAAACCAACCGGGCCCTCGGAGCGGAACCACTTATATCTTGAGCTCCGGATGTTCGATTGATATGTCGTCGACTTTGTTGGATTCCTCTTGATGAGAAGGAACTTTTGGAATACTTCTCCTGAGTTTTGGTTGTAGTTGGATAGTGGTCGGGTTGGATTGTACCCGAAATCCAACCGGGCCCCTCGAACGGAAAAGCTGATATCTTTCAGACCGAACGTCCGGTTGACGAACCGTCAGCGGCGTTGGTGTTCACGTTGAGAAATGGTCCCTATGATCTTACCCTATGAGAGTTCAGGGTATAGTTGAGAAACGGCTGGGTTGGTTTGCACATGAAACCAACCGGGCCCCTGGGACGAAAAGGCTTGTAACTCACAGACCGGGTGTCCGATTGACGCGCCGTCTGTTGCGTTGAGACCCCTATGACGAGGTGGTCCTTTGATATACTTCTTTGTGGGACTTTGAGATACATGGAGTATCGACCAGTAGCTCATGGAACGGACCCTCCCGGAGACGAGCGTTCGGAGTACGGAGACCGTGTAGCCGACTAAGACCTGACGACTACTTGACTGACTCGACTTGGAGTGAGTCGACTAGCCCAGTGGACGGAGCACTACTTTGTTTGGGTGCAAACCCATGGCGGACGGAGCACTACTTGTTTGGGTGCAGACCCGTGGTACTCGTCCAGAGAGTACCTCTGTAGGCTATTAGGGTGTGTGAACTACTGTGTTTGGGTAGCATACCCCGGCGGGAAGCACTACTATGTTTGGGTGGCTGGCCTGCGGTACTCGACAGGAGGAGTACTTCAGCAGTCTTAGGTTACTGAGCAGTACCTCAGAGTCGTGACAGGATCACTGTACACTCTAGAGACGGGGCTCTTCAGTAGTTACGGTTTTGATAATGAAAATCCTAGTTTGAGCTGAGTCTATGACCTTTGTGTTTATCTCATGATTGAGATGGGTCACTTGATAACTTAGGTATATGTATGGGCATATACCTGGGTAGTGGTTATTTGTTGATTTCATAATCTTTGTGTTTCCTCATGATTGAGATGGGTTACTTGATAACTTAGGTATAAGTATGGTCTTATACCTAAGTAAGGGTTATCTGTTGTGATTCTCCTTTGTGGTTATCCTTGTTGGATTTAGAGAGACCTTGAGGGTCTCGGGGTCCCTAATGAGTATCGTTATACTCACCCCTACACGGGATATTCCCGCACCTCGTTGTGTTGGTTGCAGACGACGGGCAGTGCTGACAGAGGCCGAGTGTTCGAGGACTGGACGGTACCCAGAGGTGGACCACACGACGAGTCAGTATCCGGAGGTGGACTTCACGATGAGACGACACTCGGATGAGGTTGACGGGAAAGACCGTTGTGGAGGCTATCTGTACCTACCCTTCATGTAGGATCTGTGGTGAACGATCCAGGATCTGCGCTATCTGTACCTACCCTTCAAGTAGGATTCGTGGTGGATGATCCAGGAGATACGCTATCTGTACCTACCGTTCAGGTAGGATCCGAGGAGCACGACCCAGGAGCTGCTTCCATTCTTCCAGCTGTTGTCTTTTTTCTGTTGTACTTTTGTTCAGTTGTAGCTATACTTTCGATTGGGTTTGTATTCTGGCCCATTTACTTTTCAACACTTTCTTTTGTTTTTAGTGTATACTTCCGCTTTTACTCTGTGTGTTTATTTACTTTTTTTAAGGAAATGCCTTCCCAGTTATCGGGATAAATGCCTTTGGTGCTAGTCGCCAGCCCCTGTCCTATAAAGGCGGGCTTGGGGTAGTCACGACACCGGCCCCGAGGACGGGTCGTGACATTGGTTATGCCACCATACCCATATTATAATATTCTTCTCACTAATGATATTCAATTGTTAATGCTTATGTTTTCCATTACTTTGCATTGGATATTTCCCTTCATATTTTTCAATTTCCCGAAGTTATAAAGCATGATGATTTAATGATTTTTCTCTTCATAGGTTTCTAATGTGAGGTGGTTTTTGGGAGATTTTGAAAACATAATATGGAATATTAAAATCTTTTTATATTAGAAAACACAGTCCCTTGAATTCATGGGTATTCTTTATGTATGAGTTTTTATTAATTCCTTAAAACCCTAAACCCAAAATGTCCTTGTCTATTTATGTGATCCATTATTTCATTTTGAAGTTTAATTTATGGATGGAAAAAATTAAGTCGCCTTCATTAGAATCAAAGAAAAAAATATAACATTTTGGATTTTACCACTGAATCAAGGTGTGCGGGTTCGAGGCACTTATATGATATCTATGTGAATTTATTTTCAATGTTTCATAAAAACTATGTGATTATTTATAATACTATGGTTGTCATAGATAATAATTAGTGGATTCATAGAAAAATTATATATATCATCAAGTTGATTCCTTATCCAAATAATTTGGGTAGTTTATTTTGATTTGAAAATATAATCAACTTCATCGGAACTTAATGTGATAAGTGATTATTTCTTGGAATATCATGCCCCACATCTTCCACTAATAAATAAGTATCCTTTTGATATACATAATATACCATAAATATGAATATCCCAGTTTGTATTAGTAAATCCTTGTAATTATAGATTACCATTTTACTCAACCAATAACCCATAACTGTATGTCTTTTTTATATATATCATAATTATCATATCTTCTGAAACATATGACTCATTTTTACATGATCCATATCTAGTATAGAGTGAGAAAACCACCTCAAGTAAATATATTTTTCATTTTCAAGACATGCCACTTTCTGGGGTAGAGTGGAAACCCAAATAGACAACTACAACATAGAAATTATACTACAAATTACATTAATAAAACATTCCAAAAATAATTAAAAAATTTAGCTATGAAACCTATATAGATTCTAATTAATGGAAAATTCATTCTTATTGAGTTATTCAAATACTGAATAATACAAATCAATAATTATAATTATTTATCCTTGAAAATTAACTTCCATCATCCTTTATCAATTTTTTGTGGACATGAATTTTTGTAGACACTCGTATATATTATCCCTTAGAAATTCATTTCAACAACTACTTAGAATATTTTTCCTAATAAAGTGAAATTTTGAATCATAGATAAAGTAATTTATAAATAAAAAATGAAATTAAAATCAATAAAAAAAGAAATATCAATTTTCTTCTTTATTTATTTTAAAAAATCTACTCATATTTTACCTTTTTAAAAAATATTATAATCTCAAAAAAAATAGTCAAAATTAATGATTTATTGTAGTTTTTCTTCATATACATGTTTCTATACATGTTACCTTTTCTGAATTTCATATTTCTCAAATATTCATCTATCTTGAAATTATAATCTATTAGGGATTTTTTGAAACCATATAGAGATTATTTTAACAAACATATTTTTCGTACATCATTAGCTAACACACAACCTTTATATTACCCCATATAAACGTTTTCTTCCTATAAATTAATTACAAATGATTATTTTATATTCATTTAAATGAATGTATTATTTCTACATTCCATAATATAAATAAATATCTGGATATTTTCATTTAAATATAAAAGGTTTAATGTTGCATCAATATTTATTCAATTAATTTGACAATTACCCATGCTTACCAGCCCAGATTTGTTACTAGAAGCTTTAAAATTTTCATTTATATTGATCATAAAAAAAATTATTCTAATGAAATTATTCTCTTTTATCATGGTTATAATCCTATGTTTCTATATATTTTCAATATTTTTAATATATTTATTCATATATTGAATACTCTCTTTATTCACATATGCCTAACTAGTAGTTTTTGGTTCCACCATTGAAAACCCACTAATTTGATAAGTTTGTATAATTTTTATTCTTTTTTGTACCCCTTGATTATGATCTCTAATTTGTTTTCATTATTAAAAGATATTTCTTAATATTTTGATTACTATGTATTTCAACTCAATAATATCATTAATTTAATAAGATGAATTCATATGATAGTTATAGATTTCATAATTATCATCAAAAAATGATATTGATTCAATAATGATAACATCATTCATTATTATTTATGACAGAATTTTAGAGATCATATTAATTTAAAAATATGTTCATATCATCATAGAAAATTATCCACTTAGAATTTTAATTTTACCACCTATACGAAAATTAATTTTTTGTATAGAAAATAAATATTCCAAATTTATCATTATAATAAAACATTCCACCACCTTTTATATCTTTCATTATCAATCATTGATTCTAAAATACTAAAATGTGTTTAAGATTTGGATTCATTTTTAAATATATTTCATAAACATTAATGTTTTATGTTGGCCTTAATAAACAAAAAAAATCAATAACTGACATGCATTTAATGGATTTCATCTAGAAACACATTATAGTTTAATTCTAAATTATCATGGTTCATTACATATCTAAAAGGATCACGTTATTCCTTTTAGCTATAATATTTTTTTATCCAGTGTATATGGAAGTAAAATCAAACCTTATTCCATTTTTATAAATATTTCTAAAAATGGTTTATTGGGGAATTAATTACTTTTTTCATATCCATGCCTATTTACAAGACAACCATTTTTCTTTTTAATAACTCATCTAAAAACATTTTGACATGATCAATTATTTAGATAGATGAGACAAATACATAATTAATTTCATTACGGTTCTAAAAACCTAACTCTAGTAACCTAGTATAGGTGTCTACTTTATTTCATTAGAATAATATATATGGGGTCACACTATACAGGATCAATTAGTTTAGAAGTCTCAGTAAACTAGATACTTCCATTATTCCAATATTACTCTAGAAATATAAAATCATAAAATAATAAAAATTCTTGATTCTTTTATATCATCCATAATATACTTCTTCATATACTTAAGAATATAAAACAAATAATGGTTGATCTTAGATGCTCAAAAAGGATTATGTTCATTGAAAGATGTCATGATTAAATAAGAATAATCAATATATATGAGTAGAAAGTGAATAAAGTTTCCATTAAATCAAAAACATGAGTTCAATAAACATCACCAGCTAATATTAATAAAGAAAACATAAGGATAATCAAAACAAAATTTATAATAAATAAAATTCATAATTTTTGACATTCATGACCAAGTCCACTATTCCAATATATCATGAATCATAGGTTAAAGGATTCCAAGCCAAGATATCAATCTTAACAAATAGGTAGGAGTAATCCAAATACCAATCTAATGTGGTATATATGCTATTTTGGCTCATGATACCTATTAATTCTTCAAAGAGCTATCTATAACCAATACCTACCCATTAATTTTAAATCATATGCATTCCTAATAATATTTTATAAGAAAAAAATTCATTCTCACAATTCCTTACAAGTCAACCAATATCTATATTAAATAAATAATACAAAAAAATATTTAATAATAATTACCATAAATCATTCAAATAAATAATAAAGTTAGTATCATTTGATCGTATCACCATTAACATAAATGGGTGTTTACATATTTATAAATTCCTTTAAAATATCACAGGAACATTTCCTGAGGATAATACCCTTATTATTTTGAAATAAATTACATAAAATCTAAAAAATTATAGAATATTAGGGAAAATTTTTATTTTAAAATATAAATTGAAACATTTAATGTATTATTAAATATAAAAATATTCATGAAAGTTTGATAATCCCTTCATTAATTGTATGTTAAAACAAATATTCTATTCTCACATTTCATAAAAAGTACATTGTTCATAAAACTATAAAAAGGTTAAATTTATATTTTTATATATAAATTAAAACATCGGTAAAAATTCATTTCATAAATTTTTATAGAATAATAAAAACCTTATCTAAATCATTTAATTGAAAATATAGACATTGAAGAAAAAAATTATAGAAAACAAACAACATGATTTGTAAAATAAAATAGCTTATATATAACTCACTTGTTCAATAATCGTCAAACAAGAGATGAAATTAAAAATAAATACATAAAACAAAAAATATATAATTAAAAGAATAAAATATATGGTTTTATGATATTTGGATCATATAATTTTCCCAATGGAAATCTGAATATAAACAATCCTAAAATAAAATTACATTTTAAATGAAATCGCATACCTCAAGTTCGAATTACCTCATAAGTTCTTTTAACTACATATATAATATAAATTAATTTATTATAATTGAATTATATAGGCGTATAAATTTTTATAATATTATATATTATCCAATTATAACATTCCAACACATCTTTGATAATAATTTTGTATTGAAATCCATGTTTTTATAGTGATAACTATTTCATTTTTCATGTATGTTTCAGTTTGGATGTTATAGTCCTTTCATATTGATCCTAATTAATTCATATAAATAATTTCAATAATGGTATTAATATAATATATATATATTCATTTTATACATATTAAGAATATTCATGGAATTTTGGACATGGATATTGGATCACATCGCTTTTTCGATGTGGTAGTAGACACATACACAGAAGTGACATTACCAAGGGTGGAAGGATTTGAAGGTAAATAATGTAGTATATTTCTAGAATAATAATATTTTCATAAATATCAGATGTAAACATTATATTAATCATAATAACCATCATGAATTGTTGTTTTTAATAATTAAATAATTCACTTTTCTAAGCAATAGTATGCACATATGCATGAGTGATTCTTTCATTACCAATTTGCTGGAGAAGAAAAATATTAAAGGATGTTCCATTGACATAAAAACTTATCATATTACAATATATAATGATATTATTATATCAAAATGGTAAAAATATAATATAAGGAGTTATAAAAATAAATTAAAATTAAAATTCTCTTGTAAAATATATGCCAACTCTTTAGACAACCTTGTTTTGGTTTATAGCTAATTCCATCATATAATGATATTCTGGTCAATCTAAGACCTCAAAGACATGGGTAGGGATGTTAGGATTGTATTTTGGTAGGTTTTAGTCGATATATTATTCTCTATAAGTATGTAAAAGAAACAATAATATATTTACTCATATAAGTTAGGGAGTTGATGTACTTGGAATTTTTAAAATGATAATAAAATATTAATGTCAAGCTCAATTAAAATGGATAAAAATGAATAAACATTTAAATTTATATGGGTAAGGTAAAAACAAAACAATTTTTTTTTTATAAATGTCTTTTGTATTATCTTGAATCATTATCAGATTATTGTTACACTTTTAACCCATTTTACCTTTAACCGGGGTGATAAATTTTTACCATGAATACTATTCATTATGAAAAAAAATTAACATCTATTACTAATATTAATTATTATTATTCCAAATAAGGAATACATTTCACATTATTGAACTAATATAAGTGTTATAAATTACTTTTAATATTAGTTCAGAAAATACTACGAAAACTATTTTTAGAAAAATTATTATTTTAATCCTAAATATTATTTCATAGAAATAAAAAGAGCACATTTTATTCTAATGGAATTAATTAAATATTAATAAATTAAAAGATACATATTTTTCATTCAAACTAATCTAGAACAATAATTAACAATATAAATACTTGATTCAAATATAATATCTACAAAATAGTTTTTATTTGATCAAAAACGTTAATTTGATTTAAAAAATGGTTAGAATATATGTCATATTTCCAAATTTTATTTTTATATGAATTGTATTAATAAGTATTTGGTTTAAAGAGTAATTCATTATCTTAAGTTTAATCTTATATCATTATAATCTCATAATAGGGACCATATTTTAAAATTGGCATTTTTCATTATTCACCAAAAAATAAACTACTTATGAAATATATCAAAAATTCACTATAATATAATTTTTACATTATAAATTAAAAAATTAAATTATTTTCATGAAATTAAACTAATAAAAATTAAGAATTTATTTTTTTAATCCACTTCTTAAATAAAGGTGTGTAAATTATGTTATTGTTATTTATAAAAAAAATAATACTCAGACTAATTTAATATTAGACATTACACTGGTATATTTTTCAATTAATGTGATTAAATTATTTCAACCACATGTTGAATTCTAGCTCATGGGTCCACAAAAATCATAGTGAACCAAATTTAATTTTCATTGAATTTGAATCATTACTCATTTGTTACTTATATAGAGTATTTTTTTCCTTTTGGCATGTTTTGAAATTTTGGATATTCCCTTCCTTCATGATTTGAGTATTTTTTATATCTCAAATTTTGATCATGATTTTCATTTTATTTGGTATAATATGACTATTCCATTTATGAAATAAGTTATTATAAACTTTCATACTCATATAGAAATAAGTTTTCTATAATCTAACTTGAACTATATTATTATGGATTCTCAATGCTCTTGTTTTCATTTTTATATCATTCACCCACTTTAATAAAAATGAATTCATTATAAAAATCAAATCATTTACATAATCAAAAAGTTATGATACATTTAATATATTTTTCATTAAACCATCAAGAATAAAACACTATATATGTTCCACCAATTATTACAAACTTTATATTTTCTAACACCTTTTATATTCAATGAGGAAAAAATTTCCAATGAAATAAATCCTCCTTGATATATTTTAAAAATAATTATTTTATTTAAATCACCAATCATTTATAATGAAAAATCACTATCCATATTCAGAAATTATCATATATGTAAGCATTTATGTTAACTTTAACATCATTTTTTATTATCTAAACAGATTCAAATATTTGATATTATTATATCTAAAATTTTTCGTTAATTGATTTTATAGGACATTAATACACTTATGTGTAGTTTTTCCATCCTTGTCACACCTTTCATATACCCCATTCAGGTCATCAAAAAATTTTACTTTGATCTTCTACTTATATTTTTAATATTACAAATTATTTTTAACTATTTTGGACCCCACTTTATTAAATCTCTCTAATTTATAAAGGTAGGTATATATTATATCATAAAATATAATCACTATTAAAAACAAACTATAACACCGTGAAAGACGCTAAAATATCATATTTTCATAAAAAAATTATTATTACTTAGGTTTTTTTCCAACATCTTTTTCAGACCACCAATGTGCTAATTTCACCAATTTTTTGTGTGGAACAAGTATTTATATGGATTTGGATAGTATAATAATTTTGATAATAATTTTTTCCCTATTAATATAAGTATGTTTTCCTTATATTACATATTTCCCAAAACTCAAAAAACTAGTTTTTTGTTTATTTGACTAAATACATGATCTTATTTTGAGGTGTTACATCAGTAGACATTTCTAATTAATATACATACCTTTACGAACCAAGAGTTATTAGATTTTTATTCTTTAGAAACTCATTCATCTACTTAATATATTTAGTTAATTTAGTTTAAATATTAGATTTTTTGGATCTTTCATGAAAGATTATTGTCCTGGACTGGCCCTGATACCCTAGAATCCTGACACTAGAGGTGAGACTGACATAGCCTGGTGGGAGTTCCTGATCCCATCATATTTTCATCTAGCACCAGGCATAATACAAGATAATGGTGGTAACATTTTTTCCACAAAAATAGTGGAATAAACTGTTACAAATCAGTATGCTCAATATAAAACTCCATAGGGATAACATTGATAAAAGTAAAATAGGTAAATAAACTCAATGTACAACCATGAAATACCAAAAATAAAATATAAGGCATCCCAAATCCCAATGGACATATCACTACAAGTCCAAGAGATTAACAACAACTATGACCTCTATTTGGTGATATCCCCTTGATCAGAACTGGAACATGGAAATCTACAAATGCCTAAAGGTAAAGGTAGGGTGTAGGATAAATTCCCAGTAGGGTATCACCAAGTGTTCAATAAAATATTCCATAAAAATAATAAATCAAATAATTCCTTAAATTTTAAATAAAATAGGTATGGAATTACACTTTCATGTATAAAATAAAATATTCTTTTCATTTCAATTTGTGGAAACATTTCAAAATAATTTTTTAATAAATATTTTATATAAAACAGTTTATATAAATTAAAAATAAGTGTGTAAAGATATTTTTCAACAATGAAATACATATCAAAATATTCACAAGTTAGTAAGAGGCTCATCTTCTATGATTTATGATAGTTATATGTTATGGGATCCTCACAAACTCATATAGTGATAATGAAAATTTGCACACACATACCTCAGACGCTGGCCAGAGAGGACTCATCAACAACCCATTGGGGATAAGATCTATCAATGTATGAATTTGATGGAGTTGTAAAGATTCAATCTATTTCTAGGGAATTCCTATCCTAGCATGTTTTCCCAACTAATCGCTAACCACCAAGGATTAAATGTGCTTCAAAAAATCGATAGTGGGAGATTCATTTTAAAACTGTTTAAAATAAAATTTCCCCACTTTTAGTTTCATTATGCCAATTTCTATTCAAAAACCAAAACAAAGGTTTTTAATCAAATCGTGCATTTTTTATGATAAAACCCTACCTGATTTCTTAAAAAAATTATAATATTTATCTCAAATACCAATTTAAAAAAATCACAAATCAATTTCACATATCAATTCCACAATTCCATCAATTTCAAATCGCACTTCAATTTCCAATTCCATCAGAATTGGGGGTTTTCCCCAAATTTCTACACCAAGTCAAATCAAAACCGAATTTACATAAAATTGGGTTTTCACAATTTAATTTAATTAAATATAATTTAAATAAATTAAATTAATTTGTTTTAACTATAATAGCCCAAGATTTTTTGAAATGTTTTTTCAAATTAAATTAATCTTTTTGATATTTTTCTTTTCACACAAGACTAAAAATGATTTTTTTTATTATTAAATAATTTTGTATGGCTTGAGTAATATGAAAAATAAATTAATAATTCACTACATTCAACAAATATTTTAGTTTGATCTACACAGAACACCAAGGTTAGCTTACATTACACTCAAGACAAACTTTCCACGATGGCTTGTGTAACACGCTAGATTGGGTTTTACGGAATAATAATATATTGTTAAAAATATTATTATTTAATCTAATAAGATATAACCAAGACATTACGATGGAGGTTATAAATAGTATTAAATAAATTATGAAAATATATGGTTGAATTGAATGGTTATAAATTAATTATAAATGAATATAAGAACCAATTATATATAAAGGGGTTGTTTTTATAAAAAAACTACTTTTATGATCACAAAATAATTTTACCCTAATAAATTAAATTAATTATTATTTTTGAATGATATTAATGAAATATATATTTTATATATTCAATCAAAAAAAATTATATTCTTCAAATATTTTTCATAGTCATAAGAAAGTAATAAAGGCAATATTACATATAAAAACTATTTTTTGATAAGATTTGTTTTACTGCCTTTTAATAGAGAACCTATTTTAAATATAAATTTTTGTACAAAAATAAATTTTGTATGTAAAAATAAACTTAATTTTTTAAATATAAACATAAAAATTAGGTTAGGGTGAATTTTTAGTATTTTCATGTGAAGTTTCATTTTTTATGAATAGTGACAAATACAGAATTTTAATTAAAATTTTATTTTTCATCTAATTTATTTATAAGGTTAAATTATATTTATAATTGGTTTATTATTATAATTATATAAATTAAAAATAAATTAATACATTTTATTTCATTGAGATAAATTTCACTTTTACATTAAATATAAAAACATTGCAAAATTTTGAACATTTTTACTTTAAAAACCTACATTGTCATCCTGTCTGCGGGATTAATTTTAAATTAATTTCAGCCAATTATGTAATTCTAATTTTGAAAATTGGATTATATATTTTTACTTAGAATAATTTATAATGTATAATAATTTAAAATTAGTTTTTTACTGAAAATATTAGTGATTGTAATTAAAATTAATTACAATGATTAAGAGGAAAATTTCTTTAACAAGAAACTAAACCTAAAACTTAAGGGCACAAATAACCTAGTAGCTTGTCCTAAATCCATTTTATGTTCATATTTAGACCCTATTCTATCTATTTTGGATTTGTTTTTCATTATTGGATCCACATGAAATGTAAAAATTTTGGTGGAATTACCTTTTCCATGATTTACAAGAATGTCACTCCTCCTCCACTATAAAAAGGCACTTACCCCTACCCCTTATACACACCTCTAAATATATTTGGATCAACCAAAAATTACCAAAATAATATCCCAATGTAACTAAATCCATCCTAAAATCCTTCTTTTTGTCATAAATCCATCCAATTAATCCCTTTGGTGCTAACAAAAAGGAGTTAACCAAAGAAGATGTAAATCCTTCCTCAAACCCGTTTGATTTATTTTTATTCTCCACCCCATAATATATTCTTATTCCACAATTATATAATAACCTTAGTATACTTAACATAATGATATTTTTTTATTGTAATTTTTATATCAACCCTTACACACGCATCCATTTAATAGGTAACGAACTTATCGTTCTTGTGTATGGTGAACTAGAGCCTCAAAAAAATGATGTTTTTAGTTTTTCCATTGCCACCTATAATGATTTGGAATTATGATTGAAATATATATTTTTATATGATATTTATTATATTTAGTATTTATTTGTGATTGTTTAATTATTATATATCACATACCTTCATGCTTTCCATTTTTTGAAAATATGATAATTTCGTTAGGGGAAGTGTGGACTACCACCACCTCAAAGAGATGTGACTCATTCACACTATAAATGGAATGTATTAAGGATTGGTTTAGTAAAAATAAATTATATATATGAAATAATAATTATACTTGAATTAGTATATATATTTGTGTGTGTGTGTGTGTCATTTACTTTCTTTTGTTCAATACGACAATAAAACTGAAACAACATTCATCTGTACATATGGCCTACCATCTCTATGAATAGTGTATTCTATTTCATACTTATATATTTTATATATTATTATAAATAAATATATACTGAATATATATGATACTAATATCATGTTTTAGATGATAAAAATAATTAAATCATGATCTAGGTAAGAGTATCAAGAATAAGAAATTAAAACATATGTGAAAAATAAAGCAGATATTACCTGAAATGTTACATTAACATGGAGTTGTTAATAAACAGGTAAAATAAAGTCATAAAAATAATATCTTGTATTAGATATAAGAATATGGATACATGGTATATTTATAATAAACTGATATTTATTATATAGGATTTTTTAACGTGTACAAATAAATTTAAGGCTTAAGGTAAGGGTTTTCTCATCTCACTTTTCATATCTGTGAGATACATGCCATGTTCACCACCTATTTCTTTTATGTGGTTTATATAAATAACATTAATTTTTTCAATGATTATTATACAAAAATTTATTTTTTTACACATCCATTTTATTATCTTTATTTCATTGTGTTTATGGTTTAAAATTTACCAAATCTTTAAAGCAATTTAGTCTCAATTTTCCATCTTTAAGATACATACCATGTTATGCACATATGTTTTTTCTATGGTGTGTATATACTAACATTTTAAATGTTATAACTTGAATCTATTTCCATTAATTATATTTTAATATTCATTTAATTTTATTATTTCATGCGGATTATTATTCAATATTACCAAATTGGTAACAGTTTACTTTAATAATCTCATCATTTATTGGGATTATTTGTGATTATGCTTTCATTGATGAAATATTATGTTCTATATATCAAGAACACTCAATAATTTTATTATCCTTTATATATAAATTATATATTCATGTATTAGTACAATTTCTCCACTCTTTGGTACTGAATACAATTTTGAAAATTTTAATAAGAAAATATAAATTTATTTCTCTTTTAGGTCAGAAAATTGTGTTCTTTCAAAACCATGTTTTCAAAAAAAACTTGTTTTAAAAATGGTTTTAATATTTTCCAATGATGTTTAAAGGAATTTTTTACTCATGTTTTACCCTTTTTACAAAAAAATTTTAAAATTAATATTCTTGTTGTTTTCTGATCAAGGCATGTTTCTATGATTTTAAGGTGAAAATGAATGTTCAGAAGCTATGGACTTACCCACTATCATTTAATTGTAGCTTAAATTATAATATTACATGGTTATTTTTATAGAATATTTTTTACTAATATTACTGATTTTTTTCAATTTCATGTGTTTTTCAAAGAAAATTTATTTCAAAAAAAAATTATGATTAAAATGTGTTTTAAATGATTTTCAATGCTTCCATTATATAGTTTCAAAAAGTTATTTTACAAAAAAGTATTTCAATGATTTAAATATTTCTTTATATATTGTAAAATTAATACTCTATAAAATATTTCTCAAATGATTTCAATCCTTATTATTATGTTTTCAAATTATTTTCAAAGAAAATGGTTTTCCAAAAGTTTTGAATATTTCTTTATGAGATTTAAAAGAGTTATCAAATAAAAAAAATTTCAAAATGATTTATGTTTTAAAAAATTATTTTTTAAGAGGAAATATATTTTCCTAGAGATATATTTTAAATGAAATTGAAAATCCTTCTTTATAATAAAGGGATTTTTGAAATGATTTTATGAAAATGATTTTCAAACAAAGTCTATATTCATTAAGATTAATTCCATGTTATCATTCAAAATTCATATACATATAAGTTGAAATACTATTTTATTTATTATTAATACCATTCATATTCTTTCTTGAATGGTTTTTGTTTTGATAGAATTTTTTTATAATACTTGTTCCTCTTAAAAGGGCTATATTATTTTGAAACCCAATTCTTTTCATAGGTTATGTTTTATGAATTGATTATGAAACCTATAAATTTTAAGTAGGTTAGGATGTGATGAAACATTAATGATACCCATTTCATTTCAAGGGTCATGATATGATTAATTTATTATTATAATGTGGCACATGCATGTTTTATTTCATTATATGATGGGTGGTACCTAAATCCCCTTCCAATTCATTGGGTAATGATAAATGTTTTTTTGATCTCAATAGGGTACGTGGGAGGGAATCCCAACCCCAAAACAAGAGGCTACATGGGACAGCATCTCAAGCCTGAAATAAGAACATACATGGGAGGGCATACCAATCCCAAAACAAAAGGGTACATGTGTGGTCATCCCAGTCCCAAAACAAGTGGTTACACTGGAGGTCATCCCAACCCCAAAACTAGAGGGTACATGGGAGGGAATCCAAATCATGAAACAAGAGGGTACATAGGAGTAAATCCCAAGCCTAAAATAATAGGTTATACAAGAGGGAATCCCAAGACCAATTCAGGTTCATGGGTTATTATCCCAATCCTATCATATTATGAAGGTCTTAGTCGGCATCCTTGACATAGGATTTTCTATGATTATGTGTATGCCATAAATTCTATGGCTTATTCCTATTTTATGTTTTTATGGATCAGGATTTTTTTTCACTTCAGATTCAAGTCTTATTAACTACTAATATTTATTCTATGACTCATATATATGATCTTTTATATGCACAGTTTGATCATCAAATGTTATTCACATGTTCTCATAACCTTATTCTCATGTTATTCTTATATATATATATCCTTTGATTACCCTTAATAATAATTGGAGATCACCCCTTTATTTTTTTTTCCTTTATCTAGGTTATGAATAATGTTTTTAAGTATAAGTAGCAAAGGGGAATATATTTTTTGGAAACATTGAAAATCTTTCAATGACTTAGAATTTTTTTTCTAAATTTCCAATGACACTAAAGTATTATGGTTCGTAGGAATTAATTTATATAATGTTATGATTATTCCTCTAAAATGACATAATATCTATATATGTTAATTCTAGGTCACAATAATAACAAGTTAAATCTCAATGGAACCACCTACCTTAATACTGAGATCGTTTATCACAACTTCTGCAACAGGAAAAACCAAAGAAGAACATCATCAACGAAGATAAAGGAACTCAAACTAGAAACAATATTCAATAACACATTTCTTATATCAACAAATCCCATGATTATCTATAAATATCCAAGGAGAGAAAGAGAATTATATGGATAGATAGGGAGACCTCTTTCCTAGAGAGATGTACTGTAATCACAATAATGATCTATCACTGAACAAAATAATTTGGAAGGGTTGGAGGGATCCAAAATATCCTATGGAAGGATCTATATTGGGTGAAAGGAAAACTATAGTAAGGGAAATAAAATTTTTATCTAATCTATCTATTTAAAAATGGAATTCGGGAAATTACATGACGTGTAGCCCAAGATCACATCATGTAATTATAATGTCCATAATATAATGAAAACTGATCACCTTTTATTAAAAATATGATTTTTAATTTATAAATGATGTTTAAAATGTACAAAAACTTTATTCTTTCATGATATGTACTAGTTCCATGGCATATACTGGGTGGTGATCACACATCATGTAACCATATTACACGGTATGTAAATCCCCAATAGGCTACCAAACCCAAAGGTTATATACTAAAAATTCAAAAAAAATCGCTTCCTTCACCATTACAAGTATCATATAAATTCCATCTTAGCCCTCTCTAGAAAACGAAAATTAAAAACCATCAAAAATATTAAAATGTACCTGATTTAAAGGTATAAGGATGTTACAACCTCCCCCACCATAAAAAAATTGTGTACCCAATAAGCCTTTCAAAGAGATTCTATGTCGAAAATGTGAGTCCACTACTCTCTCATCAGTCCCTCTCACTCCCACATATCATGAGAATTAAAACCATTCTACCATATCACAGGGAAAAAGTATTCTTTCTCCCATGAATAAAATGGTATCAGAATAAATAATCTTGACTCGATGATCACTCACAGATAAATTTTGTTCAACATAAAGATCACTATAGATCAAAACATGAGATGGATTAGAAATAAAATTTCATAATAGTGATACATGGAACACATCATATATATTTTTCAACTATGGTGGAATTTATAAATGTTAAGCAACTTTCCCCACATTCTCAATAACCTAAAAAAGTACTAAAATTGAGGGGGCATGTAACGAACCAAAGTTTTTCAATGGAAATTATCTTCTTATATTTATCTCATAAGATCACATGAAAGCACAACATAATAAACTAATAAGTGATAAGTGACCTTTAAACATAATTTTGTCACTTCTGTGTTTGTAATTTCCAAAATCTGGCATACACGATTGTGTTCAAGATGTTTTTTGGAGTCTAATAAAACTAAAATAATTTTTGGTGAATAGTAACCTACCCTAATGAATAGTAACATACCCTTATGAATAGTTATATACCCTAATGAATAGTAACCTCACCTATGGTGGTATAAAAATAATATTCACGTTGGATGTACGATATACCTATATTTTAGAATGAGTTAATGAATGTATTAAAACTGGTTTTGATAATAAATTATTATTTTAATTAAATATTAAAATAATCATATTTAGAAAATTATTTTTGGAAAATGGACTTCATTTTTGGATTCTACACATCAAAAAATGGTTAGGGTGGTTTTTTGGGATTTTTCTGAAATACTTGAATTTTTTATGAATAGTAGAATCCGATAATTTACAATAAATGCTAAATAATGGATTAATTGAGTCATCGATGATGCTCTGCTAATGTAAGCCCACATGGTTCGAATTCAAATGACCCATTTAATATTCTTGGTCATGGAGTACTTACTATTCTTTTTCTTGTGAATAAATAATAAATTAATGATTATAATATCATGAAATCCCTCCTCTTCTCCACAATAAAAACCCCCCTTCACTCCCTCTTCTCTCCACTCCTCTCAAGCTCCAAGACTTCTCTAAATTATACTCAAATATCTCCCCACGGTCCTCCCCCACGTACAAAATTTCTTATCCTCTTCAAAATACCAAAACTTCTTCCCTTAAGAGGTTCTCAAAGGATAAAATCTGAAGAGGTAAAATTTCTCTTCCCAATTTCTTCTTTTCTTTTAAGTTCTTTCTTTTTAGTTCATTACTCCCCTCCCTTAACCATAATAGTATGATAAATATAGTAACATACATGTAATATAATGTTTTCGTACTAATGGTATATTTCTTTATCTTATCTCCTTCCCCACTATTTTATTTGAAAGAAATGAAAGCACCGTTAGAGATGTGTTAATTTAGCACATTCAAGGAAAACGGTTTATCAGTTTCTTTTATCATATTTGTTTCTGGTCATGAAAACATTTATGTTATGGTTGAACCAGATTATTATATATTTTAAATATCCTATTTATGGTTCTGTAATCCTTATACACTCATGATATCATATAAATAATACAAAACAAGTCAATTGTGGGTAAAATCGCAAAAATTAATTCAAGCGTTTATCATTAATGTCTTATGTCAAGGTTCTCTTTCACTCCAATTAACCAAAAGAATTTTTTAACAATGTAACCTTATGTATGTTCACTAATGATATATAAAATAAATTCTGGATGACCACTTTCATCTTACATTTTATCCGAACCTAAATACAAGTGAACTAATCATTAAAACCCAAGGAAACAAACGGACCCGAACCATGAAATTGAACCTTATAATCAATCAAAATGGGCATAAAATGAACATAAAAAGGTTATAATAAATATTTTACATGTATATAAGGTTATTTAACTATTGATTAATAAACCTAATTTGACTATTCAGTTCATTAATATCAAGTGGTGAAGACCAACAGACTTAAGGTAAGGGATTCCCCCCTTTTCACTCTTAATCAAGATTGTTCTCTATGCTATGTTTTTTTATGTAATACCAAGTGATTGGGTATGTTTATACACATTCCCAATACTTCTCTAATGTTTTATAAGTGATTATAAACCCCTTTTCTATCTCATCAAGCCCTCTTAGGTACACCCGACACCATGCCGGTAAAATCGTAACGAATTCTACCCAAACCTTCTTCGTTCTTTTGGGTTGCCTTATATTTCTTTCAAAATGGTGTTATCAAATCTATTTATGTGAATATTATTAATTCTGAATATTTTTAAAATATTATATATCAAGACCCATTCATCACTTTCTTTTTGGGGTATACATGTTTTTGAAAGATTCCCTCCTTAGAACTTTCCAACAAGCAAACCTGTTTTAAGGGGACTTCCCGAATTTTTACCCAAATTTAAATTGCACTCTATCTTCTGTTTTAAGACACCATTGTCTTTGTAAATTAAGTATTTTATTATTAAAACCTTCTTGGTTCAATTATGTTTTTATATAAAAAAATTCCCTCTTTTCTATTTGAAAATCTCTAGAGTGTTTTCCTTAAGACCGCACAAAAATGTTTTAATGCTAATGTTTCTAAAATACATTTTTTTATATGTTGTCACTTATATTTGACACCACTTACCATTTTATATGCCTATATTACCCTATAAATGTCCATGTATGTTCTAATACTTTCCTTTCATGGACACTTTCGAGATACGCCCATTGGATATGTTTTGTGTCATGATTGTTGTACCCTATTCTTTCCATGGATACCCTTATGTTTATGTATGGTTGATTATGTATGATTATTTATGTGGCAAGATTATTTATGTGGAAATAATATTCATGAATATGTTGAGATGGGTGCACATAGATAGCGCTCTAATGAATTGGTTAAGGATAAGTCTCATGAGATGCGATGTGAAACGGGATTGGCGGTTAGCCTTGACCCGTACCAAAGAAATGTTTTATGATTCTTCCACATTTATATGATTCCATGATTATATGATCCCATGCCTATATTAAATGATTTTATAAGTTTTATGCTTTTGATATCATTATTTCATTCCTCCTAACTCATGTGATTGATATGTATCCTTATTTTCATTCCCTTACTGGGCTTTTTAGCTCATCCCTTTGTTCATGTGTTCCCCAGGGTACCCTATGCAGATGTAAGGGCTTGATCGTACCATGATCCACTGTTTTATTCCACCCTTACACCGCAGTTTTAAACGTGTTTTGTAATGAATATTCCAAATATAATAATAAATTACACTTCATGTTTGAATAAATCAATTAATGTTAATAAATATTATAATGGGAAGTGTTACTTGTTTTTATTGTTTCAATGTAGGTGGAGGTGATTTGGAAGGCCTTTGATGAAGTGGAAGAAAAATGGGCCAAAATTGCATGGATCCATGGATATTTGTCCACTGTTTTGCATATTACACGAAATAAGTGAATTCAAATGGGCTGAAATTTTGTGGTCCTGTCCAAATCTTAATAGGCTACATTTCGTATTAAGGAACCCAATGCTGATGCGGCTTCTATGGGGACCATCCGAACTTATCTTTACAAGCCACATAATTTGGACCAAGTCAAATGAGATGTTCTGTATTTTATCAATATCTTGACCTATAGTTGTCCAAAGGGTGCCAAACTTTTGGTGGAGATATTCAAGAGGCAGGGATACAGCTTTTCTATTTTCTCCAAAGCGAGATAAGACTGTCCGAAGGCCGAAACGCATGGTACAAGTGGATTGAAAGAAATCTGTGTGCCAAAACCACTTTCCAATTTTCTTATAAAATGGCACCATGGGCTCCCCATTTGAAAGTTCGGCCAAGAGGCAAGGTTCTGACATTTTGGAGTCCCCAAGGAGTCTTCTCAACATCTCTATAGGTTCTGGAGGCTATGGAAGGTGCTACTTCAACATCTTCTTCTTCTCCCCCTCCCATGGGTTTCTAAACCCCTTGTGATCACCCGGGGAGGAATGTGATGTAATCCCAACCTTCAAAGTTGTATTAATTTGAATTATCTTTTTAATTCTAGGTTGTATTTTGTTTTTCCTCATCCTATATTCTTATTTTATTTATTTATGTACTGGTATGTCATTCTCAACTCATATGATCATGTTTTGGGGGTACCCATTCATGTGATGTTTCACACATCGTTCTCCACTTTCTTTTCCCCCTTTCAATTGCAGTGCTTGTGTGATTAATATTGGTCAATAGAACTCACAAAAGCTCTGTCAAGGACATGTATATTTATTTCATGGTTTCACAATGAAATAACATGAAAACCTGGAGAGCACATCGAATTCTTCATGTGTTGCCTTGGTGAGTTTCGGTTATGATGTCGAACACAAATCACCCAATCAACAGCGGTGTCCGATGAATCGTTATGTGTTTTCGACTGAACCCTAGGAGGTATCCTAGTATAAACTCAGTAACATTCTGGTTCTAGGTGTTACAAACCAGGGATTAAAATATCATAACTCCATCCCTTGAAGCGATGAAGGATGAGCATCACGAGACTTCCCCGGGTTGATCACGCTTAATCAATCTTGTTCATTTCTACTTTGTTTTATCGCTTTCATTTTCTATTTTCATCAATAATCATAAATCCCCCAAGTTTCACAAAACCTAATTCACCTTCTACTTTCATAATCAGAACCCTCTTTTTAAATTAATGATCTAAGGCTCCATCGAGAGACGACATAGGGTTGCTGCTATACTGCAGAAATTCTAGTCAAAATTAAACAACTAATTTGACGCGCTCGACAATGCGGTCAAATTTTGGCGTCGTTGCCAGGGATCCAAGATCATTTTTTTCTTTATTTAATTTTATTAGGTTATTTTACTTCTTGATTAGTACTCCTCTAAATACCCCACCCCCATTTGATTGTTTTTGTTTTGGGTTTTGTCTTTATTTTTTGTTGTTTTTGGTGTGTTCTTTCTCTCTCTCTCTCTCTCTCTTCTTCTCCATATCCCTCTCTAATTCTATAGTATAACATTCTATTCTTCTTTCACCCTTCTTAAGTTTTTTTATCCATCTCAAATCAAAAAAAAACACAAAAAAAAATCAATCAATCAAACTAGACATCATTGTTGCATGACAAGATCTGGTAAAGAAACACTACTTGAATTTGACCCTGAAATTGAAAAGTCACTTCACACACAAATCAAGGAATTTAGAGAAGGTCAATCAAGTAATTTTGAGGAACCCCTTGTGAAACCGCAAGTGTTTCTAAACCAACCCAAAATTGAACCCAATCAAACCCAAGAAAACATGGCTTCAAATAATCGAACTTTAAAAGAACTTACTACCCCTGATGTGGAGTACCAACTTGCGTACATCCAATATCCCGAGGAAGAAGCCAACTTTGAGCTTAGATCAGGTCTCATCCACCTTCTTCTAAAATTCCATGGTCTTCCCGGTGAGGACCCTCACAAACATCTAAAGGAGTTTCACATAGTGTGCTCCACCATGAAACCCCAAAATGTGTCTGAGGACCTCATTAAGTTTAGGGCCTTCCCTTTATCCCTTGATGGTGTAGCCAAAGATTGGATATACTATTTTCCTTCCACAATTGGGGGCTGGAATGACCTAAAAAGTCTTTTTCTAGAGAAGTTCTTCCATGCCTCCTAAACTGCATCAATTAAGAAAGAAATATGTGGAATTAGGCAATCGCAAGGAGAGACCCTTCATGAATACTGGGAGAGATTCAAAAGACTTTGCTCAAGCTGCCCCACCACCAGATTAGTGAACAACTTTTAATTCAATTCTTCTATGAGGGAATTATCCCCATGGATCGTGGAATGATTGATGCTGCAGCTGGTGGTGCCCTAGTTGACAAAACTCCTTCTGCCGCTCGTGACTTAATAGCCAGCATGGCACAAAATTCACAACAATTTGGTACATGAGCTATTGCACCAACCCGAGGAGTTCATGAGGTAAGTCATTCAGCCCTAGAACAAAAGGTAGATACTAAACTTGATGAGATGCATACCCTTCTAAGGCAATTAGCTCAAGCACAAGGTAACTCACTCTCTACATCTATTCTATTACATTGTGGGATTTGTTCTCATAACACTCATTTTTCTGACCAGTTCCCACAACTTCAAGATTCATATGAGTCTTGTGCAGCTGTGTTCCCAGGGTGTCCATTCCAACAAGTGCCTCCCTTCAAGCAAGAACAATTCAGGACAAATCCAAATCCAGAGTGGCAAGCACAACCCCAATACTGACATGGAGGAAACTCAAGCTACCCAAAGTAGAATTGGTATCAACAAGGCCAGGGTATGAAACCTTCTTATCCTTCAACTTCTCAAAAAAATCATCCTCCTCCTCCTCCCAAATCTGAACCAAGCCTCGAGGACATGGTGAAACAAATGGCAACCCAGAACCTTCAGTTCTAACAGACCACACAATCATCTATTCAAGACCTACGAACCCAAGTGGGGCAATTGTCAAAAACCATCGGTGAGCTTAAGATGCAAGGTTCTGGACAACTACCATCCCAACCCATTTCCAATCCAAAGGACAAAGGTAATGTATGTGCAGTTACACTTCATAGTGGTAAAGAAGTTTTTCCTTCTACTGATTCTGCACAGCAGGTATGTCCCCCTCATGAAAACTCTCTTTCCCAACCCTCAAAAACTTCATGTAAAGAAAAACAAGACAAAAATGGTAATCGAATAGTCATTGATGATTCAAATGAACAATCCATTCCTCTTCCTTTCCCTCAAAGACTCTCTAAATATAAGAAAAACATTGATAATGAGATTGAAAATGAAATAATGGATACATTTAAAAACGTTCAAGTTAATATTCCATTATTGGATGCAATCAAGAAAATTCCTCGTTATGCCAAATTTCTTAAAGATCTTTGCACCCATCGACGAAGGCTGAAGGGGAATGAGAGAGTCAACCTGGGAAGGAATGTCTCGGCCTTGATTCAACCAGTAAATCCAA
Source organism: Viscum album (assembly GCA_963277665.1). Classification (NCBI taxonomy): domain Eukaryota; kingdom Viridiplantae; phylum Streptophyta; class Magnoliopsida; order Santalales; family Viscaceae; genus Viscum; species Viscum album. The sequence goes on along the minus strand of OY728120.1, from coordinate 1,870,824,484 downwards.
CCAAATGCAAGGATCCTGGCACATTAACCATACCTTGTACCATAGGGGAGACCTTATTTTCTGAGGCTATGCTAGATTTAGGTACTTCCATTAATGTAATTCCTCACTCCGTGTATACTTCTCTACAGTTTGGAGAGATTCAACCAACATGAATTGTTGTGCAACTTGCCAACCAGAGTACAACACATACAAAAGGAGTGATTGAGGATGTCCTTGTTAGAGTGAATAATCTCATCTTCCCCGCTGATTTCTACATTCTTGAGATGGAAGATACCTGAACCCAAGGACATTCCCCTCCCATACTTGGGAGGCCATTCCTAAAAACATAAAAGATGATCATCAATGTTCACAATGGTACTTTGTCCATGGAATTCGGAGGAGAAAACGTAAGTTTTAACATCCTTGAGGCTATGAAACACCCCGTTGAAGAGCACTCCACTCTTCCTATCTATTCGATGGAAGTGATCTCAAACGATGCATACACACACAATTCTCTCCTCAACCCAAACTCTGATTATTTTTTGTTTTCTTCACCCTTGGATGATTTGAGTTTTGGTTCTTCTTTTGAATGTTGTGTGGGTTCAGAAAAATGTAAATTTTGTGCTTTAATTGATGAGTGTGTTTATTCTAAGGTACCCATGACTATTGATGATTCTGAAAATCTCATTTCAATATATTCTCTTTCCTTTGAGAATAAACATGAACAGATAGATAGTTTCATGGACCTCACTCCCCCTAAATCCCCTCCCTCAATCCAGAAACAACTGGTGTTTGAACTTAAACAACTTCCTTATAATTTAAAATATGCATATCTTGAGGGTATTGACCAATTGCCCGTCATTATTGCCAATATCCTCTCTCCACAACAGGAATTGAAATTGCTCAAACTTTTGGGAGAGTGTAAAAAGGCAATAGAATGGACATTGGATGATATTCACGGGATTATCCCATCTATTTGTATGCACCATATACTTTTGGATGATGAGGCTAAGCCCGTAAGACAATCTCAACGCCGGTTGAATCCCACTCTCCTTGAAGTGGTAAAATTGGAAGTCAGTAAATTACTTGATGCATGGATCATTTATCCTATATCTGATAGTAAATGGGTTAGCCCAGTGCAAATTGTGCCTAAAAAACAGGAATAACAGCTGTGTCAAATGAAAGGAATGAATTGGTTCCAACACGTGTGCAAAACAGTTGGTGAGTCTGTATTGACTACCGTCGACTGAATCAAGCCACGCGGAAGGACCACTTTCCTTTACCTTTCATTGGCCAAATGTTAGAACGATTGGCTAGTAAGTCCCATTATTGTTTCCTTGAGGGCTATTCGGGTTATTTCCAAATCCATATAGCCCCTGAGGATCAAGAAAAGACAACATTTACCTGTCCATTTGGCACATTTGCATATAGAAGGATGCCATTCAGTCTATGTAATGATCTTGGTACTTTTCAGCGATGTATGTTGAGTATTTTTTCTGAGTACCTTGAGATTTGTATGGAAGTCTTTATGGATGATTTCACGGTTTATGGTTCTTCTTTTGATGATTGTTTGGAAAACCTAGGTTCTTTCCTCTGTCGCTGCATTAAAAAGATCTTGTTTTAAATTATGAAAAATGTCATTTCATGGTTGAGCAGGGGATAGTTCTTGGGCATATCATTTCAAATAAGGGAATTCAGGTTGATAAATCTAAAATTTAATTAATTTCATCCCTTCCATTTCCAAAATGTGTTCGTGAGGTTGGGTCTTTCTTGGGTCATGCTGGTTTTTACCGCCAATTCATTAAAGACTTTAGTAAGATCTCACTTCCCTTATCTCGGTTATTACAAAAGGATTCTGAGTTTGTGTTTGATAAAAATTTTGAGGATGCATTCAATTCAATAAAAAAGAGTCTCACATCACCTCCCATAATCCAACCACCTAGGTGGGATCTCCCCTTCGAGCTTATGTGTGATGCCTCTAACTTTGCAGTTGGGGCAGTTTTATCACAAAGGGTTGAAAAGGCTCCTCATGTCATTGCGTATGCCTCGCGTACCCTTGACCCTACCCAGGTAAACTACACAAACACAGAAAAATAACTCCTTTCTGTTGTTTTTTCCTTGGAAAAATTCGGTTCATATCTTCTTGGGTCAAAAGTGATTGTGTTTTCTGACCATGATGCCCTTCGTTTCCTCCTAAAGAAACCTGAAGCCAAGCCCCGCCTCATTCGGTGGATACTCCTCCTCCAAGAGTTTGACCTTGAGATTAGATATAAGAGAGGAGTGGAGAATATTGTAGCTGACCACATTAGTAGGATTTCCCCATCATTGGACCATCATGTTGACTCACCCCTACCCATTGGAGAATTATTCCCTCATGAGAACATTTGTGATGTTGTGGACCTTACCCCCTGGTATGCGGACATTGTGAATTTTCCAGCAAAATCTAGGGTCCCCGCTGATTTTATCACTTCACAATCCCTGAGACATAAACATGATTATCGATGGTACATTTGGGAGGACCCATACTTGTGGAGAATTTGTAGTGACCAGGTTGTTCGTAGGTGTGTCCCTGACCATGAGTTCACCTTTGTTTTGACCTTCTGCCACACCTTGGCATGTGGGGCCACTTTGGCTCTCAACGTACAGCTCGAAAGGTCCTTGACTCAGGATTATATTGGCCAACATTGTATAGAGATGCCCATAGGTTTTGTAAATCTTGTACTTGATGTCAATTCACAGGGAATATCTCTAAGAGGAATGAAATTCCCCAACAGCCCATGTTATTCTGTGAAATCTTCGATGCATGGGGTATTGACTTCATGGGGCCTTTTCCAAATTCATTTGGCTTTGTGTACATCTTATTGGCTATTGACTATGTATATAAATGGGTGGAAGCAAAGGCCACCAGGACCGATGACTCTCGAGTGGTTGTTGATTTTGTGAGGTCCCAGATTTTCAGTAGGTTTGGTCTACCAAGATTCATCATTAGTGATCAGGGTTCACATTTTTAGAATCGTAACATGAAAAACTTACTTCGTAAGTATGGGGTTGTTCATAAATTCTCCACTTCATATCATCCCCAAACTAACAGACAAGTAGAAATTTCAAATCGGGAAGTTAAGAGAATCTTGGAGGAAACGGTACAACCCAATAGGAAAGATTGGAGTTTGCGCTTGGATGATGCACTTTGGGCGTACCGTACTGCTTTTAAAACACCGATCGGAATGTCACCATATAGGATTGTGTTTGGAAAATCTTGTCACCTCCTGGTAGAGGTAGAACACCGTGCATATTGGGCTATTAAACAATGTAATATGAACCTTTCAGATGCAGGTGAGGAAAGAAAGCTGCAGATTCAAGAGTTGGAAGAAATTCGACGTGATGCATATGAAAACTCTCGAATCTATAAAGAGAAGACTAAGGCTATTCATGATAGCATGATTCACCAGCGGAAGTTCCATATTGGTGAGAAGATCCTCATGTACAATTCCAGGCTTAAGCTCCACCCAGGTAAGCTTCGTTCCCGATGGTTCGGTCCTTATACTGTTACTAATGTTTACCCTTTTGGTACAATATAGGTTTTTCATGAGCAGAGTGGACGAAGTCTTACCGTCAATGGGCAGCGACATAAACACTTCTATGAGGATTTTCCAAATAATCCGGTGGAGGAAATACACCTTCTCGATGCATCATACCAATAAAACACACCAGGTTTTATCCTTCCTTCTCACATTTTCAATTATTTTAGTGAGTACACTGCACATTCTAGGTGTGGGGGGGTGGATACATTCCTTGGTTAGTTAAGATTTTTCATCGTTTTCTCCTTTTGTTTTCTCTTTTTGGCCTTCTTTATGGTATTTTTATTTTTCCCCATCAACAATTTCGAAATTCCATGATGTGGCGAACATAAAGTGGGGAAAGTAAAAATACCATAACAAAGGCTAAAAAGAATTTGTGTATGAGTTTACCATCAAGGAGTGATTTTTAGTGAATTGGTTTTCTGTCAATGATATAAATGGTTGTATCTATGTGAAACCTTTGAGATGATTGATGCCCTTTGTGTGAGTAGTTTTTTTTAAAAAAATGTGTCACTAATATCTCAACAAATATTTGCACCAAACCAAAAAGTGTGATTATTTCTTACTTAATATAAGATAAATATATGTTGGGTTAATATTTTTCAGCTTTAAATGATATTTCCATACGTTCGTTCCTTATCCAATCTGTTTCATTACTGTACCAAATTGACCTATGCTTGTGTACCTAATTTCCGACTGTTGTAAACCCTCAAAAAAAATTGTTGTGTCTTGGGCTGGTCAAAAACCACTCCTCCTCAACCTTTTATCTTGTTATAACTATTTCAATTAGTTTCGTGAGGAGATCAAACAAGGGTTGAGAGATGAGTGTGAGATTTTTTCCAATTGTAACTTCAAAAAAATATAATAAATGAGGGGAGTGATGAAATGTGCAACATATGGGGATATCTAGGTTGGGAGCTTATGGTTTGACTTCTAGGAATTCTTAAATGAGTGGGCCTTGAAATATGATTGCAAAGGATGTAGGACAGGTTCGGTGACAAAATCATTTAAGCTGAAAAATGTTAAAATAACATATATTTATTGGTTAGCAAGTAGAAAGAATAACATGGAATGGTTTTCACACACACACATGTAGATTTAGTGTCATGGTTTACTTCTTAATTCCTTTCTCAATTGGGTATCATGAATCTTTTTTAAGTTCTCTATGATATGATTTATGAGACATCTTTTTCTATTTTCACTAGGAAGAACTCCTTGGTGTGGTTCGTGCATTGATCACTTTACTTTAAATAAAATTTCCTCAAATGATAAATCTTCAAGATTTTGGATATATATATATATGAATCATTGTATTTGGATATGTGACTTTTCCCAGGAGTGCAAATTTTTAGGTGTGGGGGTGTGATCGTACCACGATCCACTGTTTTATTCCACCCTTACACTGCAGTTTTAAACTAGTTTGTAATGAATATTCCAAATATAATAATAAATTGAAATTCATGTTTGAATAAATAAATTAATGTTAATAAATATTATAATGGGAAATGTTACTTTTTTTTATTGTTTCAATGTAGGTGGAGGTGATTTGGAGGGCCTTTGATGAAGTGGAAGAAAAATGGGCCAAAATTGCATGGATCCATGGATATCTCTCCACTTTTTTGCATAGTAAACGAAATCCGTGCATCCAAATGGGCTTCACTTTTGTGGTCCTGTCCATAACTTAATAGGCTACATTTCATATTAAGGAATCCAATGCTGATTCGGCTTCTATGGGGAACATAAGAAGTGATCTGTCCAAGCCACTGAATTTGGACCAAGTCAAATGCGGTGTTCTGTATTTTATCAATATCTTGAGCTGTAGTTGTCCAAAGTGTTCCAAACTTTCGGTGGAGATATTCAATAGGTATAGCTACAACTTTTCTATTTTCTCCAAATCGAGATAAGACTGTCTGAAGGTCAAAATGCGTGGTACAAGTGGATTGAATAAATCTGTGTGCCTAAAACCACTTTCCAATTTTCCTATAAAATGGAACCTTGGGCTCCGCATTTGCAATTTCGGCCAAGAGGCAAGGTGCTGCCATTTTGGAGTCCCCAAGGAGTCTTCGTAACATCCCTAGAGGTTCTGGAGGCTATGGGAGGTGCTACTTCAACATCTTCTTCTTCTTCCCCTCCCATGGGTTTCTAAACCCCTTGTGATCACCCGGGGAGGAATGTGATGTAATCCCGAGCTTCAAAGTTGTATTAATTTGAATGATCTTTTTAATTCCAGGTTGTATGTTGTTTTTCCTCATCCTCTATTCTTATTTTATTGAGTTATGTACTGTTATGTCATGCTCAACTCATATGATCATGTTTGGGGGTACCCATTCATGTGATGTTTCACACACAGTTCACCACTTTCTTTTCCCCCTTTCAATTGCGGTGCTTGTGTGATTAATATTGGTCAATAGAACTCACACAAGATCTGTCAAGGCCATGTAAATTTATTTTATGGTATCACAATGAAATAACATGCAAACCTGGAGAGCACATCGAATTCTTCATGTGTTGCCTTGGTGAGTTTCAGTTATGATGTCGAACACAAATCACCCAATCATCGGCGGTGTCCAGTGAATCGTTATGTGTTTTGGACTGAACCCTAGGAGGTATCCTAGTATAAACTCAGTAACATTCTGGTTCTAGGTGTTACAAACCAGGGATTAACAGATCATAACCCCATCCCTTGAAGCGATGAAGGATGAAAATCACGAGACTTCCCCGGGTTGATCACGCTTAATCAATCTTGTTCATTTCTACTTTGTTTTATCTCTTTTATTTTCTATTTTCATCATTAATCATAAAACCCCCAAGTTTCCCAAAACCTAATTCACCTTCTACTTTCATAATCATAACCCTCTTTAAATTATTGATCTAATGCTCCGTCGAGAGATGACCTAGGGTTGCTGCTATACTGTAGAAATTCTAGTCAAAATTAAACAACTACTTTGACGTGCTCGACAATGCGGTCAGGTCACAAAGGAAGTTAGGAGCTCATTATGGAGGTTAAATAAAGAAGTGTTTTTTTAGCCCCATGTTTTATGTTATATGTACCTAGTCTTCCAAGACACTAGACTTAACAATCCTTGTCTTGTACTCTGATCATTAATTATGCTTAAAATCATGAAATGTTTTATGTAAAACGATCGGGTCGCTATAGTTGGTATCATAGGATGGAATAGTTATTTTTGGAGATTAGGAATAGAGCACCTTAGTGAGAACCTTAAGGATGAGACTAAGTATAAGAAAACAGTCCTAAATTTTGGTTAGTATAGAGTAAGTGGTTTATCAATCAAATACATCACTGTCTGGATATGAGCAGGTAGAGGCGGCTCTGACACAGATGTATCTAGGGGTAAAACTTGTAATTACCACTTTGAGCTAGACTCGAATGGGAACTAGTGCACGATAACGGGCCTTGCTACACTCTTGGTTACGAAACTCCCAGGGATATTCTTTGGTAGGTTTATGAGCTCAGTACAAACCATTATTAAGGAAAAAAATCCCATAAAAATATAAGTCAAGAAATACATCGAGGATAACCTAGGTTTTAACTTAAGGAATCACAAGTTAGGATGTACTTATTCCTTATAATTTTATCCTTTTATGTTGAAAGTTTCCTTTTATGTTCAATAAATAAGTATTCAGGACCCCTAATTGTATGTCCTTCTTTCTTAGTTAATGGCGGGAAATAGAAGAACGTGTGCCAATAATCAATGTGATAGGCAATGTGACAACCACCCTAATGATATGCCTTAGATGATGGGACCCCAAGTATAACATATTGTGAACTTTCCAAATCAGCTATTGAGAATCACAATAAACAATTGGTACATAGTTGAATGCCCAAATTCATCAAGGAGGAGGAAGATGAAATCTCAAGGAAGTTCATCTGATAATGGTGATAAAGGAAAGAAGACCAAATTTCTTTGCGCAAAAAGTGTGGAAAGAGGCATCAAGGAGAATGTCACTAAGGAACCAAGAGATGTTTTAATTGTGGGAATATGGGGGCATAAAATATCCAATTTCTATAAAAATGGATAATGTGATGAATGGAGATAAGGTTATATATAATGTACCTTATACTATTCATTATCGTGAATGTGGAGAAGTTGGACATTTTCCAGGAAAATGATCCATTGGAAGGGATGAGAAGCATGATGAGAATCAAAAATCATCAAGTAAAAGAGGACAATGCAAGTCCAATGTTGATCATGTTGACTGAAGTACATGTAACCTCTTTGTAATTATTATGTATGTCATGTTGTATTTCAGTTCATTCCATGTCTTAAATGTTTTCTAGGAACATCGAGTTGCTAATTAAAATGATTTTATATCATTTGGGGAAAACATATATGATTATGTATCACATGTTGATGTTTGTGAAACTGTTCATCTTTGAAATAATATAAGTCTCCCTTTAGTGGAATTTGATGCAATTCTGGGCAAGTATTGTCTTTATAGAGCCAACATAAACAGCTTCAAAGAAACTCTTAGGCTATGTACTAATGCAAAATGATAAATTGATAGCCTATACTGCGTGATAGTTGAAAATAAACAAGCAAAACTATCCCACGCATGATCTGGAGTTAGCAGCCGTAATATTTGAGTTGAAAATCTGGCAGCATTATCTCTATGGGGAAAAGTGTGAGATATGAACAGTATAAAAAAGGAGCTTCTAAATGATGCACATAGTTCAACCTTCTCTTTTCACCGAGGGAGAAAAAATATGTATTTTGATCTTCGAGAACACTATTGCTGGGATAAAGAAGGATTATGACTTCTCAATCCACCACCATCCTGGTAAGGCAAATAAGGTGGCTAATGCTCTAAGTAGGAAGAATCTTGCATCCTTATCAATGATGAGAGTTGAAAAGGAACCAATCTTCTTAGATTTGCTGAGGATAGACATGGGAATCATTAATGGAGGAACATCATCAATCCTTTCTCAAATGATTTCTCAACCATCCATTGTGGAGAAAATAAAGGATGATCAAAGAGAATATGTGGAGATTCAGAAGGGGGTGGAAGTTGTTAGAAATGGGAAATCCTCAGAGTTCAAGATTGATAAAGGAGTTGTAAGATTTGGGTCACGACTATCTGTACCATTTGATGCAGGGATAAAGAAGAAGATTCTAAATGATGCACATAGTTCAACCTTCTATTTTCACCGAGGGAGAAAAAAGATGTATCGTGATCTTCGAGAACACTATTGATGGGATAATATGAAGAGGGAGATCGCAGAATATACATCAAGATGTCTGGTATGTCAAAAAGTGAAGGCTGAGAGGCAAATGTCTAAGGGAATAATGCAATCACTACCCATAGCAACATGGAAGTGGGAGAACATTATCATGGACTTTGTCACTGGACTTCCAAAGACATCTAGAAGTAACAATGCTATATGGGTTATTGTGGACCATCTTACAAAGATATCTCACGTCATCACAATTTGAGAGGACTTATCATTGGATATACTTGAACGGATGTACATCCATAATGTTTTAAGTCTGTATGGAGTACCACTATCCATTGGATCTGATCGGGATCCAAAATTTACCTCGAAGTTCTGGAAAAGTCTTCAGCATGCTCTAAACACTGAGTTTAACTTTATCATGGCCTATCATCCTCAAACTGATGGCCAGTCTGTGTGAACTATTCAGACAATGGAGGAAATGTTTAGAGCATGTTCTATGGACTTCAAAGGAAGATGGGACCAACATCTTCCTCTGGTTGAGTTCTCTTATAATAAATAGTTTACATTCGAGCATCTGAATGGAACCATATGAAGCCCTTTATGGGAAAAGGTGTAGAACACCAGCATGTTGGGATAAAGCCGATGAGCGTAAGCTGCTAGGACCTGAAATGGTCGGAGAAATGGTGGAGAAGGTGAAAACCATTCAGCAGCATAACAAGGCATCCCAAAGTTGACAAAAGATTTATGTAGATAACAGTCGACGAGACCTTGAGTTCAAAGTCGGAGACATGGTATTTCTATGCATATCTCCATGGAAGAAGGTCATGAGGTTCAGGAAGAAAGGGAAGTTAAGTCCCAGGGACATCGGCCCCTTTGAGATCCTTGATCGAGTTGGATTTATGGCCTATCGACTGGCACTTCCACCTATCATGTCAAAAGTACATGATGTCTTCCATATATCCCTCTTGAGAAAGTACATTCCATACCCCTCACATGTACTCAATCCAGAGGTGGTACCATTATAGAATGATCTTTCTTAGGAGGAAAAACCTAGTAAAGATCTTAGATAGTAGAGACAAAGTTCTACGAAATAAGACAATGCACCTGGTCAAAGTGTTATGGAGAAACCAAAATTTTGAGGAAGCAACATGGGAATTGGAGGAAGCAATGAAGGAAAAGTACCTGCATCTGTTTTTGTCTTAGTATGTAAAACGAAATTTCGAGGGTGAAATTTCATAAGGGGGGAAGAATGTAATCACCCAAAGTTTTTCAATGGAAATTTCCTTCTTATATTTATGTCATAAAATCACATGAAAGAACAACATAATGAACTAATAAGTGATAAGTCACCTTTAAACATAATTTTTTCACTTCTGTGTTTGGAATTTCAAAAATCCGGCATACACAGTTGTGTTTAACACGTTTTTGGAGTCTAATAAAACAAAAATAATTTTTGGTGAATAGTAACCTACCCTAATGAATAGTAACATACCATTATGAATAGTTATATACCCTAATGAATATTAATCTCTCCTATGGTGGTATAAATATAATATTCAAGTTGGAAGTACGATATACCTATATTTTAGAATGAGTTAATGAATGTTTTAAAACTGGTTTTGATAATAAATTGTTATTTTAATTAAATATTAAAATAATCATATTTAGAAAATTATTTTTGAAAAATAGACTTCATTTTTTAATTCTACACGTCAAAAAATGGTTACGGTGAATTTTTAGGATTTTTTTGAAATACTTGAATTTTTTATGAATAGTAGAATCTGATAATTTACAATAAATGCTAAATAATGGATTAATTGAGTCATCGATGATTATCTACTGATGTAAGCCCACTTGGTTCTAGTTCACATTACCCATTTACTATTCTTGGTCATGTAATACTTACTATTCATTGTCTTGTGAAGAAATAATAAATTAATGATTGTAATATCCTAAAATCCCTCCTCTTCTCCACTATAAAAACTCCCCTTCACTCCCTCTTCTCTCCACTCCTCTCAAGCTCCAAGACTTATCTAAATTCTGAGAAAATATCTCCCCAAGGTCCTCCCCCACGTACAATAGATCTTATCCTCTCCAAAATACAAGGAGAAAGTCTCAAGAGGTAAAATTACTCTTCCCCATTTCTTCTTTTCTTTTAAGTTCTTTCTTTTTAGTTCTTTCCTCACCTCCCTTCACCATAGTAGTATGATAAACCTAGTAACATAAATTTTATGGAATTTTTTCATACTAATGGTATATTTTTTTATCTTCTCTCCTTCCCCACTCTTTTATTTGAAAGAAATGAAAACACCGTTAGAGATGTGCTAATTTAGCACATTCAAGGACAACAGTTTATCAATTTCTTTTATCATCTTTGATTATGGTCATGAAACCATTTATGTTATGGTTTAACTAGATTATTATATATGTTATATATCCTATTTATGGTTCTGTAATACTTATACACTCATGATATCAAATAATAATACAAAACAAGTCAATTATGGGTAAAATGGCTAAAATTAATTCAAGCGTTTATCATTAATGTCTTATGTCAAGGTTCTCTTTAACTCCAATTAAGAAAACGAATTTAGTAACCATGTAACCTTATGGATGTTCACTAATTCTATATAACATCAATTCTGGATGACCACTTTCATCTTAAAATTTATTCGAACCTAAATACAAGTGAGTTGATCATTAAAACCCAAGGAAACAAACGAACCCGAACCATGAAATTGAACCTTATAATCAATCAAAATGGGTATAAAATGAAATTAAAAGGGTTATAATAAATATTTTACATGTATATAAGTTTATTTAACTATTTATTAATAAACCTAATTTTAATATTCAGGTCATTAATATCAAGTGGTGAACACCAACGGACTTAAGGTAAGGGATTCCCCCCTTTTCACTCTTAATCAAGATTGTTCTCTATGCTATGTTTTTTTTGTGTAATAATAAGTGATGGGGTGTGTTTATACACCTTCCCCAAACTGACCTAATGTTTTATAAGTGATTATAAACCCCTTTTATATCTCATCAAGCCCTCTTAGGTACACTCGACACCATGCCGGTAAAATCGTAACGAATTCTACCCAAACCTTCTTCGTTCTTTTGGGTTGCCTTATCTTTCTTTAAAAATGGTGTTATAAAATATATTTATGTGAATATTATAAATTCTGGATAGTTTTAAAAGATTATAATATCAAGACCCTTTCATCACTTTCTTTTAGGGGTATACACGTTTTTGAAAGATTCCCTCCTTAGAACTTTCCGACAAGCAAACCTGTTTTAAGGGGACTTCCCGAATTTTTACCCAAATTTGAAGTGCACTCTATCCTCTGTTTTAAGACACCATTGTCTTTTTAAATTCAGTATTTTATTATGAAAACCTTCTTGGTTCAAGTCTGGTTTTATATAAAATAATTCTCTATTTTCTATTTTAAAATCTCTATAGTGTTTTCTTTAAGACCGCACAAAAATGTTTTAATGCTAATGTATCTAAAATAAATTTTTTTATATTTTGTAACTTATATTTGAAACCACTTACCATTTTATATGCCTATATTACCCTATGAATGTCCATGTATGTTCTAATCCTTTCCATTCATGGACACTTTTGTGATACGCCCATTAGATATGTTTTGTGTCATGATTATGGTACCCTATTCTTTCCATGGGTACCCTTATGTTTATGTATGGTTGATTATGTATGATTATTTATGTGGCAAGATTATTTATGTGGAAAAAATATTCATGAATATGTTGAGATGGGTGCTCCCAGATAGCGCTCCAATGCATTGGGTAAGGATAAGTCTCATGAGATGTGATGTGAAACAGGATTGGCGGTTAGCCTTGACCCGTACTGAAATGGGAAACGGGATTGGCGGTTAGCCTTGACCTGTACTAAAAAGGGAAACAGGATAGGCGGTTAGCCTTGACCTGTACCAAAGAAATGTTTTATGATTCTTCCACATTTATATTATTCCATGTTTATATGATCCCATGCTTATATTAAATGATTTTATAAGTTTCTTGCTTTTGATATCATTATGTCATGCCTCCTAACTCATGTGCTTGATATGTATCCTTATGTTCATTCCATTAATGGGATTTTTAGCTCATCCTTTTCTTCATGTGTTCCCCAGGGTACCCTATGCAGATGTAAGGGCTCAAAGGAAGTTAGGAGCTCATTATGGAGATTTAATAAAGAAATGTTTTTTTAGCCCCATGTTTTTTGTTATATGTACCTAGTCTTCCAAGACACTAGACTTAACGATCCTTGGACTGTACTCTGATGATTAATTATGCTTAAAATAATAATATGTTTATGTAAAATGATTGGGTCGCTATACGGAATGTTTCCCTTGCCTCACAATCCATCTATGACCCAAATGAGGTGAAAATTTCAAGAACACTCATACTCCAAATAAAAATTAAAAATTTTTATGATGATGATTCATATAAGATTCATACTAGCTATGTGCCATCAAAACCCTCTAATGACTCAACTAAATATTCTCTATTGTCTCTTGAACCAAACCTTCTCCAACCAAGTAAAACTCATTGATCTCCAACCAACACAATGGATATTTTAAAAGAAATCCATCCAATGCCTCAAAAGGAGCCATTCTGATTTTGGACTAGTTACTACTATTATAAGAAACCCTAACCATCCCCAAATAATCATCCCAATACCCACCAAAATCTAGGAATCTGGAAAGAATAATTTCCTCAATAATAATTATGGATATCTCATTATGTCCATCTATTTTTAGATGTTATGTCATACTCAAATGAACATGAGATTCCTGTGCTTCCTAAATGCATCTTCAAAAGAGAGAAGTAAATTCAGCATCTCTATTGGAGAAAATAACATATGAAACTCCATGAAAAAAAAAATATCTATCACATGTATATGTATCAACTCCTCAACTTTGGTTATATCTTGAATGGGTAAGAAGTGGGCTTATTTAGTCATCCTATCAAACAAAACCCATACATGTTTTTCTTTATATGGGTATGTGGAAGCCCAAACACAATGTCCAAAAATATCTCATCCCACTTCCAAGTTGGAACTGGAAGTGAATGAAGCAAACCTAAAGGTCTCTAGTGCTTGGCCTTGACCTTTTGGAAATTATAACAATAATAGACAAAATCATAAATTCCCTATCTCGTACCATTCCATCACAATCATCACTGCATTTCATAGAGTGTATTCTTATTTACTGGGTGCACGTAGCATTAAGAATTCTGTAAATTTCCAATAACATCTTTTCTCAATGGAAAAGATACAACATACTGCTTCTAGAAACATATAATACCCTCCATGGAGAATGAACACTCTGCAATGGTCTCCCCAACATAGAGATATTTTCTAATGTTTTGTAACTCATCTATAAGAAGTTGTGTCTAATGAATCATCCCGAGAAAAGTGGCGGTCAAATGACCACTAGATAAGAAAACATTGGTCCCTATTTCTTGAACTCTGATATAAAACTACGCAAAAAGAGCCATCAAGTTCCAATCTTCCAATGATTCTTTCACTACATGGGTCGAAAGCTTCCTTCTCAAATAATCTAAGATAACATTACCATTCCTTAAGGTATATGTGATGTCAAAGTCAAAATATTGTAGTCATTCCACAAAACACCTCTAGAAGAGATTAAAATTCTTTTATAGAAGATATAACTCAAGTGTTTCTGGTCTGAAAACATAGTAAACCTCTCTCCAAAAAGTTAATGCCACAAAATATTAAGTGCATACATCACAACTAAATGTTTAAGGTGATGGGTCAGATAATTATTCTCATGTTTCCTAAGAATCTGAGATCCATAAGCATTGATATGATCACCCTATATAAAAAAATATCATAAACCTAACATCATACATCACAAAATACCACATAGCCCTACCCAACATTTGGAAGAGTCAACACCAGTATATAAGTCAAAATTCATTTCATCTTAATAGTATAAATCTGATATTTCTCATCCCATGAAAACTTTACTCCCTTCTAAGTTGGAGCAGTAATTAGAGAATCCAACTTTGAGAAATCATTTATGAACCAGTGGTAATATCCAACAAATCCCAAGAAGCTCTGAATCTCAAAAACATTTTATGGTTGCTCCCATGTCATGACATATTTCACCTTATCTGTATCAACTGAGACACTATGTTTCAACACCATGTGTCCTAATAACATCACGTCTTTAATATAGAAATTACTTTTTGATAATTTGGAATAAAATTGGTGATTTCTCAATAATTCTAAAACTACACTCAGATGACACATGTGATACTCCTCGAACATATATTTGACATGGATTTCATCCACAAATACTACCATGAATGTATAATGATACTAATGGAAAATAATGTTTGCATTTATATAAAGAATACATGAGAATTCATTAGACCAAAAGGAATTAAAATATACTACTAATGGTTATACCTTCTCTGTAATTTGATCTTATGAATTTCATATTCTTTTATTCTAACCAGATCGAAGATAAATATTTGAAAACCAATTCAACACATTCCACTGATCAAATAGATCATTAATACATTGAAATGGATAATTTTTTTACCGTATCTCGATTGAGTTTTTTGTAATCAGCACAAAGTAGAAGTTACCCATTAGCTTTATTAGTAAAGAGAACACATAATACCTAAGGTGAAAGCCTCTAGAGTACAATGAATTCATCTAAAATATCATCAAACAATGTCTTTAACTCTTTCATTGCAGATGATTCTATGTAATAAGTAGTTCTAGATACTGGATGAGTATTAGGAACTAAATAAATATAAAACTCTACATCTCATACTAGAGTAAAACTAGAGAATTCATAATTGAAACCATTAAGAAACTTGATGAAAACTATAGGGATATCATCACTAAAATATTTTCTCTCAAGGTAAAAAGAAAGGACTGATATTACTTCCCTCTACTCTATATAAAATGTCCAGGCTCTGCTCGAAATCGGGTCCCATTATCCCTAAAAGATATGACACACCCCATCAGGCACAGCAAAGGATATCCATTGAAGATAGAAATATATTCAGTTTTTTTAGAAATGATCCATTCCATCCTGAATATGAAGTCAAGAGGTTTTGTGTTGAGAACCAAAAAATCCCAATCAAGATCAATAACTGATAAAGAGTATATACAAGCAAGACAATGAAGGAACTGCTCTCTCTTCATTTAGAGGGGTGTTCTAATATCCATCACATAAGAAAAAATATTCATAAGAATATTTAAAATATGAAAAATACGAGTTGATATAAATGAATTAGATGCACCAATATCAAAAAAAATAGTCACCAATGATGATGTTATAGTAATGGTACCTGTAACATCCCAGGTAAATGAAGAATAATACATAATTCATATTTATTAATATTTGTGAATTAAATATTAATTTTACTTTAAAAGGGTTTCTATTTTCGATAGCGTACCCGATACGCAACATCGGGGTGTCATTGAAATCTTACGTTGCACACTAATAATATAATATTATTATTTTAAATGGTAGTTATATCCTAGCTGTTTTATTGGTGTGAATTAACAAAACTAACAACAATATGATTATACATGTATTTACATTTATCCAATAAAATTTGGAGGCTTAAAATGTGAATGAATCTAATTTTAAGCATAATTTACATTAAAAGGTCAATTTACGGATTTTTAATGGAGAACCCTCTTTAAATATTGTTTTGGTCACTTTAATTAATTAAAATTGACCAAATAAAATCCTTCTTTGGAATGGGGACATCAAATTTTACTTTGGGTAATTTTTTGGTATTTTTCTGAAAAAGTTCATTTTTAGTGAATAGTGAAAATTTTGTATTTTATTTCAAAAGTGCCTTTTAATCTAATTTATTTATAGGGTTATATTAACTTTTTAATTGGTTTTTAAGTGTAATTAGAATATATATTTACCATTAAATCCAATTTTGTTCATTGGAATTATTTTCACTTTGAAATTTGACATAAACAAGTGTCAATCTTTTGATAGTTATTGTTTCTTAAAAACACGCTATTTGTTTTAACAACGGGAATTAATTTTAAAAATTAATTAATTCCACTTCTATGTTTTGAATTTGGAAAAATATACATCAATTTTGAATTTGGAATATCAAATAATTCTTAGGCTGAATTTTTGGTATTTTTCTAAAAAACTTCAATTTTTGATGAATAGTGAAACCACTTAGTAGTAGTTAAAAAACTGACTTTTTCATTTAAATGAAATTTTATCACTTCTGTGAATTTAATTTAGAAAATCCAACATACATGGTTGTTATCAAGAAGTAAAATTTTGTTCAATAAGATGAAAATAATTTTTGGTGAATAGTAACATTTGACTTTTATTTACTGCGGTTAAAGGTAAATAGGGTAATTCAAGGTTAAAAGAATATTATAATAATTCAAAATTACCTTAACACTTGTCCAAACCTTATTGGTTGAGTCATATATGACCATGGACATATTTGGGTCGATTTTGGGACCCCATTGAGCCACTTGGGAGTGATAATGACAATTTAGATTAATTAACTTAATGTAAAGGCAAAAATGACAAAAGTAAATATCTTTTAGTAAATTAATTTTTAAAATGGGTTATATAAATTATCATTTCGACTATAAATATTCATTATAAATCTGAAACGATTTCCTACATCATGTTATTTTTTTATAATTTTTAGACATCAAATAAATTAAATTATTTATGACACAATAATGATGCAGTATTTACCTCATTAATAAATGATTTAAATAAATAAGATTATATTGATTAAAATATTATCCAAAACATTTCCAATTCTGATTGGATGATTTTATTTCGACCCTGAGTCATCTTATATTCGACTATAATGATTTTTGGACCATTAGAAACCGAATATCGTTATATAATAAAATAATGTTTTCACACTTTCCTAAAGAGCCCCTCCTCCCCCTTATAAAAGGAGACCATTTCTAACCAATTAATCACACATCTCAAGCCTTTTGGATCATCCGAAATTTGCACAATTAATCTTTCTACATCCCTCTACTCCTCCTAGAAGCCTTACTATTGGCAGAAGGCACTTTAAGAAGTCCTTTTGGTTCAAACCAAAGGAAGTTACCCAAATTAAAGGTAACAGTTTCTCTTAAATTGCTTTCTTTTATTTTACTTCTACAACCCATAAACTCTTTTTATTCCTTTCTTTTGTAACAACACTAGTATCCTCAATATACTAGGATGTTTTTATAAGAAGTATTAGAACTACACTTACACACACCTCCATCTAATGGATGAAAAACATAATGTTTCTGTGGATGGAAAACTAACGCCTCATGAAACGATGATTGTTCGATTATCTCCTACCGCTCTCATGGTGGCCATTATGATGGCACTGTATTTATATATCATATATATTATATTTATTTTTTCTTTATTCTTATGTAATTTCCTTTTATAGCATGCCTTTATGGCTTCCATTATGGGTAAACGCGATAATCTCATTAGAGGAAGTGCGGACTACCGCCCCCTCAATGTGAAATGACTCATTCATACCATATGTGGTACATATAAAGTTTATATTTAATTATATTATATATGATACCATATTTTAATTATAATACTACTATGTATCATTATGTTTTAATTCCATTAAATATGAAATAGAAATAGAAGTAGCGTTCATGCGTACGTACGGCTTACCGTCGCCATGAATGGTGCATTTCATTTCTTACCTCTAAATGTTATGTACTATTATAAATGCATGTATATGCTGGATATATATGATATATATGATATCCAAATCATGAATATCATTCTGGATATAATGAACCATTGACCGCATGAACAACATGTAATTATAAGAAGTCCATTTTTTACTCAAGTACCAAATATCGACAAAAAGAACATTATTAACTTAAATGATCACATAATGTTTATAACATGGTAATAAGTGATATAAAAGGAATAATAAACTCGAAAAAGGTTCTTAAGAAAGTAGAAATTAACTTTAGTTTATTATTCAGGAGATTAAATAACGATCGAGTCAAGTCGGACATGAGGTAAGGGACTTCATCTCAATCTCCTTTCATTGAGGTAGATTTTGTTTTAATACATGAATTTCTTTTATACGCTGTATAAACACCTTTGACTTTTCAAAGGGAATATTTTTCTACGAAGAGTTTTACTAAACGAAAAAAAAGTAATGTTTCTTTTAACATAAGCGATGAAAATGACCTTTCTGCCGCTGCGAGTATTATTTGATCTTTGGCTTCCTCAACAAGCCGTAATGTTTCTAAATGAAAATAAATACCATATACTCTTTTATGTATTTTGGTATTTTGAATGGTTTTGATAATGGATTTGTTTTGTCAATATATTTAAGTGATATATTGTGATTGAAATGTGGAAATGTTTTCTTTCCTTTATAATTGTTTTATGTGTTATGATTTTATAATGGTACTTGGACATTTGACGGGTGGTTACGTGATAAACCAAATGATGGGTGGTGTAGTGAATACCAGGACGGGTGGTTACGTTATAACCTCCAATTCATTGGGTATGGAAGTCATCCATATGGCTATTCCATTTAGTGATATGTGTAGAAGTCGACTGTATGGTTATTCCATTTAAGTATGTTTTTTCTCATGTTTCCTTTTTACGTTATGTGTTCTTTATATGGGTTTTATGGTAATATTTTGGTTACAAAAGGGTAAGTAATGATATTTTATTTAGTGAAGAGTATTTACTACTTCATAAAGGTGAAAAGTATTACTTATGTTAAAGTATTCATGGTTTACTTGTTTTTAAAAAAAACTATCAGTTTTCCTTCTTTGTGTATCCCTTATTGAGCTTTTTATGCTCATCCCAAGTTTTGAAATGTTTTTCATAGGACATAATGTGGAATAGGGTCAAGGATGGGATCATGGAAAATTCATGATGTCTTAAACATGGAACTAGGCATGACTCTCTTTTTCAAGAGTTCATGTTTTGTAAAAATATGGAAACTGTGTAGAAGTGTCTACCTTGTAAATATTTTGAGATGTAATAGTTATTTCCTAATTATCTAAAACTCTAAACATGAAAATATCCTCAATGTGAATTATTCATTTAATTCAATATTAAGTAAGGTTTAAGGCTGGGTCCTTATAGTTGGTATCAGAGGTCGATTTAGACAACTTTAGGAGTTAGGGTATTCCTAAATAAATGTACATAAAGTAATTTATGATAATATTGAAATCATATAGCATTTACAGATTACCATGTTGCTTCACCTAAGATATTTCTGTGTTCAGAATGGTTTTCCATAGAGGAAACAGGGCAGCTATGTTGGGACGACATCAAGAGGAAGAAAACCTTCCAAATCAGCAACCTGAGATGGTCGAAATCGAAACTAAATAGTTTGTTATAGTGATGGAACGGTTGAATCAGGCTATAAATGGTGGTGGTATCCATGCACGAGATCAGCTAGATCAACCACAGAGGAACATGTCAGTAGTAGATCATTTCATGAGGCAACATCCCCCATCATTCAGAGGATCATCTAACCTTGTGCTAGCTGAAGGGTGGATTAAAGCACTGAGGAAGATTTTTGATGTCATGGGTTGTTCAGAACATCAAAAGGTTAGTCTTGTTGTTTACCGTTTTGAAGGTGAAGCTGATTAGTGGTGGTCGATGGTGAAAAATATCAAGAATAGTGAGGAGATTTATGCTCTAGATTGGGATGAATTCAAAGGTATGTTTCTTGAGAAATATTTTCCTAAGGTGGTTCATCTTAGGATGGAAAAAACAATTCCTATGATTGAGGCAGGAGGATGAATCATTGGCTGCTTATGAAGCAATGTTCACTCGACTGGCAAGGTATGCACCAAATTTCATCTGAGATCTTGATAGTAAGATAAATTGATTTTACTCAGGACTGAAGCCATGATATCGAAGAGAGTTAGCCTCTCGTGAGTTCAAAAGTTATTAAAAACTTGTTCAATGTGCGGAGAAGGTAGAAAAGGAGTTTTCCAATGATCAAGTGTTCTTTGAAAAACAACAGAATAAGAGGTCTAGTTGGCAGGCAAAGGGGAATAATTCATCAAAGAAGCCAGGAGGTAAGAAAACTAAATATCCATCTTGTGAGAAGTGTGGTAAAAATCATCCCAGAGACTATTAATCAAAGCCTGGAAAGTGCTTATGGTGTGGTAAGTCTGGTCATATTGCTCATAACTGTAAAGAAGATAATCAAGCAGGGAATGAAAATCCATCAGTAAGATGTTTTAAGTGTAATTAAATGGGCCATTATGAAAATGAGTGTCCAGAGAAGAACTCAACTGAGGGAAAGCAGCTAGACTACAAGAAGAAAGGGGTGGTGAAACTGTAGAGACCCAAATCTTGACGTACA
The DNA here is from genome assembly GCA_963277665.1 of Viscum album. Lineage (NCBI taxonomy): Eukaryota > Viridiplantae > Streptophyta > Magnoliopsida > Santalales > Viscaceae > Viscum > Viscum album. The sequence continues at coordinate 1,870,803,337 of OY728120.1, read as the reverse complement.
TAGATATTAAATTAATTATGTGGAATACTTAATACATAACAAAAACAGACACACATGGACCGTAATAGTTTAGTGTCTCTGGAAACATGGAACGTAATCTTCTAATCGTGGTGAAAGATCTTCAACATCTCCCATGAAGATCTTCCACTTTTTGTTTCCTTACCTAAAACCTTTCTTTTAATGCTGGTGGAAAATAAAACATAAAAAGGGTGAGATCAAATGCTCAGTAAGGGTAACCATGGATAAAATAAAACATACCATATACATTTAAACTTAAAAACATTAACATAATGTTTAAACATCAAAATCTTGAGCAAAGACATAAATCATGGAAGTACATAAGGCATAGATCATAATGGAACATAAATCATGATAAAATAGCATGGGAATAAAACATGTAATTGTTTCAACCATTAATCACATTATATGATTTCCATAGTAGCCAAGGCATTGCTTCCAAGACCATCTTAGTGGACAAAGTCCCTTTCTGAATCAAGTTCACTCCTCGTTCCAGTCCTGTATTACTGAACCGGTTTAACTTTTCATTCGAGACATGTCTATATCATGAGATATAAATCTTTACCCAATTCATTGGAGGGAGATATAGGTATCACCCATCTCATAATGAAATCATTCTTACTTGTGCCACAAAATAAACTTATAACATTCATCATAACCCAAAGAATAAAATGGGTTTCATAAACATCATCCCATCATTTCATAATACATATAATACAAATGGACATTTCATCATAAGAAAATTGAAACCATGTAAATCATAGAGACATGATACTTGAAACATACACATGTGAAACAATTTCATCTTAGATGAAACTGGTTTTGATAAAACACTTGAAACGAATTCTTGAGGAAAATATCCTTTTTTCTTCAAAATCATTTTCTTTTCACAAAATCTCATGCAATTTTAAAAGAAAAGTGTTTTGTTGAAAATATTCATGAAATATTTTGGAGGAATATTCATGAAAATAAGGCTTTATAAAACCGTAAAAATCCTTTCATTCCATATATGTTAAAAAACATTCTTCTTGTACTTTTGTCAGAAAAGTCAAAAAGTACCACGTACGAAAAATGACAAAAGATTCCTTTCATATCTTTTAATAAAGACTCACTGAAGGGTAAAATTGGATTTAAAAAATTGTATGTGGATGGAAATAATATTACATATTGAGGAAACATGGATGTGGATGATAAAATACACCCCTGTAAATTCCAAAGTATAAACAATCTCGGATAAAAATGAGATTGTGATATTTCCCTTACCTTAGGTCCAATATGCTTCGTACGTATCCAAACCTCATGTATAATGATTTAAATAATGTCATTGACTTATTAAAGAATCATATTAATTGTAATGATATCATATATGTTTCACTTATGACTTTATATTACCCGTTCTTTTGTAAATTCCATGTTAAAGCAGCGTTTTGGGTAAAATCATTTCATTTATCGTATGTGTTTCGACTTGTCGTTCTTGATATTATTACTTATATCCTGATTTACATAATTACAGAATGTAAAACATGATTTATATATAATATATATTCATCATATACATATATATATTATAGATCGATAAAAGGAATGAAATACACCATTCATGGAGACGGTAGGCCGTACGTACGCATGAATGCTGTTTTCGTTTCCTTATTGAATTGAATGAAACTAAATAGATGACATGCATATATATATAAATAAATCCAGTAGAATTATTATTTCATATATTTTATTATTATTCATTATATAAACTTTATTATCATTCATGTATGGTTAACATGGAGAATGAATCTCATCGCGTCGTGGAGACGGTAGTCCGTACGTACGCACGAGTGATGATATCATTCCCATGGTCGTGGAATTGTATTGAAGTGTATTTATAATATTAAAGAATCAATATAACTTTACAATAATCATATATAGTTATTATTTACACCATTATACCCATCCAAGTAAGGTGGTGGTGGAAAATAGATTACACCACGGCGTGGAGACGGTATTCCGTACGTACGCACGCGCGGTGATTTCATTTTCCGTAGGATGGATTGATGGTGAAATAGGGTTGTTTCATAATTATAATAACATATATTTATATGAGTTATACTTATGTTATTACTTCATAATGAAATAACTAAATAAGAATAAGTGGAAGAAGAAATAAAGTTGAAAGAATCGGTAATGGACATTACCTCTTCTTTGAAGCGCCTCTTCTTAACCTCCTCTTAGGGCACTAAAATTGGTCTTTGAAGAATACCATGACCTCTATGATATTTCTAGGGAAGTTGAGAAGATAATTTGGCAGGTTTTGGCCGAGAATGAAGGCTCAAAGTGGTGTGAGGAAGAGAGGGAAGAGGTGCCCTTTTATAAGGGAGGAGAGGGGCAGCTTTGGAATAACTAAAAATATTATTTTATTATAAAGTCATATTCGGTTTTTAATAGATCCAAATTGATTTATTTCGAATCTAAGGTGGGGATGGGTTGAAATAATCTCATCCAATAGAATTTATAAAAGTTTAGGTTTCTATTTTAAGCTTATCATTTAGATTTAACTTTAAGTTAAATAATTTTACTTTTACCGTGTCTTCTTGTTTTCTTACACTATAAGGTTAATAAACTTGCTATAACAAGCCAAACGAACCCCAAGTGGTTCATTATTAATATATATATCCTTATCTATGTCATTTTTCCGAACCTTATATTTTTAGGAATAAAATAACAATTAATAATATAATATTTGTTTTAAAAACTATTTTATGTCAATTTTGACACAATTTGGTACATGGTTTTTCTGAAAATCAAAACAGCATGATTAGTTCGAAAACAGTTACTTAAATCAATAATAACATGTCATATTAACCTTGAAAATTAGTGTAATTCAAAAAAAGTCTCAAATTACATTTATTTGGGTATTTATAATATCAATTATTTTAATATTTCATTATTTAGGTAATTACAGCATCACCATTGTGTCATAAATAACTTAAATTATTTAATGTCTTAAAATTATAAATAAAACACCATTAGGTAGTAAATCTTTTTATCTTTCTAATTAATATTTATAGTTGAATTTATCTTATTTATAACCCTATAGTAAAAATTATTTAGTTATTAAACTTTGATTTTAACTATTTTAACCCTTCTTTAAATAAATTAATAATAAATGTCCTAATCTAATCCAAGTGGGTCTAAATGGTCATATTTTATTCCTAAGGTTGTTTTGGGTCTAATTACACTTATCAAATAGAATTAGGACATGTTTTAGGGTAATAATAATATCATTTGTACCCTTAATTACCCTATTTAATTTTAACCGTGGTAAAAAAAAGTAAAAAGTTACTATTCACCAAAAATTATTTTCATCTCATTGAACCACATTTTAGTCCTTGATATTAACCGTGTGTCTCAGGTTTTTGAAATTCAATTCACAGAAGTGGTAAAATTTCATTTAAATGAAAAAGTCGGTTTTTTTAACTACCACTAAGTGGTTTCACTATTCATCGAAAATTGCAGTTTTTCAGAAAAATACCAAAAATTCAGCCTAAGTATTATTTGATATTCCAAATTAAAAATTGATGTCTATTTTTACAAATTCAAAACATATAAGTGGCATTAATTAATTTTTAAATTAATTCCCGTTATCAAAACAAATAGCGTGTTTTTTTAAGAAACAATAACTATCATGAGATTGATACTTGTTTATATCCAATTTAAAAGTGAAATTAATTTCAATGACCAACATTGGATTGAATGGTAAAAATATATTCTAATTACACTTTAAACCCAATTAAAAAGATAATCTAACCATATAAATTATTGTGATGAAAAAAGTTGTTTTTAATTAAAATATAGCGTGTTTTTACTATTCATTAAAATATGAAAGTTATCAGAATAATATGAAAATTTTATCTAAAGTAAATTTTTACATCCTGATTCCAAAGAAGAATTTTATTTTGTCAATTTTAACTTATAGAAATGTCAAAAACAAGATTTAAATTGGGTGCGCCATCAAAAGGCGGCAAAACTACATTTTTTTAAAATTAATTATTTTACTCGAAAAATTGATTTTGTTCTCATACCATGTTCTAGAAAATGAGTAAGATGAATAATAATGTTATAAAATTCAAAATGTAGTTGATACTATTCATAACGGGTAGTTCATATAACATATCGTTGTTTAGCGAAACTCAGTATTGCGTACAATACACGCTATCGTGGAAGGTCGCGATTGCGTGTAATGCAATCCAGGTCAAGGGTGCGTGTTGTGAAAGCTCCTTTTGGTGTATCATACAACACAAGACATTAATTAAATTAAAAATAATATTTTCCATAAAATATCGGGGTGTTACATTCTACCCCCCTTAAAATGAATTTCTCCCTCGAAATTCGTCGGGGTTATAAATGGTTTACTACTCGAATGTTTCTTTAATAGAAACCCACATTGTAAAAAGGAATACCAAAACTTGGATTTAAAAACTAAAGTATGAAATGTAATGGTTAACTCATCATTGGGTTTCCACGTAGGAGAACATATGTGAAAATATTGATATGGAAGAAAAATCTAACCATCAAGTTCTGATGGAGAGTGGTAGAGAACATGGCTATGAAAAAGCCAAAAATCACAAAGACATAAATTTGTGGTGATCTAGGGTAACATATGATTCATTGGATATAAGGGGACTAGGAAAACATTTTTGGTTTTCAAGATCATTTCCCTAAAGTTGATGAAATTGGAATTAGAAGAAATACTTTCGTGATTTTGGTACAGTCTCACCATTGGTCGTTCTTTGGAAAATTCCCACTTAATCTCTTAAAGAATTGAAGTTGAATTTGTCATTCATGAAGTGTTAGCAGATCATGTGATAGAATGATGGGTCATTCCATCTGTCTCAAACAAAAGGTTATAAAAGTTATCAAAAATACATAAGTCCATCTACAGTGAGATTAATCATATATGGTTCCTAAAATGGACTTATACTTCATATATCATACTGCTTAATATAATAAAACTATTTTCTACTAAACAGGGACTTCCTGTAGGCCAGTGGTATGCAATAAAGGTTAGTCTCACTTCGGTTGTGGGTTCGATTCCCACAGCCTTGTCCAACGCGATGGGCTGTCACCCGTCCTGCAGGTTGTCCTTTTTCTAAAACTACATTACTATAACATCCCATCAATAATATCGAAAAAAGTTATATCATTAAACAATACTAACTTATGTCCAACATAATCCATTCCAATCTTTAGGCTTATCTAAAATACATTGGTCCAAGCTCATAGTATAAAGAAAATGATTACTTGAAATGTCACATAACAATCACGTGAATGCCATCATTTATCCCCCATATATCATAAGATATATCTTTTTGGTCAAATTACAAACATGTGAATACCTTAATCATGTATTCTCTTAAATAATGAATACCCATTGAACCTTAGTGAAAACATGAATGCAGTTAAAAGTTAACACTTTCCACATACCAAAATCCTCAAAATTCTATATACTCAAACCATGATGTCACTTAGTCCTTATATCAATAATGAGCTCATGAATACAATCAAACATCTCATTATCTTATTATCCCTTCATTATGCGCATATCATCTGCTTTCCAAAATATTTGAATCACTTTTCATGGTTATCGGTACCATAAAATTATTGAAAACCACAATAGACTAATACAAAAATATTCTAATAAACTATAAAAGTACCTCAACAACATTATTCTTGAATACCAATACATAAACACTTCAATCCATCCTCTTCAATGATTGTCCTGGAATAATTCCTTCCTTGATTTAGAAGTAACTTTTTAGGCCAGGGCATTGAGTTGGGTAATTCCCATGTTCTCCACAAATAAGACATTGAACTCCATAACAGTTTGTCACTCTATGACCCTTTTCTCCACACAGATAACATATGTCCCTCCATTTGAGGTATTCCTCAAGGTTCTTCTTCCCTTATTTAGAAATCTCAATCTTCCTTTCTTTATGCTCCTCCACATGTGAACATGCATAAAAGTCTATCTTTCTCTTATTTGATGAATTAGGCATACCAATAAATTTCACCTTGTTAATCATATATCGCGATGACTGATTCGGCATAATCACAATATCTTTCTCTCTAGGCGTTACACAATTTTTTGCTCATAGTTACCAATTTTTTCATTGGATTCAATGTTAACTGAATTCCTTATGGTTCCCTCCATTAACTAAAACACAAAAAAAATTGTGAGGGGAAAAAATCATGCTAGAGAAAACAACATAGAAAAGGGGGAGTACCCTCAATATCTAACATCTTCGGTTAAATTATATGATCGTTACCATAGTTTTAGGACTATATCTTATACGTATACTTATCCTTAGGGGCATCCCTATACATACCTTAGAAATATCTCTAGGGATCTCACTAACATTTTCGCATCCTAGTTTCCAAAGGTTGACTAAACCTTTCCTCTGATACCAACTGTAGAGACCTAAATATTGACGTACATAGATATTGCATTACTTTTTCAGAATACTTAATACATAACAAAAACAGACACATAAGGACCGTAATAGTTTAGTGTCTTTGGAAACTTGGAACGTAATCTTCTAATCGTGGTGAAAGATCTTCAACATCTCCCATAAAGATCTTCCACTTTTTGTTTCCTTACCTAAAACCTTTCTTTTAATCCTGGGGGAAAATAAAACATAAAAAGGGTGAGCTCAAATTCTCAGTAAGGGTAAGCATGGATAAAATAAAACATACCATATACATTTGAACTTAAAAATATTAACATAATGTTTAAACATCAAAATCTTGAGCAAAGAAATAAATCGTGGAAGTACATAATGCATAGATCATAATGGAACATAAATCATGATAAAATAGCATGGGAATAAAAAAATTAATTGTGTCAACCATTAATCACATTATATGATTTCCATAGTAGCCAAGGCATTGTTTCCAAGACCATCTTAGTGGACAAAGTCCCTTTCTGAATCGATTTCAGTCCTCGTTCCAGTCCTGTATTACTAAACCAGTTTAACTTGCCGTTCCAGCCATGTCTATCTCATGAGATATAAATCTTTACCCAATGAATTGGAGGGAGATATAGGTCCCACACATATCATAATGAAATCATTCTTAATTGTGCCACAAAATAAACTTATAACATTCATCATAACCCAAAGAATAAAATGGGTTTCATAAACATCATCCCATAATTTCATAATACATATAAAACAAATGGACATTTCATCATAAGAAAAGTGAAACCATGTAAATCATAGAGACATTATACTAGAAAAATACACATGTGAAATAATGTCATCTTAGATGAAAATGGTTTTGATAAAACACTTGAAATGAATTCTTGTGGAAAATATCCTTTTTTTTCAAAATCATTTTCTTTTCACAAAATGTCATGCAATTTTTAAAAGAAAAGGGTTTTGTTGAAAATAGTCATGAAATATTTTGGAGGAATCTTAATGAAAATAAGGCTTTATAAAACTGTAAAAATCCTTTCTTTCCATATATGTTAAAAAACATTCTTCTCGTACTTTTGTCGGAAAAGTCAAAAAGTACCTTGTATGAAAAACGAAAAATGATTCCTTTCATATCTTTTACTAAAAACTCACCGAAGGGTAAAATTGGATTAAAAAAATGTAGGTGGATGGAAATAATATTACATATTGAGGAAACATGGATGTGGATGATAAAATACACCCCAGTAAATTCCAAAGTATAAACAATCTCAGATAAAAATGAAATTGTGATATTTCCCTTACCTTAGGTCCGATATGCTTCGTGCGTATCCGAAACTCCTGTATAATGATTTAAATAATGTCATTGACTTATTACATAATCATATTCACTGTTATAATATCATATATGTTTCACTTATGACTTTATATTACCCGTTCTTTTGTAAATTCCATGTTAAAGCAGCATTTTGGGTAAAATCATTTCATTTATCGTATGTGTTTCGACTTGTCGTTCTTGATATTATTACTTATATCCTGATTTACACCGTTCATGGAGACGGTAGGCCGTACGTACGCATGAACGCTGTTTTCGTTTCCTTATTGAATTGAATGAAACTAAATAGATGACATACATATATATATAGATAAATCCAGTAGAATTATTATTTCATATATTTCATTATTATTCATTATATAAACTTTATTATCATTCATGTATGGTTAACATGGAGAATGAATCTCATCGCATCGTTGAGACGGTAGTCCGTACGTACGCACGAGCGATGATATCATTCCCATGATCGTGGAATTGTATTGAAGTGTATGTATAATATTATAGAATCAATATCACTTTACAATAATCATATATATTTATTCTTTACACCATTATACCCATCCAAGTAAGGTGGTGGTGGAAAATAGATTACACCACAGCGTGGAGACGGTATTCCGTACGTACGCACGCGCGGTGATTTTGTATTCCATAGGATGGATAGATGTTGAAATAGGGTTTTTTCATACTTATAATAACATATAATTATATTATTTATACTGATTTTATTACTTTATAATAAAACAACTAAATAAGAATAAGTGGAAGAAGAAATAAAGTTGAAAGAATCGGTAATGGACATTACCTCTTCTTTGAAGCGCCTCTTCTTAACCTCTTCTTAGGGCACTAAAATTGGTGTTTGAAGAATACCAGGACCTCTAGTATGTTTCTAGGGAAGTGTAGAAAAGAATTTTTCATGGGTTGGCCAAGAATGAAGGCTCAAAGTGGTGTGAGGAAGAGAGGGAGGAGGTGCCCTTTTATAAGGGAGGAGAGGGGCACCTTTGGAATAACTAAAAATATTATTTTATTATAAAGTCATATTCGGTTTTTAATATCTCCAAATTGATTTATTTATAAGATAAGTTGGGTATGGGTCGAAATCCTCTCATACAATAGAATTTAGACAAGTTTAGGTTTCTATTTTAACCTTATCATTTAAATTTAACTTTAAGTTAAATAATTTTACTTTTATCGTGTCTTCTTGTTTTCTTACACTATAAGTTTAATAAACTTACTATAACAAGACAAACGAAACTCAAGTGGTTCATTATTAATATATATATCTTTATATAAGTCATTTGGATGAACCTTAGATTTTTAGGAATAAAATAACAATTAATAATATAATATTTGTTTTAAAAACTATTTTATATCAATTTTGACACTATTTGGTACTTGATTTTTGTGAAAATCATAACAGCATGATTAGTTCTAAAACAGTTACTTATATCAATAGTAACATGTTATATTAACCTAGAAAATTAGTTGAATTCATAAAAAGTCTCAAATTACATTTATTTGGGTATTTATAATATCAATTATTTTAATATTTCATTATTTAGGTAATTACAGCATCACCATTGTGTCATAAATAACATAAATTATTTAATGTATAAATATTATAAATAAAATACCAATAGGTAGGAAATATTTTTAGATTTCTAATGAATATTTATAGTTGAATTTATATTATGTATAACCCTATATTAAAAATTATTTAGTTATTAAACTTTGATTTTAACTATTTTAACCCTTCTTTAAATAAATTAATAATAAATGTCCTAATCTAATCCAAGTGGGCCTAAATGGTCATATTTTATTCCTAAGGTTGTTTTTGGTCGAATTACACTTATCTAATAGAATTGGGACATGTGTTAAGATAATAATAATATCATTTTTACCCTTAATTACCCTATTTACTTTTAACCGTGGTAAAAAAAAGTAAAAAGTTACTATTCACCAAAAATTATTTTCATCTCATTGAACCACATTTTAGCCCTTGATATTAACCGTGTCTCTCAGATTTTTGAAATTCAATTCACAGAAGTGGTAAAATTTCATTTAAATGAAAAAGTCAGTTTTTTTAACTACCACTAAGTGGTTTCACTATTCATCGAAAATTGCAGTTTTTCAGAAAAATACCAAAAATTCAGCCTAAGCATTATTTTTTATTCTGAATTCAAAATTGATGTCTATTTTTCCAAATTCAAAACATATAAGTTTCATTAATTAATTTTAAAATTAATTTCCGTTATCAAAACAAATAGCGTGTTTTTTTAAGAAACAATAACTATCAAAAGATTGATACTTGTTTATATCCAATTTCAAAGTGAAATTAATTCCAATGACCAACATTGGATTGAATGGTAAAAATATATTCTAATTACACTTTAAACCCAATTAAAAAGATAATCTAACCATATAAATTATTGCGATGAAAAAAATTGTTTTTAATTAAAATATAGTGTGTGTTTACTATTCATTAAAATATGAAAGTTATCAGAATAATATGAAAAATTTATCCAAAGTAAATTTTTATATCCTGATTCCAAATAAGAATTTTATTTTGTCAAATTGAACTTATAGACATGTCAAAAACAAGATTTAATGTGGGTGCGCCATCAAAAGGCGGCAAAACTACATTTTTTGAAAATTACTTATTTTACTCGAAAATGTGATTTTGTTCTCATACCATGTTATAGAAAATGAGTAAGATGAATAATAATGTTATAAAATTATAAATGTAGTTGATACTATTCATAATAGGTAGTTCATATAATATATCGTTGTTTAGTGAAACTCAGTATTGCGTACAACACACGCTATCGTGGAAGGTCGTGATTGTGTGTAATGCAAGCCAAGTCAAGGATGCGTGTTGTGCAAGCTCCTTTTGGTGCAGCGTACAACACAAGACATTAATTAAATTAAAAAGAATATTTTTTATAAAATCTCAGGGGGTTACAGAAATCCTTTGCAACTACTTCAGCAGATATTGGGCCATCGAAAGAAGTAGTATCAGGTACACTGTTTGTTTGTTCAGATTATGCCAATGTGTTGTTTGATTCAGGTTCTACACACTCTTTCATTTCTGAGAATTTTTCAAGTAAATTGGGAATTCCATCTCAATATATGAATATAGAACTTACGGTAAAAACACCTGGACGAAATGTTGAGACAAAAAGAAAACATAAGAACATTCTTGTCCTTGTGTGTATAAAGAATCTACCTGCAAACCTTATTGTTTTGCCTCTAGTAGAGTTTGATGTTATTTTGGGCATGTATTGGCTTTCTATTTATCATTCTAAGATTGAATTCTGAGCTAAAGAGGTTTATTTTTATAATGATTTTCAGTTTGTATAAAAAAATTAACCCTTACTGTTGATAAAATATCAGGAAGCTGAGAAACTAGTAAAAGATAGAAATGAATATTACTTTTCACATATTGTTGAAAACAAAGGAACTGTTCAGATTAATGATGTGCCAGTGGTAAATGAGTACCTTGATGTTTTTCCTGATGAGTTTCCTGGTATTATACCTGATCAGGAAGTTGAATTTACTATTGACTTAGTTCCTGATGCTAAGCCAATTTCAAAACCCCCTTATCGAATGACTCAAATTGAACTTTTAGAGTTAAAGAAGAAATTGCATGAGTTGTTAGATAAGGATTTCATTCGACCTAGCACATCACCATGGGGTGATCCTGTCTTGTTTGTTAAAAAGAAATATGGTTCAATGAGACTTTTCATTGATTATAGAGCATTGAATAACATCACTGTTAAGAATAAGTATCATTTGCCTCATATCGATGATTTGTTTGATCAACTCCAGGGAGCTCAGTATTTTTTGAAGATTGACATGAGGTAGGGGTACCATCAGTTGAAAGTAAAGGAATCAGACATTCCGAAGACTGTGTTTCATACTAGATATGGCCATTATGAACTTGTAGTTATGCTTTTTGGGTTAACCAATGCACCTGTTGTATTCATGGATCTTATGAATAGAAGTTTCCGTGAGTTCTTGGATAAGTTTTTGGTTGTGTTCATTGATTATTTTTTGGTTTATTCCAAAAGTAAAGAGGAATATGAAATTCATTTAAGGGTTGTTTTTAAAACCTTAAAATAAAATAAATTATTTGGGAAATTCAGCAAGTGTGGGTTTTGGTTAAAACAAATTTCTTTCCTTGGTCACATTGTTTCAAAAAATGGAATAACTGTTGATCCTACTAAAACGGAAGTTGTTGAAGAATGGAAAAGACCCACAAATATAACCTAGATTCATATTTTTCTTGGCTTGGTAGGTTATTATCGTAGGTTTCATGAAAATTTTTCATGATTATCTAGTCCAATGACTAAGTTAACTCGAAAAGGTGTTAAGTTCATCTAGATAAAAGAATGTGATGATTTTTTTCAGGAATTGAAAAGAAGATTGGTGAATGCTTCAGTTTTGGCACTGCCTTCCAGAAATTGTGATTTTGTTATCTAAAGTTATGCTTCGTTGAAAGTATTGGGTTGTGTCCTAATGAAAAATGATCAGGTAATTGCTTATGCTTCACGTCAGTTGAAACCACATGAGTTAAATTATCCTACACAAGATTTGGAATTAGTTGTTGTTGTTTTTGCTTTAAAAATTTGGCGGCATCATTTGTATGGAGTGAAGTGTGAAATATATACTAATCAAAAAATCTTGAAGTATATATTCACTCAGAAACAATAGAACATGAGATGGAGGAGATGGTTGGAATTAATCAAGGATTATGATTACACGATCCTTTATCATCCGGGAAAAGAAAATAATGTGGATGATGCTTTGAGTCGAAAAAGTAATGCTTCATTAACCATGTTAGGTTTGGAACAAGATCCTTTGGTTTTTGATTTGATGAAATTTGGCATAGAAGTTGTTGTTGTAGGAAATTATTCTGTTTTGTTTCAGGTGTCAGTGAAATCATCTCTATCAGATAGAATTAAGAAAGCACAGAAAGAAGACAGTGAGTTGTAGAAAAGGGTTGTGTTGGTTTAGAAGGGTAAGTTTCCTGATTTTAACATTGATAATGATTGTGTTTTGAGATTTGGAAAGAGATTATGTGTGCCTTGTGATTCACATTTGAAGAATTAGTTGTTATGTGAATATCATAGTTCTCCGTTTTCAGTTCATCATGGCAGTACTAAGATGTACAGAGATCTTCAGGAGTATTACTGGTGGGATGGAATGAAAATAGATATTGGTGATTTTACTATGAAGTGTTTGACTTGTCAGTAGGTTAAAGCAGAGTGACAGTTACCGAAAGGAATGCTTCAGCCTTTACCGGTGCCATAGTGGAAATGGGAAAATATATCCATGGACTTTGTTGTGGGATTACCAAAGACATTTTGAGGTAATAATGCAATCTGGGTTATAGTTGACTGATTGACTAAATCTGCTCATTTCCTTCCTATTAGAGATACTATGTCTCTAGATCAACTTGCTCGGTTGTATGTTAAAGAGATAGTCAGGTTGCATGGAGTTCCTCTCTCCATTGTATCTAATCATGATCACAGGTTTAATTTTAATTTTTGGAAAGGCCTTCAGAAGTCGTTGGGTACTGAATTAAATTTTAGTACAGATTTTCATCCTCAATCAGATGGTTAGTCAGAACGAACAATTCAGACCTTGGAGGATATGTTACGTGCTTGCTCGATGGATTACCAGGGAAGTTGGGACCAACATCCTTCTTTGGTTGAATTTTCTTATAATAACAGTTTTCATTCTATTATACAGATGGCTCCATTTGAGGAATTATATGGAAAGCATTGTCGAACTCCAGCTTTTTGGGATGAAGTAGGTGAAAGGAAGCTGATGGGACCAGAATGGGTAGAAGAGATGGCATAGAAAGTTAAGTTGATTCAGAAGCACATGAGAACAACTCAGAGTAGACAAAAAAGTTATGCAGATAACCGGAGGAAGGATATTTCCTTTGAGGTAAGTGGTCATGTCTTTCTCAAAGTTTCTCCATGGAAAAGTGTGATGTGTTTTGGTAAGAAGGAAAAGTTGAGTCCAAGGTTCATTGGACCTTATGAAATTCTGGAGAAAATTGGATCAATTACGTATATAGTGGCTTTAACTCCATGTTTATCCCAGGTACACAATGTTTTTCATGTTTTGATGTTGAGAAAGTATATGCTAGATCCATATCATGTTTTGAGCCCAGAGGTAGTTCAGTTCAAAGAGAATATCTCTTATGAAGAACAACCAGTCCAGATTCTTGACCATAGAGAGAAAGTGTTGCGGAATAAGGTAATTCACCAGGTAAAGGTTTTTTTGGAAAAACCATATGGTTGAAGAGGCAACCTGGGAATCTGAAAATGCTATGAGGGATAAATACCCCCACTTATTTTGATAAGTGAATAAAAAATGCATGGAAGAAATTCACAAAAGGGTGGGAAGGATGTAACATCCCAGGTAAATGAAGAATAAGACATATTTCATATTTATTAATATTTGTGAATTAAATATTAATTTTACTTTAAAAGGGTTTCTATGTTCGATAGCGTACCTGATATGCAACAATGGGTTTCTTTGAAATCTTACATTGCACACTAATCATACAATATTATTATTTTAAATGGAAGTTAACTCCTAGACGTTGTATTGGAGGGAATGAACAAAACTAAAAACAATATTATTATACATGTATTTACATTTATCCAATGAAATTTAGAGGCTTAAAATGTGAATGAATCTAATTTTAAGCATAATTTACATTAAAAGGTCAATTTACTGACTTTTAATGGAGAACCCTCTTTAAATATAGTTTTGGTCACTTTAATACATTCAAATTGACCAAATAAAATCCTTATTTAGAATGGTGACATCAAATTTTACTTTGGGTAATTTTTTGGTATTTTTCTAATAAAGTTCATTTTTAGTGAATAGTGAAAAATATTGTATTTTATTTCAAAAGTTCCTTTTAATCTAATTAATTTATAGGGTTAGATTAAATTTTTAATTGGTTTTAAAGTGTAATTAGAATATATATTTACCATTTAATCCAATTTTGGTCATTGTAATTATTTTCACTTTGAAATTTGACATAAACAAGTGTCAATCTTTTGATAGTTATTGTTTCTTAAAAACACGCTATTTGTTTTAACAACGGGAATTAATTTTAAAAATTATTTAATTCCAATTCTATATTTTGAATTTTTAAAAATAGAAATCAATTTTTAATTTGGAATATCAAATAATGCTTAGGCTGAATATTTGGTATTTTTCTAAAAAACATCAATTTTTGATGAATAGTGAAACCACTTAGTAGTAGTTAAAAAATTGACTTTTTCATTTAAATGAAATTTTACCACTTCTGTGAATTGAATTTAAAAAATACAACATACATGGTTGTTATCAAGAAGTAAAATTTTGTTCAATAAGATGAAAATAATTTTTGGTGAATAATAATATTTGACTTTTATTTACCGCGGTTAAAGGTAAATAGGGTAATTCAATGTTAAAAGAATATTATAATAATTCAAAATTACCTTAACACTTGTCTAAAACTTATTGGTTGAGTCATATATGACCATGGTCATATTTGGGTCGATTTTGGGACCCCATTGAGCCACTTGGGAGTGATAATGACAATTTAGATTAATTAACTTAAAGTAAAGGCAAAAATGACAAAAGTAAATATCTTTTAGTAAATTAATTTTTAGAATGGGTTATATAAATTATAGTTTCGACTATAAATATTCATTATAAATCTAAAATGATTTCCTACATCATGGTATTTTTTTTATAATTTTTAGTCATCAAATAAATTAAATTAATTATGACATAATAATGATGCAGTATTTACTTCATTAATAAATGATTTAAATAAATAAGATTATAATTATTAAAATATTATACAAAACATGTCCAATTTTGATTGGATGATTTTATTTCTAGCATGAGTCATCTTATATTCTACTATAATGATTTTTGTACCATTAGAAACTGAATATCATTATATAATAAAATAATGTTTTCACACTTTCCTAAAGAGCCCCTCCTCCCCCTTATAAAAGGAGACCATTGCTAACCAATTCATCACACCTATAAAACCTTTTTTTCTCTTCCAAAATTTGCACAATTAATATCCCTACATCCCTCTACTCCTCCTAGAAGCCTTAACTTTGGCATAAGGCACTTTAAGAAGTCCTTTTGGTTCAAACCAAAGGAAGTTACCCAAATTAAAGGTAACATTTTCTCTTAAATTGTTTTCTTTTATTTTACTTCTCCAACCCCTAAACTCCTTTTATTCCTTTCTTTTATAACAAAAATAGTATCCTCAATATACTAGGATGTTTTTATGAGAAGGATTCAAACTAAACTTACACACACCTCCATCTAATGGATAAAGAACATAATGTTTCTGTGGATGGAAAACTAACGCCTCACGAAACGATGATTGTTCGATTATCTCATACCTCTCTCATGGTGGCCATTATGATGGAACTGTATTTATATATGATATATATTATGTTTATGTTTTCTTTATGCTTCAGTAATTTCCTTTTATAGCATGCCTTTATGATTTTCATTATGGGTAAAGGCGATTATCTCATTAGAGGAAGTGCGGACTACCACCCCCTCAAAGTGATATAACTCGTTCATACCATATGTGGTACATATAAAGGATAGCTTTAATGATATTATATATGATACCATACAGGAATTATAATACTACTATGTATCATTATGTTTTAATTCCATTAAATATGAAATAGAAATGGAAGTAGCGTTCATGCGTACATACGGCTTACCGTCTCCATGAACGGTGAATTTAATTTTTTACCTCTAAATGTTGTGTACTATTATAAATACTTGTATATGCTGGATATATATGATATATATGATATCCAAATCATGAATATAATTCTGGATATAATGAACCTTTGACCGCATGAAAAACATGTAATTATAAGAAGTCCATTTTTGACTCAAGTACCAAATATCGACAAAATGAACATTATTAACTTAAATGATTACATAATGTTTATAACATGGTAATAAGTGATATAAAAGGGATAATAAACTTGAAAAGGTTCTTAAGAAAGTAGAAATTAACTATAGTTTATTATTCAGGAGATTAAAGAACGATCGAGTCAAGTCGGACACGAGGTAAGGGACTTCGTCTCAATCTCCTTTCATTGAGGCATATTTTGTTTTAATACACGACTTTCTTTTATACTCTATATAAACACCCTTGAATTTTCAAAGGGAATATTTTTCTACAAATCATTTTACTAAAAAAAATAATGTTTCTTTTAATATAAGCGGTGACAACGACTTTTCCGCCGCCGCGAGTATTATTTGATCTTTGGCTTCCTCAAGAAGCCGTAATGTTTTTAAAAGAAAATAAATACCATATACTCTTTTATGTATTTTGGTATTGAAAATGGTTTTGATAATGGATTTGTTATGTCAATATATTTAAGTAATATATTGTGATTGAAATGTGGAAATTTTTTCTTTCCTTTATAATTGTTTTATGTGTTATGATTTTATAATGGTACTTGGACATTTGACGGGTGGTTACGTGATAAACCAAATGATGGGTGGTGTCGTGAATACCAGGACGGGTGGTTTCATTATAACCTCCAATGCATTGGGTATGGAAGTCCGCCGTTTGACTATTCCATTTAGTGATATGTGTGGAATTCGACTGTATGGTTATTCCATTTATGTATGTTTTTGTCCCAAGTTACCTTTATTTGTTATGTGTTCTTTATATGGGTTTTATGGTAATCTTTTGGTTCCAAAAGGGTAAGTAATGATCTTTTATTCAATGAAGAGTATTTAATACTTTATAAAGGTGAAAATTATTACTTATGTTAAAGTATTCATGGTTTACTTGTTGTTTTGAAAAACTAACAGGTTTCCTTCTTTGTGTATCCCTTACTAAGATTTTTATGCTCATCCCAAGTTTTGAAATGTTTTTCACAGTAAATAATGTGGAATAGGGTCAAGGATGGGATCAAGGAAAATTCATGCTATCTTAAACATGGAACTAGACATGACTCTTTTTTTCAAGAGTTCATGATTTGTAAAAAAATGGAAACTGTGTTGAAGTGTCTACCTTGTAAATCTTTTGATATGTAATAGTTATTTCCTAATTCTCTAAAACTCTAAACCTGAAAAGATCCTCAAATGAATTATTCATTTAATTCAATATTAAGTAAGGTTTAAGTCCAGGTCCTTATAGTACCTCTCACAATTATTGGACCTGTATCTTCCTCCTCTAGATACTCTTTCACTATGTGAAGAAGATTAGTTCTGAATTTCTATGGCTGGGACCCTATAGTATATGAAGCATATGACTACACTATAGTACTTTTTGGTGGTAATGATATTGTGACACTATGTGGAGTAGAATAGACATAACAGAACATCTATTAGTGTCATTAGAATCTATAGTAAATATATATATTGGGTGACATAGTGGAAACCTGTTACAAGTTCCCGAGCTTTCCACACTGATAGAAGATCAAAGGGACCCTTCCAGGTTGTACAAGAGGTCTAGAAAAACCCAATTATCGATAACCACCATGAGACAGATCACACATTCTATTCCATTTATGGGAACTCATTGAACTTCCAGTAAAATAAAAATAAAATCCTAAAAAACAGACTTACCAACCATATCCATCAACTCTCTATCCATCGTGTCATCATAAGAGGAGAGATTCAGAAATAAAACCTGAGAATGAATATCAAATAGATATCTCATATAGAACTATTTAGTCTTTATATCCTCATTTGATATAATCTGAAGATTAAACTACACAAGCTTAGTAAATAAATTTTCATATTCATTCATGGTCTTGTCATCCTGATCGAGTTTGAAAAAATCCATAGCCATAGATAACACCATTGGCTTGAGATATAACTATTCAGTTAAATGAACATTGAATTCCTTTCACTATAAAACCTTATTCTTCTTCATAGTCACCATCATTTCCTATTATATCCTCCTAGGTCCCTCAAGAATAAAGGTAGTTTACTTCACCTTAATATCTTTAAGTGTTTCCAAGATATCAAAGAGAATCTTAATCATGTCAACCTGTCCTCAGTCTTATCAAGGGTCATTAGTGACAAGAAAAGAAGTTTTATTCTGATGAATAAAATCCTACACATAATTCCATGATTCATTACTCTAAGGTTCCAAATCTAGAGTCTAAACTGGAATGGGTGTAGGTGCCTTTCTAAGATCTTGGACGAAACACACAATAACCTCAACTAGGTTCTGGTTCAATTGATGATTTTCTTTATATGTTTCATCAGTAAATTCCTCCTAGATAGTATTCTAACATCTTATCAAAGCCGTGATGATACAAAACATTTTTAGAAAATGTTGAATATGTCAAAATGATACACAGATTAACACTCATATTTTAGAAATAGAGAAATTAATCTTGAAAATTTGATAAAAAATATTTTGATTTTAATATATCCAAATCAAAAGTAGGGAAATGACTAGAAATAATCCCCAAGATTACTTTCCCAAACCACCCCTACTAACTTAAGACTCATTATAATGATATCTAACTAGGAAATCACATGAAAATTCCTCATATGTCCCAATAAGATTACATATTTCATACATTCATCAAGGTAATATTCTTAACCTACACCTCTGATACCACTTTTTCATTGACCAACCTAGATACCCTGGTACACTAACACTCGAGCTGGAACCCTCATAGACTAAAGGGAATTATTGATCCCCATGGGTCAGTGACTAACACCTGTCATCATACAAGATAACGGTGGGAATAGTTTTGCATCATAAATAGTGGAAAAAACGGTTACATGTGATTGTGATCAAAAGAAAAATTCATAGGGAGAATAATACTAGAAGTGAAACAGGTAAATAAACCCAATGTACAATAAAAAAGTATGAGAAAGACAAAATAAAACATCCCTTATCCCAATGGAAACATCAATCAAAGAACATAAGTTCAACAACAATTTCCACCTCCTAGTGGTTCTTTTCCCTTTCTTGAACCTGGTAGGAGGAGATCTACACATGCCTGAAATAAAAGGTAGGGTTTGAGTTAAACTCCTAGTAGGTTATCAACAAGTGTTCCAAATAAGATTCCATAAATAAAATAAATCAAATCATTCATTCAATTTTAAACAAAATAGGTATAGTGGAGCATTTTCATATTTTAAACAAAACATTTTTTCAGTTTAATTGATGGAAAAATTTCAAAATAATGTCTTAATAAACTTTTATATTAAAATAGTTTATATAAATTCACATGGGATGGGTAAATTTTTTTTATTACAATGGAATAGATATCAAAATAATAAATAGTGAAAAACATTCCAATAAAGACTCAAACCCATAATTTTCGATTCAACACGTATAAATTTTGTGTATTTTTTTCTTAATATATAAACCTGAAAAAATACACTACATTTATTACATTTTAGGAACTTTTAATGGTTTAGGTTTTGGAGAATTAGATAAATTTCATACAAATTAACAAAACTATATGAGAATAAATAAATAAAAGCCTTTGAGTATGCTATTTCCTAAATGAAATATATATCTTAATGTAAATCCACTAAACCTTTGAGAAATAAATTAAAAACATAGGGTGAGAAATTGTTTTTCCAAATAAGGGGTTTTTAAAGATGTGATAAATACTTTTAAAAATATTTTTTTGAAAATATTTTCAAAAATACATTTAGAAATACCTTCTAAAAACATTATTGAAGTTATATATGCCTTAAAAATACTACAACACTTTTAAAAATACATATGTTCAAAAATTTCATTAAACATATTCCAATGATATTTCTGAAAATATTAAGAAATATTTTAAAAACAAAACACTGAGGCCACTTGAAACATTGAAGGTTGTTTTAGGCCTACCCACTTGTCGAGGGATGGGTTCACTCTTCAATTACCTAACATGTTTACAGTGTTCAGGTGACAGATTTTATGAAAACATTTTAAGCTTACTTTACATACAATATTCACTGGGTTTTATAATTTAAAAACATTGACAACATAAGAAAATAAATATTTTTCACTAATGTATAAATTAAGAAATCTTTTGATAAATTTGAGTAAATAACTTTCTCCACTGATCATAAATACATAGAATGTTATTAATATTCTCACATGAAACCAATTCAAAAATAATTTCCTTGGAAAATATGATTTATCCAATACATATATATGTAAAATTAAAAGAAACTAATGCATGATATTTCATGAGTTAGATGATGGACATATCTTATGCTATAAATAACATTCATCATTATATATGTATTTTCACACATAAAATGATAGTTTCAATTAATTAATGGTCAAAAATATATATATTCAAATATAATTAAAACCCAAATATGATATAAAATCTTAATTTCTTTCTAAATAACCTGAAAATATTATGATACATATAATTATTATAAAATAAATAGAAGAAGAATTACCCATATAAAATAAATTTGAACATGCCAAATCAATAATTACATAATCCCTTATATAAAAATTAAATATGATTTAAATAAATAATCTTTTTCAAATGAAACTGGAAATAATAATAATAATTTTTGAAACATTGATAAAATAGATAATATTAAATATTTTCTTGAAAATAAAACATTTAAATGTTATTGATGTAATCTGAGATTAACAAATAAATAAATATTTGAAAACAATGTAAAATAATTCCTCTTACAAAAATAAAATTTTATATAAATACTTAATATAAATATTTTCATTACATCAAATTTTTAAAACATGATTTAGATAAACATAAACATAAAACATAAATTATAAAAATACAATGATCCCTCACTTGATCATAAGTTTATATGATGAAGGCCTTCTACTACACAGTACATGCCCTCACTCTCTTCCGGATTGGAAAAAGGTTTGTAATTTACATTTCTATAATGATATATCGATTTTATAGCCAAACCCCTACTATGTAGTGATAATTATATATATATATAAAAGTCTAAACCATGGACTAGTATATCACCAGATATTTCAAAACAAATACTCAAATAAGCTTGAGGAGCAAGATGATTAACTAGATCCAGACAACCAAATAAAACAACCATAAAATATTGATAGATCATTTTAAAATCACCACTACGAACAACCAAGACTACATATTTGGACCCAAAAAAATTATATTCATATTCTAAAAGAAAAACAACAATCAATACACAAAAATACATGAGGATAATGATGGAGGAAAAAAATAGAAAATGATGTACATCAATTCAAAATAGATTCAGATACCTAGAAAATAAAATAAGCACAAACACATCATAGATCTGAATACTATGAATAGATTGACTACCATTCTGACAACTGAAATCCTATCCAATATTGAGACCTTACGACATCGCTTGGATCTTCATCGCTGCTCGGTCATCTTCCTCGATCGTAGTTGGGATCTCATACCGAACTCCTCACCGGCGTTCGGCTCGACTTCCCTCGTTAGCTAAACTCGGCTCTCCCTCACTTGAAATCCCCAAGTACCTAACTTCCATCTCTCAGCCCCATCTTGGAAGCCTGATCCCAATTCCCATGGACCCTCAATGGACCCCTTAACCCGATTTCCTTTATTTTTTATCGTTTATTTTTTAACATTTTCCATTTTTGTTTTATTTTATTATTACTTCACTTAATTTCTTTATATAAATGGAATCTTATTTTAATAAAAAAATTATAAAACAAAACATTATAAAGCAATAATTTTATACAAATGATCTAATCATATTTTATAATTCAAAACTAATTGTAAATTCATATATATAACATATTTTTTTGAAAATCAAAATTTATAAAACCAAATTAGTTATAATCATTTATTATTATAATTCTTTACTGTATTAAATTTTATAAATGAAATAATTATTATCATAGTTAGTATATTAATTATATTCATTAAATTTAATTTTAAAATATTTTATACATTTCTAATTTTGTACATTAATATATTTATAAATCAAATTAATTATAATAGTCATTATATTATATATTGCCTTTAAAAATCGTGAAATTGAAAAAAATATATTCATTAAAAATATTTTAATAAATAACCTTAAAATAAATTTTGATATGAAAAATCAAATAAATATATTTATATTAAAATGTTCTTCTAAAAAATACAACGCCTATTTATAAGTAATTTAAATATTATTTCTTAAAAAAATTTATAAGATTTGAAAATAATAATAAAATACCTGAAAGAATAATTATTCCCATGGTATATCATATAGTTTTAAACATTATTTTTATTTTGATTAAAATCATTTAGTTTATAACTCAGTTTATTCAATAGATTCATTTTATTAAACACTTTTTAAATATTTTAAAATTTTCAAGATGTTACATTATTCCCCCCATAAAAGAATTGCTCCCTCACAATTCATTTGTCAGACCAAAAAGAATATTGAATTTCAGTCTTCAGAATTTAAAAAAAAAACTATGACTACTAAAATTCTATACTCTACTAGTTAGATGACAAAATCTAATCTCCAAGGTTTTCTAGATTGTCTCTCTGATACCAAGTATAAAGACCTGAACTCGCACTTCTCAGTTCATCACATATAAATTTTTTGTATTTTTTTAGTAAAATAAATTGAACAGATACATAACATTTATTACATTCTAGGAAATTTTACCCTTCTAAGTTTTATACAATTAGATACATATCATACAACATAACAAAACTGTACAAAAAGTAAATATATAAAAGTATTTGAGGGAACTTATTCCATAATGAAATATACATCTCAAAGTAAATCCACTAAATATATGAGAAAAAAATTAAAAACATTGGGTGTAAAAAATTCCCAATAAGGGGTTTTAAAATATTTAACAATTAATTTTAAAATATTCTTTTTAAAATTTTTCAAAAATTCATTTAGAAATTCCTTTATAAAAATTTATTGAAATTATAAACACCATAAAAATACTATAACACTTTTGAAAATAATTATATTCAAACATTGCATTAAAAATATTCTAGTGATTTTTCTAAAAATATTAAAAAAGCTTCTAAAAAACACTGAGACCACTTGAAACATTGAAGGTTATCTTGGGATTACCAACTTATTGAGGGATGGTTTCACTCCCCATTTACCTACCCTATTTATAATGTTCAGGTGTCAGATTTTATGAAAAAAAATTAATCTTTCTTTATATATAATATTCATGGGGTTTTCTACTTTAAAATTTTTGACAACATAAGATAATGAATATATTTTCACTTATAAATTAATTAAAAAGCTTATGATAAATTGGAGTAATTTACTTTCTCAACTTTTCATAAAAACATAGAATGTTATTAATATTCTCACATGAAACCAATTAAAAAATAATTTCCTCTATGAATGTGATTTATTCCACACACACACACATATATATATATAATTAATAAAAACTAATGCATGATATGTCATTTTTTAGATGATTGTAATATATTATACTACAAATAACATTCATGATTTCATATGTATTTTCACACATAAAATGATAGTTTTAATTAATTAAAAGTAAAAAATATAAATAAAAATATAAATAAAACCCAAATAGAATTTGAAAGCTTAATTTCTTTATAAAGAACATGAAAATATTATTATACAACTAATTTTTATAAAATAAATAAAATTATAATTACCCATATAAAATAAATTTGAATGTGAAAATTAAATAATTACCTAATCCCTTAGAAAAAAAGTAACTATGATTAAATTAAATAATTTTTTTCAAATGAAATTGAACCTAAAAATAATAATTTCGTAAAATTTGATAAAACATATAATCATAAAAAAAATTTAAATAAAAAATTTAAATGGTATTGATATAATTTGAGATTGAAAAATAAATAAATATTTGAAAATGATGTAAAATAATTCATCTTACAAAAATAAAATTTCATATAAATACTTGAACATAAATATTTCCCTTATATAAAATTTTAAAAACATAATTTAGATATATATATATATATATATATAAATTAAATTATATAAATAAAATGATCCTTTACTTGATCAGCAAACTATAGGTTGAAGGCCTTCTGCTTCACCACACACACTCTCACTCTCACTCAAATTAGAAAATAGTTTGCGATATACATTCTCACACTAATATAGTTATTTTATATCCAAACATATATTATACATTGATAATTATATATAAATAAAAGGATAAACCAGAGAGCAGCTGATCTCAATATATTTCAAAATAAAGACTCTAATAAGCTTGCAGAGCAAGCTGATTAATGAGATGTAGATATCCAAATAAAAAAACCATAAAACATTGACATAACATTTTAAAATTACCAGTACAGAACAACCAATACAATATATTCAGACCAAAAACAAAGAATTATATTCATATTCCAAATAAGAAACAATAATCGAACCAAAAAAATAAATAAGGATAACGAAGGAGGAAGAAAAATTGAAAATGATGAACATCAATCTGAAAGAGATTTGGATACCTAGAAACTAAAATAGACAACTACACATCATAGATATGAGGACTATAAATATATTTCCTACCTTTCTGACAACTGAAAACCTAATCGAGATTGAGACTCTTCAATGTCACTCAGATCTTCATCAGCGCTTAGTCTTATTCCTCGACTATGGTTGAGGCCTCACACAGGACTCCTCACCGGCGTTCAGCTCGACTTCCCTCGCTGGCTCGACTCAGCTCTCCCTCGCTCACAATCCCCCAATACTTGACCTATATCTCTCAAATCCTTTTTTCAGCCAAATCCTGATGCCCATGGATCCCCAAAGGACACAGTAACCTGATTACCTTCAATTTTTATCATTTATTTTTTTAACATTACCTATTTTTTGTTGTATTTTAATATTACTTTATTTCATTTTTTTATGTTAAATAAATATAATTTTAGTAATAAAATTACAAAACAAAACTTTATAAAGTAATAAATTTATAAAAAAAAATTAATCATATTTTATAATTTAGAACTAATTATAATTTCTTATATATATATATAATATTTTTTTTGAAATTAAAAATTTAGAAAACCAAATTTATTATAATCATTTATTATTATAATTATTTATTATTTCAGATATAATAAATGAAATAATTATTTTCATAGTTAGTACATTAATTAGATTCATTAAATTTAATATTATAATATTTTATAAATTCATAATTTAGTAATTTAATATATTTATAAATCAAAATAATTATTATAGCCATTATAAAATATATTGTCTTCAAAATCATGAAATTTAAAAAAAAACTCTATTCATTAAAAATATTTTATTAAATATCTGTAAAATTATTTTTTTATGAAAAATAAAATAAATATATTTATATTAAAATATTATATTAAATAATAAAACATCTATTTATAATTATTTTAAATATTAGTTCTTTAAAAATATTATAAGATTTTGAGAATAATAAAAAAATCCTTGAAACCATTATTATTCCAATGTTTTATCATATAGTTTCATACATTATTTTTATTTTGAGTAAAATCATTTATTTTATATATTATTTTATTTAATCAATTCATTTTATTAAACACTTATTCAATATTTTAAAATTTTCAGGATCTTACAACGGTCATATTCCAATAGGTATGACAGTTATAGGTTATGGGATCCCTACACACCCATATATTGACAACGGAAATGTGTACACAAGTCCCTCTAACACTATCCAGAGAGGACTCATCAATGTCCCATTGGGGATAAGATCTGTCAAGGTATGTATTTGTTAGAGATGTATTACGTCAATCCGTTGATAGGGAATTACCATCCTAGTGTGTTTGTCTCAAATAACTCACTAACTACCTTTTTATTCATGTGATCAATCAATCAATCAACAATGGTCATATCATTTTAAAAATGATTAAAATACAATTTCCCCATTTTCAGTTTCATTATTGAAATTTCCATTTGAAAACAAAATCATGGGTGTTAAATCAAATCAAACCTTTTTCAAGATAACGCCATCATGGGTTATTATCATAACATTTTAATACATTTATATCTAATACCAAATTTAAAAATACATTTCGCAATTCCATCATTTTCAAATCACATTTAACTTCCAATTCTATTGGAATTTTGGGTTTTCACCAAATTTTCACACCTAGTCAAATCAAATCCCAATTTTCATAAAAATGGGTTTCCAAAATTTAATTAAAATAAATTCAAGAAAATAATAGTTTTGTAACATGGAAAATATCAGTGGAACCACCTACCATAATATGGAGATCTCATATCAAAATGCTCGTAGTAGGAAAAACAATGAAGAACGTTGAAAATATAGATTACAAAACTCAACCTAAAAATAAAATTCAACAAAAAAGATTATAGATCCATCAATAACAAGATGATTTTTCAAATTCTAAGGAGGTAAATTGAATTATATATATTTATGGGGAGACCTCTTACATAGGTATATGCACTGCAAGCACAACAACGATCAATTACTAACCAAAATGATCCTAAAGGGTTTAAGGGCACAAAAAGTGACTGTAGATTGATGTAGGTTGAGAGAAACGAATATTAGAGGAAGGTAAATAAAATTTTCATCCATGAATCCTATTTAAAAACAACCACCATGATTTTACATGATGTGTAACCAGATCTTACATCATGTAATTTGGAAGTCCCTAATACACCAAAAAATAGTAACCTTTTATTAAAAATTTGGTTTTTAATTTATACACAACATTTAATCTATAGATAATGTCTATCCATTAACATGGTGTACCCATTTCATATTATATTCTAGGCAGTGATTATACATCGTGTGACCACATTACCCACTGTGTAAATCGCAAAAAACTGCAGAACCTAATGTTTTATACCTAAAATTAAAAAAAAAATCCATTACTTTACTATTATATATATCTTCTAAATCCTTATTATACCTATCCAGAAAATGAAAAAGGAAAAACACGATAAATAATTAAACATACTTGATAAAAAGGTAATAGGATGTTTCACTTTACACAATGCAATTACAAATATATATGAGTTTATATATTTTCCTCCCATTTTAAAAAAAATCACCATTAACAAATAACCCTCTTCAACACATAGAATGAAATTATAATTCATATCATCAAGGATATTAAATTCTTCCTTATTCTCATGAATATCCTTATTTTAATTGAAAAAACAATCTTATTTTCATCTGAATTATTTTCCTTCATCATGTTTTTCATTGAGATGTGAATTTTTATAACATATCATTTCAATATCCTTTAGAAACATGTTGATCCCAATTATCATGGTGAATTCCATGGATTATTATTTATATTTAATAGAGCACTCATTATAATTTTCTATGTCATCCTTTAAGGATTAACCCTCTTCATCCTCTTTTTTTGTGAATTTTTTTTAAAGTTTCATTTTTAGTTTCTTCATTACCAAATATTTGTTCACTTTAAGAAGTATATTCATAAATTGATAAAATATTCCTTATAAAAAATTATCGAATATTTTTCTTACATTTTTATTTATACTTTTTTTCTTTAAATAAATTATTTCAATGAATATTATCATAGATCATTCATCTTGATAATTTTCATTACAGATTCTTAGAGGAGATTAAGTAGGGATGTCCTCAATTTTAGCATGATTAAATAATTAATGATATTTTTCCCATGAAACCGACCTTTACCCAATTTAATGTTTCTTAATATTAGGAGGATGATATAATTAAACCATCCAAATTCTCTATATAGTCATAACCTTTCCATTCATATTCAATCTTCAAACTATTGGAAGTTTTAAATTCAATTTAATACACCTTTTAACCATTGTATTAAAATTAACCCCCATTCTCATCACAAAAGTAATTAAAGTATTTTACAATTGATCAATTGAGAAAAAATAAATACCACTAACTTCTTGAGTGGATATCATAGAATCAATCATGTTTGGGATAATTCTCATCAACTTCATCACAATAGAGTCATCAATAGTTTTAATATATAATGTGAAGGTTTGTAGAGTCATATTTAATCTTTTAAATAATTAATCAAAATATTCATCTTCTAGTATTTTAATATATTCAAACTGAAATCTATAATAGTATAACATTACTTCATTAAACTTCATGTCTTCATTTTAGATATTTTGAATTTTTGATTAGATCTCTTTATTAGTTTTGTTTTGAATCACTTCGGTTTATTCCTTCAATTTTATAGATTATAGAAGATAATTCCATTCATTACAAGCACACTATACATTATTCTTGTCAAATAAATACCTTTATTCACCCTCACTTAATATTAAAAAACCTTGCATATTAAACTTAAGGAAATCAGTTATATGAGATATATGATATTATATTACTCAGTCATCCCCAAAATGAAAATTTTCCCACAAAAAAATTTAATTCCATAATTTTTTTAATAATCAAGATCTATAGTAGTATAGATCATTGAGAGAGAACCATGGATATGATACCTATTGTTATGATAACTATAATGAATAACTAATACATGAAGTGGGAATGAACAAATTTTGGTAAAATTTACTATAAAATCACAAGCACTCCCTTGTTAAACTGGCATATAAATTTGCAACTCAATCGATGAAAAAAATAGATGAAAAATATAATTTATCATTGAGGTTCATGTCCAATATGGATGAATATGTACCTAGTGTATTTTTATTGTTATCCCCCACACATAATATTTTTATTTCATTATTATGAGGAATATATTAGATTAGTTATATGATTTGAGCATGATACTGTGTTGGAACTATCCCATTAAAACAAAACCCCTATTATCGAATAATATCATAAACATATATTTTTGTAACTTCAATGGACAGAATGAATATAATATAATTCCTCTTCATATATATAATAATATTTCTATACTCAGTCATTATTTATTGTTATCTAATTACCTCTTTATTTATAGTAAGTAAGTATCCTTCCTTTTAAAACCTCATCGTTTATTATCAATATATTTTACAATATTTGAAATTTACAATCCTCTATGACACAATAAATACCATGATATTTTTATTCTAATATTCTGGATATTTTATCTTAAATTTTTTTCAAAAAAAGAAAATTATCAATTTAATATTAATTGTGATGTCACCTTTTGAAATCCTAAAATATCAGATGATTCCATCTCTCTAGTTTCTCCAGCACTTATATATTTTTACCATGTATTCATAATCACATTCAAACCAAAAACACACATTTTGTCCTCTATTTCATAAAAAAACTTATCATCGTCAATTTTATCATGATTCATGGATTAATCCATAAATAATAATGATATTTATTAACTAAATATTTAATAACATTCTCAAATTTAAACATAAGTTTCACCTGGTAACAACAATTTAATCATACATATCTAATTTAGGGGTCATATATGTCATTTCAAATCCTCATGTTACACTTACACCTAATCAATTCCATTATTTCATGAATCAAAATTCTTATTATGTATTAATTATTATCTCAAAAATACTCATACATATCTTCAAAATTAATCTCATATAATCCTTGGAACTTAAGAGTTGATATTAGGTATTAATGAATTAATATTTTATATACTCTGAGTAAATATTATACATACTCTAAAATATATAAGGAATCCCTATATAGATTTTACATATCAAATTTTAAACTAAATTTTATTTATAGTTATTTTAGTATAACCTTCTCTTTAATTGACATTTTCTATTATGCATCTCAGTGTAATATCTGATTGAATTTCTAATTTCTACTATGTGAGATATTATGGATTTTTACAACTTAAGAATATTATGTATGAACATATAACACCTCATATTAACTTATTATCCCCTCAAACATCATTTCATGACTTCTCAATTCAATTACAACCATCTTCATCCAACTCGTCCCTAATCATAAATGTGTTGACACTCAATTACATGAATTTAAAAAAAATGTCCTCAATGGGATCTAAAATTCCTTGTGAAAAATTTTTTATAATTTAATTCATGAAGGAAGATAAGTAAATGATTTGAGTTAATATGAAATTGGAATTAATACCAAAGTATAGGAGGGTGAATATATGCCTATCAGTAATTGAGGCCCTATCATTTCTCTTAGATCTTTAAATCACTGACCAAGAGGAAAGGATCATTGTAAACTCAATTTTACATAATTCCTCAATCATTTTATGAGAAATTTTGTTAGTTATTTATAAATTAAGGATGTTGGTAGTCTCCTAGGGATCACAATGTGGGTCCTCAATATTAGATATAGTGATTAGAGAACATCCCTTATCTATTTCACAAACTATGGGGTATGGTCCCTATATACATAAAATTGGGAAGGAAATTACCTTATGAGATAGGAAAAGGTCCAACATATATAGAGTTGACACTCCCTCAACCAGTATATGACTATATGGTGAGGCAAAAATATGTTATAATATAGAGTCATTTGATGAGAATTACTTAAGGATATGTGTTCTATGGAGTGGTACTGAGAGTAACATTATTATGAAATGTTAGTATAGGTTAACTTCTTGTTAGGGTAAAGGTGGAACAAGTGAGGTTATTTTATTTATAATTTGGGTATTCACATTCATGTAATTTATATTATACTATCTAACTCTGGGAATTTCATGAAGTTATTGGGTTTTAATGTTATCTTCTAGTTGAGTTGTTTTAAAATTTACATCTCAAGAGAATGTTGGGGATCCGATATATTTCCCTAGACATGAAGAGGGGTTTAGTACTTAGTTTATTTATATGATGAGGTATGTGTATCTTTTGGGTTTATTCCTCTCTATATTATCTTAGAAGGGGAGTGTGTTTTTAAGAAGATATTTTGTTTAGAGAGTGTGGTATTGAAATTAAACTATATATCATTGGTTTATTGGTGATTTTGATTTTATAATAGCTATTTTATGAAATTAGGATTTCATCCCCTCATTTCATATCTCAATCCTTTGTAAACACCAATGTCTTCTATATTCCTCCATCATTTTGATCAATAATATTATTCATTCCTCTATCTATTATTTTTTGGGGAATCCTAGAAGGAATTATTATATGTAACCCTATATGGTCATTATATCCACATATGTCATGTTATATTTAAATAATTTGAAGTTTAGGGATAATCATGGATGATATAGAGTTTAAAGAGTGAGAGTTTTTAGTGATTATTGATGATAGAATGTGTTGTAATTCATGTAAAGATCACTTTTTTCTCCAAGTTGTCGTAAATATTTTTTGGGTTTCTTTTTATGTTGGGATATTGATCTTCTGTATTTTCCATTTCTCTAAAAGTTTATATTTATATTATTATTATATGTTAGTTTCTATCACATTTAGTTTAACATATAGCTATGGTAGTAAATTTTTTGTTTTTAGATTTATCATAAGATATAGAGATGTATGGTTTCATTAGAAGGGAATTCAGATAAGACCCAAAAATTTTGTTATTCCTTCTTCATAGCAGTCACCAACCCCTATCCTATTATAGATTAGATAGGTGTGGAACAATCTACCTAACTACCAATATAGGGTTTCCAGTGTTTCTGGTTATATCAGAGTGGTTTCAGAGATTATCATGTCCTTGAGATGGAGTTTTTTATATAAGTATTTAAGGTTTTTTATTCAAACTTGGGGAAATAATGTTTAAATTTTACGTGCTTAGTCATCATACTATAGTGACCAGATATATGATCTGTTGGTTGATTAATTTATATGGAAGGATTCTGGTAAGATACTAAATGACATGAGTATTTAGTGCATTGATTTGGGGTTTATTTGTGATGGTACATGAATAATATTTATTTCATGGAATTTTTATTTTAATAATATGAAATCATAATAGTTGTGATTTAATTTTCAATGCGGTTATCAACCTTATATTGAAAATGTA
This sequence comes from Viscum album, assembly GCA_963277665.1. NCBI lineage: Eukaryota > Viridiplantae > Streptophyta > Magnoliopsida > Santalales > Viscaceae > Viscum > Viscum album. Next base: position 1,870,770,621 of record OY728120.1, on the reverse strand, counting down.
TTTTTTTATAATCAAGAAACCCTTCTATAGATAATTTTAATGTTATAAATAATCATTGAAATGTGTTCTACCCTAGTAATATTGTTTTCTCAATATTATTGTGCAGCCTCATCTAAATGATTTTTTTTGATAACCCTGATACCATGATAAATGGTTGGTTGTACATGAGTTATAAATATATGCATATGATTAGGAACTCCTTTGTTGGTCTGTCTTCATAATTTTCAATTCCATCATATAGTTTATAAGATTAGGTAAACTCGTAGTCTTTGAATCATTGATAAGACATGGGACACTCATATTATAGATATGGTTATGTACTCCCCCAATGATAGAAGAATGAGTTCTATATTAACAGTGTTATGTAAATTCTTAACAACCATGGTGTAGGTCCTCCATCATCATGATTAGGTAATCCCTTGAAGACTGAGGTGTAATTCCTCTATTAGTAGTTTTATATACATCCAAAAATATCAGGGTATAGATTCTCCATCATCAGGAGTAGGTAATCCCATGATTATTGGTGTGTAGATCCTTCATCGTTTGAAGTTGGTACTCCCCTAACAATAGGGGTGTATGTACTCTACCAGTAAAACTAGGTACTCTCTTTGAAATCATGATTTGGGTCCTTAACAAGTCGGGTTATTCACTCCCTTGATCAACACTTACTTAATTAGAGAGGTGTGGGTCCCTGAATATCAATCAGTGGTCAGTGAGATATTATCTAACATATAGAGATAATTTATCATCTCATGGAAAGGGTTTTGTTCTTAATAATACCTATATTTACATTTGGGTATTCTATAATGATATATTTATTTGGATGTAGGGATTATGGTATTCTTGGAGACATAAACTGAATATTCATTAGGAAACTCCCTCTATCTATGTATAAGAAATACACCTTTTGGGTGAGAAAAATACATGAATCCCTAGTAGGATAAGATCATTTTAGAGACAACCCCTTATGATTAAATATTTATGTAATCATCCTATATAATTATATCTTTGCATGATCACAATTTAATTGTGATGACCAAGGATATAGATTTTGTGATAAGATGTTATTTGATGACTTTAATATTTGTAGAGGATTAGTTTCTAAGCCTAGAGTAGATTTTTTTCCTTTATGGAAATATGTTTCATTTCTTATTAAACTATATAGTGTTATATGATGATTTTTTTGATTTCTAGGTT